>OY756209.1:142059010-143414257 GCA_963576795.1 Metopia argyrocephala
CGATTTATTATACACTGCCGCTCACTTGAATAGGTTTACTATTTTCATTACATTCAAATTAATTTTTTTCTAAAAGTAATTAAGTTTTTAGTTATATTATTGTCTAAAATGGTAAAATATTGGATTATGTGTGTTTATAATAAAAAAAATTGTTTCAATAATTAATAACTGAATTTTAGTAATTTTTTTCCCAAAACGAATATGATTTTCAGCACAATTTTTTGGGTCATTTGAATAGGTTCACTATCATTAATTTAAAAAATTAAAGAAAAAAATTATTTTTTTGTAAACCTTTTTTAATTTTTTAAGATTTCTTACAATGTTTGATGATTTATTAAGGAGTATATCCTCCTTTATTCGATATAACTTCAATAATACCATTTGGGAGGGAGCTATAAAGGTTTTCAATTAATGATAATAAAATTTTTGGACCAAGCTTTTTTAATTCCTCCAATGAAAGCCTATTTGGTTTCGTATTGTCTCCCGGACTCGTAGACTTTGCAAGAAAGCAAGCCCCATACATTTTCTATAATATTGAAGTCAGGGGAATATGGCGGCAACTCCAACTTATTGACATTTTGGCTTTGAATCCACACTTTTACAACCCTGGCATTGGGTATCGGGGCATTATTTTGTTTGAAAATTCTACTACTACCAAAGAATTGGTCTAAAAATAGTAGAAAAATATGGAAACACCTTTTCAAATACTGTTTTGTAGTTATTCGCGTTCATTTTTGATGTGAGGAATTGAAGCACAAATGTACCATAATATGAAATCGCCCTTCACACCATTACACTTCCCTCACAGAGACGAGACGACTAAGGTAGCGTTCCTCCTTATGTAGGTCGTGGAAATAGTAGTTGTATCCATCCGGACCTTCCAAATTAAAAATTTTTTTCGTCTGAGAAGGCAACACGATACAACTCATTTTTATCGTTCATGTGTTCTCGTGCAAAATGAGACCGTATCACTTTATGAGCAGCAATAAGATATGGTTTTTTTTAATTTTTAATCTCCTTAAATGTTAAAAACGTCGAATAACACATCTTACAGTGCTTATGATAGCTGTGATACCCAATTTTTGTCTAATTTTTGCAACAGAATCGCTCAAATTTGAGGCAGCTCTTACAATAACTCTTCTGTCCGCTTCTGTTGTGGCTTTTTTCGTCATCCCTTTCATGTTTTTATACTAATCGGACAGATTTCTTAAAAAATTACTTACAACATTCTGGCTGCGACCAATTTTTTTGTCGATATTCCTATGGCTTAAGCCAGTTTCATTGAATGCTTTAATTTTACCTCTTCCTTCTTCAGTTAATCGCTTGCTGCGCCCCATTTTACATAAAAAATGTAAAAAATTATTGCAGTAACTCATAAATATTTAAAATTTTAATTATACTGTCGATGGTCAAAAACAAACTAAATTTATTCCTAGTGAACCTATTCAAGTGACCCAAAATCTACACCTGTTTTCGCAGCATTTTGAAGTAAAATCAAAAATAACAACTTTTTATTCATTGTACCGTTATTCTTTTCTTCCTAAAATATGATTATTCATAATATCTCTTAATAAAAGTGAAAAAAAATATTATTCTCCTAAAGTTTATATGAAAAAAATTAAAATATAAGAGCAAAAATTAATAAACCTATTCAAGTGATCGGCAGTGTAGGTATATTATTGAAAGGCTTTTATCCAATAACTTAGACAGAAAATATTTTGAAAAATCTTAAAAAAATCTAATAAAAAATTGCACTCTTCATAGAAAAATTAATTGGAGGAAGTATTTTAAAATAGTAAATTTAAAGAGGCCGACTTAAATTCAGCTGTTTTAGATCCTCCTGTTGACTCTCAGGGACAATGGCAACGTTTGCGACAGAGAAAGGACCACTAAACTTAAATTTACCTACCGTATAACAAATTGTCTTCTCCGTTAGGCTATTATTGTGGCCATAATAGTTAGAGAACTACGAATTGAAAAAGAGAGTTTGATTGGAATGTGTAACAGCTCGAACATCTTAAAAGAAAAAAATATAAAAAAAAAATTTCTTTAGGGACCACCTCTTAGCAGTCTTCTGGTGAAAGCTATGAGTTTCTCAATTCTGTAGTTCGGAGTCGACATTAAACTGTAGGTCCTGGTACTCATAAATAAAAATAGACGCACATAACTTGGGTGCTGCAAAAACCAGGTTTGTAACGGCCAATTATGTATGTATGATAGATACGAGTACGACGGAGAAGTGATGACACTTTTATAAATTTTTTAAGTTGATTTAACAGCAGTATTTAATTGACCTTAATTCTTAACAAGAAAACTACTGAACATATTCCGTGTCGTTATAAATTTTTTTAATAACTTTAAGCTAATTTGATCAAAGCAAGTTCTATGACAGCAACCATCGTAAAAGCTATCTTCTAAGTAAAAGTCATAATTTTACTAGATTAATCGCATGATGGTGGCGTAGTGCAGTGGTTAGAGAGCTTGCTTACAACACCAAGCAGCCCAGGTTCTTGTCCCAGTACTAAAGAAATATTAATTTAATTTCGGAGTTTTACTTAAAAAAAAAATGTGAGGTTCCCCCCTCGACCACTAAGAATCCCATCCATAGGAAAGCCGCTACCTAACATTCCACCCTGCCTACATTCGAATTGTGAAACGAATGATTAGGAGAAAGCGCCACTTACTTGGAAGTAATAGGCAGAACGAAGCAACTTAGCGAAGGTCCTTACTACTTTACAACAAAAAATTAACATCAACAGATTGATGCGATTGCGGTTGATAATTTCAAAGGTGAAGGTATATCACTGGCCTTTAAGTGATCCAACTCCATTGAAATAAGGTGCTTGAAGGGAACTATAAATATGAACTCCATATATTCAATCATTTCAATACAATACACGCATGAGTGGGGGTGTAAACCCCTGAGTATTGGTCTTACAAAAAAAAAAATAATACTCTCTTTCTGAAGCAAAGTTAACTATGACGGGGCTGTTTGCCATTATAATAAGTATGTCTAATTTGAAAAACGACTTGCTTCCTTACTTAGTTTCAGCAAGTTCTCAACTGAGAAAAGAAGGATTACTTTCAATCGAACATCTGCACCAGATTCTATTTTAGGAATTATTGAGAGAAATCTACCATTTAACGATGGCGGCTTAAATTAACAGATGAACTTTTCATAGAATAATACCCAAATAGGTACTAGCAGTGGATAATCTAACTGGGGATTCAGGAAGTGCAGAATGTTAGACTGAACTCTTTTAAATCGCTCTATACTAAAATAAAGACAAACAGCATTTTAACATATAAATAAATTTTCTTTAATCAGTTTATAACTATAAACAAACATTTTATTTTAGGAAGTTTTACTCTTGTTTGTAAAAATAAAAATCAAAATATTAAAAAACCGTAGCATATTTTATGACATTTTTAAATTTTTCTCTTCTTCCTTATAAAAATAACAAAATATGGATATTCACTGATAATTTTAATTTCATAACTGCATTAATATTGGAAAGAATATTTTAATATCAACTGTCAGCCCCTACAAATTATAATAAATTCATTTGAATTTTACATAAAAGAATGAAAGTTATTTTATTAACAACTGAAATAAAAACAAATTTTAAATAAAATGGAATATTAAATAACATGACGGAAATCCTGCCGCACATAGGATTGAAATGAAAAAGTGAAAAGTATATCAACAACTTAACTCCAGCTTTTACAGTCATATTTGGTATTGGGTAAAAGTAAACAAAATTCCACATTTATAATTGCTAAAAAAACTGCTTTGAGTTACTAATTTTTTTAACAGTGAGCGCTCGCACAAAAACTTAAACTGCCCAGGTTCAAGTCCCAGCAAAGGTGAAAACTAAAAAAGTTAGTTTGCGGTATTTTTCGAAGTTATAATTTAAAAATAAGAGGTTCCCACCGCCTCAAAGAAGACCATCTACAAAGTAACCGCTCCCAGAAGTTCTACTCTATTCCAGCTTAAACTTTGACAACGAAAAACGAATGATCAGGGGAAAAGCGCCACCTATAGGGAAGTAGCAGATAATAGCTAAAAACCTACTACTACAATTTGTCTCATTTCTAATAATGGATTTTTTTTTTAATAAATTCCCATATTACCTATGTCTCAACCCAATGTGCAATGTTTTAAGTAGACTACATATTCTTCATATATTTCATGGTAGAAAAATTTGTTTCTATAATACTGATACTGTAGACAGGTAAAGACCAATTTTTAAATGTTGTCCAACTTAATTTTCATTTTTGTAATTCTTCATTTATTTATTTGTTTTTGTTTTTTATTAATTTTATTTTTTCAAAATATGCCAAAAAATTAATTTAAATTTCCAAGCACGTGTCCAATAAAGAATTACAGATATTTGCTTTAAAAAATAAACTTTTAAATTAAGTAATAAAAATACAATATTTAAATTGAAGTCAATATTTAGAACTAAATTTAAAGAAAAGAATACTTTGTTTTTATGGCTTAAATTATAAGTAAGCATAATAAAAATTTTAAACAATAAAAAAAGAGAAGAAAAATATATAATAATATACAAAAATATTCAAATTTAAGTAGATGTCAGCAAAAACACAAGAATTTTTTTTATAGACTTTAAACAAAGACACAATTTAAAAACAAAAAATATAGAAAATAAAAATTTTTAAATGGAAAATTATAAAAAGACAGAGAAATAATAATAAAAATCATAAATTTATAGTGAGTGTTATATTGTACTATGTGTGAGAGAAAGAGAGAGAGAGCTTATGTTTGTATATGTTAATCTACGCATTGGTTTACACACGTACCAGCAAACTTTACAACTCTGTTGGCCTTTGGTGTTTTCACTGATAACTGCTGAGTGTAAATTTTTGAAAACAAAAGCAGTGACAATAAGATGGAGGGGAAAAACAGAGAGTAAAAATAAATATTATGTTTACTTGTCCAAAATAAAAATAAAAAAATTTTATCTATAAATGTATGTATAAATGTATGCGTGTATGTATGTATGTGTGTGTGTTTATGCTCATTTATAAAATAACTCCTTTGACATGTTACCACTCCATGACAACCATGACAACATACACAGACAACCGTAAACAAACAACCGCGCGCTTACTTGCTTTAGCCATCATTTACATGCACAGTAAGTAGGGGCGACGACACATCACATACCAGAACAACAATAATAATAGGAAACTAAAAAATGCAGGACATTCTGCTTAAATACTTACACAAAACGTGGGGCGTGACAGACAAAAAAAATAGTTAACAAAGAGGGTCAGCGGGGAAAGAAGGTTACGTTTTAAAATAAAGTTATAAAACCAACAACGAAATTTCAAAATAAATATTTTTTTCCTTCTGTTTAAGTATTTTGTTTTTTTTTTTCATTGTCTAACTGCGGTAGCACCCCCTTTAATTATTTCTATTGTTATTTTTGTTTTTGTTAGCGCTAAACAAACAATCACTACTCTAGATCTGCACCTCATAATGCAAAACTAAAAATGGGGTATAAAATTAAAAAAAAAAAATTTTAAAACAAGCAACAACGTTTTTTTTTTAAATGCAAACAAGTTTAACAGCAAAAACATTAGAAAAATACAAAAAAAAAAAACAAGACAACAACAGCAAATTGTATAATGAAATGTGAAATAACTGTATTGACATTGCTTTTGGCCAAATTATTATCAGTGCAGTGCTGTGTGTTATGTTTTTGTTGCACAAAAATTTCTCTTATTTAAAGGTCACAGCAACTAATGCAACACAAGGTTGATACCAATTTTTGGATGGATAAAATGGTTAAAAATGTTTTTTTTGGAAAAGCTAAACTTCTAATGAAAATAAAAACCAATAAACGTGACATATTTCAAATGAAAGTGAAAATTTAAATTCATTAAAATCTCACAACAGAGAATATCTGCTTAGTAGAATTCTTAAACAACACTGCTGTCAATTGGCATATATCAAGTGACTTCTGTTCAAATTTAAACGTAAAAGCTTTAAATGAAAGTAAAAATTCAAAATCATTAAAAGGCGTAGAAGAACTTGATAGGTAGATAGATTGGTTTATATATCCCACCAGAGACCTACACGAGAACGGATTAGTAAATCTGTAGAAGAAAAGAACTCTGCTCCTATTAATATGCCTCCATCAGTAAAATTCTGTCCAAATTTATTTATTTACATTTTTCGGCATTAGCTTTACAATATTACTGGCCTAAACCCGGCATGCTTCCTCACACCTACCGCTATCATTTGTACACATTTTTTGACTGATGATTTTTAATGACTATGAAATCAATTACAACAAACTCAGAAACTTCAGCTTTAACACTTCTCAAGATATAAAGAAATTAATACTTAACTTACATGGGAGATGCTACGCCTACTTTCTGATTGATGATTTTCCTTGACCATGAAGTCGTTCAGAGTAAATTTAGAAAATTTAAATTTAACAGCTTTTAAGATATAAGTAAGTTAATCATAATATGAAAAAATTTTACATTGAATTTGTATGGGAATATATAGGAAAATCTAAATGCCATATCTCCGGAACCAATGGGCTACAGACTATACCCAACCTGCCCTGGAATTTTGGCTGAAATCGATCCGTCCGTTTCCGCGGTTAGTGGTGGCATCAAAATGTACAAGCATTTTTATATATTAAAAGATTACAGGCCATTATTATTTTAAAAAGTAATTAATAATGGCTTTATTTTCTAAATAAAGTTTAAATCTTACGTTTTACCAATCAGTAGGGAGCAATACGACTATGACAATTTTCCAGCAATTTACCTAGGAAAGACAGCCCTTACCTATGTTAATAAAATTAAACACGTAGGCTTTTATATCAACTCAACCTTGTCTTGCTCAGACCATATTAACAATGTTGTAAGAGATATTTACCTTGTACATACTTCGTAATTTGCGAATGTCATCTGCATTCACGCCACTTGAAGTCAAAAAGAGACTTGTTGTACAATTGAAACTTCCTCATATTAACTATTTTGCTTTAATACACAGCAAACTGGATTCACGTTCAATGCATAAGTTACAGGTATATTTTAGTAATGCTACGCGGGTTGATAGCATATCTTCTTGGAGGAAAATGGTTTTGGGCTGTGACTTAGCTGATTATCTTCGTATGCGAAATATTATGTTCTTACATAATCTGCTTTACTAAAGAAAACTTTGTTATCTTTATGAAAAGCTTGTATTTTTTAGATCTAGTAGATGCACGACATTAATTGTTCCCAGGCATACTTATCTTAATACGAGCAGATTGTTTTTCGTTAACGCTATTAATTTATAGAATTCTTTACCGATACATTTGAAAATCATATCAGGGAGAAACAGTTTTAAAAACTTACTTTATAACTATATGTCTCAAAATATTTTACTTTTCTCATTACCATTTCTCAGAAAAAACTTTTTATTTTGTCATCTAATTTTATATTCATTAAAAATCTAAGGGGCCAAATGTTGATAATTATATAAAATCTTTGTCATTTATGTTAATATGTTATATTTGTATATGTCATGTTATGTTTTTATAATTGTTACAACTATTTGTTTTTTTGTTAATGATATAATTTACTAAGTTTATATACATTCCTTTTGAACTATAAAAGAATTATATTCTTAAGGTTCTTACGGCGGAATATACCTAAATAAATAAATAAATAAATAAATAAATAAAACATGCTAAAATATGCTAAATGTTTTCTGAGACCATGAAAAATTCACATTAATAACTTATACATCATCAGCATAATCAGCCCATTCAGAGCATAATTAGTAATATGAGATGTAACATTAAATATATTAATAAACCTAAGTGTTCTGAACAGTAGTACAGACAAACCTAAATTAGAGCGTAAAGAGCAAACTATCTGTCAAAAATTCTCATGTCCATAAAAAATGTATGAAACCAAACCAAATAGCGCGGCGTTAACACTTTGGTATTTAAAGCATTGATGCCCAAGGTAATAGTATTGGTGAGATAAAAAAAATAAGACACAGAAGTTCTGCAAGGGTAGTTTGTCTCTCCCACTCAACATGCTGATTTCCTATTGGTTGATTGACGATCAAACAAAAGAGCATAAGTATACGTATGAGTTTAATTTGCTGATATCAGCCACTACTGGGCATCTTTGATTTAAAGATATTTTGTAGGTGTAACGTGTAGGGGCAGCTTAATGCAGTGATGTCCAAAATTCTCTTTCCCTATAAAGCGTGATAGGAAAACAAATTCTGCACACGCCGATGTCAAACACGTGTATACTAAAAAGAAATATAGTTGCTCTTGCTCTTTTTAGATTTTAGCTGCTCTCCAACATGTTATTTACGCATGAGAATTTTCTATACTGGAATTGGCATAATTTTGTTGGCTGTATAATTCTATTGTACAGTGTGGGATTGTATGTGTATACTATTATTTCGTGCTTTGCATCAAACAAAAGCAAAGGGGCAAGTGTCTTATTTTGACATTTGCCTTCGCTGCATTCGACCTTATGAAATTGGTTTTTGTATGAAAATTATTACGTTTTTCTCTTTCCTTTTTCTTATTCGTTTTGTTTGCACACAATTCTAATATAGAGTAACCAAAATAAAATTTTTTCGCCCAGCAAATGAAAGAGGGCACTCACTCCACATTGTGAAATAGGCTGTAAGTGCCCGAATATCCCCATTCGAAACACTGAAAAAAATATTGACGGTACATATTTCAAAATATGAGTTTTATATATATTATTTATTAAATGGTCTTTAAATTACCCACTTATGCCCGAATACAAAAAAAATTAAAGTAGATTTTAATTCAAAATGTGTATAGAAAATGAAGACTTCAAGTCTACCTTTTTTGTGGATATTGCCGTCAGGCTTTTAAAATTTTAAACAAATAAAACTCTTACATTTGGGGATTGTCGCCACGTCATTGTCACTACATTTTACATCATTGCTGCATGAGTATGTAATTAATAATAAAAGAAAAAATTAAACGCTGTTCTTTTAGCAAAAAATTTAAAAATTCACTGGATATTTTGGAAGAAAAATACAAGAATCATACATGGGCTATGGATTCACAACAACTTCATTTATAACACCGTTGTTGAGCTATTCTTAAATATAAATATATGTTTTAATTATCTAAAACAAAAACAAACATGTTCCACTTTTTGAAATATCTAATATCCCTTCATTTTTGTCATATATTTGGACATTTTAAATTGTCCTTTAATGCCAGTGAGTGTTTGTGTAGAGACAGTAGAACTTTTTTTAAATTCCAACAAATTGAAAAACCTGCCATTAGAAATTTTTCTTTATTTTTCATTTAAAACATTTTTTATGTGGCAAAACCATTTATTTACATACTTATGTATATGGGCAATTTCAAAAATTTTCGACATTTTGATATTTTTTTTTTTCCAATTTATTTTTTTGGATGACACGAATGACGCTTTGGTCACGTGAAGGGTGATATTTTAGCATACCAAAACAGTTCGCGTTAATCATTTGTTACAAACGGCGCGAAAGTTATGGAGGTTTTAAGTTAAAATTTCTTTAAAAAATATTTAAAGTTAAATTTATTGGTTTATTTTAATAAATGTTATATGGATGCATGAAACTCATTTCAAATTCATCAGTGCAGTCCAAATTCATCAATGCACTGATAAAATACATAAAAAAATATCAATTATAATAAAAAATCTTTAACATTAAAAAACGCAAACTTTTGCAAAAATATGAATGTTTCACCGATTGTTATAATATGTGTTTATATAACGCATAACTAATTTACAGAAAAACAATGTTTTAACTTGCAAATTTAAAAAATAAAAAAAATTATATTAGAATTATTTTTGAGGTTAGGATTTTTTTTTTGATCTGTAAAATTTAAAATCATGAAAAGTTTTTAATGCCTATTCGGTTTTATTATCAAGCTTAAAAAAACCTTTCATTTGGTGTCAATCGCGGCGGAATCTATATATAACTACAGATGTCACAAAGCAAAATGTGTTTGAAGAAAAATGCCGCTGTACCCGCTAAATATGGACCGAATTCAACCGTACTTATATATGATCTTTAGTTCACCGCCGCACTTCATTTCCAATACTTTACATTGATTTTAAACCACTGATTAACTAAAAGAAACGCGAAACAAAATCATGAAATTTCGCAAAAGTTTTATTTTCTTTATAAAATTTTTGCGTTTCAAAATATTTTAACGCCTTCTTGCCGTTGAGGTGCCATTTACTAAGAAGTTTAGATCACGCAATACATAAACCAGTTTTAAAAAAGATTGCAAATGTCAGACGCAAAAAACTGTAATTTTTGACAAATTTACGCCAATTCTATAAAAGTTTGAGGTCATCGTTCTCAGCAACTAGCAGCCTGACATCGAAGTGATATGGCGCAAATTTTAGCAAATTATACTATCTATTAAATACTCTTGACGAAATGCAATTTTCTTGAACGGCGCAAAAACGCTATAGGAAAAACTGCGAAAATTAAAAAATCGGAAAATTTTGGTTTCAAAAATGAACCGCTGTACAACTTTTTCCAAATAGCAGTATTGGCATAACTTTTATAGTGTAAATATCTACAAAGTCTAGTGACTTTATTTTATATCAGTGGGCATCGGAAGTTTAAAACTAAAAGTAGAAAAGTGATGAAATATGAAAAAACTCTTGTAAATTTCAAGCCTTTTTTTGAGTTTTTCGATATTTAAGTGCCCATAACTTTTAAAAATAAAGAACTGATGGTCTGAAATTTTGAATATTCCAGTTTTCTGGTGTGGCCTACCATATCTTTTGACCGTTTTGGTCAATTCGAAAAACTGGAGAAATAATACGCATCTGAACTCAGTTTCATCAAATTTTGAAAATTTTTGAAATTGCCCATATATTCTCCATATGTTGGCCACAATAAAAAATTTACAGAAAAATTCCAATAAAAACTTTTTTTGGGGAATTTCTTTCTAAACCCATATTACACATGCAACATATTACAGATTTTAATTAATTGTTTTTTGTTATTGTTGGTTGAACAATTTATAACTTTTATTTTTGTTGTATTTAAAAAGTTTTTTTTTTAAGGACTCTACAATAATAAACAACAAATTAACAACAATAAAATAAATATTTTAGTTTCAGATAGTGTTGGTATAGAGCTGAGATGAGTGTGGTTTAAGTTACAAAAATAGTTTAAATGAATTTTCAAAAAAAAAAAAAAAAAAACAAAAAAAAAAACCAAAACCAAAATTTTAAAAAGTTTTCTCTTAAATTTTTACTATAAAACAGAATGTGTTTAACGAAAGGTTTGTAGAAAAAAAAACATTAAAGTATGTGAGTTCATGGAAAATTTAAATCTTTTAATATATAATAATTAAATTTAAAAAAGAACATATTTCGCAATAGGGTACTCCAGTAGATTCGTAAGCTGTATGCTGAACTGCTAGTGTGATTCCGTGTCTCCTTTTCCCTGTTTATAATTATATAGTCGCTGTGGTCTATAAAAAAGACTTATTCTTTTGCCGTGGTAGTTGTGCGGTTTCTCTAGGTTTACAACATTTGTATAAAATAGAAATGCCTTTAAATCAAATTTGATGCAAATTTGTTAAAATTCAGAAACATATTTAATAAAAAAAGAGTTGCCTACCTGTCTTTCTAGTGTTAAACAATAAACTTGTTAAATGTATGTGAAAAAATTTATTCAGTTTTCTTATTAAAATCCAATAATTAATCAAGGGTTACAACCTAGCTTCTTGCAGCATCCAGGTTGTATGTGTTAATTTTTTTCTATGAGTACCGGGACCTAGAGTTTAAAGTCGACTCCGAACGACAGACTTGTTCATAGTACTCAGTTACTCTCAGAGCTTTTGCCAGAAGACTGCTGAGAGGTAGTCGCCGAAAGAAATAATTTTTTTTTTCAAAATGTTAGAGCTGAGGATTGAACCATTGGCTCATGTCTTAGTAAGCCAACACACTAACCACTAGAACACGACAAGGCGCAGATGTGCAATTTAAATAGTATTCTCAAATTTTTTTCATATTTCGGAAGAGATGATAATTGTATATCTCAGTAATAGATTTTTTAATAAATATTGGGTTAAGCTGTGTTACGAGTATATTGGTGGTAAAATATTGAATTTAAAAATAATTCTATAACCTTAAATTCTAAATAAAGTTTGCATTTATGTTTAGAATTGTCAAGTTTTTCATATATTTATAGAATTTTTCTTTATTTTTTGTTTTTCTATTTTTTTTTTTTTTTCTTTAAAAAAATTATTTTAAACTTTTTTTAAGCCCGTATATGTACTCATTAACTGATAACCTTGAATCCTTTTTTTTCCAGGTCAACATTGTGCGAACAATTTAGAATATCGTTGTTATAAAACACACATATTTGAAGAAAAAAATGCCAGTGAAATTAAAAATTAAATATGAATTTATACAATAAAAGCCAATAGAATTAAAAAAAAAATTATATTTTCCTATTAATTACTATTTAATATCGTTTTAAACAAAGCAAAAAAAGAAATGTAGAGTAGAGAGAGAAGCACCATATAATCATATTACACATGTAATAAACCGCATAAGAACACACATACATACATAAACAAAAGCATATAAAAGAGCCTATCTAATATGCATCAGTATTCGATATAACAGTAGTCATAATACAGAAAGTGTATGTGTGTGTACTTGAATAAGCTTTGCTAACAAATAAAAAAAATAATTTTTTGTTTTCCGTTTCTTTTTTTCTGTTTGTTATTGTTTTATAATTTACACATCAAATTATCACATTTTTTTATTATAATAAAATATTTAAAATGTGGGTGTAAATATAGGCGATCTGAAGGGCATTAAAACAGTGTTTATTGTAAAAGAAATGTAAGAATACGTGAACAAGTTAATCGTATAGTTTGATGTGTTTTTTTTATTATATGGTATGTATTTTGTTGTAAACAAACATACAAACATATAAAATACAGTGCAAAGGGAAATATGAAATCTTTATAAGTTTTTTAGATATATTAAAAAAAAATATATATATATTTTTGAGGAAGCTACACAAAGTAGTAGCCAAACATTGTAATATTATAAGAAAAAAACTTACGTAACAGACTTCAAGCTGTAAAGAAAAGTTTAAATTTACTAAAAATAAGTGTTAACAAAATATAGAAATACAATTTAAAAAAGGAAAATTCAAAAGAATTGTATGAACTTCTTCCAATCATTTTTTTTAAACTATGTTAATATTAAATTAGATTTATATACAATTAAACTATCTTAGCTCAGTAATTCACTTAATAAGGGCTGTTATCGCTACAGTTATATTTTACATCTTTCAAAATCTTTTCTGATTTTGAAACTCTTGACTATGTGACTACTTCTAAGGTTAAGAACATCGCCATATTTTGAACAATACTTCCTGACTAAAGTTCAGCGTAGAAAACCATGATTAACTATTTAAACTAAATTTAAGGAATTTAAGTAAGAAATTTACTAAGTGGTTTTCATAGGAATTTAGATTCCTGCAATGAATTTTGTTGACAATTCAAGGAGATAATGATGTCCGTGAAGGAATAATACACTAACCAAAAAAAAAAATAAAAAAAAAAATCATTGCAAAAATCTAAATTCTTTATAGAATTTAACTTTGATCTTGTTAAAGCGTTTTTGATGAAACAAAATTAATTTAAAAAAAAGGTACACTTTTCCTAGGGCTCGAACTCCTGTCTTCAGCATATTATTTTAATCTTTATAAATACATTTTATATAAATATATTTTTATGAAGCTTATGTATTTTGATTCTAAACCCAAATTTAAAACCACTGGTTAAAGCGGCTGCCCTGCCTTGTTGTTAGCAAGTCCATGTATTTTTGAGTCAAATACTCGCTTACATTTTTGGATAAAAAACCTTTTGTTATTAAATACTTACAATGAGTTCAAAAACTTTTTATATATGGAATACACCAATACCACGGTTTGCGTCCCTAATTGGGACTGAAAAAATGAGACAAAAACCGAAACAACGCAAACTGAAGCAGAATTTTCAATTGTTTACGTATTTGATTTTCGTTTAGTCTACACAGGTTTTAAACATTTTAGCTTAGAAAAAGCAATATATTTTCTTATTATTTTTTGAATAACAGATTTTATTCAAATAAAAATATAACAATTGTAAAGACCACTGATATAATTCGAAACTAATAACTACGCTTAACATGTAAACAAAGCACACCTGCAAATTTGCTTTCTACTAAATGGGAAATCCCCTTTTTTGCTTTAACTTTGTAAAAACATTTTCATATCAACCATGCAAATCGAAGCATTTACGACGCAACTTCGAAGTCATGCGACGCAAACTGAAGCAAAAACGACGAAACATTGAAATTCCAGAAACTTAAAAAAAGACGCAACTTCAAAGCGACGCAAATCGGGGTATTGGTTTATATAACAATGTTCGTGTCACCCTGTTTCCAATAAAATTTCTCCCAAACTGCTTGACCCATTCTTATCTTAAATTTTATGAGTATATTTACTGGATCCGAGAATACTTATGTGATTAATAAATTTCAGACTTTATTTTAAGTTATAGGTCTTTTATAATTTTTTGTTTTTAATTTCAATATTAAGCTCCATGTGTGTGTAGTTTCGCCAATATTTACTTACTATTTACCTTAACACTTGGCACTTTTCTAAACAGCTTATATAGTATTATTGGATCCAGCAAATATACACACAAAATTTAAGACAAGACTGGAAAGCATATGCAAGAAATATGCAAAGAGATAGCGAAATACTCGTATAGTACTAAACATAAATTACACAGATAAAAATAAAAATGTGTTTAAATTAAGAAATTTGTCATATCAATTAAAAAATTATTTATTTTTTCACTAGGAAACAAATTAATGCTATCAATAAAGCTGATTGTAACATTAATTAAAGGTATTTAAAGTAAAGCCGTATAAAACAATAAAAGGTTAATTAAACCAATTAATTATTTAATCAAAACAAATTTTTTTCAATTAACAAGATAATCGAAAAAAAAAATATTAATATTTTTTCTGTGGAGAACCCTCAAATTCAAAGTGTATTTATAATTTGGCAGTATTTACTTTCAAAAAAAAAAAAAAAAAAAAAAAATAAAATAAAAAAATTGTGATCTATAGCAGTGCCCTAAATTGGACAGCGTTCAAAAATAGGCAACATTGACCTCACACTCGGTAGAGAGTTCTGTTAAAATGCATTTTTTTAATTTGATAACTTATTTCCATATTTTTTTTTAATATATCGTTTAAGTTATATAATTTCCTTAGTTTTAACCAATACTGTGAACAATTACTCTTAACAATTTGTTGAAAATTATATTTAATGGTGGTTATTTGAAAATTTAATTAAGCTGACAACACATACATATTTGCCTACAACAGAACTTTCGATTGGTTAGAATTAAAAAATGAAAGGGTCTTTAAAAAAGAGCATTCGAAAATATGTCGAATTATTTGAAATATAAGTACAAGTACATTAATAGTAACAGTTTTTCATAACATAAACCAGAATTTCTACAAACCAATTATATAAATCTGAAATATTTCAACTTACGTTTAACACATCTTTAAGAGGCACCTTATTCACTCAATCAGCTTAATTTGATTTTATATTTCTTTTTTTCTATAATTAAATTGTTTTCTTCTCTTTTTTTCTGAACACATAATGGTGTTTTGCAAAAATATTGCATATAAATTGTAATTCATTATAAAATGTTTCAATTAGCAAACGAGAGTGTCGATTAAATAATTCAAATAAAATTAAGTTGACAAAAAAACTGATATAAATATACATATATATGCTTTATATATATATTTGTATGTATATAGATATATTATTATATGTGCGTATATTTATTGCCTACAAATAATTTAATTCAATTTAAGTTGTTAAAGAGATTTTTGTATTTTCTGATTTATAATGTTTAAAAATAATAAATCAATTAACAAATTGTATTATGAAATCATGGTAAATAATATCAATCACAATAAAAATTTTTTTTAAAATTAATTAGTTTTAAAAATAAAGGAATTTTCTTATTTAGCTTAAAAAAAAATAAATAAATAAATCTCTATATAAAAGTTTACTTACTGCGTGTAGTTACATAGATAATTGCCGTAGTCTAGTGGTTAGTATGTTGGCTTACTAGACAAGAGTTCTGGGTTCAAACCGAAGAGCTGACATCTTGCAAAAAAAAAATAAAAAAAAAATATTTCTTTCGGCGACTATCTTTTAACAGTCTTCTGGCAAAACCTCTGAAATTAACTGATTGCCATGAACAAGCTTCTCAAGCCTGTTGTTCAGAGTGGACGTTAAACTGTAGGTCACGGTACTAATGGATAAAAATTGACACACACAACATGGATGCTACGAGAAGATAGGCCGTAATATAAAATCAACTCTCTTCTGCAAAATTTCTAAGAGTAATTGATTACCATGAAGAGGCTTCTCAACTATTATTTGAAATCGGCGTTAAACAAGTTCCTCGTGTTAATAGATAAAAAACTACACAAAATGCGTGTAGGGATGCTCGATGTTTGTACAATACATTAATACAATAATCTATATATCTGTGGAATTTTTAAAAAACGTCTTCTCTCGAAATAAGACAATTTTCCAAGATTTTTGTAGTAAATATAGAATTTCCTTGTCCTTCTTTTGCTCTAATCCCCGTATTTCTACGACCTTTGGAACGCAAGATATGCAGTTGACTAATCGACCTCTTTCAGACTTTTCCCCAATTTCAATTTGACAAAACGACTTCTTTCAGAGAATTAAGAATAATCTGAAAAATTGAATGTCTATTGAAAATTTTATTTAATTATTATTATTATTTTTTAATTATTTGCATATTGTAGCGAAAAATTGAAATATTTTTTTTTTAATGATACCGAAATATTTTTTCCATATCAACTTCTTTCAACCTTTCTTTCACATTCCATTTTAACAAAACAACTTGTCTTGACTTAAGCGACTAAAATAATTTTCAAATTTAATAAAAAAAAAATGTTGACAAAACGACTTGTATGGTGGAAGTTAATTTTTTTCTTTAAAATATATTTAACAAAAAGTCTTAAATTAATTTTTTGTCGTTTTAAAGAAAACTATTGCTTCTAGAGGGAAAAAAAAGGTCGCATAATGTTCGTTAAGTATTTGTGTTTAATATTCAATTTTAAAATTTCTTTAATTTTCTAAGTAATAACTTGTATTAGCCTTTTTAACTGTTTTTTTGCTCTACTGAAAAGTTGTTGATTTTGAAAGAAGACGTTTTGTCAAATGTCCACAGATATATATGTATGTATGTAATGTGTAGTTAGTTTGAGGTCTTAAAAATTAATACAAAACCCAAACACCTAAAAGGTTTTTAGAAAGAGACTTTCGAACTATATCAGGCGAACTGTATAAATATATAGTTTTTTCTTTTGTCAAACCGTAATGGTAAGATACACCATTCAATTATTATTGCCATAGGTGGTGCGATTTAATTATGCAATATGTTTTTAATTTTATAAATAAAACTGATTTTATCTTCAGGGATGAGTCCTATTTATGAAAAAATGGCTGATTATATGAAGAAACAAATTTCTTTAATTCGTCGTGCGGGAGTTTATGTAATCTATCCGCCATTTCATATTTCTCGAGTTAAAGATGCCAGTATAGGTTTTTGACACAAAAATTTTTAAAATCTGCTATCCGCTTTTGGCTATTTATCTCCGAAACTGGACGAAAAATCCGAAAACAAATTGCAGACTTGAAAAATTTTGGATCGAAAACCTAAAATCGCATCATTAGTTCGAGATATATAAAAAATATAAAATGGCGTATAGAGCACTTAAACTCCCGCACGACGAATTGGTAAATAAAACGAATTTCGTAGAACTGAATGTGTGGGCCAGACCTTCAAAGTCTATTTTAAGGCTTCTAGATCATGTACAGGAAAGGGCGAAGGTGCTTATCAGAGACTATAAGGTATCCAACTCTACCGATTTGTTGAAGCATCGGCACAATGTGGCGCCTATTTACCATGGGAGGTGCTCTAATAAATAAAGGACTTGATTCCGAATAATCACATATTTTAACGAAGTATTTAAGGTTGTCAGATAGTTTTCAATTTATATCCCCAATTTCGAAATTCATATCCCCAAAAATCCCCATAACCTTGATTAGTTCATCCCCAAAAATCCCCACATAAACTGCATAATAATTTTGCATGTATGTACATATGTTTTATTTGATATGATAAATTTGGAGACTCTGCAGATCAACTTAAAATCTTGACGACATTCTTTTTAAACCAACCTCTTGCTCGCTTCAATGTGTGTTTCGGGTCGTTATTTTGTTGAAATACTGATCGCTGTGCCATTTCATATTCAGCATAAGACATCATGATGGTCGTTTGAAATATTTGTATAGTATACGGCATCTATTTTACCTCAATGGAAAACACACCCATACCATAAAGTATAAGTGGAGAAGTAACTGTGGTCGGACTAAACTAAAATTAGTTTGTTTATCCACGAAAGAAGTAATTTAGCCCTAAGAAGAAGACCGTCTAATACTGAATTCCTCTGCAATAAAAACCATTAAAAAATTTGCCGAAACATAATTATATGGGAAAAATATCTCAAACTAAAACCAAGAGAACACGTTGCAAAAATTTTATGTGATAGTATGAGTTTTAAGCAAGTTTATAAGCAAGACTTGAAAATTGAAATTCTTTCATTGTGTGTTTCGAATGTAAGAAGTTTATAATATATGATTAAGTAAGCAAACAAATTTTAAAAATTGCCGAAAACTTGTCGATCATCCCCAATAAAATCCCCATCCGCAAATGAATATTTTTATTCCCATTTCAGAAATGTTGAGGATAAATCCCCTAATCTGACAACACTGGAGCTACTCCTACCTCTCTTAAATCACCTTCTTTTGTAATTGATTGGCCAGTGAGAGAATTCGTTCTTTATCCGCATCGCTCGTTTATGAAACAATCTTCCAACGAATTTTGTTCCTATTAATTATGATATTACTAAATGTAAATAAAATGTCCACAAGCACTACTCCCTCTTTTGTCCTTTCCATAACATATTTTCCTAGATCAGCACAATCAACTAAATGAGTAGGGGTTGTACCCTGAGTGCTGTTCTTAATAGTAAAAAAAAAGAAAAAAAATTATGGAAACCAACGGTAGACGATATTAATGTGATGTTGTTACAAAGCCTCCACTAGAGTTTCAAGGATACTTTCATTTTTCTTGAAAGAAATTTAGCATTAGAATAGGTTACCTTATAAAAAGTTCTCCCGCCAAAATCTTTAATGTAACAAAGCTGGGAGTATTACAATGTGTAAACATTTATTACTTAAAAATTTGTCTATAGTTTGGAATATGTTTCTTTTGCCCCTGTGTTTCAATTCGAAAAAAAATTTTTGTTTTTTCAAATATTTACTTAGAAAGCAACTTTATTACACAGATGTTTTTGTTATTATTATTGTTGTTGTTCTTATATTTAAGAGCATTATTATTACAAGGAAACCATTTAATAGCAATCATAGTAAATAGACTTGAATTTTTAACATTTTATGGCAGTCTTTCATTCACTCGTGCATCATTCATTCATTCATTCATTACATTATATTTATAGGCCCCACAGGGAAGCAAATAAAATAGAAATGAAATAAAATAAAAAACTTTTCATTGGTTGTCAGTTTAGGTGTCCGTTTGGAATTTTTATCTATACGATGGTCTGTCTATATGTTCGACTGTTGGTCTGTCTGTATCTACTGTTGGCACTTGTTGGCCTGTCATTTTTTTCGGTATTTCTTGTCTGTTCTTTGGTCAATCTATTTAAAAAAAATTTGTTTCTTTTTTTGTTTATTACAGAAACAAAGAAAAAATTATAATATTTTGTAAACACTTTGAATATTCGTTTTGTTTTCTTTTTTTCTTGTTTGCGTTTCCTTTTCTTGAAGTGAAATAGAGTGAAAAACTAAAGAAGAATATTCAACTTTTACACAAATTTCTTTGTATTTTTACCAATTACTTAAAAAATAAAATGTAAATTTCCTATTTAAATATTATTTTTTTATAGTTTAAGTGAAATAAAGCAAAAAGAGAACAACAACTGAAAAAACTAAAAATAAAAAAAATAAAAATTAAAAATGTTTGCATATAAGAAAGGAATTAAAATTTTAATACATATTGTTGTTTTTGTTGTTTCATACTTTTAACATTATTTTAATTAAATTTATAATACAAAGTGCCTGTTTATACAATTACTTTCGCTTTTTTTTTGTATTTCAAAATAATTTTCTCCCTTTATTTTTGCTTTATTGTGTAGTCAGTCAACTGCAACACATTCGCGTTGGTGGGCTTATTACTACTCCTACTCTACAAATAGTTTTTTTTGCTTAATTTTTCTTTTGTAAAAGCACAGCATAAAAATCTAATTAAATAATAATAATATCAGTTTTATTATAAAAATTCTTTGTATTATTGCAAATCATTTGTGCAAATAAAATTAATTTAAGGAAACACCATGAAAGTAAATAAGAGTAGCAATTTAAAAAACAATAACATTTTAACAGCAATAATTAAAACGTTTGATAGTATATTTATTTTATAAGTCTTATATATTACACAAAACTAACACCTTTAAAAAAATATTACGAGAAATCTGTATTTAAACTACACCTTGCAAATTATATTTTCGTTTAATATTGTATATGATTTAATATTCTCTCTATATTTTCATCATAAAAATATTTCATATTTGATTTTAATTAACCACTTAACTTTTTAAATTTTAATTTAGTTGATGGTGTTATTTTAATTAGTTCAGTTATATGTTTAATTGATTAACAAAATATATTGAAAGAATGGTGAAAATTGCCACAAAACATACAAAAATACGAGTACGTTTCATTTTCCTTAATCGCATTTTTATTGCATATTTAGAAATTTGTTTTAATTTGTGATTTAATTTCAATTAAATGGTTTAATTGCTTTAATAAAGTGTGAATTATTTTATAATTTTTCTTTTTCAATTATTATTTGGAGTCGATTTTAAAGTGTAGCTGCCGGTACTCATGGATAAAAATTAACACACACACTAAAGGTCTGTATGAATGTTTTGCTTTTCTGCCAATTTAGAATGATTCGAGAAGTGAACTCTAATGAGAGTAAATTCAAGCATCGAAACATATATTCATTCTATTCCTTTTGCAGCCAACGAAACAAAACTAAACGAATAGCCTCAATAAGTGAATAGAATAGAATACAATAAATCTAAATTTACTTTCATAATTCTCAATTATTATGTAGACATTCGAATGTCTTGGAATGTCTTGAATGTCTTGAATGTCTTGAATTTCCTTTGTGAATGAAAGCATGTATTGAAGTAAATGCGATAGTTTGTAGTATAAACAAGCGAATAAAAACAAACAAATTGAAATCTATCAAGAAGAATAGTGTGTGTATATTAAAGCATTTAAAGGCAAAAAAAAAAAAACAATTACTTTTTGAATATGTAATTTACTTATACTTTTTTTTAAGTTTTTGTAAATATGTATTGCATGTATGTATTTTTAAAAATTAAGCCAAAAATATAAAGAAAATAAAGAAGAATAACAATTAATTAAATTAATAAAAATTATTCAGTTCATTACTTATTATTATTCAGTTCTTTAGCACTTTTAAAATTAGTGCAAGAAATTCCTTTCTATCATATTACAAACAAGACATTCTATTCACTCTATTCATTTCATTCTAACTCTAATGTTTCATGTCTCTCATGTCTCCATACTCTCTTGTCGCCATTCTCTCATTATTAACATTCTTAACGACAACAACCACTTTTTATGTTTGTTTTATTCGTTTCGCTTTTACGAATTAGAGTTGGAAGTGTGTATGAAAAATTTAGAATGTCTTGAAGATCGTTTCAAACATACCCGTGCAGACCTTTAACACACAACATGAGTACTGAGAGAAGCTAGGCCGTAGCATTGATACAGGGTTGTAATGGCAAATTTAGTATGTATGTACGTATGTATATATTTTTTAATAAATATATTAAATTGCGTTTTGGTTTTATTTCCAGATACTTTTTTAGGTGACTATTAATATTGTGGTCGCTGTAGCCCTGTATGTATGTAGTGTGTTGGATTACTAAGACGAGAGCTCCAATTTCAAACCCCAGTTATGATATCATGAAATAAAAAATATGAAAAAATATTTCTTTCGGTGACCAGATTTTGGCAGTCTTCTTCTTCTTCTTACTTGTCGTTCAGATTTAATTTCGGAGGTTAAATTATAGGTCCCATTACTCATAGTTGAAAAAAAACTGACTCACACTATATGTATGTCCAGCAAAAAAGTTTTAAGAATTGGAGGCAATAAATAAAATGTTAAGTATTAATGGAAGCATTATATTGTTTTTTATACATTAAAGTTACCAAATATGCTACAGGATAAGGTATTATATTTGATTTTTTTTATTATTTACTTATCCGGTTGCAATAAATTTGCATTTTTATTGCAGTTTAGCGGCTCATATAATATAAAAATTATGCATTATTGACGTGCACGAGTAAGTGATTGTTTACAATTTCTCCTTTACAAAATAACTTACTTGTGAGCACTATTTTCTGCAGGGTGGGAGCTATGGAAAGTTAGACTGTAACTATAAAAACGGTGATAGTGGCCACGATTATTTTCGATTAAATTATTTTTAATTGTTAAAAAAATGCAGGTGTTGGTTGTTCTATATTAAGAAGTGCTTAATCAACAACAATATCACAGCTTAAACGAAAACATTTTCGAATTGCCTTAAATTCTGCTCAATCTGGATCTAAAATCAAGCATTAAGCAAAAGTTAATGGACAGTTCTACCCGAATTTTTTAATTAGTAAACATTTGCAGCTTCGAGAACTGATGAATAAACTTTCATTAAACATAAAAGAACAACGCCATTAATTCGCAAAAAATTAAGTGAAAATGATTATTGAGAAATAATTTTTTTTTTTTTGGATTAAAAAAAACAAAATTAGTTTGTATGATACCGACTATTGAACTTGTTGTTCAAAGTACCCGAATGACCCTAAATATCTAGTGGTATAGCTGTTAGAGCTCTCTCACAGAAACGTAAACAATTGAGGTACAAGTCCATGTTGCAGTTTTTTGAAAAATTATAATTTAAAAACAAAGGTTACTTCCCCCACCCCATCCCTCACGAAACCGTTCACTGACATTTAAGACTTTCCACCAGAAACGAATGATTAGCAGCACAGCGCCAACTTCTGGCAAGATAACAGCTAACCAGCTTAGTGAAGACGCGCACCACTCACCATCAACATTCACCGACAGATAGGGCAATTGCTGTTGATCATTAAAAGGTGAAGTATAATACTGGCCTTTGAGTAATCAAATTGACAGCAGCTTGCGCCATTGACATAAGGCGCTTAACATCTACACATCTATCATTACTTTCAAATTCCAATACAATACACTGCATAAGTAGGGGTTTTACTCCTGAATACTGGTCTTAATAAAACAAAAGAAAAAAAACGGATATACTTTAATACGAACAATATTTTTTCATACCACATGTGGTGGATTTATGCACATGATAATACATATATACAGAAGGGCAAGTACAGTAAAGACTTGAGTTGCCAGCCAAAATAAAGAGTCCCTTATTCAAGTAATACTTATAAAGGGAATGTTTGAGTTTGGCTAGTCCATAAAGTATACAAAAGAGCAAAGCAGTATGAAACCAAAGATGAGGTTATTGACGGAAAACCATCAACATGCGACTAAAATTTTTCGACTATTAATATCCCTATACTACTCGTAGTCAATTAAAAATAAAAATCATGAAGTTGGTGTGCTCACGAAAAAAAAAAATACATCGATGTTTTTTTCTGATTCGATGCATCGTAAACTTACATCGATGTTTTCCATGCATCATAACAAATTTTTATATAATTGCAAAATAAAAAAAATATATAAAAATTTCAATAAAAATACACATTTTGTTTTACCAAAATTTAATATAATTTAATAAGTGCCAATACTTTTTGTCTAGAGCTTGTAAAAATAATATTTTATTAATCTTTTCAGCATGCACTCTAGTTCTTTGCTGTGCAAAAATTGATAAAGCTTTTGAATAAAGCAATGGAATGGAACTGAAAAACATTGTTAAGTGTTTGTACGCTACATTGTACAGTATTAGGAATTGTACCTTTTCATTTAATCGATTTATAGGACTACGTCAATACACAGAGAGCTCGTCACACAGGCTTTCTCGATTTCTATTTGTATTCCAATTTTCCATTACATATGTATATGTACTTAAAATGTTACCATTTTGTCCAATTTGTTTGTGATTTGCAAATAGTATTGATAACTAGAAATTCTTATTGTGATTTAGTTCTATAAAAATCAATCTCCACTTACATTTACAAATAAATCATGGATATAAAACTCAATTATAAGCAGCGTTCAAGCAGGGCTGCCGGATGAAAACATCTCAAAACTATCATTCGATGCATTAATATTTTAACGATGCATCGAATTGAAAACATTGACGTTTGCGATTCATCGATAAACATTGAGCATTCGTATCATTAAGTTATTGTGAATATTGGCATACTAAGGTTTTATAAAATGAAAATTTAGAGTTAATAATTACAATAAAATCACTTATCAAGAACTGAAAAACATGTAATTGACTACAAACAAAGAGTGAGAGAAAAAACCGTTCTAATATTCAAAAGCTTTTTTTTATGCTTAAATTGTCATTTGAAGAATTAAGTATTTTTCTGCAAGCCTATTTTTTTAATTTATAAAGTTTTTTATCTTAACTGGGGTGGTTGTATTCTAATTAACCACAGTATCTATAACTTATTTGTCTTTTAATCCAACATAATTACTTCGGTTGTACATAAATATAATTATGGCTTAAAATAATTGCTATACGAGTATTACAAGAATCAATGAAATGAAAAGTTTCGCCAACAAAATCCAGTACTTTTTTTTTTTTTTTTGTTTTCTTGCTAATTGTAAGCAAAACTCACTATTACTTAAATAACTTCAGTTATTTGAAACATATATACGTACTTAATTAAAGTTTTAAATAAGTTCATTAATATTTTAACATTTACTGTTTTCTTAAACACAATCAATGGACAATTATTTCTATAGAAATATATCCCTTTAATAATACAATTAGATTTGTTTATTATATTGCATAAATTAAATTAAAAAAAAAAACAATACAAATACCAATACAAATAAATAAACAAATGACTTTCAATAATACTAACGATGATGATAATGATTATAATCCAATCAATTCAATATCAAAATAAATCCCTTTTTGTTCTTATTTGTTTATATAAAATAAAGTCAAATAAACAAATAAATGCCTTTTTGTGGTTTAAATAGAAATATTTGTATTTTTTCTTTGTTTGTTGTTGTTGTTGTTGTGAAAACAGAAATTATTATTTATCTCTTTAAATTAAGATGGCAACAACAACAAATAATCAATAACCATGATTATGATTGTGTTGCTGATGTTACAAAGATTTTCATTTGATATTTCCGTATTTACAGAAACAGAAAAATAAATAAAACAATAGCAACAATAAAAATTACAAAATAAAGTCTATAATAAATCAAAGATTAATTTGCGATAATATTTTATGCTTCTAAAGAAGTCTATTTTAGATTACAGGCTGAATGTAAAAATATAAAAGGATTTGTTAAAAATGACAAAACTATAGAGTTTTAGTTACTGGTAAAACGAAAACACTGATAAAAATAGATTATTTTGTGGGGTAACACAATATAAATCATTCCAACACAGATTTTATACTAAAAATTTATATCTGCTTTTTATTTTATTTTTTTTTTTTTTTTTGTTGGAAAAATTTTTTTTTAATAAAATAAATATTATAAAATAAATCCTCATAAAAATAGGCGCGTTTTTAAAATTGTTAACAACAGAAATGTTTTTCAACAAAAATTTTTATTTTTTTTCGTATCAATTTAATAAACGTTCTGACTGAAGAAAGAATTAAACAATTTTTCTTTTTTCATTTCCTCAAAGATATTTACAAGCTACAAAAAATTAATTCATTTTGCGGAAATAGTTTTTAATTCCCACATGGCATGATTTACACGGTTATTTACGTCAAAGTGAAAACGATAAACATAGTTAAATACACCTAACTCTGATTTAACGCGACTTTTTTATGAACTTGATTTAACGCGAATTTAAAAACATACCTTTTCTCTTTTTATTTGATTTGATTTGATATAACCCCACTTAAAAGTATATATAATTTGAACAGGGGCCTCATACTGTAATTCTCTTAAGCTAAAATAGTAAAATTTTGGTTTTTTGAACAGGCTGGGTGTTAGAATGTATAAATTAAATATTTTATATTAAATAGGCATGAAGCTTTTAAGGGCAATACCCGTTCAAGAATTGTATTCTTAGCTAAAAAGTCCTAAACCAAGTTTATAAATCTGTGGCAATATGGAAGAGTAGCTTAAGTCGAAAATTTAAGTTTTGGGATATCATAAATTTTGTGTAATTTTTAATCTGTGTGTTTTTTGTGAATAATTTATGAGTTAATATGTTGGTAACATGTTCATTAGAGAAGAAGGATGAATATTTTAAAAAAATATTGTTTATTTTAGAAGATTTTACGTCTTTTCTACTTAAGCGCTTTTTCGAAACTGAAATCTGCGTTGGACAGTTCCTTAAGTAACTTAAGCGCTTCTGTTGAAATAAAAAGTATGTATTGTGTAGTTTTAAGTAAACATAAGAGGATTTATTAAAGAACTTACATTCACTTAAGATAACTGTATACAAGAATCACATTTTATTAAAAAAACTAATGTAAATATAAGTTGTATGATAAATCGAAAACCTGAATATGTAAACCTGTGTGTACATAAGTTGTTTTGTTCAATGCATTATTGATTTAAAAAACTTAGGCTAAAAAGTAAACGTACATAACATTGATAAAAAATAGAATTTTTCAAAACGGACTAAACACATTTAAGCGCCTTTGCTTCTGTAATGCCCCAAACGCCTTAACTCAATTCTCTCTTATGTCGACTTAAGCTACTCTTCCATATTGCCACAGAAATATTTAGCCAGTTTAAGGCCTCCAAAAAGCATGCCTTATAATGGAATTTTTTAAATTTTAAATTTAATAAATTAATGGTTGGCAGTATTACAAATCGTGTGGCAATATAATTTACCACTATAATGATAGGAGGCTTGTAGTATAGTGGTTAGACCGCTCTCACAGAAACTTAAACGATCGAGGTTCATTCAATCCCAGCGAAGAACCAAAATTGTAAAATTAATAATTTTCGGGTTTCTAAATCATAATTCAAAAAATAAGAGATCCTCAATAAGTCCATTTCTAAAAAACCGGTCCCTGATATTACCAGTCTATTCTACCAAAAACGAGTGATCAGGAGTACAGCGCCACCTTCCAAGAAGTGAAGATATTAACCACTCACATTCAACATCCATTAAAACTATTGAAATAGTCTGTATTTTCTATTTTTTATTTTTTTGTATTTTACTTTAAATAAATAAGTAGCAAGTAATTATAATTTAATATTATATTTGCTTCTATCGTAAGCTACTGTAACTTTCTTCAGATATTATCACAATGGTTCAGCTGTCCAGTTTTTACTATCAGAGAAAATATAGGAAAGCTAAATGATGATTTAAATAACATTTATACTCGTATGTGGGCATTAGAAAATCGATTACATTTGAACCCTGGGACATCCAAATGCCTGATGATTCACAAAAGAACTACGCAGCCTCTTTTGGCTGATGATATTGTAATAAATCAATAGAAATTAGAGATAGTTGTTACAGCGAAAAATCTTGGAGTAGTATTTAATAGCACACTAACAAGGTCGAGCCATATAAACTCTGTGATTACTAGGATATATAATAAGTTAAGAATTTTATGGACATGTTCAATATCACACACCTTACAGAGTAAGTACTCTACTTGCAAAAACTTAACTGGTACCATGACCGCTCTATTGTTGTGAACTGTTTTCTTGTACTGATAGTGTTAGTAAAAGGAAACTTGGGGTGGTGTATAATTATATAGCAAGATATGTTTATGGGCTCAAACGGCGAGATCATATGTATGTCCGAACTTTGTATGGGGTATCATTGGAGAATCTTTTAAAAATAAGAAACCTGAATATCTATTTCGTAGGATTAGACTTGCAAGATCTTTGAGAGGCAGCAGCATAATTGTTCTTAGATATCAATGTCTTGTTTCTGAATGGCAGTTCTTTCTCCACGTTGTGCTTCTCTGGAATTCTCTTCAAAATCAACAACAATTGAACAGCAACGCAGCAAGTTTCAGAAAATTTCTTTTTAAATATTTTGATTAAATATAATTATATGCATAAATATAATTGTATAACTTATTTTGTCACCTTTTTTTTATGCCCTTTCGCAGTCATGGTTATTTGTTTTTTTTATTATTTCTTTTTTGTTTTTTATTGTTTTTTTTTTTTTTTTGTTTTTGTAATAATTTAATAATTTAATATTTTAATTTTATATTCTATAAATATTATTTTTGGTATAAATATTAATCTTAAATTGTAATTATAAGACAAGTTCTTGTTATAAAGGGGAATTCAGATCAAATAAATAAATAAAAAATATTACTGCTATAGAGAAATGTTTACGGAAATATTGATTGCACATTACTTCTATTATATTGAATACAGCTGTATATCAGATATGACCTACATATACATTTTATAACTAATATTGTTTGTTGTCTTTGTTTACAAACTAAAAATAATATTTAAAATAAACAAATTTGTGTTTTTTATTTTTGAAATTATTTTCTTATAAAGTTTTACTTTATCCTGTGATTTTTGTCTTAAATAAACAACCTAAAAATTATTCAAAATAAATTTGAATTTTGTTCGTCTACTGCTAAAAATAAAAATTTTCAATGTTAATCCTTCCACTTTTTGAAAACATATTTTTTTTTTGCTTGGTTTCTCACTCACTCCTTTCTGTCATAATTAAATTCCATATATATATAGTTGCCAGAGATGGTCTTATAAAATTAAATCCCATACATACATGCGTATGTATTTGAATTTATTGTAGCAGTAAATATTAAACCACCATTCTCACTCTCTCTCTCTCCCTCTGATTTTCTCCTTTCACATTTTTATTCATCGACAATAATTTGAATTTTATGCATAAAGAACTTTGACTTCTCAAAATATATATTTTATTTCTGCATGCCTGTGTATATGTGTGACTTGTTTTTAACTTTGCTCTCATACCCACATTTATATACAATTACTTACGCACATATGTATGTATGTATGTATATACGTACATGCATATAAGTATAGTAGTATATGATGTGACATATGTTATACATGAAGAATTTATAATTAATCTCCTTAATTTTGAAAAAGGCGAAAGAGATTAACTTTAAAGAAAAATCTTAAGTACCCTAAACCAATTCTAAAAATTCTTGCATTAATATGTTGCATGAAGATATGCTTAAAATCCTTTATTAAGTAATCAGTAGTACTTTTGGCAGTACTTTATAATATTTAAAGTTTACTTTGACATATTCTCTATTACTTTTAAAAACGCTCTTAAAATAATTACACAAAGCAAGGTAAAACATACCATGAAACAGATACGTACTCGCATGTCTCTCTTTGAGTAAATAAAGTGGCATTTTCTTTGGAACACAAATGAACACAAAAAATTGAAAACGTTTTTTTTTTCTTCATGTTTGAAAATAAAAGACATGTTTTAACAAGAGAAAACAAGATAAATATTTCCATTACATATGTTGACATTTTTTACCTCCTGCTAAGATTTACAAAAAAATGATTGCTTAAATATCATGGGTTTTTATTTTATATTTCTTTTAAATTTGTCAAGATAAACATTATTTTTTTTTGCATATTAAAATATAAAAAAAAAATAAAACTTGTGATGAAAGAAAAAAAAAAATTAAACTGCTGACAAACCCACATGGCTTTAAATAAATTTTAGAAAATGAATTGAAAAACATTTTTGGCAATTTCTTTTTAATGAAAAATATGTACTTATAAGTATACATACATGTTCATATATATTTTTCTGTCTTTAGGCCAAATGATGTATTTTAAATGATGAAAATTTATGTTATTTTTGTTAATATTGCAAACATTTTAATGGAAACTGTTTTAATTGCTTCTTTTATTATAATAAAGACAATAGAAGCTATCCCCTAGTGTTGTATTCCTATTAAAAAATAACTGTTGTAACATGATTTTACTATTTATAATGCCGACACAGCGTAGTATGAATTTATAGTCGTCATATACAGACGGTGTGCTCTGTGTAGAAATAAAAGAATATCAAATAACTCACTGGATAAGCAGCGAGGGCATGATACAAGGCAAAGAAACGCATACCACATTACATTTCTACGAACAATGCTTTGTTGTGACGCCGCTGACCGTATTTTATTTGTATTGCACTGATTTGACGGTGTGTAACTCTCTTTACCATGCAAAATATAATTTGTCAAAGTGGGCAATAGACTCGTGTTATATTGCACGCATTTATTCCATGGTACAAACACACTAACAATTAATAAATTATAGATTAATATACAAACCAATGTTTTAACATAGGAATTATATTGAAATAAGGGTTGATGTAGTCGCCGTGGTCTAGTGCAGTGATATCCAAAAATCTCTTTCCCAATAACGCGTGATAGAAAAACAAATTCTGCTTACGTCGAAGTCAAATACGTACATAATAAAAAGAAATATTGTTGCTCTTGTTCTTTTTAGATTTTAGCTTCTCTCCAACATAGTGCAGGAATGGATAGTGCATATTTTTTGTATAATTTTTATTTAAATAAAATAATTATTCATTATTTCTTCCACATCTATATGACCTCGGTACTCCTTTATTCTTAATAGATTGGTCACATGTCTATCGGACAATCGATTACGTACTTTACTCAGAACTATAAAGAAATAATTATGAAGTTTATAACTTGAAAGTAATTCAAACATTCCCATTTCTGTTAGAAGTAAGCAGACTCTTGTCTCTGCTTCATACACAAGTGCAAGTGTCTTTATGTAGTAGTGGACATCACTGGTCTAGTGGTTAGTATGTTGGCTTACTAAGTCGATTCAAATCTCAGCTCTGACATCTTGAGAAAAAAGGAATATGAAAATTATTTCTTTGGATGCTATGTCTCAGCCTTCTTTTGGCATAAGCTCTGGGAGTAATTGATTGCCATGAAAAAGCTTTTGAAAACTGTCCTTCGGAGTGGACTTTAAACTGTAAGTTCCGGTACTCATGGATAAAAAAAAACACACACACAACATGAGTGCTGCAAGAAGCTAGGCCGTAACCCTGACACAGGATTGTAATGGCCAATTATGTATGTTTTAATGATTGATTTGGGATTATTAAAAGCAATCAAAAAGTATTATAAAAATACGGTAATTTTTCATATCAAAAGGAACCAATTTTTACCAGCGATATTAAGTTCCTGAGGTTTGGTTAAAATAAACTAATTAAAAAAATTGAAAAAAAAAATTAAATTATGGTTTCTTTGCACTGCAAAGAACTAAAACTTATACGGATACATAAAACATAAATTTAGAAATATTTTTAGCTTAATAAAATAGATAAGAGATTTGGTGGAAATAGACACACAACCCTCCAACCAGCAGTATGGCACACTACCCGCTAGACTACTGGGGCAACTTAATCCTTTTTACTTTTATATTTATGTTCTAAATTTAAATTATTTTCTTTTTAATTAAATGAGTATTTTTCCAAACAATTTGAAGCTTTTTAAGCTCCCTCGTTACCAAATTTTGTTTTTATTACAAACCCACATTATTTTGTCGTTTATCCAGCCAGTGAAATTTCAAATTCATCAAATAATTTCTATTGTAAAGCTTTAAGTATCAAAAATATTTCATCATTAATAAAATTATAATAAAATATTAAAAAAAAAACATTAATAATACAATAAGAAAAATAGAAATGTAATGGCAAAGAAAAATATTTTAAATTCCAAGAAATGATTTAAGCCTGACGGCAATGATTACTAGCAAGAAATTTCTTAAAAAAAAGTAATATTTTATTAGAAAGTAAAGTCTTGTAAAGTAGATTTGTCTGCAGCAAGAGCTGACCTATGACTTGGCACCTTTATTATTATTATTATTATTATTTTTTACACTGATTATCAATTATTTTAAGAGCTTCTCAAACACACAATTTTTTCATATAATTTTTGTTTAAACATTTTTTTGAAAAAAAAAAAAATAAAATTAATAAAAAATTTAATATTGCTTTGATTGATATGTGTCCTTTCGAAGGCATTACACTTAAATTACATGATTTAGTCAGACATTATTTTCTTAGCAAGTCTATATACATCTATGCTTATATAAAAAGAAAAACTCAAACTTTCATGCATGGTATGGCCTGACATTTGAAGAATTTTTTAATAACTGGATAAAAATAAAAACAAGATAAGACATTTATAAGAAATCACAGTAAAATATAATAAAAATGAAAACAACAATTTATTCACTCACATACCAATTACACAGACAATGAAAAATAAACTCGTAATCCTCTGCAAATAATAACGAAGTACTATAGAACCGGCAAAACGTTAAGTGAGTATAAAGTAGGCATAATGGGCAAACTCATACACTCAGAAAAAAAATATATTAAAAACTCCCTTTCCAAAAAATTTTAAGCTTATGGCTATTCTGCAAAAAAGCTGTTAAATATAAAGCCGATAAAACTATGGCGATCAAATGCCAAAACGATATGATACATCGTAGGAAAATATTTTTGTTTACTCGTATTTTACAGAATGCGATTGTAAATAAAATTCTTGGATTAAAATGTCATGTATAGCACAGCTCTGACATCTTTAAAAGAAATGAATATGAAATATATTTCTTTCGGCGACTACTTTTTAGTAGTCTTCTGGCAAAAGCTCTGGGAGTAACTGTTTGTTATGAAAAAGCTTTTTCAAGTCTGTCATTCGGAATCGACTTTAAACTGTAGGTTCCTGTACACCAGTACAGTAGGAAAATAAACAAAACGACATGTTTGATCTCATTCTGTTTTGTTCTTTACAATGAGTAAAACAAAAACAAAACAAAAACAGTGAGAGCGATTGTCCTATTTAAGTTTTGTATTGTATTGTTTTTGTTTTGAACACTACACATACACTAACTCAAATGTGCGTAGGTACAACAAAAAATTAATGAGAAGAAAAAGAAAAGAAGAAGAGAAAAAAGAGCCAATTATACGAATTTAACGGAATAACAAAGCAAGCACAAGTGCAAAAAGGGAATTTTTTTCGTTTGCGCTCTTTCTCATTTAGAAAGTATTTGTTTTGGTTTTGCTCATGTACAATACGATTAAAAAAAGTTTTAAAAGTTTATGACTTTGTGGTAACGTTTGTGAAATGTTTTGTTTGTTTGCCCACACATTGCTGTACACATGGATAAAAATTGACATATACAGTGTGTTTTTTATTGAGGTATAGAACTTTAAGTTGGCATCACTTTTTTAACTGGCGGCCATTTTGTCAGCTTTCAAGTGATTAATATTTAGTTTGGTTTGCTATTTCATCATGAACAAGTTGACAAAAGAACAACGCTTGCAAATCGTGCATATTTATTTCGAAAATAATGGTTCAGTTCGCGAAGTTTACCGCAAGCTCCGTCCAATTTATGGTCGACATAATCGTCCATCAGAGCAATTAATTCGGTTAACCATGGATCGTTTTCGCACTACGTTTACTCTATGTGATAATACACATCCGCAGAGACGTCGAACAGTGCGCACCGAAGAAACAATTGCCGCTGTAGAGCAAAGTGTTGAAGAGAACCCGAATGAATCGATTCGCCACCGTGCACAGCAATTGGAGCTTTGTCCATCAACTTTATGGAAGATTTTGCGCAAAGATCTTGGCTAGCGATCTTACAAGATCCAGCTTGTGCAAGAATTAAAGCCGCGAGACCATGCAATGCGTCGTGATTTTGGTCTATGGGCCGAAAATGAGATTGATCTCGATGCTGATTTTCAGCGCAAAATTTTGTTCAGTGATGAGGCTCATTTTTGGTTGAATGGCTACGTCAACAAGCAAAATTGCCGCATTTGGAGTGAAGAGAATCCACATGAGACACTTGAGACGCCATTACATTCACAAAAACTGACTGTTTGGTGTGCTCTATGGGCTGGTGGAGTCATTGGACATTACTTCTTCCGAAATAATGCTGGAGAGTCAGTTACCGTTAATGGAGACCGGTATAGAGCCATGATAACCGACAATTTTGTTCCCGAATTGGATAGGATGAATGTGGACGAGTTGTGGTTCCAACAAGACGGCGCTGCATGCCACACAGCGCACGTCACAATCGATTTATTGAAGGAAACATTCGATGAGCGCATAATTTCGCGGAATGGACCTGTCAATTGGCCACCAAGATCGTGTGATTTGACACCATTGGATTATTTTCTTTGGGGATATGTGAAGTCGCTCGTCTACGCCAACAAACCAGAAACGTTAGGGGACTTGGAAGCCAACATTCGTGGCGTTATTGCCAACATACGGCCCCATATGCTCGAAAAAGTGGTTGAAAATTGGACCTGTAGAATTGGCTTTATTCGAGCTAGCCGCGGCGGCCACATGCCCGAAATCATATTTAAACATTAATGACATAAAATTATCCTTCCAATAAAGCCAAATTGATGGACATTAAAACGATTTTCTTGTGTTTTATTTCAATTCGAAGTTCTATACCTCTAAAAAAACACACTTTACAACATGGGTGCTATGAGAACCAGGTTTGTAATGGCCAAACCTACTAAATCTACCTAGGGTAGCCACTCACCACACAATCAACATGCAACGATGAGGCATTTGCTGTTGATCAGACAAAGGTGGTGGTATAACACTGGCCTTTGGATGGTCAATTCACAGCAATTTGTCTTATTGCTAAGGCGCTTAATAATATTCTAAGACAAAATATATATGTACTGTCCTTTACAAAAAAAATTCCAATACAATGCATAGCATTTAATAGGGGTTTACCCCGCAGTATTGGTCTCAAATAAAAAAAAATTAAAATATTTTTACGTTTTAAAATTATGGCAATTTGAAATTTTATTCGATTTCAATGTCACTCGAATTCATTCTACGGAACATACCTGTATACATACGAGTACATCTGTATATGTTGTCTCCCTTTGCAGGTTCTTTCTTTACACGCTGTTTTCTGGATATATTCCAAAGGTTAAAAATAGAAATACATGTCTTTAGATGAAGAACATAAGGAAAAAGTTGTTACACATTTTCTTAAGTATAATTTTTTTTTAAATTAAAAAAAAGCACAGTTTTCCTTACACGTTATATAAGGAAAAAAAATTTGTTGTTTACTAAAAATGTATGCAAAACGAAAACATATTTTAAGAATCTATTGAGAATATAAAAACACATGAATAATTTTTTTTTACTTACCTTTGATTGTGTAGTTATTTTAATTATGAAAGTTTTATAATTAACTTATGCTTTCGAGTGTAAAACACATGTGTGTACAAGAATCAACCAGTCATATACCAGTCAAGTACATTCATATACACGGCAAAGTACAGGGAGTGTATTGTGTCAGTAGTTGTTGACTTTGAGTTATACACCAAAAATGTCCGTCAGCTAGTTATGGATACATTGCGTATATACATATGTAAACAAGGTATTCACAAACTCATATACGAGCACATGCATACATATACGCACTTTTACATATTAATTCGTATTCGACTTAAATATAAACAAAAACAGAGTATTTTTCGAAACAAACAAGCAAACAAACACGAGATAAATGAATTCATACATATTACATTCGTAACGGTAATAAAACTTATATGATAATATTTATTTTATTAATTAGTATGCATGTTCGTATGTGTGTGTGAGAGAGAGAGAGAAAGAGAGAGAGAGAGACAGTGTATTTTGACTTGGAGATTTTAAGTTTAATTTATGAATTATTTATCACTGTATAAAGTAAAACTCTTTGTTTTTTTCATTTTGTTAAAGATTACTGCCCTGCTTTTAAACTACCTTTCTGGTTTTCTGTGTTTCTGTTTAAATTTATTGTTAAATTATTAAAAATTAAAGTTAATTTTTCGCTTGAATGTTTGCTTTTGTTTGTAAATTGGAGTTAACAAGGGTAATAAGCTGTTTGGCTTTTGTTAATTTATTATTAATTTTACAATTTTCATTTGTCTAATTGAAAATGAAATAAAATTGCTTAATAATACTGTAATGGTTTTTGAGTGAACTTGGTGATGAAAATAAAATCTGTACTCCCTGTGAATACTTGTCTAGAGTTTAAACTTTAATTGTTGTGACTTTATTTATTACACAAGAAGTGATAAAAATGATTTGTAAAAATCTTTAAATATTTTTTTTAAATAAAAAGGAAATTAAGTTGTAAGCTGATATGCTATTGCCATATTATAACAATTGGGGTACTATAAGAGTCAGACAAAAACTGTGTCCTGTTTCTTGAGATGCCTACGGCAAGAATTTAATAGATTTCTGTTTTATTTTGTATCAAAATTTCTGGCTTACTATATTAAAAATATCTTGGATAGCCAGCGGAGAAGATGAGCCTGGATGGCTGGTATCCCTACTAGGGGTATCCCTTAATTAAGCATATTTTCTTCCCTCCTTAGTAAAGTGTTTAGTATTATACTGACGACTTCTAATGATGTCATCCTGGTGGTTAGAATTGTGGGAGGTGAAGTACTTTACGATTAAGAGAATCGGATAAATTAATGTGGCTGTTAGGGACCACTCCAGGATACTTGATGTACGAGGTCTGATCAAAAAAACAAAAAAAAGTTATTTTCAAATTCGTGAGTTATGTACATATGTTCGATTTTCGTATTTTTTCGGTTTGGTGGTACACATGCCTGTTATATTAGTTGGTAATATCAGCTATTTTGGATTATCAGTTTGTTTTTGGCAGATAAAAAGTTTAGTCGTGTTTTGGTGTGCTCTTCGATTTTTTACTATTCGAAAAAAGAAACTGTATTAAGTTTTGTGTAAAAAATGAAATTAAATGCGCAAGGACATTTGAAATGTTGACTGTGGCGTTTGGCGAGTCTACTATGAGCAGAACAAAAGTTCAATTGTGGTATAACCGGTTTAAGGAAGGCCGAGAAGATGTCAATGACGATGCTTTTGCTTTGCTTTTGCTCCAAGATAACGCACCAGCTCACACACCGTGTAACTTTTTGGCCAAAAACAAAGCCGTTATCATGCCTCATCCACCGTATTCACCGGACTTGGCTCCCGCTGACTTTTTCCTCTTTCCACAACTGAAGACACCGATGAAAAGAAAGCGTTTTGCTACGATTAAGGAGATAAAAGAAAAATCGTCACAGGAACTATTGGCGATACCAAAAAGCGCATTTCAGAATTGTTTCGAGGATTGGAAAAAACGGTGGCATATGTGTTTTATATCTCGGAGGATTATTTTGAAGTGGACAAGATAGTTATAGATGAATAAATAAATACTTTTTGAAAAAAACTGAAAATAACGGTTATTTTTTTATCATACCTCGTATTCAGTCGCTTTATTGGCAGAGATTTCTCGAAAGCAATCACCGACTATATAATTTATGAGGCTATTTTTATCACTTGTCATGGGATAAGCCCTACTAGTAAGAGTTAATGTGGTCCTAAATCAATCTATTGTTATTTAAATTATGCTCTTTGAAAGATGGTTCTGAATACAACCATTATACTCATAAAAAAGAAAAATATTTGAATTATTTTCTATCGTCTACCCATAATTAAATATTAAAATCAACTACACCAAACGCAGCTATTATGAAATGATTAATTAATTATTTTTTATTTTTTTGTTTTGTGCTTAGCAGGAATTGTTTAGAGAAAAATTTTTTTATTAAACCTGTTTGATAGAAAATTTTGCCTTTCATATTAATAAGTTAATAATAAATATATGTATGTTTGCCAGGCAAAAAGATTCTGATTTATTAATTCTACACATAAAAAAGGTTTATTTTTATTTTTTTGTATTGTACGTTTATTTCTAAAGCACTTAATGCGTAAAATTTTAAAAAGTTTCTCTGTAATCTCTTTGACTGGCTGGAACACTTCTAAATGTTAAATATTTAAAAACAACTATTGAGCCCCTTGCCGTTATTAGAACCCCTCAAATAAGCAAGAACAAAAAAAAAACTACAAAACTCAAATATTTGATTTTAATTACATTGAACTCTTTAATACACCCCCCAGGATACTAATCTAGTACATTATTAAACAGAGATACTCATACCTCCTTACGTTTAATTCCATAAATTTTCTTCCATTCTAATTGCTCTATATCCCCTATATTTCCTTTCAACAAAATATTATTTAACTACTGAGCCTAAAGCATAACAAGTATTTACTTTTTAATTGCTTTTTATTAGTTTTGTTAAGAGCGTATCTAAAGGAAAGAGATTAGGTGGTAGAGAGAGATGGCCAGAGAGAGGGAGATGGAAAGTAGGAAGCCAAAAAGTGATATTATATTTAAAAATATAAAACCTACTCACTGGCAATTAATAAAACAAACACGAAAATTAATAAAAAATAATATTGAATTACACATGTTTGGGTGCGTGTGTGAGCGTAATACGTAATACAAATTCATAAAGTAATTAAGAAGGAGGCATTATGCTTAAATTAAATAATTTTCTTTTTTTATTATTTTTGTATAATTAAAAGACAGCGTCAAAGCAATCAATACGGAAAAAAATAGAATATAATTAAAACATGCTTTAATGACAAATGAGCGTGACAAAACTACTAACAGGAATAGGAACAGCCACATAATAGGGAACAAAAAAAAGCAAAAAGGAGATAAGGGCAGAGTAGCTGTAAAGCGGAAGTGTATATCAATTTACTGCTCTAAATATACATTTCTATACCCGGCATTCAGTGAGACAAGTTTTTAATTGAAATGATTGTGTTGAACAATATTCCAGCAGAAAATAGTTATTTTGTAAGGGAGAAATTGTAAACAGTCACTTACAAGTACGCATCAATATTGCATAAAATGCAATAGAAAATCAAATTTATTGCAACCAGTAAACAAATAGTACAAGAAATCAAAAATTGTAACCTTAACCTATAGCATATTTGGGAGCCTTAATGTATAAAACACAACAAAATGCTTCCATTATTGCTTACAATTTTATTTATCGCTTCCAAATTTTAAGAAATTTCTGCTGGAAATGAGCCCATATTTTTAATTTTTTTATCTAAAATTACATTTGAATTTCCCACCTGAACTGCGGATATTGGCAAAAGAAATAAATGTTGCTGATAATTTTTCTTTTCTTAAAAACATAATAATACATTTCTACCATTTCCACATAAAATTGTTCCTTCACATTCTGACCCAATTTAATGATAAACAGTTTGAATTCTAAATCTGCGGCGAAATCATCTCAGGCATGATGGACTCAGATTTTTTATCAAATATTGTGCTCGAATTTGACATTTTTTTTAACAAGCTAAGCACCCTACTGGTAAAGCTAATCCGGGTCCGCTGAATTCAATGGAATTAGCCGATTTTAGATGTTAGCGCTCGTATGCGCGATATTCGCTTTTTAAGATGTTTACGCTAAAGTAAAAAAAAATTGTATTTTTATGTAGTCGCCGTGGTCTAGTGGTTAGTGTGTTGGCTTACGAAGACGATAGTGCTGGGTTCAAATCTCAGCTCAGACATCTTTAAAAAAAGAAATATGAAACAATTATTTCTTTCGGCGACTACCTCTCAGCAGTCTTCTGGCAAAAGCTCTGGGAGTAATTAATTGCCATGAAAAAGCTTCTCAAATCTGTCGTTCGGAGTCGACTTTAAACTGTAGGTCCCGGTACTCATGGGAAAAAATTAACACACACAACATGAGTGCTGCGAGAAGCTAGGCCGTAATCCTGACACAGGGTTGTAATGGCCAGTTATGTATATCTTTAATCTCAGAAAGATTTTTACTGCCACTTGATGTCTAATACAGAAAAAAAAATATTTCATATTTAAGTTCAATTATTTGATTTGAAATTTAACTATTTGTTTCAATTGGTTCAATTATATGTAAGTTTATTTGATTAGTGAGCTATATTGGAAGAATGGTGCCAATTGTAACAAGTCAAATAAACGTTTTACTTTTCATAATCGCGTTTTCATTGTAGTTTTAAAAAAAGTTAATTAAATCGGGATTTAAAAAACACCCTTTACATACTTAAATTTGAATATGAATATATTTGTAAATATTTGGTTTTTATTTTATTGTTTAAAACAAGTTAACATTTATGACATTATGACAACAAAATCGTGTTGTTCAGTTAGTTTTCGATTTATAAAATTGTTTTTTTTTTTTTGGTTAAATTTGCAAAGATATACTATGTATCACTGTTTTTTATACACAAATTTTATTTAGTTGTTAACAATAATGTTTATTATTGTTGTTTGTGCTTTTGTAGCAGTTATTGTAATTGTTACTGTTGCTTTCGTTGGCAATAGCGAGTATTTAAGTAATTGTAAAATTGTTTATTTGAGTATTTAAATCTCAATACAAATATCTGTGAATACGAGAAATGTGTTGGTGAGAAAAACATTTAAATTTCAATACCTTTAGGTGGGTCATTGCACATATAATGAAGCACATAACATTTTCCATTTTCTACGGAAAAATATCCTTAAATCCAATTGATTATAGAATTTAATTTTTTCATTAAGTCGAAATTTGTACATTTACTTTCTTTTTTTAATACGAAATCACTCATATGCCCAATACATACACATGTATGTATTACTCTCCCCAAATGTATCAGATATGTAGTGTAATATAATAAATCTGTGTTTGTATTTATACAGAGATACTCGTATGTTTGTATTCGCATGTTTGAGTGTGTTTTCTAGTATTATTGTTTCTAAATCTCACTAAAACAAGTGCTTAAAAGTTTTACAAAAAACAAAAACAAAACACAAAATAACTATCAAATAACTCTCCATTTCAATTACTCCTCAATGTATTATTCTCTTGTAACACTCTCTCGCTCGCTCTATTTTCTAAGCTATCAAGTGTTAACATAACACATAGAATTAATTTAAATTGCTGTAAATCCCTTTAAATATTCAATTAGATTAAGAAAGAATAGAAAACAAATCTACAACACGAAAACAAATACATGCGAGAAGAGAAAGCGAGAGTGAGAGTTGGGGAATTATTGCATAAAAAATGGTAATAACAATACTAACAACAATAATAATATAGAATAAAATAAAGTACAATAATATACACTTCAGTAAATGTATTTGTGTAAGCTCAAGAGCACATGTGTGTAAAAGTATCAGTACGTGAAGGTATTTCCTTAAATGTGACACTAAAAAACAGCAACAACAACAAAATTATAGATTTTTATTGCATATGGAAGGGAGAAATTTTCGTATTTGTTGTTATTGCTTACACATATCCACACCCATTCTTTATAATATTTATGTATTTGGGCACGTAAAACAGGAATTTACATATAATTTAAAAATATTTTATTTTATATTTAAGAATTTTATTTTAAAAAATAAAAAATTTTATGTGTAAAAATGTATTATAAAATACTAGAAAAGACCTGAATTTTTTTATAAAAATTCTAGCCGAAAGGTTTTTTAGTTCACACTACTATTTAACTCTAATTTTAGCAACATAAACCTGGGGGTCTTTTTGATGTTCAAATGGATATAATAAAGGAAATTTCTAATATATCATGACTAATTTTCTTGACTTTTATTGCGCTTATGTTTCAAAACATTGTGTGAAAAAAATTAAGAAATATTAAATACGTATTTTCGTCCAGTGATTTAAAAACTACGGTCAAATTAATAAAAGTCGTGAAGGTTTTCAATTTTTCAAGTTCTGCAAAAAACTGTTCCAATTTAGTCTTAAATATACTTGAATATCAAAAATGATACCACGAAATAAATAAAAGATCTTCAACATTATAAAATTAAACTAAATTCTTCTCAGACGACAAATATGGCAATAAATCCTTTTCACGAGAGCGATAAAATGTAATTTTTATTTATGTACCTACATGTTTCTCATTCAGACGAGATTCCAGTAAATTGGACTGCTTTTTATTGGAATTAAATCGAGTATTAAGCCATTTAACTCACTTTGATTGTATGGTTGATTTCATTTTGCCCTAGATTTGTTGTAAAATAAGAGTCTAAATTTGTTTTCCTCTTCAAATTCCATCTAATTTTTTTCAAGTACAGTCAAACTAAAAACTGTTAAACAGAATATTCTAAAAAACTTAAAGTCAATCAAACAAAAAACTGTTGAGCTGCTGTAGTTTTTTTCATTCTTTCTTCTTCTTCTTCTTTGGAATTAATTTAAAGTTAAAGTCAGTCAAAAAAAAACACTTTCGAACACGCCGACTATTGAAGTTTTGCAGTTTTTATTTTCCTGCAGTTGTTGCTCTTGCTTTAACTGTGACTGGTTGGTTTTTAAAAGTCAAAACCCATCAAATATTTTAGAAGTTTTTTCAACACTCTTTTCATTTATTAGTGACCAGAATATAAAATTGAAACAACAAGTACTTATATGAGCCTTAGAGGTGGAAAGGATTTATAACCCCTGTGCATACATAAAATATCACGATACAAATAGCAACATCCTATAATTAAGTGCATCCAATAAGTTCTGTAAGATGAAAATGTGCCAGTATGTGTAGGTATGTTTGGAAAAAAAGTTCGGGGTAAAACAATACTGAGGGTCGGTTTGACATTTTACCCCTCTAGGGGCTACTTCAGGGCAGTTGTGGAGCTTTTTGTAGATTTGTATTCCTTCAATCCAACTTTTGACCCCGATGAAGAGCCATTTGCCCCCATCCCACATCTTTTCTTTTTGACTCATGTATTTTTTGTTGAAACTTACAAAATAATCGGTTCTAGCTAATCGAAATCGAAAAATCGTATACCATCCTACCATTATCAGAATAGTTTTAATCTCATTCTTTTGCGATTTGATTTTTATTTCTTGATCCAAAAAGACCTCCACTCTGAAATTTTTCACAACTGTAGAGAATGAAACTATCTTTGTCATATTTTTTTTTTTTTGAATTTTTAAAAAGGTTGGTTTCGGAGATATAGGCTTCCGACTTATAGGTAAACAAAATTGACCTTTGACTTTTTCAAAAAAAAAATCATGTTGCATATTATATCAAAGATAATTTAATACCATTTCAAATGCGACTTTTACGAGATGCTTAGCTATAATACTTTTCAAGAAAATTACAATTAAGTAAATATAACTTTGTGCATTTTTGTATTTTTCCGATTTTCAAGACCTCATATTTCCGGATCCAGAAGTGTCAGTGCGCTTTAATTTTATATTTGTCTTAGTGTTATGGTATACTTTATTCAAACCAAAAATCAAATTATTTGAAATGTTTTTTTTAGTAATTCCGAAGTTTAGAAATTTTACTTTCAAATTAATAAAATTTAAAAAAATAAGGGTTTATTTGACAAATTTCTACGTAATACTTGTCAAATAAGCCCTCAATAAACCTAAAATATTTTTTATGAATACGGTTTTTTTAACTGCCATTTAAAAAAAATATAATGCGTTTATGAAGAGCTTATACTTGTTAAATAAGCTCTTAATAAACCTAAGTAATCTATTTTTTATTTAAATGGTAGTAGATTTTTTTGTGGTTTTCGAAATTTTTGTCTTTGTAATAAAACTGATGTTCTGCATAAGTCATTGAAAGTAATTTCTAATGCCATTGTATTTTTCTACCCTTTTATTTTAACATTTAATTCCACAAAGTATCATTAAAAGTTTTTAAACTGCATTTATTATTCTTTAGTTTTGTTATATTTCTTGTAAGTTTGTCACTTTCTTTTGCTCACCAAAAATTATTTTTAAATTAAATGCAGTGTTTCATCATGACAGTTTTATTTCTTGCATTTAAATCAGATAAAAATCAGACTGATTTCTTAATGAAATGTGGCTTCTACTAATGAGATTTAAATAACAAGTGGTTAGAAGAAGAAGTTTTTTACAGGGATTTACAATGAATTCTCGAAGAATTTCTTCAAGAAAAAAGTTTTCAAATTATTTTAAAAGAAAATTAATTAAACGAATTTAAGGCCATTATTCAAGAAAATATAAATATTTTTTATATATTTTTGTGTCTAAAAACTATAATACAGGATAGCCTTAAGCTATCGCTTTAATTGCCTTAAAAGTAGCATGTCAGTGCAACAAGTACAAGAAGATATTAATTCATGGTCAAACAATTTAAGATATTTCGTGAGAAGTAAATAATATTTCCCACCTCAGTACCAAACAAACCAAGAGAGTAATTCAAATGCGAACATGTTTTTTTTTGTGCTGGTGATATTAAAACCCTAAATACTGGAACATAGAGATTCTTAAAACAATTAATTTTGAGACTAAAAAATTAAAACTGCCTAATTGAAAAGTACAAAAAAAGTTTCAATTACAGTTTTTGTAGCATTAATAACATTTTAAATTGACTTCAAACCAAGTCTAGACTTTATCATACCAACCAAAAATTTAGAATGTGTTGTGACTTTAAAAGTCGAAGTTAAATAGTGTCTAACTGCCATAAATATGTACAGAAAACAAAGAACTCTGATCAGACTACCGTACCTAATCTATCAATGCCGTACTTGATTAGATCAGAACTTAATTCTATTAAATGAATTTAAATTATTTTTTGCAATGAGTTCTTAATCATATTATAAAACGAAATACGTTAAGGAATTGTGCAACAACCGAGTTGAATTCATTATAGTTCTTTGTATTCATGACAATCAGCAACTCTTTAACTCACAAATTTCTCTAAAGATCCTACACAGAAAATATATTTCTTTAATATAAATTTTGTCATGAGTTAGTGGAGGTATTCATATTCTATCTTTTTGTCCATCAGTGCTCTTTGTAACTGTCATCTAGTTTAGATGCATCAGAGATACAACAGTTTTTCTTATTTGGAAAAAATAATTGAAGTTCATTTGTGGTCGCCGTAGTCTAGTATGTAGTGTGTTCGCTTACTAGGCGAAAGCTCCAAATTCAAACACCAGCTTTAACATCTTGAATGAAAATAGATAAAACAGGGTTATAATGGCCAACTATGTATGTCTGTACCTTAAGTTCATTAACTAGAGTTTAGTTCTGGAGTCTAATCGTTTCTTTCGATACCGAGTTAATTTGATAAAGTTTTTTTTAGTTTGGCATAGCGCATTCGTTATCGCACAACTCACACAAGTTACAGAGATAAAAGCATACGTTAACGTGTAATCGATCGAGTGTTTCATCAAGCATTTTCATTCGATACATATGTGGCTATCGTAAACATATGTACGAGTAACAAATTGTTTATTCTAAAAAAAAAAAAAATGTAATGTAAACGTCTCTAATACATATATATTATATATTTTCCTAGCAGTGCTTTGACACATGCCAACTAAATAATCATTGCCAATTACGTACTGAAAACTACCTTTAGCCAGAAGGGAAAGAGTTGCTGTAGGTGCGGTGGTACTGCTGTTGATACATGCCCAGTAAATTGTAACTCTTTTTTCACTCTACAACCCTACTTAAAACTGCTGAAGTATATAAATATGTCCATATTAATAAAATGCGATTGTAATGCAAAAAATAACATTAAATCTATAAATAATAATTCTTCAGCCATTTTTTACCACTTAAATTTTTTATAACTTCACTTCATTAATTTTTTATTTAGTTGTTTGCCTTTTTTATAGTATTTTCTTATTTAGTTTCTTTTTTCTGTTTAATTGCTTGTTAATTTAATGAACGTATGTATGTTTGATTCTCTGCCAAAGAAGAAAAAAATTTAGTACCATAGCAATCGAATGCCACGATTAGGTCATTCGTACGGTATCGAAATTTTATTCGATACGTTCACTCGATCGATCAAATAAGCGACGATTAAACCCCTGATCTAACTAATTTGTGTTATTACGAAAAAAGATTAATTAAAAATAGATTACTAATCATTCTGAGATACAAAATCGGATTTCCAGATCATTCAAAGCAAAAGTTATTTTTGTTTAATTTGTGACAATTTTCATAATTTTGTTTTTCAGTTTAACTCATAAAAGAAAACCATTATATGAAATTGATATTAAAATCAATTAAGTGTTTCCCTAAATTTAATATATAAATAATAGTTTATGCCGTATACAAAGAAAGTTGTCCTTTTGCTCATCTGTAAAATAACTAAATACTTCATTACTTTACGAATGAATGCCAGCTCTCAAGAATAACACATGTGGCATATAAGTTGTTGGTAGTAGAAGAAATAGCATGCCAACTTACCATTCCACCATATTGTTACTACATTGACATCAATTTACGACCTACGAGTACATGTCAGATCATACTAAAAGCCTCTTAAAATGTGTGTTCATTTATGATGACCGTTAATAAAACAATTGAACACAAAAGGCCAATTGATTACTTTAAATAATTGAATTCGTGTTTTTGGAATATATTATGAAACAACACACTAATGCGTATTCTACGTGTATGTCTGTACGTACTGACAATAATCCCCATACTCTGTCCTCTGTGCTCTTCCACACCCATTAGAAATTAGTGCTGAGGTTATTATTGTTTAAATCCCTGCGGTTTTCATTTAATCGTTTAGTGTTTACGTTTTACAAACAACACGTGTGACAAATTATTTTTAGTTTTTTTATTGTTTTTTTTTTTTTTTTTCTATTTTTGTGTATTCAATTAAGGGGACTTCATTACTTTTATTTGAGTTTGCGTTTGAATTGTGGTTGTTCGTATTTAAAGATTATTGAGCCATAAACAAATGTTCAACTTTGTTGGTTTTTAAGTGCGAATATGTTGCTCTGTTAGGTTTTTATTTGTTGTGACACTAAAAGTTGTACAGACTTTATGAACAACAGAAAAAAAAAGCGAAAACCATATTATTTAATTATGGCGTTTTTATTCAGAATATATGACCACAGTTTTACTAACTTAAATATGTTTTTTTTTATTATTATTTTCTTATTTGTTAAAAAACATTTACAATCGAAAAGTAAATTCTGGTTTAATTAAAAAAAAAAAAAAAAGAAAAACCAACTAAATTTGTTACTGGTTTCGTTTTCAAACAATAATACACCCTACACAGATAATTGCACTTAAAAACATTCATTCTCTTCAACAGGCCTTTTTTAAAAGGAAGATTTTTATAGCTTGGGTGCCATTGTAGACTGCCGAGTAGTGACCTCGTGACTGCCAAAGACTCTGGTATGTTATACTACCCCCAGCTTATGGTATTTATTATATATTTTAATATTGTAATGTGACAGAAAGACAAACAGTACAATACAACTTTTACAACTAAAATCTGTTAAAATTAATTAAACATTTTCATTGAATTAAAGAAAATATTAAATTAGGATTTAATTTTATTGCTTTTAAAATATTTTGGATTCACTTTAATTATTAAGAAGTTTGTTTAAAATAATTTCAATTGAAGTCTTATAATTGGTATGCTGGCTTCATCTGTTTATTCCAAATCAATTAAAAATTTAATTGATACTACAAATAAATAAAATAGAACGAAATAAAACGTTAACAGAAAAATATTTCAAATTTTAATAGACAAACTAGTAAAAAAATTAGAATGCTTGTCTTCTACAGTGAAGTGCGATTGCCAACAGAGACTGTAGTGTGTTTTTTGCATGACTCCCAATAGTTTGATCTCGAATGATAATTTAACATCAATGAAATTGAAATGGTTGTATTTCATAATCTCCATAATTTCTATTTTGAAAGAAATAACAATAACAACAACAACTAATATTAAACTTCTTAATGAATTGTTCTTTCTTATTTATGCATATTGTCATTTATGTTTCTTTTTGTAAAGTTAAAACAAACCTAAATTTCGTATGTGCATATCAGAACATCAAAAAATGACGGCACATATGGAAATATTTTAATAATCATTTCTATCGCAAACAACTATTCCCATAAACAATTTCCCAAATTTCCTTATTTCTTATTGTGAATCATTCCCAACACAAATTTTTTGGGAGTGAATTCACAAACATATGACTGGCATCTCCAATGTTTACTCCCAAAAATTATTTTGTAAAATACATTCGAAAAAAGTGCCAATGGGTACAACAACAACTGTATGGGTTTTACGTGCGCACCGTCCGTAGACATATCACACGCCGCCCGTTGCCGGAGCTGTAGTTGAGTTCAATGCGCCCAACCACCGCCACTCGATGCCGGTACCCTCTTAATCCGTTCATGCGTGAGGGCACGGCGCACAAAAAGAGAGCCCAATAGCACCGAGTTGGCAATTTAGCACCACCACTGTCTGGATAGTGATACCCCCTTGCTGAGGGGTTTCTACCTAGCACTACCACAACCACTACGTGTACCTCCCGAAAGAGGACCTCGCCAATCACCAGACCGGTGACCTTACTTCCCGAATGACTGAAAGTCTCAGTCTACCAGGGGTTTCTGGTGCACGTAGCACCAGATTACGGCATCTCTGGTCAGTCCTTGAGAACGCCAGATAATGCCTGCCACGCGCACTAAGAACGGCCATGCACCACCATTAACGGCGTTCTCTGCCTATATTGAGCGCCAGACCACTCAGGGCTAGGTCGAACCCAATATTCCCCGGAGAAAACAGGCTACTGACGTGACACTCTCCAGCAGCCTTTTCTGTATCCCCGGGAGGTGCCAATGGGAACAAGAAGGGAATAAGAAGGAAACATGTGAGTTATAAGAAAGGAACATGTAATATTCCTGGAATATATAAAGAACACATGGTTTACAGCCAAACATTAATATTTTTGCATAATTCTACTTTATCTCCGGGAGTGATAGTGTATCCGATTCATCTCGAATAGATCTTCGCTGCAACCTTTTCATGGATTGTCTCTCCTCTTACAGCACCAAAAAACGACAATATTCGCTATTAATTTTTTTTTTTCAATATTCGTATTCTACTTTAAAAAATTTTTAAGATGTAATTCACAATAAATACTTCTGTTTATACATCATTTATAAATAATTCACAATAGGAACTTTAAATCCCAATATATTTGCGATACCGATTTTTTGGGATGGGAAACAAATTTTACTCCTAATCAACTTATTCCCATTCACGATAGGGGTAATTATCAACACTGCGTCAAGTGTTTGTGTATTTGGTTGGTGTATCAGGGATAACAAACAAACTTTAACGAAATACCCCCGTTTCCAGGAACAGATTTATTTCAGGTTATCGTCATTTTACATTTAAAACGGCAAAATATATATACAATATTTCAGTATTTTTCATATAAAAACGCGATCGTTGCAAACAATCATCTACTGTAAATAGGCTGATAATGTTTAATTGCTGCGTTTTCACTCTAATAGCGTAGAGCAACATCTAGCCAACCATAACTGTCTATTAAATTTTCATTTATTTTATTTACGTATTAGTTTCTCTTTTGAATTGTTGTTGCTTTATTTAATGGTTAAATGGTTGGCCATTCGGCTGGCTAATAGTTATTGGCATTGGTGTTTTTGTGTAGAAAACAAATAATTAACTTGTAAACACCAAAAAAATGCAGAAATTTACACGAAACACACATATTTAGGATTTGTTGAAGAAAAAACCTTTTAATAAAAAAAAGGTAAATAACATAAGAGAACATTAAAAATGAATACATTTTTACCACACACACGTACATGCACAGTGGTTGCCTCTTTTTTCAGGAGTTTAACAAACAGTATTTTCTCACGCATCTGCTGTATATTATAAGACACAGAAGTTCTGCAAGTGTAGTTTGTCTCTCCCACTCAACATACCGATTTCCTATTGGTTGATTCACGATCAAACAAAAGAGCGTAAGTATACGTGTAAGTTTAATTTGCTGATATCAGCCACTACTAGGCATCTTTGCTATTTAGTAAGCTGTTAGGCATAGTTTTTAGGTTTCTTTTTAGATTTTAATATGATGTTTTTTTTTTTCTTTTCTAATTATGCTAAAGAGCACAAAAAATATTTCTGTTAGTATAGATATTTAAAGAGATACCTGGGGACCTTATTCTGTAACTCTCCTAAGCTAAAACTTTATCGCGAAAAATTGATTTACTTGATTTACGACTTTTTGGCTACGAACGTGAACGCTTATTGTAATTTAAAAACTTAATGCCTATTACCTCCAAACTTTTTAATTTTGGCTCCGATTATGGTTCACAACAGTTGTAAATTTGATGTTGTATTTCTAAAATTGCGATTATGATTTACAACAGCTATGTGTTGTACCATATACATTGACTATCGTTTACAACATTTATTGTTATATGTTGTAGCCAATACAACACAACATTTAGGTGTTGTGAACGATAATCGGGGCCTTTATATATTCTAACTCCCAACCTGTTTCAAAAACCCAAAATTTTAGCATTTTAGCTCAAGAGAATTACAGAATAAGGACCCTGGTCTTACATTTGCTATATGTTGTCCTATGGGTTCTGAAAAGTATAGTCATTAGTAGGCATTGGCCACCGATTTCCTCTTTTTTTAGACCAATACTTATAAAGAGAAATTTGTTTATTTAGCGCCCTTTTTGTCGATGAGACAAGTTGCTGGCATTTGATCACTTAAGGGCCAGTGTCGAACCTTCAGCTTTGAGGGATGATCAGCAATTGCCTCATCTTTTGTTGAATGTTAATTATAAGTGGTGAGAATCTCTACTAAGCATGTTAGCTGCTATCTATCAGAAGGTAGTGCTATAGTGGTAGAATAAAGTGGAAATGTCAGGTCGCGGTTTCTTCCAGATTGACAACTTGGAGGGGGGGGGGGGGGGGGGGAGACTTCTTATTTTTAAATTATAGTTTTTAGAAAACCCGCTATTTTTGGTTTTTAATTTTTGTTCTTTGCTGGGACTCGAGCCTGTGCTGTTGGAGTTTTTTTGCGAGCGCTCTAAACACTATACCGCGACTCCCCAATTATGCAACCACAAATGTGAAAAATGTGACTGCACAGCTGTTGTAATTGCAGATATTCTTCAATAATTAAGTATCCAGCAGAAAATACTTAAGATTTGGAAGTAATAAATAAAATTGTAAGTACTAATGGAAGCATTATATTTTATTTTTTACCTTAAAACTTCCAAATATGCTGCAGGATAAGGCATTATTTTTGATTTTTTGTACTATTTGCTTACTGGTTGTAATAAATTTGCATTTCTATTGCTTTTAGGCGACTCATTTCATACTAAAATCATGCATTCTTGATGCGCACGAGTAAGTGATTGTTTACAATTTATCCCTTACAAAATAAGTTATTGGTAAGCACTATTTTCTACTGGGTGGTAAGCTTGTATTTATTAAAGATTAAAATTTTGTAAAGAAAACTTAAAAACTTCAAATATTTAAATTTATGTGTGTAACAAAGCAAATTACTTTTTATTATCATTTTACCTTTAAATTGGTTAATATTTACAAATTCAGTTTTGGTTTGATAGGCACTCATACTGAAAAATTTTGATGCTCAAATTAAAATTAAAAATTATTTTTGTTTTTATTTAATATACAATTGGACAATACTTATAAGTAATATTTAATAAGATATTGTTTTTAATTAATTTTATACTTAAATTACAACCACATGATGTCAATAAAACATGTCTTTCTTTAATATTAATATTAAACGTTATTGGCATAATAATGAAAACCTTTCAATCATCATTGAGATGTTCAATCCTAAAGACGTTTTAGTTATAAAAACAAAAAGAAAAATTTACATCTACAAATATATTATTTGTCAATCAAATAAGATTTTAATAATTTAATTAACAAAAGATGTAGTAGATTTCCTATAAACTAAATATATTTAAAAGACAAGTATGTACTTCAATTACAAATTTTAATTCATATTCAATACAGAATAAATATTTAATAATATATCTGCTTAAAATCAGATTAATTCTTATTTATACTCATAAGACAAGAGCATATAAAATTGTATGTTGCTTTAAATGTGTATACCCTTAAGCCAGTTGTTGCATAAAGAAATATTTTAAATTGTTTTCTAAAATCCAAGACATTTCATTTCGAATTCATTTTAAAACCAAAACAAAAAGGAGTACAGATTTTAATTAAAATTGAATGCAATATAATTAAAATTGAAAACCACTGTAAAGTTGTGTTGAAATTTATAAAAAAAAATTGAGGAAAAAAAAAAAAGAATTCTTTTTCCAAATAACATACATATGAATATACCTATGCCCTAGACATAAACTCAATTAAATGTGGTACGTTAACACGTATTTTAATAAATAAACACATACGATCTTTTTACAAACCTACTCACAAATTAACAAACACACACATGCACACATACTTATTCCCAGAATAATAATACTTAATGCCTGAATTATTCTTTATATGTGTAGGTAACACAAATAGGGAGAAGTGATAAGAGCATCTATTCGTTCTCCAGTATTGTATTGTTTTTGTAAAATGAAATTGAAAACTAACTAAAGTTCTTAATTTATATTGCATATCTCCCTTAAATATGAAGAACTTTATATAAAGTTTTATTGAAGAAGATTTTTAAGATTTAAGTTTTAAACTTTTTTAGGTTCCCTAGAGTTTAGACGCCCAGAAAATCCTTTGTGACAAGGGTTTACTAATACGATTAATAAAACATGCACCTCTTCATTTTAACCACTTTAACACTTGTGGTTATAGTATATCTACAATACATCTATAAATGGAACATTTAAATTAAGTGAGCCTTGCTAAGAGATACCCTACTTACATAAGATTTGAATGGCATGACTCGCTTGCCAAGTGTCATACCTGTAAGTGCTTCATAAATTAACAAGGGCTTTGTCTATATTAATTGGGATCTTCTAAAATAAGAAGACAATTCACACCGGTTTAAATTTTGTTTTACAAAAATTTTTATTTATTCCAAATATTCTCCAGCTGGCAAGTTTTCCAGTAACATTTCTAACTAAGATTCCCTTCAAACAGGGAATTTTAAAATTTTGCAGTTATTAACAGCCAACTTGTTGAAACTGCCTCTGTAATATAAGTGTTCAATTATTCAGTATATTCTGCCAAATCTCCATCAACATATGGGGGGGTTCGTGGCATAGTGGTAGAGCGCTCGCACAGAAACTCACACGACCAAGGTTCAATCCCAGCGAAGGACAAAATTATAAAAATAAAAATTTGCGGTTTTCTAAAATTACAATTTAAATTAAAATTAAATTTAAAAAAAAAATAAGAGGCTCCCCCCCACCTTCTGGGAAGATAACAGCTAATCTACTGAAGAAGCTTACCATTCACATTTAAACATCCACCGACAGATGAGGCAATTGCTGTTTGATCATTCGAGGGTGAAGGTATAACACTGGCTCTTGACTGGACACATTGACAGCAACTTGTTAAATCAACAAAAAATAAATATAAAAAAAAAATCTATCAACCATCTTCGCATTCCAATACAATGCACTACATGAGTAGAGGTATACCCCTGAGTATAAAAAAAAATCTATCAACCATCTTCGCATTCCAATACAATGCACTACATGAGTAGAGGTATACCCCTGAGTATTAAAAATTATGTCTTCCAGCGTAAAGCAATTCATGAAAAATACAGTGTGGCCTCATAGCCACTGTGGGTTGTGAATTTTAAGCTGGAGGCATCTTCTGTCTATATTTCTAAGATCAGCTCATCACACTTAAGGGCTAGCGCTATAAATGTGTGTTTACCACCTTTACAAAATGGATGATCGTGACATCAACTATCTGTGACTTCAACAGCATGAGGCTACATGCCACACAGCACGATCGATTTCAGAGCATAAATATTTCACGTAGAAGTGATGTAAACTGATCACTGAGATTGTACAATTTGAACGTGTCAGATGTCTGTTTTAGAAGTTTTTTTTTAAGTCTCAGGTGTAAGCAAAGAAAGCACACACGACAACGATGCTCAAAGCTAATATAACCCATACCAGCGGTCAAGTTAAACCTCGATTTATGCGTTTTAAACGTTGAATTGTGGTCACCGTAGTCTAGTGGTTGTTATTTAATTAGAACAAAAGGAGCCGTTACAAACGATCACTATTAGGCGAACTTTTAGTTTCGAGAATCGTGCAGTTTATCAGTTCTAGTTTTTTTTTTCTGTAAGGTCAAGTGAAGCGATTGAACAATCAACAGCAACTAATGTTTTATAGACGAATATTGTTCGTGTTATTCGAGAAAAGAAACCAGCAATGCTTAGAAGAGTGCATAAATATTTTACCTCCCCATTGCACTTCTTCAGGAACAGCCATTATGTTTTGACCCTTCCAATGTGGTTAGTGTGTTGGTTTACTAAGACGATAGCGCTGTTCTCAGTTCTGACATCTTTAAAAAAAAAATAAATATGAAAAAATTATTTTTTTCGGCGACTACCTTTAAACAGTCTTCTAGCAGTAAGAGTAATTGATGGTTGATTGCCATGAAAAAGCTTCTCAAATCTGTCGTTCGGAGTCGATATTAAACTGTAAGGCCCGCTACTCATGGATAAAAATTAACACACACAACATGAGCGCTCCGAGAAGCTACGCCGTAACCCTGACACAGGGTTGTAAAGGCCAATTATGTATGTATGTTTTTTATAGAAATCTAATCATATTTCTTTAACAATTTAGGGGTGCATGGTATAGTGGCCCATGTTCGTACCCCAATAAAGGTAAAAAAAAAAAAGTTAAAAAGCGGTTTTTCAAAATTATAATTTAAAAATAAGAGGTCCCCATCCCACAACCCTCCAAGAAGTCCATCTACAAAGTAACCGCTTCCTGACATTCCACTCTATTCCACCTTAACCTCTGACAACGAAAATCAAATGATATGAGAAAAAGCACCACCTATTGGAAAGTAGCAGATAACAGCTAAAAACCTACTTAGCGAAGGCACTCACCATAATAAACATGCAATGAATTGGACAATTACTGTTGATCATTCAAGGGTGGAGGTATAACACTGGCCTTTGAATGATAAATTCACAGCAATTTTTCTCATTCCTAAGGTGCTTAATAATATAAGAAAAACAAAATATATGTTCTGCTGTCAAAATGTACTAACCTTTCCAGGGTTTATCTCTGAGTATTGGTCTCAATCAAAAAATAAATTGCCGTATCGGGCTGGAAAACACTTTTATGTCAAGAAAAGAAAATAAAAATGACAGAGATTTATAAAAGGTTTTTTAGAGAAGTAGTATAATTAAAATATTATTTATCAACAACTTTATTAAAAATTCTAGTAGACTTCTACCAACTGTAGAGTTGTGCTATTGCTATAGGCTGAGTGAATGACCATTGGGCAAACAAATTAACATAACGAAGAACAATAAAAAAGACATTTTAAGGACCGTATTAGTATTTTGCTTGTTTGTGTTTCTAATAGTGTGAGTTCATGTGTGTTAAAAAGTTTTGTCTTATGCATGACATGACTTGTTTTTACCTTTTAATTTATGTAATCAGGTGCATAAATTTACTGCTCCCTTTTTAAGAACATGAAAAATACAATTCTTTGAAATATTTAAGCAAACAGTTGGTCAAGTTTTTTTTTTATAAATAAATAAATATATACAAAATACAATATATCTATAGAAACAATACTATTAAACAATTAAATAACAAAGAAAAACTACACTACACCCCTTATTAACGGTGTTACTTTTTTGTATGTCTTAGATTAGATGAAATGTTTTTTTAAACCAGTATATCTTATTAAGAGTTTTCTATATTTCTTAATGGTTTTATTTTTTCATTTGTAAAATATTAAAAATATGAATCAAATAATGACTTTAGTAAATACGTCGGGTTTTAAAACGGTGCAACAAATACTTCATTCCATCAATCCTTCTGAAATCTTACAAGAGCTTTATCCGACCTAAGATGGAATGACTTTAGAGAGAATTCATTATTTAGCCGCATGGTTCATTAATAAAGTAACCTTCCCACTAAAGTTTTGCCTGTCAGTTACGATATCAGTAAGTTTAAATCAATTGTTCATAAGCACTTCTCGCCCTTTCTCCTTCCCATAAAATATTTTCCTCGACAGGAATAATGTACTGCATTACTAGTGGTTATCCGCTGAGTGCTGATCTCAGTATGACTTTGATGAAAAAGATATCTTCTTTTTTTTAATATAATGCTTAGACCTAGTCATTATGTACCAAATACTTATGGCCGTATTCATAAAAAATATTACAGAAATTTGTCAAATGAACTCTCAATATTTTTTACGAATACGGCATTAATGTTTTTAATATTTAGCTCTCAATCATATGCAGCAAACAAAAATTTTGGGTAGAACAATCTTATTCAATCACATATCATCCAATACATAATCTAAAAATGCAGGCCAAAAACCTTTGGTGTTACATAGCCATAGAGCTTCTGATTGACGGTAAAAGTGCTTTTGTTTTCATTTGCCGAAATTATTTCTCAACGATACACCATGCGCAGTCATTTTATTCGGATGCAGTAACTTTTCAATAAATACTTTTGTGTTCACTAGAACCAAAGTGGGCAAACAGACAATACATTTCGCAAAAGTTACAACAAAGTCGTAAATTTTTTAAATTTTTATTTTAATCGTATTGTACATGAGCAAAACCAAAACAAATACTTTCTAAATGAGGAAGAGCGCAAATGAAACAATTAGCTTTTCGCTCTTGTGCTTGCTTTGTTATTCCGTAACATTCGTATAATTTGCTCTTTTTTCTTTTCCTCTTTTCTTTTTCTCTTCTTCTTTTCTTTTTCTCTTCTTTTCTATTTCTTCTCATTATTTTTTGTTGTACCTACGCACTTTTAAGTTAGTGTATTTGTAGTGCTCAAACCAAAAACAATATACAAAATTAAATGGGACAATCGTTCTCACTGTTTCTGTTTTATTTTTGTTTTACTCATTGTCAAGAATACAACGAAATGAGATCAAACGCTTAGTTTTGTTTATTTTCCTACTCTGACCACAACTCATGTGCTACAATTTCGCTTTTTAATGAATAAGAATTTGAAGAAAACTATGTTCAAAAGACTGTTGGGTATTCTTGAAATGAGATTTCTGTAAAATTTTCTGAATTTAGTCTAAACGGGAATTTTATTTTCGCTAAAATGCAGGAATAGTTATTATCCTAAAAATCTATAAGTAATTTATGGAATTCATATCGAAGATCGGTGACAGCAAGTCCAAGTTCAAGAAATAATTGACGGATAATGTGCTTGTCGTCGCCGTGGTCTAGTGGTTAGTGTCTTGGCTTACTGAGACGAGAGCTCCGATTCAAGTGAAGAAAAAAAAATGTTAGAAAAATTATTTCTTTCGGCGACTACCTCTCAACAGAATTCTGGCAGAATCTCTGAGAGTAACCGATTGCCATAAACAAGTTTCTCAAGTCTTTCGTTCAGAGTCGACATTAAAATGAGTGTTGCGAGAAGCTGGACCGTAGGATTGTAAAGGCCAGTTATGTATGTATGTATGTGATTTGCTTGCCTGTTTGAGTTCGTTATCCTGCTTTGTTCATCAAAATGAGAAAACACCCTCCTTATCCGTCCAATAGTGTAATTCAAGAAAACAAAGGTAGCCGGAATTGAGATTTATATTCTTAAATATTTAAATCTTATTTATATTTTTTATATAAGTATCGTCGATGGAATAAAAGAACGATGTAACTGTCAAAACCTTAAATGTTCACCAGAGAAAAAACTCTTTCATAAAAGTGGAACAAATACACTGGTATTTTTCATTTCGCAAACGGCGTAAGTGAATTTATTTTCATGGTAGAAATCTGGGAATAGGACCAATCGACGCCCTTTTTTTTCTGATAAAAATTATGCAAAAAACTTATTTTCGATTTTTTGTCAGTTACAGCGTTCTTTAATTCCATTGACGAAATGTACATACATAATTGGCCATTACCACAATATTTCAGAGCTACGGCCTAGTTTCTCGCAGCACTTATGTTGTGTGTGTTAATTTTTATCGAGGAGTACGGGGACCTACAGTTTAAATTCGATTCCGAACGACAGACTTAACAAGCATTTTCATATATATTTTAAAATAATTGTTAAGAAAATATTGTTTTTTGAAATATTTCTATAAAATAGTAGTAACGCTTTTTATTACTTATTTGTCGACTTATAAAATGTCACCATAGCTTTACTCATTTGCATTTTGTTTTCTTCTGAAAAGAATTCCAAAGAGAATTTACAATTTTGTTGCTACTTTTTAAATGAAAACAACATAATAAAACAAGAGAATAATAATGAGAGTTTAATACTGTTTTGCAATTAAACAAATTGTTTTTTACTCTTTCTCTCACTCTGCCTCTCTCTCAGGCATTGTAGCACAAGACATTATCATGAACAAAGTTCAATGGTGCAAAACAATATTTTAATTTTTTTGTTATTTTTTTATTCCTCTCCTTTTCTTTCATTTTCGTACATTGATTCATTCTATTCTACCAATTAAATATCCTCCAGCAATAAAAAAAAGTAAGTAAGTGGGTGAATGAATAAGAAATGCTAGAAAGAGAGTTCAAGCACGAGTATCATATTTATTTTATTCAATTTAAGCTTGTAGCAGTAATAAATACTTTAACATTTTTCTTAAGCAACTGCAACAACAATAAAATTTATAAAATAAATGAGAACGAAAACAAAAATATGGAAGCCATTCTTAAATGAGAACTCAAGTAGTGAGTAATTTTTTTTGAGTGTAAAGGTATACATAAACGAAAGTGCCTGCTTATATTACTGGCATTTGCTTGCAGTTGTATTCTTAAGGTGTTGCAATTGTTATATAATTGTGTTATTATTTCGAATTCAATTAAAATAACAACTGCGGATTTCTTTTTTATTTCAAAATACTTTGACAAAAGAAATTTTCAAGGAAGGAAAATATTTTATTATCTTTGTTTTTATCAATCAAATTTAAATAATTGTTAAAGCTTAAGGGCTCTTTTCAATAAAAATTATACAACTTATTTTTGTTGCCTCATCCCGCCTGTCGAAGTTATGCCTTTTCTTTTTCTCTTCAGTTTTATAACAAAAAATTTAAAGATGTATAACAAAAATTAACTTAATTGTACACTTATTGAAGGCAATTATAATCTTGGCAAAATTAATTAATTAAATTTCATTAAAAACAATTGTGAGGTCAGTAATTGACAGCAATTGCATTACCTGCAGAGTCAGAAATTTTTTAAAAGGTAGACAAGAAAGAAAATAAATTGTATGGTTTTCATGCACAATATAAGAGAAAAAAAATACTAAGATTTCATCTTCGATAATTTGTATTAAAAACAATCTGAGGCAATTTATTTATTAATTTTTTTTTATATACGTGCGACCAATATTTCTATTTCTATTTTTACAAAGTTTTTAAAAACTTTACATATTTCCAAGATATGAAATTATAAAAAAAAACTATAAAAATAATAAGAAATTTACTGTTTGCAATAAAAAAAAAATTACTTAATTACAAAACTTACGAGGTCGGATCAATAAAACTGTGACCTTTCGAATTTCCTTGTAGTGAAATGCACAAGTTCTGTCATTTACTCTGCGTTTAACAGCGCGTTTATTTTCTAAAAATGGAAAAAAAGTACAATTCGAGTTCTTATTAAACATTATGGCGAAATTACATGAATTGGGCTACGAATTGGCGTCTAATCTCCTATATTTTCTGGATTTAACCCCCAAACTTGTTTCCAAACTAAAAAAAAATGACTCTGTAAACAGAGATTAACCTTCAACGATGAAATTAATGATAAAACAAATGCTTATTTTATGGACTTCAAAAAATTCTATTTATTGCAAGGTATATTAAATTTAGAGAAATGTTGGAGTAAGTTAATAGAGCTTAACCCTTTCAGACCTGACACTAAATGAATGGGAATTTTTTACTGATTTTTGGAATATATGGTCTATATATCGTACGAAAATATATCCTTTACCACCTTTAGATTTTACCATTTTTATATCCTTCAAAGATTTTAAGGACACACACACAATTGATGCACTCGAAACTGAAACGCATATTTATTGCATCAAATGACTTGAAACATTAAAATGTATAATTTTTTTAGTTAAAATATGCCCCAATTCACTATTTATTGGCCATTAGTAGTTTTGTAGTTGTTATGACAAATTGTTCCTTCCGCTCATTTTGACAAAACTGAAATCTGACGCACGATTTTCGAAATAATTTAAATAACGGTAAGTCGAATAGCAGAATAGTGTGAAAAACAAATATAAAGAACAATCAGCGCAATCGATGCATGTCGGTCTTTTTGATGTTGATCAAATATAAACGAAAATAGTGAGACCTAAAGCCACCCGCACAATCGATGCACCATGGTCTGAATGGGTTAAGGGAGATTATGTTGAAAAATAATTTTTGTGAATTTTTGAACTGTGTTTCCTATTGGTCCACCCAAGTAAATCAGGGAACTTAACTCCTGATGTATTAGCTTTTTATGAAGTCTTATCAAGAATCATAAAATAACCGAATATTGACAGCGACACTAAATTCACTGCTTACAGATGTCCTTTACATAAAAGCAAATTGTAAATAGTTCCCTTATGTGAAAGCACATTGTTATGCAAGGGCTCTTTACAAGTGGAAACCCACCATACAATAATTATGCCTTTCATTAGAACCTGTATAAAGGGGTTTTTAGGTTACTCTCCCTTACAAAACTGCTAACCAGGATATATTATTCAATTTAAAAGAGGTTTTTATTGAAAAAATTGTAAATAAATTAAACTCTGATTTTAAAACATTTATTAGCCTTCTTTTAAATGGGATTTAGTTTTAAATTATTTAAAAACTTTCTTAAAATCTTTGTGACTCAGTCAGTCTTTCAACGATTTTAAATGTCTCTTTCGATTTTAGAGAGTTTAAATCAAATCTGCAAACACTACTCACTTTGTTCACCTTCCCACAACATATTTTTCTATGGCTCCATGAATAATGACCCCAAAGAAAAATGACCCCAACGCATAACATGAAAAATTGCCACATTTTTGGGGCAATCTTTCAAAATGAAAAATCGCCCTAATAATCATTATGAAATTTGGCCCCAAACTAAAGTGAAAAATTACCCCAAAAAATAAAACAAAGTTTTAAAAAAAGAAAAATAACTTAAAATAAAGTAATTTCTCAAAAATTAAAAATGGCCCCAATTAACACAAAAGGACTTACTTTTTAAAAAAATATATTAATAAAACCCTTTTAAAGTGCCTTGTACTCTTGATCTGCAATTAGGACAATTAAAGCTGTCCCCGTTCAATACCGTGTGCTTGCAGTTTAAGCACGCATTCATTGCAAACTTTTAAATGTTTACAGGGAATGAAAACAATATCAGGAATCTTCTCTGCACACGCGACACAGTCGCTGCGTCCAGGCTTTAGATTAGGTATTATTTTTCTTCAGATCTTTTCTTGTTCAATTCCTCATCTTTAAATATGTTCTCTTGCGGAATCATATCTACCATTATATTGTTGGGACCATACGCCATTCTACTGAGGAATGTGGAGTCATTGATTTTTATGTTCTTCAACAGATAGCTTGCTTCCTCGATTTTATTGTTTGACATAAGAATAAAAAATATTGTAAATATCTGTAACACGTAAGTTATAAATGATAATTTATTGTGTATTTGAAGTCGCTTAGTTTCTATTTATAATAGAAGTTATTTTTTTTTTATTTGGAGGATAGATGGCTCCGGAGCCAAAAAAAAAGAAAAATTGCCCCAAAATTTTGTGTTGTTGTGCTCCATTAAAATTTTTGGGGTTATTTTTAATTTTTGGGTTGGGGTCATTTTTCTTTGGGGCCATTTGTCAGGGAGCCTTTTTCTATACGAGCACAATCTACTGCAAGAGTAGGGGTAGTCCCCTGAGAGTTAGCCTTAATAAAAAAAAAATAAATAAATAAAAAAAATAAAAAAATGGTTATGAAAAAATAGACTCTTTATAACTTATTACTTAAGTACACGCAATAATATATGTTCAATAAAAAAGAGATTTTTTAATCTTCTATTTATAGGCAGTGGTGGTTTTGACTAGCAGAGAGCTTCTGGCGCAAATATCAGTTGTGATATCTTGCAAGAAGAAATATGAAATAAATATTTTTTTCGGTGTCCGAATTTTAGTCTTTAATTTTTTGAATTGAAACAATTAAAGTTTGAATTAATTTTTCAATTGATTTTAATTAAAGTCTTGAACGCATTCAATTAAAATGTTTAATTTCTTTTTCAGTTAATTTTTTTATTGATGTTCTGGTATATTCTTTAAAACAGCATACAGTAAAATTGAAATCGAATAATTTTTTGAAGACAAAATGCAGGAATTATTTTAAAGTTTTTAAAATCATTAACGGATTAAATAAATAATTTTGAAATTAAAGTACTTATACTATAACTTTTTTTTTTTTTTTTGATTTCTACTTCCCTGATTTTCGTGGTACAGAACCTACTCGTTTATTTGAAAGTTATTGAATAATATTTTGACTTAAAATCTTGTAATTAGTATAACAAATTCGGCTGTTGATGGAAAATCAATTAAAAACTTAGCTTAACTAAATTGGTCTCAAAATTATTTTGATTAATTTTTATTTTCTTTTCCCTGTGTAAAGGTTTTAATGAAATAGACTGACTATAAATTAAATTAAGCCCCTGAATTTTTATTTTTTTTTTCATTATGCAAACATCATGGAATTAATGATGATGATGCGTATTTTAAATAAAAGTTTTATCCTCACGCTAATTGATTTAGTTTTATTTAATTTAAATAAATGTTTTGTATTTGTTTAATTAACAAAAAACCTATTTGTTGAAAATAAAAAGGCAAAAATCAACATAAGTCTGGTATTTTTGTACAGTCTCACTCTTTTACTGTCACAGAAACATTTGTAATTAAATTTGTCAACTGAATTAATGTCCAGTGGAGCGCATGATTCATAAAAATTAGATACACAATTCAATTCATTGCTCTTTCCTACTTTTATATAGAGAGTTTTTAATCCTTTTAAATTGCTTGAAATTGTTTTATTTTTGAAAAGAGACAAAAACTTAGTTTATAAAAGGTTTTAAAATTTCATGTTTTTTTAATTAAAATTTAAAAGTTTACAGACCAAAAATTAAAAAAAACAGACACGTTATAATCTCTAGATTTTAACTGTTCTAATTTTTAATAATTTCTTTATTAGTTTTATTTTTAATGAAATTACTATTTTAAACAACAATTTATTTTCTGTTTGGAAATTTGCTTAATGATTAAATTCCCCTTCTAATTTTTACATAAAGTCTCCATAGTAAACACAATAAAAAACTCGAAATTAAATTAAATTTTGAAAAACATTAACGTGAAAATTACAAAATACACTATTGAAAATAACACAAAACGTTTAAACAATCTGTTTTCTTCTTTTTTTTAAGTAAAAAAATTTAAACAAGCAAAACTGATAGAGAAATAAAAATAAATCATACGCTCGGGTATACAAGAATACATACTCGTATATGACTCTTCTAATCTTGTTATGCTTTTACTGCATTAATATTTTTTTTTTTTCTTCACCCCTTTAGTAATAAATTTATTAAATAAATAATTAATTGCTATCATTTTAATTTATCTTATTAGTGCGTTTAACAGAAAATTTAATTACTACCGTGTTATTTATATAGCGTTAGTTAAAGTATCTGATAAAATTTTACTATAATTTTAAATGATAAATGACTGATGGCTAATTACAAGTCAATATTTACAGATACCCTTGAAGTTGCTTTTACTGTGTTGTTTAACTTTAAATATTAAAAACTGAAAACATTTCACTTTAAATAACTTTATTGGACTGGCAGGCATGTAATTTATACGGACGAGTACAAAGAAAAATGAAGAGTTGTTTTTTTATGTGAAAGTTATAACAGCTTAATTAGTTTTGATTAAACAAAAACAGAAAACGATGGAACAAGTAATGTATTGTAAACGGAATTAAGAGGGGGAGAGAGGGAGAGAGAAAATTAAGAAAGTGATGGCAAGTTATTTTATGATTTTATAGTACCCTATACTACTCGTATGTATACATATAAATACATATAAACTTACGGCCTGTATTTATAAGAAAAAAGTTAGAAACTGGCGAGAGTTTATGTGCTCTATCCGCCATTTTAAATATTTTATATATCTCGAGTTAATGATGCCACATTAGGTTTTCGACTCCAAATTTTTCAAGTCTGCAATCCGTTTTCGGACAACTCGTCCATTTTCAGAGATAAATAGCCGAAAACAGATTGCAGATTTTAAAAATTTTGGTTTTCAAAATGGCATCATTAACTTGACATATATAAAATGGCGAATAGAGCAGTCAAACTCCCACACAACGATATAGGAAAATAAACTGACAGATTTAGCACCACCTATAGACTGATATTGTTAAACTTTTCCACAACTTCTGCTTGTTTCGTCAGAAACGCTTAAATAGATCAAGGTTAACTGCAACGAAATTTTTGGTAATTAAAGGAGAAATGATGTCCGTGAAGGAATATTTAATAATTGGTCAGAGAATCTAAAATATTTAGGAAATCGTAGGTTTGATTAAGAATTTCTACGTATAGGAAAGACAAACTTAGCTCCAACGTACAACGAGCTGCTAGTTTTCTATTATAAGTGGGGCTGATAAATTATAAGCCCATAAGTACGTTTTATAATTTATATTTTGATTTCCTTTGCTTGCAATCTTTTCTTATGGAACAACCAAAAGCCGATAATTAATATCAAATATGTATAACGCTGAATATTTTTTGGTCCCCTAAATACAGTTTGGAATACCTGTAATGTAGTTAATAAATCAACAACTCAAACACAGCAATCAGGCATTTTTTAAACACTGGCTGAGAAGTATAAACGAAATATTTTTAAGGATTACTAAATATTACTCCTACTTAGGGGGTGCGCGGTATAGTGGTTAGAGCGCTCCCACAAAAACCCAAACGGCATAGGTTCGAATCCCAGCATAGGTAAAAAATGAAGAAGTTAGTTTGCGGTTTTTTTTTTCAAAATTATAATTTAAAATAAGAGGTCCCCATCCCACACCCCTCCAAGAAGTCTATCTACAAAGTAACCGCTCCCTGAAGTTCCACTCTATTCCACTTTAATCTTTGACAGCGAAAATCGAATGATCAATAGAAAAGCACTGCATATTGGGAAATAGCAGGTAACAGCTAAAAACCTGCTTAGCGAAGGCACTCACAGCAATTAACAAGCAGAGATGCTGTTGATCATTCAGGGGTGAAGGTATAACACTGGCCTTTGAATAATCAATTCAAAGTAATTTGTCTCATTCTTAAGGGGCCTAAAAATAGAAAAAAACAAAATGTATGTTTTGTTGTCATAATGTACCACAAAAATTCCAATACAATGCACAGCATTTAATAGGGGTTTACCTCTGAGTATTGGTCTCAATAAAAAAAAAATACTAACTAGTGGGTAACCACAAATCAGGACCGATTACAGTTAGGAGAAGACTCTTAAATAAACAGTCTATAAATTTATTGAAATGCGTTTGCAGTGGCTTATTTCTTTACATTTAAATGAGGGAAACAAAAATTATTTTATACATACATACATAATTGGCCATTACAAATTTGTTTTGGGATTATAGTCTAGCTTGTCGCTAAAATAATACAAACAAACTCATGTCCTTATAACCTCTTCAAGTGAAGACAATTCGAATACCCTTTTGGTTATCCAAATTACGATTTGAGACGCTCCACAGAATCTGTCTTTTACCTATTGATTGTCATGTAGCAGGTTACCTTCAAGGATTCACGGATCTATAGACAATATTTTAGTGTAGCTAATGAACAATATTTTTATTACAAATAACTGATTTTCAAGAAATAAAGATTGCGGTAATATTAATCCATAAGACGAAAAAATATTTCCATGCTGAACTGAAATGTTTCAGGTCGATTATCTTTCTAATTAAAGATAATTGAAAGACTGTCAGATCTTAAATACGGAAGCCACTACTTCACACACTCACCCTTAATAATTTATAATATTTATTGTATGAAACTTAATAGCCTAAGATCCTAATACTGGTATTCTTATGAGAATTAACTTCCGTTAAGGAATATGTAGCAGAACTGAACTAGTTTTCGACCCAGCTACGAAAGGTCTCATCAGAGTTCTTTGTGTTATACATATTCATATTTTATATATTTCTATTTAAAGCACAATCTATTGGAAATAGATTATGTGAATTATATTTGAATGTTATTCTCACCAGTCTTTTTTCCTTTCGAACTGAAATTTTTTTTTCAAATTCAACTATTTGTTTAAATTTATTCAAATTAAATATATTTTTCAATGTAAGTGTTACCATATTCTAAGTAACCGGAATTACATATTTATTTTCCAATTTACCCTTTATTACCAGTATTAGGATCTTAGGCTATTAAATTTCATACATTAAGTATAATAAAGATCGATTAAAATATTCGAATTTAATTCGAAAATGTATAATAATTATAATTTATAATATTTCTGTTTAGGGTCGAACCTAAACACAATTAAAACACGGTTCACTTTATGTATTTTGTAAATTTAAAAATATTTTGTTTTTATTAAGTTTTTAGTTTTAATTATAAATAAATGTTTGTTTTCTATTGTTCTTTTCTTGTTACAAGTTTTGTTTTTATATCTTATTATTTTAGAATTTAGTTTCAATTTTATTTCTACACTTTATGTTTTGTTACTTTTACCGCCACTGGTTTCTATTTGTTGACCTCACTAACACGAATGATCGTGGTTGACAAAAATGAGAAGAAATAAACACTGAATACTGCCAGTGTTGCCATTCTGTTTCTAAACATTCTGCCCCCTTCAAGTGGTGTGTATATGGGTACAGCTTCCTTACGGGTCCTTTAGAGGTGTAGCCAAACAAGATCACTGTCATCATTTCGACCTTTTTGAGTGCAGACGATTCAATTTTTCTAGTAGTGTTGACAGGATTGATGAGACCTCGTACTGCGACCCACGTACTGTTGTTGTTGTTGGCAGTCATCACAAAAATGCTGAACCACGAGAAGGGGTCACTGGTATGTATTTGGGTCTTTTGAGTCTTGAATTTAAACGTTTTTTGCAATCTTCGGATGGTGGCTTTTTGTAGGCAATACTTTTGCATAATAACAACATCGTATCTCTCTTCTGCATAAGCGTTTAGAGATTTGTGGCGGGTTTTGAGTACATAATCTTGTTTGAATAGGCTGCAGGGCGATTGCCAATGAGATGAGCTGAAGTGAAGATTTGAAGACATCACTGCAAATAAGTTTTGAGAATACATTAATAAAGATCTTTTAAATATGAGTAATACTACAAGTTGTATAATGTATTTTGAACCATTATTTTTTCTGTTGTGTCTACGAAATTTCCATTTATATCTGCCATGTGTTTCGGCCAGATATCTATTTGGTAGATGATTTTCGAAATGATTGGTAGATGATTTTGTTGCATTTCCTGTGGTTGGGAAGGGTAATATGTTCTTCTTTTACATATCGTTCGGTTAAACGTAATGAAATTGGTGATAAGAAAGTGTCTAGGGGTCAATGGGGTCAAATTAATAGGGTCATCGCTAGCAGGATTGTATATCGTGCTTCGAATGTGAATTTCATCTTATGAAGTATTTTTTGTAGATGTGATTTTAAGCCTGTTTGACGGAAACCTGTAATGTGGTGGGTGTCGGGTGGCATAAACTTCCATTCGATATTTTTCTGCTTCTGCTGTTGAAAAATGTGTTGCTGTAGAGTTTTCAAAAATTCTAGACGTTCAGTTTTGATGAGTTCTGCTGCTCTGACGAAATTTGTCCCATTGTCCAAATGGATACAAGAGGGGTATCTACGTCTTCCAATGAAGCGTGAGAATGCTGCTAAAAAAGATCGGGTTGTTAAATCTAGGACTTTAATAACTTCCGTTTTGGTTTTTATGATGTCTGCTATGGTATGACAGCTTGCTAAAAAGTCATTTACATACATGTTTTTATGTAGTATTTTTAAAGCTGAGGGACAGTTTGATTGTAGGAATGTTCTTATGGCTGAGAACGGTGAGCAATTGATTCCGAATGCTACGGTAAGAAGGTCGTAATTCTCAATAGGATCAATTGGTGTGCTGGGAAATAATATTAGCTGGTAGTTGGTTTGTGATGGGTTGATAAGTGTTTGGCGATACAGAAGAACAAGATCTTGCTTTAAAATGGGTCTTGGGTATAAAATGTCATTAAGACTATTCTTAATTAACGTCGGGCTGGAGGCGTTGAAAACTATACGAAGCTTTGAAGTGAGCCTATCCGGTTTTATTACTGCGTGATGCGGCAGGTAATAATTTGGAGCCTTATTTATAACCAAGGGTGATATTCTTTTCATATATCTTAACTTTAGATATTTAGGAATGACCTGATTGTTCTGTTGACCGATTTCAGGTTTTCTACTGAGCCTTCGCTCCACTCTTAAATATACTTTTTTGAAGGGTAGGGTAGCATTTTTACGTGTTGTAGACTTGTTTTCACATTTTGTGTCCTCATCTGACCTCAAAATATGTTTTGGGGTTTCCTCCACCTCCCAAGAACGTGTGAGGATTCGGTCAAGGGACGTAGTGTTGAGTAGTGATAACGTTGTTTTTGACTGAGTTGCATTTGAAATTGGTCCCCCCACAATCCAGCCAAATGCTGTTTTTTGTGTCAAAAGGGATCCAATTGACCGCATCGGAGTCTTCAGACAATATATTGATGGGCCTAAGTCAAGGCCTATTAGTAGGTCTATGGGTCGGCCCTTGTAGAAAAGAGGGTCTGCTAGTTGCAATTTTGCAGCCTCATTGATGATTTCTAAATTTGATATTTGCGATGGCAAATTGGATGGGAGAGTCTTGAGTACTGGTGCAAAGACTTTCAATTTAAAGTTAGGGTCTACGCTAGAACAAAGATTGAACAAACACGCGTTTGTTGAAGTTTCTGAAACCGTTTGATTTAACCCACTTACATGTACTACGTTTCGTTTAGTGGGTAAGTTTAATCGTTTTTGCAGTTTATGTGAGATAAATGTTGATTGTGATCCAGGGTCGATGATAGCTCTTGCCTGGTATCGTAGACCTTTAACTTCTATTTGAACTACGGCGGTAAATAATAAAGTGTCTCTGTTTTGTAATTCTGTAGATGAGTCAGAATTTTGTTGTAGGGTTAAGGACGTGTAGTGGGGAGTGAGTTTATTTGGAGTGGACTGTATATTTTTGGTTAAAGCTGCAGAACTCGTGGATGATTGCTCCTCTGTATTTACCTGTGTAAGGTTTGCAGATTGAGTCGCAGCTGATTTGTGTAGCAAAGTATTATGTTTTTGTTTACATATTCTACAACTGTATTTGCTGGGGCAGTCCTTTACTCTGTGGGCTGCTGACAGGCAGTTGTAGCATGAGTGTGTGGTTTTTACTAGGTGTACACGATCACTGAAATTTTTTTCTAAAAATGAAGGGCAGGATCGTAATAGGTGCATTTGGTGACAATATTGGCATTTTTCTCTTGTTGCAGAGGGGTTCTTTTGAATTTTGCAGTCAACTTGTTTTGGAAAATTTTCCTGAAGCGAATTAATGTTATTTTTATCATAAACAGTTTTTGCGTATTCAGGACTGTTTTGAGTGGGTCTAGTTTTCGACATAATATTTTCAACTGATTCTAAGGCTTTGAATTTGTGTGTCAAAAACTTATCAAATTCGACCCATGTGGGAATTTCAGCGCAATCTGCACGCGAATTTTCAAATTCCAGCAGTAGACTTCTGGGAAGATTTTGTGAACAAATAAATATTAGAAATGACTCCCATGTTGCTGTGTCGATGCCTAACATGTTAAGGGTTTGTCTAGAGTCATTTATAGTGCGCTGTAATTTTTTGATTGATGCACCTGAATTTGTCGATGCTTGAGGTAAATCTAAAATAATCTTATATTGTTCATTTACCTGCATCCATTTATTCTCATAACGGTCTATTAAATTTCTCCACGCTAAAATAAAACCGTCATTTGTCAAGGGTATATGAGCAATTACTTCCCTCGCTTCGCCGCCTGTTTTTTGGATCAAATAAAATAATCTTTCAACATTACTTAAATTTGAGTTTCGTATATATATGGCTGTAAACAAATCTCGAAAACTGGGCCATAATTTGTAATCCCCAAAAAATGTGTCTGTGTCACAGGGCGGAAGCCTTATTGACGAAGTTTTACTTTCTTGAAAAATCGATGATTGTTGTTCTATTTTTTCAACGGGTGCCGAAAGTGCGCTAATTTCTGCATTAATAGACGAAAGACATACCTTATATGCTGACAGGGTTTTTTGGTACCGTTCCCGAAGTTTATTTCTTTCGATTGGATGGTCACCCTCCTTCTCTATATCTCTACATTCTTCATAAGACCGCTTTACTTGGGTCCAGAGCGAATCTAACTCTACGCGAAGAATTTCCAGCGCATGAATATTGTCCTCTGCATGGCTGGCGGAGTATGACTTTTCGAATTCAATTAAATCATTTGTACAATTTACAAACTTTCTGAGAGACATTTTTATTTTTTGTATTTTGAGTTGTTAATTTAGGGAGAGGTGTGTAATAAATTCGGGTCAAGAACTGCCTGCTAGCGATTTAACAACAAGTAATTTTGAAAAAATATTGATGTATTCAAATCCTATTTTAGATTCAACGTTACCCGCAAAAATTAATTTTTTGGCCCGTTGGTAACCCTTTTTCAATTTCTCCGTTACACCAAGTATTTTTTAATACAAGTGTCTCATTTGTATTTATATATGTACATATAATAATATTTTTTGTACTTACTTGTTGTTGTTGTTGGGTCTTTTACTTGCCTGTCTAATGTATGAAGACCTTTTTCTGCTTTGTATTTTTGTTGCTGTCTCAAAAATATTTTATAACTGCACTTTTATTATGTACTTTGTTAATTGCCGGGTCTGCTGATATTTTTACGTTTGTTGGATCTTCACTGCAGTCGCTGTTGTTTTGGTGATGTTCGCTGCCGCTGCTGATGTCTCTGCTTTGAATTTTGCGTTGAATTTTGTTCAAGGTTTTTTGAAATTTGTTAACTGTTGTTTGTTTTTTTTTTGTTGAATCTGTGTCTGTCTTTTTGTTGTTGACTGCAATTTTATTTTATTTAAATTTTTTGTTGTAATTTTGTGTCCAGAAACTTTTTATTTTATTAACTAATGTTTTTTGTTGTTTGAGTATGTTTCTTTTTTACATTTATCAAATGTTTATTTTTTGGTAAAAAGTTGTTTAATTTTTAAATAATTTTCTTTTTTCTATTTCACTATAATCCGGCTCGAATGGACCATAATGTTTAGGGTCGAACCTAAACACAATTAAAACACGGTTCACTTTATGTATTTTGTAAATTTAAAAATATTTTGTTTTTATTAAGTTTTTAGTTTTAATTATAAATAAATGTTTGTTTTCTATTGTTCTTTTCTTGTTACAAGTTTTGTTTTTATATCTTATTATTTTAGAATTTAGTTTCAATTTTATTTCTACACTTTATGTTTTGTTACTTTTACCGCCACTGGTTTCTATTTGTTGACCTCACTAACACGAATGATCGTGGTTGACAAAAATGAGAAGAAATAAACACTGAATACTGCCAGTGTTGCCATTCTGTTTCTAAACAATTTCTAATAGGGTTATTAGATAAAATAACAGTAAATTAATTCGCCCTTAATCCATTATTATTTAGTACCATAGAATATATAAATTTTGCAAAATTAAAAAAAAAGTGTTTTCGAAAAGAGGGTAAAAATTTGTTTTCACATTAATTTTATAAGGAATAATTCGACATATCTAAACAGCATAAATACAATATAATGTTACGAATTATTATATAGATGTAGGGTACAAAAAAGTTAAAAGTTTAAGTGACCCTCATTTAAATTGTTCCCAAAGGCAAAGTTATTTTAAAATTTTTTTTATTTTAATTATCTCGCTCTCTCTCTATCTCTCTGAATGTAAACAATTTACTAAAAGTGAAATAAGAAGTAGAGGGGAGTATTTAATAAAATTATAAATATAAGTTATTCAATAAAGAATAAAATTAAAAGAAAAAAAAAAATTAATACTAAGCATACACATAAAAGTACATTTTTAATATCAAAATAATCAGATTATATTCTTCCATTAAGTAAATATACGCTAAATTTGTTAAGAAACATTCTTTCCTTTTTAATAGGGGTATTCTTTTTAATGTGATACGAGTAAATGCAATTTATTTATTTATATCTTTTACATCTTCCTGTAGTACTAGGTTTATACATATCAAAAAAATGTTGAAATTAATAAGAATATTTGCACAAACTTTTCTAATTAGATTACCACAAATGTTCGAGCAAGACAATTTTCCACAACAAAATTATTGTTCAAAAACAGCGCGGTTTAGTGGTTAAAGCGCTCGCACAAAAACTCCAACCCTAGGCCGTTGGAGTCAAATAACAGCAAAAGTGAAAAATGAAAAAGTTAGAAGTTAGCGAAGACACTCACCACAACATCAAAATGCAACGAGAAGGCAATTGCTGTTGATCATTCAAGGGTGAAGTTATAACGCTGGGCTTTGGATGATCAATCCACAGAATTTTCTCTCATTCCTAAGGCACTTAATAATAATATAAAAAAAAATACTGTCCTTTCCAAAAATTCCAGGACACTGGACTGTATTTAGTAGGGGTTTACCCCTGAATATTGGTCTCAAATAAAAAAAATTGCATTTTTATAATTATGAAACCCTGCAAATTCCTACTACAATACTTCGCACATAATAATAGTATTCATTGACGTCTAGAGAGCACTTTTATAAATACATTAATTCAACGTCGTGTCCCATATTACTGCAGATATTTTGGTACAAACTTCCTATTCAACAAAATACATACATACATACATACATGCATACATAAATGGCCACTACAACCCTGTGTCAGGGTTACGGCCTAGCTTCTCGCAGCACTCATCTTGTGTGCGTTAATTTTTATTCATAAGTACCGCGACCTACAGTTTAAAGTCGACTCCGAAACACAGATTTCAGAAGCTTGTTCATGGCAATCAATTACTCCCAGAGCTTTTGCCAGAAGACTGCTGGTAAAACAAATTAAATTTCCTTTTTTTTTAAGTTATGTTGTTCTTTAAAATATGAATACAGTATTTCAATTCAAGTAATTAATTTAATATTTTCATAGAACACCAACTACGAGAATTCTTAAGGCATGCCAATTTCTAAAAAGTAATATTAAATTTTAAATTAATTTCTAAGAAATGTATCACCCGTATTCAAAATAGTCCGTCCAGTGTTACTAATATTATATTTATTTTTGCCTCACTTATTTACTATTAATTTATATTCTATTCGCTTTATTAATAAGAAAAAACTTACAATAAATGCTTAAAATTTATTTTAAACAATATTTTTTATAAAAATTTTTCTTAAAATCCATATCAATTCTTAATGAATACAGCTTTTGAACTTTAGTTTCTTTTTTCTTTCTCTTTTGTTTAAACTTTATGCCATTTGAACTGAAAATTTTCATATTTTCTGAAACAACTACTTTCCATTCACTATGCGTAAAAGTATTGGATTAATTTAAACTTCTAAATACTTGGCTTGAGTTAAATTGTTTGCTGAACTCGCAATTCCATTTTAAACTATTTTAACAACATAATGCTGCAACAAAAATAACAAATAAAGTGCACAATAGTGAAAATTTGTTTGCATTTTTAAAACAAACTTGAATAAAAAAAAAAATAATACCGAGATTGTGGGCTTAAGAACAAGGTCGCTGCCACTGTGAAAACATAAAACAAGTTATACAACAGGGAGGTAAAATAAATATGCAAGGAATGTAAAAGACACAGAAGCAGTAGAAAAAGCTGTAGGCAATAGTAATGTCCTTTGCAGAATGTATTAAATTTTTAAATTCTTAAATTTCCAGTTTTTGAATGTGTGTCGGTGTGTGTGTGTGTTGATTTAATGAAATTGTTGTCAAAAGACCAATACAAGACATTATAAGCTTTCATTTGTTTATTGGAAAAACATTCATGCTTGCACATATATTCACAATCCCACACACAAATTTACTTCTTAAATAGAAAAGAGAAACACAAACCACCTACACACTCACCTATGTATACATTAACACTTACTTTCTCACTCACTCTCCTTTTAATTTTACATATACTCGTACATATAGCCTGATTACCAATGGCCTTGTTATTATAACGAACTCATTGAGTTTAGTCTGTGTCAACTCATTTACTCTCATTTTTATTATCTTTCTTTCATACACACACGGATACAGACACACAACTATACAAAGCTGTATACAACAGCTTTGTTATAAAAAATAGGTCTGTTGTTGCTGTTAAACAATACAAAATTAACAAATAAATATTACGTTCTAACAATTGTTATTTGCAAGCTTTGATTAACAAATTTGAAGGGGCTGTTTCAAAGTTAGTTCATATAGCAAAAAAAACAAATTTTTTAGTTCTTTCAGCTCGTTTTTAAGAGATATTAAATACCGTCTTTATAGTAAGAACAGCCTAAATGCAGTCGTTCGGAGTCGACTATAAATTGTAGGTCCCGGTACTCAGGGATACAAATTGACACAGACAACATGGGTGCTGCGAAAAGTTAGGCCGTAATTTTCAATTATTTATGTATGTATTAGAAAATACAATTTAATTGAATTTTTAAATAAGAAACTCATAGAACATAAACGGTATTACATAAATAAATAAATAAATATCTGAGTTTACATTTTAATTTAAACAACAATTCTCTGCAGCTGCTATTTCTATGAACACAGCTGCAGAAAAAATTGTAATACTTCAACTCTTATTTTATATAATATCCACCAGTATTTATATTACTGGGAATCGAATATTTCATGGTTTTATTTATTGCGTTTTAACTCGCTTTCATAAAGTGATATATATTTTTTTTAAATTAACAATATTATAAATAGAATTAAAGCGAAAACGGATATATAATAGTGAGAGTAAGAGATATGTAAAAAAACAGTAAAAAAAACTTAGTGCAATAAAAAACACATTTTTTTTCGTTTAAAAAACAGAAACTTGTTTTCAAGTTTTAAACAGAAAATAAAAAAAAAATTCTTTTTAACTTTGGGCTATTTTTCATACTCTGTTTCCACGTGTATCCCTTCCATTGGCAGTAACAACATCATAGTCATCATTATCGTCAGTGTATCATTTGCTTTTTGTCTAGAGTTCAAATGAAATTCTAATGTAAACATGCGTCATTGAAAGCAAAAAAAATAAAAAAATAGAGAAAGTAGAGCATTTTTCTTCAATTTTGTTTAAAACAAGAATTACAAAAAAAAAAAAAAAATTATAAACAGATACTCTTTAAGACAGTGAAACTGAAATAAAAAACAAAATTTTAAATTTATATTTAAATTATTTCTTTTTATTATTTTTCTGTTAAACGATTCGTAATTAGTAAATAAAAAATTTTTTAAGACCAATACTCAAAGATAACCCCTACTCCTGTTGTGCATTGCATTGGAATTTTAAGAAACATAGACAGACTTATTTTATTTTTTATTATGGCTCTTTTTGTATATGAGACAAGCTGCTGTCAATTTGACCACTCAAAGGCCAGTGTTATACTTTCACCCTTGAATGACCAACATGAATTGCGCCATCTGTCGGCGCAATATGTTAAATATGAATGGCGAACGTCTTCACAAAGTAGGATAGCTGTTATCTTCTCCTGATAATTTGTTTTAAAGTTGAAATAGACTGGAATGTTAGGGAGCCGATTCTTTAAGATAGTCAATTGGAGGGGGGGCGGGGGACCTCTTATTTTAATATTATAATTTTTAAAAAACCGCAAATTTTATTTTTTAATTGTTTTCCTTTGTTGGGATTTGAACCTGGGCCGTTTGAGTTTTTGTTCGAGCACTGTAACACGACATATTGCACATATTCATTCATTTATCCATATGAGAGGTAAAATGAAAATATTTCCACCTGAAGACCTCCACTTAACTAGGGTTTCTTAAGTGTCTACCCCAATTTTATCGTTTTGAGGAACTTTAAAATGTCGACCGGTGCCAACCTTGACAGTTCCCTACCTTATAATTGTAGGTGTGTGTTAAAGTTTATTTAAAAACTATGGCAAAAGTCTTCTGATGAACTAGCTGAACAACGGCGAAATCGCCATAGACATATGTTTTTTCATAATCAAATGAATTTATAAATTTGTATTGGTGTGTGGGGTTAAGACACCAATATAAATAAACCATAGGGAATAGGTTGGGTAAAAATAGGGATTAGAATTTATGTGTACGTACTTCGAAATAAGTTGATACGGAAAATATAAATAAATCACTAATAAAAATCTTCTCCAATAATAAGTAGGTATAATTTATTTAGCACATTATAGTTATAATATTTTCAATTGGGTATGTAAAACAATAACAAATTAAAACTGCATACATGATTGTATGTATGTATGTATCATACCTTGGGAATAATGATTAGAAATCCTAATGATTAGCAATTGGATTAGAAATTTTAAATGTGCTTGAAAATTGATTAATTATGATTAGTTAGCCTTTTTAGACGATTACTAATTGATTAGATTAGAAATAATCAAAAATCTAATCACAATTAGTGACGTTTAGCATTTCTAATCAAATCTAATCGAAACTAATCGAAAAAATAATTGATTAGATTTCTTGATTATTTTTGATTAGATTTGATTAGATCAACAATTTTTAACTATTTTTGTGAAAAGAAAATATTTATTTATCACATTTGTTGCTATATTTACATAATGTAACAGTTTTTGAATATTGCATAAAATTTCATACGGTGCAACCTGTTCTTAAACTAAACACTTGACACAGCTGGTTCACCTTGTTGTGTTAATATTAAATTAATTTTCAAAGTTTTTTTTGTGGAAATACAAGTTATCGTAATGGATCCAATTGTTTTTGAAGACCAAGACTTCTCCGCAGACGAGGATGTATATGATCACAATTAGTGACGATTAGCATTTCTAATCAAATCTAATCAAATCTAATCAAAAATAATCAAGAAATCTAATCAATTATTTTTTCGATTAGTTTCGATTAGATTTGATTAGAAATGCTAATCGTCACTAATTATGATTAGATTTTTGATTATTTCTAATCTAATCAATTAGTAATCTGAAATTTTTATCAAAATTCAATTCTAATGATTAGATTAAGTATTTTATATTTCTAATCGTAATGATTTCTAATTCTAATCGAAATTCCCTAGCTATGGTATGTATGTATTTATGTTGTGTCCACTTTTAATGTTTATTATTGCATTGCTAAACTGTAAGTAAGTTATATTGCTATGCAGCAGAAAGCAGAAAGCAAAAAGTAAATTATAAAATAACTCGTTGTAAATGTCAATTCACAATTACAGCGAGTACTGTTCATCTACAGTGAGCACAAAAATTTTATAATTAAATAATATTTGCTTAAATTATATATAAATGAATTCTAATTATAAATACAATTCACTCTATGATAAAAATATTGTAATTTTCATTAAAAAAAATATATTTGCCCAAACATATTTGGACAACATTTTTTTTACAATTAATTAATTATTAACAATCTAAAAATTTGTTGTTCATTATTCGTATATTCTGAATAATGAAAGATTTTAAATTTTATTTAAAAAGGCACAAAATTAATTCATAATCTTCTTATATTATATTGTTTTGTAATAAATGTAGCATTAGAATCAAGACGGTCGTTTTTATTGCACCATAGTCCTTTGCCTAGTCAGTTACGGGTTCAGTCAGTCAAGATACTAAATTAGTTCCCTGTTCACTTGGCATGTAAGAATATATCTCTTTTGTTCCATTTCCATACCTACAGTTAGTGATAAAGTACTCAATGGATTTATCTTCTTGTCTGCAGAACCTACAGGAGCTATTGCTGGCATACGCCCATTCTGTATGACTAGTTATTGCAAGCATAGTAATCTGTGAGTGCTTTTTTTTAAAAGTCCACGGACTCATACTTTTCATTTTCAAGCCGATCAATTAAATTGAAGGATTCAATGTTATAGAAATAATATATTCTCTTGCCCAGTTCAATAAAACAATTCAGACGGTTCTTAAATGCCACTCGCCTGTAACAGATTAAAGGGACATTTAAAAAAAATCAATATTTTGTACCACTATAATTTAAATTTTTCCCTTTAAAAAAAATAAAATCAGCATTCGAATGTGCAGATGATCAGTATTTCACCAAGCGGAAAAAGAAAGAGTAGGATGACAGACAAACAAATCATTGCAATATAAGAAAAGAAAAAAAAGACTTTTTTTTCCTTTTTTGTACTTTGTGTGGGTAATACTGTGTATCTCATGCGTCAAATACACTAACTGTCACTTTCTAATAATGATGCCGATGCCATACTGATTCCGAGTTTTTTCTTTTTATTTTAAAATTCAATGAATTAAAGTAAACTCATAGCATTTGCATAAATTTAAAAACTACAACAAAAAATATTATAGAGAAAAAGCAACAGCAATAATAATATATAGAGTTTTAAAGAGACTTTTCTTTAGAGCTATAAATTTAAATGGCAGCAAAGCAATATATAAAAACAAAACCACTAGAATACAGAAAATCAAATGAAATTAAATTAAAACAAAAAACAAAAAAAATAAAGAAGCCAAATACATTTCTTTCTTTCTTTATAAAAAAAACAAATTACATTTTTTCTCAGGCTAATTTGATTTTCTGTCAAGGTCAATAAAAACAATATTCATTTTATTTGTTGTCTTTGCTGTCATAATTTCAAAAACTTTCACTTTTCTTATTAAAACAATTTTTATTTTTTCATTTCTTACTTTGACTATAAAATAATTTTCTTTTACTTCTCCCCTAACAAAAGGAGAAAAAGAAAATTCAATTTAATTAATAGAGAGAATAGCAAAACTTTGTCCGGAGGCGATGAAAAACGTGAATGAATTGAGAAGAGTGTTAGAATATAAGAAATTGTGAATCTTCTGAAACTTTTTTACATTTCTCTATTTATTCTAATACATTATAGAAATGAATTTTTTTAGAAAGCAAATAAAAGGTTATGATGCTAGAATTGCTATAAGTTGTTAAGGAAATAAAAATAAAATATAAATTTTAAAATAAATTCTAAAATAATTTTAAATTCATTAATAAATTAAGTTTTAAAGCAAACACTGTAGACATGGCAAGGCTTTAGCGTTCGAAAATCTCTGATTTATAAAAAAAATTTAGGTGACTCAGCAAACAGAGAAATTTTGAACGACTTGTGAGTCCAAAAACTAAATTTTCAGTAATAAAACCTCTATTTCATTTAAATACAATATTCTGTTGTACAAATTGTATGCCAAATGGCCATCAATTATAAATAAAATTGAAACTCACTTTATTAACTTGAGCTTAAATGAAATTTCTGTAGGGTGATTCACTAGTTTTTAACAATTGATTATCGATTAACTTTTAAAGCATGTCTGACTATATGCTCGTATTGGCAGTAGTGTTGTTTAGTAACCTCCCGTTAATATCAGTAATCAAGTCACATCTCTTTAAAAATGAAATGACAAACGCAAACTTAACGAAAATCGATATTTTGACGATTTTTTCTTTCATATGATCAACGTGATCTAACTTAGGTTTTTACGGAAAGAAAATTTGGCCCCGCCCACTTTTGCACCCACTTTTTTTTTATTTATCTTAAATCAGAAAACAGTTCCATCGATTTGTCTAATTTTTCTTTCAAATTTTTTTATTAATCGATTTTAAGTTTTCATTAAGAGAAAGATTTACCACGCCTACTTTTACGCCCACCTTTTTCTATTTTTCTAAATTCTAGCAAAACAATCGAATAAGTTTTGGACAGGACATCGTTTTAAAACAATGTTAAGAATTATTTATTTGAATTGTGTCATTTCTTCAAAAAACATATGTACATACGTAATAATACGCAACCACATTTTATGGTGAACGCCTCTTAGCACCTATATTGGGTGCATCAATTGTGATCCATGAGTACCGGGACCTACAGCTTAACATGGACTCTGACAGACAGATTAAGAAAGCTTTTTCATGGCACTTATTTACTCTGAGAGCTCATTTTTTATTTGACGCCAATACTCAGGAGTAAGCCCCTACTAAATGCTGTGCATTGTATGGGAATTTTTTCGAAAGGATCAGTACATATATATTTTTCTTATACAATATCATTATTAAGCGCCTTAGGAATGAAATAAATTGCTGTGAATTGATCATTCAAAGACCATTGTTATTACCTTCACCCTTGAATGATCACCAGCAATTACCTCATCGTTGCATGTTGATTATGTGGTGAGTGCCTTCGCTAATTAAGTTTAGAACGTTTATCTATTATCTGCTACTTTGCAATAGGTGACTTTTTTCTCCTGATCATTCGTTTTTTGCCAACATACTGCTAAGAGGTGGTCGCAGAAAGAAATATTTTTGTTTATATATATTTTTTCAGAATCTCAGAGCTCTGGTTTGAAGCCGAAGCTTCGCATACTAGACTACGACAGCCACAGTTAACATGTGAAAATATTGTTTTCTACAATGTTTTTTTTTTTTTTTTTTTTTTTTTTTTTTTTTTTTTTTTTTGTTAATTTCTTAGTTTTAATCGCTGGGAGTAAAGGGCGGCATCTTTTTTATATATCGTAAGAACTTATTTATATTTCTCTAATCTATAGTAAAGTTTGATAATCAATCATAGTTTTAAGACAACAGCTTAAAGCCTTAAATGTTTTTTACTGAAAATTGATTATTTAATTTCATTGATGCATTCATTTATGAGGTACTAAAAGTACTTCGACATGGAGATCTATTGTCATTGATTGAAAGAACTAGGGTTTTTATAGTATCTTCCCCAGTTTCATCACTTTGAGAAAATTAAAAATGTTGGCCGGTGCCAAGTTTGACAATTTCCCATCCGATGTCTGAATTGTGTAACTTAACTTTTATAGTTTTTAAAAAAGACTTAAAATATTAATTAACCCTAATCTTATTAATTTGAGTCTCTGAAGCTCATTTTGATGTTCAATTCAGTAAACCAAAGGAAATTTTGAACATATCAAAGCCATATTGTATGACTTTTATTTTGTATCTGTTTTGCATAATTTGGTAAAAAAAAAATGTAATTCTTCCATCGACTAAAGATCAAAATATAACCTAGGCTCGAACCTAGAGCCTCCAGCGCATAAAATTGTAACATTAACAACTGACATGTGCCTCAGAGGCTCATATCCAATATTTTGTATTTTTCTGCAAATTCTTTTCAGAATTAATCGTCTTTCATATGTGCAATGTAATCTTCCAATAGTAATCTTTCCTATGCAAAAGTTGATCCTTCTGTTTTGGTTATTTAAATTTTGGGAATCCCCATTTATTTGTATTAAAAATCAAGTGATTTGTGAGCTTGAAAACAGCACATCAGTTGCTATACATATTTGTAATAAAAAGTATACCAAAACAATCTTGCCAAAAATGTAGCAAAAATATCTGCAATCAACATTTTGTCAAAACTTCTTTATGTAAACATTGTACTGGAAAAAGCTCTTCTTAATATACATTTGTTTCCTATTGTTTTATACCGTTTTATTAAAGTTTTTATATATGTGCCTCAGAGCAACATATTGGTAAGATTTGTAAAATTTTTATGTCAGTTAGATGAGGGTTAAATTAAAGTAAGTTAAGAAATGTAAATCGCATCACTAATATGAGGTATAAAATAATTCAGATTTTTCTCTAATGATATAAAAATCGGTACACAATACCCAGCTACAGATCAAATGTTGATAATTTTTGTTAAGTTTGCTGTTTAAAAAAAACGCCTTAAAAACCAACAAAAATTCAATTTCCATAAAATTTTTAAAAACAGAATCAAATATATGAATTAAAAGTGTTTAATGTAAAAAAAAAATTATATAAAATCAAATTTTATTTACGTAATACTTAAGAGTATGTAGATACGAATGTAGGTCAGTAAGGAAAAATTGTATTTTAGTTACTTTTTAAAATTAATTGTAAACTAGAAATGTACTGGTAAAAAACAGGCATATTTTCAGGCTTTTTTTTAAATAAAGTCTTTTTCTATATTAAAAAAAAATACGATCAAATAAATTATTTAAATTTAAATAATGAATTGATATTTGAAAAAACTATATTTCAATTAAGTGCTATACACTCGAAGGTTAAAACAAATTATTTGAAATTAATTGGATGAATATAAAAATTTGTAAAATCATTGAAAATTTTAACAAAATATATGACTAAGTATGTGTGAGTTATGCTTAGTTATATGGAACTTTACATCCATATACTGTATATACATATATAGGTAGAAAGCATAAATTAAAAAAAATTATATAAATCTTTTAAAAATTTAATATTAAAATAAATAAAATAATAAAACTTGAAAATAAAAACAAACAAAAAACAAAAATCACAAATTACAAAATTACGATCACTTACATACCTGCGCCTTCAATAAAAAATAACAACAAAAAAATCGCCCTTTTGGGCAATAGTATACAGTTAGAAAATCACTTTATAATAAATGCGTAAAACACCTCATTTAAGTTTCTTAAAGAAAACACCCAAAATTAAAATTCATACACCTTAAAGCAAACAAAATTTACTTTAAAAAAAGAGAACAAAAAAATTAAAAATTTATAGACCTTTAAACCTAAATTCAAGTCCGTCTACATACCAAATATTGTTGCAAAAAAATAAAATTAAATCCTACCAGAAAAAACAAAAAAGAAAAACAAGTCATGTTTAAAAAATATTAAGGAAAAGAAACAAATATTTTTTTTTAAATATGACCCTTTTCATTAAAAAAAAATAAGAAGGAAACCAAAGAAACATGTTCGTTTCGAAATCAAAATATAGCAAAGAAAAATATATTAAAAATATTGCAACAGAAAATGGTTAAAGAAAAATGGTGTTGAAAATCATGTTCATGCTGTTCTTAATGTTGTTGTTATTGTTGTTGTTTACTTTTACTTTACTCATAATAAAATTATGTGTGAATAGGCCAAACAACACTAAATAGCCATTACAACAAAAAATCTGTTCCAAAATAACAACAACAGCTACAACAGTAAGAACAAGTAAGAATTTGAAAATACATGCACAAACACAGACTCAAACATCAATGCTTGCATACCCTTTTTAATGAGAAAACAACTTCTTAATCAAGGATATGAATTTAAAAATAAATTTGGAAAAGAAAACCAAACAAAATGTAAAATTTACATTAAAAAACCGGACTATTATTACCCTACACTACAGCCTAAAGGCCAATTAATAAATTATTCTGAAGAATTTTGAGACTATTCCTTATGTGATACAAAAATAATAAATTTTAAATTCTAATTTCATTAAAAATCACATAAACGATTTTCTCGTTTTTCTCTTTCGTCTCGGTGTAATTGGCCTGAGGACCCAATAGGTTGGATCCTAACTTGAAGCCATGTATGTACATTTCATCCCCTACAGGAAAAATTGCACTACATTATATTTGTTTGACCCTGATTAAAATCTAGCTGGTACTGAAATTAAGAAACGAAAATACCATATGTGTAGTTGTTCCATCAATTGAACACTACAGCTGTTGATTGCTAGTCCGATTTTTTTTTTTTTTGAAATATTGTGGTAGGAAAACTTATCCACCATCTAAAAGCTGCCGTTATATACAGAAAAATATGCTGTTTTCTGCAGTTTATTGAACCCTATCTCCTACAAATAAATGATTATTACAGTCAATTACACTCATCAGAATAGGGTTACTTGTCTTATGGCCATTTGCTTATTTAAATCCAAATAAACCCATAAAGAGATTTAAAAAAATGGTGTTACAAATCGCCCTCTAATATGAGGCGATTTTACATCTCTGGATTATTTCCTGTGAAAACAACACTTGATCCCACAACTAAGCATCAAATAACACAAAATTATAAATTCAAATTTTCAAAATAATAATAATTAAAAAAATAGGAGGTCACCCCCCTCCCAGAAGTCTGTCTCCAAAAAAAGAAACCACACAATGACATTCTACTTTATGCCACCTTAACCATTGGCAGCAAAAAAAAAAAAAAAACGAATGATCAGGAATAAAGCGCCACCTATCGGGAAGTAGCAGATAACAGCTAAACCTACTTAGCGAAGGCACTCACCACAATACAATGAACAGGCAAAGATGATGGGGCAATTGCTATTGATCATTCAAGGGAAAAGGTATATCAGTGGTTTTTGAATGATCAATTAACAGCAAGTTGTCTCATTTCCTAAGGCGCCTAATAATATAAGAAAAAAAATATACTGTCCTTTCCACAAAATTCCAATACAATGCATAACATCAGTAGGGGTTTGCCATTGAGCATTGGTCTTAATAAAAAATAGTTGGAAATGTATAGGTGGGAATGATTCCTTACCTACAAAATAAATGTTGATTTTTGTCTTTCTTGAGAAGAGTAATAACAGAAGACTCTAAATTTGATCCACATAGCTTTATATGCAATACAAATCATCTGTAGAATAACGGGCAGAATTAGATAAGTAGGCTCGGTACTTCCCATATGAAGTAAATGTTGGTTTTTTTAGATATCTGGAGAATGGTAATAGCAGATGTTACAAAATTTAGTACAAACAACCTCGTTCATTAGTGCATGCAGGCGTATGAGTGATATTTAATACAGAAATTTATTTTCGAAAATAATACGTCTGGGTGAACAACTTTTATAAAGGGCTTTAGGAAGATAACAATATGAAGATATTTAAAATACATGCCCGTAATAGAGCCTCATTCAAAATAATAGTTCCCGAAGATCTTTTTGAAACTCTGGTTAACCCAAAATTTTGGCCGAAAAATACTATTATTAAACAATTTGTTTATAAAAATAATGATAACGTTATTCTTCATACTAATGAATCTCTTCCAAAAAACTAAGTGTCAATCATATTCCAATTAATTCTAATAATTCCAATTCTACAAACATTTCGATTGTTTATCAAAATGTCAGAGGATTGAACTCAAAGCTTTCATCATTATACTGCAATAGTGCTGGTTTTACAAATCATATAATAGTTCTAACTGAAACTTGGCTTAGTGCGAAAATCCATAATTGTGAAATTTTTTGTCCAAATTATAATGTTTTTAGACGTGACAGAGATAGTCTAAATTATAATGTTGCTACAGGATCATGTTCGATTGGTAAAAAGACTGGTGGCGGAATTCTAATTGCTATATTGGACACTTTTTCTTGCGAGGAATTTATTTTGAATGATTTTTTACACATAGAAATTTTATGTGTCTTGGCAAAATTGAATAACAAACGTATTTTCATAATATGCTCATATATTCCACCAAATTCGCCCCTTTCTGTTTATATTACGCATAATTCAGCTGTTAATCAAGTACTCAAATGTCTTAAACCTTCTGATTTGGTTCTGTATATGGGAGATTTTAATATGCCATCCGTTGTTTGGGAATATGCTGTTGATACAAACTATCTGATACCATCTCGCTCCTCTGGTTCTTCTATTGAATTCATACATGATCTATTGTCAAATGGTCTTTTTCAAATTAACTCTATAACAAATGATTATAATAAAATGCTCGATTTGATATTCGTCAATGAACCAACTGATTTTTCTGTAGAGCGTCATACTCCAATATCTAATCCTGAGGACATCTACCACCCTACTATTGAGATAAGTTGCTCCAGTTTCCATTCTCCCTTACATGGAAAAAAACAACTAAAAAACAGAAGGTCGTATTGTTTTAAACGTACTAATTATGAAGTATTAGAACAACATATTTCATGCATTGATTGGATAAAGGAATTATCTACTTTTGATGACCTCGATCAATGTTTATCAACTTTTTATTCTCATCTAAATGAATGTTTTTCAGCATCTATACCTTTGAAAAATCGAAATGATGTATTTGGCCCACCTTGGAATTCAAGATATCTTTCTCGCTTAAAAAATAAAAAAAATAACTTATTTAAAAAATACAAACAATCCCCTACATCTATTAACTACGTAAATTACTCAATAGCTAGATCATCGTACACCATCGTCAATCAAAATGCATATAAAAATTACTTATTACATGTCAAGAACAGCATAAACCATGACCCTAAATCATTTTTCAAATTCGTTAATTCTAAGAGACGTGCAGCTAACTATCCATCCATAATGAAGTATGGGGATTATGAGTCATCTGATGAATTGAATATTAGCAATATGTTTGCTGATTTTTTTAATTCTACTTATTCATCGCAGTTATTTAATTCTAATCAGTACCCTTATGCAATTCATGAATCACCAGGTATTAACATACCATTTATTGACGGACAAGTTGTGCTTAACTTTTTAAATGGGCTTAATTGGTCTTATGCTGCTGGTCCTGATGGTGTTCCCAGTTGTATTCTAAAACAGTGCTCACACTTGCTTTATATTCCTTTGACATTTATTTTTAACAAATCGCTTCAATTGGGTTATTTTCCATCTTTCTGGAAGGAATCATTTATTATTCCGCTATTTAAATCTGGTTCTAGATTGAATGTTACCAACTATAGAGGAATAGCGAAATTAAGTACCATACCGAAATTATTTGAGAAAATTATTTATGATCATCTATCACATCAAGCATCATGTATTTTATCTTCTAATCAACATGGCTTCCGAAATTCCTGCTCAACTGTCACTAATCTATTAGAACTTACTACATATGTTAATGAGGGCTTTGTAAATAAAAAACAAACTGACGTAATTTATACTGATTTTAGCAAAGCGTTTGACCAGGTTAATCACAAACTTTTGTTGTATAAATTAAATGAAATTGGCTTCAGTTTTTCCTTCCTTAAATGGATTGGATCATATCTACACAATAGAAGGCAGTGTGTTAAATTCAAAAATTCGTTTTCCAAATATATTGATGTTATATCTGGTGTACCACAAGGCAGTCATCTTGGACCTCTCTTATTCACTTTATTTATAAATGATCTTCCTTCCGTTATTGTGCACTCTCGTATTTTAATGTATGCGGACGATGTGAAAATCTTTCTTTCGCTTAATAATCCCAACGATCAAACACTTTTACAAAATGATATTAATCGATTTACTTCCTGGTGCAAAATAAACTTAATGAATCTTAATATAAAAAAATGCAAATATATGATATTTTCCAGACTACTTCCTATTAATGGTCACTATGTCATGAATGATATAACATTAGAGTTAGTGGATTCATTTAATGACCTTGGCATTCATTTGGACAGAAAGTTGGATTTTAGATCACATATCCATTTAACAATTAATAAAGCTACTGGTGTGCTGGGATTCATCAAACGGTGGAGTAAAGAGTTTTCGGATCCATATACAACCAAACAATTATTTATATCACTGGTTAGACCGATTCTTGAATATGGCTCTGTAGTTTGGGACCCGCAATATCTGGTTCATTCAGATTCTATTGAATCCGTTCAAAAACAATTTTTGTTATTTTGTCTTCGTGGATTGGGCTGGAGTTCAGATCTTAATCTACCTTCTTATCAACATCGCCTTGCACTTATTAAGTTACCTACATTAAAGAGCCGAAGGCAAATGCTAAATGTGTCGTTTCTATTTAAATTATTGAGTGGAAGTTTATATTCTCCATATCTTCTTAGTAAAGTACATTTTAATATACCAATTCGTCGTTCAAGAAACTTTGAAATTCTGAGCATTAAATATTATACATCTAACTTTGCAAACTTTGATCCATTTCGTAGAATATGCAATGAGTTTAATTTATTATCTGAATATATTGATTTTAATAAAAGTTTGAGAATTATAAAGAGAGATATTATCTTATATTTAAATACAAGAAATTGTTAATCATTTTTATAATTGTTGTAAATATTTTTTGTATTTTGTTATTGTCTGCAAGGATTTATTCCATAGACATAAATAAATAAATAAATAAATAAAAGATCAAAAGAAATTTTCCAAAAAAATAAAATAATCAGGAAAAAGATGAAGGATACTTACCAATAACAAAAGCAACAACCAATATTGTATTTAACTCAGCAAATATACGAGGAGCGTTTGATAAAGATCTGAAAAGAGAAGAATAAAAGATTTAAAATGAAAATCTAACAAAACAGTGTTAGAATTATTAAAAGAATTCATTCTGTTGTAAAATAAAAAAATACGTTGTATTTCATTTGCCAAATATTTTAATTTTAAACCCAAAACGAATTAAAAAAGTTGTCTTACTGCTTCCGCTCAGCATTTAATGATTAAACAGACCTGCAGCATGACGTTCATCGTGATATAGAATCGTGAAATAGAATCTATTTTATTTTGACAGCGATTTTTCTCATGCTCTCATTTTTAGAAACAAATTATCTCAACAGTGCTACCAGACTTTTATTAAACTCCATACATTTTGTAAACAAACCCGTTTGTTTTTTGTTGTTGGCGGAAAGAAAAATAAGAACAAAAGAAAACCGAGAAAACATTTGAAAGTATAAATAAATTAATAAATTATGGAATTTGTTAAATAAAATTAGTGATATTTTAGAAAAAATAATTGAAAAAATGTGTAAAGGTGATTAAATTATAAAATATAAATTCAGTTTTTAGTAAAAACTCTCATAAACTCTATTTTTTATAGCTTTGCATACATGTAAAAACAATGTAAAAACAATAAATGACATTTCGTGAAGTTGCGGATTTCGTTTTAAATTTGGGCATGCTTTCTCTGAGTGTCGTTTTTGCCTGAAGTTGCGGTCGTATTCTGTTTAATTATTTATGCTGAACCTTAATCCCTAAATAAAAGCGGCAACGTTTTGTAAGAACATTAAAGATAGAATTATTCAAACAAGATATGTTATATAGCAACCCTGACTATTTTAATATTTGTATACATTGTACGGCGAATTGACATTGAACCTACCTACAGCTAGATGGCACCACAAACACAAAAACTTTTTCCTTCTTACGATCTGTCAAACGTCAGCTGTTAAAATTTTAGCCAAATTCATCGATTAGTTTATTTGTTGTAGTCGTTTGAAGTAAGCAATTTTTGTGTTTCTTGAAAAATGGAAAAAAGTGAATTTCGTGTAGTGAGTAAACACTATTATTTGAAAGGCAAAACGGCGGAAGAGACAAAAGAAAAGTTTGATAAACATTACGGCGAATCTGCTCTGTCAGAAAATATAGGGTGAAATATTGAATTTCTGAAATATTGAATTTCCGAACAATTACTGCAACAATACTATTAACAGGAAGGCCAAAAGAGGTGGTTACTGAAGAAAATATCAAGAAAATCCTCGATATCGTTGTGAATGATCGCCGGGTCAAAATACGTGAGATTGCTGAAATGTTAAACATATCATATAAATGTGTGTTCAACATTTTACATTAACATTTGCATATGAAAAAGCTATCGGCAAGATGGGTGCCGCGTTTGCTCAGTGTTGAACAAAAACGAGTTCGACAGGTCACTTCACAGCGGTGTTTGAACATGATAAAACATAATCCTGCTGATTTTTGGCGTAGATTAATAACTATTGATGAAACGTGGGTCCACCACTACACACCTGAAACCAAAAATCAATCAGAAGTGGAAGCTGGTGGAAGTGCTCCGAAGAAGGCGAAGACAGCGAAATCGGCTGGCTAGGTTATGGCCGCTGTGGGATGCACACGAAATATTGCTCATCAATTATTTTGAAAAGGGATCCACAATTACAGGATAGTATTATCGTGCATTATTGGATCAACTGGTTGATGCAATCAAGGAAAAACGACCACATTTAAATTATAAAAAAGTGCTCTTTCTTCAAGACAACGCACCGATTTGGTTGATCATCCACCTTATAGTCCAGATTTAGCCCCTAGTGACTTTTTTCTGTTTCCAAACTTGAAAAAATGGCTCGCAGGAAAAAGATTCATCTCAAACGAAGAAGTGATTATCGAAACTAATGCGTATTTTGAGGAGTTCCCAAAATCGTATTATTCAGATGGTATAAAAAAGTTAGAAAATCGTCTTACTAAGTGTATTGAGCTATGTTGAGAAATAAATGGTTTTTGAAAAAAAAAATGTTTTTTTCTTACTTAGGTAGCATCAATATCAATCCGCCTAGTTGCCTCTTGCAACTAATTTCACTCTTAAACGCTCTATCAAAATTCAATTTTCCAATTGCAAAGCGCTGCCGCCGGGTTTTGTCGGGATTTTCCATAAATGTATGCTCATGACAAATATTGACAGCTAAAGAGTTATTTTGATGAAGTCTTGAAAAGAAGAACATAATCGGCCTTATTAAAACCAAATTCGTTAACTTTTTTTTTAATTATCCTTTTTTGTAGTATCCTCAGGGAATGAGAAAACTGATTATGCTCTTAATATTATAATCTTGTATTAAGTTAATTTTAAAAAATATTTCTGGAAAAATATATGAATCCGTTTGATTTTATATAAATTTGTATTATTTAATAATATTAAGCTCCATTGTCCATTTAGGCACCAGCCCTCGTATAATTTAATAGCTTAACACTTAAGAGGGTCTAGTTTAAGAAGGTCACTTGTTTTTAAAATGTCCTCACGTCTACTGACCTTAAGAATTCGAACCCTTTTTCATACGTTCAAAGGCCTTTATATGGCTTTTAAAATGGGTTGTATAGGTCGATTCTTGTTTGGCTGTGTATGTATGTATGTATGTGTAGTTATATAATAATTGTAAACATTTAAACATTATTTTGCTGTTCTTTGTCTTTTTCATACATTTTTTAGATATTATTTTTATTGTTGTTGCTTCGCACCAAAATAGCCTTTGGGTTCTATTTTTATTTTTTATTTATTTTTTTTCTTTTTCTTATTTTATGGTCTCTATACGAATTTAATATGAATTTAGGTGCCATATTGTGGTTTAAATAATAGATTTTCTCTTGTTTTTTTTGTATTTTCTTATTTTACTTTTAAAGCTTTAAAATTCTTTTACGACCCTTAACACGAAGAGACTAGAAAATTTGAAGCAAAATAACATCAAACAAAATTTTCAAGGTGGACTTTCTAAAGGTCATTGGCAAAAAGCAACAACTGGTTGCTCTGTGCTGAATGGAAGAAAATTATTTTCAAATTAAATCCTACAAAAAGCAAAAACAAAACATAAAACGAATCAATTGTTTACTTTTCACATGAAACAATTCCATGATTATGTGGTTTCATATGTTGTTAGGCTCTCCTTAAAAGTCCTTTTTAAATATGAAATATAAGATATCTTAACCAGCATCATAATCATCATTCAATGTGGCCAAAATAATGAGTCGTAATGATTTGAGATTATCACAGCATTTTAAATTTCATTTCAAAATTTTTCCATTCCATTCCAAAAATTTCCATAATGATGTCTTAATGAGTTTAAAGCCCAAATAAAAGGTCCGAATTTTGTATATATTTTTTTTTAACCTTAAAGGATTTTGTTAATTTTTTTTTGTTATGCTGTGTAACGTATTAAAACAAAATTAACCGAAAAAGGATTAGTTTTCGTGTCTTTGTGGTATTCAGTTAAAAACATTGTATTTAAAATGGTTTGAAATATTTTTTTTCCAGCTTTTGTTAACTAAAATTTAAAGAAATTAATATATTTTGAAGTAAAATTTTCTTTGGCTGCCAAATAGTTTAAAAAAATTTCAAAGTAGAATTCAAAAATTAATTATTCTATAGTTTCATATGAAAACTTCATTAAAGTATGTCGCAAATGGTTGAAAATTTTAACTTTTATTGTTCTCAATTACAAGTTGTTTTTCTTAGTAATGAAATAAATCTCCGATAAGTTTTCTTTTTATTTAATTTTCACAATACTCGATTTTTGACTCTTACCTGATATCTTCTTTTAGAAACTGTCAAATGTTGAGCTCTAGATTGACGTTTTCTTCCCTCAATGGGAGCCCTGTAGTATTCTGCTTCTTATGTATGCCAGTTGCACGCATATAGTGATCAAGTACTTCAATTACAACTAGTATCTACAAATCCTCATTTTGGAAATACCCATTCTGAAGAGCTGGTGGCCTTATCGTCGAAACTTTGTAATGTCAGCAGGTTATTGTTATCATTTTACTTTAAAATGGTTCGTTAATTGCATGGTAATATATCCTTTAACTACTGTGACAACATACAGAGCATGTTCAGCAGACCTACTTCTGGGCCTCATTTCTTTAAAAGCCTTTATGTTACGATACCACAAACTAGAAAAATCTAATGCTCTCTAGCCAGTTTGTGCAGTTCGTAGTAATGTCGTAGTAATTCCTTGATTATAAATGACTAACTGTTTAGGAACTCAGTTTCTTATTAACACTTCAAGAGTATTTTAAACCCTACTAACATGTATCCACTTCTTGATTTTTTTTTATTGAAAGCAATACTTAGGGGTAAACCCCTACTGATGCTGTATAATGTATTCGTATTTATGGAAAGGACAGTATATTTTTTTCTTATATTATTATTAAGTGTCTTAGGAATAAGACAAACTTCTGTGAATTGTCATTCAATGGCCAGTGTTATACTTTCACCTTTAAATGATCAACAGCAATTGCCTTTTTGTTGCACGTTGATTTTGTGGTAAGTAACTTCGCTAAGTAGGCTTAGCTGTCATCTGCTACTTACCAATAGATGGCGCTTGTCTGCTAATCATTCGTCTTTGTGTTGATGTTGTTAAAGTGGTTTAGAGTTTAATGTCGGTAAGCGGTATCTTTGTTGATGGACTTCTTGGAGGGGGCGGGGAACCTCTTATTTTTTTAAATTATAATTTTGAAAAAACCGTATACTAAGTTGTTAATTTTTTACCTTTGCTGGGATTTAAATCTGGGCTGTTTGACTTTTTTTGCGAGCGTTCTAACCATTATACCACGCACCCCCCAATTATTAGAATAGTTACCAATATTATGTAGAGTTATTATAGATTGAGAAGCTATGCCGTAATCCTGACACAGGGTTGTAAAGGCCAGTTATGTATGTATGTATGTATGTATGTATGTATATATGTAGAGTTATGCTAGAAAATTATGTTGTTCCCAGTTAAAGTTAATAACCTGCGTAGTACACTCCTTGACGTGGTTTGGCTTCATCTATGTAACATTTTTTCTCTCATCCTGTTACTACATCAGCTCTTTCGGATTCGGAAATAAAACAAGATTCATCTCAATATAGCAATGGTTCCGATTAATGTAGGCCATGTAAAACTATAGCACATTTGGACTAAATATCGTACCCGAAAATGACTTCTGTCGTGGCTGTGGATCGGATAAGGTAGAAGAGACTGTGGTTCACTATATTTGCCAGTTCCCAACCCCGGGCTCGACGTAGATTGTTTACATTAGGGTTTCCTTTTCCCGATAGCTTGACTAACCTATCGATCCTGGACATTGGACCAATTGCCAAATTCATTAGGCTCTCTGGTTGGTTTCCAGTATAATTTTCTGGGGAAGTAGTGCAGTTTGTGTGAAGCCTCTGGTTATCAGGGCTTCTTAACCTCTTGTGGTATTCCCAGGGGCCGATATGCATGTCAAGTGTGTCTTGTTAGTACAAGGCTGTCATTTCCTCCTATTCTATCCTATTCTTTCCTATCATTAATTTTTGTTATTGTAAAGCTCTGAATTGCCCATAACGTGAGCTTCAGATACAGGGTTGTCAGATAGTTTTCAGTTTTTATCCCCAATTTGGAAATTCATATCCCCAAAAATCCCCAAAACCTACAATAGTTCATCCCCAAATATCCCCACATAAACTGCATCAATAATTTTGCATGTACATATTTGTATTTGTGTAAATATATATTTTATTTAATATTTATGTATTCATGTTCAATAGAAAAGGATAACACTGATTTAACATCTTTGAGGCCGAAAAAACATTAGAAAAACGTCATTAATATTTTGATTGCTTTCACTTTATTTCAATTATAAACTAAATAATATAAAAAACACAAAACTTCTCAAGACCAATATTAAAAAACATCATGTATTCAAATATATTGTTAAGATGTTCAAAAAAATTAATTCACCAAACTCTTTGGACTAATAGATAATATTTTTTTATTAATTAAAGCAAATTATTCCTTTCAATTACCATGTACTTACTTAGGTTCTTAGTGCAATTACCAATATTTTTTATAAGATCAAAGCAACGTTTCTTTTTAGAAGGGGTTTTCCCTCGAAGTACCACTTTGCCAATTTGCCATAAGTTTTCAAAAGGATTTAAATTGGAGACTGTGAAGATCAATTTAAAATCTGGATATCATTATTTTAGACTAAACTCTTGCTTGCATAGATGTGTTTCGGGTCGTTATTTTATGAGTTTTAAACAAGCAAGTTTTGAAAATTGAAATTCTTTTATCGTGTGATCCGAATGTAAGAAGTCCTTAATATATAAATAAACAAGTAAAAAAATTTTAAAAATCGCCGAAAACTTGTCGATCATCCCCAATAAAATCCCCATCCCCAAATGAATTTTTTCATCCCATTTCAGAAAAAAAAATCCTCATTTTGGGGATAAATCCTCTAATCTGACAACACTGTTCAGATACATTTTTGAACAAATAAAAGTTTCCAGCGTACAACTTTTATTAATGATGTAATTTTTTATATACAGTAGAGCCTGTCGATTCCATTATAGTTTATTTCACTCCATATATGGCAATTCTGTTTATTATCTATTTTTTATCACGCTAAACTGAGTTTTATCGCTGTACACTCTTTGGCAATAAAAGATCAAACCAGTTTCAAACTTTCCACTCAGCAGTAGTAGCTTTAATTCTTTGCACGTAGTAGGCAGAGAGACCGATAACAAATCAATAAATTTGAATCTATTACTGCATGTTTTATAACAGCAGTGACAATTTGTTCTTCCATCGGGGTCTTGGTGTTATTTTAGCATTGCAAAAGTATGCGGTAGAAAATCCTTTGACAGTTCAACTAAAGGCTTGCTCGGATGGATGATTGTCTGCATTGTAAGAAGATTTTAAAGAAAATTGAAATAATTCCGTGACGTAACTCAAGCATCAAGTTATTCAAATTTATATGCCAGACTATAATTATTATAAATAGTGAAACACTAAGCTCAGTATAAGAGACACTTCGACCTTTTCATAAAACAAAAAAAATTATCAGCGACAAACGCTTTAGACAAAATTTATACCACAATTATCTTACAATTTTAGTTTTAGTGACAACTTGACCGTTCTATAGCAGGACTTAATGACTACACAATCAACTGGAAACGCTTTGATAAACAAGGTATGTTGTTCACAAAAATATTTTGTGTTTTAATGTTGTTAAAATTTTAAAAATATTTCTACCAAAGATAACTTAAAGGGTAGCATTTTTTTTGAATATTTTTTCACTGCTCATTATTTTCCTTTTAATCTTTAAAAGTTCTTTTAAACAGAAATATTAAATAAAGTTTTCAAAGCTTTATTCAACTGCACCATTTGTATCCAAAAAAGATTTTAAAAATGATTTAAAATTCAACAGTTTACATGACATCATGTCTTCATATATCTACAAACTAAAAAAAGGAATAATAAATGTCAGTGAATTTAATTTCTTTAAGAACAAGGAAACTATTGCTCTCAAATGAATTCTTACTCACTTGCATACACCATATTGCCGATCAAAGAACGTGAGTTTCCAGCATATGGTACGTGGTACGAGTTCTAAAAACGAAATTCATTTGATAAAAAAAACTCTACAAAATAAATAAAAGAAAAGAAAAATAAAATACAAATTATTATTACACGACTCTCAATCAAACAGCTTATAAAGCAAAAAAATAAATTATAATGTTGCAATAGGGAATACAAACTTTACACAATACTTTGAAAACCTTTTTTTCTTGTTATTTTTGTTGGTTTTTGTTTGAAATTCTTTGCTAATGTGGCATATTCTTTTCTACTTATTCATCTTCAACACTATTGTTGCTATTTTGGCTGCTATTGTGTTGCATTATCATTTGGCTGTTATTGGCTAAACAAGCAAATGTAGAAAACAAAGGGGGAATTTAACAAAAGAAAAAACATTTTAAAGAAATTTTTCTTTTTCAATTTTCTTTTCTTTTCTTTTTTTGCATTTTGTGTTTTCCCTGACAGTTTCTACTTCTAACAAAATTCAAAAGTATTAGTGCGACATTGTTTGGCATCATCAAAGCCGTCAAAGAAAGAAAAAAAAACCGGAAAACAAAACACTATTGTAAGCAAATCACATACTCTCACTTCCACACCTACTCGTAAAAACACTAACACGTTGCTGCAATATATGTGTGTGTGTGGCATAAAGGAAAAGCCTTAAGTTCTATTATACTTCGCTGCTTTTGAAATAATTCTGCGATATTTTTTTGGAAAACTAAAAACAAAAAAGACAAAAACTTAAATCGTTAAAGCTGAATATAATGATACCCTGCACTGCAGTGCTATTTTCTTTGACACGATTTTGTTATTGTTTAACAGTTTGTACAGGTTTGAAACGTATAGGTCAACACGAAATTGTTCATCCGTACACTTAACTTGAGCTTAAGCAATCAATTCAATTATCCCTGAATAATCTGAAAGCTAATATTTTTAAGAGATTTTCTGTAAAAATATTTTCCCTATAATTTCTCAGCAAAAATATTTATACTTTTGGTAGCTTAAGAGGAACTTAACTGTTGATGTGATTGGTTTACTATGAAGATTTACCGAGAAGCAGGCCTTAAGCTAATACCATTTGAATTATTCTATACTTATTGTAAGTGGAACTAAATTAACTGCTTACAATTATCCCTTACATAGAATTACCTTATTAGTAATATTATACAAATCTAATGCAGCTAACCATGTTTCCTTACCTGAAAGCAAATTGTAATGCAGAGATTTCTTGCAAGTGAAAACTCGAAATATAAAAATCATGCCTTCCCTTACAAAACTCCTCAAAAAACTATTTAAAAATGAGATCGGCTTTTTGGTTTTGCCTTTTTTTAATTATTCGTTTAAGCATTTTTCTTTTTTATAAAAAGTGTATCAGTTGTTTAAACCGCCGTTTTCTTTTTATTACGTATACTTGTTTATTCGGTTAAATGTTTATTTTTTTTATTAAAAAAAAGGGTAAAGACTTGTTTTAAATAGGCGAAAATTCGAATTTTGATTAGTACACACATAACAATCCTTTTTCAGAGTTACAACCAAGTTTCTCACAGCACCCATATTGTGTGAGTCTATTTTTATGGATAAAAACAGGACTTGCAGTTGAGCGTCGAACCCGAACGAAAGACTTGAGAAGTTTATTCATGGCAATCAGTTACTCTCAGAGCTTTTGACAAAAGACTGCTAAGAGTTGGTAGCTGTTGGTGTTCGAACCCGGAGCTGTCGTCTAACTAAGCCAACACACTACATACCAGACAGCAGCAACTATACTGTGTTATGCCTTCACCCTTGGGTGGTCAACAGCAATTGCCTCATCTGTCGGTGGATGTTGAATGTCAGGTGGTAAGCGTCTTAGGTAGGTTAGCTGTTATCTTTATAGAAGGTGACGCTGTATTCCTGATCATTCGTTTTTGGTGGAATAGACCGGAAATTTCAGGGAGCGGTTTCTGAAAGATGCACTTCTTTGAGGGGGAGGGTTCGCACCTCTTATTTTTTTAAATTATAATTTTAGAAAAACCGCGAATTTTATTTTACAATTTTAGCCTTTCGCTAGGATTGAGTCTCGGTTGCTTTAATTTCTGTGCGAGCATTATAAACAATATACCACGACCCAGTTATCCAAATTTTTACCAGAACGAAAACCTGTTATTTAAAAAAAGACTTAATTTTTTTAAGTTATTAAAGGGGAGTTGTTTTTTTTTTTTTTTTAATAAGGAAACACACTCAAAATCGGTTTTCTTAAAAGTAGTCAGACATGCTAGTCATGTATCGTTATAAAACTAGCTTTCGAATCGAGTAATACTAATATGATTTACAAAATAACATCATCATTCGATAACAAATGCAAATATTATAACGATAACGTTTTTAATTGAGACCATGTAACGGTACTGACTACCAGGCTAGCATATTGGGTTCAAGTCAAGATTCATTTTCTCACTTACCACTCCACAACACAAATAAAATAATTCAATGTGCCATTAAAACTTTTTTTTATAAAATTATGACATTAAATTGTATATGTATATTTCAAACAAAGATAATACAGTAAAATTAAATATTATAGAAGTTAGTTATTTAAAACATATTAATTATGGTCAATTTAATTAGAAGAATTTAAACTACAAGAAAAATTAGGATAGTATTTTGGTACATTAAATAAATTAAAATTTATTTTTCCGTTAAAACTAATAAATATATATATAGAAAGAAGATTTTAACAGTATCAAAAAAAGTTTAAATAAAAGATTAAAAAAAAGGAAATGTCTAAATATTAACTCTATTTCATTATACAATTACAAAAAGAATAAAAAAAAAACTTACATTCTTGAGAATAATCCATCGATGATATGTACATATCAGTACATATCCGACAGTTTAAATTACATAAATGATTAATATTTAACATTTAAACATTCCAGAACAAATTAAAATAAATTTAACCAATAAGTAAAAGAGATATGTATATATTTAAAAATTAAAATAAAAAGAACTGCACATCACGATTTATTTCTTGATTATGATTGCTGAACATACTCGCATCAACATAACTTTTCATAGCCAAAATTTCATTTTCTTTTCTCTCGTTTTTGCAACTCAAGATATTGGTTTTAAAATTTATAAGTATAGACAAAATTGTGTCTTTTGTTTCTTTTATAATAATAATTATTTTTCGTAAATTTTATTTATAATTGCTTTTTTTTATTATTTAAAGCATATAGTTTTTTCTTATAAAATCAGAAAAAAAATTGTTTAAAGTTTTATCTTTTTGTCTTCAAAGAGTTGGTATTGAATTTTTTTCTTTATTTTTTTAATTAATGTTAATTTCACAAAATAAAATTATTTTTTTCTTTTTTTCTTATACACCTTTATATGTCACGTCGTTCAAATTTTTTGTATCTTCTGTTCTCTGATAATTTTTTTTCCCTCACAAAAAAAAAGTCTAATACATTTTTTTAAAGCCAAAGCCTACATTGTCTGTTTTTTTAATATATCTAACAAGTAACATATAATTCTTCATAATATTTGAAATTTTCAAATCATGTATACTCAAAATAAAAATTTTCCAATCAAATTCCAAAAACACATGAAAACTAAGTTAAAATAAATTTAAAAACAATTTACTCAAGTAATTTTGAAACCCAACAAACATTTACAAATATTGAAATATAATACATAACAACCAGTACCGCGATTCAGTAACTTTTAACAATACGATATTCGCCAAAGAAGTCGACAGTTTTTATTGTTTGCAGTAACGATTATGTAATTCACTAAGTACATTTTATCGACAGTCGACAACTGTAGTTTTCTTCATGTTTAAATTGAAATAATGGGGCAGCACCGTATAAAATCAGTCAGTTTTTGAGTAGTTGGCAATTAAAATGTGTAGAAAGTTAGCAAAGCTACAAACCTCTAGTTTCTTTGGGTATAATAACACACAACAATGGTTCTCAAACAAACTAGTTAATAGCGTAGGCACATCTCTCTACAAAATTTCAATATAAAAAATTTTGGATTTTCAAAATTTTGGATAACAAAAGATAATGAATAGCAATATCGGCAATTCTGTTGTTTTCTGTTGAAAACAATGCGATTATCGTAAAAATATGTTACTGAATCGCACCACAAAAGTTGTACTCCCTCGTCACCAATATTTTTGTCAATCTTTTGTTTTTTCTTAGTCCTACATATAGAGTGGCTCACAGTTTATTTCGTGTGAGAATCGTTTTTAAGAAACCAAGCATAAAATTCGGATATTTTATTTTGAACTATAGAAATAAATGATGCAGTTTTGTACATTATTTAGTTTCCATTTCAAAACATCCAAAAAATGTAGAAGTTTACACTGTACGATGTATTGTAAAAAACAAACTAAAGTAACAGCCTCTTCATAGCCGACGAATGGTTTAAGACTCAATTTTTAAAAATGTTGTTTATGTAAAAGAACGAACGCCTTAAACAAGTCGTCTTCTATGAACAGGCTGTAATCTATGGGCGTTTTCGTTTCTAACAAAAAATGTTGCCTTTCATATGTTTATCTCCCTCATCTTGACAAAATAATCCTTTCTAAAGAAAACATTCCATATAGTAACAATTAAAAATTTCGTCCTACTTTTATATAATAAAATAATAAAATGTTACACATTTTTGTAGAAACGAAAACGCCATATAATTCGTATGCCATAGCTTTTTCCATTGAGCAACTGTATACGTATGTGTAAAGGGTTGATGAAATGTTAGTCAAATCAAAAAAAAATAAATATTAAAAAAAAAAACTTTTTACCTTTAAAGACAGGCTGAAAGATTCAAAAATTTTTAAAGTACTCGTATCACAAATCTATACCGCAAACACTAAATACCTCTCAAAACCACTATACTTTTCACATAGGGTACAAAGATGATAACAAAGAACACAATGGCATTTGTGCTCATGTCTCTTATATGACTACTCAGTTATAACTTTTCAAAACAATAACGACAATGGTGCAACAACAATTGCAAAAAATAATACCAATTCAACTACCTTCTGTGAAATGATCAGTATAATAGAGAAAAGGAAGGAAAGAGGATAACAAAAAACTTTAAACATAAAGGGATAATAGAAATATGAAATTGCAGACAGACTAAAGTCACTGTGTGATAAGGAAAGAAAAGGTAAAAAACAAAAAAACAAAAATATCTTCAAAAACTTTGGTGATTTATTTTTTGGGCGTTTTTTTATTCTTTTAAGCAAAACTATCGATCTCTTTGCACAATTTTTTTTCTTTTTTTATTTGAATTTAATTAGACAAATAGAAAGTAAAAAACAAAGTGAAAAAGCTTTTTGTAAAGCCAGCAATTTCAAAATTTGAAAAAAACGAATATGTGTTGGCATGTACATACGAATACAGGAAATGTAACAAGGGATGTGCTTATTCTGTCACATTGTGTGTGGTGAGTGCCTTCGCTAAGTAGGTTTAGCTGTTATCTCTGCTACTTTCCAATGAGTGGCGCTTTTCTCCTCATCTTTCGGTTTTTGTTGTCAGTGGTTAAGGTGGAATAGAGTAAAATGTCAGAGAGCGGTTTCTTTGTAGATGGATTTCTTGGAGGAGGGGGAGGGGGCACCTCTTATTTTAAAAACTAACTTTTTCATTTTTCACCTTTGCTGGGATTTAAACCTGAGTTTTTGTGAGAGCGCTCTAACCACTATAACACGCACCCTTTAGTAGCCTTTAGTAGTTATTTAGATCTTAATATTTGTTGTTTCTTATTTAATTAAAACGGATAAATGTGGCTTGCATTTAATTTCGCTATCGAAACTACCATGGGAGGTGCTCTCATGAAATAAGGGATTTGATTCCAGATATTCTTGCGGGCTACGCTTAGCTCTCTCAGAGCACATCCTCTTTTGGTTTATTGTCCAGTGAATCGCACAATTCGTTTATGGATCACTCTTTTCGTGGGCGTTTTTTCTGTCAATTACAATTTTAGCAAGTTTAAATCAAATGTCTGCAAGAACTACTCCCTCTTTCCTCCTTCCCATACCATATTTTCCTAGACCAGCACAATGTACTGCCCCAATAAAAATTAAAAATAAATTTTAATCTAAACCTAATAAAATATTAAGTAATATTGAGTTTAATAAAATAAAACTCTTATGAAATAAAATCTCAAAATTATAATCTCTTGTGGAAGCCCCTATATTTTCAAGTAAGTAAAAACTTGTATTAAATTTTCAAAGCCATTTAAAAAATTGGCAAAACTGTTTCAAAAGGATTACCCTCATTTTTCTGCTTTTCTATTTCTATTTTTTCTCTCTCTGAGCAAATCTAATCCATGCAATGTTCTGTACCATGTAACAGCGAAACAAAAAACGAACAACTTTTCTGTTGATGTTTTAAAATTCAACCATTTAAAAGCAAAATTTTTTTTTTATTATTTAAGTGATACTTTTGCACAGAAAAAAACCCAAATTTTTTTTCACAAATTTTAAATGGAAAATAAACATGACAGAGAATTTTAAATAAAAACAGAAAAAACATATATAAGAAGCTTTTATTAAATTAATTACTCGTAAAAATAACACACATATGTAACATAAATGAGAGTCTGCATTTCGAAGAGAATAAACAGCCTTTTTAAGTTGAAAAAATTTTTAAGAAACTTGTGATACATAATAATATTCTTAATTTACCAATTAAAAACGTCTCTGAAAAAAACTGAAGAAGGGCTCAACTAAAAAAAAAATTTTAATTTTAAAACAAACATGCATCACATATATGCAGAGATGTTGAATATAAGAAAAGAAAAAATTAATTAAAATATAGGCAAATAAATTCAATTCAAACAATTGCCATATGGGCATACGTAGTGAATACCCCAAATATTAAACTTTTTTATTAAATTTTCATGTTAAATATTAATGGTTTCTAATTATTATACATTTTCGAATTAAATTCGAATATTTTAATGATCGAAAACTAGTTCAGTTCTGCTAGTGTTTGTACATATTCCTTAACGGATGTTAATTCTCATAAGAATATCAGTATTAGGATCTTAGGCTATTAAATTTCATACAATATTAATGGTTTCTATATATTTTTTTATTTCTATGTCTGTATAAACCTTGGTAATCAAAAATATTATATTAATATTATATCTAATTATTTCGATACGAGTAAGATTTGCTCGGTGTAGTGTCACAAAACAGGGTCTCTGTCTCATATTTAATTTCTATTAATCTCTTAAATGGTTTTAATTTAAATCTCAATTAAATGTTCTAATTGATTCAATTATATGTTTCATTGTTTCAATTATAAGTTTAATTGGATTAATTATAAGTTTAATTGACAGAATGAGCTATGTTGAGAAAAATCATGACAATTTTATTTTTTTTTATATCTTAATCGTGTTTTAATTATATATTTAAAATTTTAATTTGAACGCGATTTAATTAATCAATTGCTTTACTGATTCAAATATTCTTTAACATTTTTTTGTTTTGTTGCCACATAGATATTTTTCTTAAGACCAATACTTAGGGTTAAAACCTCTACTCATACTGTGCATTGTACTGGAATGTGAAAGTATGTAGACAGATTTTATTGTTAAGCACCTTTTTTGTCGATGAGGCAAGTTGCTGGCATTTGATCACTCAATGGCCAGTGTTATACATTCACCTTTGAATGATCAACACCAATTGACCCATCTATCATTGGATGATAACAATAAAAGGTAAGCGTTCCTACTAAGTAGGTTAACTGCTATCTTCCAAAAGGTGGCGCTGTTTTCCTTATCATTCATTTTTAAGGCATGCCAAACCTGGAATAAAATGGAAATGTTCATTTTTGTCCTTCGCTGGGACTTAAATCTGGGTTTTTTGAGTTTTTTTGCGAGCGCTCTAACCACTTTAAAAAAAAAAGAAATGAAAAAAATATTTCTTTCGGCGACTACCTCTCAGCAGTCTTATGACAAGAGCTCTGAGAGTAACTGATTGCCATAAAAAAACTTTCCAAGTCTGTCGTTCGAAGTGTACTTTAAACTGTAGGTGGCGGTATTCATGAATAAAAATACAACATGGATGCAGCGAGAGGCCAGGCCGTAACCCTGACACAGAGTGGTAATGGCCAATTATGTAGTTATATAATTAATTTTTTACTTTATTTCCAGTTAAAATTTTTTTTATTAAAAATAAATTAAAAATTTTTCAGTTGAAACTCTGTTTTAATTGATTAAAGCAGAGTAAAGTATTGTATTGGAGTTTTAATTGGTTCTTGGCCATTCAAAGGTTTCTTTTCTTAATTTATTTAAAATAAATGAAAGAAAGTAAAAGCCTTTAGATGTTTTTTTTTTCATTCTGTAATTCTCTTAAGCTAAAATGCTAAAATTTTGGGTTTTTGAAACAGGCTGGGCGTTAGAATACATAAAATTAAAAGGTTTAGAGATAACAGTCATGAAGCTTTTAAGTTACAATAAGCACTCAAGAATTCTATTCGTAGCCAAAAAGTTCTAAATCAAGTTTACAAATTTTTAGCGATAGAGTTTTACCTTAGGAGATTTACAGAATAAGGCCTCAGGTCTCCTAAAAACTACTTATTGACATTAATTTAGTTCGTAATTTGTAAAACCAAAAAAGTACTCTAAAGTTTAAATACATAATTAAATGGTGCATAGTTTCCTCTAATGACAAGTGCAACTCAAAATATTCATTACTAAATAGATTGCTTTACAACATTGTCAAATACATCTTAAAAGTCATCAGACAATTGTCCTTATGGTCGATTATAGGCAGCAAAATAAGGTGTCGTTTTTATGAATTATATTGAATCATAAAAAATAACACATTCCGGTCTCACTCAGTTTTTTTTTTATTTCGCTGATCATATATTGCATTTTTATGTGTTAGCAGTTAATAACAAAATTTTTATTCTACACTAAAATAAGGAGTGAAGTCTTTGGTTTATTGTTTTCATAATTACCGAATGAAGAAGTTAAAAAGATGAAGAGAATTTGAGGTATGCTCTTAATTTCACTTTCAGAAATATAAAGATATTTTTCACTATACATAAAAATAATAAAACAGTTTCTACCAAATTTAATGTACAATAGTCGGATGAAAAGTATGTAGTTCATAATTATTTAATAGAGAAAGTTCTCAACCAAATATGGTATGTACGCATACCTCAACCATCTACAACAATATTCAACAAAAAATAAATTTTTTCTTTATTTTTTTAGTGCTACAATTTTATCTATTACATGTATGTGTTTCATATGCGTAACAGCTTTCTTTTTTTTTTTTTTTTTTTTTTTTGGAAAGCATTATATTAATATTCAAAATGCCTCACAGCGTATGAATAATATGTTTGTAATTGAAATATTACTCATACGCTCAGTTATGATTGATGGTTAGAAGCACAGTTGTTTTTAATTTTTTGTTGTGTGCATGTGTGTGTATATCGTTGTAATTTTATAAAAAGTATAATGATGATACAAATTTTAGGAAAAACTTTTACATCTGAAAAAACAATTGTTTTTTTTTATTAATAAAAATTTAATGGTTTATTAATATTTTATCTAAAAACAAACACATTTCATTTGAAATTATTCTGCAGGCTCAATATAAACCTTTACTTTAAATCATTATATAGATTATCTAAAACATAACCTGAAGGACTTATAATAAATGGGAAAATTAATTAAATTATATTTCAGCTTAAGTACATCTTCTTATTCTCGTTAAATTTATAATTAAAAAAAAACTTAAGTAGTAAGAATTATAACAAATGTATTATGTTTGAGGTTTTAAAGTGATAATTATTTATTTCACGCCAATAAAAATTAATTTAATTCTGTTCATTTTAAGTATTTGCAGTATAAATGACGAAGTTAAAGAAAAATATTTTAATGGTTCAGGCCAGAAGCGTCATTCAATTAATTCGTAACGTTTTATGTTAAATATCATCTTGTTTCCAGTTTTAGGCGTGCATTTCATTGAAAAGGACTTTCTACTTAGTTATCATTTCTCCCCTCTTGGCGATAAGTCTTCAGAAAATTAAATTTCGGAGAGACCAGGAAAACATATTTGACTTTCTCAATTTGTTTACTGTAGCAAGTATACAATAGGAAACTGACTTATTTGAAAATGAATTGTTTGCAAAATAATAAAAAACTATATGCAGGCCATTGACTATCTATATAAACATTTTTCACTCAGTTTATAAGTTGGTAACTAAATGTTTCATAAACTCCTCACAGCAGAAACTTTAGGTACTTGTGTGGAATATGTGTAACCAAACTGGTGCAACTACTTTGTGCACACAAAACTATACATATTTTTCTTGGAATCTAGTAGCATTGTCAGTTTTTAATGCCTGCTTACAGAGAGTCGTAGATCAAACAAATTTTTTACGAAGGTCGAAGATTCAAGGGTGAAGGTATAACAATGGCCTTTGAATGATCAATTCCCAGCAATATGTCTCAATTAATAAGGCGCATAGTAATATAAGAAAACAAAATATATGTTCTGTTGTCATAATGTACTGTCCTTTTCGAAAAATTCCAATACAATGCACAGCATCAGTAGGAGTATTGGACTTAATAAAAAAAAAGTACCAGCAAATCCCACAGGAAGATCTAGCTGGGATCCATAAGGTGCTGTCCCAGGATCTTCCACTTAAGACCAGGAAGCGCCGGACACTTCAGGAGCAAATGTGCCGTAGTTACTACCAACTCCCATTGGCAAAAGCTACATAAAGTAGAGCTAGCATATTACAGATAGACCGCCTGTCTAACCACTAGCCAGTGGCCAGAGAAAATACCCACCATAGCCGAAATTTTCCATCTAGGTAAGTTCAATTGTTGACCAGTCCTCTTCCTTTCAACAATTGGCGATAATTCCTTCGCCTGTCTACAAGACAAACTCTGTCACTACTTTTGAAGAACAAATCACCAGGTCAACGTTTTTTTTTCATATACTATAGTCTATAGATGACCTTGGTTATAAGGATTACGTTCACTTATATATAAGTTAAGTGCACAGTAATTTGCTGTCAGTTATTTTGTTCTATCTTAAAAAAGATCACTTTTTATTTGTCATCAAATAACCAGTTTCTGTAAAAGATATTTTAACATTTTACTCAACATTTTTAAAACAAGTTGTCAAGTTTATATTGATACTTATCCTGCAATTTCTATTTAATAAATTAATTAAAGGGCTTTTTTTAATTTAACGTCTTTTTATCTACTTAAACAACCTGCACAAAACTTGTATAAATTATAATGCTTTATGAAGTTAAAATTTGTATACTTTGTCAGCCTTTTTAAAAATATTAAAAAACTTTGAAAAAGTCCTCTAAAATTTAATTACCATGTGAAAATTGTTCTTAAAAAGAATTTATATGAAATAATAACGTCTATCATGTATGTACATATATAAACTCATACTCACTCACATACGAGTACCATAACACAGCCAGTTTCAAGTATTTTATGTCTTAAAATAACATTTAAGATTGCGTGCCTAAAAAAACATCAGATAAAAACCCCTGAAATCCTTTAAAGCATTGCAGTAATCCTTTTGGCGTTTTAATTAAATGTTTTACAACATTTTATTACAAGTGTAAACCCCAAGCATCATTATTTCTTCCTATCTCTCTTTATTCGTACTTCAAAAATGTTAGAATGCCAGCAACTAAATTCCTACACTCTCTTAAATAACATTTTTACTCTATTAATTTCTTTTGAGTTGTTGTTTTTTTTTTCTTCTGTTTTTTGTTCGCTACGCTGTAATAAAACTGGTTTAAGTAGTTTGACATTGAATTGCTTATATGTAAGGGTAAGTGTGTGTGTATAAGTCTAAAGGTAAACCACACATACACATACTCGTACAATTACAAATAATGTACTCTCTTGAAACTTGTAGGAATTTTTATGTTTTCTTTTACAGTCATTATAAGAAGACAAAGAAAACGGTTATTAACTGGGCACGATAATAGAAAATCACATATCAACACTCATATATGTATGTATGCATATACATATATATGTGTTTATACATACTCACACTGTTGTGTTTATATTTAGTGGTACTTATAGTTGTTTACAGACGAATGTTCGTGAATGTGAGTTTAAACCTCTCAAATGCCTTTATAAGTATAACCTTTAAACAGTTAAAAAACAAAAACATTGAAGAATTAAAATAAACATGTTCGTATTTTATGAATTTAACAGTGTTGTAAAATAGTATACCACCAAATTCGAAACAGTAGCTACTAAAAGCAGCATTGTAATATGCAGTTTATGTTTCCAGCCGGTTGTCCAGGTTCGGAGTCAAAGGTCTGCTTCCTTCGAAATGAAATACAATTGGATACTTTGTGTTAATTAAATGAACAAAGCTCTATTTACGAAAACTTATACTAAAACGTTATACTTATACTGAAAATCTGCTTTCTTTTTATTGAGACCAATACCCAGGGGTAAACCCCTACTAAATGCTGTGCATTCTATTGGAATTTTTTTTTTTTTTTTTTTGGAAAAGACAGTACATTATAACAACAGAACATATATTTTTGTTTTCTTATATTACTAAGCGCCTTAAGAATGATACAAATTTCTGTAAATTGATCATTCGAAGGCCAGTGTTATACCTTTACTTACTTACTTAGCTGGCCATAACAACCCGTTAACGGGTTTCGGCCTGCTTCAGCACTAGTCTCCAGGCGCTTCTGCTTAGCGCGCGCCTTCTCTAGTTGGTCACACCAATCGATGACAGGGCTTCATCAACCTGGTCCTTCCAACGTAAACAGGGTCGTCCTCTACGCCGACGTCCAGTGACCTTCGCATCGAAAACTTTCTTCGCTGGAGCAGATTCTTCCATCCGAACAATGTGGCCGAGCCAGCGTAGTCGCTGGATGTTAATACGCTGGACAACGCCCACATCGCCGAGGAGCTCATACAGCTCATGGTTGGTTCTAATGCGAAACTCATCGCCATTCCTTAGAGGACCAAAAATCTTACGAAGAACTTTTCTCTCGAAAACCCCCAGGACCGCTGCATCGGCACAAGACAGCGTCCATGCTTCCGAACCATAGAGAAGCACCGGGAGAATAAGCGACTTGTAGAGTGTTAATTTCGTCGCACGCGAGAGGTCTCTATTACTAAACTGCCTACCGAGATCGTAGTAGCACCTGTTGGCCAGTGTGATTCTTCGCCTGATCTGTAGATTGACATGGATGGATGGGATGGATGGGATACTTCGGACAAGGCAAAGTGTCTGATTGGGGTCAACCTGGCGGCCTCCAGAACGATTCTTGTTCCCGTTGTATTCAAGTTGACATACAGCCTCCACGTGGCCCTCCTGGATAACATTGTAGCACCCGCTAGCTTGTTAACTGATGTATGCAGCGATTGTCCAATCCCCTGGACTTTAAATTTGGGTTGTGCGTAGGGCTTGAAACCCACCACGTAAAAATAATATTCAATGAAAACTTCAGCAAAAGCCTCTAAACGGACCCCCTTTTTTTAAGCAAACGTTATACCTTTACCCTTGAATGATTAACAGCAACTGCCCCATCATTGCATGTTGATTACGGTGAGTGCCTTCGCTAAGTAAGTTTTTAAGCTGTTTTCTAATACTTTCCAATAGGTAAAGCTTTTCTCCTGGTCATTCGTTTTTCATTGTCAGAGGTTAAGATGGAATAGAGTGAAACGTCAGGGAGCGGTTACTTTGTAGATGGACTTCTTGAAGGGGGGGACCTCCTACTTTTAAATTATATTTTGAAAAAAACTAACTTTTTAATTTTTTACCTTTTCTGGGAAGTTTGAGTTTTTGTGCGAGCGTTCTAACCACTATACACTAACTGATGTTCTCGAGATTCGTATTTGCTTTCAGGCTTCAGATGATTGTTCGATTGGAAGTCGAAATACCGTGGTGCCTTCAGAAATCGGTTAGCCGCTGGTACTTCTAAATAAAATACAAGATATTTGGTTTCTCGTTAAAGCGGATTTATATTCGGCAACTCTACGGTAATAAAATAATAACGACGGCCTAAAGAATTCGGGAGCTCATGTCGTCTGCTAGGTTAGTACAAATGTAAGAAGAATTCGGGAGCTCTTACACTCAGCAAATCTACAAAAAAACGTAGTAACGACGACACGAAGAGTTCGGGAGCTCTTGTCATCGGCTACGGTTAGTACGAATGTAAGAAGAATTCAGGAGCTCTTACACCCGGCAAATCCACGATAATAAAATAATAACGACGCCAAAAAGAATACGGGAGCTCTTGTCGTAGGGTACAGTTAGTACAACTGTTAGAAGAATTCTGAAGATCTTGTCATCGGCTACGAATAGTACGAATGTAAGAAAATTTCGGCAGCTCTTGCACTCGGCAAATCTACGATAATAAAATAATAACGCCACGTGTCGTTTCCCTAAGGAGTCTGTATCGGGTTACTGACCATCAACCAACTCTCCTTTCGTTGGGTAAAACTTAACCTCTTATGTATTTACTTTCATCAACTCGATGAGAATTATACTACACTACGATATCGTTAATAGGTAAACATATATGTAAATATACTGGCTTATTGTTAATAGGTAAATATATACTCAAACATACAGGCATGCCAGATGCTTTGGGAATTAAATCTTTACTTTAAGAAAATATTTTATTGCGAAAACAAACAAGTTTTAAAAATAATTGTACCTTAAAAACAGACTTCATAATAAAGAAATGTTTAAAAAAATTTGCGAGTTGTGTTATAATTTAGAATCATGAGAATATTTTTTCAACATTAACAGAAAAAATAGAACACCAATTGCAAGACCAACTCTTATAGCCTTATAACACTTGATATATTGTCAGTACGAGTAATTTTTAATTTGACTAAACCCTCTTAAAACAAAAATTCCATTGAGTTAAGATATTGTCATCAATTTTAACAGGATGATGTTCTAGGAAATCCTCACCTCACTTTGTTGTTTTTTATAAAGAGAAAATTTGTATTTCCCTCTATTTGGTAAGGCTTAAAACTAGCTGTTTACTTTTGCCACAGCCTATTTCTGATTGCTTTTCTAATGGTTATACTTAGAAGACAACAAAAGCAAACACAACACCAAAACTCAACCGTAAATCTTACACGTTGCTTTGGTAAACGGCTTAAATAAACAATGTACGGTTTTGTACATTTCTCCCATATACTCGTATACTGCTGGTAAATTTAGTTGATTTTGTAACACAATAATACTGAACTGTGAACTTTTGTTTAATATTTTTGTTTTTTTTTTTTTTTGTGTTATTTTCTCACATTTACCTACAGCCTTAAGGTGTATTTGATGGTAATGGTTGCTAGGTTGGTTGGTTCATTGTTGTGTTAACATTTTTTAAATTTTAGTTTATTTTTAATATTTTTATTTATACATTTTCTTTTGTTTTTAAACCCTCATTTTTGACATTTTGCTTAACGATGTGAAAGGAAAATAAAAACAAAACATTTTTTAGATCAAAAATTTTACCAGCAACTCTTCAGGGGGTTCTGTTATTACGAGACATAATTTTTAGTTCAAAAGCAAAAGAGTAGCAGCAATAAATTGAAATTTGGAAAATAAAGTATGACTAGGAATTTAAATTGAATTCATTTAAGGCTGTTTAGAGTGTTAAAATTTTGTGAATATTTTTGGGAAAAATTTGTAAAAAGGTGTTTATAATTTTTAAATTATTTTTCTTAGAAGTCAGCATGCTCCAATATTCCTAAATAAACGAAAAGTTAATGTACTTACTGATGGGTGATGTATATTGGCAACGTAGTGTTTTGAAATAAAGTTCGAAACCATCACTATTTTTTGCTTTAAAGATATACTAAAAATTAACATTTACTTTGTAAGTGAGGTATCTTGCTCAACTCCAACTTGCTCCAACTCCGCTCGCTCTGGTTCAACGGGCGATTTGTATTGAATATGAAGCCATTCTGACAAAATAAACTGTTTACAGTAATAAAAATAAAAATATTTACATTATAAGGGAGATACCATGACCACTTATCCGAATTGTATCAGTTTTTATTATCGAGTATTAACTATGAAGCGATATTAAATAAATTTAGAATATTTTTCTGTTATATTGGAAAATATAGACAAATAAATATGGCCTCATAGTCATTAAAGCAGAAAAGTCATTAAAATGTTGACAAATTCTACTTTTTGCACCAAAAATCAGGTTTTACGCTTGTACATGGCAATGGTACTACTCTAAGGTATGAATAAAAAACTAAAGCAAATATAGATTCTGAATTATGTGAATAAAGAAAATGTAGTTAAATTTACAAGAAAGCATATGATATGGTAGATTCACGTACAAACATACATGGGATATTCCAAGTCAAATCAACCAATGGTTTTATGTTTATGTTTCATGTTTTTTTGTAGAAACTTACAAAATAAGCGGTTCCAGCTAATCGAAATCGAAAAATCGTCTACCATTCCACCACAATTAGACTAGTTTTAATCTCATTCTTTTGCAATTTGATTCTTATTTCTTGACCTAAAAAGACCTCCACTCTGAAATTTTTCACAACTGTAGAGAACGAAACTATCTTTGGCATAACTTTTTTTCAAATTTTTAAAAGGTCGCTTTCGGAGATATAGGCTTCCGACTTATAGATAAAGAAAATTGACCTTTGACTTTTTCAAAGAATAAATCATGTTGCATATTAAATCAAGGGTAATTTAATACCCTTTCAAATGCAACTTGTACGAGATGCGTAGCTATAATACTTTTCAAAAAAATTACAATTAAGTAAGTGTAACTTTGTGCATTTTTGTACTGTTTTCCGATTTTCAAGACCTCATATTTCCGGATCCAGAAGTGTCAGTGCCCTTAAATTTTATATTTGTCTTAGTGTTATGATATACTTTATTAGTACCAAAAATTAGCAAATTCGGAGACAGTCATTTCAAAAACGGCATATTTTAAGTTGAGTTGATATGGTTTAACCCACATACATAATTGGCCATTACAACCCTGTGTTAGAGTTACGGCCTATCTCCTCGCAGCACTCATGTTGTGTGTGTTAATTTTATACCAACTAGTACTGGGACTTACAGTTTAAAGTCGAATCCGAACTTTAGATTTGAGAAGTTTTTTCATGGCAATCAGTTACTCTCAAAATTTTTGCTATAAGTCTGCTAAGAGGTAGTCACCGAAGGAAATATTTTTTCATATTTCTTTTTTTTCAAGATGTCAGAGCTGAGATTTGGACCCGGTGCTATCATCTTAGTAAGCTAACACATTAGCAACTAGACCACGGCGACTAGATTCACGTAAGTGCTCATATTAATAACCGGCGTACTGCGTCTTTTAGCAACGAATAGAAATTTTATTTGGATGTCACAGATAACTTAAATTATTATATCTAAGATTTGGGAAAAATTAAGTTGCCACCTCAAGAGTAAAGTTTTAATGTGGTGTACAATTAGGTACTACATAATTTGTGAAACATACAATACTGATGAAATATTTGAGCCGATTCAATTGATTCTGCATTTTTTGAAGACCATATCCTACCAGTACTGTTAGATAAGATTTAAGCTTGTTGTACTGTATTTTAACATTTTAAATGAATAAATAGATAAATAAAGCAATACAATATTCAGGGGTAAACCTATACTAATGCAGTGCATTGTATTGGAATTTGAAGATACAAAACAGCTTTTTTTTAGCACCTTATGTCATTGAGGCAAGTTGCTGCCAATCTGAGCATTCAAAGACCAGGGTTATATCTTCGCCCATGAATAATCAACAGCGGTTACCCCATATCTCGGTGGATATTAAATGTGAGTGGTGAGCGTCTTCAATTGTGTAGGTTAGCTGTTAACTTCCCAGAAGGTGGCGCTGTACTGCTGATTATTCGTTTCTGGTGGAAAGATTGGAAATCTCAGGAAGCGGTATGTTAAAGATGTTCATCTGGAGGGATAGGGGGGATACCTCTTATATTTTAATTATAATTTTTGAACAAACTACATATTTTATTTTTTAATTTTTCTCTTTCTCTGGGATTTAAACCTCGGTCGTTTTGAGTTTTTGTGCGAGCGCTCTAACTAATATACCACGACCCTCCCATATGATCTATTGTGACCGAAGAGTTTTATTAGTTATGGCAGAATTGTTAAAGTATTTATTTCAAGTCAAAATGTTCATCTTCATATTTGGCCAACATATTGTTAAGGGGTAAATATAATTAAAAATATCTGCTGATGGGCTAATGAAGAGGGAAGACAATTCGACGAAAAGAGCTACTAATTCCAACCATTATAGAATTGTAAAAAGTGGATTTATTTTCATTATTAATAGTCACTTTAAGATTTAAAAACAATCCCTTATTATTGAAGTTATTTCCAACAAGGAAGCTAATGTAAAATCTAAAACTTTACAAATTAACTTAAAATTAGTGGTCCTTCGCATAGGAATAAAAATATGCAATTTGAAATAAAATTAGTTAAATGAGTCTAATGATATTATTACAAGGAAACAATTTTCTAAAGTAAAATTATCATTACATTTCCATATATTAGTTTTCATAATATAATAACTTTATTGACCTCTTTTTATAAATAATAATAAATCTATTTTCTTCGAGCTTAAGGGTGTTTTATATTAATATTAAATATTTATTTATTTTCAATATTTCGCTGCCTGAAGGGCTTGAAATTATATAGAACTAGCTGAACCCGGTGTGCTTCGCTACCCCCTCTTTATATAATAAAATTAACGGCGGTGACAGGTTCATAGTTATATGACAGTGCATGCACTGATGAAGGAAATGACAGCTCAAAAAGTTTAAAATCAGCTGTGTTTTATTATGACTATCTTATTATACATTGTAATGTTGTGTGTGCAATTTTGTTGTGGCTATCTTGCTGTGTGTTGTTGTTGCTATAGTTGTTGGAGTTTCATCACTGTATACATTGTGGTTATATGGCGACATTAACAGTATTAAGAGAAATATATGTACTACCAAATAAAAAAAAATCCGTTGGAAGGAATAAATTTATACAGAGAACAAAACGTTTAAGACTTTCAAATAAAATTTTGCGTGAAAGGGGGCGTGGCGTAAGAAATGTTTATTTATACCTCGCCTGGAGTATAATGTGTATACAATTTGAAGTAAATCTTTTAAAAACTATATGGAAGCAATTACATAATTTAAAAAACGTGGGAGTAAAAGTGGGATTAAAAATGTTCAAGAGAAATGTTTTTGTCGAATTCTTAAAACTACATATGGGGAGGTGAGCGCTAGAGTGGTTAGAGCGCTCGCACAAAAACTCAAACGACCCAGGTTCGAATCACAGTAAGGTGAAAAATGAAAAAGTTAGTGTGCGGTTTTTTCAAAATTATAATTTAAAAATATGAGGTAATTTAAAAATAACCTCTGACAACGAAAAACGAATGATCAGGAGAAAAGCACCACCTATTGGGAAATAGCAGATAAGAGCTGAAAACCGACTTAGCGAAGGCACTCACCTCAATCAACATGCAACGATGGGGCAATTGCTGTTGATCATTCGTAGGTGAAGATATAACACTGACCTTTGAATGATCAATTAACAGCAATTCGTCTTATTCATAAGGCGCTTGATAATATAAGAAAAAATATATGTTCTGTTGTCATAATGTACAGTCCTTTCCACAATAGTTCCAATACAATACAAAGCAATTAGTAGGGGATGCATTAGCAAATTCTCGAGTAATCGTAGTTTTCTAAAAAAACAACTTCAAGTCAGTGTTTTGAGTTTGTTGTATATAAAATGTTAAAGAGTGTAAATAAAATTTTAAAACAAAAATATAGGTGTTCTAATACACAATAAAGAACCCTTAAGATAATAAATTGATTCTAAAGGATAATTCTAAACAGTATGAATAAAAAAAAATTGTTTTTTTTTCTTTTTCAAAAACATAGTTTCAAAATATACAAAATTTTACAGCTACTATTATTATTTTTCAGATTCTATAAAAATGCCTTTCTAAGGATGTAAAATCTATTCTATAGATAAAAAATTTAAACGTTTCTATTTAACTGAACATAAGTGTTTTTTTAGTCAAAATGTTAAGAATTTCAATTCCATAAAATAAACCACCGGCCCACCCAGAACCAAAAAATTAGAGAAGAACTTGAAATAACAAAAATAACCAGAAAAACACAACATACTCGTACTTGCTCACAATTAAAAACCAGAAATTAGATTTTCTTTTTGCTTGCTTACTGGTTAAAATTTTAAAGTTTTTGGCCAAAATTTGTTTAGTTGTAAATGTGCACAAGAGTTCATATTAAGGTTTAAATGCACTACTACCATACTACTCCATATATTCTATACGAACAAAAGCATCAATATAACCAACTTAATGTGTGTGTGTTAGCATATATCAGTATATGAGTAACTGTGTGTGTGTGTGTGTGTGTGTATGTGGGAGTAAAAATTTTCATATGTTGGCAGTACTGTGGTTATAATGTTGAATATTATTTGGCAGTGATGATGTCGTTGCAAAAGAAAATAATTATAAAACCTTTATAAATGAAATTACTACACACAGGTACATAAGTAATTATTACTCTAAAGATGTATGTGTGAGTGTATAAGAGTGGTATTTCTATAGAAATAAAATTTATAATTAACATGCCCTTTATGATTTAGAGTGTAGATGTGTAAGTGTAAATGTGTGTTTCTTATTTATTTCCCACAAAAAAATACTACCGAGTTTAGTACTGAGGTCTTCATATTTATGTGTTAAATAGTGTTGAATCAACAACTTCTCATTTCAGTTCTTTCTCTCCTTCTCTCTCTCTTTCTCTCTCTCTCTATCTATTACTCTCCTACTAATATTTGTAATCTCTTATTTTGCTAATATTTCGAAACATTTTGAATTAATAAAATCAATGTATAGACCTGTGTGTGTGCACTAAATTAAATTCAATAAGCATTTACAAGCGTAGATGTACCCAGTTGGCACAATCGTAGTACACGACATTGTCGTCAAAACTGTTTTAAGACATGTCACTAACGATTGTCTACAGCATGGAGAAGGTATTTGTGCACTATGTTATGTAGTCTATTTGCTTGAAGTTGTCGATGATAAAGAGACACGCTTGCATACTTTAATCAATGTGCAGTCGACGATAAGTTCAGTGACATTGTCGCTCGGCCAGTCGTGCACGATTTTTGTGATATTTGTTTGAAATTGTCACTGACGACTTGTTCTGGCTGTCGTCTCTTGTCGTGCACCCATCCTCAAAGATGTCTTTAAGCCAGAGCCAACTGGGTATGTGCATGTATGGGTATGTGTGGGAATCTGAGTATATGTTTATGTGTGCTTAAAGGTATTTAACAAGAAATTGTTAAAGCAAATATTTACATTGACAATAATACTCACACTTACCTACCAGTATTGTACACATAATGATAATACATTCTTGTTGTTGTTTTTTTTTAGGAAATTTATGATCATTAGTGGCCAAACTTTGGGAACACTAATGGTTGATGTGGTTTTCAAAAAAAAAATTAAATTTCATGTCACAGGAGTAAATTTGGAAGAGTTAATTTGGCTGTTATACATTAAAAAACTTAAGGAATTGCAAAGAATTTGGCTATAAAAATTGTTTATGTAAAAATGAATGGGTATTTTTTTCGTAGTCTTAAGATAACTAAAGTGTTTGATATTTTAACTGGAAAGAAGTATAGCCTATATAAGATTTAACAATTTTGTCTTTATATTTGGAACATTTAGAGTCTGATAATATAATTCAAACAGCTTTATAGTCCGTACAAATCATCAGTGAAGACGTGGGATAAATGGAAAAGGTGTATTTCATATAAAGTGAACATTCATTTTTGTTTAGCTTGAGAACTTGAATTTGGTCCCAATGAATTCGTCGTAGTTAGTACGACCTTTAAAAAAATATATTTTTTTTTTTCAATAAATATTTCGCTGAAAGTATTCACTACGAAGCAATACATGCATGCATAATTGGCCATTACAACCTTCTCTCAAGTTTACGGCCTAGCTTCTCACAGCACCCAAGTTGTGTGTGTTAATTGTTTCTTTTTTTTTTTGATTCATGAATACCGGGACCTACAGTTTTACGTCGAGACTGGGTGGCTGGCTTAAGAAACTTGTAAATGGCAATTAGTTACTCCCAAAGCTTTTTGTCAGAAAACTGCTAAGAAGTATTCGCCGAAAGAAATATTTTTACTTGTTCTTTTTTTAAAGATGTTAGAGCTGGGCTTTGGATCAGGAGCTCATATCTAGTGAATCAGCATAGTAACCAGCGGACTACGGCGACCACACTATATGACCACATGAATATATTTACTCATTTCAGATGGAGGTATGAAGCTTACCGGGACTTCTCTATTACTGAAAATTAAAATATAAAAATACTTGAAATTATTTTATTTTTAAAAAAAATAATACTCTTCAAATTCCTAGAAATAGCGGAATTTAAAACAAACAAAACAAAATTTTACTAATAACTTTGCGTTGCCGTAGTCATCGTGGTTTAGATGCCCTGAGTTCAAATACCAGCTATTACATTTTATAAAAGTAAAACACACAATTTCTTTTGATGACTACCTCTTAGCAGTCTTTTGGCAAAAGCCTTGAAAGGCTGCCATGAACAAGCTCCCAAGTCGGTAGTTAGAAATCGATTTAAAACTGTATGTCCCGATGCACATGGGATCCTGAAACAGGGTTGTAATGACAATTATGTAAGAGTGTGTAATAATGTTGGGTTACAGAAAAATGTGTTTGCTTAAAGTATACAGTGGTATACTTTATATAGAAGATAAATGCACCAAGTGGTCTAGTGACTGATATTTGCAGCTGTGAATGGGAATAATGAAAATATTTCCGAAAATGAAAATATTTAAAAAACACTATGAAAATTGCATTGAAATATTTAAAGTTTTAATTAAAAAAATAAAACTTTTATAAAGTAATGCCCGTATTCATAAAAAATATTTTAGGTTTATTGAGGGCTTATTTGACAAATTTCTATGCAATACTTGTCACTTAAACCCTCAATAAATCTAAAATATTTTTTATGAATACGGGTATAAATTTATTGATCTAAAATTTTTTTCATAATTTGTAAAAAAAAAATATTAAAATCAATTCCTTCCTATCAAATCTCCAAAGAAACCGCTCCCCGACATTACACTCTATTCTACCTTAACCAGTGTCAACAATAACGAATGATTAAGTAAAAAAGCGCCACCTATTGGTGGCATGCAAAATAAAAAAAAATAAAATAATTAATATTTTAATATATTTTAATCAGTTTGCTTACCGTTTCCTTATTTTAAATTTTTTGCACTATTTTTAATAACATGGTTGTAGGTGCCGATACTCATGGATAACAATTGACACACACAACATGAGTGCTGCGAGAAGCTAGGCCGTAACCCTGACACAAGGTTGTAATGACCAATTATGTATGTATGTATGTATGTATGTACGTAAATGTCAAAATATGACAGTTCAATTTTTTACATAAATCGAATATTCCCCACCACTGTTAACCTGCTCTTAGCTTCGATTATTTGAAAACAAACTTTAACAAATGCCAATAGGCCTCCATAACAATGTATAATATCTTAAGTTGTTGAACAATGCCAAAATAATGTCAACAGATGTACGTTATATACAGATGCACACACATACACACGTTAAAATAAGCAAACATTTGCATACTACACAAATACACTCAAGGCATAAACCTATTAACAATATGAACAACTGAATTAACAGGCAATAATTAGGAGTACAAATTATTTTTTCATACATTTTTTTCAAGCACACACAGAAAAAATTTAAAATCGATTTCAATTAACAAATTTGTACTAGCAATTAAATTGTTTACTAGTTTTGCCCCTACAAACAATATTAATAATATCAATTAAAAAATTAATAGTGTCGAACTTTTTGACAAAAAAAATTTTCAATTAAATATTTAATTGGGCCAATTAATCTTTTAATTAAAAATTCAGGAAAATTTTAATTAAATAAATTAATTGGTATAATTAAAAAATTAATTGACGCCGAAATTTTAAACCGATTAAAAAATTAATTAATAGAACTAACATTTTATTTGATCCCGCTGATTTAAAATGATAAAGATATTTTAAATGCAACCCCCAAATTTACAAAAAATTGCAAATTATAATAATTTTTTTATTAAAAATATACAACTTAAAACATAAATACGATAAATACAGAGATGAGTACATATTTAACCAATACTACAAAAAAGAAATTAACCACTTATTATTATTCTTTATACTAGTGCATATTTGATTTGTCTATTTAACATTAAATAATAATTGGAAATAGTATTTATGTAAATATTTAATTATTGCCAATTCGTCGTGCTCTACCCGCCATTTCATATTTTTTATATATGTATCTTAAGTTAATGGAGCCACTTTGGGTTTTCGATCTCAAAATTTTTAAAATATGAAATCTGCTTTCGGCTTTTTATCTCCTAAGCTAGACGAGATATCCGAAAGCAGATTTGAAAAATTTGGAATCGAAAACCTAAAGTGGCTTCATTAACTCGAGATATATAAAAAGTTGAAATGACTGATAGAGCATATAAATCCCGCAAGACGAATTGAATAACGAAATAATTAACCAAATTCTAAAAAGACACATTAAAAAAATGACAATGTAAATACATATTTATTTTAACACACACCATAATTGTTTAAATTTGAATTAATCTTTTGCAAACTGAGGAACTGGGGAAATTATTGATTTCAAAGCACATTAATTCCTTTAAAAAATATGACCAGCGTTCATCTATTTTTCTTGCCATTTGAAACTTTAATGTGAAATCCACGTCAATCTAAAATAATAATTTTTTTATATACATGCATAACATAACTGACCTTTACAACCCTGTGTCAGGATTATGGCTTACCTTCTCGCAGTACTGATTTTGTGTGTCGACTCCGAACGACAGACTATAGAATGAGTTACTCTCAGAGATTTTTCCAGAAGTGGTAGTCGCGAAAAGAAATATATTTTTTTTTTTAATATTTCTTTGCTTCAAGATGACAGACCCGGGGGCTTGAACCGGAGTTCTCGTCTTAATAAGCCAACATACTAACCACTAGCCCACGGCGACCACATAACATATGTATGTAAACTATAAGTATTATATATATTCATATGTATATTATATATATATATGTACACAAAAAAAAAACAAAAAACAGACACATACACATAAGTACAACAAAAAAATTTATGAATAGATATTTTTTTTGTTTGCTTTTTATGCTAGTGATATTAGATTTTTTATCGAAAAAATGTTCATGGTTAATTACATATTTTTTAATTACATAAAAATTAAATTGTGTGTCTTTTAATAAAAAATGTTGTTTTTAAGCTAAAATACTTGTAAATATATGTATACAGGAGAACCTGTTTTTGTGTGGACTATTTTTGTGCGATTTTATTTTTATGCGATTAATATTATATAATAATAAACAAATTTATCAGCAGTGTTTATAAAAGGAATATACAGAATTACGAAATATTTCGGCAATTTTTTATAGAGCGTATGTAATGGTTTGTTCACACGATAATATGAACCACTTCGTTTACTCTCTGAATCACGGTTGAAAATCATAACGTTCACACTAGACTTTAGTTGAGCTTCGCAACAAGATTAAAAATGAAGTACGATGGTTTGCTCCCAAAATTTGTATGGCAAATCTACTTGTTTCAAAAAAGATTATTCCGCGAACCGCGTAAGTAATACAACAAACGTCACAAAAACTACATGGTAAGCGAGATGGTATCGTTTATTGGTGAAAGCCATTGTGAAGGATAATGATTAAGTTGATTATTATGAAAAACAAGTAGATATGCAAATAAAATGTTTAAAAATATCCACATTTGTACTTAATTTAATGAAATAAAAAAGTTTTGGGTTATTTTCGACGTGGAACTTTTTTTATGCGGTCCCTATTGATCGCTTAAGAAAAATAATTTTTATTTATGTTGCGAAAATTATTTTTAATTGCGTTTTGTGAAGTTTTGTGTAATTTTTTTTATGCGATTTTATTTATACGGTCCCTATCTACCGCATTAAATCAGGCTTCTCTGTATAAAATATGTCTTCTTTATATTTTAATGCTAAACTTTTTTTTAAATTACTTAAATAACAATACATATTCGAATTTTAAACTAAAAAGTAATCATATATTGATTACTTATATAACATACTAAACAACACTAAGCAAAAGAAAAAAAAACATACGCACAAACATTTATATTTTTGTTATTCTATTAAAAAATTAATTGTATTAATTAAAAATTTAATTGGAAATATTGAATGATACTAAATAATTTGTTAATTGAAATTATTTCAACAAAAATTTTTTCTGTGCATAAGTTTAAATCATAATAAAGCAAAAAATATAAATTTTTTAATATTAAAAAAACGAGCTTCATTGAACAGACTGCTGCCTCAGGTACCATCTGCATTTTAAACATCAATTCTCAAAAACTCTTTACAGTATATGCGGCTGTATTTCGCGTATAACTTTTCGAGCATCAATTTTCAGGTGATCAATTGTTTTTCAGTTTTCTATGTCGAAAATTGACTTAAAATCCTCAAAGAATATAATCCAAAGAAATTAAATCACATGATTTTAGTGGTCAAATAAAATTAAAATTTTAATTAAATATAGCATTTACGAATTTAATTTAAGATTAAAATTTGCACAAACAAAGACTAATAATGTCGTGTGGTTAAGAAATGGCTGCTTTGTTTATGATTTTATTTTATAAAACAATTGCTCTCTTTTTTTAGTTTTTCTTGCTCGTTTTATGTGCACGAATTCTAGAGAAATTCCTTAACAAAACGGGTGTACAACTTTTTTCAGGTACTTACTTACAATTTTCCAGTGAATAGTGATGAACTTGTTTCTGCTCTATTGATACTTCAAACTCATATATGGTCATGTCACGTGTTCGAAGCAATACAATTTGTAAAAATCATTGCCATCTGAAACATCATGAAGATAAGCCAGAAAATATTGGCCATAATAATTTCAATTGGTTAAAATATGTAGATCACGTTTATATAGCCAGGAAATCAACAATAATAGAAACAATAGCCATAGCAACTAAAACTGCAATTCATGTTCAGGAGAATAGCTTTAAGTGGTTGGCATGGTAGTATTTTCCAAAAGGTTACATGTACGAATTGGAATAAACAAAAGAGTACAAACAAAGGGAAAGTAAAAAAGAAGCTTTAACAATTAAATGTTTTAATTTTTTAAATTAAATTTTCTACTGCATGTGTAATTATATTATGAGTAAATCTATTGTCTTTTTGTTGTTTGTTTTTTTTTTTTTTTTTTTTTTTGAATCGTTAAACCAATAAACATTGATACGCCTTTATGTCGTTATATGGAAGGCTTGTTAAACGAAATAATTATGTATTTGGAATTGGCTGTAATATATTAATAGTGCAACATTAAATTAAAGTAAAACATTGGCTTTAAAGAAACACAGATAAATAACAAAATTTTATTGTTTGTAAGATTTTCAAAAAACCAACAGCTACACAAATTTGTTTTTATTTTTGCAGTCACACAAACAGTCATTCTGCCAATTAGCTTTTGCTGGTGTTTTATAATCTCCATGGAAATAATCTTCGTATGTTATTTATAAAATTCATGTAAATGAAAATTATTTTTAATTAAAAGCTGTCATATTTTTTTCCAGAATAATAAAATTAATTTTTGTTAAAATATTTTTTATTAAAATACTTGCCTTGTTTCCATATTTTTTAACTTTTTAAAATTAAAAATCAAATATTTTTTAAATAGTGTTTTATGAAGAAAATTTCTAATTTATTATGGCCAAGTTCGTAAAAAATTATATTGTAAAAAAATATATTTGATTTTAGAATATTTAGAACAGGTAACAGACAGTTCTTTCATCTACTTCATCATTATCCCCTACACGTACATATCGTCGCAAGATTAAAAAAACGCTGTAACTGACAAAAAATCGAAAATACGTTTTTTGAATAATTTTTATCAGACAAAAAAAAAACAAAATACGCGTCGATTGGTCCAGGTCCCAGATTTCTATAATAAAAGATATTCACTTACGCTGTCTGCGTTTTGAAAAGTACCAGTAATTGCTTTTGTTGTAACGTGGCAAAATATCTGCCACTTACAATAATAAAAAAAAGGAAATTAAGATAAATTTTTATTGCTGGGACGAGGAGTCGAACCTATGTCACACGGGTGTTGGTTCAACACGCTGCTTGTGGTGCCATCTTATATTTAGTAATCTGCATGGTAATAGGTATATTATGATGCATTGTATATTACATCAGTAATAGGTATTTTGTTTAAGTATTAATTTCATAGAAATGACACCATAAGCAGTAATTCCCATCGAGTTAATATTAAAAATTGAATATATAGTTTAAGTGTTGAGACCAGCATAGTGTTTGGATTTACCTGAAAATATACTGAAAAGTCAAGTTAAGTACAAGTCGGTATATTAACATAGTAATTATCTCTTGATAAGAGACTTTGGGAGACATATCGCAAAGACCCCGTCCGATTAGTTACGACCTTGATCGTATTCGGTAGATACATTATTTTTATTTTTGGCGGTCACGAAGGAATTCGTGTCAGTGATAAATTTATTTACACTACGGTCTTCGGGCTGACTGTTCCACTGCGGCCTCCCCTCCGGGGAAACAGAAAAGCCTGCTGATGATACGGCCCCATCGGTGGCCTGAATTCTCGGGGGAATATCGAGTTCAACCTAGCTCTGAGTGGTCTGGAGCTCGATATAAGCAGAGAATGTTGGAAATGTTGGTGGTTGTGTGGTGCATGGCCGTAGTGCAACGCGTTCTTGGGGTGCCCGTCCCTTTAAGTGAGCGCGGCTGGCTATTCTGGCGTTCTCAAAGATTGACCAGAGATGCCTAAATCTGGTACTACGGGCATCAGGAGCCCCCGGTTAACCTGGGATTCCTTGTCATTCGGGAAGTTAGGTTAACCGGCCTGATGGTTTGGGTGCGGTCCTTCGGAAAGTACACGTAGTTGTTGTGGTAGTGCTAGATAAAACCCCTCAGCAAGGGGGGTGTCGCTACCCAGACAGTGGTGGTGCTAAATTGCCAACTCGGTGCTATGGGCTCTTTTCTGAGCGCCATGCCCTCGTGCATGTTGAGATTAGAGGGTACCGGCATCGGGAGGCGGTAGTTAGACGCATTGAATTTGACAACCGCTCCGGCAACGGGCGGCATGTGATTGAGTCTACGGTCAGGTGCGCACGTTAAATCAACATACAGTTGTACCACTCCGGCTTTCGAGCTGACTATTCCACTGTGGCCTTCAGGCTGACTGTTCTACTGCGGCCTTCGGGCTAACTGTTCCAATTGGTAGATAGTGAATGATATTTGTAGTTTATTGGTAGAATATGCTAACACCTCCTAATTAAGATATCTAGTTAAGCTATAATTTGGACGCTTTGTAATAGTATAAGCAACTTTGTATTATTACATGAATTACCAACTAAGATATTTTTAAGTAGTATAAGACATATTATTTTGCCAACCAAGTCGCCACCATCTGACGAAGCAGCCAACTACCCGATCTTCAACGACGATTACCAGCGAGCCTAGTGTCCATGCTTTAATGACGATTACCGGCGGACCTGTTATACTTTCTCCGACTGCGATTAATGCCAAACCTCTTACCCGATACCCGACGACATTAATCACCGAACCTGCGGCATAGACGTAGAGCGCTCGCACAGAAACTCACACGACCAAGGTTCAATCCCAGCGAAGGACGAAATTATAAAAAAATAAAAATTTTCGATTTTCTAAAAAAATTACAATTTAAATATTAAATTAAATTTAAGAAAAATAAGAGGTTCCCCCCCTCCTCCAGCAAGACCATATGCAAGAAATCGCCCCCTGACATTCCTAATCCATTCCACCAGAAACCAATGATCAGAAGTACAGCGCCACCTTCTGGGAAGACAACAGCTAACCTACTGAAGACGCTCACCATTCACATTAAACATCCACCGACAGATGAGGCAATTGCTGTTTGATCATTCGAGGGTGAAGGTATAACACTGGCTCTTGAGTGGACAAATTTTCAGCAACTTGTTTCATCAACAATAAAAGGCGCAATATGTACAAACATCTATGAAAAAAAAAAAAAAACCTATCAACCATCTTCACATTCCAATACAATGCACTGCATGAGTAGGTGTTTACCCCTGAGTATTGGTCTTAAAAAAAAAAAAAAAAAAAAAAAACGATTTGTGTCGAGCGTGTTACCAAACCTGCACGTCGCTAATCGCCAAACCTATCATCGAACCTGCCCGTCGTTTATCGCCAAATCTGCTATTGCTCTAGTTGTCACGCTGGTTGTTATCGATATACCGACGAATCGTACCCACTCAGCATCAACCGACTTGGGTCGTATTTCCACTATATTAAAAATATTTCATTTAATAAATAATATTTTATTAACTCCCCAACAAAGGGTTAAATCACTGTGTTATTATTATTTAGGGTTTGTGGATCCCGTAAGTAGACCCTGGAAGCCCCGGAATTACCTGCGCCGACGATAAAACTACGTTATAAGATTTTTTGGCTCTGGCTAACATTAAATGTTTTATCAGTTACAGCGTTCTTTATTGGAAGATTAATCATTAATAGAAAAAGTAAACACACTTTGGACTGATACAATGGACCGTAAAATTTTTAGCTGCAGGAGACATGTGTCGGTAGTCGATAGTCATATTAAAAAAAATATTCTTGGGAATATTTATCAGATTATAATAAAAATTTTATTCCCATAACATTTTTCTCTTGTATTATCAAGATCTTAAAAAACCTTTAGAAATATGGCAGTTGAATGTATATTTTTAAGTTACTTTATATGCATATACATGCATATACTTATATATTAACAAATTGTACTCTAATTTTAGCTTATTAAAGGTTATAAAAATAAAATATAACAAAAGAAAAAAAAAAAAAAAATAACACGAAACGCAAACTCTTCTTATTTAATTGGTTAAAAAGAAATGCCTTTTAAAAAGCAGATATTTGTTCACATTTCACTTATTGTGTGTTGCTTTCTCTGTTTATTAATTTTATAAAAGTAATGCCACTTTGTAATGCATTCAACCAAATATTAGCCATAAAGAAGTGCACACACATTCGCTCTTACACACATGCTTATATATGTTGAGCCACTTATAAAAGTTTTTCACCCAGACGTATACTTTACGAAAATAAATGTCTGTATTAAATATCACTCATACGTTGGCGTGTACCCTTCAAAGTAACAAACAAATTGCAACCCAAACTACATGTATTCGTAGCTGTTATTCACTACTACTACTATTTTTGCCAGTTTTTTTTTTTTTTTTTTTAATACGCCAGAATAGGAAGTAGAGAGAGAGAGAGGGAGATCGCATATAAACTACAAATTATACAACTTCTAACAGTGGAATGCAGGTTTTTGGTTAATAAAAATCACTTGTTTTCTGTGGGTAATTTCAAAGTTCACCTGCCAAATTTACTGCCTCTAGATGGATAGTTGGTTAGCGTGCAATTTTGGCTTCCTTTTGAAATTTACATGTTCGTTTTGAAAATGCAATAAATTGTAAACCAAAACTAAAAATAAAAATAACGTGTTTAAGGTAAAAAATTTAGTTTTGGCTAAAGGTTAAAGGCTAAAGGTTAACACAAGAATAAAATAATTATATAAGAAAACTGTTTTAAAGTAAAATGAAGTGAGAACACTATAAACAATTATAAACGAATATGCAATATCCTTTAAGTGAATGTATGTAGTTATTAAAGCAACTGATTTCGTTTATAATAAAGTTTTGGTCTTATTTTTAATCGCTTAGTGAAGGAAACACATTTACCATCAAAAGTTGTCTTGGCCAAAAAGTATAAAAAGCTAATTTTATTAAAAAAAGACTCGTTCGGCCCTATTTATAACAGTTAGTTAGTTAGCTCCTCGTTAGCATATAGGGCAAAAATCTGGCAAGTTTATCATGAGCTATAGACTGTTATTATTGAAACTACCAATACCTTTTTTTGATAACTGGTCAGAGAATGCAAAAAATTAAAGAATTCGTACGTTTGAGTAAGAATTTTCTCGAAAAGGAATGACAAACTTAGGTGCTAAATTTTTTTTTATAATTAAGGCTGTTTATGTATAGTGCATACATACCTAACTGTCTACAGATCCCCTATCAAGAATAATAAATTTTTCAAAAGATGTTTGATAATGTAAGGTGACACAAAAAGTAATACTGAATTTGAAAGCACGATTTATTCAAATTTTATGGAAAATAATTTTGAAAGAAAAAAAAAAAGATGAAAAAATATTTCTTTCAGCAACAACCTTCTGCCCGTCTTCTGGCCTAAGCTCTGAGAATAACTGATAGCCAACAACAAGCTTCCCTATTGAGGCACAAAACATGAGTGCTGTGAGAAGCTAGACTGTAATCATGGAACAGCGTTATAATGTTCAATTATGTATGTAACCCCTCACACCAGTACTTAAAATTTATCTCAAATGTTAAAACAAAAACTCAAGTGCTTGCTTTTCTGAAATTCATTTTAAATTTTTTTAAATTCTTTTCGTGTCTCTTTCAATTAATTATTTTAAGCAAGGCTTAATATCGGGGTTTTTAATACGACCGCAACAAAAGTTTATTTTTTAAATAAAGCAAAAACGGTTTTGGTTAGAAGTCAAGACGCTGGACCCATTTTTCAAAGGCTTTCAAGCATAAATCGGCCGATACTTCTGCAATTTCACGTTCGATATTCGTACAAAGTTCATCAATCGTCGCTGACTTGTTGGCATAGACCATAGATTGACGTCGCTCCACAGGAAATAGTCTAACAACGTTAAATCGCACGACCGAGGTGGCCAATGGACTGGACCATTGCGTAAGATAACACGTTCTCCAAAACTGGTTTCTAATAAATTGATTGTGACATTCGCTGTGTGGCTTATAAGTACGTCCTGTTGAAACCATATGTCCTCCAACTCCATATCATCCAATTGGGGCCAAAAATATTCGGTTATCATTGAACGGTAGCGATTCCCATTCGCAGTAACATGCCGGTCTTCATCATCACGGAAGAAGTACGGCCCAATAACGCTGCCGGCCCATAAACTGCACCAAGCCGTAATTTTTTCGGGATGCAATGATGACTTATGGAGTGCGTGTGAATTGCTGCCTGAACTGAATTGTTTATTGAGGTAGCCATTCAGCCGGAAATTACCCTCATCGCTGAAGATGATTTTTCGATGAAAATCCGTATCATTTTCAAGTGATTGCTCAGCCCAATTCACTAACATACTACACTTCTGGTGGTCAAGCGGCTTCAGTTCTTGCGCCAATTTGATTCTGTAAGGATGTACGCCAAGATTTTTTTGCAAAATCCGACACAACGACGTCATAGAGATGTTCAACGCTTGAGAACGATGTGTGAGAGACAACTTTGGGCTTTCTTCAACTGAAGCCCCAGCGGCAGCAATATAGACTGTTTTAACAATATGTATTAGGAGACTGAAAAAATTGCTTGTTTATCTGCAACTTCTTTTAGAATTGTGGAAATCAACCTTTATCGCAATTATAGAGGAAATTAACCCAAAGCAGTTATTTTTTTTTTTTTTTTTTTTGTGGAACTTTAGTGAAGTTAATACGCGTTTTTTATAGATCGAGAAAGATTTAAAGACCTGAATAGTACTCCGTTTGCGTTTTTATAGCAGAAATTCAGATTTTAAAATTATTTGGTGTGGCTTTTCTTTTTTTTTAGTTTTAAATTTCCTCTGTTTTAATATGCTATTCCACCATTTTTTACCTCCTTTTCTTTTCTTTAACTGGTGTAAACGTTCAAATTAAATCTCGCAGGGATATTTAAGTAAATACCTAAGTTTCATGCAAAAAAAAAGGGCAATTTGAGCAACAGCTTTTAAATAGTTTTAATGTCACTAATACTTCCTTTAATATTCTACAACGTCAGCATTACAGCAGCCAAACGTCTAAATGTGTACCGACAAACGTACATACATTACGAAATGCTTAATTTAATACACACGCAAGGTCACAAATGCATACGCTAATATTGTGATTAACAGGAACATTACTGCTACCAGTGCCACTATTCAAAATAATGATATTGGGCGCATAACGGTATGCACAAATCAAACCACGGAGGATTTAATTTCCGTTTTTGTAATTTTCTTTTTTTTTAATTTTTTTTTTTTTGTCGCTAAAGTGCCACTGCCTTAAGTGGCACTGTTCCTTAAAAAACTGTTAAGAATTTCTTATGTAGCTGTTGTTATTGTATTTTATTCATTGCTTTGAGTTTTTCCGCTATTCTATTAATAATGTTATTCATGCTACAGTTGTGTGTTTTACAGTCTCTCTTCTCTTCTCTTTTCCTATGTTTAAACTACCTTTATAAAGCAGTCGTTTTACAAGTGCACTTATCTGGAAACGTTTGATTTTTTCTTCTTTTGTGGTTTGCGGTTTTTTTATTGCAGTTGACTGCTTTAAACTATTCGACTGATCAACCCTTAAATAATAATTTTTATCCTAATGAATAAAAAAAATGCATTAAACGCTTAAATTTCCCCAGGGGACTAGTAAGTGGGGTGCAAGTTTGCTAGTGTTAGGTTCAGTGTTCGATCCCCACCAGAGACTGTAAACTAATTGCACTTTGCCTCTAGTTATAATCTAATTTAAAATTTTATTGTAATAGCAGAGAGGCCAAATAACTAAAATGCCAAAATTATATATTTTTTACTTTCAAAATAAGCCTTTTCAAATACAGCCCTAGCGGCCATATATGGGATATTCCAAGTCAAATCAACCAATGGTTTTAACCAGTGTTTGAAAAGCTGCAGTCAAAGTAGCAAAAGTCGTGAAGTTTTTCAATTACTGCGAGTTTTTAGTGTTTAAACTTACAGTTTTTGAAGTTATTTCAGCTTACGCTTCTTAAAAATTAAACAGTCGCAGTTAAAGTAGAAGTTAAAAACGAATATAAATAAACAATGAAAAACTTCAAACGCCGACAAGTTCGCAATTTTTTACTTCGAATGACTTCAACTGTATGTTAATGCCGAAGGTTAAGGCAAACACAAAAAACAAAAAATAAAACTGTAACAAAACGCATAACTTCAAACGCCGACAAGTTCGAAAGTTTTTCGTTTGACTTCAACCTACCCCATTAGAATAGTTTTAATCTCATTCTTTTGCGATTTGATTTTTATTTCTTGATCCGAAAATACCTCCACTCTGAAATTTTTTACAACCGTAGAGAACGAAACTATCTTTGGCATAATTTTTTTTTAAATTTTTAAAAAGGTCGCTTTCGGAGATATAGGCTTCCGACTTATAGATAAAGAAAATTGACATTTGACTTTTAGAAAACAAAATCATATTATATATTAAATCAAAGGTAATTTAATACCCTTTCAAATGCGACTTTTACGAGATGCGTAGCTATAATACTTTTCAAGAAAATTACAATTAAGTAATTGTAACTTTGTGAATTTTTATACTGTTTTCCGATTTTCAAGACCTCATATTTCCGGATCCAGAAGTGTCAGTGCCCTTAAATTTTATATTTGTCTTAGTGTTATGACATACTTTATTCATACCAAAAATTAGCAAATTCGGAGACAGACATTTCAAAAACGGCATATTTTAAGTTGAGTTGATATGGTTTAACCCATATCCAAACTTACTTTAAAATATTATTGCAGTTTATTGATCTTATTTTGTTTTAAAATTAGCTGAAAATTTAAATTTTATTGTGCTGAAAGGAATACCCTGTATATATAGATAAGAGTTCGAGTGAGTAATGGTTTACAATTTAACAAAAGCGCTTATGGTTAAAAGTACACTTTCTTTTTTTTCGATATTTTTCTCTTTCTTTTTTAGCAGTTTTATACTAATTTTTCTATTACCCTCGCAGAGTAATTTTCAAAAGTATTTCTTTCATTTTACTTAACAAGGGTATGAAAAGTTAAAAAAAATTAAATTAACCAGACCTTTGAGACCCTCAACGGAATTATTTTTTATTTATTAAGTATCAGCCGACTTTGTACATACTTTGTCAGGCAAGGTATGCAAAATCAAAATACAGTTTGTATAAGAGGTACCACACCCACTTAATCAATTTCTAAATGACCATCAAACATTCATACAAACATACACACATACATAATTGGCCATTACAACCCTGTGTCAGGATTACGGGCTAGCTTCTCGCAGCACTCATGTTGTGTGTTAATTTTATTCCATGAGTACCGGGACCTAGAGTTTAAAGTCGACTTCGAATGACAGATTTGAGAAGCTTTTTCATGGCAATCAATAACTCCGGGAGCTTTTGCCAGGAGACTGCTGAGAGGTAGTCGCCGAAAGAAATAATCATATTTCTTTTTTCAAGATGTCAGAGCCATCAATCATTCTGCATAAATTAAAAAATATGCTGTAGACTCGAGTTCGAACCATAGGAAAGGTGATTAGTTTTTTTAATTAATTTTGTTTTGTCGTTTTTTAAAGCGTTTCTGATGAAACAAAATTAAAAAGCTTTAGCTTTAACCATTCTCAAGATAGTTTGTGTGGGAGATACCACGTCCACTTAAGCAATTCTGCCTAGTTTTTTACTGAAGATTTGCCTTGATTGTGAAGTTATCCATATCAAATTAGGAAATGGCAGCTTTAACTGTTCTCTGGATAAGCAAAAATTAATATTTAATTTGTATGGAAAGTGCCACGCCCACTTGTCCAATTCCGTCTAATTTTTAGGTAATGATTTGTATTAACTATGGACACTGTCAGACTAAATTCAAAAACTTTCCTTTAACTGTTTGCCAGATATACAAAAATCAAAGACAATTTAGACTATATTTAGGGTTTACTTATTGCACACATAAGATTTCGGATTTTAATAAAATATTAATATAAGCTATAAAGGTTCCAGTTATTATCCTCTTCATATAATGGCAAGAATTATAAAACGCTGTAACTAATAAAAAATGGAAAATACGTTTTTTGCATCATTTTTGGCAGAAAAAAATACGCGTCGATTGGGCCCGGTCCCAGATTTCTATGATGAAAATAAATTCACTAACGCCGTTTTCATTTTGTAAAATACCAGTGCCTTTGTTTTACTTTCAAACAGGTTTTTTGGCTCTAGTGAACATTTAAGGTTTTGTCATTTACAGCGTTCTTTAATTCGATCGACAATATGCTTAGTTAAAATCGGCGTCGTGTGGTGACACATCATTGTGCGGGCGTTTATGTGCTTTATCAGCCATTTAATATTTTTTATATACCTCGAGTTATATCATGATGCCACTTTTGGTTTTCGACCCCAAATTTTTCAAGTCTGCAATCCGTTTTCGGATATCTCGTTCAGTTTTAGAGATAAATAACTGAAAACGGATTACAGATTTTAAAAATTTTGGTGTCAAAAACCTAAAGTGACAGCATTGACTAGAGATATATAAAATGGCGGATAGAGCACATAAACTCCCGCACGACGATATGTAAGCCAAAAGTATATAAATTTAGTGAAACCGAACAGGTACTCGTATTTGAATATACAATTTGTTCAAAATAATTCCACAACATATAATGCCCTTTGGTTTGTTTGTGCTTTTCATAGAAATAAAATCTACACAAAGTTGATTAAATCATTTCTACGAAACAGTACTATAAGCACCTTTACTATCGATTTTTGCCTTGCAAATGTCTACTTTGAATTCAAAGTGAAAATAGCCAACTCCGGATAACGTGAAAGTTATTAATAAGATCAACTAGGTAAGACTGTTTCTGTTTTATGTGTAGAAAAAATTTCCTCTAAGAAGCTGCAAACAAATACATTTATGCCATATAACTGTACTGCACAGAGTAGGGTAATGAACAGAATACAATATTCGAGAAAAATAAAGTGTAAACGACTTGCAATCATTTGCAATAAAACAATTGCAATTTCATTTTATAGCAACAAATCAAAATCATGTATAGAAGAGTAAACTAATGCCTGAAAATGTAACAGCGAAATGTGCTCGTATGTTGGCATTATAGAAAACCATACATCCCCCAATGATACTGGAAAAAATCTAAAACTATATTCATTAAATAAAGATCCTTAAAATACAACAAAACAAAAGAAAGAAAAGAAGAATTTATATAAAACACTGTATAAAAAGCAATATATAGGGAAATGAAACCCCATTAAAATTAGTGGCACAACTAAGAGTATGAAGCACGAGAACTATACAAGGGAATGCCACAAAATAAATCGCTGAATGGATGGATGAATGAGTAAATAAGTGCCTGAATAAGTGAGTAAGTGCCTGATAAAGTGTTCTCAAACTGATTTCTTTTTTTTTTAAACAGTTATTTTCTATTACATTTTGATACCCATTTAAGTAAACGAAATTATATCCCCTTTTCATTTATTTTAAAATAAGTTGTTGAATTGTTTAATTTCTTTTAAATTTAGAGATTTTGTTTCATACAAAAAGTTGTTTCTTTTTAATAAAATACTCCTTTGCGTTATAATTATTATGTTCTTAATACATAAAATTAAAAAAAAAAAAATTAAATTAATTTTTGATTACTCTGCTGCTCTTAGTATTATTGTAGTTTTTTATGTATTTTTATTTTCATTATAATCTCATTACCACCAAAGCCCTCAGAGTGACTACTTTTATATTTTTCTATTGATACTTTCTTGTGTTATTTCTATTATTATTGTTTTATTATAATTAAACGTACGAGAGCTCATAAAAAAAGAAGGTAAAATGTATTTATTTAAATAAAACGAAGAACAAGTTGTCATATAAGAAGAAAAAAATATTTTTTTTGTTGATTTAATAATTAAATGCACCGTAGACAACAGTACACAATCATAAACTAAAAAGACACTTCACATGTCAGTGGCGGATTTAGAATTGTTCCTTCAGAGGAACTTTTCGATATGCTACCTTCTTTGATAATATATTGTAGATGTGAATATCAGAAAAAAAATTAAATGTTTTAATAAATAAATTATTGTGAATACATACATACATTACATTACAACCCTTTTTCAGAGTTACGGCCATATTGTATGGGTCAATTTTTGTCAATGAGTAATGGATATAGTGTAACTTCGAATCAGCACAGCAGCAGTTATTCTTAGAGGCTTTAAATATAGGAAAATGTACTTGTGGTCTCTCATTTACCCGTAATTGATCTGACGGAAGTTTTCTGGTTTTTCTGCGCGAAGTATCAGATATCCTTTGGCCTTTTTTTTAATTCAAAGAATTGTTTATTCCTAATATCCTGAAGAAATAAGGCTGAATAACTTTAAATTTACACAACAGATGACAAATCAGTGTGTAACGTCTAAAATGATCTAAAATTTTCATTTCAAACAATGACTAAATAGCTTTTTCTAGATGCTGCAATTTTGGTTGCAATCCAATAGCTTCAGAACGTGGAATCGGCTTTTCGTCTTTGTTCTCTGCAATAAAGTCTAATGCATCTAAAACATTATGCATTTTTCGAGTAGACCAGCGAGTATAAAAGTGATTTTTTTGGAATAAAATTTATCCGCTACACCAAGATATCCCAACGATGTCTATATAATATCGAAAAAAAACATTGCAAGGTTTGCTTCCAGTATAGATTTAGCTAAAGAAATAACTATTTAATTTAAAGAAAAGGCAACTGAAGCCACTCTATCTGCTCAGGGATTAATCGTTGATCGATTAACTGATTTTCGTAAGATCGACCACAGGAGTTCAGTATGTTTAAGCCTTTTTTTCTAAAGTGTTTAACACGGCCATTTTAAAATCTTTAGATTTGTGATTAGTATTTGGTATAAATTTTAAATTTGTCTAGTGGTTAGTGTGTTGGCTTACTAACACATGGGCCTTGGGTTCGACTCCAGGCTCTGACATCTTAAAAATAAAAGAAATATGAAAAAATATTTCTTTCGGCGACTACCTCTCAGCAGTCTTCTGGCAAAAGCTCTGAGAGTAACTAATTGCCATGAACAAGCTTCTCAAGTCTGTCGTTCGGAGTCGACATTAAACTGTAGGTCCCGGTACTCATGGATAAAAATTGACACACACAACATGCGTGCTGCGAGAAGCTAGGCCGTAATCCTGGCACAGGGTTGTAAAGGCCAGTTATGTATGTATGTATGTATGTATGTATGTATTATAAGCAAAGTAAACGTATAAAATTTGTTTGTAGTACATGTCGAATAATAAGGATAAAATATAATAAGAAGGCACAAAAGAGTAAACTATAATTCTGATTTATACAAATAGGATGACTGCCAGTTGCCAAAATGTAATGATGGTAAAAAAAGAAGAGTATGATAGAATATGTTGAGTTTGACTAATTCATTACAAGTGTCTGTACATACATACTTGGAAAGGAAAAAAATTTATTACAATATATAATTTCTACAAAAGAGTGAGTTCAATAGTTCAAAACACAAAGAACTCTGAAGAGACTACAGAAAACATATCCAGTTCGGCTTGTGTAAAATTCCTTTACGAACATAATTTTTGCTTTTGATTACCAAAAATCACACACGGGGTTGTATGTATGTATGTATGTATAAATTTTAAAAAATATTTTAACTGTTTCAACATTTTCAAGTATTTAATAATTATAGAAAGTTAATCGACAGGTGCAATGTCGGGTGTCGAATCTATAAAATTATTCGCCAATTCGAATTCAGTAGTAATGTGTTGCACTACTAATTAAAAACTAATTCCATAATTGAAATACGTCATACAATTTACAGTGAGAGAAATTCCGTATTAGATTAAAGCAAAAATTAGCCAAAAACAATTGCTCTTGCACTCTTTTACCTTAAAATTTTATCGCAATGTAAATTGCACCGCTCTAGGCCAGGGTCTAGCGGGCCTAGGGTTAAGTCCACCACAGTCACAAGCGACATTCCACAACCCACAATCATACAAAATAATTAACTTCACATACTAGTTTTAAGCTGTTCATTTTTGTATCTGTATAAGTGGATATCTGGCAAGAGCCATATAACACCGAATCAATTACAAGACAGACCTTGCAAATTCAAACTGTCTTAAATATCAGCTTTAAAATTACATGATGTTGAGGTAGAAAACACAATAGATATTTCTTAAAGTAGTGTTCCCAGCACAAGTTGTATTACTTGAAGTAAATAAAGCAACACCTTTTTAATTTTTACTCTGGTTAAACTTTAAATAATCTTTTGCATAAGTTTTAAAGAGTTGTTTAGGTCAATATTAATTCTGTGCCTCTTGTTTTAAATATTTTTTTTAATTTTCTTTAAAATATTTTTTATGTTCTTATTTAAAATGAACTTGGTGTTTTCATTTTATTCTCATGAAGTCTTAAAACTTGTTATCTCTGTATGCAAATTTAAAAATTTGTAAATATTTTCTGTTTGCTTTTCCAAAATAAAAAAAAATTCTATTTATTTTAAACTATTTTTCTCAAGTTTTTCTTTTTAAATCAAACTTTTTTTGTTCTTTTACACAATCTTTTGACACCTCAAGGAAAACTACTTTCGCATTTATTTGGAAACTTTTTACGTAATATGCACAATAATAGAAGTCCGTCTACGTTGTATGTATCAAGAAAAATGTATGTTGAATTCAATACCGTATATGAATTTAAAGATTAAAGAGTGTGTCTGTCTATAATATATTTACTCAAGTTAAAACAACACATTAATCATTTAAAGTTGAAGTTTTAAAAATGATAAAAAATAGAATTTGAAAAAAATAAACAATTATAAGTTTAGAACATCGTATTTAACCGTGAAATCAAATATAATGAAGAAACACGAAACCACAAGCCAAATAAGATTTCAAGGCGACTCCAGCGACATATATTGATCAGCGTCTGAGTTTGGTTTTGCACAATAACTGCCATAGCATATACACTCAATGTACTAAAACTCAATGCCATCCACTAATTTGAGGTTTTTGTGTTACTCATGCCATAAATTTTAGATTTTCCTCTTGTTTCCTTTCACTGTTTGTTAAATCAAATTGATTACATTGTTTGGTTTTACGTTTAGTATTAATAAACCATTCCTTCAGCTTATCTTTTATTCCTGTCTACATCTTTGAAAACGAAAAAAAAAAACGCATTTTACTAAAAGAAACATATTGCCTGAAGTCTCACCTTAAAAACAAAATTTCCTGAACACTAAATAAATGCAGGCAGACTTGTTTATTTTTTTATTTTATCGATAGAATTTTAAATCGCAAACAAAAAAATTTAATTTTATATTTATTATTATTTTGTATAAACACGTATTATTACCAAGTCTGTGGTTGTAAATGTTGGCTAATGTGGTTTAATAAAAACAATTGCAATTCGATTCTGGGAGATAATTACAAAAAACAAAATGCAATGTTGGACAACCAACTAACTCCTTACAAGGTACGTAGAAAAAAATATTACATATCGTCGATGGAATTTAAGAACGCTGTAACTGACAAAACTTTAAATGTTCACCAGAGCCAAAAAACCTGTATGAAAGTAGAACAAAGACACTGGTTTTTTTGAAAACGCAGACGGCGTAAGTGAATTTATTTTCATTGTAGAAATATCGGACCGGTACAAATCGATGCGTATTTTTTTTTTTTTTTTTTTTTAAATGATGCAAAAAACGTATTTTCGATTTTTTGTCAGTTACAGCGTTCTTTAATTCTTGCGACGATATTTTCCATATATATGATTTCTATAAAAGTGTGACTTAAATAGTGGATGATTTGCAGACATTTGAACAAAACACAAACAACTCTGATGAGACTTCTATAGCTGGAATCGAAAACATGTTCAGTTTGGCTGGGGTATATCCTTCACGCATTAAATTTTCTCCTCTGATTCAAATACCATTCTAAAAAATAATACACGTAAATACAAAACAGAATTTAGTTTCTGATCTAATTAAAGCGTTTTGAAAGATGAAACGAATTTTATTATTTTAATGTTTAAATTTGTGCTTGATTCTTTACGCTTATTTAAATGTAAGAAAAAATATTATACAGCATTTTTTTACATGCTTATTGAAAATATTTGCAAAATTTTTAAAACCATGTCTACTTGTTCAATTCCAAATCTTAACTGTTAAGCTATTTGGGTAAAATTTATCCCATTCTCCTTAACTTTCGAATGATGAATTGTATTGTTTATGACTCTACTTTAACCAAATTTATAAACTCTTTTGAAGATCTAGATCAGAGGTCTTTATCCATATTACTCAAGGCCTCGTTACTCAAACGTAAACGTTGCGGCCAAGTTCAACGACTGGTATTTAATATAAGTACGTAAACGTGTCGTATGGTTTTGAAGTAAAAAAAAACCGAAAATTTTTCTAATAAATTTATAACAATGATTTAAAAAAAATCCTTTTCATAAATCTAAGTTTTTGTTATTTATTTATTTTATATAAAAAATTTAAAAAAAGCGTCGTATACGTCAATGGAATGGCCTTTAAATTTAACTAAGTTTCGGGCACTAGCCTTATCTTCATAACTAATGCAGTCACACTTTGAATAGCCTTCGATTGATTTGCTGGGCTCATATCTCTAATAATGGACAAAATCGTTTTACCGAACCCTTTTAACGCTTCATTGCCTGACAATGAAAGTTTTAATCTATCTTCTTCGCACACTTTTTGAAATGTCTCAACAGTTTCAGCATTGGTTGGACACTGAGAAGATGTAATAATAAACAACATAAACTTATTAATATTTATATTTATTATAACTACATTTCAAATTGTTTATAGCATTTACAAACAATTTATTTTACGAATAATTTTAATAAATTAGTTTAAATAATAATAAATCTCTTTTTCCGAGCTTAAGGTGTTTTTATATTAATATTAAATATTTGTTTATTTTCAATATTTCGCTGCCCCTTTGTGTAGCGTCTTCAGGAATTATTTTTTTAAGCTCGGAAAAAGAGATTTATTATTATTTAAAAAAAGAGGTCAATAAAGTTATTATAGAATTAGTTTAAATTTTAAAATTAAAAGTTTCTGAAATGAAAATTTTCACTAATTTCATTCAAGTTTTGAAAAACAACACAAATAAAAAACCAATCTCATCTGTCAGTGTATTTTTGTGTGACTCTCTTTGTGAAGACCACTGATCTGGACAAATATAAATTTACTTTGTTTAAGCGTGACAGTGCCCATTAGTAATTTTTTTTAGAGACACTCTAAGCATTTTAAGAAAATCGATTTATACAAAAAACTACCTATAGACTGCAAACATCCAAACAGACACACACTCTCCCATATACCAAAAGCCACATAATGAAGTTATTCACCCAGACGTATACTTTGCGAAAATAAATGTCTTTATTAAATATCACTCATACACTCGCATTTAACCTTAAAAGTAGGTATTAAATTACAGCTTAAAATACAATTATTCGTAGATGTTATTCACTACTATTGCCATTTTTCATAATAAAATTTAAGGTAAAGAAATGAGAGGGAGACCACAACTGCAAATTACTCATATCTTGCCAGTGGAATGTATGTTTTTGTTAATAAAAATACTTGTTTTTTTGGGGGTAATTTTGAAATTAACCTGACAAACTTACTACCGCTGAATTGGAATATAGTTACCATACAGTATTGACCTCCTTTGGAAATTTATAAATACATTTTTGTGTTTATAATGCAATGAATTAATATAAATAACTATGGACAGAAATGAAGCCTTGCTTATGTACATATCGTCGAAAAAATTAAAGAACACTGTAACTGACAAAAAATCTAAAATACGTGTTTTGCATCATTTTTATCAGAAAAAAATATGCGTCGATTGGTTTCGGTCCAAATTTCTATAATGAAAAGAAATTCACTTACGCCGTCTGCGTTTTGAAAAATACCAGTGTCTTTGTTCTACTTTCAAACAGGTTTTTTGGCTCTGGTGAACATTTAAGGTTTTATCAGTTACAGCCTTCTTTAATTCTTGCGACGATATATTGAGAGATTATTATCTAATTCAGACCGATCACAGTGTTACAGACACTGTATAATATCTTGTTTTATGTTTTGTAGAGTCTACTCTATTTCAAGTAAACCTACCTGCCTTCTTTATGAACACATGTTGCGGTTTATATGACACCCAGCGAAACCATTTGTGTCTTTCATTTGAAAGTTAATACTTGGCATTAATATATAAATATTATTTCGGATATACGGTCATGGTGGCTGCACTTGACAAGAAATATTTTGATGATGCAATTTTAAGCTTCTTTGAGCTTTACGGTTAATATGTAAATGAATTACATGAAGAATAGTAGGCCTGTAAAGTCTAATATGTTTCTAATTTATCAGCACAACCAGCGACTTTATGTAGCTCCATAGCAAATAACTACAGAACATTTCTAGAAGTAGCCGGGGCTGAATTTTTATCAAAGATATTCAATTTTGTTCAAGACAATCCTTTAATATTTAATTTTGCTTAAGGCCACTAAAAAAAGCTACAATTTTTCTATTAATTTCTTAAATGTTTGCAATGACTCGTAAGACTTTTTATCATTATTTTTAGCTCTAAAGGTACTTGTTTCACTGTTAAGGATTTAGAGCTTGAAAATCTAACTGTTTTACTATTAAATTATAGAAAAAAAGCACTAAATACGAGTATACTATCAAAAAATAAAAGATTTTTACAAATAAAGAAAACTTCTTGAAAAAAAAAACAAAAACAAAAATAAATAAAATGATTAAAATATGGCGGTAGAAATATATTTTTTCAACTGACTGTGTGTTGGGCTTTAAAGATGGGTACTCTTACATTTGTTGGTTGCAGGCTCTTATATTTTTTTATTAAGTTTTTATTAAGTTTTTCTGTGACACATCACGTTTTATAATACCCACAGAGATGCTTCTGTTGTAGCTGATGCAGCTTCTCTAGTTCATCATCACCATCATAAGGCGCACATCACATCACATCACATCAATTCAAATCAAAATGTTGAGCAACTGAGCCTTAAAAAAACAAAACAATAAAAAAAATGGTTTTCTCTCTGTTGGTGTATGACCTTTAGCTGAACGTTTTCATATATATTGTTGCTGTAACATTTACAGTTGATGTTGATGTTGCTGTTGTTGATGTCATTCTTTATTGTTAATATTACCGTTGTCATTGGTTGTTGGCATTGTTTTGTTTTGTTGTGCTGTGCTGTGTTGTGTTATGGCATGTCCTGTGGCGTCTTTCAATCTTTTTCTCTTACATTTATCCATTTTATTAACGCCATGTTGACAGCTAAAGGCCTCAAGTTTTTTAATGTTTGTCTGTGCCTCAAAAACTTTATATTTATTTGTAGTTGTGTGTGTGTGTTGGTGTGTGTTAATATAATAGAGTGCTTTAGTTACGCTTACAATTATTGTTTTTTTCTCTCTATTTTTTAAATAATGTTTTACACTTAACACTTTATAACAACAATTTTATTATATACTTGTACCACCCTTACTGCCACAATTTCGTTTTTGGTTGAGGGTACCGAGATGTGGAAATAAAATATTATTTTATTTTTGCTGTTGTTGTTGCATTTTGCCTTTACCAACATAATTAACCGGGTTTTTTAAGGTTTAAAAACAGTTTCATTCACACGTTTTAGCACACGTAGCACGTAAACCAACAACAGTTGTGTTGATAAAAATGCCATCTAAAGCAGAATATTTTTAAACTAAAACAAAAAGAAAATAGTATTTACTTCTCAGTTAATACAATAGAAAAAATTTTATTTTATTTATTTCGTACACCTGACTCAGCTTTTGCACAGTTTTCTTATATGTCTTGTTTGTAAATGTTTAGCTTTCTTTTAAATTGACAAGTTTTCGAAGAATTGTCAACGAATTATGTCGCATTTGTATTTATTTATTTATTTAAATGTGAACACAGTACAACAAGATACAATCTTATTTAACAGCACTGGTATGAAAAAGGTATATTATGGTATCGAAATAATATGATAAAAATAAAAAATTTTTTTAAAATAGAGTAAAAGTAGAGTAGAAGTAAAAATAATAAAACAGAAAATAGTTAAATATGTATATTACTTGATTACTTCTAATTAAAATGTATAAATATTGCAGTTCTGAAGTGCTTAACATTGCTTATTAATTGTAAATCGTTTGGAAGTTCATTCCAGAGATGAATTGAATTTATATAAAAGTGTCTTTCAGAAAGTAGTTTGCGATATCCAATAACATTAATCTTGTGTCCTCTATTAGATTTTGAGAAAATTAGCCTTCTATAAAGATATTGGGGTTGGGCAGTGTGGACAATTTTGTGCAGATATACAAGTGTACGACATTTTAACAAATTTTCAAAAGAAATATTATAAATTTTGTACGAGAATTCAGATATTCTACTAAATCTTGTTCGGCCATAGACATATCTTGCTATATTATTATATGTGATTTTGAGTTTATTTTTGCTCACCGAATCACAACTAGAAAAGAGTTCACTTCCATATAGCAACGTGGGTATAAGGTATGTTTTGGCAAGGAGCATACGTATATTAAATGGTGGAAAGTATAGCGTAAACAAAGATTACGCAGCATAACATGAGTTCGACCACAAACTGCATTAACATGGTTTAACCAGCTGAGATTCTTGTTAAAAATTACTCCAAGATTTATTGCATTTTGTACAATTTCCATAGTCGTGTTATCAATCCGAATAGGTGGAAGTGATGTTATGGAGTTAACTTTGCCTACAACTAACGCTTTCGATTTCCTTGGATTGATACAGAGACCATTCGTCGACGCTCATTTAAATACATTGTTTAAGTCTTGGTTCAGTTTGGTAGCACAATCATCTATTTGAGACGGCAAGCAGCTAATGCATAGCTGAACATCATCTGCATAAATCTGAACATTACAAAATTTCAGTCTTGATTCCCAAAATGAAAAATAAATCGAAAAAATATGCAAAAGCACATATTTTTATTTAGAAAACTAAAAAATGTATATGAATTCATCCTGTTGAAACGTAATACGCATTTACAAGAAAAAATGTTGAAAAGAAATAAAAATTAATTGATGAAACAGTTTAAAGTTAGAAAAAAGCTACGCAATTCAAAATTTGAAAAATCAACAATTTTAAGAACGAAAACTAAAATGATGCAAATCGAAAGATTACTTGATTTAAATTATTTTTTGTTTGTGTTAATAGTTCACAAAGCTTTAATTTTAAGCCTTAGAGAGTGGTGATCACATACACGATGGTTTGACAACAAACAAAAAATCCAGGGAAGTGAAAATATTTTTCTGATAAGTTTGAAAAATGCAAATCACCTTTAGAGTTTTCAATTTTATGTAACAAAATAACTCTCTTTTCAGACTTGTGCCTCTAAATTACTAATAACATGACTGCATGCATACATAATTGGCCATTACAACCCTGTTTCGTTGTTACGGTGTAGCTCCTCGTAGCATCCACTGCACCGCGACCTACAGCCTGACGTCTACTCCGAACGACAGACTTGAGAAGCTTATTCAAGGCAGTTTGTTACTCTCAAAGTAAGAAATATTTTTTTATATTTCTCTTGTCTTCTTAAGATGTCAGAGCTGTGCTTTGATCCCAAAGCTCTTATCCAGTAAGCCACCACACTAACCAGTAGAATACACTTGTGCAGACTTTCGGCAAGGCATAAAAAACATCCACAAAATACGTAATAATGTAATCCAATATTGACCGATTTAAAACTATTAGTAAGTAAGTAAGAGTAAGACCTTCGGATAGAGCTGGCAAACAATCGATAGTTCTATTTCAATTAGACTATCGATGTTATTTTCTCGATAGCAATACTATCGTTAAATATTGCATTTAATTGACTTATGCAAATTTCTCTAGCTTAAAACCATCTTCGCTACTGTTCAACAATTGCAACAGGACAAATTTTTTCAAATTGCAATCACTTAACTCGTACTGTACATATTTTTAATTGCATCTTCCTTATAGAAACAACCAAGGAAAATCGTGATAAAGAAATCAAAAATACTGACGTTGATACTGAAACTATACCGTTGAAAAAAACTTGCAAAAGTAATTCGGAAGTTTGGAAATATTTTCTAGAATCAAAAGATTTTCTTTATCAAAAAAAAAACAAAAAATATTTTTCGCCTTATTGGCAAAATACATTCAATATAATTTAAAATGTATGCTCTCTATGGCCATTTCGTCTCTGCATTAGAGACATGCTTATCCCCAAAAGCATACATTTCAAATTATATTGATTTTCTTTATCTTTATACACAAGGTCGGCTGTGTGCGAAAATTTACAATACTAGAGGCAATACATCAAATCTATTTGACCACCTAAAACGTGCCCATACATCTCATAAACAATCAAACACAATCCAATATTTTGTCAAAGAGTCTAAAACCTATAAAAGGGATTTCGATTGGAAAAAACTACTAAAATACATACTGCTTTAATGACTTTAGTCGCCATTACATTAGAGCCATTCAGTATAGTAAAGTAAACATGTTTCCGAGATTTTGTTAAAAGCTTAGATCTCCGCTACATGCCGCCTTAATTAACACTCTAAAAAATGTGATGATGGTAAATTTGTTTAATACAACCAAGAGTAAATTGCTTAAACTATGCTTAATGAAGTGCAAACCTGCACTATTACAACTGAGTTGTGGACTTCATGCGAAAACGAGGGCTACCTTACCATAACGTGTCACATTATATAAAACAAATTTTTTCTTCATATATCTGTTTTGTCTATGTGCTAACAGGAACGTAAAATTTAACATTTCTAAAAGAATTCGATATTATCGATAGTTTTTGAACTAACAATCGAAAACATCGAATGGCGCGACTATCGATAGCTATACCTTTGGAACTTTACATGAGCATAAACCTTTAAAATTCATGAATATTTCTCTGCAATATTTTATAAACGAAGCGACTTATTTTTATAGGAGTCAGAAAACGATATTCGTTTGTTGTTTCTATGGATTAGCTTTTACAATTTCTTCTTAATCGAATAACTGCTAATAAAACTTCGCCACCAAAATATAATGCCTCCTTAAGAATTTTTATTCTTTCATACATTTATGTTTACAGTATAACACTTTTCTTGTCACACTGTAGAGAAACAAAAATTATCGCTTAAAAAGCAAACTTTCTCAAAATATATTTTTGCTTTGCTATTGAAACAAACACTGCTGTCTGTATCCAAAAAAGTATCTCTTGTCTCTACCACTCTTACAACTTCTTTAAAACACACATATTCTCTTTTCTTTTCTCTTGTCTATTAATAATAAACAAATCTATATAAAACAAAAACAAAAACCAACAAAAAAAAGGATAACATTACAAAACGTGATAAAACTTGAGTTAATTTTGTTTAAGCAATCTCTGCTTCTACTGTTGTTAACCCCTTTTAAAGGGCATTATGAGCCAATTTACTATAGAGCCGGTTATGGCAATTTTGATGACTGGCTGGCTTATCATCATGTTATTACAAACGTTAACTTGAAACACAGACATTTGAATAGATCACAGTCACATCAACACAATGGGTGTTGTTTTTTATAAATCATGACGTTCACGCTGTTTGTTTTAATCTTCATTTATGTCAATTACACTTTAACCCAAAATAAAAAAAAAATTTTAATATATTGTATTATGGGAGTTACAAACTTTTGACCTTGAACACAAAAAAATATCCATACAAAAATATGGGCATTTCCATGAAAATATCAAATTACGACAGCTGCTGTATTTTAGCAATATTTGCAATTTATCTAAATAAGTGTGCCGTCTTAGGCAGAGGCCATGCAATGAGCGACTGAGCTTTGAGCGGCAAAAAAATTAAAACTTATGAAATACTACCGAAGTGGCCACGCAACGAGCGGCATTTCTAAAGGGCTAATCGGCGCCGCTCTAAGAGTAACTGATTGCCTTGAACAAGCTTCTCAAGTCTGTCGTTTGGAGTCGACATTAAACTGTAAATAACGGTATTCATGGATAAAAATTCACACACAAAACATGGGTGCTGTGAGAAGCTAAGCCGTAATCCAGAAACAGGGTTGTAAAGGCCGATTATGTATGTATGTATGTGCCGTCTAAGCAGGCCACATAATGAGCAATTTATATAACAATTACTTTTCAAGTTATGCAAAAATTGTCATATACATTAAATGGAAATGCATATATATCAAACATACTTAAACCATATATTCATTGTTTAATGAATATGATGAAAAATTAAATAAAAGGCTTAAATAAATAACGACCGTGATTGATGAGCCTGAACGGGTTATGGGCAAATCATATGTTCAAGGTCTTGTCAAAATATGATATTAATTTGGAGCTATAAATATTTATTTTTTTCTATTTTTATTACATTTGTTAACGAATTTTGGAAATTTTGGAATGTGCATAAAAAAGAAACCAAATTTTTGGTAAATTGACATAAATTGTGGAAATCTGTCATGGTCTGATTATATTCGTAACCAAAAACAAGAATATTTTAATACAGCAAATAGAACAAATAGAACAAACCCAAAAATAGAGACAAGCTGTGTTCAAATGACTGCTATAATAGACTACTTTAGGGCCAAATTGTCTAGCAATTGAAAAAATTAATTAAAGAACATTAAATCATTTTTATAATTTCAAGATTAGTACACATTAAATCTTCGAAAGAGAAAATAATTCCACATTTATTTCGTAAATTACAGCGTTAAAATATTAACCTTAAAATTATTTTTTAGTATATTGCAAGAAGTACTTAGTTTCAAAAACGCAAATTTTGTTAGGGAGAGTAAGAAATAATAAGAAATGGAAAAATGTTTGATAGAAAACGAAACGGCATAAATTAATAATAATTTTACCAACTGCCCAGCAAAAAGAATGAAAATTATTTAAAAATCACATAATTTTCATTAAACAGCAAATATCTCTAATAATATTCCTTTAATATTAAATAATATAGCACGTCTTTCTTTACTTCAGAAGATAAAGTGAAGTTCTGTGACTACCTCACTGCGCTATGCACTATGAGACAGTTTTAGTTGTAAATCTGAGACATAATCCAACATCGTCCTTACAAAGAGAGAAAATATTGTCATTAGTACTACAATTGCCTTGTTTACGGAATACCACTGGCCACTAGAACACAGAATATGTGAAGTTATAACTGTAATACAGGCAAGGACAGATCATGCCGACAGGGTATTATAGCAAACAGACAATTTCAAGGAATTTCTTGATGACTTTTGAAACAGGGTAGTAATGGCCAGTTATATATATATATATATATATATATATATATATGTACAGGGTTTTTCAGCAGGGACGCTACAAAAGTAGAGCGACAGGGACAGTAAACGACGCCATATTTCTTGCCGCTCTTTTGACATTTCTCTTCAGTAAGGTTTGCCATTTCATGATGAAAGATATACGAGTCAACAATAAGTCGAAATTATAAAAATTTACTAGCGAAATTTGGAACCAGTGGTCTCAACGTTAAGAGCGCTATGTACAATTTATGGTCGTCATAATCATCCTAGCAGATCAACAATTGAGCATCTAGTGAAAAAATTTAATTCCACAGGCGCAGTACAAAATATTTCCGTGCCAGTAAGACATAGAAGTGTCCGTAGTGTCGAGAATATTGCTGCCGCTGAGGCTTCAGTTGAAGAAAGCCCAAATGTATCTCTCATACATCGTTCTCAAGCATTGGACATTTCTGCAATGTCGCTGTTATGAATTTTGCGAAAAGATCTTGGTCAAAATCCTTACAATATCAAATTTGCGCAAGAACTGAAGCCGCTTGACCACCAGAAGAGTCGTATTTTCGTGAATTGGGCTGAGCAACAACTTGAATATGATTCGGATTTTCATTGAAAAATCATCTTCAGTGATGAGGCTCATTTCTGGCTGAATGGCTTTGTCCATAAATAAAATATTGGTTATTGCTCCGGCAGCAATCCTTACAATCATCATTGCATCCCGAAAAAATTACAGCTTAATGCGGTTTATGTGCCTGCGGCGTCATTGGGCCGTACTTCGTTCGTGGTGATCAAGACCGGCACGTTATTGTGAATGGGAATCGCTAGCGTTCAATGATAACCGAATATTTTTGGCCCCAATTGGATGATATGGACTTGAAGGACATATGGTTTCAACAGGACGGCGCCGCAAGCCACTCAGCGAATGTCATAATTTATTGGAAATCAAGTTTGGAGAACGTGTTATCTCACGAAATGGTCCAGTCGATTGGCCGTCTCGGTCGTGCGATTTGACGCCGTTGTAGGGCTACGTCAAGTCTATGGTCTGTACCAACAAGCCAGTGACGATTGATGAACTTTGTACTAATATCGATCGTGAAATTGCAGCAGTATCGGCCGATTTATGCTTGAAAACCGTCGAAAATTGGGTTCAGCATCTGGACTTCTGCAAGCGTGCCCGTGGTGGCCATGCATAAGAAATGGAGTTCCATATATAAAGCCTTCGAACGTACCTTTACAGGAATAAAGAATTCCATTGGTATCCAAAACCGTTTTTGTTTTATTTAAAAAAAACTTTTGTAGCGCTCTTATTGAAAAACCCGATATGTAGTCATACAGTCAAAAGCTTAAAGCCAACAAATTGTGAACAACAATGAATCAATAATTCGAGGTCTTTTCCAAAACTTCAATCTGCAACAGCAATATTTTCTTAGGTAAGCAAAATTATTTTTGTTAACGATGGCTTTGAATCGAGGAAAAGAAAATTAGTGAGAAGAAATGTATAACTGCACGAACTGACCCTAAAATGAAAGAAGTCTTCTAAGAAGTTCGCAAGTTACTTTTTAAATAAATTTCCAGAATTTAGAAGCGTTGCAGTGCTAATAAAAGTTTCAAAGTGACTTATAACATATTCTCGTAGAAAAGTTTCAATGCTATTAGCCGTGAATCTATAGTTACCAAAACGGGTAGATCTCTTGCAGCTAAAAAGCACAGCGAATTGATTATACGGTACGGTTACTTAATCAGGTGTCTAGTCGCTTGTTGCTGGTTGAAGCAGTCAAAATTTATTGAAGTATATGGATGTGGTAACTGTCAAATACATTTCATTATTGTTTATTATTATAAAACTACCCACACACTGCTTAGCCTTGCTAATAAAGAATCAAAAAATATTTTTTATATTGTCAATTAACCTTATTTTTAATACGTAACTTTATAAACACACAACAAATATTTCCTCTTTTTTTTTCTTAATTTTTTTAAATGTGGCTTTAACTTAATTAAGTATTAAATTTTGTATTAAAGAATTGCAGTTTTTTAAAAAGGCAAAAAAGCCTTAAAATATTTTAAATGAAAAACCTTAAAATATAATAAAAATATAAATAAAATAACAAAAAAATAATAATAATTCCTTATTTTATCCATCCAGCTGTCCATCATGTTAAGTCAGTATGAGTGTAACTACTGTTCGTTTTCTATTTTCTGGTTACTTGCCTCAGCCATGATTTTCTATAATTTATTTTGTTTCAAGCCAAAGCCATTGTGTGTTCCAGTGGATGACATTTTATAAAGTCAAACATATTTACCTTGTCTTTCTCATCTTGTCATGGTGCTTACAAGAGAAGAAGAGCCTAAAGGCCAATACCAACAACATCATTACTAGCCAACAAATCATCACACTAATGCAACAGACAGCCAAACAAAGGATATAAATAAACGGCACAGTCATCGCCATCGTCATCGTAATCATTATCAACGTTAGTAACCATGTTCAATATAGCACCATCAGGAGAAAAAGAAGAAGAATTAAAATCCAAAGAAATAGAAAAATAATACTGGAAAAAAAATAAATATGAAATTTATTTAAAAAAAAAACACATTTTCTTATTTTATTTCTTGAAAATATCTTTTCAATATTTTTTTTCGTCATACATGAATCTCCAAAGACACTTTAGATTTATTTTTTAAATAAAATGTGAAGTTGTGAACAAGTACCCCCCACACACCCCACATTGTTATATGTGGATACGAGTGTTAGTAAAACATGTTGATTTCATTTTAAAATGCAGGATAACCCAGTAATACACATATCTCAGATCCTGTTTATTTTCTAAATAGAGGTAAACTGCAGAAATAATGTAAATGTAAGTGGAAGTGTATGTAAGTGTTTATATAACAACTAATATAAACACATTTGTTGCAAGTACACACATTTATTGTGTTATAGCAGATACATATTTGTGTGTTTATTTGTTTAGGTGTGTTGGCAAATGTGTGGCAATGACTACAAAAGAAAAATCCCATTAAAAAACTAACTTTTCTTCAAGATGAAAAATAGAAAGAACGTCAACAAAATCATTAAGAAAAAAAAAACAAACAAATAAATAAATAAATAAACATACAGAAACATATGCCACATATGCAACACACACTATATGCACACATAACTCAACAGGAAGTGTATGAGGGCAGCTTAAAAAACAAAAGTACAATCATGAAAAAGATTAAAAAATAAATAAAAAAAGTGAAAATACGAGTATCAAGGAAACTCATATTTTTTTCTATATAATGTTTAATGCCTGCAATATCATGTACATAAATCCCAGCCATAGAAACATAAAATGATAAATATTTCACACATACAATATACAAACAAGCCCACACGCATACGTATAAAGAAGTGAGTGGTGACCCTCTATAAAATCACATTAAAATCATCATCATTCATAACAATGATTGGTGATATATGTTTGAAAAACAAAAAGGAAAAAGCACAAAAAAATTATATGAAATAGCAGCTAGTAACAGTAACACTGAAGAACAAAATTAATGGTACAATCAGTAAGAAGATTTGTTAATATATAAACTAAAATCTGTACTATACTGGGTGTCCCAGAACTCAACTTCAAGCCGCGTTTAAACAACGCAACTTCGTCTCACTGCGTGGCTTTAATAACTGTCTCTCTCACTCATGGCAAACAAGTACACTATCCATCTCTCTCATTCTTTTGCCATAAAATTAAAAACCTACCATTATAATTTCGAAAACCCGCAAATTTTGTTTTTAAAATGTTTGTCCTTTGCTGGGATTGAACCTCGGTCGTTTGAGCGCTATAACCACTATACTACAACCCCCCACAAAGTACATTTTTTTTTATAAAGAAGAACCCCTCAAAGTCGACAAATTTTGAAAATTTTAAATTCATAGTTTAACAAATAGTCTTAATTTTAGAAAGCTTGGTGGAATTGCGTCAGTATTTTTGACTGTAGTTCTAGAAATGTTATTTAGGGTTCCGGTGCCCATGTTTAAATAAACAAAAATAATAAAAATTAACCACAAAAACCGAAAAATGGTTACAGTTTGACCAAATTACTAGGTTTTTCTTAAATGCCCATAACCTTCAAACTGCATAAGATAGATTTTTTTACTGTTCTCATGATGATGGTTACAATTAATTCTGTCACCCCGTTTCGGCTTGACTTTGAGATGTGGGACACCCTGTATATTGAAACAAAAATAAATGGTAAAATAATTGTAAATAAAGGTTTTATTTTAATTTTTCTTTTGAATAAATACACTTTAAATTGAAAAAGAATGTAAATTTTTGCATAAATAAACAAAATAATTTTAAGTGGGAGTCAACAAGTGCCTGATCTCTTAAATTTTTCACTTCTGAACAGGCACCGTCTAAATATATCGACCAGTATGACTATTATGGCTTTTTTAAAGCTAAATGTAGCTTATTTTTTTGCAATTTAGCTTCAAAAATTTTATTTAGCTTTTAGCATTTTTTAGCATTTTCTTAAATTGAGTTTGGCTTTTTGAGCTCTTTTTCTCTCTGCAACATACATATTAAAATGAAGAGATAAATTTTAATTAATGTTAACCATATAAAAATAATACAAATAAAATTCGGCATTCTTAATTGCTTAAAAGTACATGTTCCCTATAAAATTCTTTTGTCGAATTTTGTAATTTTTGTAACAACTTAATTGCAGTCTTCAAATTTTCATAGAAGTACATGTAATATGGAAAATGCATTGTGTAAATAGAGCATATATACATATTAATTTTATAATATGAATGTCTAATCTGCATATCATATATTTAAAAATAAATGAAAATAATAGTGAAGAAGTTTTGGACAAGAGCAGTGACACAAAAGATGTTGAATGTTATCCCACACCAAGCAATACGTAAACTTTAAAAATTTAAATAAAAAGTGTTTGAAATGAAAACATTTTTAATCTAGGAAATATTTACAAAAATTAAGAAAAAGTTAGTTCAGATCGGTGGATCACTTAATAAAAATGCAAAAGAATATATATTTAATGACAGTAAATTGGCTGCCGAAATAACATTGGGTCGAACAAAGTATACAGCTACTATAAAGTCTGTTTTAAAACAGTTTCTTGCAGAAAATATTAAAGGAAATTACTATAGTCTTATTATAGATGAGTTAACAATTAGGAAAAGTAATTCATTACTACAGCAAGTAGCCAAAAATTTTCTAGATCTAAAAGATGTTGAATTATTTTGTTTTAAAAATATTTTAAAATATTATATGTGTTTAAAGTAAAATGATATATGCTCGTATATACGTAGACTTCAATAATAAATGTCTAAAAAAATATATTAATTAAACAATTTGTTGATTTATTTATATAGGCAGCATATCGTCGTGCGGGAGTTTAAGTGCTCTATACGCCATTTTTAAAATCTCGAGTTAATGATGCTAATTTAGGTTTTTGACACCAAAAATATTTCAAATCTGCATCACGTTTTCGGCTATTTATCTCCGAATCTGACGAGATATCATAAAACGGATTACAGATTTGAAAAATTTGGGGTCGAAAACCTAAAGTGGCATCATTAACTCGAGATATATAAAAAATATGAAATGGCGGATAGAGCACTTAAACTCCCGCACGATGATATGTTTCTATGTCTGAATATAAAAGATTTTTTAATTTATACCTAAAATGAATCGGATTTATTTAGTAAAAAATTAAAAAGCTTTATTCGGATCATAAATACAAAATTCCTTAATATTTTCTTGAGAAGTATCATAGAAAAATTTAGTTTAATTTTTTTAGCTTAAATCCTCTTTTTAGCTTTTTTAGCCTTTTTAGCTTTTTTTTAAACATGGTCACACTGATGTCGACTCTTTCAAAATTCATTGTTTAGTCTCTTTTTTGTTTATGTTTGAGACACATTTTGACAGGAAACTATTTGGGAATAGTCTTGCCTCCAAATCACACAAACAAACCGCTATTTTGAGGACACCAAAAGACCTTACTTTTTCATAAAGACTAATAAATTTGATAAGCTCTAGATAAATAAATAGTGACGTTTGGTTTGCTCTCATGTAAATTTTAATTTAAATAAATTTGATAGAAATTTTCTAATAGCTTTACATGTAACACAATTTATAATTTTTAAAGCTAAAATGTGGCCCGTTTATGTTCATTTTTCTACTTCAGAGAATTACAAAAATTTTAAATCTCTTTAAGTTTTTATATTTTCTCCTAGAATGTTATATAGCTGAAGTATACTTTGGCCTTTTTAAAATTTTTTTTTTTCTTTTAAATACAAAATAACACTACTGAAATATACGTTCAGTTTAAATTTATGCAGCAGAAAAATGTAAAAACTCAAATCTTGAAAGTTTTAACTGCATTTACCTTTAAATAAAATTCAAAGTTTTAAACCGCAAAACTCTTAACAGTTTATAAAAAAAAAAAAGAAAATAAATTCTAAAAGTTGAGCAGAAAAAAGAAAAACATTCAATGACTTACCACGACAAGAACATGAAACAAAACCGTCAAGCGTTTAAAGTGGCAGCACTTAACAATTTTCTTTTTTGCTTAAACGAATCCAGACTCGTAGAATTATTAATGACATCTTTTGGGATAATAAAAAGAAAAAGAAAATTCTACTGAATATACACTTTCGACTCTTTACTTTACCGCTACCCCAGGCACTTATCATTCCACTTAATATTTGTAAGATTCTTAAGTATTACGAGTAGTTTCGCTGGTCATTAAATGACTCAGTTATTGTTTTTTCATAGTTCGTTGATTAAAATAAAAAACATATAAATATATTTATTTTATTAAATATATTTAAAAAATAAGAATAAAAATAATAGAAAAGACAAAACCAACGAGTGAAAACACAACTACAAACTTGCCACATGATGCGGCATAAAACCCTTAAAGCAATGCTACAGCAACCACAATGAGAGCACACAAAAACAAAAAGAAACAAAAATAAAAAAGTGACTTAAAAGAAAAAAATGAATCACAACACATAACCTGACAACAGAGTCAAGTATAATTCAAGGCCTCTTAACAAGGGAAAATGCATTAAAAAGTTTAGCAGAAGAGTACACTCTTTTACTTTAAGCACCCTGCTGTATGTATGAATAATGAAATATAAAACAAATAAATGTTTTGCATTCTGCTATAAAACTTTAATTGATTTTTAATTATTTGTACAAGTATTTTGAAATTAATTTAAAACCTTAAAACTATAACAAAACATACCCCATACCACCAGCAGTAATAAGACTATAGAGTGTGCCATCTGCTATAACTTAAGAAAGAAACTGGCTGAACTGATTTAATAAACTGACACAAACACGCACGGCATAGGTTAAAGAAATAAATTTTGAAAAAAAAAAGAATACTAGAAAAATCAAAATAATATTTATTAAAGTAGTAGTCGCCATGGTCTAGTGGTTAATGTATTGGCTTACTAAGCCTAAAGTGCCGGTTTCAAATCTCAGCTCTGACATCTTGAAGAAAAAAGAAATATAAAAAAACTATTTCTTTCGGCGACTACCTCTTAGCAGTCTTCTGGCAAAAGCTCTGGGAGTAATTGATTGCCTTGAACAAGCTTCTCAAGTCTGTCGTTCGGAGTCGAAATTAAACTGTAAGTAACGGTATTCATGGATAAAAATTAACACCCACAATTAGAGTGCTGCGAGAAGCTAGGCCGTAAACTTGACACAGGGTTGTAATGGCCAATTATGTAGGTATGTATGTAATAGTTGTATTAATTAAATTTTTAATTGATTTCAACAAATATATGATATGAGGCCCATCTGGGCCAGCAGCCCAGATTCAAATACCAGCAAATATTTGAAAATAGAAAAAAAAACTCTATCCTTTCAAAAAATTCCATTGCAATGCACAGCATGAAGGGAGTTTATTCCTCTAAGTATTGGTCTCAATAAAAAAAGACAAAGTAAAGAATAATAAGTTTGCGGTATTTTTAGGTTTAAATTAAAACACCACTCCAGGAGTCCATCCGTAAGAAGCCGCCCCCTGACATTCCAGCCTGTACACTTTTGGCATTTTCATCAAAACGAATGATCAAGAGAAAGCGCCACCAACTGGGAAGTAGTAAAAGACAAAACTAAGCAAAGATCGTAACCTTCCAATTTAGCAAAGATCCTCACCACTTCACAAATTGACAATTTACATTGAGGCGTCTTCTCTATTCAGGGCACTTGCTATTGTTCACTCAAGGGTAAAGATATTACACTGGCTTTTGAGCAACTAGTCTCCATGCCCTCATACTGTAAAATAAGCCGATTAATTAAATGAATAAAGAAGAAGTACTCAATCTATTTTCCATTACAATACAATGCACAGCATGAGTAGGCGTTTTACTCTCCTGAGTATTCTTCTTAAAAAAAAGGACAAAGTGAAGAACAATAAGTTTGCGGTATTTTTAAGTTTTAATTGAAAAAAAGATTACCCACCCCAGGAATCCATGCGTAAAAAGCCGACTCCTAACATTCCACCGTATCCACTTTTATCATTGTCATCAAAACGAATGTTCAGGAGAAAGCACCACCTTCTTAAAAGTAGTAGAATACAGAACTAAGTATGGATAGTAACCTTCCAAATTAGCAAAGATCCTCACCACTTCACAAATTCACAATTTACATTGAGGCGTCTTCTCTATCTTGCTGTTGATCATTCAAGGGTGAAGGTCTAACACTGGCTTTTGAGTAACTTGTCTTATTGCCTTCATACTGTAATGTAAAGGAATAAATTGAATAAGCAAAAAAGAAGTACACAATCTATCTTCTATTACAGAAGAAGTACATAATCTATCTTCCATTCCAGTTCATTGCACAGCATGAATAGGGGTTTTACTCCCCTTAGTATTGATCTTAAAAAACGTATGCGCTTTGAACATACCAATGAAAAGATTTTAAAATATTTAATTGAATAACTGAATTGAATCATTTGCTGAAAACAGTATAAACTCTTAGTAAAATTTACTGTATAATCTAATTAAGGCGTTTTAAAGACCAAAACAAAATTAATAAAATTTAGATCATCACAACCTCTCTGGGATTCGATTTCGGATCTTCACGCGATACAACCATATAAGCATGCCTCATGCTATGGTCGTACATGGTATGGAAACTTTGTTGACATTAGAGTTGCTGTCTGATTTTTGTCTTTGCAAGGGAAAATGTCAAGTCTTTTAGTATATTTGCCAATTTCGATAGGAGTATTGGTTAAATTGAAAGATGATTTTACAATTATTTGTTTTGCTTTTAAACGCTTTGAACGCTTGCATGGAAGCAAGTCGGATATATAGCTGCTTTTGCGTTTACGTCCTCTTTTAGCTTCATTTGCAAGTGGTAGCGAATTTTGGTTTTTTTCATATAGTACGAAAAAATTCAGCAATCCAATATTTTAGCATATAATCTGACGGAGCAGATTCGCCGTAATGTTTATCAAGCTTTTCTTTTGTCTCTTTCGCCGTTTTCATTTCAAATAATAGTGTCTAATCACTACACGAAATTCACTTTTTTCCATTTTTCAAGAAACACAAAAATTGCTTACTTCAAACGTAGAGTTGTCAAGACCGGTTTTCGAATTATTCGAAAACCGGTTTTTTCCTATTTTTCCGGTTTTTTTAAACCGGTTTTAAAAATGTGGCGGTTTTCGAGTTATTCGAAAAACCGGGTTTTTTGTGTCGAACTATTCGACATTTTCGAATATTTGTCATATGAGGTGTATTATATTTTACTGATTTTTTTCTAACAAATTTAAATTACGTATGCAACACTTCGCAACACTATTTTCTAAAAAACTAAATCAGATATATACAGCGCTGCTCACAATTAACCCAACTTCTACAAAAATGAACGTGTCTTTTCAGTAAGCTCAACAATATAAACAAAGCTAAGAAACCGTATGTCATCTAAACATATAAACTGCATCCTATATTTGAAATGCTATAAGTATTTTAAGAAAATAAATAATAATAGTAAATAAAATGTTTAAATTTTGAATAAATATTTTTTGTGATGTACATATTTACATATATGTATGTTTCTTTCTATATATGTAAATATATGTATATGTACTATATATACATACATACATATTTACATACATATGTATGTACTATTTTATAATTTTCAAAATTCTAAATTATTTTAGATTAATGTTAAGAATGAAATGTGATGAATGTATTTCTTCTGTTTTTTTTAAGTTAAAATAGTTATAAAAACAAAAACAAATTGTTATATATGTAGTATATTGCATATATTTTTATTAATGGAGAAAACCGAAAAACCGGGTTATTCGAACCGGTTTTTAACTAAAAAAGCCGAAAATCGGTTTTAAAAAATGTGCGGTTTTTTAAACTATTCGAAAACCGGTTTTTGGATTTCGTCGAATAGTTGACAACTCTACTTCAAACGACTACAAAAAATAAACTAATCAAAAAATTTGGCTAAAATTTTAACAGCTGACTTTTGACAGATCGTAATTTCTAAGAAAGAAAAATTTTTGTGTTTGTGCTGCCATCCAGCGCTTGGTAGCTTCAATGTCAATCCGCCCTCGTAAATCATCTGCGATTTATTAAAAGAGATATGCTAGAGTATTATATAGAGAATTTTTACATAATGTTGATATATTAGATGAATTTAGAGTTTCGTTGTTATCAGTGTTGAATTTCCTTTCATTTCCTTCTTTCATATCTTCATCGATCATTAATTTATTATCTGTGGAAGAACTATTATTAAGATAGCTTTTATTACTTGTGGTTGAAGAATCATGTAAAATAATGCAGTTTTTATCGCCTTCATTTGCTTGTTGAATATCTTCTGTGCTTGAGGGTGTTAAAGCGTCGGTTTCGAAATTTAGATTTACAGTCTAATTCATAATGAGATAAAACGTGCTCATAAGAGCCTTATAAGCAAAATCTCTTAATTTTGTATTCATAAACAACAAAGAGTGTCATAACGCTCTCATAAACCATTTATAAATGAGAAATTTTTATTGTAGGTTCAATAATATGACATTTGTGAGTTAGATGGGATATTGTATAAATAAAAGTGGAATAATATAGTATTACCACGAATAAAACTTATATAGTTGCAAGTATAGATACATATGTATAGTATAGTATAGTATGTATAGTACATATATAGTATAGATACATATGTACATATTTAAATTCATATAATATCACAACGGGCCGCTATGCGTGCTCAAGTGTGCCTTGTAATTACGAGGCTGCCACTTCCTCCTATCCTAAATTCATATAATTAAAAATGTTCGTTTAATAGCAAATGGTTGCAGTCTCTGTAAAAAATTAAATTTCTAAATGGCCAAAAAATTGTTTTTATTTTGTATTACATATGCCATCTCTTTTCTTTACAGGCTCTGTCACAAGTGCCTGTAGAAATTACGAATGTTCGTCTCTCTTTCTCTTTCTCTCCAGTTTATAATTCCATTTTACCAAATTTTGATATAAAAAAATGTAAACAGAATAGTGATGCACAAACCAAAAATAGAATGGTAGTATTCGATTACTTTATACATGAATTAAAAAAATGTGCTTCAAAGGTAATTTTTTGTTGTATTTTTTCAGTTTATTATAGTTATTTTTTAACAGCAGTAAATATTACTTCAATCACATCTATTTTATGTATAATTGTGTTAATATTACATTATTTTTATGAATATTAAAAAATTACCGAAGTAACCGATAGCTTTTATTGTGCATCACTATGTCGAAATAACATCATGGTATTGCCAGCATGACATTAAAATCGTTTATTAGTTAATTTGCTCATATGAAAGGTTTATGAATAAGATTTTTTATTTTGAGCTTACAAGACAGATAACGTCTCATAACTAATATATGGATAAAACCTAAATTAAGGAGAAGTTTATGAATTAGACTGTTAAATTATTACTGTTGGCCGTTAATTTACTATTGTCGTATGGTCGAGAACATGTTCAGTTCAGCTGGTGTACAATTCCTTTACGGATATCATTTTTTAAATATGTTGCACTACAGCGTACTAATTACTTTTGTCATTGCGCTCATAATTAGAATATAATATTTCAATAGTTACAATATTTAAGGAAATAAAAAAACTAATTTATAAAAAAAATCCACGAATAGATGATTTTGCAGTATAATTTTTTATTTTCCCTTTAATGTCACTTGTAATGGCTAACCCTGTTTGTTGATTGTAAGCATTTGAATGGCCAAATTTAATAATGATACTCATCAATTATTCAAATTTGTTTTTCGTTTACATACTACTAATGGTCTGTCATAAATCACGCAAAATGGAAATACCAACGCAATTAAACCATTTTGCTTTTGTTTTTTCATAAACTTCTGCCTCTTTTTTTCTTTGGGCTTTTCGACTGTGTTTCCACTACTTAAACTGTCTTGAACTTTTAACCTGTTGTTTATTAATTGAAGTATTTCAACGTCATTTATGTAGTAATTGTTGTTGTTACTGTTACTGGTAATTATTATTATTATTATTATTGTATGCTGTATTTGTTGTTGGCATCGCCGTTGTTTGTGTTTTTCTTAAAGCATAAATTCCCTCAGAACAACAACAACAGCAATAACATTTAAAACATTAATTGAAATTTAATTGAGGGTAAATAAATCACATTGAAATTATGCTCAGCACTTCAGGCAATGCCAAAAAGTGATTAAAATTAAATTATTTAAAATTGAAAATGACGGCAAGAGAATAATAAAAAGGAAAATATGATAAAATTTTAAAATAATTGTGGGTATTGTAAAAGAAAGAAATAAGATTTAAATCATCTGTAAATGATCTTTGTAATCGTCGTCGACTAGTGGTTAATATGTTGTCTTACTAGACAGAAGCTCTGGGTTCAAGCTCCAAGCTCATAATATCTTAAAAAAAATAAGAAATATGAAAAAAATATTTGTTTCGGCAACCACCGAACAGTCTTCTGGTAAAAGCTTATGAACAAGCTTCTCAAGTCTGTCTTTCGGATTAAACGTTAAAATGAAAATCCAGAAATACTCAAGGATTAAAATTGCCCCAAATAATATGGATGTTGTGGGAAGCTAGGTCGTAACCCTTAAACAGGGTTTTAATGGCCAATATATATGTATGTAAATAGAGAAATATTATTGCTAATATTTGCCGGCATCGTAAAGCTAAAAGCTAGCAGATTGCTAAAAAAATAGATTATCAGGTCGCAGTGTTTATATAGCTCTTCAACTTAAAAGCCCAGCCACAAAAGCGTGGAATCATTGATAAAATCAGCCGCAAGTAGATACGTATATATCTGGTTAATCTCCAATAAATTTAACATGTAGAATTGATCTAAAGACTTGAATAGATTTGGAATTTTTGAAAGAGATGCTTGAGAATATTAAATTAGGCTCTAAGAAATACTAGGCGTGCAATAAAAGTGCCATGTAATGTAATTTAATGTTGTTGCTGAATAATAAATGAGAATGAGTTTTTACAGAACAATGCAAATTTACAGAGAGATTTTAATACAAGTCGGACGTAATTTATGATCGGACTATCTTTAACCGCGGTTTTCCAACAACTAATATTGGGTGGTTAAATTTAATGGGCAAATGTTGAATGTGAACCACACCTAAACGTCCAGTTTTTTTCTGCATTTCATTTAACATTTCTTAATTTCAGACCAACTCAATTTGAACCATAGAGAGATACACAATCCAGCAACGCGTTAAACTTATTCAGGCTTTTGTGAAACTGGGTGTTCAAATCAAAATGCACATCGTGCACTACATAATTTTTCTATCAATTTAATCGTCCAAATGTGCGTACAATAAGAAAAATCGTGAGTAAACCGGGTCTGTAGGAGATGTGAAAATACCAGTGCGTGCTTGTAGAACTCGAACTGCAGAAAATATTGCTGCTGTTCGCAATAGTGTGGCTGAAAAACCGTCCACTGTTACTATGAATGGTGTTCGCTATCGTGAGATGAAAACGAACTTCCTATGGCCCGAATTCGTAGATATGAATGTGGATGATATGTGGTTTCAACAGGAAGGTGCCACTTGACACACAGCTGATGAAACAATTGCTCTTTTGCGCGACAATTTCAATGGCCGTATTAACTCACGTGGTGGCGATGTCAATTGTATGCCAAAATAATGTGATTTGAGACCGTTGAACTTCCTTCTTTAGGGTTATTTGAAAGAAAGAGTGTATGTCGATAAGCCAGTAACAATTCAAAGGCTAAAGGATGAGATACTTCGGCACATTAACGGCATAGAAAATCAATTTTTGGAGGGGTGTGTGGTATAGTGGTTAGAGCGCTCGTACAAAAACTCTATCGGCACAGATTCAAATCCCCGCAAAGATGAAAAATTAAAAAGCTAATTTGCTGTTTTTTTCAAAATTATAATTTAAAAATAAGAGGTCACCCCCCCACCCCGAAGACTATCTACAAGGAACCGCTCCCCGACACTCCACTCTATTCCAACTTACAAAAAACAAATAACCATGAGAAAACCACCACCCATTGAGAAGTAGCAGAGAACAGCTAAACCTACTTAGCGAAGACACTCACCACACAATAAACATACAACGATGAGGCAATTGCTGTTAATCTTTCAAGAGTGAAGGTATAACACTGGCCTTTGAATGATCAATTCATAACAATTTGTCTCATTCCCAAGGTGCTTAATAGTAATGTAAAAAAATCAAATGTATATTCTGTCATAAATGTACTATCCTTTCCAAAAATTCCAATGCTTTTAGTAGAGGCTTACCTCTAAATATTGGTCTCAAATAAAAAAAGGAAATTTTGCCTAAGCATAATGGAAAATTTGGATCTTCGGATCGAGGGCGATATTTTGTTCCATACATAATTGAACCATACCAGGTTATCACAATAAAAAGAAATCACAATAATTTGCTAAATAATTTGTGTTTTATTCAAAATCAACATCGGACCTTAAAATTTAAATACCGCTTTTTAAGAAATTGCTTCCATCATGCAAATTATTACAAAAAAGCTTTTAGTATTAAATTTTATATAAAATAAGGTTTGAGGTATCAAACCTTGCTTCTTTTCAAATATTATATTAAGCTTTCGATTTTAAATTTCTGCAAATTTTGGCGTTTGTAACCTTCTACAAAGGAACGTTTCATTTAATTTCACGAACATAAAGTCATTAAAAATGTAATCTTAAATCTGTAGAAAAAAGAACTTTTACATTTACAAATAAATTTTCATTTAATTATTTATAACTGCAAGACATTTACAATTATATTTATGTTTTAATGTAACGAAAATAAAAAAAAATTGTTAAATTTCGAAATATATACTGAAGAAGGTGTAAGGCCTCTGTTTAAAAGTAAAATAGTTATTAAATGTACTTTAAATTCTTATCATTTTATCTATGCCTGTTATCATTTAAATTTATTTTGTTTTCGTTTTACTTGAATTACAAATAAAACATCCTTTTGGGGTCATTATTAAAATTGTTTTTTTTTTTTTTGTTATTTAAGTTGAAATTGTTTTAAGATATTTAAAATGTTTTTGTAACAAAGCAAATAAGAAAATGCTACAAAAAAACATCACTTTAAACAACAGCAGAGAAAAAATAAAGAAGAGAGGAGAGTAATAAATTTTATATCCTTTTAAATAAATTTGATAAATATCCCAAAGGCATGGTAGTTTTTTTCAAGTGCTTGTTATTCTTGTTATTGTTTTAAAGGTCGTGTTTTTTTTTGTGTGTCTAAAATCATTTTATTTTTTATTGCTTTAATTTGACAGTTGGGTTGTAGGTTAAAGTTAAGATAGCGTTCCTGGCCTTAAAGCCATGCCATGTTTAGTGAATACCAGACTATAATACACATGTGTGAATTTTTAAAGCAGGTTTTGGTTAACTGATTGGCATTATGACAAAAATTTTGGAAATAAATTTTTCCGTGCTTATAAAGCTTGGCTTTTTGGTGAAAAGAAACCTAACGAAGACAAAGCTTGGCTTGATAAATATTATTCAGTTACTGCACTATCACAATTAGAGAAGTATTTTTCCTAAAGAGGAGCAAAAAGCATTAAAATATAAAATTCAATTTCACTCTCTTACACAGACAGTTTCTTTAACAACTTAAACATTTCATATCCTCTCAATATGCTTTCCTTTAAAATCGCAACATATCATGTGTCGTATATGTTAAATAAATATATTTCAATTCTAGAGAAAAAAAAAAACAATTTCCATTTTTATTTAAATGTCAAGCACAAGCTTTATAGCCAAAAAAAAAGAGATTGACTTTTTATTCAAGTAAAAGTGAATTTTAAAGCATTAGTAGAAAACCGTTTCATTTAAAAACTTAATACCAAATCATCGTGTGGGAGTTTATGGGCTCTATCCGCCATTTCATATTATTTTGTATATCTCGAGTTAATGAATGCCACTTTATGTTTTCGACCCCAAATTTTTCAAGTCCGCAATCCGTTTTCAGATATCCCGTCTAGTTTCGAAGATAAATAGCCGAAAACGCATTGCCGATTTTAAAAATGTTTGTGTCATTAACTCCAGATATATAAAATGGCGGATAGAGTACATAAACTCCCGCACGATGAAATATCTTTAAATGAATATTAAATTTATTGTGAAAAATTAATAAAAAAAAATCAAAAACATATTTTCTTATATATTTGAAATATTAGTTTAAAACAGTTTTAGGAAATTTGTATTTTTATTTACTTAATTGTTTTAATTTTGTCCAAAACCATTCTAAATTTTGCCACTTGAAAAGCAGCACTTGATAAATCAATACATTTTCCTAGCATTTGATATATTTTTTTTTATTTCATTGTGTTTTTATATTTCAAATTATATGATAAAAATAAAAAATACACGAAAAATATAAATCAATACACAGTAAGAAAACAAATGATAGATATGTAGAGTTTTAACTTCGTGCAATAACTAGAACTGATTTTCTCACATATGCAGTTTTAATTGTATAGATTTGCTAGCATAAGCCCGGCGTGCTTCGCTACACCTACCACTATCATTTGTACATATTTTTCGACTGATGACTTTTAACGACTACGAAACCAATTACAATTATTTTCGACTCCAGCTACGGTAGTCTCATCAGAGTTCTTTGTATACTGTGTCTATTCGAGATCAAACATCAACTATTTAACTCAAACTTTTCAAGAAATCACAGTTTCTATCACATTCTTCTTTTTTTACCATCTTTGCAGTTTTTGTAATTGACATCTTATTTGGATGAAACAGAATTACAATTTATTTCGTTTTTGCACTTTTTATTCCACCTTATCTACATTAGTCGAGATCGATGATATGTACGACTGTAGCCGTTGTGGTTAGAGCACAGCGCCATAGCAGAGCGCGATGTATATTAAGTGCTGAAGGCTCGGGTTCGAGCACCTGGGAGGAGGTACCACGCCTACTTTCCGATTGATAAGTTTCCTTGACCATGAAGTCGTTCAGACCAAATTTTGAAAAACATTGAATTTGTATCAGAATATATAGGAAAAATAAATGCCATATCTCCGGAACCAATCGGCCAATTTTCTGAATTTTGGCTAAAATCGATTATATATATTAGATTTGTTATGGAAATAAGTTTGGTAACATACAACTATCAGAAATAAGTAGTAAAACAGGGATGAGCAACCTTTTTCTACAATTTCTAAGTTCTTTATTTATGTGATAAACGCACTCCCAGATTTTGATTATATTTGTTTACCTGGGGTGTATAAGGAGGTTGCTGCTGTTTAGCTTTAATTTATTATTACAGTTGGTGGTATAGTCCCGTGACTCTTAGTTTATCCTCTAATTTGAAATGAAGACCACTTTTATTTGAAGTTCTTTTAATTAAAGTTAAAATTAATAATTTTATATATATAATTTCGATTTTTAACAATTTTTCCTAGTTACTCTCAATCTTTGTGTTGCTCTCAGTCTTTCTTTGCCTGCTGCTCAAAATATAAATGAAGTTGCTTTGGTTCGTTGGCATTACATACCACATTCATTTACTATTAAATAGCATTCCCAGAATGGCAAAATAGAACATTACCGTGGCTGATGTGAGTTTGTCAGCGAAGTCATCATCTTTAGCCTCAAATATGTGTGCGGCGACGTCAACAATTTTGAAAATTTAGACTTAAGAGGGATTCGATTAAGCTGCTTGTATTTTTTTTCAAAGACCAGTTTTTTAAGTAGAATTTTGTAGTCAAATATATTAGTTTTTTGTGTTAAAAAAAAAATTAAAGTGATCTGGCTTCAAGATAAATAAAAAAAATTTATAATAAATTTAAAAAAATTTGCTGGGAAAACTTGATATTAAATAGACTTGAAGTATGTTTTTTTTAACCAAAATTTCTCTTTGAAGTCCAATTTTGTTCTTTTTTTTTTTGTTTTTCTTAGTGTATTTATCAAATTTGGTGTATCTGTATCTGATTGTATAAAAGCGTTTATAAATTCAAACGCATATATACGGTTTGTACGACTCGTATTTCTTTTGATTTAATTTTATTTATATTTGTTTTCATACTGATAAAGAATGAGTTAAAAATATACAGAAACCAAGAATTGAAACCATTTCTAAAAATCAACATGATATTTTTGTTTTTTTTTTTTTTTTTGTTGTTGATGTTTTTCCTTTATAAAGGCAAATTGAGTTTTTTTTTATTTCTTATTTCTTATTTTATTTTTATACTTCATTTCTGCTGACTTCACTTAAACTTTGCCAGAAGTATTTACTAAAATCAAACCAAATGAAACTAAACATAACCAGCCAGAAAGCCAGCCAAATAGAATCAGAGAATTTCTTTTTTTTTTATATCAAATAAAATAAGAAAGGAATCAAATATAGGAAAAACATCTCTAAACGTATGTATGTATGTTTGTGTATATTATTTTCTACAAATAAATATAGCAGACGACAGCAACGGAATAAATAGAAAATAAAAATAAAAAATAGCAAAAGTAGAAACTTTGTCGCCGTACAGAAATTGCTTTACCAGCCACAACAGTAATGAAGAAAAAATACCAAATGAAAATAAAAAACATTTACGACTAAGAGTACCAGTAAAAATTGGAATAAAAAAAAAAAACAAAATAAACTCGTTAAAGAAGGAAAAATTATTCATTCATTAGGTTAACAATGAAAAAAAAGAAAGAGTCCTTTTCCTTAAACAAAAATAGTCAACAGACTACAATATGTTGTTGTTTTTGTTAGAAAGAAAAAAAAAAGAATACATATACATTTATATAAATTCATGATTTTACTAACACATATAACATACACATATAAAAATGTATAATATTTAGACCATGAAATATTTATACTCTAAACCCACTGGCTTATATTATGAAGAGTTTTAAACACAAACATTCAGTTTTTTCTCACTCGTATATGAATATAAGCATTTGTCAACATAAGAGCTCTATAAACAAAACACAGCAAAACTAAAATACAGCGAAAAGAAATATTAAACTAAACAAACAAACATGTACACACACACAAGCACATATACACACGAGCGTACTTAATTTCTGTAGCATCATACAAATAAGCATTTACATACACAGCAAGAGCAGAGGCAGCCATTATTGTTTTCCTGTTTAAAATTGTAGTAAAACAAAAACAATTTAAATTAGAAACTAGAAAAATAGCAACTACTACCACTACAATAATATTTATCTTGAATTTCAATGACAATGACCAAAAAAAAAACAGTATGAGTATAACGAACTGGAACGAAACAAAACAAAGTACTAACAGTTGAATGAAAAAACAAGAGCAAATAAAACAACAGCAAGTAGCAAACGAGTCACAAAATGAGTGAGAGAGAGAGGGAGAGTGAAAGAGCATATCAATTACAAATAAAGCAAAATGTTTCACTTTAAACTGAAAAAATAAACAAAAAGGCATAAAAAGACGTACTAAAAACAAAAACAAGAAAAATGCTTGAAATGGCAACACAAAAAAATTCAATTGACCTTGTGTGTTTATTTTCACAATCTTTGTTCTGTTGCTTTAATTTCTTCATAAGAAAAAAAATCTGCTTTAAAGAGTTCTTCACCTTTAAACAGCCGCCAACAACAATAACAAGAAATAAACAAAATAAACCTTAAAAAAGATTTCAATTTAAAGACTCGTTTATTTTTTTTTTTTTGTGTTGCCTTTTTATTTCTTTTTATGTCTATAGTGTCTCTGTTCTCCCAAAATTTGTTTTACCCGTACAAATACTTAAAAGAATTTGTATTTTTTAAATCATAGGCTAGAAAAAGAGGCCTGTTATGGCACAGTCATTAAAATATTTATTTTTTTGTATACAAAAGAAATGTATTTTCAATAAAATTAAAAAAAAAAAACAAAAAGACTGCTTAAAAAATTTTAAGCTTTAAAATTATATACAAAAATTAAACAGTTTATTTTGTAAGCGGTCATTTGAAATTTAAACCGATAGCGATTTACTACATTTAATAATATTTACCCTAAATATCAAGCAGTTTTACTTATGTTTGTTGCTGTTTTCATTTTACTTTTTGTTTTATTTTACCAACCGTGTAAACACAACGACTTTCTGTAGTAAGATTTTTACTCTCATTTTTAATATACGGATGGAATTTCATAATATTTTCTCTTTGATTTTAAGAACGACTTGTATAACACCTAAACCCGTCTTAAACAAATTGCATTATAATTGGGACAGTTTCATGTTATAATTATAACGTTTATGGACAGCTTAATGATATAAAAAATGGCGTAAAACTAAAACAAGAAGTTGTGGTGTGTGGTTTTGAATTATAAAAAAAGTGTGAATGCATGTAAATTTTTTATACTGGAATCGGCATAATTTTTTTGTCGAAGATCTGTTTGTATGCATAAATCTATTGTAAAGTATCTAATTTTATGTGTATACAACTACTTCGTGTTTTGCAACAAATGAAAGCGAAAAGGCAAGTGACTCATTTTGAAATTTGCCTCGACATTGTGAAATTTGTTTTTGTATGACAATCATTACGTTTTTCTCTGTTCTTTTTCTTATTTGTTTAACTAGCACACAATTTTGATGTAGAGAAACCAAAAACAAATTTGTTTCGCCCAGCAAGTGAAAGAGAACACTCACTCGACACTAGGCTGTAAAAGTACTTAAGAGTTATTGACCTACGGAAGCAATAATAAATACGTATAGCCTGACCAAATAATGGCACTATAAACAGCAATAATTTTCCATCTACAAAAATATTTTTAATCATTTTAAATTTCATTTAGACCTAGGGAAATTCGATTGCAAACCAAATTCCGTGCAAGCTTAAAAAAGAATTTCATAGAAATTGCTGTCGCTATCAAATGCCGTAATTTGTTCTCTGGTAACTCATATGCTTAGAAAAAAGTTTTTTTTTCATAATGATATAAAATCCTCATGTTGCGGTGTTTCTTGCCAAACTCCTCCGAAATGCCCTAACAGATGTTCATAAAATTTTGTGTGCATATCGGGTAGGTCTGAGAATCGGTTAACATCTATTTTTCATACCCCTAAATGTTAAAGTGACCAGCCCAAAGGGAAAATGTATGCCTCATCTAAATAATGTACCAACGTCGATGAAATTTTAAATTAGATACATACATCTGCGTACCGTAGAGCATAGATGGTTTACATTTTTTTTTATAAGTAGCCAGAGGGAGTGGTAGAAGGGCTATTTCTACCGATGCCCAACTAAAAAACTGATTTTAATTTATATTAACAAATGTAAATTTTTTCATCTCATTTTATTACCCCTAAATGTTGAGGTACCCGCCCCAAAGAGAAATGTATGCCTCACCTATATTAATAACGTACCGACGTCGATAAAATTTTAAACTAGATATGTAAAGCTGCGTACCGTAAAACACAAGTGGTTTACGTTTTATTTATTTTAAGAAGTACTCAGAGGGGCGATACAGTAGATACTTCTCCCTATCTCCAACTATCAAACCGAAGTACCGATAATGGCGGATAGTCATACATACATACATAACTGGCCTTTACAACCCTGTGTCAGGATTACGGTCTAGCTTCTCGCAGCACTCATGTTGTGTGTCTAAATTTTTATCCATGAGTACCGGGACCTACAGTTTAATTTCGACTCCGAACGACAGACTTGAGTAGCTTGTTCATGGCAATTAATTACTCTCAGAGCTTTTGCCAGAAGACTGCTGAGAGGTAGTCGCCGAAAGAAATATTTTTTTCATATTTCTTTTTTTGAAGATGTCGGAGCCTGGACTCGAACCCAGGGCCAATGTCTTAGTAAGAGAACACACTAACCACTAGACCACGGTGACTACGCGGATAGTCGTTTATTAAAATTATTAGTAATGCAGACATTGATTGCTCATATCAATGTTGACTTTTGCAGTTCGCTGAAGAGTATAAAATATATTTGAACTAAAAACATGTTTTCTAGAGCAGATTTGTATGGCAAAACAACGTTTGCTGTCTTTACTAGTATCAATATAATTAAGGGATATCGGTACATGAAATTCATAAGTATATGGTTCTCAAAATCTAATTGCCTTTTTTTATATGAACAGATATCTTCAAATTGTTCTCCATGTAACGAATCATTATCTTGACTTTTTTTAATGTGACTTATGTCAGTTAAAAATTACGGCTCAATTACTGTATGTATGCATGTCAAGTAAAGAAAATATTTTTAATGTACTTAAATCATATTTTATAATTATAATTGTTGGAAGTATAAAAATTATGCTTTTAATTAGAGCAATTATATGTTTTATGTCTCCTGCAAAAACGCACAAAAAATTTTTTACAAAATAAAACCCACCAGTGAAGACCAGTCAGAAAAAGAAATAAAATTCCTTAAATACCTACATATTTAGTGAAGAGAAAAAAATTAACAATATTATTTAAACAATTAATTTCCTTGAAAATTTACTCTGAAATAAACCATACGATTAAAACCAGAACTTGTAACAGTTTTGACGCTAGCAACAGCAACAGTAGCCACAGTAACTGCAGCTGCACTAACCACAATGCCAACATCAATACCAATATCCTCATCAACTGTAGGAAGTTCATTAGCAAAGTGCAAAAATGTCTGTTATTTTTTCCAAACTACTACAAAATGTTCAATAATTGTAGCTATAGCGGGTAACATGCAATTTTGCTATAAAGTGCGTACACTGGATGACACAAAAGTTGAGTGCTTGTTGCAGCACATACAGTATTGTATGCAGATGTAATTAATAGGAATGCGTCCCGTGCATATGTGTACTTATCTTATTGATAGCATGTTTAAATTTTCTTTTTATTTTTTTTTTTTTATAATTTTTATATTTTAACTTTTTAGCCTTCTCTCGTTCTTTCTCTTTCGATTTATAGCAGGCTTCTGAAAAAGAAGTCGATATATTTATAATTAATATGAATAACAGAATACAAGTGTTACTCTACAGAAGTTGTAGAAGAATACTTTATAAAAACCTAATCACAGAAACCACAATGTACGGATAGAGGTTAATGGTGAAATTGCCATCTCTACAGGCCTTAAGCATCGCAATATGTGCCCATAATTATGAAACTGGTCTAAGTCAAAATTTAAAAAAAATTAGTTTATCAGTTATATCATAACACATTATTTAAAACTAAATTTGTGCAATGTAATTTTTACGAAATTGTCAAAAATGAACCATTAGATAGTGGTTGTAATTTCAACATTATATGGAATTCATTTAGTGTTGATTATGAAAGTGGTCTAAGTCAAAAATTCTTTAGATGATTCTAAATTTCACGTTTTGGATCTTTTACCTAAAAGAGGAAGACCCAAAATATACGGAAATACTAAATTACTTTGATTATACAACACCATTAGACCAGTATTGAAAGAAAAACATAAAGATATTATGAGTTTACTATCGTACATCCCTTCAGTTTTTCAGGAACATTTTAAGAATCTTAAATACTCGAAATAATGATAAAAATGGATTACTGCTTAAAAATAATTAATAAATGTTCAGGAATTATTTCAATCAAATTATTGTTTTAAATAAAACTCAGTTCTTTATTGCTTTAAGTCATTTATAGCACATTCAGTTAATTTCGAAAATGGTCTAAGTCAATTCAAACTTTAAAAACAATATTATCGTATGAAATTCACACAAAATTTCATATTCATAATAAATTTCCATCAATTAAGACCAATAAAATTATATATTAAAATGTCGCATAAAGTAAAAATATTTTTTAATTTATTCAAATGCAATTCATTAAATATCTTGAAAAAAGAAATATATGACTTAGACCACTTTCATATTTATGGGCACATATATGGTTGCTTGTAGTATTCAAATATCAAATTATTTCTTTTTTTTTTTTTTGGTTTTTTATTTTTACATTCTTTCAGGGTAGTAGAGTATGTTATATGTTCAAGCGTCAGATATTAGGATCAAGAATCACGACATTTGCTAGGGGTTATCCTGAAGACATCAGTATATTACTCCTTGACCTAACATTCCACTCTAATCCACCTTAACCATCAACAAACAAAGACGAACGCTCACGAGACAAGCGGCATCTATTGCGGAGTAGCAGACGACAACTAAACCTTCATAGCGAAGGCACTCACCACAAAATTAAAATGCAACGATGAGACAATTGCTGTTATCGTTCAAAAGTGAAGGTATAGCACTGGCATTTGAATGATTAATACACAGTAATTTGTCTCATTCCTATGGCTCTTAATAAATAATATAATATAAAAAATAGTATTTGCTGTTTTTTCCAAAGAATTCCAATACAATGCACAGCATTAGTAGGGGTTCACCCCTGAGCATTGGTCTCAATAAAAAAATATTTTCTTAAAAACATTTTATTATTCCGGGAAAAAATACGAAAGCTTTTAATTAAAAATAATTTACCTGTAAATTAAATTAAAAGTCACATAGAGAGATTATTTCCATGAAGATTATAAAACAATGGCAAAAGCTAATTGGATGAATAACTGATTGTGTGACTGCTAAAAAAAAATTGTGTAGCTGTTGTTTTTTAAAAGTCTGACAAAAAACAAAATTTTTTTTTAATTTTTCTGTTTTTGTTTTTAAGGAGATTTTGTTGTTTCTTTAAAACCAATATTTTAAGTCTTTAGAAATGAAATGTTTTAATTTAATGCTAAACCGACAACATATTAAAGCCTATTCCGAAACAATAATGTTTTCTTATGGCAATAATAGGCCACTATTGGTTTAACTATATAAACCAGCAAATAAACATATGGATTTACCCATACCATACCTATACTTTTAGTAGAAAAATTCAATAAAGAAATGAAACCATTTCATTTTTAATGCTTTTCTTAATCCACTCTGTTTGTAATCTTTTGTTTATTACAACTGCATGTAAACTATTGGTAAATACTGCCATGCCAACTAGTTAAAGCTTCATACTACTGAATATGAATTGCAGTTTTAGTTGCTGTTATTGTTAATTTCCTAGATATACGAGTATAAACGTGATCTACATATTCAAATCAATTGAAATTATTATGACCAACGTTCATGTTCCTGATATATCAGAGGAGAATGATTTTTACAAATTGTATTGCTGCAAACACGTGACATGACCATATAAGAGTTTGAAGTATCAATAAAGCAAAATTAAGTCCATCACTATTCACTGAGAAATGGTAAATAAAAATTAAAAAAAAAAAATAACTAAATACGAACAAACCCATGACCATTAACTGTATACCCGTTGTGCTAAAGAATCTCAGCAGAAAATAGTGCTTACCAGTAAGTTATTTTGTAAGGCAGAAATTGTAAGAAATCACTTACTCCTGCGCATCAATAATGCATGATTTTTATATGAAATGAAGCGGCTAAATGTAATAAAAATGCAAATTTATTGCAACCAGTAAGCCAATAGTACAAAAAATCAAAAAGAATATCTTATACTGCAGCATATTTGGAAGCTTTAATGTATAAAAAACAATATAAGACTTCTATTATTGCTTACAATTTTTTAATTGCTTCCAAGTCTTAAAAATTTTCTGCTGGGATTTGTCTAGAATTTTTTCACATAAAGTAAGCGGTAAAAAACAGCGAAATTGTTTTACAAATTTAAACCAGAAACATAACATTCATTTCTTAAAAGAAGCACTGTGTTTCTCAAGTATTGCTAAACTTAGCAGCAATTATACTAAAACGGTCACACTGGTCGTATGTAAAAATATATAAAAAAAATAAAAACTTGCTTATTGTCAATAAGCCAGACGACAAAACCAGCCACTTGCTATTTTTTGTTTTTGTAACTTCATAATTAATTCTCCATCACTGAATGCTTGCAATTGTCATCTGTTTCCAATAATCAGAATTAAAATAGTTTTTTCATTGCGCATGAAACTGTATACAGTTCACTGCTCGCATAATAGCGGACAATTCTGCCTGAAGGAATGTTGAACAAGATCTCGATTCTGAACTTTTAAGTGTAAACTTTTTTGTGAATTTTAGGTAATTTTTTAAGACTGACTCATAGTGTTTTTGAGATGCAAAAGGTGTAATATATACACTCATGCATAACCTGCCTATTTCAAGGTTACAGCTTAGCTTATCGCACCACTTATGTTTTGTTTTAGGTCGACTCCAAATGACAAACTTAAAAAGCTTGTTCACAGCAATCAGTTACTCTCAGCGCTTTTTAGAGGAGATGGTCTCCTAAAAAAACTATTATTTTCAGATATCATTCTTTAAGGATATCAGAGCTGGGATTTGATACCGGAACTCTCGTCTAGTAAGCCTACACACTACCTACTAAACTACTGCTACCACTAGGGTGTAATACTAGTGAAAAATAATAATGAGCAGTTTTTTCTCTTGCTAAGTTTTAGTGTTTAGTTTTAAAAAATGAAAAATAATTATAAGTACAGCGCTCGCCACTTAAATTCCACATTCACTAACAGATGGGGCAATTGCTGTTGATCACTCAAGGGTGAAGGTACAACACTGGCCTTTAAGTGGTCAAACTCACAGCAACATCTCAAAATCAACAAAAAAAACAAAAAAAAAGCGCGCAATAAAAAATTAAATAAAATCTATCCATGTCTCTTCAAATTCCAATACAATGCACTGCATGAGTAAGGGTTTACCCCTGAGTATTGGTCTTAGACAAAAATATTTATTGTTAATCTTGCACAGGTCTACATGTTCATTCTAATTGTAGTATAAAGTTATAATGTTTCCGGTAGTAAATCAAATATTAACACTGCATTAAAACATTGACTTTTATTGTTCGATAGCATTTTTTTTTTTAAGACCAATACTCAAGGGTAAACCCCTACTCATGCAGTGCATTGTATTGGAATGTGAAGTTGGTTGATAGAAGGTTTTTTTTTTTTTTTTGTGGCGCAGTCATACTGCTCTTAACAAAAAATTTCGAAAATTCCAGGAAAATAAAATTCATATTAAATATGACCCATTGTGCTTTAAAGTAATATTTTATGTTTTTGTTTTTTGTTTTTTTTTTTTTTTTTGCTACAAACATTGACTTTTATTGCTCGATTGCATTTGTGGCGCAGTATTACTGCTCTTAACAAAAAATTTCGAAAATTCCAGGAAAATAAAATTCGTATTAATTATGACCCATTGTGCTTTAAAGTAATATTTTATGTTTTTGTTTTTGGTTTGTTTTTCTTTTTTACTACAAAAAGTGTTATTCTATAAATCTTGAATTTAGTATTCATTTCTATTTTTCTTTTTTCTATTCATTCCATTTTGGTTATTGTTGTTGCCGTTGTTATTGTTGTTATTGGTGTGTAGTGTTGCCGTTTTTAAAATGTATTACATAATTGCTTATTGGATTTCGTTATTGTTACTCTACACGCTTGATTTGTAAGCTATTGGTTGGCTATACGTTATTGCAGCTCATAAATTATAATCACACCAGTCCAATACACTTCCGATAGTTTGTTTTAAAAATTTTATTTTCTTTTTATTCTTTGTATTTTTCGTTAAAACTATTTGGTGAATTTAAAATTCTGTAGTTGTTTTAAAGTATTTTAAGTAGTTGTTTAGCATTTTTCATAAATGCAGCGAACGTTTGAAAACATTAATTTTTATTTTTGCCTCTACAAAATAGTTTTATCTTAAGAGTTGCTACACAATGCAAGAGTTTCGATATTTTTTCATTAATTTTTGGGTTTTTTTTTTGTTTGGCAAATAAAACAAAAGCCAAAGCAGCAGGAATAGTGTTTTACAAAAATTTATTGCAATTTTCTTTTTTTTTATCTAAATAAGATCTACTTTAGCTCTACTTCAGTGCTTTCTTCAAACAGAGCAAATTTGTTCTATTAGCAAAATGGTTTCAATAAAGTCTGTCACTCTCTTTCTCTCTCTCTTGCTCTGCGTATGTCTGTGTAACAGAGAAAGAAGAAAATTAATGCCAGTGGCTTTGAATAAAGACAAGATTGTGTAGGTGATTTTTGCAACTAGAAATGTGTTGCAACCAGCATAGACCACCAAACATTAGCAGCTCAACCTCAACAATATTTAGTTGAACGAGTATTTTGTAAACAGGCTACTACGTGGCCAATTGTACCGTACCAGTATCTGTTATTTTCATGGTTTAATACACGACTATGGAATTTAAGCTTTAACTGCATAGTGTACAAATAAAAGAAAATATAGTAAATAAAATAAAATAAAATAAAATAGAAAGAAAAATGTAAGAAATTGGTAGCAGAGACAACATTATAAAGTATGTTGTTGAGAAAAGTGTAAAATAAAACACAGAAACCGCCAATTTTTTAGATTATCTTCTGTTCTATTCTTTTGTTTTATTTCTGGTTTTTTTTTTTTTTTTTGTCTTGCTGTTCTTAATATGGTCGAGTTTTAAATAACTGGGAAGGACTTAAGGAAATCTTATTAAACTAAATTAGATTTGAGGCCAACACTGAGAGAAAAATTTGGTAGCTGTAGAGTATTAATCTTTATAATATGAAAAATAACTTTATATTGGAAAACAATGCTATAAAACTAATAATATTTAATGTAGTTGTAATGCTTTTAACTTCAATTATACCTTTTTGAATTTATAGAAATAAACTTTAGTCAGTAAGCATTTCGTCTTACGACACTACAGTAAAGGATATTTGAAAGACAATTTAATTATATCGCAACATTTGTTACTCGTACGAAAAGTAACATTCAACACAGTACGGTATAGAAAACTTGTTTGCCAGGCAAATTGCACTTAAAAAGTTAATTAATATCGTCGAAAATTTACAATTAAATTTTTAAATTAAAATTTTTATCGAAATTATTCAAATTTAAACAAAACCACTAAACAATTTAATTGATAGCTGAATAAACAGTAACAAAATATTCTACTGAATGACAATGACACTCTGAGTGACCAGTTAAAATCTCTACATCCGATATAGTTGAACTTTTTAAGGCATACATTCATACATACATAATTGACCATTACAACCCTGTGTTAGAGTTACGGCCCACACTGGTACGGCTTCATACATTTTTGTGCAAAAAAAATAAGGAGTGGACCTAGAAACTTGAAAGTTGGCACGGAGTATTAAGTATATTGACTAAATTAAGAAAATAAAATAGTTTCAGGAAAATTAGCCACACCCAACGCCCACCGCCCATACAATCAAAATGGATATTTTTACATAAAACCTTTCGTATAAAAGCAAAAGTCTTAAAATTTAATATATATACTTCTTAGAAAAACCAAAGGACGCATGCCAAGTTTCATTAAAATCAGCCACGCCTATCGCACCGTCTTGCCTTCTGTGTAGGCGGCATTTTGGTGACTAAAATTCGATTTTTTAAAACTATTTTTTACAAATCAAATAATACCGTTGCAAAGAAGACTGTTTCACTGAGACAAATTCGTAATTTATTTGATTAAAAAGAGATATTTTGTCTTAGAAAAAGTCTACAGAAGTCACTTAAATATTGTAAAACGAAAACTGAGGAAAATTTTTACACAGTTCAGTAGCTTTCATATGTCAGATATTTTAATTGATAACTTTTCAATGCCGTTTTTATTGAAATATAGCACTTCCTTTACAATTCGTAGAAAAAATTGTTTATATTGCGTGTGTAGTGTAGGAGATATGACCGAATTAAAATTGCCTTCTAAGCCTCAAAATTTGCAGTTTTTCTTTTAAATAAAAGATAGGCCCGGCTATATTACTGGAACCGAATGAACCCTAAAAGCCTATTCTTTGAATTTACCCAAATAACCACAAGTTTTTACAGATCGTTGAACCAACTCATGCATTTTCTTAAAATGGCCGGGAATTGCAACCCTAAGAGTATGCAACAGATTTTAATACAAACGTCTACTGCAATTACATGATTGTGAAGGAAATTTTTCCCAACTAATTTCAGGTTTTTAAACCGGAATTACTTAGGGGCAAAAACGGGCAGCTGAATTTTTAATAAATAATTAGCTGAGACTTCAGGCTTTAATGTGATATAAGTATCTGGCTGGAGCTCGTTGGAGCTCAGAAGATGCAATCCATAGAATTTGTAGAAAATATATATTTTTGGACAATTTTTTGTAGTAAAAAAAAATATTTGTTTTAAATTTAAAAATTTTTTGTATTTGCATTTATATCATAAAAAACTTCCAATTGTATGAAAAAAAATCTCTTTAGTGTCATTACAAGAGTATTTTAAAAGCATGAAGCGATAGAATGTAGCACATATAATACGGTCATTTTAAACTCATTCACTTAGGTCAACTTTGAATGTCTCTGGACAAAAATGTAATAAAGATATGAGCCTAATATTTTTGGTGCATGATAATTACTTAAATTGTCTATTATACACTGTAAAAAAATTAGGTAGATCAGAAGGCATGCAAAAAATTAATTAATGCCGCCCTTGAACCAGTGTGCGACGTAAACAATCTTTTCGGTTCTTTTTTTTAATGTTTTCTTCAGTGTACTATTTTCTTGGAAATTCTTTACTATTCTAACCAAATAAACAATATAGCATCTGTGTTTTGTTCTCTGTTCCTCTATTTGTTTTTTCTCTGGAATTACAGTGGTGGCTGTTAAAGCATTTGTACACTCTTTAACACTGTGTAGTACTTCGTAGCATGTCATTTGTTTGCATCAGTGGTTTGTTTGCTTTTCTGGTCTGAGGATTTGTTCAAATTATCTAAACTGCTGCTATAACAGCAGCAGTAAAATTTTATAAAAAGAACACACAAAAACAAACAAGAACAACAACAACAAATTTAATATTAAGATTGAGCTACAATTGCATTTCATTGGCTTTAAGAAGAAAGTCAACCACAGCCACAGAAAATAAATTCAATTTTGCAACAGAATTTTAATAGAGAAGAGAAAACAAAACAGAGAAGGCCAGCAGATAAAGTAATAAAATTGAAAAAAAAAACTAAATTCAGATAAATCTTAAGTAAACTCTTTAGAAGGCCAAAATTTAGAAGTAGGGAGTAAAAGGGAAGTAAAAACTAAAAAAAAAATATATAAAACTTTATCGGTATAAAAACCTAAATATTCGATTATTACGGATCATATTATTTCACGCGTTTGCTATTTTACATAAATTTGTGGTATTTTTATTTTTTATAATACAAATCTTTTCTGACCGTATTATATTGTGATCTGTTTTTCTAACGTATACTCTAAAGATTAATTTTATAAAATTGCAATATTCTGAGAGGACAAAAGAAAGAATTTTAGGCATATTATTATTAAATCAATATACATATATTATAACTTAAACTCCATATTTCGATATCGCAGGGCCAGATGCCTTATTCTATAGCTCCCCTAAGCTAAAACTCTCTCGCTAAAAATGTATAAACTTGATTTAAGACTTTTTGGCTATGAATAAAATTTTTTAACCCATTTTGTAATTTAAAAGCTTCATTCCCATTATCTCTAAAATTTTTCTTTTATTTATTCTAACTAACATCCGGCTTTAAAAACCCAAATTTTTAGCGTTTTAGCTTAAGAGAATTACAAAATAACTACTTTTTTAATATCAAAAAAAAATTTTTTTAATCTGAAGGCGTATGATTATTATTTAAATCAAAATATTACTTATTCGTTTGCTTGAAGCATCTTCTTAATTCCAATTATACGAGTACCGTATTTGCCGGACGATAAGACACACCTTTTTACTCTGAAAATTTGACCTAAAATCAGGGTGCGTCTTATGGTCCGATGCGTCTTATCGTCCGGCAAATACGGTATATAAAAAAACTCTTTGTAGTCTGTTTGTTTGTCGGTCACACACTCCCACACGATTGAACGGATTTTATTAAATTTTGGAGTATAGACATACAAACTAAATAGTAATGTGTGTAAATCTTGAGAACGGTTGAAGCTAAAGTTTCCCAACTTAGCCTGAATCCTTCTAAAATTAAGCAAGATAGGAAAAGTGGGAGTGGTAAGTAGGTCAAATGGCCAGTTAGTCAAAAACGTGATCAAATACAATTAGCACAAGGTGCTGTTTTGAAACCATTGCCGGGCCAAACTGAAATATCCAAAAATAGGAAAAGAACTACAATCAACCAGAGCTGTTTATAAAGTGGAGTAAAGCAAGGGGGTCTAGGTTCGCACATTGCGCCAAGATAACGAAAAAAAGCAACGTAAAGAACTACAAGAAAGTGGGCGTGGTAACTCCTATACAAATTAAGTACTGATTTTTTTATATCTTGAGAAATGTTAAAGCTAAAGTTTCCAACTTTAGTCTGTCTGAACAACTTCACGATCAGCAGTCATAAAGTGGGCGGAATTGCACGCTAAGGCCTAGTACATCTCATATATGTTAAATATTGATTACTTTACACCATCAGAAGTGTTAAAGCTAAAGTTACTGAATTCGGTGTTATTGATAGTCAATAAAAATCTTCAGTAGGAAAAATGATGGACAGTCGAAGTACTTCCTACACAAACGAAAGCTAAAGTTCTTGTTCCGTCAGAAACGCTTTAATTAGATCAAAGTTAACTGCAATTTTCTGGTAATCAAAGAAGAAATGATGTCCGTGAAAGAATAGTACACTAGCCAAACTGAACAATTGTTTTCGACTCCAGCTACGGTAGCTAAAGTTTGGAGTCACTAAAAATCACTAATGGAAAGTGTGGAAAAATGGTAGTGGTAAGTTTAGCCAAGTACGTGGAGTTGAGGCTAGTGAATCTTTCTATGCGGTTAGGTGCTGTAAAACGAATTCGAGTGAGATTGAAACTAACTAAAGAAATAAAAAAATATTGGTAGCTATTCGGCAATACTCATTTCACTACTCCCTACACTTTAGGTTACTTTAGTTACTCACGTGATAGTTAATTTATGTTTTTATGATTATGATTTTCTAAGGAGTTAATAATTTATACAAGAAATGGAAAATTATATGGATCAAAAATATAGTGAATGGTGAACTGAAGATTCCCGAATAGCTACCAATATAAAAAATAGATCAATAAGCCCATGAACATGATATATATTAACTGATGTATTCATTAAAAAAATATTATAGTCAATATAAACTCTTAATAAATCTGTAATATCTTTTATGAATACATCAGTCAATCTTTTATTTAATTTAAATATAAATAACAAAGCACACAGAGGTTTGGCTTTTGTGAATATAAAATTTTAAATAACAAAATATCTCATGGCTTGTAGAATTTTATATAACGTTTCAGTAGGGTTTCTTTGCCAGTTATTCAAAGCATTCGTTGTATAGTAACTTAAAAGATTAATTAAAAGTTGCCTGCTGCAGTCAAAATTGTGTAAACAATGTTCTAAAATACAAAAAAAAGTCTGAAAAATTTAAAAGTTTTTAAGCTTTTCTACTGTTTTATAACATAAAATATTTTGTCATTTGCATTTTAACAACAACAGAATATATATAAAATTTACTTGTATTGTACTTATATATTATTTTAATTTTTTATTGCAAAGCCAACTCTTTGTAGTGCTACATTTTGGAAGAAACTTTTGTTTTTTATTGTTCTTGTGGTCTTCTTAATACCACAGCTATTGGGGAAGTAATGAAATCAACTGAGAGCATCAAACTGGAAATCATTACTTAATTTCAGTTTTTGTGTTTGTTTTTTTTTCCCCTTAAAAATATGGTTTTGGTCAAAAATTTTTTATACACAAAATTTTTCTCAAATCCGTTTACTTATTTGCTGTTAAACAATTGTCAAGAGTTGGTAAAGAAAAAAAAAATAAAATGAAATCTTTATGAAAACAGCTTAAAAGAGTCATTATCTATCACTGAATGCTCTATAGCATAATATAAAAATTCTCAATGAAATATAATTGTTTTTTGGTTAAATTGAACTTCACATTAAACTGGTTATTTTAAAGTTACCATCCTAAAAAGGTAAAGCTTTTATGAAGGTAGCCAACTTATAATAAAAATGTGCTCTGCCAGAATTATAGGTGCTCCCTTAGTTTATTGCAACATGCTGAACCCCTTTTTTAATTTTACGGAATATCTCTATTTTTTGTTTTTTAAGACCAATACTCAGGGGAAACCCCTACTCATGCAGTGCATTGCATTGGAATGTGAAGATGGTTGATAGGTTTTTTTTTTTTTTTCTTAGATGTTTGTATATATTGCGCCTTTTCTTGTTGATGAAACAAGTTGCTGTCAATTTGTCCACTCAAGAGCCAGTGTTATACCTTCACCCTCTAATGATCAAACAGCAATTGCCTCATCTGTCGGTGGATGTTTTTTATATGAATCGTGAGCGTCTTGAGTAGATTAGCTGTTGTCTTCCCAGAAGGTGGCGCTGTACTCCTGATCATTGGTTTCTGGTGGACTGGATTAGGAATGTCAGGGGGCGATTTCTTGCAGATGGTCTTGCTGGAGGGGGGGGGGGGGGGGGGGGGTGGGGGGAACCTCTTCTTTTTCTTAAATTTAATTTTATATTTAAATTGTAATTTTAAAAAATCGAAAATTTTTATATTTATAATTTCGTCCTTCGCTGGGATTGAACCTTGGTCGTGTGAGTTTCTGTGCGAGCGCTCTATCACTATGCCACGACTCCCCCCATAGCTCCATGGTATAAATAAACTTAAAAAACTCCAATAGAGTGGAAAGAGAAAAGTGGGTATACTATATGTCATACATATTATACATAGACTTTAAATTATTGTACAATTTAAAACTAAGAGGTTTCCCCACCCTCCTCCAAGAAGTCCATCAACAAAGAAACCGCTCCCTAACATTCCATTCTAACCCACCTTAGCCATTGACAACAAAGACGACTGATAAGGATCTATTGAAAGGTAGCAGATGACAGCTAATCCTACTTAGCGAAGACACTCACACTCACTCACACAATCATCAACATGCAACGATGAGACAATAGCTGTTATCATTAAAAGGTGAAGGTATAACACTGGCCTTTGAATGATCAATTCACAGCAATTTGTCTCATTCCTAAGGCGCTTAATAATAAAATAAAAAGAAAAATATATGTTCTGTTGTCATAATGTTCTGTTCTTTTCACAAAAATTCTAATACTTTACACAGCATTTAGTAGGGGTTTACCTTTGAGTATTTGTCTTAATAAAAAAAATATCATAAGGCAGTGCATCACAATCCACGTTGCATGAATCCATAAAGAGTTTCATACTCCACTGTCATTAAAGAGTACTTTTGCCTTAGATTCATATGGTAGATAAGTACGAAAGCAGTAATTGAAACATTGCACTTGAAAGTTCTATACAATTTATACCATTACCGTCAATGGAGACAACTAGTCTGGCCCGGAATGAAATACAGTATTCCCTGGATAATTGCAGTGACAAAAATGTCAAAATTTTTGGGCAATTATGCGTGAAAGTCGTTTAAACGAATACGGTTAATTGACTCTTTGAGGTAATTAAAGGAATACGCTTAATTGCCTGTATATACTGCCGTCAATACATGTGAAAAGCAAGTAACTTTATGCTTAAACTTATACACAGACTAAACTGGAAGGTTGTATAAAAACACAGTTTGAAAGTAAATTTAACAGACATTTTATGCCTATATAAACATAGTTGAGTTGAGCTGCAGTTTTTAGAAAATAACTATTTTGGGTAATTTAACGAGGGAAATATGTTTGAGGTAATTTGAGGTAATAAAGCGAATAACGCAGTTAACCGTGAAATTTTATTAGAAAATGGCAAGAAATATTATGGGAATTTACAAATTGACGTAAATAAACGTGAAAGGCAATTAAGCGTGGAGCAATTATCCGGGGAATACTGTAGTAATCCATTTCTAACCGGTAACATTGTATTTCACAACTAAAAACTAAATTTGGCAAATTTTAACCGTTTCAGTTTTATTGCATTTTTAAATTTAAGTTGTCGAAGCAAGGTTTTATAGCACTCAGAGTCATTTTTATCAATTAGAACCAATTGTATGCACACAACTAGTGGACTACATGGTTTAAGTATCATATAAGACTCAGCAGATATGCAAAATTATGACACAGGTGTGCTTTTGGCTTCTTCCAACACTGATTTATTCTTACGATCCACTCGTACCCCTCTAAGAGCACAACTTTTTGTTGTTAATTCTCCCGTGAATCTCACAATGCATTATAGAGAGAATTCGTTCTTTAGCCGTCCTGCTCGTTTATGGCACAAATTGCCTGTGAATGTTTTTCCTATCAATTATGATATGAACAGGTTCAAATTAAATGTCCACAAATATTACTACAATTGTCCCCCTTTCATTACCATATTTTCGTAGACGAGCACAATAGAATGCATAGGGTTATCCCCCCCCTTTAGGTAGTGGCCCTAATAATAATAAAAATTGTCACAAATTACTAATAAAACCGCAACTTTTATTGTGATAAACATACTTAAATGAGAAGATTGAAGGAATTTGAATTTAGAGTGTTACAAATTTCAGCTCAAACACGACACCGTTTAACAATCTATGATGGCGGAGTATAAAATTATATTTACTTAAGAGTCCATACAGTACTTTAGTATGCACTCACAAGCGTGACTGACTGAAAACTCGGAATTGTGGTCAACAGTACAATAACTTGTAAAAATTTATATATTTTTAAACTCTTAAAAAGCAAACAAAAAAAAAAGAAAAGATTTGTAAACAAAAATTCAAAGAAATATATAAATAAGTGCTTAACTGCAGGCAATTTTTCTTTTATAAATTTTGTTTTAAAATGAAAGCTTTTACTTAAAATAACAAAAAATAAAACAAAGAATGTATGTATGTAAGTGTGTTTTTACAATTGTAAAAAAAAACTATTTCTGTACAAAAATATAAAAGATTTACAGACTCACACTCACTCAACTGATGCCATATAACACAAACCAAAACTGGTAAAAGTTTTTAACCAAAAAAAAAAAAATTTTTTAGTGCTTTAATATGAACTCAAATCCTGTGTCTCATTCCTTCTTTTATTTTTTATATTTTATTTTATTGCAACAATTTTTATTTTCTCTTTTTGTTGCTGCTTTTAGTATATTGCAATCAAAATTGTATACTTATGAGACCATAAATCAATAGAGAATCCTGCACACCAATATTTTTAGCATGATTTATAACAATCTCTACAACAACAATAATAAGTCAAACAAGATATATTTTTAGTATAAAAAATATATATAAAAATTTATTTGTGTTTTACCAAACAAAATACAAAACGAGTGTTACACAAAAACTATTCGTTTGGGCAACCAGTTGACCAACCCACATTACAGAGAGTTGCTGCATTGCCTTTATGTTACATCGAGACTTTATATAATAAAAACTATCAAAAGCTTTAAAAAAGAATTTATTTTAAGTAATTCAGCTAAAAAAAACCCAAAAAACACAATAATTTTTTAAAGACCTTAACAAAAATTGATAGAATTTTATTAAGATGAAGTACATGAAGCATGTTCAGACGAATAGGCTCTCAAAATTTTTATTGCTAAACGGACCAGGGTCGCCGTAGTCTAGTGGTTTCTGTGTTGGCTTACTAAGACAATAGCGCCGGGTTTAAATCTCAGCTCTGACATCTCGAAAAAAAATAAATATAAAAAAATTATTTCTTTCGGCCACTACCTCTCAGCAGTCTTCTGGCATAAGCTCTGGGAGTAATTGATTGCCATGAAAAAGCTTCTCAAATCTGTCGTTCGGAGTCGAATTGAAACTGCAGGTCCCGGTACTCATGGATAAAAATTAACACACACTACATGAGTGCTGGGAGAAGCTAGGCTGTTACGTTGAGACAGAGTTGTAATAGATATTTATGTATGATGACGATTGCAAAAAACTAAACTAAAATACGTTTTATATCTAATAATCGCTATTTTATTTCCAAAAATAATTTTTTTTTATTTGAAGCAAAAAGCTTTTGTGATATTTTAGTACTCTTTCAATTAATTTAATAAAAATTTTAATTAAACTTTGACATCGTTTTTAATTAAATTTTTATTTCATTCAATTTAAATTTTATATGACTTTTAGGTTTTTATTTTCAATTAAATATTTTAATTGATGTTAGTTAAAAATATTTTCAATTAAAATTTTTAATTGATATAAACAATTTTGGCGTTGGTCCGAAAACAATTAAAAATTTAATTGATATTACAAATATTTTATTTGGAATTAATTTTTTTTTCTGTGAGTATCTAAAAGGGCTTCAGCAGTTAATCCATGAATATTGAAGTGTCACAATCCTGTTGTTCAATAAACTCTCCAAAATCTTAAAATGCGAAAAAAAATTGCTTAAATAAATTTGCAGCAAATGAAATATTTTCCGGATTTTTTTAATTTGTTTAAAAGTCTAATTTATTTCTAAAAATAATTTGTTTACCAGGCTATCAAGTATTTAAACATACTAAAATCATCATGAGCAATAAGAATTAAGTATTTAAAAAAATTAATCTAAGTCTTATATATGTGCCCATAATTATGAAAGTGGTCTAAGTCATATATTTCATGTTTCGAGATACTTAACGATTTACATTTGAATAAATTAAAAAATGTTTTAACATTATGCGACATTTTAATTTATAATTTTATTGGTCTTAATTAATAGAAATTTATTACGAATACGAAATTTTGTGTGAATTTCATACGATAATATTGTTTTTAAAGTTTGAATTGACTTAGACCATTTTCAAAATTAACTGAATGTCCTATAAATGACTCAAAGCAATAAAGAACTTTGAGTTTTATTTAAAACAATAATTTCACTGAATATTTATTAATTATTTTTCAACAATAAACCATTTTTACCAACATTCTTAAAATGTTCCTGAAAAACTGGAAGGATGTACGGTAGTAAACTCAAAATATCTTTATGTTTTTTTTCCGATACTGGTCTAATGATGGTGTATAATGGAAGTAATTTAATATTTCCGTATGTTTTTGGTCTTCCTCTTATGGGAAAAAGATCCAAAACATGATATTTAGAATCATCTAAGGAGTTGTATAAAACATTTTATAAGGTTCATTTTTTAAGAATCTCATCCATTGAATTTGTAGCCAAGAGACAGATTCACCCGCGATATTTTTTACTCTTCTTGTTATTGATTCTGATATCGTTGAAATAAAATCCGGCTGCGAAATTCCCTTTATCGGAAATTTATTTCTTCTTCTGCACTTTTCTATCAATTCAAAATAATGCTCAGGTTTGCTTTTTTATTTTAATTTCTATCAACCCAAAATCACGGTCATTCGGTAGAAAGGAATGAGCCGATACCAAAAATTTTTGGTCTAAATTTTGACTTAGACCACTTTCATAATTAACACTAAATGAATTTCATATAATGTTGAAATTACAACCACTATCTAATGGTTCATTTTTGACAATTTCCTAAAAATTACATTGAATAAATTTAGTTTAAAATAATGTGGTATGAAATAACTGATAAACAAATTTTTTTAAAATTTTTACTTAGACCACTTTCATAATTATGGGCACATATATATGTTTGGTTTCACATAAAAAATTAAACTACAGATACAATGCCAATGCCAATATCAAAAAAAAAAATATATTTTTTTTGTTTTTGTACTGGCAACCATTTTGTGGCAGAAGTAAAAATTCTTACAAACACTAAACTGTTCTTTAAATCTAGCAATCACTTCAAACTTACATGTATGTGTGGTTGCTTCACATATAAAAAAAAGCCAACACATACACACACAACTACCTACTCTGACCTGAACTGTGCTCCTGTATACATATATCTGATCAAACAAGAATGACATATTCATCAACCACTCTCAACGAGGTGGAATAAATATTTTGAAAGAAACGTTTAACAAAAACTGGTCACCAACAGATTCAAGTAAAATACGAGTGAGTACCATAAATATTAAATGATTTTTTTGGGATGATGGAAAGAAAAAAGAGAACAAAATATACTCGTACATGAAATGCACCGTTAACAAAACAAAATGCAAAGAAAAAAAATTGGAAAGTGAAATTTCATTCATTTCCGTTGTTATAGATAACTGCAAGAGATGATGTATGTGTGTATGTGGTTTTGTTGTACAAAAGGTAGATCACAAAAATGCTTTAAAGGGCCCACATCAGCGTATTTATTTCAAACAATTGCAAGACAATAAAAATCTACTCTAAATCCGGAACTAAGAGGGTTGGAAGAAAAGTTATTATATGCTAAATTAAAAACAGCACTATTTTTTTAAATTAAGGATTCACAATTTGTATAAGTCTTTAATAAAATAATTAAATAAAAATATGTTCACACACAAAATATTAAATATTTTAACAATTAAATAGCCACTTGTGAATAAGGCTCTAGGTAGTTCTACTAAAATTATCTAATCAGTTTTTACCAACCTAAACTTCTGCTAAATATATCAGATTTGAATACTTTTTATCACTAAACACACCCTATACATATATATGTAAACTTAATTAATTGTTTTGATTGCTATATTGGAAAACACTTCAAATCAAGCAAAAAAATTTTTAATTTTAAAAGATAGAAATGTGATTTTGTCTTGAACGTTTACATATGTAGTTAATGCGTATGTTTATTTTAATCAAATTTTTTAATTGATTTAATTAAATTTCGAAAAAAAAATTATTTTGTTTTCAATTAAACTTATTAATTAAGGCGATTAAAATTGTAATTATTTTTTGATGTAGTTTTCAATTAAATTTTTAAATTAAGACGATTAACGTTGTAATTCACTTTTAATTTTGAGCTTAATTCGCCTTTTTGATTAATATAATAAAAGTGTTAATTGAAAATATTTCCAATTTTATCCTTTTAATTGAAGTTATAAATGTAGGTACTGGCCCTAAATTTCCCACAGGAAGAATAGAAAATAGGTATTTGGATTGTTTCCACTACTAATTAATTCTTTAATCGTTTAAGAACAATATTAGTTATATCAATTAACAAATTAGTAATTTAAATTTGTCAAGAATAAAATTTTAATTGATACAATTAGAATTCTCATCGTACCATTAACAATTTTATTTATTTGTTTCAATTAAAAAATTATTTGTATTAACTAAAAAAATTAATTAGACAATTTAAATGATACCAATTAACTTTTTGATTGAAATTTTTCTGGCAGCAAATTTTTCTGTGCTTTAATTTTTTTTTTATTCACATGATTACTAATTCATTACGATTATAAAAAATTTAAAAAGAGTCAAGATTGCATGAGATTACATAATTGAATATAATAATAAAGTAATCAGAAGAAATTAGAAATTTAATAAATTTAACGTTATACTGCTTTTTTCTTGGTTTTCATTAGTAATATCGCAGTAGTTTAGTGATTAGTGTATTGGCTTACTAGACAAAAGTTCCGGGTTTAAACCCCAACTAATATGTCTTTCGTCGACTACTTGTTAGCAGTCTTCTCTCAAAAGCTTTAAGCTTCTCAAGTCAGTCAGAGTCGACATTAAGCTGTAGGACTCGGTACTAATGGGTAAAAATTAACACACTCACAACGTTGGTTCTGCAAGAAGGTAGGCTGTAATCCTGAAACAGATGTGTAATGGCCAGTTATGTATGTAACTGTATGTATGTATATCAAAAATCCCCAAATTTCTCAGACATTCCTCTATATTAAGCACTTCCATATGAGGTTGCATGTGTGTCTGCTCATGTTATGACTTATGCAAATACTCCTGCGTATGTGAATTAGTGATTCACATATTTTGTTTTTTTTTAGTTCCTCTTTATCTCTGACACTGTATAAGAAAAGTGTGATTGCAATGGTAAAATGTGTGGAAAAATACATCCAATACTGGTAACAATCTTTCCCTTTTAATTTATTTTTTCTTCCCAGTGCTTTGACCACATTTTGTGGCACCGGATACCATAAGTCATTGTTGATATTAAAATTCTACCAAAAAAAAGTAGAAAAAAAGAAATTGTCAACAAAGTAGGTCGTTGTTAAAACATATGTACGTATGGAGACTACTTGCACACATGCAAAACACAATCAATTGCACTGCATTCCCCACATATGTACACATACATATGCATGTACTCATACTTTCAAATGGGAGAATATTTTTAGACCACAATTGCCTTTTTAGATACAAAAATCAAAAGTTTTTCTGTTTTTCACCAACTGACCTAGAAAAATACACAAAAAGTAAAAGCAAATGAAACAAATTTAATGTCCAATGACATTTTGATCAAATTGATATCTTTTGTTAAGCCGCAAAATGGTACAAAATTTTATTTTGAAAATATTTGCAGAACTTATTTTCAGTGATTTTGTAAATTATTTTAGAGAAAAATAGAAAAATATTTTTTTTTTTTATTTGAGAAAATAATTTTACATGACATTTCATTACAACGTTTATTGAAATGAAAAATATCTTTTAATGGGCAAACTTTTAAATTGGGCTTTAAGTTTGTAATAAAATAACTTTATATCAATTTCTATTAGGAGTTATTGAATTTAAAAATAAAATTGAGAATTTTTGCACTTAACTATTAATTTTGAAATCATCAAATTAACTTCTATGGAAATAAAAACTAAAGAACCTGAATGACACTCAGCAATCTATTGTTGTTGACATTGTAAATCTTTTGGTAAATAATTAACGTTTTATTCAAAAATAAATCGTCATTTAAATCAAAACTGTAACTCTACATTGATGATTACGATACCTCAATAAACAAATTGGAGATTAGCGGTTCACAGTCAAAAAAATTAAAAAAAACGTATCAGGTTTTTTATCATTAATTTTAAAAGGTCATTTAATTGGTATCTACGGAAACAAAAAGTAAAGAAACCTAAACTTTGTCCTAGAAAAAGACTCCACTTCAAAACGTTTTATTTGGTATAAATAAAAGCGCAGTGGCACAAAGTTCAAAAGAATGAAATTTGTAAAGTATTTACCACACCTGACATAGAAACACAAAGACTATATGTGCCCATAATTATGAAAGTGGTCTAAGTCAAAATTTAAAAAAATGAGTTTATCAGTTATTTCATACCACATTATTTTAAACTAAATTTATTCAATGTAATTTTTAGGAAATTGTCAAAAATGAACCATTAGATAGTGGTTGTAATTTCAACATTATATGAAATTCATTTAGTGTTAATTATGAAAGTGGTCTAAGTCAAAATTTAGACCAAAAATTTTTGGTATCGGCTCATTCCTTTCTACCGAATGACCGTGATTTTGGGTTGATAGAAATGAAAATAAAAAGCAAATTACTTATACAACTTCGATAAAGCGAATGTCGCAGCCGGATTTAATTTCAACGAAATCACTAGAAGAATCAATAACAAGAAGAAAAAAAAAAATACCGCGGGCGAATCTGTCTCTTTGGCTACAAATTCAATAGATGAGATTCTTGAAAAATGAACCTTATAAAATGTTTTATAAAACTTCTTTAGATGATTCTAAATTTCACGTTTTGGATCTTTCACCTAAAAGAGGAAGACCAAAAATATTAAATTACTTCTATTATACACCACCATTAGACCAGTAAGAATAAAGAAAAACATAAAGATATTATGAGTTTACTACCGTACATCCCAGCAGTTTTTCAGGAACATTTTAAGAATCTTAAATACTCGAAATAATGATAAAAATGAATTACTTTTTAAAAATAATTAATTAATGTTCACGAATTATTTCAATCAAATTATTGTTTTAAATAAAACTTGAAGTTCTTTATTGCTTTAAGTAATTTATAGGACATTCAGCTATTTTTGAAAATGGTCTAAGTCAATGCAAACTTTAAAAACAATATTATCGTATGAAATTCGCACGAAATTTCATATTCATAATAAATTTCCATCAATTAAGACCAATAAAATTATAAATAAAAATGTTGCATAATGTAAAAATATTTTTTAATTTATTTAAATGCAATTCATTAAATATCTCGAAACAAAAAATATATGACTTAGACCACTTTAATAATTATGGGCACATATATCAGAGCTTAATACTGCATTAAATAGAGCTTCTAAAGCACTGAAATTTGTCTTCATTCATCCAGATTAGGCTGTTGCAGTATATTTCTATGATTTCTCGTTTTAACAATTTCTTTATAATATGGTTCATCTCCATTCAACGTTAAACGTAATATTCACTTATGGTTAAAAAAAAACTTAAATTCTAACAATTTTTTTTTATTTAAGACCAATACTCAGGGGTAAACCTTTATTGAATGCAGTGCATTGTATTCGAATCTTAAATATATACATAGATATAGATAGATGTGATGATGTTAAGCGCCTTATGTTAATGAGACAAATTGCTGTCAATTTGATCACTCAAAGGCCAGTGTTACACCTTCACCTTTAATGGATCAACAGCAATTGCCCCATCTGGAAGTTAACTGTGAGTTGTGAGCATCTTTTTTTATTATTAGCTGTTATCTTACCAAAAGGTGGCATTGTATTCCTGATCATTCGTTTCTGGGTGGAATAGACTGGAAATGTAGGAGATCGGTTTCGTGAGGAAGGACTTCTTGAAGGGGAGAAGGGACCTCTTGTTTTTTAAATTATAATTTTTTGAAAAACCACAAATTTATTTTTTTAACTTTTTCTACTTCGCAGAGATTTTAGTTTCTGTGCACGACCACGACCTTCCCCTCTTGTTAGCCTTTCACACCCACACAAAGAACTTTGTTCTCTTCGGTCTCCTTATGGTACGACATGGGGTCTATCGGCAAGAACTACACTGTGGATTTATACTGCCATTGTTAGGCTCATAATCACTTTTATGGCAATAGCTTGTTGGAGAAAGTTTGAAGAAGCAGCCATCATTAGAAAACGAGGCAAGGTACAAAGATTTGCCTGCTTCGCAGTAACTGTGGTAGTATCCAACGGTGGCTTTGGAGTCACTGTTTGGGTTAACAGAACTTTGCATTTATGTGATGAGTGTGGCTGCATATTCAACAGCAAATACTTTGAAATATGTGAGGGAGTTTGCCCCTCTTCGCAGAGTAGTCAGAAACTCAAATACAGAATTGGATGCTAAGCCCTTAGAACTGTGCTTTGGCAGACGATTCAAAGTAAAGATACAAGACTGGAAGCATTTGTCTAAGCATTTAAAGTAAGTTCGATCTAAACTGAAATACCGATAACATGGACAGTGGAGTCCATGCTGGATTTCGTGGTCCCAACCGAAATATTTCGATTCCACTTGGAAACTCAATGAGTGTTTTTCCGGCTGCGGTCATGGTCATTATAATATGCGCTAAAATAAACCTCCACAGTTGGCGTAAAGCTAAAACAATGAATATTTTCTCGGAAAACAGAGTCGCTTTAGAGCGCTTTCTCATCGTGTGATGTCTACGCCAATGGTTTTAATGAAAAAGTCTATATCATCCAGTCTCAGGATACTGTAGGGGTTTCTTTTTCAGTGCATAACAACTAACTAGATCTAAAACAAAAATTATTAAAAAGAACAACCTATTCATTGAACACGAATAGCTTTCAACATTCGTCTCTTTATATGAGAACCACCAACAAAATTGACAAACAAAAATGTCAAAACCCATTCGTGTTCTATGAACAGGTTGGAAGTAATATCCTATCGAATTAGAACCTGAAATAGCAAAACCCAGAGAAATATGCCATTACATTGCTCACACTTACTCTTAGAAGATCCAAAGGAAATACTTTTTGAATAACGTTGGCAGACGCTTATGAACTTAGCCAGCTTTTTAAAGCATGCAATTAACTAATAGCACCAAAGAAAATAAGAGTACTATGCAGCAAATCTCGGCAATGTAAGCATCTCACAGCCAAAATCTATCCTATTCAAAGACATTTTTAATAGCGTAGCTGGATTACTATTGTTGCCAGTCATTTATTTAATTTTACTTATAGAAAATAATTATTTATAGACTTAAGAAAAATAGCAAAAATACAAAATTTATTGATAATCAATCATAATACACTTACATTTATCAACTGAGAGTTACAAGAAGGTTTAGTATTAATATAAAACTTACTTAGCAGAAGCTCTAAATAGAATTTAAAAAATTCTAAATCCATCAGAAAGAAAGTGTTTAGAATTGTCCTGCGACATTAACATAGTGAGAGCGATGAATCCTTTTCCAAGTGAGATTCAGGAATTGCTTTTGCACAAATTCAATATTTCTGCTATAATTGCTACAGTTAACCCATGTAATGGATTAAATTAAATTAAATTTTGAAATAAATTTGCTTTAAAGAACAAGTGTAACCTCACTCACTCGTTCAGTGAAATTAAATTAAAGTGTTTAAAACCGAATTAACTTTTTGCTTGAAAGCGTTTGTTGTGTTGCATATAATTTTTGGCATATTTTATGCATATATGCAACTGCTCTTAATTTATTTATTTTTGTTTTTTTAGTAATATTTACGAAATTAAAATTTAAATGTATTTTACCAAACAGTTAAATATTTTCCATAAAATTTATTTACAAATTCTGGTTATAAATAAATTGTATGCGTTTTTGTAATTTATATTGCATTTTTTTTTTTTTGTTTTGTTACGAGTAATTAATTTATTTAATGAAAAAGAGTATATTTTCCAAAAAATCTAAATTCTAAGAATTTAAAATAAATATTTTCCAATTTAAATTCAATATTACTATTGCAGCCCAGCCCCATTTTTATCAGCATATGCATATGCAAACTATTTTAAACATTTGCATTTAATTTTTCATAATTTGTTTGAGGCTTTATTTTATATTATTTCACTGGAGTTTAAATGAATTTTCATTCAAATGAAAATGATCATTAAATTTTATGACTATCATTTGCAATTATTATTTGCTATTATTGCCTTTTTTTCTATTTTCAAACTGTATTAGAAGCTTTAATGGAAAATACCTGGAAATACAATACTTGGTAGTACTAAAAATAGGTGTTAAACAAATTGAGCTTATGAAGCAAAGCCTTATATTTGTTGGTTTTTAGTTCCATATAAAGTTAAAGTGTAAATTAATTATAAAAAACTAATTTTCATTTTCAATATAAAGCTTTTCAAAAGTCTTGTTTATAATTTAATTAATATTTCATTATAGTTTCCAAATAACATTTAATTTCAAAATACCAGCTTTTTCACTGTGCATTTATTGTACACACGTACACATCTGCTTGCCATTTAAAAGACGTTAATACGATAGAATTGATTATTAGTTTAGGGCATCAAATTAAGTTCAAAATTTGCTGGTACTTAATGCTTAACTCAAATATTACAATATTATAATCAAATTAATTGAAATTATTCGCAGTAATCAGTCTTTGTTCACAGAAAAAATTATTGCTGGAATATTTTCAAACAAACGCTTGTTCAATTTTTATTTCGTTTTCAAATAAAGTTTTGTTTGATTCTATTAATAATTTTGTTTGAATGTATTTTAAAAGTATCAATGTTGTTTAGTTTTTATATACTAAATGGGATATGATTCGCATTTAGTCTATAACTATTTTAACATAAGTATTTATAGTTTTGAATAAAACCTTTGGGAAAAAGTCTCCTGATGAGTCTCTTAAGCAGAGACGAAATGGTCATAGAGACATGCATATCCCCAAAAGCATACATTTCATATTAGGTGAAAATAAATAATATAATATTAATAATACTATTAATAATAATAAAATATAAAAATAATTTACCACAAAAAATTTAAATTTGTAATTACAAATTTGTTGTTCGAATTCACAAATTTCTTTGTAGGACCGAAATTAAACAAAAAATTTATTAACGCAGTGAATTTCGTGTCTGAATCAAAAAAATAATTTTTTCTGTGTTGTTTATGTCTCTGGAAGTAGTGCAGACATAGCAAAAAAAATGTCACACAATAACAAAATACAGGCATATGGATATGCTACGATTACTTGCAAGGGCAATAAAATATTTGAAAGTGGCACCACTGAGTTAAATCTATTATACGCGTATGGATATAAACATCTGTCAATTTAAATTTTAAATGTGGCTGTCGTTTTCAAAACCCGCAGTGCAGAAGTTGCTGGAATACTTGTGCAAGGGAGACTATATGGCAGTCAGACGTTGGAAGTTTTTTGGGATTTCTTTTTTCGTTAGCTTGACGCAATGTGCGAACCTACACTCAGAAAAAAAGTGGTAGAAAACTACCGAAATTGATACCATTTGGTATTAAAATTGAGTTAAGACCGTTTGTGCTTACTTCGTTAACGGTTGGTATCGATTTTTTTTTATTAACTTATGATATTTTTACACAATTGTTCAGGATTTTGCTACCGGTTGTTCTTGATTTGTTAACTTATGGTATTTTGTGTCCATTGTTCTTATTTTAATAACGCATAAAGCTTGATTTGGTACCGAAAGTTAACGAAATATTGTTCACAATTTGTTCTTAATTTGATACCCTTGGTTAATAATTTTAGAACGCCTTTTTCCCTCTGTGTAGAAACGCCCTTGCTTTACTCCACTTTATAGACAGTTCTGGTTGGCTGTAGTTCTTTCCTTATTTTTGGTGATTTCAGTTTGGTCCCTGCAATGGTTTCCAAACGGCACCTTTTGTTAATTGTAGTTGATCACGTTATGGATTAACTAGCGATTTGACCTACCTGCCGTTCAAAATAAATAAGAAGCTGGCTACATGGCGGTAGTTTCCGCCAATACACTGTCTGCCTTGTAGCCGTGTAGCCTGCTGCTGTCTATGTGTTTAGACCATTACCTAGAGGTTTTTCATTTATTTTTATTTTGCATAAATTTTTTAAGATTATTTTACTTCTGATAGATACTCAGCAGAGAATCGGGTCTTTTTTCTGCAGTTATACACGCTGAAATCATACGACGTTAAGAATTCAATATGATTTTGATCATATGGTCTCCATAACCGACACGTAATCTGGAACTCCAATTTTTACAGAAATGTCACAATACTTGCAGTCCCATTTTTGCAATCACTCTTCTAATATTGTGTTTCAGGTATTCAATTGTCTCCGGTTTGTTGATACTGATAAGTGGCTTTACATAAACCCGAATAAAGTGTTGAGTTAAATCGCTCTAATCGCGAGGATTTGCTTTCATGACTTTTCCAGACTATAAAGTGCACTAAACTATACATTTCTGGGCATGTAATTGCGGTTCGACAATAGCTTGTACATTCTTCTCACTTCAAGTACAACCATTCTGCTTATTTTAGTTGCCTTTCAATAAAAAATGGGCTTCATAGGAGAACAACATTTCTAATAGAAATTTTATATCAATTCGGGCTTCAGTCCACTCGCCAAATTGGTGGCACATACAATGGTGGTTTAGTTGTTAAAGTTTAGCCGTGCGTGGTATAGTGGTTAGAGCGCTTGCACAAAAACTCACTCGGCCCAAGGTGAATTCCCAGCAGATAATGAAAAGTTAGAAAATTTATTTGTGGTATTCCGAGAAGTCCATATACAAAAAAAACCTTGACAACAGAAAACGAATGTTCAAGAGAAAAGGCAAAATCTATTGGGAAGTGTCAGTTAACAGCTAAAACCTACTTAGCGAAGGCACTCACCACAATTAATATGTAACGTTGGGGCAATTTCTGTTCATCATTCAAGGGTGAAGGTATAACACTGACCTTTGAATGATCAATTCAAAGCAATGTGTCTTATTTCTAAGGCGTTTAGGATAGGATAGGAGGAAGTGGCAGCCTCGTAATTACAAGGCACACTTGAGCACGCATAGCGGCCCGTTGTGATACCACATGATGCGGGGAGCCCTGATAGGCAGGGGCTCCACACAAGAAGCACTACTTCCCCAGAAAATCATGCTGGAAACCAGCCAGAGAGCCTAATAAATTTGGCAATTGATCCAATATCCAGGATCGACAGGTCAGTCAAGCTATCGAAAAAAGGAGATCCTAATGTAAGAAATCTGCGTCGAGCCAGAGATGGACACTGGCAAATATAGTGGACCACAGTCTCCTCCTCCTCAGCCGACCCGCAGCCACGACAGAAGTCATTTGCGGGCAAGCGCAGTCTCTCCGCATGCCTGCCCATCACGCAGTGGCCCGTGAGGATAGATACGACGGAAGAGATGTCCCTGCGGTCTAGTTTAAAGAGTTGATTGGTACGCCTCAAGTCTAGCCTAGGCCAGGTGAGTCTAGCAACTTGGCAAGACTCCTCCCGCGACCAGGCTAGGTCCGCGTCCAATAAATGTCTCCTTCTAATAAGGAGCCTAACGGAGGAAAGAGGTATACCCACTTCCACGTGAGGATGAACCTCCGGCAGAGACGTACCCGTCCTAGCCAGTTCATCCGCAGTACAATTACCCGCGATGTTCCTGTGACCAGGAACCCAGATCAGGTTAACGACGCACTGTCTCGAGAGTGCCACAAGGGCATCGCGACAGTCGCCGACAATTTTGGAGTTCGTGGTCAAACTCGACAGGGATCTGACCGCCGCTTGGCTGTCAGATAATATGGTGATACCGGCAGTGGGAGTACCACCCCGAAGTATCACCCTTGCAGCGTGACATATAGCCACTATTTCGGCCTGAAAAACGCTGCAGTAATCAGGGAGGCGAAGGGATATGGAGAGGGCGAGGGCGAGCATCTCCGAATAGATCCCACACCCCACTTTGTCTCCAATCCTGGAACCATCAGTATAGACTTCCAACGATCCACTGGGGATGACCCCGCCAGAGGCCCAGTCATCCCTACTCGGGATCATCACGTGGAAGTCTCTGCGCAGTTCCAGTCTCGGTGAGGTGTAATCGATATTGTCCCGTATCCGAGGTTCCTCCAAAAGAATAGAGGAGTGCCCCGAGGGTACAAAATTCCACCGTGTTAGTGCGTTAAGTCTTACCGCCACCAGTTTAGCCTGCTACCTAGCAAGAATCTTAGACGGAAGCCACCCCAGCATAACAAAGAGTGCCCTTGTGGGGGTGGTCCGTAATGCACCAGTAATCTGAATTGCCGCGGACCTCCTGACTTTATCCAGGAGTCTGACATTACAGAACTTGTCGAGAGCAGTCCACCAAAAGACCACTCCGTATAAAAGATTCGGCTCTATGATCGCCGAATAAATCCAGCGGACCACGCGGGCGTTTAAGGCGTTTAGTAGTATAAGAAAAACAAAATATATATTCTGTTCCAATAAAATACAATGCACAGTAGGGTGGGTCAATTTTTTGCCTATTAAGCGTATAGCAAAATCGTAATCTACGGGAAATTCTAAGAACTTTTCCCAAAGAAATCATGGTTCTAAAATCAAAATCGAGCTTCCGGTTTTTTTTGGAAGTATTCATTGCAATTGCTGAATAGTTGACCTGTAACGCTGAAAGAAGGCTTATTTTAAAGGAAATTTTCACAGCATTCTATGTCTGTCCTCATTTATAGAAAATTATTTACCCAAATAATGGTTTTGGAGGTTTATATCAAAATAATAATAGTCAAACTGTTAAAAACCTAAAACTATTTCGGGAAATTGAACTCATCGCAGATAAATAAATGGAACAAATGCATAATGTCTGATTCTAAAACGTTTTTCATTTGCTAACGAAAACTATTTTAATTCTTCTTCTTTTTTGAATCAGTTTTCATAGCACCTAATTTGATAAATCGTTTGTTCATTGTAATTTTCATAGGAAGAAGAAAGTTAAGATTTTGAAATTCAGTAATGCATAAATATAAAATTCAATGATTTCGAAGGCATGAAAATGGCATCACTTTCATTTTATTTTACTGGTTGCTTAAGTTTTAATCAAAAATATTTATAAACACAATAAGCCAAGCATACTTTACTAATATGTATTTCCTTATTTTATTAGTAGTATTAAAAAAAAGGAATTAATTTTTATTCCTACCTAAAGTTAATCCTTTTATTAGTTTACACAGTCACGTACATCCTTTACAAACACCACCACACCAATATTATTATGTAATAGAGTACAAACATATGCACGAAACAACATTAAATACAATTGTTTTGTAATTATAGATTTTTAATTGAGCTGTTTATTGAAGTACACCCTCCCTCACCTGCATAAATATATACACACGCACTCATATAAAGAAATAATTATACCCAGATAGCATTTTTTGGAATTTTTAATCAAACTCGAGCATTTTTTGACACTTTTGCGTAACTGAAAAGCCAAAACCAGTGCTCATTTAATAATTAGAAAGGATTTTTCTTGTAGTGAGAAATTGGCGACTCTTTTCTAATTCCTTTTTCTTGTTAGTTTAGAGCAATTTTTCATTTTGTTTTAATTGTACTTTTACTTGATTTTGGATTTTTTTTTCATTCTTATATATTTTATTAGTGATTCCAGTTTGAGTATATTGTAGTCGCCGTAGTCTAGTGGTTGGCTGACTAGACAAGAGTTTCGAGCACAAGCCCCAGCTCTGATCATTGTGTTTTCTGGGATACAGTTGCTTCCTTAGTTGTGCTTACAATCATGAGTGCATTTAATCGTTAGGAATTGTCAAGAATTCCAAAGGAAACAGAAATTAAAAACATAGAATCTGATAATAGTTAAAATCATAAATTTGAAAATTATTAAATTTGTAAAATTAAGAGAACCAAGAAGAAGAAAAGAAATCTTAATTAAACTTAATATATAAGTTAGCAGGTTGGATTCTTCGAAGTGGCTCTTTTCATATCTAGTAGATGCAGATCTCAGTAATACCAGAAGTTTCTGGATTTAATTGAAATAACTTTTATAACGTGGTTTTATCGTCGGCTGAGGTAATTCAGTGGCCTCCAGGGTCTACTTACGGGATCCACAAACCCTAAGTAATAATAACACACTGATTTAAACCTTTGTAGGGGAGTTAATAAAATATCACTTATAGAATGAAATATTTTACAATGACAACAATAGTTTACAATAGTGGAAATACGAGCCAAGTCGGTTGATGCCGAGTGAGTACGATTCGTCGGTGTATCGATAACGACCAGCGTGACAACTAGAGCAACAGTAGCTTCGGTAGCAGTTTTGGCGATTAACGACGTGCAGGTTCGATGATAGATTCGACGATTAGCGACGTGCAGGTTTAGTAACACTCTCGTCATTAAATCGTTGCCGCAGGTTCGGTGATTAATGTCTTCGGGTATTGGGTAAGAGGTTTGGCATTAATCGCCGTCGGAGAAAGTATAATAGGTTCGACACTGATTGTCGTCGGAGGTCGTGTATCAGGTTCGGTACTAATCGTCGTCGGGGATCGGATAACAAGTTCGCCGGTAATCGTCGTTGAAGCTCGGGTAGTTAGTTGGCTGCATCGGCAGATGATGACAACTTGGTTGGCAAAATAATATGTCTTATACTACTTAAAAAGTGTTTACCGAATAGTTACGATCAAGGTCGTAACTAATCGGACGGGGTCGGGGTAATTACCAGGTTAATATACTGACTCGTACTTAACTAGACTCGTCAGTATATTTTCTGGTAAATCCAAACCCTATGCTGGTCTCAAAACTTAAACTATATATTAAATTTTTAATATTAACTCGATGAGAATTATTGCTTGTGGTGTCATTTCTATGAAATTAATACGTAAACAAAATGCCTATTACTGATGTAAAATACAATGCATTTTAATATACCTATTACCATGCAAATTACTAAATGAGATGGCACCACAAGCAGTATGTCGAACCAACACCCATGTAGCATAGGCTCAACTCCCCGTCCCAGCAATAAAATTTTATTTTAATTTCATTTATTTTTTCTTTTTTTTTTTTTCTTTATTGTAAGTGGCAGATATTTTGCCACGTTACACTTTGTTGACAGTTTCGTCGTATGCCGGTGTTCAATCGGCTCTGGTTTATCGAGGTTGATAAGTGACTTTACATACACCCGATTAAAACATTTTCTTAAATCCCACAATCTTAGTGGAATTGAAGTATTAAGCGAAAACTTTCTTACATGACTTTACCAAACCATAAACTGCATCAAACTATAAATTCCTGGACATGTAATTACGGTACGACAAAAGCTTCTAAATTATTTTCACTCCAAATGCAACAAATTCTGAATATTTGAGGTCCCATTCAATCAAAGGTTTGGTTTCATCGGAGAAAATAATTTTAAATGGAAATTTATAAGAATTCGTGGTTCAAACTAATAGATTTGGATCTTGTTCAATGGTTTCCATCACAGCGCTTATAGGTTCTTTAGCCCACATTTTTCGATCTTAGTCAAATAAATTAGTTAACCAGTTCCTCGCGTATTGCTGTTTAAATAGCCTTTAAATTACTCACTTTTCAAAAAACCGGAAAAAGTAATTTTTCCTCCATTTTTTATTTTTTTCTTTTCTTCATTTATTTATTTATTAATATTGTTTATCTTGTAACTTGTATTTCGATATTATTTTTCATTATTAAAAATCAGTTCAATTTAATTTATTTTTCTACCATTGCAAAATTTTTCCTGATTTTCAGATTGTTTCCAATTTTCCTTTCGTTATTTAAATATATTTCTTAAATTCTTGTTATAATTGCTACTGCTGCTGCTGCTGCTGTTTTTAATATTGTTTCTGCTATTGTTGCTGTCAGCGTGGAGAAAATATTTAAACTGTCTACAAGAACAAAGAAATAAAGCAATAAATACAATAACAACTACAACAACAACTTTACACAACAAAAACAGAAAAATCCAACAGAACATACAATTCCTGTCGCCACAGTCTGTTTAAGGATGAACATCTTGTAAGTGTGTACCATATCTCTGCAGCTCTGTATTGATATTTGCTATTGCTTTTGCCAGTTACTGTTATTATTGTTGTTGTTGTAGTTGACACATTAATTTCTTTTCAATTTCATGTTGCCGTTGTACGTGTTGAGTTTCAGTAATGAAAAAAAAAGAAGAAAATTAAACAAGTAAGCAAAGGAACAAAAAATTCATCGTTATCCGTATCTGCATCTGTAAAAGATGTTCCTTTCATTGCCAGTCAGAATATTGATTTAATCTTATAAAAGTTCATTTGTTTATTCGTTTAGTTTTATTTTTATTTCTTGGGCTTTATTTCTATTTTCTTTTTACCACAAATTGTTGGACAATTAATTTAGGATTCGATTTGTAACAGTGCAGTGCGTACAATGGCAATAAGAATTTAAAGGATTTATTAGAAAATAATAAAAGACCTGCCAAGAGATGGTACAAGTTGGTTTTTAAAGTTTTTCGACTGCAATATTACGGCAGGAAAAAAAAATAAAACAGTTGCAATGAGCTGCTTTCGATTCTACCTTTAGACTCATTGAAAAGGACCCACAAGTCTTAAATACGGCTTCGAACAGCTGATGCGTTTTTAAAGAAGTCATAATTAAGCGCTTTTACGACCAATTTTTCTTTCAAATGTTTGTATTAATCCATTTTAAATTTTAATCGAGAGAAAAATTTGGCACGCCTACTTTTACACCCACTTTCTTCTATTTATCTCTAAACCTTGATTTTTTTATATATTTAGAACGATTAAAGCTAAAGTTTCGGAAGTGAGTCTGAATGACTTCATGGGCAAGGCAAATCATCAGTCAGAAAGTGGGCGTTACACCTCCCATCCAATTTAAAAATTGATTTTTTTATACGTACCTATCTTTAGAACGGTTGAAGCTGAAGTTTCTTAATTTGGTGTGATTGATTTCGTAGTCATTAAAAATTACCACTAGAAAACAGGGAGGGAACGTAGACGTGGTAGCTTCCAGACAAACTAACTATTGAGTTCAGCATATCTTAAAATCAGTAACAGTTAAAGTTTTTGAATTTGATCTGAATTACTTCTTCTGTCAAAAATGTAGACAAATGATAGTGGTATGTGTAGCGAAGCACGCCGGGTTTAAGATAGTGTTAAAATAAAAATTATAGAATTCATATATAAATTTTAATTGAAACTAAAAGCAAACAAAAGGAGAACAGAAAAACGAATTTATTTGACATTTTTAATGAGAAATTTGCACTGTTTTTTTTTTTTCTATATAATCTGATTTAACCTTGTTTTTAGCTAATCCTACTAAACTAAAGAAACGCTCTAGTTAAGCATTCGAAAACAGTAAAAATTTGTTATACTTCAACTATTTTGAGACACAGAAATGCTAAAAAATGCTAAATTAGCATTTAGCACTTGCCAATTGTGCTAAATTAAAAAGTGCTAGATTTAGCATAAAAAAAGCTAAAATGACTTCTAGAAAAGGATCCATAACACCAAAAGGGTTACTTATGCTTAAAAACTTTAATTAGTGGTACCCACTGTTGGTCGCAAACACAAGAAATATAGGCAGATATATTCAATTTCCTACATTTGCAAGAGTTGCTAGGGTATTTGCTTTGTTTATATTTAAAAAATTTACAACAAACGAATTAAAGGTTGAAATGAAAAATTCTTGGGAAAAATTGTTTCAACAGAATAGCCAGAGAGACAAAGTACTAACCAGAACCAGCACATACTTTATTTTAATACTCGTATTATTGAAATTAAACATAAATAACTTACATTCTTAGTTATTGTTTATGAATACTAGTAGAAGGAAATTAATTTTTTAGCAATACTGATTGCAGGGTGTACAAAATTCGTTTAAAACCCATAAAGAATTCGTAGCAGTTTTCTTATCTGTGCGTTTTATTGACATTGATGTTATAGGTGTAAATTGGGCGATTAAGAAGAGAATAAAATGCTGTTGTAAATGGTATTTAATCATTAAAAATCATAGAAACAAAAACCAAAACAGATACGAAAATCGCATTGGACAGTTCGAAAAAAAAAGCATTAAATATTCATTTAAAAATAAAAGCACGTTTTGTTAGAAAAATCAACAAAAAACCAATAACTGAAAAAAGAAAAAAGTAAATCTTAAGAAAACACATGCTAACAAATTGAGGAGAAAATTTCATTACATGCTATCCTTTTTTCCTCCTTTACTGCCATTAAAGAAAAAAAAATCCAATAAAGAAAAGTTGGCAAAAACTGGACTGGCTGGACATAACGTTTTAATATTAAGATTGACACTTCAAATATTAAGACATTCGTACGAGTAACTAAAATATAGATTTATAATATATAGTTTGCAAATACATATATTTTGTCTAAAATAGTATATAAATTTTTTTTATTTATCAATAATGTTTCCCTTAACGTCAAATACATAGACTGTAAATGTATGAATATATTGTATTTCTAAAGACTTTTTCTATGTTGTTCTTCTTTAACTTTTTTTTAATTTTTTTGTATTTTTTTGTAGGAGTAAAGCCATACAAAATAAAACAGAATAAAAGGAGGAAAAGTCATTGACATAAATTTTATTAAATTGAGACATTAAAGGCTGCTTCACTGGCCATTATACAAACTACGTCTTCTTTTATTATTGGCAAAAATAGCCAATTTGGGATTAAAGTGGATAATAAGAGTCAAACATTGAAAATAAAATGAAATATAAGTTAGTAAGAAATTAAATAACCATCCAAAATAACTATTTGATAACCCTACACCTTATAAAAAATTAATTTTTTATGAGCTGGTCTTAATAAAGTATTAAGCTCTTCCAAACTCTAATGTAGGCGGATAAGACAAAATAACGTATGCACTACTTATAAGGCTTACATGGATACGAGGCTAAGGAAACACAAATGGCTTTTATAACCCTTTTAAGGATCTGCTTCATTGTATTATTTTTAATCTAGGCGATTGCCACAGCACTCATTACTCTGCTGGTTATTGTACAGACTTCTGGTAGCGTAGTCTAGTACGTAGTGTGTTGGCTTACTAAAACAAGAGCTGCAGATTCAAACCTCAACTCCGGCGGCTTGAAAGAAAGAATATAAAAAAATATTTCTTTCGACGACCCCTATTAGCAGTCTTCTGGTAAAACCTCTGAGAGCAACTGATTCCCATTTACAAGCTTCTCAAGACTCTCGTTCGGATTCGATGTTAAACTGCAGGTCCCGGTACTCATGGATAAAAAAGGCTGTAACTCTGAAAAATTGTTGTAATGACCAGTTCGTTGCTCTGATATCGGTCGGTGCTAAGAATAATATTTCCCTACCTTATACACAATAAGCACTAAGGTGCCTAGTTTGCATTAAAACCTTGCAATACAATTGCCAGATATCTACTGGCGCGTGAGCGAAAAAGGAGCTGAGAAGCCAATCGATGCAACAATGGCAAAACAGGTGGAACACCCGGACGACCGGCAGATGGACGGCAAAACTCATTCCCTGTATAGAGAGATGGACCCGAAGGAATTTCGGGGAAGTTAATTACTTCTTGACTCAGTTCCTCTCGGGCCATCGTTATTTCCGGAAATACTTGTACAGAATGGGCAAGGTGGCTAACCCCTCCTGCATCTACTGCGGGACGTTTGATGACGATGCTGAACATACCTTTTTCCACTGCATTGAATGGAAGGATGAAAGAGACGCGCTGAGGGAGCAGATCGGGGATTTCAATCCCGGCAACATAGTAGATAAGATGCTTGAATGCGAGAACCTATGGAGATCCATGCGGGACTACGCCGAGCACATACTCCGGAGAAAGAAGAGAGATCTGGATATTTTCCAGCGAAATGAGATAAGAAGACGAGCCGGTAGCTCGATACTGGCTCCAATTCTGGCGTCCCCAGACATGGGAGAGTAGAAAATGGTCCTTATGAGGACGACGCTCTGGGCCTTCCCGAAGTAATGCGGAAAGCGGTTCCGGGAAGGTATTTTCACCAGAGGAGGAGGAGGGATTGTTTTAGTGGATTCACCACTCGAAGCAGCTGGTGATGATCAGATGTAAGTGCGAAGGCATTTTAAACCCTACCTCACACGCCAAAAAAAAAAAAAAATTGCCAGATATGTTCTCTGATGACTCTGTTTCTTGCTCAAAGAACTTTTGATTTTAACTTTAAACTATTTATATCCTGTTCAAATGTTTATAAATGCAACAATGGCTTTCAAGTTTATCCTGATCGCCATTCGATTTACCTCTCTTAATCCTTTCCATTGTTTTCATTTCATGTGCAACGAGCGTAGTTCCAAAGTAGCCTTCAGTGCAGCTGTGCCATTAGGTCTCACCTCCACTTTTATATTCCCCAAACTTGTCTTTTTCGCCCATACAACGTATAGCCCCAGTATTCTTAGCTTATATGCCCAAGATTTCCGTACAAATTCTCTACATAAAATTAGAGCATATTGAGCTTTAGTTGAAATAGTCTCTATATGAGTTTTTCAGTTTAGTTTGTTGTCTAGTAGTACGAGTATGCCGTGATGTATCACTTCAGTTCTCGAAAGAATCTCTTCTTGATCCTCCAATTTCTTCCTTCTAATATTTCACCCTATTGGCCTCTTGCCATCAAAACAATATTATGGGTATAGCTCTTTTAGCATGTGACTGCCTCAGACAAATTAGTCAAGAGTTTAGCCACAATCAAACTCCATATTAATGGTGAAAGAACTTCATACTTTAGAAAACCTCTTTTGGTGTTTACACGTATGTCCTTATTTTCTGCATTATTCTACCTCACTTCAATTCATCGTTCTTTCTACAACTTCATGGGAAGTGTTGACTGAAACAAATGTCTTTCTTGTACATTGGATGAGGAAGTATTTTTTTTTTTTTTATTTGAGACCAATACTCAGGTGTAAACCCCTACTAAATGCAATGCATTGTATTGGAATTTTTGGAAAGGACAGTACATACATATTTTTTTTTATATTATTATTAAGCGCCTTAGGAATGAATGAAATAAATTGCTGTGAATTGATCATTCAAAAGCCAGTGTTATACCTTCACCCTTGAATGATCAACAGCAATTGCCTCATCGTTGCATTTTGAATGTGTGGTGAGTGTCTTAGCTAAATAGGTTTAGCTGTTTTCTGCTACTTCCCAATAGGTGGCGCTTTTCTCCTGATCATTCATTTTTTGTTGACATTGGTTAAGGTGGAATAGAGTGGAATATCGGGGAACACTTTCTTTGTAGATGGTCTTCTTGAAGGGTGGGGAACCTCTTATTTTTTAAATTATAACTATTATTTTGCTAGACCGCTAGTGTGAGAGTCAAGATTTGGTAGATTCAGGTCTTCTGGTATTTAAAATAAACTGCCTACTCGATTCTAGCTTACGTTAATTTAACATGTTTAAGCAAATTCCATTTTGCTGAGCCGATCTAAATTAAGTAGTTTGGGTGGCTTATTTTTAAATATTACAAACATAAGCTCATATATATGGCAGTAATGTAGGGTGTAAAAAAATATTACAAAAATTAATTTGAAATTAAAGATTTAGAAGCACGTATAGAAAGAAGCATTATTAAAACCAAACAGCTAAGAGTTTTTATTTTATTCTTGCATTTTACAATTATTTTTTTCCTTTTCTTTTCTTTATTTAAAACTTTCCTAGTAAAGATTAAATTTTTTTCTATCTAAATTATCATTGAAGAGTTCCCTAATTGACGTTCATTTTAAAAATCTTGTTTTAATAATAGAAATGATTGGCGTATACTTAGAAATATGAAGAAGAAGAAAAAGAAACAGAAAAGTAACAGCTTAGCTCAATATTTACAATATTACCTGGCAAATAAAAGAGATGATCTATAGAATTTCTGCCAAATTATGATTTTAAAAATAAAAAAACTTTTTCAACTTAATTTTAAGACGACAATAAGTGGGCAATTAAAATTGAATTAAAACGCTTTTCAAGGAGAGATAGTCAGTCTAAGGTTAGCTCAAGAGTACATTAGTTGCTACTTAGAAGAACATAAATCCATTTCTATTTTAAGTGTTGCCAATAAAAGAGGATGAAAAAAATTTCTAAAACTGCTACACAAAGGAGCAGCAAAACATTTTTTATCAAGAATATCTAAAATTTTTCAGAAGAAAGCTTCTTTGGCTGAATTCAGACCAAAAAAGTACAAAAAACAGTAATATAGACATACGTACTTCACTAAATCTAAATATATAAAATTGAATGTGTGTTTGTTTATTTGTTTGTTTGTTTGTTTGTTTGTTTGTTTGTACCTTATAGGAGACCAAACCTATAGACCGATCGTCCTGAAATTTTCACAGCATTTAACTGGGACTCTGGCATGATTAATAGGGTACTTTATTTTCGACCACGCCCACTTTTACGCCAACTTTTTTAAAATTATGTAATTGCTCCCATATAGTTTTTAACAGATTTACTTCAAATTGTATACGCATTATACTCCAGGCGAGGTATAAATAAACATTTCTTACGCCACGCCCCCTTTCGCGCATAATTATATTTGAAAAATGTAAAAGTTTTGTTCTCTGTATAAATTTGTTCCTTCCAACGGGTTTTTTTTTTATTTAGTAGTATATTGCTCTTAATACTGTTAACGTCGCCATATAACTATGAACCACGTCACCGCCTTTAATTTTATTATATAACGAGGGGGTAGCGAAGCACACCGGGTTCAGCTAGTTATTTATAATATTCTTATTTTTTCTTTGAACTACCAATTTATTGAACTTTAAATATAAAAAAAAATTATTTGATATTCTTTACATTGTCAAATTTCTTTCCTGTCTTGTATAATAAATTTAAAAAAATAAAATATAAATTTATGGCAAATTACACATATTTTCTTAAACAGAAAACTTATTTACAGATTTATTTAGTGTCTGTTCTCTTATCCTTTAACTCGTACTCCTTAAAATTCTTTAATCTCGTATCTCTAGTATTTTCAAACTTAAGTTTGTTGTCTTGTTTAGTTGTCACAAAAACAAAAAAAAAAAAGAAAACAACAACTCCCAACACACGATGCTATTGACTCTATGAAACTCTAAAACTTAATCTGTAAAGTCATTTTATAAATATTTTCATAATCAAGAATAACGTATGTTATTTATGCTCGTACTTTAAGAACATCTTCTGAAGAGTGTCATTTGCATTTTCATGTAAAAGTTTATTGCATTCTAACAAAATGTCTGTTGCTCTTCTAATATGAGTACTACATATGTATATAGTAGTACATGTAGACGATGAAGCATATGCATGAGTATGAGTATGAGTATTTACCAATTTGCTTACCGGTCGGAGGGATAGTCTGCGCAGTAGTTGTTAAGCTTGGTTATGAGAATATTTAAATCGTAAAGGAAAATATTTACATTATTTGCTGATTAAAAAAGAAAATAAAATATTATTTGACTGGTGTTATGTGTTTAACTACTTCACTAGCTCCTAAGGACTAGTCCGGTAACTAGTGACAATAAAAATATTTAATAATAATGTTTACTAGAATTTCTGTTCTGTAGAAATATTTACTATTAAAAATTTAGATTTTTTTTTGAAACCAGGGGTAAAACCCTACTAAATGCTGTGTATTGTATTGGAATTTTTCGGAAAGGACAGTACATCTTATATTATTATGAAGCGCCTTAGAAATGAGACAAATCGCTGTGAATTGATGATTCAAAGGCCAGTGTTATACCTTCACCTTTGAATGATCAACATAAATTGCCTCATCATTGCATGTTCCCAGCAGAAAATTGTTCAAATTTAGAAGCAATAATGGAAGCATTATATTGTTTATTCATACCTTAAAGCTTCCAAATATGCTACAAAATAAGGTATTATTTTTCATTTTGTATATTATTTGCTTACTGGTTGCAATAAATTTGCGTTTCTATTGCATTTTAGCGGCTCATTCATATAAAAATCATGCATTATTGATGCGCACGAGTAAGTGATTGTTTACAATTTCTCCCTTACAAAATAGCTTATTGGTAAGCACTAATTTCTGCTGGTTTGATTGTGTGGTGAGTGCCTTCGCTAAGTAGGTTTGGTAGATTTAGCTGTTATCTGCTACTTCCCAACTGGTGGCGCTTTTCTTCTGATCATTCGCTTTTTGTTGACAGTGGTTAAGGTAGAATAGAGTGGAATGTAAGGGAGCGGTTTCTTTGTAGTTGCTCTTCTGGGAGGCGGGAGGAACCTCTTATTTTTCATTACAATTTTGAAGAAAATGCAAACAAACCTTTCAATTTTTCACTTTTGCTGGGATTTGAACCTGGACCATTTGAGTTTTTGTGCGAGAATTCTAACTACTATACCACGCATTATTTTTTATTATTATCCCAGCAAAAGCTGTTCGAAAGTCATAGCATTTTAGTTAAAAGCCAAGTATTTCTAAGAGCTGAATTTTATATTCTAAAATACCTCTTTCTTAGCAAATCAAATACTGTTCAGACCTTTAAATTCCTTTCATATTTTTACAAAGTATTTGATTGGTTAAGAGAAAGTTATTTTAGAATATTGAATTCAGCTCTTTTTTTTATTTTCTTTTTTAAGACCAATACTCAGGAGTAAACACCTACTCATGCAGTGCGTTGTAGTGGTATTCGAAGATGACAGATAGATTTTTTTTTAACTTTTAGTGAGCGCCTTATATCAATGAGACAAGGTGCTGTCACTTGATCACTCAAAGGCCAGTGTTATACAATCACAATTGAATGATTTGTAGGTATTGCCCCATCTGTCGGTGGATGTTGAAAGTGGTCTTCTTGGGGGGAACCTCTTATTTTTAAATTATAATTTTAGACAAATAGTAAATTTTATTTTTTAATTTTTCTCCTTCGCTGGGATTTGAACCTCGGTCGTTTAAGTTTCTGTGCGAGCGCTCGAGCCACTAGACCACGACCCGTTTGACTTTGGAAGAACTTGTATTTGCTTTTCTTCTGTATACAAACATACATAATTGGCCATTACAGCCATTTTTAATAGTTACGGTCTAGCTTCTCGCAGCATCCATTTTGTGTGTTTCAATTTGTATCTATGAGTACCGGTACCTACAGTTTAACGTCGAAACCGAACAATAAATCTTGTTCATAGTAATCAGTTTTGTAAAATGACTGCTAAGAAGTAGTCCCCGAAATGAATATTTTTCATACATATATCGTTCTGTCAAGTTAGTGCTGGTGTTTGAACTCTCATCTAGTAAGCCACCACACTACATACTAGACTACGGCGACCACTTTTGGGTACATACATTTGTAATATTTATATACATTCTGAGGCCCTATTCTGTAACTCTCTTAAGCTAAAATGCTAAAGCTTTGGGTTTAAAACAGTCTGGGCGTTAAAAACAATAAAATTAAAAATTTTAGAGATAATGGTCATAAGGTTTTTAAGTTTTAATACGCGTTAAAGAACTCTATTCGCAGCCAAAAGGTCTTAAATCAAGTTTATAAATTTTTAGCGATAGAGTTTTAGCTTAGGAGAGTTACAGATTAAGGCCTCTGATTGTAAAAAAAGTAGTGAAAACTTACCATATTCTCTCATGGGATTTACGAACTCCATATTAGCTTACTATAACACTTCACATTAGTCTATTAAAGCAATTTTTCTATCTAAAAATACCAAAGGAGTTATAGAGATGCAAAAATATTAACCCACTATAGCACCCAATAATGGACCTAAATTTCGTATATTTTTTTAGAATTTAATTTACAGGTTAGAAGTTGTGAAAATATTTTTTAAAATTGTTTCTAAAACCCAAACCAAAAAAAAATTTATTTTCGATAGAAATTATCTGCTATTTAAAGGATCATAATATGGCTACCCACACAGCTAGACTGAAAGTGCTCAATAGTGGTAAAAGTGGTACATATTGAAAACCTAAGCAATGTTGAGTTACTTTCTTTTTATTTTACTTGTTTTAATATAATTTTTTTTATAAAAATTTTGCCTTATGTTTTAAAAATTTATATAAAGCCAAACTCTTATACACACACACACACTGACTCGTATATACAAAAATGTCTTTAAGCGGTGGGTGAAAACGTAGAAGAGCATTTCGTATGCATAAATAACGATTTAAATATGCCAACTTTATATATGTACTCGTATATATAAATATCCTTTTTAGTACAATGCCAACAACAGCAAAATCATATGTGCAACACAAACTTATATAGACATGCACTCCAACCTTAAGGCAACAACTTTTCTCTGCCACAATATGTCGCAAATAAAACTAAGAAACCCATTTAAAAATACAAACACACAAAACACAACATTATTACTTGGCAGCCAAGTAACTGGCTGACTGCCTGTATATATAAGGAAACCTTATTAATATTATTTAAAGGATAAGAGTGTATAAGAGTTGGTGTTGAGTTTAAAACAGGCAGACCGACAGACAAGTAAATATATGAAAAAGTAATGCTCATGTTTATTTTGCTGCAGCCAAAAAGAAAAATATTTACTTTTGGCAAAACATTTTATAAAGATGTCTCTATGAGTTAATGAATAATTACTTGTTGTACTTTTTGGCGTACAAATTTGCACTGACGACAACATAATTCGTGTCAATGTCATGGCATATGTTATTGGAATATTGAGCTGATGTGATAAGAGTAGTATTATGACAAGAAAGTTGGTTAAATAATTTTTAATAATTTATAACAAAAATTTATATAAAATAAGTGATTGAAGAGTTTAAAGGTCTACTTGTATAAAATAAAATGCATGGCTTTACATTTTAGTTGTATTTTATGTAATTTTACTTTTTATTTAATTTTCTCAGAGTACCCAAAAAGAAAAAAAAAACACCCAACCTAAAAACTTTAATTGTGTATTACTATGTATTTAAAAATTATACGCTTATATACTCAAGAATATCTTTATGTTGGTATAGTAGTATGTTGAGTTGAAAAGTATGAAGAGTATGTAGTTTTGTCATCTACAATTATGTTTTATTACTGTAGGTATTATTAATACGTTACTTTATAATTAATAATGTTTTTTTTTATTTTTAAATCTTTTTATAGGGTGGCTCAATTTTGATTGACTGATTTGAAGTTTTTTTGTTTTTATCACTTCTATACGCCGACCACATTGGTGTAAAAAACTGACAGCTTCAAAAATAAAAATCAGCTGTTATTAAATTTAGTACCACTTAAAACACATTTACACATACATACATATACATAATTGGCCGTTACAACTCTGTTTCAGGGTTACGGCCTAGCTTCTCGCAGCACCCATGTTGCGTGTGTTAATTTTTATCCAAGAGTACCAGGACCTACAGTGTAATGTCAACTTCGAACGACAGACTTGAGAAGCTTGTTCGTGGAAATCAGTTACCCTAAGAGCTTTTTTCTGCTAAGAGGTGGTCGCCGAAAGAAATACATAATTTTATAATATTTTTTTTTAAGATGTCTGAGCTGAGATTTAAACCCGTCGCTATCGTCTTAGTAAGACAAAACACACTAATCACCAGAGTGGGCAAACAAACAAAACATTTCGCAAACGTTTGCAGAAAGTCTTAAACTTTTCAAATTTTTTTTTTTATAGTTTGTAAATGAGCAAAACCAAAACAAATACTTTTTAAATGAGAAAAAGTACGAACAAAAAAATTGTCTTTCGGCTCTTTCGCTTGCTTTGATATTAAGTTATAATGAGCAAATCAATTAGCAAATATTTGCAAACGTATTTTTTTCAAACTTTTTAGTTTTATTCTCTTTCAATTTTTCCACCTACGCACATTTGAGTTAGTGTATTTGTAGTGCTCAAAACAAAAACAATATACAAAACAAAATGGGACAATCGTTCTCATTGTTTTTGTTTTTTTTTTTTTTTTGTTTCACTCAAACAGAACAAAATGAAATTAAATGTTTAGTTTTGTTTTGTTTTTCCTACTCTAATAATCACTAGCCCACGGCGACTATATTAATATATGTAATGATGAGTTAACCTTTAACTACTGAGGTGGTGGTAAATTATACCCCCTTCTTAAATTTTTTAATTTATTTTCTTCGGTTGAGCGCTGTTGAGTCCCTGTTTTGTTATACTAAATCTTTGATTTTTTTATTTTTTTAATCATATTTATATAAAAATGTATTTTCTTGTTCTTTTAAAAATAAATTATAAAAAAAAATTTTTTTGAACTAATTTTTTTGGTAAAACAAAAGGTGGTAAAATTTACCCCACGTCGCTAACTATGAAAAAATATTTCACCTCTGTAGTTAAAGGTTAATAACAGGATGGTTTGCATCACTAAATACAATTTTTCGATAGAAGTGCTGGATTAGAAGTGCTGGATTAAAAAAATTGCAAAATTTAAGCCAGAATTTAAAACGTTTTCAAAAAAGAACAATTGACTCTTAACAGAAAAATTAATGATGATGATGATGCCACTTTTAATATTTAGCTAAAAAATTGATATTGAAGTTTAATTAAAGTATACATAAATTAAAAAAAAAAACTTCAAAATCAAGTTTTAGCATTTCATATCAGCATTTTAGATCAAAATGAAGTTGGTTCACCCTGTATTTTCTAGTTTAGTTTTAATATAAAATCATAAATTGCTTTACCCAAAACATATAAGGAAACTAAAATTGAATTGAGAAAACATTTCTATGTAAATAAGTATGTTTGTATAGGTTACTGTGCTTCCTTTGGGTGATGGTGTAAGTGTGTGCTAGAGAAAAGTGAGAGAAATTGAGTAGGAAAAAACCATTTTTATTTATACAGAAATCTAAGTTTAATTAAAATTTTGTATGCTCTTAAGAAAGTGAAGACACATCCACCCTCTGTGTGAGGTAAAAAGTAAAATGCGGGGAATTACATTCTTCAACACACATCAGTAACTCACTTTAATAAAGAGTTGTAGTGCAGCATTAAATACTTTGTAATCCTTAGCAATACGAGTACACTTAAAGCTTAAGTCATAAAAATTTGTTATCAAAACTAGAAAGAAGATGTGCAAAAGCTAGAAAACGAGAGAGAGAGAGAGAAAGAGAGATAGAGAGAGTGAAACACAAAATATTGCCAACAATTAAACGACCTTTAAAAACTATTTGACCACTTTTAATGAAAATTTTATATTCACACATACACACACACTAACACAAAGAGATAACATAAGTAAGTGTTTTATAGCTATACGAGTATGTATTCATTTAGCAATAGAGAGTAGGTATGTGGACACTATTTCTGGATGCGGTTTTATGTTTGTGGTTTTCCAAACCAAGTGTGTGTGTGTCTATTGACTTTTTAACACTTTATTTCCGTTTTTTTTTACTATTAAGCTAGCAAAGCATAAGAAACTATTTGAAAAAATGCAGAAGATTAATTGAAGCAAATGGATACAAATAGAATATGAATGGAGAGAATAAGTAAAAATGTTTTAAATATACGCTTTGTTTAGAGAGACAGAAAAAGAGAGAAGAATAAAACCAAACTAATTATTCAAACAACCAACAGATGAGACCTTCAGCTTGTGTAGAAATAAAAACGACAGAAGTAGGAGTAAAATTGAATTTTATTGGAGTGTTTCTTAATAAATTTACTTCGAAACCGCGAAATTTTTTTTACAACATACATTAGAAATCTTTATAGAAAAAGGAAATAATTTAGGCAAAATTTTTAAAGGAAAAAAAATATAATATAATATATGACATCTGAAAAAGACGTTTTATTAAAATCAAATAAAATATATAGTCACTTTAAATCGATGCTTTAAAGTATTATACGAATTATTTACAATTACAATTACTTTATAATTTAACCTACTTTGAGAATATTTCTACAGTTTAATGTAAATTAATACTTTGTTTTATAAACTCTTGTTAGTTTTTGTAATAGTTTTTTTTTTGTCGTTCTGTTTTTTTTTTTCTCTCTTTATTCAGTTCTCAGAATTATTCAAAGTAAATACTTTTTTACATATTGTTGACTTTAAAATCTGTATATTCATTAGCAATTCGTTACTATAGAAATAATAAAGCCAAGGTGGGATAAAGGGTGGCTATGAAAATAAAAATTAAAAACAAAACAGCCAAGTAAACAGAATATGTGCAGTATAAGCGAACAGTTTTATTTGCATCCTTTGATATTTAAGATAACTATTCAGAGTTTCAGGGTGGATGTTTGTAATACATGAACTTAACACAACTACTGTTGGAATTTAAAAAGAATATATATTACACAAATCTACTAGATTTGTTTAACAAATGGTCTACCAACTTTTTAGATTAAATTACTTGACCCAGTCGTTTCTTTATTTGGTTTAATCTGTGGTACAAAGATAATACATGACGCTGAGAGAAATTTGTTTGTTAATTTTTTACACTTAAGGTATAATTAAACTGTATATATAATCGAGATTGGTTCATATTTAGGCTCAGCTTTTGGCTATACGTAACTTTCGTAACTATGACCTGCCAAGTACTGCGTGACTCTTAAAAGATATTAAAAATTCTCTCTCAAAGCGGCCAACGACTACCTTTGACAAATTTAGCCAGATTCGCTAGTGACATATCCCTGAGACAATACAAATTCACTATTATAGGGGCTTGAGGGAGCAAACAAGTCATGGAATCATGTCATAAATACTGTTTTATTCCATTTCTTCATTCCATTCTAAAAGAAATTGGAAAAATGTTAGGCAAAGGGTATTAAGCTCCAAATAGACTCCGTTGTAGAATAAAATATATCTTTTTTTATTATTAAAAAACCGGTGTTTTATACAAAAAGTGATGGACTTTTAGAACTATCCCTCACTACCCACGCCCACTCATATTTTTTCGAGTGTAGAAATTCTTCTCGATTCCATTCCTTTTAAATGACTCGAAAGCCGAAAGCATCCAGGGTAATTCAAAAATTAGAATATAGGTCCGAATGAGTTAAGCCTTTCCTGTTTAACGTCTATTAATCTATCAACTTCGATAACATAATTAAAATTGTATTAATGATGCGGGAATCAATCTTAGTGATCTCTCTCGGATGTTTTCAAGATCCACGAACGCATTTCCTCTTCTTTTATTGAGACCAATACGCAGGGGAGAGCATTAGAGAGACCTACTAATGCTGTGTATTGTATTAGAATTTCTAGGATAGAATAGGATCCAGAAATAAAATTGTAGCGTCCAGCTTCAAGGTTTTTCGTTGGCCATCGCATCAGTTGAGAACGGCTGGACCGGTTTTGACGATTTTTTCTTTCTAATGAGCATCGTGATCCATCTTAGGTTTTGAGGAAAGAAAATTTTGCCCCGCCCACTTTTACGATAACTTTTTTTATTTACCCAGAATGATAAAACGGCTCCAACGTTTTGACAAATTTTTCTTTCAATTGTTTGTATTAATCCATTTTAAGATTTCATCGAAAGAAAATATTGCCACGCCTACTTTTACGCCCACTTTTTTCTATTTATCTCTACGTAATGATTTCTGTATATCTTTGGAACGGTTAAAGCTAAAGTTTGGGAATTTGGTCTGGAGGACTTCATCGGCAAGGAAAATCATCAGTCAAAAAGTGGGCGAAATTGAATAAGTGGGCGTGACTGCTCCCACACAAGTTAAAAATGTATTTCTTTATACATATGTTAGTATCTTTAGAAGTGTTGAAGCTAAAGTTTCTGAATTTGGTGTGATTGATTTCGTAGTCATTAAAAATTATCAGTAGAAAACAGGGCGGACAAGTAAACGTGGTAGCTTCCAGATAAATTAACTATTGAGTTCAGCATACCTTGAAATCAGTAACAATTGAAGTTTTTGAATTTGATGTGAATTACTCCGTAGTCACTAAAAATTATCAGGTGTAGCGAAGCACACCGGGTTTACGTTAGTTCTAAATAAAATACCTTTCAAATAAATAGATTACAGCTGCAGGGTATTAGAAAGTCGAGTTTGACTTTTCATTCCCTCCTACATTTCTTATTTAAACTATTGTAACTACTGTTTTCATTACCTTTTAAGTTGCAGCTTCAGTTTATTTTGTTTCGAATGCTTATGTGTACTATCGTTCTCTATCAAGAGTTGGCCAATGGATGTTGGAATTTAAAATTATGCAAACGACTTAGTTTTTGCAACAGCTATTTACAAATAATTTCTATATACTTTTTTTTTAAATGTTATATCAGCTAATTTTGTTGCCTTAGAATTTATTACATTTTTTAAATAAAATCTTTTAAAAATAAAATCACAATAAAAATGTTCTTTAATTAAATATCGAAACAACACCTCTTGGCATATGCTTTCTTATTACAAAACTACTTTTTCTGTTTATATTTCTTATTAGACAACTGACAGTTGAACAAACAAACGCACTCCTCTATAATCTTATTTCATTATACAACAGCAACAACAGCAAACTGCCTGTATAAAATGCAATTTTCTAACTTTATGACAGTCGTTACAATAACAACAAGAGCAACAACACCGTAAGGCAACCTAATGCTGGTTGTTGCAACATCAACAAATTATGTTGATGTCGAATTTAATTAATGTTGGAAATTTTCAGAGAGAGAAAAAAAGGGTCCGAAAAAAGAAAATAGAAACACAAGGAAATATGAAATTTAAAAAAAAAAACAAAAATTCAACATTTTCTAACTAAAGTTTCAAACACGTAAGAGGGTTATTGTTTTTGTAAGAGATTTGTTAAAAAAAAAAATACGTAGAATTCAAATTCAAATTCAATCGAGTTGTTGTTACAACTGCACTAAAAGGAATAATTTAACCAGAAATCCAGACTTATTTTCCCAAAAATATTAATTAAAGCGAAGCATAGATTTTGAAAATTTAAATTTTATGAAAACCCTTAAAGTGTTTAACAAGTAATTTATTAGTTTTTCTTTAATATTTAAAATGGCAAATCAGCAAATTTTCAATATATCCCAAAGGGGTGTTTAAAATTAAATTACCTCTTAAGCTTTCTAAATAAAACAATGTTTCTTTTATTGCATTCAATTACAATCAAATATTTGTGTGATTGGCTTTTTGCAAAGCACAGTGTGGTTTTCTTATGCGTTTAGATGACCAAAAGTATTAAAAATAAGATGTCCTTGTAAGTGATAAATAAGAGTAACTTAGAATGTTAACAATTACACTGAAAAAATATGTGGAATTTAAAAATGTACAGCCTTACTTATTGTCATTTCTATACGTGGAAATTCTTACTAAAATGTACAAGTTTTTTAATTTTTTGGATTTTCTAACCAGTTATTAAATAAAAGTTGTGGAAAATTTTAATAATATCAGTATATAGCGGGTGATGACCTTGCTAGTTTTTTCTCCTACGTGTTAACCATTTGCTAACATTATCATTATAAATACGGTCGTTAATGTTGTTCGATATTGAAGCAAAGCTACGTAGGGGTTCGACTGACCCTCCTGAGACTTAATAAGCAGTTTCGGTATTGTCTGAACTGAACATTCTGCCAATCCGTAAGATCTCGACAAATAGGGGCTAGATGTTTTATTTTCAATTTCCCATTTCACACAAAGATCCCCAAAATTCCATAGAATTATATGGTGGGCCATTATCTGCGGCCAATATATACGGATTTCCATGTCTCAAAAATAAAGACTTTAATTTCAGTATGACCTGAAAACCTTTATAGCCTGAATTAAGTAATTCTATCTCTACATATTTAGAGTAATAATCCACAAAAACAAGATAAGTTATCCTATTAAATTCCTAGTTTAAACCATGGCATATCCACAACCTCATGAGGATAATTTCAAACTTAGTCTTAGAATTTTGATGACACATAGATGTCTTACAGTTTAAAACCATATCCTCAATAGCATTATAAAGGCCCGGAGAGTAAACGAATTGCCGTTCCCTGCACCTTTGTATTCCCATTTGTCCCTCATGAAAAGAATATTTATAGAACAGGGTTGTAGTTCGGTAATGACATCACGAATGTTGGTCTTCTTTGGTTTGTCGAAACATCACCTGTCTTTAAAGGAGCCCCACAGAAAATAGTCCAACCGTGTCAAATCGTAGCTTCTAATAAAACGGCTATCAAATGTTTCGTACAACAAATGGATTGCGGCAAGTTACACCATCCTATTGAAACCAAACGTTGATCGCATCGATACCATGAAGAGAGGTACTGGCCATTTGCCGTAATGCAAATTAATTATATTTGCTTTGAAAACCATACAATGTCATCTCTGTCGTGCATCCCAAAAGGGGTTTTGAGAATCTTTGGCGCCAACTCTCCTTCAGAAAACAATTATTTTTACTGCTGTTCGATTTCTAGTTTGATCTACTACAAAATGATGTAAAAAGTAGTTCATCGTGCAGTTTAATAATACTAAACACTACTGCAAAATATTTACAGAATTATTTTTGCGGTTTTTTTTTATTGAGACCAATACTAAGGGGTAAACCCCTACTAAATGCTGTGCATTCTATTTGTGTTTTTATATTATTAAGCGTCTTAGGAATGAGACAAATTGCTGTGAATTGATCATATAAAGGCCAGTGTTATACCTTCACCCTTAAATGATCAACAGCAATTGCCCCATCGTTGCATGTTAATTATGTGGTGAGTGTCTTCGCTAAGTAGGTCTAGCTGTTATCTGCTACTTCCCAATAGGTGGCGCTTTTCTCCTGATCATTCGTTTTTCTTTATCAAAGGTTAAGGTGGAATACAGTGGAATGTCAAGGAGCGGTTACTTTGAAGATGGACTTCTTGGTGTGGGGGAGGGACCACTTATTTTTAAATTATAATTTTGAAAAAACCGCAAATTAACTTTTTAATTTTTCACATTTGCTGGGATTCAAAGCTGGGCCGTTTGAGTTTTTTTGCAAGCGCTCTAACCCCTATACCACTGGCAGCAAACACGTCAAGTATCTTTTAGAAAGTTTATTATATCCAATTGATCGTTAGTATTTGTAGCCCCTAAGCTATGTGAAATGCGTGTGGTTTCTACAATCTCTACCATTTTTAATGTCCAATTGTATTGCATGTATTTTGGACTTTTTTAATTGTTTCAGGCGCACAACCTCATATGAGCGTTTGTAAGACCCCAGGGGTTACGAAATTCAGTAAATCACAAAGTTCTAGTTTTCATCTTCGGACAATTTTAATCTTCTCTTGATAACCGAAATCAATTACTTGGCGTTTTATTTCTTCAATTCTTCTATGATACACACATCGTCTTGCGGGAGTTTATATGCTCTATCCGTCATTTTATATATCTGAGTTAATGATGCCACTTTAGGTTTTTGACACCGAAATTTTTAAAATCTGCAATCCGTTTTTGGCTATCTATCTCAGAAACTGGGCGAGATATCCGAAAACAGATTGCAGTTTTAAAAATTTGGGGTCGAAAACCTAACTCGAGATATATACAAAATTCTAAATGGCGGACAGAGCACATAAGCACCCGCACAACGATATGTATTTATCAAAGAGTTTTCCGAAGTAAATTGCTTCGAAATCACTAGCCATCACACGTTCAAAGAAAGCAAAGTTGACAACTTGTAATATTATTCGAATTTTAGCCCTCGTTCAAGTGACAATTATTTCTGCAAACCATAATGCTTCAAGAGTGCATGTAATTTGCTGCACTCCTTAAATCAAACGCGACATTATTGATACAATTGATAAATATTTTAAAAGAAATCGACTGATGGAAGCCTTTTGAAAGAAACAGTTTTGTTCTTTCTATTAAGACTTGAGCAATTCAAAAAGTCACTGATTTGATAACAGAGAAGGTAAAAGCTCTGAGAGTAACTAATTGCCATGAAGAAGCTTCTCAAGCCTGTCTTTCGTAGTCGACTTTAAATTGTAGGTCCCGGTACTCATGGATAAAAATTGCCATACATAACATGGGTGCTGCGAAAAGTTAGGGCGTAATCCTGAAACAGTATTATAAAAGCCAATTATATACATATGTGCATGTATGTATGTATGTACGTATTTACGAAGTCAGACAAATTTTATATTTACCTGCTTAATAACAAAAAGTTACACTGTGCAAAGGCTTCGATGTTTAATCTTATAAAAAGACAAAACTTTGAAACATTAGAAAACTTTTTGATTTTTATAACACATTTAGGAGAAAGAGAGAGAAATAGAGAAAAACTAACGATAATTTAAGTAAAGTTGGCTTTAAGCCAACAAGAAGCCATTCACTTTAAGCCTTTTTCTTTAACTTGTGCTACCATTTCCTTATTGTACATTGCAATGGTCTCAAATCCCTAAAGATGTTTGTTTGTAGTGGTGACTGAGTTTTAGTGTTTGTGTGTGTGTGTGTGTGTATGTATAAGTTCATATGTGTGTGTTAGATAAATTATACTGCATCTGCAGTAACTTTCACTTTTTATTATTGTTGTTGTTGCCTGGCAACTAAACATCCTTGTAAGTTTTTTTTTTCTATTACTTTTTTTGCTTTTTCTATTTCCTTTTCCTTTCCTTTCCTCTGCTACTTTTTCTTAACTTTTTTGCACTTTTTGTCCATTTAAAACTTAAACTGACTTTTTCTCGGGGTTATTTTTCCTATTTATTGTTGTTGCTGTTGTTGTTTTTTTATTTCTATTTTTTCTCATTTCTCTTCTTTTATAATAAAAAAAAAATTAAATTTCTATAAAAGTACATTTAATTTTATTACGATTTTAATTTTGGTAAGTTCTTCTGTTTCTTCATATTTTTCTAGTTGCATTTCCCTCATTATTTCCTTTATTTCATTTTATTTTATTTTATTTTATTTTATTTTATTTTATTTTATTTTATTTTATTTTATTTTATTTTAGTTTTCAAAACCTTTTTATATAGTTTCTGCCTGGTTAAAATTCTTTAGGGTATAGAAAAAAAAATTAAAATAATTCGAGAACAACAGCAACATTAACAATTTTATTAAGAAATACTCAAATGGAATTGTGTCCTTCTCTTCTTCTACATTTGACATATTTTGATATAAAATATCAGTCCAGAGAGAATATTGTGTTATACTCGTACGTGTATGTTGCATGTTAAGTTATTTAATTTTTAAACACTTAAAAACTGCACTTTCGAGAAAGTACACAAAAGCATGAAAAGGGAAACTAAAATAAATAGGGCCCCTTAAAGATTGCAGCGGGCGTGACATTACTTCGTGCTTATCGGATTTGCTTTTTGAATTAAAATTTAGTTTTTCTATTAAGCTTGAAAAATCCATTATTATATTCACGATTAACAAATTATTTATAATAATCTATTTCTATATTAACTAATATCTAGTTTTCAGTAGAGTTGCCACGCCCCTATTTGTATGTAAATTTTAAATGAAAAAAAAATTTTTTTGTCAATTCGAACGTCTTATATTTTGAGTATCCAACTTCTTCATTAAATATGCTACGCCTCCTTTCATTCATTCATTCATAAAGGAGGTACTAAAGTATTGTACAGCCCTCATCTTAACTGGAGTTTTATAGTATTTCCCCCAGTTTCGTCGCCTTGACGAACTTCAGAATATCGTTCGGTGCCAACTCTGACAAACTCCCATCTGATATTCGATAATTAGCGAGTTATCTCTTTCTACTGTGCATCAATGCTGCAGAGTTGCCTAGTATGTACTCTGATGACTCAAACGCCTCGTCACAGAATTTGCATATATCGCTCGAAGCGATTCCTATCTTATTTAATGTGTCCATTGAGTCTACAGTGCCCGGTAAGAAGTCCTGCAAGTATTCTTTTATTATTCCTAGAGAATTTATTGTACGACTCAAATCTTCTCCTATTCTTTTACTAAGAAAAAGTTTGGAAAGTTTAAGGCCAGGCTGACTCAAGAACAACAATTTTCTCTCCCTGCCTTCTTTTTCCCTTAGTATGCTTTTCCAAACTCCCCTTTCTATTCCACAGAAGGGTACTGGCCCCATCAAAGGCATAGCTGCTCCCTTCCTGACAAATTCATCTGCCGTTTAACTCTCGTAAATGCCCGCATGGCTAGGGACCCAGCATAGGCTGACCTTATTGTTTCTGCTTAGCCGGTTCAGTTTCATCAGACAGTCCCATACCAGCTTACACTATTATTTGTTTTTCTTTTCACAAACAACTTTGCGAATTTCGTTTTAAACTTTTGTTATTTGATAATGATTTTTACAGAATCAATTTTTAATAAAAAAAATATAATATTTACCTTATAGAAACTGCCACGACCAATTTACCTGAAACAAATAAAGAAAGGTATTCTTATAAGTTTTCTTACTAATAGTTACACAGCATTATAATAGAAATCAACTGGTATAATGTCTGACATAAGGTAATACCCATAAGATGGGCATTATCAAGAGCAACAAAACTCTTTTATGAAATATGTCAAAGAGCTTACAAAACCAGTTTTTCGGTTCTGCCAATCAAACAATCTGTAGCGCAATTAAGAATATGTTTTTATGATAATTGCATTGTTTTAACAGTAACACACAGAATTGTTGATATTTCCACTCGTGAACTTTTATTGTACGAAAGTTGTAAACCTAAGACAAAAATTTTTGTGTTGTTTATTTAATTGGAAAATTGTAAATCTTTTAGTTTAAAATGTCGTTTGAGTATTTGTGCTCAAAGCGAATTAATTATAAGAAGCGGTGAGGCAGTCAGCTGTATAGTTGTTTGTTGCTGGTTGAAGCTGTCAAAGTGTTTTACAGTACATATATGGATGTGGTAGCTGTCAAACTGTTTCTTTATTGTGTTTATAGAAAATTGCCCACACCTTATAATCAATTCGTCTGGTTTGAGCTCTTTGCTCATTTGACATTTAATTTGATAGAGAAGCCATACGATTATAACACAAACATAAGAAATAATAGAGTTGTAGACCAACGCTAAGGTGTACTTAGTGTATCACATGGTCGTTTCTGCAAACAACAAACATTGTCGACTAAGAAGACTAATCATCTTCACCATCCTGCTCATAATACGTCAAAATTTAGATTAGATTGAAATATTATCGTAAAAAAGCATAATCTTTTTCTCCAAAAATGTTAATATGTCCCAAAAAAACACTCTTTAAAAAAGACGGATTAACTAACTGTAGCTGTTTATTAGTAGCTTTGTTGTCTGCTGTGGTCTATGTGTTCTTTGCTTTAATAAGAGAAAAATAAAAGAAATTCTTTTTAACTTTCGTTAGATTGACAGACTTCTATAAAAATTTTCTGTAAATTTAAATTTAATTTTCTAAAATATTATAATTTTAATTGTTAAAAAAAGATTTTCGTTTTTTCATTTACTATTCATTAAAAAGCATAACTTGGAAAAGGGAAAAGGAAAAGAATTGCTATAACCGGAATGAAGACGGAAACAAAAACGGAAGTTTATATACTGAGCTCTATTGATTTACTCTTTCAAATAATTACAATAAAAATAAATGAAATTCTTTTCAAATTTCAAAAATAAAATTCTAATTTAAATGTTAATGGAGGAAACATTATTTAACTATAACTGGTATAATAGCAGTATGGGACACAGTTTTTAAATTTAATAAATCCACATTGGCCCAAGTGTTGTTAAACCTTTGTTTTAACATAAATTCACTACATAAAGACATTAATATATTTTTCTATATGAAATGTTATTGCTTTCAGCCCTCCTAAAATACAGTATAACTCGGGTACCACGAATAATGTGGGACCTATCCAAGTAGATTTGTACAAGAAAAGTGACATGCAAAGTAAAATTTATTTGTATTTGTATTTCCTTAGATAATGTGTAAAAATGTGCCTTTTTTGATGTTTCTTTTAAGGAAACTTCACAGGTCAGATTTACTCAAATGACTATAAATAATTAATTTGTTGTGTGATTCCAAAAGCATTTCTGTCTGAAATAACCTCCCGTTCTGACTTCGTGGAGACTAAATTTCAATTCAAAAATTACTAAAAGAACTTAAAATTTAAAAAAATTTCCAAAAAGTATTTTTACTTTAAAAATTCACATAGACTTTTGCTTTCAATCTCGGTTTTTTTTTTCCTGAACCCAATACTCTGTCCAATAAGTAAGTTATGAGGTTTAAGAAAAATCTGAAAATAAATTTAATTTTCGAAAATGTTTGGGAAATTCTAAAAACGTATTTCTGTCTGTCACTTCTTTCTAACATAATATCCGCCTACAAATATCTGTATGGAAGAATAACTTAAGCCAAAAAATAAGAATAAATAAGTAAACCATTATTAGACTATATAATTCGATCATTAAATCAAATTATTGAACCGCCTTTATTTCGGAATTTTGAATAATAAACATTGTCAATGTGAATACCAAATTAAGGGTTTTCTATCTACCTTTTGATCGATGTATAATTATGTGGATAACGCTGCCCATTGTGGGCGTAGTTCGAATATTGAGTTATATCAATTTTCAATCACGTATAACATTCTTTATAAAATCGAATAACCTTTTGTTTGGTATATAATTGGTCGACTCAGTCTATTAAGTACTATAATTATTGCTTATAAAGAATCAGTGCTCGTAATAACAGACTTTCTAGACAGAAAATGTTTAGCAAGCTAAATTACATGCAGCTCCTAATAGTAAATTTGGCTCCGGTGACGTGACGTCATATAACATGCCTGTATATTTACGCATATAACCACCTATTAACAACATTTTAGTATATTTACATATGTATATGTTTACCTATTAACAATATTGTAGTGTAATATAATTCTCATTGAGTTCATGAAAGTAAATAAATAAGAGGTTGAGTTTTACCCAACGAAAAGAAAGTTGGTTGACGATCACTAACCCGATACAGACTCCTTAGAGAACCGAGGCGACAATGTAATACAGTGATAAAGGAAATGACCGTTCAAAAAGTTTAAAATCAACCACCTATTAACAACATGTCAGTATATTTACAAATATATTTACCTATTAATAATATCGTAGTGTAATATAATTCTCATTGAGTTCATGAAAGTAAATAAATAAGAGGTTGAGTTGTACCCAACGAAAAGAGAGTTGGTTGACGATCACTAAACCAATACAGACTCCTTAGAGAACCGAGACGACAATGTAAAACAGTGATAAATAAAATGACAGCTCAAAAAGTTTAAAATCATCTGTGTTTTTTGTTGTGTTTATCTTGTTATACACTGTGATGTTGTGTTAGTATTTTAAAAATTTTGTTGTGGCTATATTAAATATTGGGTAAAAAAAACACCACTGTATATGATAATGCATGCTATCTCTTATTATCATTATTTGTGGCTATCTTATCTGTGTTGTTCTTGTTAAAGTTATTGGACTTTCGTCACTGTATTACACTGTGACCGACACGTGTCGTAGTTAATTTTACTAACGTAGATTTGGCGAGTGTAAGAGCTCTCGAATTCTTCTTACATTCGTATTAACCGTAGCCGATGACAAGAGCTCCCGAATTCTTTTTGCGTCGTTATTACTTTATTATCGTAGACTTGCCGACTGTAAAAGCTCCCGAATTTTTCTTACATTCGTACTAACCGTATCCGATGACAAGAGCTCTCGAATTCATCTTGCTGTCTTTATTATTTTATTATCGTAGATTTAACGGGTGTAAGAGCTCTCGAATTTTTCTTACATTCGTACTAACCGTAACTGATGACAAGAGCTCCCAAATTCTTCTAGCCGCCGTTATTATTTTATTACCGTAGAGTTGCCAAATATTAATCCACTTTAACGAGAAACCTAATATCTTGTATTTTATCTAGAACAAAGATGCCTAGTAGTGGCTGATATCAGCAAATTAGCTCACACGTATACTTACGCTCTTTTGTTTGATCGTCAATCAACCAGTAGGAAATAAGCATGTTGAATGGGAGAGACAAACTACACTTGCAGAACTTCTGTGTCTTATTTTTGTTTATCTCACCAATACTACAACCTTGGGAATCAATGATCTAAAAGTACCAGCGGCCCACCGATTTCTGAAGGCAACCACCGTACTTCGACTTCCAACCGAACAATCATCCGAGGCCTGAGAGCAAATCCAAATCCCGAGAACGTAGTTAAGTAGATTTTAAGTATAAATAAAAGATTTTATTAAAAGGTTTCGTAAATAAGGCTTTGTTCATTTAATTAACACAAAGTATCCAATTGTGTTTCATTTCAAAGTAAGCAGAACTTTGACTGCGAACCTGAACAACCGGACTTATACCCCGGCTGGATACATAAACTGCATTACAATACTTATAAACAATAATAAGAAGAAGAAGCGAAAAATGCATTAAATGGCATAAAACAAGACATTCAAGAGATAAAAAAAAAGTTATAAATGTATGCATCAAAACAGAGTAAGTGACTACAGTGTAAGCCTTTAAAATGATAATTTAAGTAGACTGTTAAAACTTTTCATTTTATTATATTTTATTTTAATTATTAAAGAAAATATTTTGTTACATATTTATAGTTTTTAAGTAAAACTTTTATTACTTAATATTAAAGTAATATGTACAGCAAAAACTTAAATTAAAATCTTGCAACAATAGCTTAAAATTTCAACAAAAAATATTTTATTTTATCCACAATATTCGCTGCTGTCCCCTATTGTCTTCAAAACAATTTATTAAATTTTAATTTCCTTTTATTTTTCAATAAACAAAATATATATTGAATAGTAGTTGCCAAGGACATCATTTGAAAATCTATTTAAAACATGATTTAATATTTCTTGTTCCCCAGCTATAAAATAAATATTTTTGTATATTCTCCTTCCTTTTTTTTCAAAAGCTTTTAAAGTAAGATGAAAGAAGGGAAGCAAAATAACAAATCAGAGTCAGTCAAGACAAAATATTTGATAACCTACCTCTCCCATACTGCTACGATGTCAAATTAATTTCTTTTTTTCTTAAAAATTGCTTGTATGGCTATTTAAATAGAATGCTTAGCAATTTTAATTAAATTTGAAAAGATGACAGCTATAGGTTGTTATCTTAAATAAACCAATTTTTTTTATATTTATTTTTTTTTTACACTTAATAATTTTATTAAAACCAAAGTCTACAAAATTAATAATGGAAAATATTTTTTAAAGACACTGAGGGTATTTTGTACTTGTCAAACAACAGTATCAAATAGGGTGTGGTGATTGAAAGATGTAATAACATTTACTTATGTCAGACTTACGATGTTGATTGAAGAAAAATTACCCAGTTCTTAAGTGGTCACAATGAATTCTTTAAGTCAATATACGTTTGTCATTATTATATGGCAACGAATTCGTCTTAAGTCCTGGGTTTAATTTCTAAAAGAAGACTCTTCAACGGCTTAAGAAGTGGAACAAATCTGGCAAATACCCAGCAGCAGCTGATAAGTTCAATCGCTAATTATGTTTATTCAGTAAAATATAAGAAACTAATACCGTAAACAGCCAATAGCGCTAATATGCATTAAAGACTCAAATTAAAATTTTACCCTGACAGACAATAGTTTTCTGCATTTAGAAAACAGCTGTTTTTTTTTTTTTGGCATTTATAACTAAATCGATAGAAAGCAGATTAGCATTATTAGCACGATTAGCATTGATTTTAATATATTTTTGTCTTGTTTAGCTAAAAACAATTAGAATAACTTATCTTTGCTGACTTTGAATTCGTTTTAATTTTTTTATTATTAAACATTCATTCACAATAGTACATGACTTGCCAACAGCTGATTAATTATCTACAGTATTGCCATATTAAAAAACCTAAATGCAGTATAAATTCAGTTTGGTTTTGTGCCTTTACATTAAATCTAGACCACTTTGGGATGAAGATAATGCGCAAGTTAATTTGAATTAACTCAACTCAAGTTAACTAACGCCATCGTCTGTCTGAGGTTTAAATTTCCTCAAATTTTTTATTGTACAAACGACTTTACTTTCGTAAAGAAATACTAGAAGGGTCAATCACTTGTAGCCGCCGTATTCTAGTGGCTAGTATGTTGGCTTACTAGACAAGAGCTGCGGGTTCAAACCCCAGCTCTGGCATCTTGAAAGAAAGAAATATGAATAAGTATATCTTTCAGCTCTGAGAGTAACTGATTGATATGAAAAAGCTCCTCAAGTCTGTCCTCCGGATTCGATACTAAACACTGAGTCCCGGCACTCATGAATAAAATTGACACACACAATATGAGTGATGTAAGAATATAGGCCATAACTCTTAAAAAAAGATTTTAATGACTAATTATTTATGTTTGTAGACGCCGTGGTGTAGTGGTTAGTGTGCTGGCTTACTAAGACGATAGCGCCGGGTTCAAATCTCAGCTCTGACATCTTGAAAAAAAGAAATATGAAAAAATTATTTCTTTCGGCGACTACCTGTCAGCAGTCTTCTGGCAAAAGCTCTAGGAGTAATTGATTTCCATGAAAAAGTTTCTCAAACCTGTCGTTCGGAGTCGACTTTAAACTGTAGGTCCCGGTACTCATGGATAAAAATTAACACACACAACATGAGAGCTGCGAGAAGCTAGGCTGTAACCCTGATACATAGTTGTAATGGCCAATTATGTATGTACTCAATGATCAAATAAGAAGTTTATTTATGGCAATCGGTTACTTTTGCCATAATGGCTTTCTTTCTAAAACACTATGCAGCAGTTTATTAAAGTAATAACATTGATATTAGAATGTTATTACGTTGGTATGGATTTGTGTACTACCAACATTACCACAAACTTTATGTGCCTGAAGTAGGCTATAAAGAGAATAATAGAAAAACCCAGGATTTTAAATAAAACTAAACAGTTAGCTGGGGCAAAAAGGAAATAGGCGGAAATGTTTTAAATTTCCCCTGTAGCGTTTAAGGTTACTGCGACTGTAACTACTACTTTTTGTTGTTTTCAATCGTATAAAATTGACTTCAATTGTTTCTTCTTTTTATGGCATACAATGTCTTCTGTAGTAGTGGGGAAGAGGAGAAGGAGTAGTTCTCATATCCATCCATTTCTATTACTATTACTTATCTATTAAATTACAATACAATATAAATTAAGAGAAAGAGAAAGTTTGAATAACCAAACTCCTGTTAAGCAAAATAGTATCAAAATTTGTTGCAGCAATTAAAATAAAAACAGTAACTCATACCAAAAAATAAAGTTTCATTTTTCTATAATTGATTTTGTAAGTTATTGTAAAATATTTATTGAGCTTTATAGAAATTTCTATACAAATGTTTTACAAAATTTAATTATCACTGAAGAAACACTATCAGTGTATAATAAGAAGCAGAGGGATTAAATTTCAATTGAACAAATTATTACGAGCAAAGAATGAAAATTGATTTAAAAAGTTTCTCTTGCACTTTTGCTCAAGGAATTACTCTATTAAAATAAAAAAAATAAAACAAGAAGATAAAAGCTGATGGGAAAATATATAAAACAAATAATTAGGCGAATATGTTCCCTGTTATATAAAGCTTTAACGCTATATTAATTGGTACCAAAATACCCACAAGAAATCATATGTTACTACTCCGAAATACCAAAAAATCCATTGAAATGTAAATTTTGTTATTCAAGAGCTTAACGGAGATGCAATAAATGTCTAAAAACATTGTACGGAGAAACCTCATTGCTTTCAGACTTTTACCTATAAGATACCGCTATATGATGCCGCAGTAATTTATATTTAATTAGTGTTTGAAATATCTAGCAAAAATAATAATATTTTAACGGTAAGTGATTAAAGAGAAGCTCGAAGTCACCACTCCGAATAGCGTATTAAACAATAAAAAGCCTTTAATTATCAATTTGGTATCTAAATCAGTATCATTTCAGAATGATCCGATAACCAATAAACCATGTGAATGAACTTTAATGGAAAATATTAATATAAAAAGTAATTTAAGAATATATGTCAAGAAGTAGTAAAATATTAAAAAAAAGTATTAAAGCATACACAAATAAATCTGAAAAACTTATTTCAATAACGAAAAAAACGACTTAAATTAATTTTTGTTTAGTTTTCCTTCAATTAACAAAAACTGTTAAAACAATTAAAAAGTTTATTGATACTGTTTTCTTAACTCTCTGTCACTTCTATAATCCACACAAAAATACATCAATATGTCTTTTAAACGCATAAAAACTTTCGTTGATATTTCTCACACACTTAGTTTTATTTACACGAAAAAAAAAATAAAATTAATTTCAATTAAAATATTTGCAGTATCAATTAAATTTTTAATTGATTTCGGACTAATACCCGAATTTATCATAGCAATTAAAAATGTTAATTGAAAATATTTCTAATTAACTTTTTAATAATATCAGCTAAAAAATTTAATTGAAAATTAAATGGAATATCAATTAAAAGTTTTAAACTAATCATTGGAATAAGTTTGAATGAATAATTTGTAATCTTTAAAAATAAATACGCAAATTCTAGAAACAAGCGTATATTATATACTTAATTAGTTTCAATTGTTATTATTCTTTCAATTTAGCCCAGTAATTCTTTCAATTAATGTAATTAATTGAAATTCAAATCAAAAACAATTAAGTGTTTAATTGAAAAAGTTTTGAAATATTTTTTTTTCCTGTGTTAAGTTTAAAAGTAGGGAGTGCTTAATAAAAACTGTATATTTTAAATTCATAAAAAAACGTTATAATTAATCACCATAAATTCGCTAAAATATTATCTGCAGAATTAATTGCCATGAAAACGCGTAAAATATTTTTATTAATTTATTCACTAACTAAAGAAAAAGTTCAATAAATCTATTATAAAAAATATAAACTTTTTATTTATTCCTTAAAACAGAAAAAAATCCCTAAATCATTGACCATCTCACGCGTTGCTGTCAAAAGAAAAAGACAAAAACTTTTACACAAAACTGTCCTAAAATTGATAGCAGTGTTTGATTTGTGCAACATGATACCGGATTAGATCATAAAAAGTTAAACTTTGAAACCAACCAACCAAAAAATATTTATAAAACAAAAACCATTTTTTTATGTTGATGCAATTCAATTTTAATTGAAATTTTTGTTACAAATTCAATTAAAAAAGTGTTTGAGGCCACAATAGGAGGAACAACAACTACAGCAAACAGCAGCAGACAATAACAATAAATGCAGCAGTTGCAAAATGATAAAAAAACAACTACAACGACAAAAGCTTAATGGAAAATTAAAAAAAGCCAAAGAAAAACTGTAAAAGCGATGCAACAACAATAACTCAATAACACACTTGGCTTTAGAAATACAAAATTCTACAGACACACAAACACATCCATAAGCAAACTGTGTTATAAAGACAGCAATTGATACACAAACATTCACCCATTTAATCTCTAACAGTTGCACCACTACGATTGCAGTAAAAATTAAAGATTTATAGATGAATGTGCGTGTGTGTGTGTGTGTGTATGACTTTTATTTTATTCTGCTTGGTTAAATGCCTGTGTGTATGTTTGTATGGCTTATACAGACGGTGTAATAAAAAACTAATGCACAGTGAGTTATACATTTAAAAATTAAAAGTTATTTGCTAGACTTGCAAGGAAAGAAGATCAGACTTTAGTCTGACGCGTTAGATTTGTAATACACCGTCAAAAAATAGGACTTCATAATTTTTGAGCATTTGCACCAATGAACGGCACTGACAGACGTAGGGTGGACAAATATGTACGATTTATAGTAGGCGAATAGAGGACGTATACACATATATCAACAAAATTTATAACAGAGAGAACAAATATTATTAAACACACATTTTTAACATGTTCTCCTTACGCCGAGCATTGTATAAACTTAAATTCTACTTTACCAAAGACTTATTTTGTAGTTTATAATTTTATAGGGTCTTTTTAAACCCTAAGGTATATATGCTTACCGTTTTACATTATTGACCAGTTTACTCGACCATGATCATCTCTACCAAATAATCCAAATTTACTTTAAAAATTAATTCAGCAATTTACACAACCTAATAGACAACTCTACCAATTCTATGATACATAAAATCATTTATCGGGAGGGAAAAAAGTTATAGAAATACAAGTTAATCAATTCGCCATCAGACTGTGCATAGGAATGTATATCCTCTACAGGGAAAATTGTATGTCATTATATTGGTTTGATTCTAAATCTAACCTAATTAAAATCTTTCTGGTAAAGCAATTAAAGCACTGGAAATACCATATCATCGTGCGGGAGTGTATGTGCTCTATCCGCCATTTTATATATCTCGAGTTAATGCAATCTGTTTCGGCTATTTATCTTCGAAACTGGACGAGATATCCGAAAACGGATTGCAGACTTGAAAAGTCTGGGGTAGAAAACCTAAAGCGGCATCATTAACTCAAGATATATAAAAAATATGAAATGGCGGATAGAGCACATAAACTCCCTCACGACGATATGTGTCGTTCTTTCGCCAATTGTACACTAAAGCAGTTGATTGGTAATCCGATATTTTTTTGAAATATTGTCGTGGAAAAACTTATCCACCATCTAATAGATGCCGTTATATATAGAAAAATGTGCGGTATTTTGCAGTTTATTGAACCCTATTTCCTAAAAACCAATTATCATTACAATTAATAACACTGATCAAGGTCAAATATACTGTCAACAAAATGGCTCCATATGCCTTATGGCCATTGACTTAATTAAATCCAAATTAGGCCATAAGGTGATTTCAAAAAATGGAGTTACAAATCGGCCTCTAATGTAAGGCGATTTACATCTCTTAACATTCTACTCTATGCCACCATTGGCAGCAAAAAAACGAATGATCAGGAGAAAAGCGCCACCTATTGTGAAGTAGCAGATAACAGCTAAACCTACTTAGCGAAGACACTCACCACAACACAATCAACATGCAACGATAAGGCTATTGCTGTTGATCATTTAAGGGTGAAGGTATAAAACTGGCCTTTGAATGATCAATTCACAGTAATTTTTTTCATTCCTAAGGCCAAGTCTTTCGTTCGGTTTCGACATTAAACTGTAGGTCCCGGTACTCATGTATGTATGGGCATTATGTTATAAATAAAATGCCCATTGATTTTTGTCCTACAGTGTGAAAAGTGTAATTAAAATCTCATTAAATGTCATTTAATTTGTGAAATGTCTCAACGGTGCCATTGTGCATTAGCGAAGCGTGTATGTGCATTAAAAACCCATCAACCAAAACAAACTATACGTAATACTTTTTTAGTAATTTTTCTCTTTGTTGTTGTTGTTGTTATTGTTGTGTTTATATTTTTGTTTTAATTTATCGATAAAAAAAATATTTATACATATACAGCGATATATTTTTTGCGCGATTTGCTTGGTTTGTTACAGGAAACGGAAATAACATTTGCATAGATAAAACTCTTTTGATCGATATGTTTGGCTCATGCACAACAGTATGTGTATGCATTCATTCATGTGAATATCACAATTTATAATTTTAAAGCAGAACACATATAGGCAACAGTATATGTATTGGAGATTGTTTAACAATTTAAAAAACTGTAACAACAATAGGAAAGTGTTTTTTTTATTGTTCTCTTAATACATATAAAATAAAAATATTACCCTGTGAATTTAGTCGTTTTCTGCTATTCTTTACTGGCTTTTTTTCTTAACAAAACCCGCATTTTTGTTTGCGGCTGATACGTTTTAAACTACAAATTTTAAATCGCTATGCAATGGCAACATTTTCAGCATCAACTCTCATCATATCCATATAAAGTAAACAGGCAATGAAAATAGTCAGACCAAGCAGACCAAGTCAGACCAAGCAGAGAAAAATATTTTATTGATTGAACAAAAAAAGTGCATCTTTTATGCAAAAGCGATTAAAATGCTAACAATCTATAGCAAATGCAGTTAAAGAAAAGTCATACAAAAATAAAAAATATTTCACTATCAAATATTCTGCTGTTGTTGCTTTTTTAAGCCTTAAAAAAGCATTGAAGCAACGATTTGATTTATATTTTTCTGACATTTTTCTTTTTAAACAAACTCTGGTTTTTTTTTTGCGATTTTATAGAAAATTAAGCCTTTTCTTTGATTGGCATTGATTGCCAAAGAAATATTAGCGTTCAAAAACGCAATTGTGAACAAAAACTGTAATAAATATTTGAAGAAAATAAAAATCAACAACAACAACACTATTCCATAGTTCGCAAATGAAACAGAATAATAAAATAGAATAGCCAAAGTAAGCAAATTGTAGTCGATTTAGTTCGCATATACCACTTTCCTTGCCTACATATTTTAACAAAGAAAAATAGAGACATTCGTTTTGAATTAAAGCCTGGCCACTTAATAAAATTGTAAGCAAAATTAAAAAGTGATTGATATAAATTAGTTAGATGACCTTTACTCTTTCCAAACACCTGCGTAATACACTGCATGAGAAGGTGGTGGCAAACAAAAGACACAACCGTCTTCTGCTCTCAGTGCACTCGGCCTGATATAAAAAAAAATCAATAAAAGAAAAGCAATAAAGATCTAAAGTATACAACAATATAAGGCACTGCTTTCATGAGGACTTGAGGGTAAGCGTACTATTGAGTCAAGCTAAATTCGTTCTTTTTTATTTGAGACCAATACTCAGGAGTAAACCCCTACTAAATGCTGTGCATTGTATTGAAATATTTTGAAAAGGACAGTTTAAATATATTTTTTCTTATATTATTATCAAGCGCCTTAAGAATGAGACAAATTGCTGTGAATTGATCATTCAAAGGCCAGTGTTATACCTTCACCCTTGAATGATTAACAGCAATTGCTCCATCGTTGCATGTTGATTATGTAGTGAATGCCTTTGCTAAGTAGGTTTAGCTGTTATCTGCCACTTCCCAATAAGTGGCGCTTATCTCTTGATCATTCGTTTTTTGTTGACAATGGTTAAGGTGGAATAGAGTAGAATGCTGGGAAGCGGTTTAATTGTAGATGGCCTTCTTATAGGTTGTGGAGGGAACCTCTTATTTTTAAATTATAACTTTGAAAAAACCGCAAACTAATTTTTTTATTTGTCACCTTTCCTGGGATTTTAACTTAGGCCGTAGGAGTTTTTGTGCGAGGGCCCCCCAACACAATGCAAGAGTGTACATATATGCACTTTTTAAGGCAAAAATCCAGCTCTTGCCTCTGCCCTATTAACCGGATTTAACCCTGAGCGACTATTTCTTATTTGAAAAGCTGAAAAAATTTGATTTCAAACATGAAATTATCTCACGTATGTTAAAGACCTCGACAAATGTTATTTTTTAAAGGAATACAAAACGTTCAATAAAGTGTATAGAATGCAAGAGAGAATACTTAAAAAAATTTTATTTACAATTATTATATATTTTCGAATTAAATTCGAATATTTTTTGAATGGATTTTTATTATACTATTTCCAATAGATTGTGCTTTAAATAGAAATATAAAAATATGAATATGTATAATACAAAGAACTATGATAAGACCTTTCGTAGCTGGGTCGAAAACTAGTTTAGTTCTGCTAGTGCTTGTACATATTCCTTAACGGATGTTAATTCTCATAAGAATACCAGTATTAGGATCTTAGGCTATTAAATTTCATACAAATTTTATTTACTTTTATTTTTTAAAAGTTCTGTCTAAATGAAATTGAGTAATAAAATGCCAGAATAGGGCCACTCTTAGTTTAAGTCATCATATCACTGTGTTATTGTAGGCTACAGATAAAAGCAACCGTACACGTTCAATCAATAAAAGCTAGACTGCTGTGCAAGTGTTGTTTGATCGACAATGATGTGAAAGATTTTTATCATTTTTTTTTTCTCACTTTATTATATGTATGCCACATACGCATATTAGTAACTTAAAACTATTTTTCCTTTTCTTTTTTTTTTTAATGGGAATTCTTTTCCATGACAATGTATGAAAAATGAAAATGAAAACAAATAGAAGAGAAAGAGAATAAAAATTTAAAGGAATAGTTGAAATGGAATGTAATACAAAAATAAATCTTCACATTCATGCTCAATAAATAAAAAGTATGTGCGAATGAATGAGTTAGCAAGTGCGGGAGTAGGTTTGTTTAATTGCAGAAATGAATAAAAATCAACATGCATTTCCATCATAACTAACTGATGCAAGTTCATCAAATGTGTTTGATTATTTATATAGCAGTTAAAGTAAAGCATAACAGACAGTCACAGGGGTCAATGGAGGGTCGCACAGGCAGTAAGTTAAAATCAAAGAATTCTTGTTTAAATAAAATATATACATATAGTCGTGCTGGAGTTTATGTGCTCTATCCGCCATTTTATATATCTCGAGTTAATAATGCCACTTTATATTTTTGTTACCAAAATTTTTAAAATCTGCAATTGGTTTTCGGCTATTTATCTCCGAAACTGGACGAGATATCCGAAAACGGATTGCAGACTTGAAAAATTTGGGGTCGAAAACTAAAAGTGGCATCATTAACTCGAGATGTATAAAAAATATGAAATGGCGGATAGGGCACATAAACTCCCGCACGACAATATGTTTCGTTTTATCATCAAATGTATGAATTCAGAATTTAAATTCTGTGAGAAATGTCAAAGGAAAAGAAAACAGCGTAGAAATATAAAAAAAAACAATGTTTACTTTTTGACAAGATTAATGAACTACAGTCAATCAGCAGTCCATATACAGGTAGGTAGGTAAGTTGGCTAGTTAATAAAAATCAAATCAAATTTAATCAGCGCAAGTGACCTTTTGGTACCATTACAGAACCATACTGTCGATTTGATAGAGTAAAATGACGACAAATAGACTTTCGCAACTCCTAATTACATATCGTTTATCCAATAACTCGTATACCTCCTGAAGTTTCACGGCAGTATGTATAATGAAAAATTAGCAACTCGTTAGTATATGGGACAAAAAACTGGCAAGTTTATCATCCTCTGTAGACTGATATTATTAAAACTTTCCATATCCTCTATTTAATAGCTAGTCAGAGAAATACTTTGTACTTTTGAGTAAGAATTTCCACGTATTGGAATGACAAACTTAGTCACTGTATACAACAACCTGCTAATTTTTTATTATACATAAGGCTGTCAGTCACCTATTAAAAAAAATCTTGAGATGTTCTCTTTTGTTATATTTAAGACCAATACCCCTACTAAATGCAGAACATTGTATTGGAATATCGAATACATAGATATGAGTAAGTAGATGTGATGATATTACCCGCCTTATGTAAATGGGACAAATTGTTGTCAGTTTGATCACCCAAAGACAAGTTCTATATTTGAATATTCAACAGCAATTGCTCCATCTGGATGTTGAATGTGAGTTGTAAGCATCATATTTTTTTTTTAATTATAATTTTTGAAAAACCGCAAATTTAATTTTATTATTTTTTCTTCTTCTCTAGGATTTGAACCTCGATCGTTTGAGTTTCTGTTGACCCGTTCGAAGGACTATACCTCGACCCCCTATCATAGAGCAGCAGCTTTCGGAATAAAAGGTAACAGACTCCTGTCTTTCTAGCGAGCTCATTTGCTACTCCATTCCCTATAATGCACTATAATTCCAAATCGAGTTTTTGATGACAAACACTAAACAAACAAAAAACTTTTAATTTTTAAAAGTAAATTTATTTTCTTAATGGCAAAACTTAAAGCAAACACTGCCAGTTTGCTGGGCTTTAAAAGTTAAAGGTTCAGATACGTGTTTTTGAATAAGTGTTACAAGAGGGTTACAATTGTATGACGAATAAATCCTAAAAATCCCAGCAAAAGGTGAAAAATAAAAAAGTTAGTTTGCGGTTTTTTCAAAATTATAATTTAAAAATAAGAAGTTCTCTCCACCTCTCCAAGAAGACCATCTACAAAGAAATCGCCTGCCGACATTCCACTCTATTCCATCTTAACCATTGTCTATAAAGAACGAATGATCAGGAGAAAAGGGCCAACTATTGGGAAGTAGCAGATAACAGATAAACCTACTAAACTTACTTAGCGAAGGACCTCACCACACAATCAACATGCATGCTATTGCTGTTGATCACTCAAGGGTGTAGGTACAGCACTGGCCTCTGAATGATCAATTTACAGCAATTTGTCTTATTCCTAAGGCGCTTAATAATAACACAAATGCACTGTCCTTTCCAAAAATTCCAATACAATGCACGGCATTTAGTAGGGGTTTACCCCTAAGTATTGGTCTCGAATTGTAGTCGCCGTGGTCTAGTCGTTAGTGTCTTGGCTTACTAAGACGATAGCTCTGGGTTCAAATCTCAGCTCTGACATCTTGAAAAAATAAATATGAAAAAATTATTTCTTTCTGCGACTACCTCTCAGCAGTCTTCTGGCAAAAGCTACTTTTAGAGCCATAAAAAATTTGCCATAAAACAGCTTCTCAAATCTGTCGTTCGGAGTGGACTTTAAACTGTAGGTCCCGGTACTCATGATTAAAAATTTGCACACACAACATGAGTATTATGAGAAGCTAGGCCATAACCCTGCCACAGGGTTGTAATGGCCAATTATGTATGTAAGTATGTATGTATTGGTCTCAAATAAAAAAAAACTCTCAGTCATCCATTTTAATTTTAAACCTCTTAATTTACTAGTTTACTCATAAATGTTTAACTATTCCCTTTTTTTGGTAAACAGTGCATATTTATTTTAATTGGACAACAATAATTTAAAAATTAAACCAATTTGTTTATTTTTATTGATTTCCATAAATATTAAAGATTATTTTTGATCATATTAATGACTCCAATAAAATACACAAAAAGAAAATAAAAAATATATACGTACCGGACACTCTGGATAAAAGAGACATTTAGCCTTGACCAATAAAAAAAAACGAAAAGAAATATGAAAAATACTTTTATTAACAGCGACACAAAAAAAACATACTCTACAAAATTATTTACAAGATATTTACTAACGATAACATAAATATGCCAAATCCTTTTCATATTTTTATCTCTATACTTTTGATTATTCCTTTCTCCGTAAACATTTCAAGCTAAAGGAACTACGATTGCTGTCTGTTCTTCTTCTTTAATAGAATTGAAAGGGTGGTTTTGATCATATTTATTAAACTAATAGTCCCCAATAGTAAGACCAATAATATTTTTACCATTCAATTTGGTATAGAAAAAGAAAAATAAATAATTTTACAAAAAAAAAATAGAGAAACTGAAAAAAATTCACACGCTTCTTTAGCAATCCATAGAAAATATAAAAAAAAGTAAAAACAAAATGGTCACAGAAATGAAACGGAAATTGTTATTTTAACTGCATACACTCAGGCTTCCTTACTTCTGTTCACAAAGTTCGCATACCCAAATATATATTTTTATAAGCCAAACACACACACCCAAAAAAACCCAGAAAGTAACCAACCGTCTTCTCTCTTGCTCTCTTTCATAAACATGAAAGTTATCTTTATGGCAAAAACACACACACCCACCCTCATTTAAATGGACTGTGTAAGTTTACGTTCATGAATAAAGAGAGGGAGAAAGAGAGTTCATTTCTAAATGTATGCTGGTAGTTTATGTTTAAATTTGTAAATTTGGTTTTAGTTTGAAATAAAAAAGAATAAAAAAACTGAAAAAAATATTACAAGGAGGTCCCATTTTTTTCCATTTCATTTCTTTATTTTGTGAGGAATATCATATCAATGGAATTTCAATATCAAATAGCGGCAGATAAAGAAAGAAAGAATTGCACGAAATAATAAAATTTACATACAAAATTTAAATAGAATAATAGGAAATACTTTGTCTCCAATCTTTAGATTTAAACACAAGGGAGTGTGTATAAGATATCATCGATTTTGTTTTATTAATTTTAAAAATCTCTGCATAGCATTATACAAAGAACATAAGTAGTTGAAGTAGCTTTGCTGAAAGACTCAATTTAATAGTATCTCATAAAGATACTACGCCTAGGGTAGACAAAATTTGTTCGATGGTATGGGTTATATTGCCTTTGTTGGATCGGTGTAGTTTGTCACTTCTTTAGTTTTTTAGAAGCTTAACTAAACACGATACATTTAATCACAGAAATTTATATTTATTTATTTTTATTAATTATTATTATTAATGAAAAATATTAAATAAATCTGTAACATTTCTTTAATTTTAAAAAACGTTAGTTAAGAGCCAGTAGATAACCTTACCGCCTACTGTTCCCCAGAGTATTAAAAAATATGACGCTGTTACACTATTTGACACCAAACCTTGTGCAAACTAGGCATGTTACAATTAGTTTTTTTTAACTTACTAAGACTCTTGAAATTTGTTTAATTTTCATTCAACCTTCGTCTAGATTGACTGGTTGAATTTGAATTGTTGAACAATACAATCTAAACCTTTGTCAATGCCTGTCAATTAAGTGTAAAAGAATTTTTATAAATTGCCTTCACCAAGGAAACAGATGTCTAGACGCTGTAGAAATGATTTGCAAATATTGTTATTGAAAAAGAAATTTAAGAAACTTTTTATTTTAATTTAAAGAGATTTTATTTTAAAGAGATTACTTGCAAGCCATTAGAATTGAAAATTTATCACTATTTTTATGCATTTCTTGTGTACTTGTTGATAAACAATCACACTAAAAATTAGGATTTATGAACAATTGAAAAAGGAATTAAAACCAAACAATTTAATTACAGGAAAAAAATAAAAAAATAAAAAAAAAAATAAAAAAAACAAACAAAATAATAATGAATTGGATACTAAAAATTTGCATTTTGTTTACAAATATTCTTGCATTTATAGAAAAATATTAAATAAAGAAAATGTTTATTTTATGCACTAGAAAGAACACTTTTTTGTATATAAAAACAAAAACAGTTTTAATATTTTTAAAAATAAAATATTATTTTAGATAAAAATTAAATTGCGATGGTAGTTTTGATGATGCAGCACATTACTTTTATTCTATTTTATAGTGCCTTCGAACAAACCTTGGTCTAATTTTTAAGATTTTGCTACAGGCCTATAAAAGATTTTTAAATTTTTAATACGTTTACTTCTGCAAATTCTCTGTCGAGTAGCGAAAAATGACTTTGAATTCAATAGCATTCTGGTAAAAAGGAAATTTATTATTTTCCTCCTCTGTGAATGAGCTGCCTTGTTGTTAGAGAGGGAAAGAGAGAGAGAGAGTATCAACTTTGTAGAAAACATTGTTCTAATGCAAAGATGCCCAGTAGTGGCTGATATCAGCAAATTAAACTCACACGTATACTTACGCTCTTTTGTTTGATCGTCAATCAACCAATAGGAAATCAGCATGTTGAGTGGGAGAGACAAACTGCACTTGCAGAACTTCTGTGTCTTATTTTTTTTTATCTCACCAATACTACTACTTACCTTGGGCATCAATGTCCTAATGAATAACCTGGTAGTAACAGCGTAAGATTTTTTTGCAATATGTTTGAAATTTTTTCTTTTCATAAGTTCTATTAGACTTAGCGGTGAGTGGTGGGCGTTAATTGAGGTAATATAGGCTCTGTGCCAATTTTTAAAAACTTTGGGCCAGAAATAAATTTTTGGTTCTATTAGCGGTGGGTAGTGGTCTTGGCCAATTTTGATGAAACTTTATATTTTTTTTAATTGAGCTCACCAAAGGCTCAGAGCAAAATGTCAATACTATGCGAGCATTCATTATATTTTTTACGAAACATTTTATGAAAAAATACCACTGTGCGGCCTAGCTTCTCACACCACCCATATTGTGTGCATCAATTTTTATCCATCAGTACCGATACCTATAGTTTAAAGTTGACTCCGAACGACAGATTTGAGAAGCTTTCTCATGGCAATTAATTACTCCCAGAGCTTTTACCAGAAGACTGCTGAGAGGTAGTCGCCGAAAGAAATAATTTTTTCATATTTTTTTTTTTTTTAAGATGTCAGAGCTGAGATTTGAACCCGGCGATATCGTCTTAGTAAGCCAACATACTAACAACTAGACTACGGCGACTAGTGAACTATTTTATCATATTTTTTTATTTCAAGATGTAAGCCAACATACTACATACTAGAGTATGGTGACTACAATACATCTTATGTAACTGCCCTCGCTATAAACAGTTGATAGCTTAAACTAACTTGCATTTTTTTATTATTATTATTTTTTTTTTCTTTTTTATATAAATTTCTAATTCCTATACTGTTTATTATTTTTCTATTTTATTATTATGAAAATTTTAGTTTTAATCTCGGTCCCTCTCTCTCTCTCTCTCGTTCACTTTTACTACCAAATGAATGCTTTTGTTTATATGCATGTAACAGTAAGAAGCGGAATATCCGGCTGCTATGGAATATAAAACGGCGTCATATAATACTGAACATCTGCAAGTCAAATGGTTGTTACTGCCACTACAGTAAACAGCACTACTACTCATGCCACATTGCTTTCTAACAATATTTATGGTCATGTTGCAATTTACATCTACACCAACAATTGTAATGATTGTTCACCAGCAGCAGCATTTGCATCAATGAGCTGCTGTTGCTGCCACCATAAGTAGTCATAGTTTTTTTAAATTCAATTTTTTCCTTTTTTTCTACTCATAGACGAAAAAGTAAATCTCATTCGCCGTTAAAAAAAAATTGGATTTTTTATTTCTATTTCTGGCAGACTTATACTATAAAAAAGCGAAACACACTCCGCTTTGATAGACACCTTCAGAATACTTTTTCTATTTTTTAGTCTGCATAGGAGGTCTTACTGAATAGCATGCTTTAGAACTTATTTTATATTTTGCACGTAGGGGAAGAGTGCGAAAAGATTTGCATAAATGAATTTCTAAAGAAATGTAAGAGATTTAGCAGACTTTAGTGCCAAATAAAAAATGCAACAAAACAGAGAACAAAAACAAAAAATAAAACAAAAGATTGAATATTTCTATAGTTGTAGAGCAACAAAGTATGCATTTTAAATCTATTCCTGGTATTATTGTTTTTATTATTTTCGAAGGTGTTACCAGGACTTAATCTAAGACAGACAAAAGCTGTAATTTGTTGCCACAGCTTTGAATGGCTTACAAATACTACAATAATTTGAAGTATTTTCTTACTTTTGTTATTCCATAACTTATGAGTTATTATTCACCTTTTTTTTGTTTTGAAGGTTTTTGAGAGAGAAGTGGTTGTATAGAAATTTGCTTGCAAAGTGGGCAAGACAAGGAAAATGTAAATTTATTGAGTAAGTTCTGTGAACGAATTCAAATGAAATTAATTTCACAAACAAATAAAACTTAATGATTAAACAGAATTACGTCTGCAGTTTCAAGGATAAAGGCAGTGAGCTCATAATTGAAGCGACAGCAGCAATTTGAATTGCTTTGTACTTTTGTGAGCACAAAAATAACAAAAACATTGATTTTATTTAGAAAATGCCTAAGATTCCCTGAAAGCGCGCTAAGTAACTTCAGATTTTGTTGGAGTAGTATAACTGAGAGCTCTGAGGCCTTATTCTGTAACTTTCCTAAGCTAAAACTCTATCGCTAAAAATTTATAAACTTGATTTAGGACTTTTTGGCTACGAAAGGAGTTCTTGAATGCTTATTATAATTTAAAAACTTCATGCCTATTACCTCTAAACTTTTTAATTTTATATATTCTAACACCCAGCCTGTTTCAGAAACCCAAAATGTTAGCATTTTAGCTTAAGAGAATTGCAGAATAAGGCCCCTGAACTACATGCCCCTTTAATTACTGTATTCACAGACTTGAATTAGATAAACATTTTGAGGTGAAGATTCCTATCAGATTGTAATGTAATCAAGGGGAACTTTTATGGGTTTCCGACATCAGGATGGTTCCATGATGAATTAATGTGTTGTATCTGATGTTGTCTCTGTAGAAGGTAATTTGAGTTACTACTACAGCATTGATGTCCAAAGTAGTAGTATTGGTGAGAGTGACGAAAATAATACATAGAAGTTCTGCAAGTGTAGTTTGTCTCTCCCTCTCAACATGCTGATATCCTATTGGTTGATTGACGATCAAACAAAAGAGCGTAAGTATACATGTGATTTAATTTGCTGATATCAGCCACTACTGAACATCTTTTTACTACATACAGTCTTCTATTGGAAAAGCCTGCTAACTATATTTATGTCGAAACGTCCATGTTTGCATTTGTGTGGATAGCCGTTTGGCTATGCAACGCGGATATAGAAAGTACTTTAGTAACTCTCGACTAGTACAAGAATGGAGGGATGCACTGAACTGATGTACCTTCTCAATGAGAATAATTTAGATTGAATTTTTGAATTTGAGGAGAATTAGCAGATAAATGAACTGGTTCTGAAAGGTTCTGCCCCATCAGCAGCAATACCGCAAATATAAAATGCCAAGTGGAGGGTAATTCAGCAGCACTGTGGTACAGTCCAAAAGAAAATTTTTCAAATTTGAAGGCAATAAATAAAATTGTAAGCAATAATGGAAGAATTATACTGTTTTTTTCAGATTAAAGCTTCCAAGTATGTTACAGAATAAGGTATTATTTTTGATTTTGTATAATATTTGCTTACTGGTTGCAATAAATGTGAGTTTCTATTGCATTTTAGCGGCTCATATCGTATAGAAATCATGCATTATTGATGCGCATGTGTAAGTGATTGGTCACAATTTCTCTTTTACAAAATAGCTTACAGGTAGCACCAATTTCTGCTGGGAACTAGTTTCTGTAACCGCTTTTTATCAACTCATAAAGAAAATGTGTTTAGGATGTTTTTTTTTTGGAGAGCAAACTATGTTGGTGGTTTAAAAATAAACGAAAATTAAAGAAGACTTTAAATTTTCTAGCTTAAAAACATGTTTCTTTTATGTTTACACAAGCAATGTCATTATTTCAGTAACAAATGTGTGTCTCTAGATTTATCCTTTAATTTATTCATTTCACATTATGCTTTAATAGCTTTTTAATACCATTAAGCCAAAAAAATTTGCAACACTTAAAAGATTTTTTCTTTCTTTTTTTTCCTTTTTAAGTATTTGGAAGTGAGAATTTGTGAAATGAATTCAACATTAAAGACTAAATTTTAAGTTTTTTTTTTGCAATGTGTGTGCTTTCTTTCTTCGTCTTCTTCCTTTTAATGACCATTTACACACAAAAAATAAACACATACAGAAGCAAAAATTAACTCCTTCAAAAGTAAGAAAATAATTCGATTCAACAAATACTCATACTTGCATGGGAAATGCTATATAATGCAAGTATATGTGTTGAGAGTTAGTGTTGTGTACTATTATAGAGATAAACGCTAGGAGATTAAGTGTGTTACACTTGCATTCTATTCACTCAAGCATACAAGTGCATGGTTAATATATATGTAAGTAGAATACATAGTACTCGTAAGTGTGTATTTATTTGTTGGTGTAGTCTTATATAAAGGTTCTAATCCGGTTCTTAAAATCTCTTCATTTTTAAGTTGAAAATCCTACAAACACAGCATGCAAACATTATTAAATAAATGAATCAATGAAAGTTATATGAGAAAGAAATAATATGATGTATGAGAAAGAGAGATAGAGAGAGGGAGAGTAAAAGATGAGAGATAATAAATGTTTACTTAGTTTGTTTGTTACTGTCATCTGAATAGGTGAGAGTTAATAAACTTATCATGCTTGTATTAAAACTAAATAAGCTGAAGAACAATTTTATAAATACACATACACACATGCATGCATACATATACATATAATTGTAAATATTAATATTCAACAGAATTAAAAAAAGAGTTTATGTGCGCATGTAAAATTTAACTCTTAGTTTCAATCAACATATTGGGATTTATATTTTAAACACTTGATATCATGCATGCCTATCAAGCATACATGTTACACACTATTAAACAGTGTGCTACACATTTTAGGGGGGGGGGGGGGGGGGGGGGGGGGGGGGGGGGGTTACTATTGTCTGATTAATACATGACATATAAAAATTGAATGTTACAAGTGTTTATTCTTTTTCTATTAAAAATCCAAAAAAGATAAATTAATGAACTGACAAAACCTTATATGTTCACCAGAGCCAAAAAACCAGTGTGAAGGTAGAACAAAGATACTGGTATTTTTCAAAACGCAGACGGCGTAAGTGAATTTCTTTCCATCATAGAAATCTGGGACTGGGACCAATCGACGCCTATTTTTTTTCTGATAAAAATGATGCAAAAAACGTATTCTCGATTTTTGGTCAGTTACAGCGTTCTTTAATTCCATTGACGACATAATGCATAAGGATAGCTTTTTATCAGCAATAACTATTTTATATTCCTGACTGTTTATTGGGAATCAGACTGTAAACCAATTGGTAAAAAATTTTTTGAGACCAATAATCCGGGGTAAACCCCTACTAAATGCTGTGCATTGCATTGGAATTTTTGTGTAAAGGACAGTATATTATAGCAAAAGAACATATATTTTGTTTTCTTATATTATTAAGCGCCTTAGGAGTGAGACAAATTGCTGTGAATTGATCATTCAAAGGCTAGTTTTATACCTTTACCCCTGAATGATCAACAGCAATTATTCCATCATCGTTGCATGTTGATTGCGGTGAGTGCCTTCGCTAAGTAGGGTTTTAGCTATTATCTGCTACTTCTCAATAGGTGGCGCTTTTCCCCTGATCATTCATTTTTCGTTGTCAAAGATTAATGTAGAATAGAGTGGAATGTCAGGGAGTGGTTACTTTGTAGATGGACTTCTTGGTGGATAAAAGATTTTTTTTTATAAGTACTTAATCAAGAGTGTAATTCTAAAGCACATTGTACTATTCTCTGACAAATCAGAGTTAAACATGTAAAAATTACGTTCTAGTGAGACTTACATATGTATGTATATGAGGACCTAAGTGACACCGTCATGTTCGGACGTATCAAAAAGAGAAAAAAATGATAATTTGCATTGTGTAGCATCAATATTGCTTCCTATAGAGCATATTCAAATTTTAAGGTATAAATTAAAATGCAGTATCGCAAAATCGATTAAGCCTTACATTAGACTTTCAAGGAAGCGTTCTTTCAAAGTAATTTACACTGAAGAAGTTTTTAATGGCATTTATTTGTTGGTAAAACTACATTTAGATTCGGTTTTAAAATTCTAATACAAAGAGAAAAACATAAAAGGTTTTAATATACAGCGATATAAAACTAAATCTAGTTCTACAGTAAAAATATAATTGAAGAGAGTATTTAATTCGGTAACAGTGTGGCATACCCAGAGAAATATCAAGAATACCATTTTGATTACAAGAATCGCAGTTTTGCAGCGAATGATACCAGAATATCATACATATCATGAACATCATACTGGATACCACTAAAATCTGCTTGCCAGCTCGAGCATAATACGGGGCTGAGATATTGACTATATAGAAAGCCTTTTAGACAGTTAAAGAGGAAGCATTCGGAATTATGTATTAGCCCGACGCCACTGTTTTTATTTAATTATAAACTAGTGCCTCTTGGCTACTGAGCGAAAACAATAATGCTAGGTTTCTTGTTTAGGACAACATATGTATGAGTTCGGAAAAATCTGTTATTCTACACACCGAAATAATTGGTAATGGATTTAACAATTTTGTACTCCCAATTAAATTTTTTTGTTAGTTTTGCTCTTACAAAAAATATATACCAGTATATATAACTAATATCAATAAACCGATCAGAGGTCTTAAACCGATCAGAGGTTCTTATTCCGAAGAACTCTGATGATTCTACAGTAGCTGTGGTGAAAAATATGTTCCGTTTGGCTTTTGTAATATTCCTTCACTCATACCATTTTTTCTTTGATTATCAAAAAAAAATCTTTGTAAACAAAAAATCTAAACACTTAATTGAATTTACTTTTGATTTATTTAAAGCCCTTCTTACGAAACCAAGATAAAAAATGTAATTTCTTTATATTTTTAAAATTTAAAAAATATTCTTTTTTAATTTTATTTTAGGCGACTTTAAAGTAGGACACAGAAACTGAATTCCCATAATTAATATCAATCATACGCCTGTTGATAACTTAAATTTTTTTCATTACTTTGCAACATTTTAAAACAATTAAACAAATATATACACATTTATACAACATATACATACTATGTATGTTTAAGTGTAGATTAGTATTTGTGCATATCAAATTAAAAAGTTTATTTAGAATTTAAAAGCTTTTTGCAATTGTTAAAAGTTTTCATTTCATACATAAATTTTAATTCTAAAAATTATGTTTAAATGCCAAAACCATAACAATTTTACATAGTTTTCCAATTAAAAAAATTCTCTGCAAATTGAAATTCTGTCATTATTTGATTTTAATTCTTTGTAGCACTAAACAAAAAAAAAAAAAAAAACAAAAATTGTTGCAACAGAATTTGAATCCAACAAAGTTTTCAAATTCAAAGCAATGGATTGTTTTTTTTTTTTGTTTTCTAGTTATTTCATAAATTTTACATTTAAATGCATATGCATATGCATATGCATATACTTATAATTGCATATGTGGGACTTTGAAAACTTTTGCTTTCACCTTTAAAATTGGAAATTGTTGAAATTTATGTAGCATAGATGGTTGTGTTCTAATTTTGTAAAGTATGTTTAAATGTTATAGGCAACAGTGGAGATTATTTAAGTAGATACACATTATTAATAGTTCTTAGAAATAAATATTAGTTTTATGTATTAAGAGGAGCAATCGTATTAATTTCAAGGAAAACCTAAATTTTACTAATTGGCATATTAATAATTTGTTTCCAGATGCCAACAACAATTCGCAAAACACATACATACATAATTGGCCATTACAGCCTAGCTTTTTTGCAGCACTCCTATTGGGTGCGTTAATTTTTTTTTATGCATAAGTACCGGGACCTATAATTTAAAGTCGACTCCAAAACGATAGACTTGAAAAGCCTGTTCATGGCAATGGGATGCTATAAGAGCTTTTACCAGAAGACTGCTTAGAGGTAGTCGCTGAAAGAAACATATTTTTAATAATCTTTTTTTAAAAATGTTGGAGCTGGGATTTGAACCCTGAGAATTGGCAAAAGAAGCTTTTTGAAAAAGTCTGAAATAATATCTTTGAAAGCTTGAAAAACAAGCCGCGTTTATCTCGAGTAAATAGTTGTGCGAATTTTTTAAGTCTGAATCATTGACACGATCTGTATTAAAATATATAACAATTATTATACTTATAAAATCATCCTTTTACAGATGTACAGAATCTTGAAGAAATGATAAATAGTAGACAATCTTTGAGTGTTCAATACCGTAGTCTGTACTACCCAAAGCATGTTGTATTAGATGAGTAACAGAATTTTGAGTACATGGTTTACGGGTTTATATAGTGAATATTCTATCTGCCATCTTTAAACCAAATCCCATGAGTGGGAAATGTCCTCAATAATGGTCTCACAAAAACCATCATAAATTAATCAATAAAATCGATGTGAAAACGCGTGAACGGCAGGGCTGCATAATGCCATTTCTACTTCACTTAGTGATCAGAACGATCACAATAGCCTCTAATGAAGTTCAATAAAACCTTATGCAGACTTTAGAGTGACCTTAATTAAGACAATGATATTTGTAGTTGGTGGAAGTGTGGACACAATAAATATAATCATTATCATTTCTAAAGGCACAAATGAAAGTCAACTACTCGTATCAGCTATAAATTTTCTTGCTAAATAAAGCAGTTTTTGGTGGGTGCGTGGTATAGTGGTTAAAGCGCTCGCACAAAAACTCAAGTGGCACAGGTTCAAGTGCCAGCAAAGGTGAAAAAAATAAAAAAAAGTTAGTTTGCGGTTTTTTCAAAATTTTCCAAGAAGACCATCTATAAAGAAATCGCTCCCAGCTATTCCACTTAACCAATGTTAACAAAAAACAAATGATCGGAAGAAAAGCGCCACCTATTGGAAAGCAGCAGATAACAGCTAAACCTACTAAACGTACTTAGCGAAGACACTCACCGATGAGGCAATTGCTCTGTTGATCAGTCAAGGGTGAAGGTATAACACTGGCCTTTGAATGATCAATTCACAGCAATTTGTCTCATTCCTAAGGCGCTTAATAATAATACAAGAAAAAATATATATATGTACTGTTTTTCCAAAGAATACCAATACAATGCACAGTATTTAGTAATGGTTTATCCCTGAGTGTTGGTCTCAAATAAAAAAAAATAAAAAATAAACTTTTCCAAAAAACACCCAATATTTGTATGAAACTGAGTGAACAACACTTAATCGTCTTATTGAGTTTCTGAATGGTACAAACTTCTAGTCCGTATATTGCATGCACGTTTAATTTAAAAAATTGGTAACGAAAATGCGACATAAAAATGGTACGAAATTTGATTTGGATTTTTGGATCAGCACGAAGACAAAACAACCAACCAACACTTAAAGTAAGCCAACCGATGATCTGACCAAAACAAAAATTTAATGGGAGTTTCTAGCAGGAAAAGAGAATATAATAACAAAAACTCAGAGCTCTCGTCTAGTAAGCCAACATACCGCATATGTACTAGACTAGAGCGATATTAGCCCAACAAAGACGGCATATTATTCCCTTTTAAAGTTAATCGATGTGGATTGTATTAATTACACCCCAGAACACGATCACCATAACTTTTAAAGGCGCATAAACCCTAAAACCCTCAGGTTTTTAGCATTGGCGACGTTTTATCCTTACATACTCACTGTTTTTTTATTTTCTGTTTATTCTCTGTAATATTTGAAATGTCCGTCCGTTGAATAAAGCCAAACACACACTTTTCTCATTTTCGAGTGATCATTTGAACGAAAAAGTCTATGGCTTCCACTATTTCTTACAGTTTCAATCTCTAAATTTTTTAACGTCATGTTCATTGCTAGTAAAGACGAATAGGAATTTAAACTCCTTTCTTCCATTGAAATTGATGGTGCACCATTTTTTATGGTACTTACCCAACGTACCCTAATAAGACCAAATCTTTTCAAATCTCGAAGAAGTCTCCTATTAATGGCTACAAAACACATATTAAATGACAAAATTTGTACAATTAACAGTGTTGCCTTTTCAGTGGCCCTATTCTGTAATTTTCTTAAGCTAAAATGCTAAAATTTTAAACACGCTGGGCGTCAGAATATATAAAATTAAAAATTTTTGAAATAATAGGCATGAAGCTTTTAAATGAAAATATGCATTCAAGAATTCGGAACCAAAAAGTCCTAGTTCAAGTTTATAAATTTTTAGCGATAGAGTTTTAGTTTTGGCGAGTTACAGAATAAGGTCTCAGTTAAATAACTGAACAGAAGCCACCGATTTATTAGCCAGAACTCGGGTACTGCCATGAATGAGAGTATATATTTTCAAATTGTAGTTGTTTGAGTCATGCATATATATATGAATATACAGTGGTTACCATTAACATTAGCTATATATTTGATCAAATAAAAATGTATGTGATCAAATAATAATATAATCAAATATATATTTGATCAAATAAAAATATATGTTCTGTTTTTCATATTCATAATTGTTATTTGATCTTAATAAACTGGCAACATATTTTATATCTGCTTTGTTAATACTATTTTCTGTATCCTGACACGATATCAGACGTTCAGTAACCATAATAATATGCGTTTGCTTCGTTGAAACATTCTGTTTAGAATTTTGAATTTTGTTTCATATAAAAAGTCATATTTTATTTTTTTTTTTAGTTTCTATTATGCAAAAAAATTGTTAGTATACAAAAATCGTTTCTTAAAATTATTGTCTAGTCTTGTCAGTCTAACTAAAGCCAGTAGGTATCTTCGTATCTTCAATTCAACGCATACCTCCCACGTTGTTAAAAGGGGTAATTATTGTCTCAAGACGTGAGCCACCGGTACTGTAAATTTACTCTCTTTAGTGTGTAAATATAGCTGGAGAATTGGTTATATAAGGGCTGTCAACTGAAATACATCAACGATATTACAGCACTCCGAATATTAACGGGCATCACTGTATGTATATTATATTTTATTGTAATGGCAACATTATTTTTACCACTTTCGTTTTATTCACTCAAACATTCATAAATGAAAAAATGTAATAAAAATAAATTCAAAACTGTTACATACTTTTAGCAAAGAAAACAAAATTGGAATACAAAAATTCCATAACACATGCTGTACAACATATGCTCAATGCCTTGCCATACACGAGTATTCCTATACATACCTGATGCCATATGAATCTGTTTATTACATACGCAATTGTCCGTGTGTTCCATAAAATTTTGGAAACAAAACAAGGGAGAAAAAGAAAAAATAAAATAATATTTTGTTTCTCAAATTCACACACAACTCATAACACAAATGCAAATGTAAAATTTATAATGATTGCAAATATGCGTAATATAATGCATTTTATTTCTCAATATATGTGTCTGAGTATGTCTGCCTGTGCATGTTTACCTATACATAAATATATTCAAATGTGTGTGTATGTATGTATGAGCAGATATGAGTATGCTTAAAGAATATAAATATTTTATTTAAAATTTCAAAAAACTAGTTTTTTTCATACTTATGTTTGCATTTCCATATATATAGCACGTAAGTAAATTAAAATTTTCATTGCAACGTAAATGTAGTAAAGTTTTGTTGAATATATTTAACTGGTAGTAGTAGCGGTGTAACTAAAATACCAGACTTCATAGCAGTAATATTTTTAAAATAAAAACACTCTTCTTAATATGCAAGAACAGTTTGTATTTTCTGCGATTTTTTTTTATATCATAAGCAGTACTTCCAAGACAACATTAAATGATCAGTGAAACCAAAGGAAAGCTTTTAATCACAAATTAAATGATGTAGCGTTTTTAATTCTTTATTTTAAATAAATTTAATAATAGGGAGTGTTTCAAGCTCTATTTAGATTTTTAATTAATTTCAGTATTCAGAATATAATTATTTATCGCAGTGTCAGAACCTGCATTTCTTGTCATAGCCGGCACAATCCCTGTGAATTTACTAGCAGAAGAGCGGATATATAAAACGAGAGGTCTTCCTGTAACCAATTTCATCAGGCAGGGTACCATTTTCAAATGGCAACAACGCTATAATGCTGAAGAACAAGGAAGATGGACAGCGAGTCTCACACCGACTATAGGGTCATGGATAAATCGAAAATTCGGAGAGGTGAACTATTACACAACACAGATGTTATCGGGTCACGGATATTTTAGAAAATATCTGCACGGAATGCGAAAATGTGACTCCTCTTTCTGCATTTACGAGGAGAAAGAAAATGTGAATGACGACACGGAGCATACCGACTGCAGGCGCTGGCATTGCTATCGAGCGGAACTGTTGTTCAAAGTTGAAAGAATTACGGTCGGGAATATCGTTGATATTATGGCGACAAACATGGCGAACTGGGTCGAAATATGAAATTGAAATATGAGTCCTGGACGCAGGACAACCTAGACGGAACTGGCAACCGTACCAAAAAGGAGTCCACCTTGAAGAATGAGAATGTGGTTTTGAGGTGGTATTCTTCCCCTTGTGAGGAGATAATGGGTATACCCTTTTACTGATGTATTTAACTGAAAAAAAACATTCGACGAAAATAAGGGGTTTAAAAAATAAACTGGTTTCTAATTATTTGAAACTAAATATGCCTAAATTCAATCAAATGAGTGATTTTGGATGAAAGAAGAATGAAAGTGACTAGACAGCTGTACTAAAGGAGTACTAAATCTTAACTAAAGGAGTACCATTCAATTAACTTGAATGTTTACAACCTAAAGAGTATATATGATGGTTGCTTCAAAAAAAGCGTAACCGATTTAAAATACGTCATATTGCCTGTAACTTCGCGCTTTTGAGAACATAGTCATATTCAGTTTGTTCTCAATTGAGTTTAGACGGCTTTGTAGTGTACAAAGTAAAGCACCATCACAGAAAAAGAAATTATCTAACAAGGAATGGCAGCAAAAGTAAAAGAGCCAGTGGTAGATGAGCATTTGCTATTATACTCTAGACAAAGTGTAGCTAGATTATTATCTCATATAAATTCTGTTTGATCTTAGATGTTTCTAGCAATAGCCTATAAGTTAGCATATAGTCTAATGTGTCCTCTATACGTGGTATAGTGGTTAGAGCGCTCGGACCAAAACTCGAAAAGGCCCAGTTTTAAATCCCAGCAAAGGTGAAAAATGAAAAAGTTAGTTTACGGGTTTTTCAAAATTATAACTTAAAAAATAGGAGCCCCCCCGTCCCCAGAAGTCCGTCTACAAAAGAAACCGCTCCTTTACATTCCACTCTATACCACCTTAACCATTGGCAGCAAAAAACGAATGGTCAGGAGAAAAGCGCCACCTATTGTTAAGTAGCAGATAACAGCTAAACTTACTTAGCGAAGGCACTCACTACACAATCAACATGCAACGATGAGGCAATTGCTGTTGATAATTCAAGGTCTCAACTAAAAAAAAATTAACCTCGATTAGCTTCGAATGTGACAGATTCTCCGTTAAACATTATAAATTAAAGTTAGATTTTTGCCTCAAATAAACTGTTGAAAATTGAAAAAGTAAGTTGATATTCGAATACCCTTTCGAGCACCAGGTAAGTATCGCACAAACTCAACATAATTAAGAAAGAAAGCAAAACGCTGCTGCAACATCAGCACCTGCTAGGGTAGATATTAAAAAGGAACAAGAATCATACAGGAACAATTGGACTATTACAAGTGTTTTACTTGAGCTTATTTCTTTGCTTAATTTGCAGTTTTAAGAAAGACCATGCATGGCCAGGCAGTGTTTGTAGGTAGAGTTGCCGCACTGACTATCCACTGTACTGTTGTTTCTTTATGCTTCTTAAATAGTAACCTAAAATGATAGAACTTAAGTCTTAAGTGAAATAACATCAAGATAAAGTTAAATGTGTACAAGTAACAATGAGACAATTCTTTATTTCTCTCTTTATTTTCTCTTAAATACAGGGAAATCTACGTCATCTAACGCAAAAACACGCGCTCGCCGTAATCTTTTCTTCTATCGTTTTTGAGTATTAACCACATTAACTAATAAACCAATATCAATACAAGTTTATTATTCTCCGTTTAGGTGATAGTAGTCGCCGTGGTCTAGTAGTTAGTGTGTTGACTTACATGAGCCCTAGGTTCGGCACCCAGCTCTGACATCTTAAACAAAAAAGAAGAAAGGTGAAAAAAAAATATTTCTTTCTTTCACTACCTCTCAGCAGTCTTCCGGCAAAAGCTCTGAGAGTAATTAATTGCCATGCACAAGCTTCTCAAGTCCGTCGTTCGGAGTCGACATTAAACTGTAGGTCCTGGTACTCATAGATAAAAATTTACGCACACAACATGAGTGCTGCGAGAAGCTAGGCCGTAATCCTGACACAGGGTTGTAAAGGCCAGTTATGTATGTATGTATGTTTATGTATGTTTATTTGTTAATAAATTCGCTTAAAATCTTAAATTTTAGCTACAAAGTTACTACTTTTCGTGCCAAAAACACCTTAAATTTACTTAAAAGTCGCTTTACTTATAATGAATGTTGTATGCTAGATTTCCTATTTAAATGTCTATTTTTTTAATTATTATCCAACCAAATGTATGTTAGTTAAGCCTGCCAAAATAATAGGTTACGAATTGTTTAGCAGAGAAACTATTTATCCAGAAATATTGAAACCATATGATACTGAAATATGAATGAATGTATTATAGACAACAAAGTCGTGTTAATTAAACTACAAAATGTAAAATTTTTTGAGCCAGATGTTATCGGTAATGGCAGTGGTATTATTTTTGTATGGTTAGCTGTATTTCAAAAAAACATAAAATCTCATATATGTGATCCAAAGACAAAAATATGTAAACCGCCTAAATCAAGTCCCCCTTACAGTGCTCACAAACTAAACCATTAAAGAAAAAAATATGAATAACAAGCCATACGTTGTTTTGCTTTTATGTTACCATATAACCATATAAAGGGAGCAGATGTTGGCATGCAATATGAATAGCGTGTTTTGTATGTATAAATTCAAAGTAGGAGACAAAACTACAAACCAAAAATGAAAAAACAAAACAAATTTATAAACAACAAAAAAGTGAGTATAAAACTCTTATACAACTAGTACTCTTATACACAGTAAACGTTTCATTTCAGTAACCATAGAACTACCAATCTGAATCAGGCAGTAGTATATACCATACATATGCAAAAAATGTACAGATTTTTCACATAAAGCCGTGTTTCTTATTGTGTTGCAAGCATTTTATTCAATACAATAAAGAAAAATCAGAAAAAAAACAACAAGTAACCTGGTGAATAACGTTGCAACTTGTAAAAGAAATTTAAAATGTCAATACAAAACAAAGTGTAAAAGAAAGGGCAACAAAAAGCAAAACTGAAGACAAACCAGTTGCCAAAACTGAAAGCCAAAACAATTATCGAATGTCACTACACTCACAACAACGACAACAACAAAAGTAGCAAGATATATATATATATATTTTTTTTAACACATTCATGCAGCAAAATATTGCCATGATATGCAGTGTATCACTATAAAGTAACATGCACATGGAAGATGCATGATTTTATCGTTTTTATATACACAGATGACATGCACGAATTGTATTTAACTGGTATCGTGTATGGTTGCTTCTTGTTATGGTAGTGGAAAAATCAACAAAAAATTTTAAATTTTGTTGCGGCTATTTTAGTTACTGCCCAAAATTCGATTATTGTTTTCAATAAGAATTTAATTTCTTTTTTATAAATTTTACATTTTGTGAAACCAAATAGCACTGATTGAGGCGAGTAGCTGTGTCGTATGATTGATATTTAATTTTTAATTAAATATTAAGTATACGCTCTGATGTAAATAAATCCATATAAGTATTAATAAACAGAGTAGATTAAGGAATATATCCTTCACAAAACAAGCTAAAAATAATTAAAAAATTTTTATTAAATATATTATATCTAGTCGCTTTATGTAATGCATACAAATTCATATGATAATAACAGTTAACAACTATAACAAAATAGCAAACAAAAATCATAATAAAATTAAATGGATTTATTGGTTTAAATTGTAACAGCCTTAATGACTTAAAACAGATTATGAGAGACTTATAATCAACAGCTCAATATTTTGTTGTCATAAATGACACTGTTATATAAAATGTATAAATACCACATACATATTTATTGCTAACCTACAATAAAACGACATTTTTGTTTTTGATATTTTTGTATTTTATAAATACTCGTAAAGGAGGAAAAATATAAGAAATTAAATTCACAACTACGTTTTTAAGATGTTTAAAACTCTTATTCACATTTTGAAGATTATATGTGCCCATAATTATGAAAGTCGTCTAAGTCAAAATTTTAAAAAAATTAGTTTATCAGTTATTTCATACCACATTATTTTAAACTAAATTTACTCAGTGTAATTTTTACGAAATTGTCAAAAATGAACCATTAGATAGTGTTTCTAATTTCAACATTATATGGAATTCATTTAGTGTTAATTATGAAAGTGGTCATCATTCCTTTCTGCCGAATGACCGTGATTTTGGGTTAATAGAAATGAAAATAAAAAAGCAAATTCCTTATACAACCCTGAGCATTATTATGAAGCGCAGAAGAAGAAATAAATTTTCGATAAAGCGAATTTCGCAGCCGGATTTTATTTCAACGATATTAGAATCAATAACAAGAAGAGTAAAAAATACCGCGGGCGAATCTGTCTCTTTGGCTACAAATTCAATGGATGAGATTCTTGAAAAATTAACTTTATAAAATGTTTTATACAACTTCTTTAGATGATTCTAAATGTCACGTTTTGGATCTTTCTCCTATAAGAGGAAGACCAAAAACATACGGAAATATTAAATTACTTCCATTATACAGCATCATTAGACCAGTATTGGAAAAAAACATAAAGATATTCTGAGTTTACTACCGTACATTTTTCCAGTTTTTCAGGAACATTTTAAGAAGCTTAAATACTAGCAATATTGATAAAAATGGATTACTGTTGAAAAATAATTAACAAATGTTCAGTTAAATTATTGTTTTAAATAAAACTCAAAGTTCTTTATTGCTTTAAGTCATTTATAGGACATTCAGTTAATTTTCAAAATGGTCTAAGTCAATTCAAACTTTGAAAACAATATTATCGAATTAAATTCACACAAAATTTCATATTCGTAATAAATTTCCATTAATTAAGACTAATAAGATTATAAATTAAAATGTCATATAATGTAAAAACATTTTTTAATTTATTCAAATGTAAATCATTAAATATCTCGAAACATGAAATATATAACTTAGACCACTTTCATAATTATGGGCTCATATGAATCTTGCGATGCAATGTCAGATCAGTTATTTTATTTTTTTTTTTTTTTTTGAGACCAATACTCAGCAAAAATTAGTGCTTTCCAGAGGCCTTATTCTGTAACTCTCCTAAGCTAAAACTCTATCGCTAAAAATTTATAAAACTGATTTAATACTTTTTGGCTACGAATACAATTCTTGAACGCGTATTGTAAGTAAAAAGCTTCATGCAAATCGTCTCTAAAATTTATAATTTTATATATTCTAACATCCAGCCTGTTTTAAAAACTCAAAATTTTAGCATTTTAGCTTAAGAGAATTACAGAATAAGGCCCCATTAAGCTATTTTATAAGGGAGAAATTCTGAACAATCACTTAAACATGCATATCAATAATGCATGATTTTTATATGAAATGAGCCGCTAAAATGCAATAGAAATGCACATTTATTGGAACCAATAAGCAAATAGTAGAAAAAATCAAAAATAATACCTTATTTTGTAGCATATTTGGAAGCTTTAATGTCTTAAAAACAATATAATGCTTCCATTATTGCTTACAATTTTATTTATTGTTTCCAAATTTGAAAAATTTTCTTATGGGCTCCTACTAATGCTGTGCATTACACTGAAAGTTTTGTGGAAAGGACAGTATATTTTTCTTATATTATTAAGCGCCTTAGGAATGAGACAAATTGCTGTGAATTGATCATTCAAAGGCCGGTATAATATCTTCACCCTTGAATGGTCAACAGCAATTTCCCAATCGTTGCATGTTGCTTGTGTGGTGAGTTCCTTCACTAAGTAAGTTCAGCTGTTATCTGCTACTTTCCAATAGGTGGCGCTTTTCTCCTAACATTCATTTTTTGTTGATATTGGTTAAGGAATAGAGAGGAATAGAGTGGAATGTCAGGGAGTGTGTGTTGGTTGCTTTCGCTAAGTAGATTAGCTGTTGTCTACTAAATAGTCATATGCTTAAGTCACCTATCCAAACCGAATTTCAAATGCTCAGAAGGCTCTAATCACACCTCGATACTTTAATTTCTTTAACAGCCACCTCTATGTTATCAGTAAATATTCTTTTATAACTTGAACGCATGGTGTAATAGGTTATCAAGGTATTAATTAAAATTATAAAAATTTTTTTTTTTCAGAATTATTTTATTTTATTTTTATATTTCTGTTAAATTTCATTTTACATCAAACAAACTACAAGTCTGTTTGGAAACGACGTTAAAAATAAATTTTGAATATATGTACTTACGTTACTAGGTAGCGCATACAGATTTATATAATAGAAGCCATTAACAACAATAATAAAATTGTCAGTAAAAACCATAAAAAAGAAAAACGGATTTATTGGTTTTAATTTTGCATGTTTACAGTCATACATTTTTTATTAAATCACTATAAAAATATTAAATATTTAATAGGGAAAATATGGTGTGTAAAAAATTAAAGTGAAAAATAAAGAGTACGAAGAAAAAAAAGCTATAGAAACGTGTCAAATTTTTTGTTAAATGTTTTGTAAACATTGAAATTTATGCAGACATACTGAGATAGAACACGTCAAAGTACAACATTTTATATAAAATAACCTTGAAAAAAAAAACTAAAAATACGATGATAGTCCCTCTATTATCAACAATGGCTACTTACTGCCTATTACTTTACTGGTTACAATTTATCACATTCTTTATATTGCTCGTAAGGAAAAACGCGTTAATAAAACTTTAAGAAGAATGTTTTCATTTTACGAGTACTACACAGAAAACATTTTTTTTTTTTGTTTTCGGAAAAAATTTCAGTTTCACAAACGAATGCATATCAGATATGTATTTTCCGGGTTAATTTTTTAGTTAATACAATTAATTTTATAATTATTATATTGTTTTATAATTGTTGCAAACCTAAACCCGGCGTATTTGTTTATACCTATCACAACCATTTGTCCCTATTTTTCGATTGATGATTTTTAGTGACTACGAAGTAATTCAGACCAAATTCAGATACTTTAGCTGTAACCGAACTCAAGATATACAGAAATTAATAGTTAGATTGTGTAGGAGGTACCACGCCTACCTGACCAATTGCGTGATGTTTTTCCTTGGCCGTACAGTCGTTCAGACTGAAAATAGAAAATTTTGCTTTAGTCGTTTTCAAGATATACAAAAATTATTATTCAATTGGTATGGCAGGTGCCACGCCCATTTGTGTCATTATACCCACTTTATGACTGAAGGTTTCCTTAACCATGAATGAATTCAGACTAAGCTTAGAAACTTTAGCTTCAACCGTTTTCAAGATATGAAAAAATTTTTATTTAGTTTGTATAGAAGGTACCACGGCCAGGTCCAATTTAAAAAAAAAAACATACCCTATTGCACATTCGGTGGTGTAACGTGGCGTTACAAAAGTCCCATATACACTGGTATTACAAATGTAAGTGAAACAAACAACAACAACTCTTGTTATTACAAGCATAAACAGCAGTATGACGATCAAACCTACGGCACCGCACAAAGAGGAATTGGCAAATTAATAATAATACCTATGATAATAACAATATGGATATTTCATGTAATGAGATTGTAATGATATGATGGACCATATAATTCTCATTGAAGTAAAGTATATTTTTGTATAAGTTAACAGAGTTTAATGGAAGAAATCGAGAGTGGGTGGGCGACGGTCAATAGCCCGACACTTACTCTGCAGTATAGCCGACGGGCTATGTAGTAGTTATTTTTTTATTACTAACTACCTGAATGAAAAAGCTGCCGAATTCCTTTTTCATTCGTGATTTTAGATTACGTTTATTTCGTAGATTGCCGACAGAGTGTTAGTACACGACGGCCAATAGCCCGATACTTACTCCCCGGCGTAGTCGACACATGTCGTAGATTCATGATAGTAGTTTTCATGATTGTAGTTTTGATAATAGTTATTTTTTATCTAGCTGAATGCAAGAGCTTCCGAATTCCTTTTGCATTCGTATATTAAATATTTTGCCGAGTATAAAAGCCCCCGAATTTCTTTTATACTCGTACTAACCATAGCCGACGACAAGAGCTCCCAAATACCCCTTGCCGTCGTTGTATCTTTTATTTCCAAATTTTAGATTAACAATTATTATAAATCCGACCTCTGTTTTCTCATATTTCTCGTTATCTAGACCATAGGCGATTGTGCACCCATCCCGAGGCCAACATCGTAGTCAAAGTGATAGAACGAGACGATAGTATTCCTGCAATCAGAGACAATATTACTGATAACACCATCCTGCAGGTCGTGAATCTGTTTTATAGAATAAGTAGTACATAAGTTAGCTTAAGGTTTCGTTAATAAAGCTTTGTTCATATTATATTACACGAAAGGAGTTTTGTGTTTTATTTAAAGGAAGCAGACCTTTAAGTTCGAACCTGGACAGACTGAGTCATACCCCAGCTGGAAACATAAACTGCATTACAGTGGTTAAGCCAATTTTAACTAAATCAGTTCAATCGTTTAGTCCTGATTGACCGACAAGTAAACACACTTACAAAGATATTTATGTCTGGATTAATTTTATATTTACAGTATTGGGCTAGATTAGAAAGGTTACGAGGTTGAATGCTCGTATACCTCTGCCCATAAATTGAAAAAGACCTAACACGTAAAAGTTTCATAACTATCATGACAAACATTTCCTTGCAAATCATTCGTTAAATAAGCCGAACACAATTGCTTTAACTATTATTTAAGGAGTTACATATAACCCATAATGTATTGTGTACACATTATATACATATAGAATCGATTGACTAAAACGGCTTTTAAGTTTTCATGTAGTTTCGAACACAAAAAATGTGTACAAGCTACTACCCAGCAGAAATTAGTGCTTACCAGTAAGCTATTTTGTAAGGGAGAAATTGTGAACAATCACTTACACGTTCGCATCAATAATGCATGATTTTTATATGAAATTAGCCGCTAAAATGCAATAGAAATGCACATTTGTTGCAACCAGTAAGCAAATAGTATAAAAAATCAAAAATAATACCTTATCCTGTAGCATTTTTGTAGGCTTTAAGGTATGAATAAACAATATAATGCTTCCAAATTTGAAAAATGTTCTGCTTGGTAAGTATTCAAATAAGGGGGACAATAAAAGTACACACTTCATAGCCTATCTAGGGAATGCAAGGTGACAGTGCGTGGAGCATTAAATGAATAAAAAAAAATAAAAGATTTTTAGCGATATGACTAATTTATTTTAATTGTATCATTCCCTATGCAATTCAGGTAACAGGTAACACACACACACATACACTGTTACAATAGTTTAACTCAGTAGCTCATATATTACGTGTTCTTGTTTTTTTCTTTTTTCATGTACATGAGCTGCTGTTTTTTTTTTTTTTTAGTGAAAATATTAAAAATGTTTTATTTCTCGTGTTTTTTTTTCTCAAAAGATATAAATTTGTAGTGCCACCATAAAAATTGAAGCGAAAATATTCACATGTTTAAATTGACGTTGTGTTGTCATTTTTCGATGATGATACTGCTATTGTAGTTATTGTTTTATTTTTAAGCTTTTGTCCTACAAATGTCATTGAATGACATATTTGTTTATAGTTTCTGTGTACGACAAAGTAGCCTGTATCCTGTCTCAAGTCAAGTTGAGGTAACTGACAGCCTTCAATATATTATTTTCTTTTTTTCTTTTTTTAATATTTTTCCAATATTAATATGATAACTTTAGCGATACACAAAAATATATAGGGAGTGTACTCGTATCTGTTAAAGGAAGTATGTATATGTGTGTATATAAATGTTGGTTTCTCATGTTTATATCCTTGATTGTGCTTTAATTGACTGTTTGTAATACTGCCAGTATTTGTTGTCTGCTTTTTCATATTTATTTTATTTTTAAAAATTGTGTCAAAATATTAAAAAAGCACAGTATCGAATAAGAAAAGGTACAGGAAATAAATGTTATAGATTTTTGCTTTGTTTATTAGAGCTCATTGTCTATTTCTATATAAAGTATAAGCTCCTTAGTAAAGTGTATAAGAGAATATAAAAATATAAGTTTTTTCATAAAAAACTGTATCTTAGAAGAAATTACAAAGTGTGCTATAAAAAATACAAATAATCTGAATATTGTTTTAGGAATAAAGAAAAACTATGTACAGCTTAAAAGGAATGTAATACATGTGATTCAACAGGCAAATAAATCTGCTTTAATTTTCACTAGAGTTGGAAACATTCTTCTAAACTACTAAAATTGAATGATTTTTTAATCAAATAAAATCATGAAAATAGTATTAATAAGTTTAGTTGACCTTATTTTGATTAATACATAAGCTTCTAATTAAGCTTTAGGCCGATTAAATAATTATTTTTTCGATATTTCGCTACTTCTCTGCGTAGCTTCTTCTGGAAATATTTTTTATTTTTTATTTTTTGTCTAAAATGTTTTTATCGACAGCTTCTGTTACAGTTGTCAAATGATAAACTCTAAAGTTTGAATGCATAATTTAATAATACCCGTTTAAAATCTGTGGATTTGAGTCAAAAATATATCTAAATTTTTTCTTAACTAATCTGAATATCAGAATTTGAATTCATAATGAAACATCGACTTAGATTAAATCAGATCATTACGAGATTAATAAGTAATTGTTTTAATTTAAATTTAAATTGACTTTCTTTTTCTTGGACACAACTCGAAACTACTAATCTGTTATGTATATGATATTATTAATTTTGTTTATAAAGGAAAAACCAGATTTAATGGACGGTACAAATGTCGTACAAATGTGCAAAAAAATATTCACATTTATGTGTTTTACTCAATAAATAAATTGAATTATTTAAAAAATTAATTAAATTAACTACAAAATTAATTGATTAATTAAAAAATTAATTAATAATCAAAATGTTTCCAATAAAAACTTTTTCTGTTTACGCAATAATTCCTTTATTTCGTAAGAAGGTTTGAAATTAAGAATAGCTACGATCCGTAGGAAGGCAAAGTTTTATAATATCAGCCTTATTTGCCTGATTTCCCGGTTAGAAGAGAAGGATGAGGCGGTTAAAGATGCTTTCTACACAAAACTCGAGGATATATACGATAGGTGTCCGGCACATGACGCTAAAATTGTCCTCGGCAATATCAAAGGGAAAGTTGGACGTGAAGGTATCTTTGGCCCCATGTCAAACAGTTCAGTCTCCATAATTCCACCTCGCCGAACGGCTTAAGGCTGATCAATTTCGTCGCGGCGATAAACATGGTAGTTTGTAGCACCTGGCTCCCTCCTGATCGGTCTACCAACAACCAGATCGATCACATTGTGATTGATGGAAGGCATGTTTCCAAAATTCTGGACGTGCGCACATTTAGAGGTCCAAATGTCGACTCGAACCATTAATTTATCGCAGCCACGATTCAACTGCACATATGCGCATCGAATATGGTACGTACTAGTGTTCGAGGGAAGCTGGACATCAAAAAGCTGCGATCACAAAAGACAGCCAGGTCGTTTTCCGATCGTCTTTCTAATGAGCTTCATTACATCCCATCCTCTCTCGAAAGTATTGGTGGTTGCCGAAAAAGTTCTTGGCTTTGAGCGTTCTGTCCTCAGAAACCAATGGTAGGATGATGGGTAGTAGGAGGCCACTAAGGCAATAAGTGCTGTCTACATAAGATCGTTGCAGTCGTTGTGTACAGAGAGAAGAGGACGGAAGAGAGATGCATATTTAGAAGAAAGAAAAGTAAGCAAGAAAGGAGTGATTGTCAGAAAATCGAGATGTGCAGTAATAGAAATAATGCTCGAAATTTTTATTAAAAGATACGACGTCTTACTACTAGTTTTAAACCCGGAACCTCCTGCAGAGACGAACATTTTATCTAGTTATAGATGCACAAGGGACACTGGGAATATGGAGTATCAATAGAGCCGACAAAATAGACTTCATCTTAGAACATAGTTAACCAAAATTCTCAATAAATGAAATGCGTCTGTAGCACAATTGTGTATAGAAAATGAAGATTTGGATTATATTGCCTTAGAACAATTCTTTAATAAATCCATGGAGTTGCTAATCATACCTACCAACTTTTCTTGTAGGAAATTAACGAACTTTTACAGCTTTAAATTTTAAAGCTTTGAATAAATTTTATTCACGAAATTAGTATTATTTCTTATTTTTAGATCAAGTAGTAATCACATAATAATTAAGAAGTTTAGATGGAATAAATTGTTAAAAGTAGAGTTTCTTTACTTTCACCTAACGATGAACTCCTACGCCCAAACTATCAAGAGAAATCTTGTTGTGTGAAATACTTAAATTATAAATAGTCTAACAGATACAGTATATTATTTACTATTATGATTTGTTGTGTTCTATTAAGTTCTAGCAACTGCTGATTCTCTATTTGTCGACTAACTCTTCTCTCACGGGGGTTTTCAATCCTAAAACCATTTCAAAAATAGAGAGACTTGTTGTGAAACTGTAAGTTAAACACTTTAAAATCAAACTCATGTAAGTATAATTTTGCAATCACCTTAAACTTTCAAGCCCACCGTATTTTATTCCTGATGACGCTATATAACTCCGAATTTGTACTCAGCGAAAGAGATTTCATCTCTTCGTTTAGTTCGATTTCAGCAAGTTTTAATATAAATATGTGTAAATGTCAAGTTTGATGATTCCTTTGAAATATTTAGTTTCCTCTCTTCCATAACGTTTTTATAAGAAATTTTTAATACTTTTTTCTCATTTTATTTAAAAAAAAAATTTCTAAAAATTTAAGAATGGAATTAGTTAATAAAGTTTTATGTTTCATTTAAACATGTTATGCCTAAATTATGTCAAAAATAAGTTTCATTAAAATTTAATTTAAACTTAAATTTTTTATATTGCATTTAGTTAACTAAAGTCTACATTAAACATACAGAATAACTCTATAATTTAATAAAAAATATTAATTCTTACTGAACCAATTAATTTTACTTAAAATACATACAAACCTCCACATAAAAAACGCCCCTTTAGTAATTATTTAAAACCTTTTATATCCTGAAATTATATTTTTAAGTGAACAAATAAATGAATATAAAATAATGCAACAAATAATAATGACAAATAAAAAAAAACAAACAATAAATTGTAAGCTGTGTGTTAATAATACTAAAAATAATAATAAAAATAAATTATTATTACAATACGTATGGTATCCCATAACTTCAACGTCCGTCCTCGCCATCAATATATTTGAAATAACAATTACAATGCCCCGTTTAAATGAATTACAACACAATACAAATACGAGTAAAGTCTGTCAAATAATAATATTTGTGAACACAAAAGTAAAAAAAGAAAAACATGCCGGCACAGGTACACATACAAATATTGAAAAAATAAACACACACATGGCATAAAACATTATGTGGCATACAAATAAACATTAACAATAACAAGAAAAAAACCCCTATAATTATTATTACTGTTATTGTTGCTGTACTAGTAATGATTGTTGTTAAAGGTAATAACGGTAAAGCTATATGCTTACCATGAACATATAATTACAACCGATAAAAATAAAATGTTAATCAAAATATTTTGTAAAATTTGTACACACACGAGTTGTTTCGAATCAGGTGTTAAGGTTCACACGCTTTGTCATTGATTATTTGGTTGTTTTTTTTTTTTTTGTTGTTGTTGTTCCGTTTGCTTAATAGAAATATTAAAATGGAAAAATTTTTAAAAGCAGGCAAAATGAATTGCAATGTACCCTATATAGAGAAAAAAGAAGAAAAATAAGTTTTATAAGTTTATAATATAAGTTTATAACAAAAATAAGTTTATAAGGCATTTTCTGTTTGCACCGCTGCTCTCTTAAGTTAAAGCCAAAAGCTCGTTTTTACTTTTGTGTTGATGAACCAGAAATTGAACATCTAAATTGAAATTAGCCCTGTTGTACAGTTTTGTCCTTGTGGTGTGGCAGATAAGACACTCGCCTACCAACCAAAAGCTTAAAATTTTTCCACTAGTGGAACGAAATGTACGAGTACACACGGTTATAATGACCATTAGAATCCTTGTTCATAATTACCGCCTAGCTTATTACAGCACCCATATTGTGTGCAGCAATTTCTATCCACGTGCACCAAGTTCTGTAGTTTACTGTCGTACATCAACGATTCATATTTCTTTCCTTCAAGATGTCAGAGTGGTCATAGGAACATCCTGGGAAATGAGAAGGCAGATGAGTTCGCTAGGGGAGCTTCTACCGGAGGGGAGCATGTTGCTTCCTACCTGGATGTCCACTGCCCTATGACCACCATTAAGGAAAGGATATCCAAGTTTTTCCTTGGGAAAGCACAGAGCAGGTGGAATTCCATCACTACCTGTGCTGTTTCTAGGACACTTTGGCCGCGGTATAACCGGAGTAAGACTCTGGGAATCTTGGGGATTCCCCGACAGTCATTGTCCAGACTCATAGCGGTGTATACGGATCACTGCCTGATCGGTAGACACGCAGAGAGGCTGGGCCTTCCCTTTAATCCGCACTGCAGAAGTTGCGGGGATTCTTCTAAGAGGGAGACTGTGAAACATTTTCTTTGTGACTGTCCAGGTCTGGCGGTAAGACGTTTGAAGTTTTTTGGGGTGCCCTTTTTCGACGGCTTGGCGCAAAGTGCGAACTTGGATCCCCTTGCTTTACTTCACTTTATAGACAGCTCCGGTTGGCTGTAGTTATTTTCTCTTCTTTTTCTACTTTTAGGTAACTTTAGTTTGGTCCAGCGATGGCATCAAACGGCACCTTGTGCTAATTGTAGTTGATGGGGGTTTCGGATTAACTGGCCATTGACCTATCTACCTACCTACCTAAGATGTCAGAATTGGTGTTTAAATCCGGAGCTCTCTACTAAGCCACCACTCTACATACTAAACTACGGCGACCACAAGATTAGTGCTTATAAAAATCATTCGATGGCTGTTTGGTACCTGAATACAGTTTGCTTTTAGAAATTCTGACTAGGAAAAGGTTGCTTTTATCTATTATAGACAGCTTGGCTCTCAAGAAAATATTAATTGTCTTAGGCCGAGGCCACGCAATGAGCGGCGAGTTTGAGTAGCAAGTGGTTTATTACTGAGCGTAATTTCTAAGCGGTTAGTGCGGTTCGTTGTTAAAATTACCATATTTTTATTTTTAAAATTTGGTAATCTTTCTTGCCATAATAGCGGTCGCATTTGTACAGATGACACATTATAAGCTGCTCAGAGGTCAACTAAAAATTCGAGCAAGTTCTATTCCTGAGCGGCGACGCTTACCCACTCAGAAATGACGCTCATTGCGTGGCCACTTCAGTAATATTCCATATGTTTTAATGTTTTGCCGCTCACCGCTTTGCCGTTCATTGCGTGGCCTCGGCTTTAGCCATAAGCCCATTGTCCAGACTGATATTAGCCCATATAGTAATGGTTTTGATCCAATGTAATCGGCAATACTCCGTTTGATGTATTAACACCAGCACAGATATGATTATCCATTTTAGCGTCACCGGTATAGCACTTCAGTTCGAACTGACTTCCAACTAAACCACCAATAAATAAATCATAAAGCATAGTTAAACCCAAAACAACAAAATTTATTTAACAATGGCCTATTACAGAATAGAAGCACAGTACGAACTAAAACTATAAAATAATCTTTTATTATTGAGCTTTTCAAGAAAAATAACATATATTTCTCTACTTTAGTTTATAACTTATTAGGTTCTTCATGCAATGAGAGCTCCAAAATTTGGCATCAATGTTTCAAAGCATTGATTTATTTGTTGAGCAAACAGCTACTGCATGACTTTCATTTATTTTTCTATTTATCAGTAAGTAAATTACTTCAACTTGTCTTTGATTATGAAAGAGTGAAAGAGAGGTTTAAATTTTGTTTCTATATTTTTAATCGATTTAGCATTTTGTATATGTGTATGCGTGAGTGTTTATGACTTAGTATGTATTCCCTTTATAGTTGAAAGTGTGTCTATATTTGTTTAAAGCATTTATTTTATGTGTGTCACTGATTTTGTTGTAACAAAAATGCTGTTGTGTATGCAACAACCTTAAAAAAAAATATTAAAACTGAAAGACTAAAAATATAACATGACCCCCAGGTGATATTTTGTGTAAAACGTTTTGCTGTAAATTACAAAAAAAAGCATTTTGTTTTACATGAAATCAACCACTCAGTTACTCACTTGAGTCACTTACCGTTGTTGCATTCTTTGTTGTCTTTGTTGTTGTGGTGGTGGTAAATTGATGATGAAGGTAGGGAAAAAAAAACTGCCAACAATAATTGCAACTGCATAAAATAACAAATAAAGGGTTAGCTGATAGGAATTTCAGAATTTTGACAGTTGATAGCATTAAAATACAGATTTTTTTTTCAAATTACTATAAATGGATGAAACCTTAAATAACAATTTCTTAATCAGCTCTTAAGCAGTTGGAAACATATTATATATAGGTCAGATATCCAGTTAATCAGATTCTGAATTAATTAAAAGTACTGCCGAAGTGACTTTTAGATACTTTTAGCAGTACTACAAGAAACCTTAAAAACAGGAAGAGAACTACAGCCATCCTTATCTGTCAAAATAGCGGAGTAGAAAAAGGCGATGCAGTATACCGCACTGCCCTAAACTATATAAAGAAATGACCCCAGAGAGACTTCTGATTGCCAGACCTGTGTTATCAAAGAAAAAATTACAAATTCTTCCATCTCGGAAGTAATCACTCAGCTTAAGCAATGAGAGTTGAAGGACAGACCCATGATTTCGGCGTACGTGTTTGTTTGTTTGTACCTTATAGGAGACCAAAGCTCTGGACCGATCTTCCTAAAATTTTCACAGCATTTAACTGGGACTCTGTCATGATTAATAGGGCTATTTTTTTCAACCATGCCCTTTTTTACGCCCACTTTTTTAAAGTTATGTATTTGCTCCCATATAGTTTTTAACTGATTTACTTCAAATTTTATACGCATTATACTCCAGGCGAGGTATAAATAAATATTTCTTACACAACGCCCCTTTTCACGCCCCTTTTCACGCTAAATTTTGTTTTAAACTTTTTGTTCTCTGTACAAATTTGTAAGTTTTATACACTTTTTATCTACAGGTAAGGTACACCATACACTCTTTCCCCAACACCTGTCTGCAAAATATATAAATACTTTTAATTTTATTATATAACGAGGGGGTAGCGAAGCACACCGGGTCCAGAAGGTACACCTATAAATTGAATAAATACAATAATAAAGACCGATACAATAAAAAAAGTTATCCAGAGGCATTAAGTCGCAACAACAAGAGAACCAATAAACAGGATATGTTCTGAAAACAAAGATGTCACAAAATTGCAATAAATCGTATTGCTGTATAAGAAGTAGCGTGATCTTGTTAGGACCAAATGTAGTTGATGTTTACTCGCATTCCTTTTGGAAATTTACACTCGGTCAGTAAGAGTCAATAGCATTCGCTATTCTTACGTAAAATTTTCCACATGGTGGAAGAACAAATACCAACAAATTGTTCAGGACGACGAATCGATACTTCGACACTTAATTTCTTCAAGATAACCCAGTACATCAACGCTATTCTCTCGGATACACATATCGTCGTGCGGGAATTTAAGTGCTCTATACGCCATTTTTTACATCTCGATTTATTGAGGCTAATTTAGGTTTTTGACACCAACATTTTTAAAATCTGCAATCCGTTTTCGGCTATTTATTTCCAAAACTTGACGAGATATCCTAAAACGGATTACAGATTTGAAAAATTTGGAGTAGAAAGCCTAAAGTGGCATCATTAACTCGAGATATATAAAAAATATGAAATGGCGGATAGAGCACTTAAACTCCCGCACGACGATATTTATTTGTCTTGTTGGTGGTTTTGGATCGAGAAGAGTAAAACTAGGACCAATATATTGACCGTGAAATGGCCATCCTGCTCTATGAACTTCTTACATCACCCATATTGTATGCGTCAATTTTTATCCATTTGTACCAGGACCTATAGTTTAACATTCGACTTCAAACGACAGACTTGAGCAGCTTGTTCATGGCAATTAGTTACTCTCAAAGCTCTTGCCAGAAAATTGCTAATTGCTGGTCGCCGAAAGAAATACTTTTCATATTTCTTTCAAGATATCAGAGCTGGGGTTTGAGTTGTAAGCTAATACACTACATACTAGACTACAGCAACGCTATGAACATAGCGAACAAATTAATCCTTTTTTTTAAATAACGTATTGTTCTGGCTCTAAACGAGCCGAAATGTCTACATATTTTGATATTATCAGCTGTCAAGTGGTAGTTGTCAATATCAAAAATACTCAAGCAACTGAAAAGGCACCCCTTACTGGCCTTAAAACTCATATGACTTAGAAACTCCTGCACGAGTTTGGAGGTAATGTGTACTGGTCACAGAAAATGTAATTGCCATGTCAGAGTCCTAGAAAATTGAACATTTTGGATGCACGTCACTCAACAAGGCCGTAGTATAATCATGTTATATCATTAACAATATCGTCCGTTAACCTTTCGATGATATTTCCTTTACTTCTTTTTCATTTGAATTTTAGCATAAGAAGCATCTAATGAAATACCCTTTACTTGTAACGAAACAACTAGTAAATGTAGCCCGGCTGTAAAAGAGTGTCAGCCAGTCATGGCAGTTCATAGTTAAAGCATGACTTTCTGTTTCTGTTTTTGTAAATGTTTTTTTAGCTTTTTTAAACTGTTTTTTTTTTCTCTCTCTCTCTCCCTCGTTTTTAATAAACAATTACCATTTTTATAAATTGCCTGGCTTAACTCTACGACAGTATTTCGTTGTTTTGTATTCCCTGAACAGTATTTGTCGAACATGTCATGTTACAATTATCGCTATAAAAACAAAAAGAAAAAAAATGAAAAATAAAATATTTTTATGTATGTATTTCAAAAAAAAGTGTGCAGGTGAAGGTATACCAGAAATGCAAAGTAGTTAGAAAAACTTTTTCGTATTATTCGTATAATTGTTGTATTAATTATTGAACTGTTTTTATTTCTGTTGTTTTTTTTTTCCTTTTTTACTTATTTTTTACAACCAAGCCCACAATATAACAGCAAAGCCACGGCAATATTAGACATATTTTTGGTGGCAAAAGGGCAAACGATATGAAGAAGTTCAAATTAAATGTCCACAAACACTACTCCCACTTTTCTCGAATATCAGTGGTCATTTGGGGAGAATTAGGCACACTGCATATAAACTAGGTGATCCAAGGAGTCCTCTCAGGTTTTTTATCGGTTTTAGTAAAAAAAAATAAAAAAATTATCTCCAACATTAGTGATCATTTTGGGTGATTGGGGCTTCGTTTATATATGTATATATAGAAAACTTTTCCATCGTGTCCCTTTTCGACCCATGTTATTACTCCTATACCCATCGCTATTTTGAAACTTTAAAAAATGTAATTTAAAAAATTGGTTTCAAGAAGGAAAAATTGAGGGAAGTGAGACAACACAAGTATGTACTTATATGTCATCACAAATGATGCTTCAGAGTGTCTCCTTTCAAATCATGTAAAACGTATATATACATGCATACATAATTGGCCTTTAAAACCATGTTTCATGATTACGGCCTATCTTCTCGCAGCACACATGTTGTGTGTGTGAATTTTTATCCATGAGTACCGGCACCTACAGTTGTAATGCCGACTCCGAACGACAGACAGCCAACACATTAATCACTAGACCACGGCGACTACCTTGTTATACGTATAAACATCGCAATTTTGAAATTTTTGTTTTTAAGAATTTTAAGATTTTTTATTGAATATAATACATAATTTCTAATATAAGGACATGTTTATAATCAATGTAAAGTATTACCGAAGGATTTGCTGGTCTCCTAATATATTGTAGTTGTATTCTCCCAACCATAGTTGTGTAGGAATTATTACGACTTGTATAGATGATTTAATTAAAAATCAGATTATTAGCATTCTTTTTGGGGCAATTAAGAATAAAAATAATAATAAAAAAATAAGAAGAAATTAAAACAAGTGCAATATTTTGGGAGGGTGCGTGGTATAGTGGTTAGAGCGCTCACACAAAAACTCATACGGCCCAGGTTCAGAAAAAAATACATACATACATACATACATACATAACTGGCCTTTACAACACTGTGTCAGGATTACGGCCTAGCTTCTCGCAGCACTCATGTTGTGTGTGTAAATTTCTATCCATGAGTACCGGGACCTACAGTTTAATGTCGACTCCGAACGACAGACTTGAGAAGCTCTTTCATGGCAATTAATTACTCTCAGAGCTTTTGCCAGAAGACTGCTGAGAGGTAGTCGCTGAAAGAAATATTTTTTTCATATTTATTTTTTCAAGATGTCGGTGCTGAGATTTGAACATGGCACTATCGTCTTAGTAAGCCATTACACTAACCACTACACCACGGCGAAAAAATGAAAAAGTTAATTTGCGGTTTTTTCAAAAATCATAATTTAAAATAATAAGAGGTCCCCCTCCCCTCTAAGAAGACCATCTACAAAGAAATTGCTTCCCTACATTCCACTCTATTCCACCTTAACCATTGTTAACAAAAAGAAGCGAATGATCAGGAGAAAAGCGCCACCTATTGGGACGTAGCAGATAACAGCTAAACCTACTTAGCGAAGGCACTCACCACACAATCAACATGCAACGATGAGGCAATTGTTGTTGATCAGTAAAGGGTGAAGATATAACATATAATAATATATATTTACTAGCCCTTCCAAAAAATTCCAATACAATGCACAACATTTAGTAGAAGTTTACCCCTGAGTATTGAACTCAAATACAAAAAAATATAAAAAAAATAAATAAAAAATAGTATTAATAAGTTAAGTTGACCTTATTATTGATTAATATATAAGCGTTTATTTAAGCTTTAGGTCTATTATAAAATTATTTTTTCGATATTTCGCTACTTCTCTGCGTAGCTTCTTCAGGAAAATAAAAAATATAAAACTAAATATGGAGCAAAGGACTAAGAAATTTGTCGCCGTAGTCTAGCATGTAGTGTGTTGGCTGACTAGACAAGAACTCCGGGTTCAAACCCCAGCTCTGACATCTTAAAAGAAAAAAATATGAAAAAATATTTCCTTCGACCACCACCTCTTAGCAGTCCTCTGGCAAAAGTTGTGAGAGTATCTGATTGCAATGAACTAGATTCTTAAGTGTGTAGTTGGGATTCGACGTTAAACTGCAGGTACCAGTAGTTAGGGTGCTATGATAAGCCAGGCCGTAGCTCAGAAAAGTGTTGCAATGACTAATTTTTATTCTTTTATCGGCATATTAATGATTTCAGCACTAAACAAAGGGAAATAGTACACTGTTAGAGGTCTTGGTATAAAAGATAATGCAGATTTAAAAGATGTTTTATTTTGTTATATCCCCTTCCAATATTTATAATTATAGAGTTAAAAAAACGATTTGAAAATTAATTTATTGTATATGAAAAAAAAACTACCTAAAGACCTGAAGTTTTTAATTGCGGTCTTCTTTTTACTTTTCTATTTTTCTTACCCTAATTTTAATTGCTATTAATCAATGAAACCAATAATGACTTCATTCACTTTTTTTTTTTGTTTGAAAATCTCAAATATTGTGGCCAGCATTTTGTGACAAAGAAAATTGTATTTTCAATTAAATTTGTTATAGAGTGGAGAAAAAAAAAATAAAAGTGATGGTACATTCAAGTACCATTTAAACAGTTTCTATTTTTTCATTTTGTTTTATATTTTTCCTGTTTTTTTTTTCGAGTTATTTCTTTAAATGTAATGACATAACAGCCGTAAGTAACAGCACAACATCACGTTCCGTATTGTAAAAACGTTAGAGAACCATTTGTGTTCTTTTTTTTTTCTTCTCGCTCTCTATCGTTTTGTTTAAAGTCATCATATCGTTGTATTGTATTACCAATTAAGAGGATTTTATTTTACTCTTCATATTATTTCTATTTTAATTTTCTTTTTTTTTTCTATTCTTTTATTATTTTGTTAAACACTTAATTAAAAGGAGAAAATCTAGTTAAACGTAAGAATACCGAAATCAGAAAAATAACATGAAATGAAAACAAAAAAAAAATAAAAAAAAAAAAGCTGCAGTTTTGGTGCCACTGCTTTTATTTTTATTTTAAAATTTTCGAAGTAGAATTTCTGTTGGCAAAACCAAAAAAAAAAGAAAATATTTTTTAGATTTTTAATTAAAGCAAAAGGAAAAATAAAAAAAAAAAATAAAAATTTTTACAATTAAATGAAGTTACTTGTATGGAAACTGACACATAATTGAACTAAAACAGAAAATCATTTCATTCCTTTGTAGCCAAATGGAATGGAAGCAGGTTTGAGTGCAGCGAAATACGAATTACTCACACAAGCCAATAATGCAAGCAACAGCTATGGCATTAACGCCATCGCAACTCAAACGATAAACAAGAAAACAGTACAAAACTTAAGTGCAAAACAAAGTATTTAGAGATTATGCTTGACTTAATAGTAAATTGGAGCCAAACTGTGGTGGAAAGGATAGTCTTCACTCAACCAGAATATAACTTATGAAGCTAGCAAGCTATTGGGGAAACATGAGAACTAAGTTTCAGGGTGTTTATAGCTTTGAATACCATCTTTAGGAAAAAGTTTCCTGACGAGTCTCTTAAGCAAAGACGAAATGGCCACAAAGACATGCAATATATTTCGTATTACTGTATTGAATGTATTTGCCTATATAGCGAAAAATATTTTTTGTTTTCAATAAAAAAAAACTTTTTGAATTGAATTTGAATTTTTTGTAAAACAGAAATGTATTGCTTCGTAAATTTTGAAAATAATCTTTTTTTGTTTGATTTTTATATACTTAATGGGATATGATTCTCATTTAGTCTATAATTATTTTACCATAAGTATTTATAGTTCTGAATACCATCTTTGGGAATAGAGACATGCTTATTCCCATAAGCAATACATTTCATATTATATTGAAGGTATTTGCATATATAGTGAAAAATATTTTTTATTTTTAATAGTGATATAAAAAGCGGTTAATTTTGATTACTCAATACTACTCAATACTTTTTTTATTTGAAAGTAAAAGAAATGGTAAGCAGAACCAACCTGCAGATTTTATAGCTTCTAAAATATTTGCGTCATTATCGGAGACAACGAACGAAATTTTATCTTGTGTGTCCTGACACTTTTTGAAGCAAGTAAAAAAATTAGGTTTAAGGTTATAATCAGTGTCAACAACATGTGCCGTTACAGATATATGACGCATTTGCGACAGATGTCCATGGGTCTGTTGTTACCTTTATTTGTTTTCTTCAAATCAACTAATGAGTGTTTCGAATCCAAATGCTTCTCTAAGCTAGAACTGCCTCCTCTTATAAACGTAATATTTTAGAACAAGAATAATACAAGCTCACAGCACATACCTTTATGTGAAATCATCAGTTGGCAAAGTTTACATTGTGAGGCATACTTTCCTGTTTCGGTACAATTCTTCGACATTTGGCTTCTCTTTCTGAAGGCCGTTTTATTTTAAACTTTCTAACAAAATTTTTAAAATGTAAATTAATAAGTTGCCACAAATTCTTCTTTTCCATCCTTTTTGTTAATTTGGTATTTTTTTTTTTTTTTTAAACACACAGACTTGTATTATTTCTGACAATTTTTAAGGAAAACTTGCAATAACATACTACAGAATATAACCCTATAAATATAGAATAGTTACTTTTGGATTTTGAGTAACGGTGAATATTCATGGTATCGAGTACTCAGTACTCAAATACTCAATACTTTGACATCACTAATTTTTAATGAAAAAATATATTGACATTTATTTGATTAAACTTGAGATATAAATGCTGTCATAAAATAAAGTTTACGTTTTGTCGTCAAATAGTTGCCTAATGTGAAATTGGATTTTAATTATATAAAAACGAATGTGTTTGAAGATAAAATCGAATTTGATAAGCAAAGACACAAACCATCCTTTTTAGCAAAAAAACCAAATAAGTGGAGAAGATCTCTGGTCATGATGGAAAAATAGAAAATTGCAAGTTTATCACACTATATGGGTATGAGAGTCCAAGAGGTCCCTAATGGAACTCTATTAATGGTATTCCTGAAATAATTTTGGGATTTGAGAAAATTTAATTTGAAAAATTCATTTTTTTTTTTGCAACATGACTGGAGCAGATCAGTAACCATTATGGAAAAATAGAAAATTGCAGGTGTATCACACTATATGGGGATGGCAGTCCAAGGGGTCCCTAATAGAACTCTTTTAGTGGTATTCCTGAAATAATTTTGGAATTCGAAAAAATTTAATTTGAAAAATTCAATTTTTTTTTTGCAAAATGACTGGAGAGGATCAGTGGCCATTATGGAAAAATAAGAAGTTGCAGACATAACACACTATATGGGGATGACAGTCCAAGGAGTCTCTAATGAAACTCTATTAGTGGTATTCCTGAAATAATTTTGGGATTTGAGAAAATTTAATTTGAAAATTTCAATTTTTTTTTTTTTTTTGCAAAATGACTGGAGAGGATCAGTGGCCATTAAAAAATAATGAAAATAAGAAATTGCAGGTATATCACACTATATGGGGATCACAGTCCAAGGGGTCCCTAATGGCACTGTATAAGTGGTATTCCTGAAATAATGTTGGGATTTGGAAAAATTCTATTTTTTTTTTTTTGTGATACACCTGCAATTTCCTATTTTCACCAGGAAATCTTAGGGATTGAACAGCTATACGTTGGAAAAACTAAAATCAGCATACTCTCAAACTACAGCTGGTCTTTAAGGCAAGGTACTGACAGCGACTTATTTAAAATAAAAAGGACACGGAGGCCTTTCTAAGAAAATTACGTGTTTTCAAAAGCTACTTTAGCCAGCTTTTTTGCAAATGTAATATAGCATTTTCAGTTTAAATTAAACCTTTTTCAAAATAAATGAAACCTTTTTCAAAATGAACGCAACCTTTTACAAATTGAACGAAACCTTTTTCAAATTAAACGAAACTCTTTTCAAAATAAATGAAACTTTTTTCAAAATAAATGAAACTTTATTCAAATTCATTTAAACATTTTTCAAATTAAATTAAACCACTTATAGAATTTAATAGAAAACAAAAGAAAAAAAAATAAAACATATTAAACATATTCATTTTTAATATAATACTTGTTAAAAATAATGAAAAATTTGTCCACTGACCGCTTTAGGAATTAACATGATCATATCCATAACATAATTCGCACAATCATTTTGATTAATTTGTGCGACACTTTGCTCAATTATATACACTTACTATGTTATGTTCTGTGGTAATGTCACTTTAATAATGATCGGGCGTGGAATTTTATCTTAGAAAATGTTTTCTCTATCGGGTTCAACATAGGAGAATAAAGTGGTAAAAATTTAAGCGTACAGTTACTATTATCCACCATATTTAGAATTTCCTGGGTTTTATGGATTTTGGCATTATCCATAATTAAAAATTAATGTTTTTTTGTTTTTTTCTTTTGTTTTCTAGAAAATTCTATAACTGGTTTAATTTAATTTGAAAAATGTTTAAATGAATTTGAATAAAGTTTCATTTATTTTGAAAAAAGTTTCACTTATTTTGAAAAGAGTTTCGTTTTATTTGAAAAAGGTCTCGTTTAATTTGAAAAAGGTTGCGTTCATTTTGAAAAAGGTTTCATTTATTTTGAAAAAGGTTTAATTTAAACTGAAAATGCTATAAAAAAAATATTCTGTTTTACGGCCAATAAAGAGCGTGAATAAAATGAAAGTTTATTGAAAAAACTTATTTTGTTTAAAGTTAAACGTCCGTAACTCAGCTATTTTCCAACCGATTTTCGAAAACATTGTCTTGTTAAAATTGTAAAACTAATATCTCTGAATAAAAAAATCGTTTGAAAATCTGTTTCAAAACAATTACTTATGATTTTAAATAATTCACTATTTTTGCTATTAAAAAAGACACTTAACGAAGTGAACCAAAACAACTAAAAGCATTTTAGTATTCCATGGGCTTTAACAAAACATCATTACTATATCAGAATGCCTGCATAATTTATTTCTTCACTTTTGTAGCTTAGTGTTATTTTCATTAAATTAAAATTTTAAAGACAAAATAATATGTGAGCACATATAAATTATTTAATTGAAATACGTTTTACTAAACTCTATCAATTAAAACAAAACCTGTGCACTCGTGCAGCAAATGTTTAAATGTTTTGTTAAAGTGTTGTGTTTAACATATTAACTTATCTTTTTATGTTAAATTTAGCAGAAATATGTAAAAAAATATGAATCATCTTTTAGTTATTTAGAATAATGACGACATAGACAAACACTAAGCAACTAAAAGATTAATGAACTTTTATGACAGCGCTAGGCAGACAAGTGAAACTGACAAACAAATAAAATAATTACCTGCTTTTCAAAGAAAAAAAAAACTCTGAGTATTAATACTCGTACAAGGTTATACCTATAGTAGATATAAGTAAATACAAAACAAATGGGTATTCTTTTAGCAATGCTGTTATACCCTATATCATCATAGGATTTTTCAAAGCGTTTGTAACAGAGTTTAAGATTTACTTTTAGTGTCCAAGATCGATTTTGAATTATTTTAAAGAAACGGAGCCTTGTGAGTATTTAAAGTATTTATTTTAAATAAGTCTGTCCTAGGGTACCTCACGAAAGTTCTTTAAAAAATTAAGGCGAATGCTACAAGTATATTTAATTTTAAAGAGAATTAAATTGTCGATGTTTACCAGCAGTAATTTTTTAACTTTTTTAAAGTTGTTTTTTTTTTTTTTTTGTTTATTTTCTCTCATAAAAAAATTTTTTTTTTTTTTTGTTTTCAAACATGACATTCTTTTAAAAACTCACACATACACATATTTCTGAATTGCCACAAACAAAGATGTTCCACCCAATATGTTGGCAGAAGTAGCAGCTAATGTTAACGATAATGAAGATGGTGTTGCTAAGTATGCTGCAGCATTTGTAATTACCTGACCTCGACCTGTCGACTTTGGCATGGCTTGTGCTGTCAAAGTTTTCCTTTTTACAAATTGTTGGTTTTCAGCATCAACTTTTATGATATTTGTTTGCAGACACTTTTTAAACAATTTACAGACACATTAAAAAAAATGTTAAAGAAACACAAGTTATTTCATAATACTCTCTTACAATTTCGTTTTTTTTTTTAATTACGAAAAAAAATAATAAAAAGAATTTCTTTAAATAATAGAATAAAAATTCAGTTTAAGGTATATTAGATGGAGAATTAAAAAAAGAAGTTTAAATTAAAATTATTAATTATCAGTTATTAAAATGTTGTGTATGATTTTAAAATCCCTTCAATAATTGTATTATTAACGTTTTAACATTAAAAATCTTCCCTTCAATTATTATTAATTTATTTAAACAACAACTATATCTTCACTTTTTGACGAAATGTCTCTTTATTTTCTTTGAAAATCATTTTGCTTTACATATAAAAAAATGGAATCCATGATTTTCTCAAATTATTATTTCACATGTTTTGAAGAGTTCTCTCAATGCCTTCATCATGTCATAAGGCGATTTTAAAATAATTTATTTGCCAAAAACAAAAGACATTTTTTACAAATAAATTATCTAAATTTAATTATATAAATTACAATTGCCATTATCAAATGGCATCTATAATACTGTGGTCGCTACAGTCTAGTATATAGCGTATTGGCTTACTAGACAAGAGCTCCGGGTTCAAACCCCAGCTTTCCTCCACGAAATCCATCTTCAAGAAACTGCTGCCTGACATTTCCAGTCTATTCCACCAAAAACGAATGATCAGGAGTACAGCGCCACCTTTTGGGAAGATAACACCTAACCCGCTGACCACGCTCGCAACTCATATTCAAGGTCCACCGATAGATGGGTTGATCATTCAACGGTAAAGGTATAGCACTGGCCTTTGAGTGGTCAAATTGTCAACTACTTGTCTCATCGACAAAAAGGAGCATAATAATTAATTAAATAAATATATCTATGTACTTATCTTCAAATTACAATGCAATGCACTGCATGATTAGGGGTTTACCTTTGCGTATTTGTTTAAAAACAAAAATATTAAAAAATATTTCTTTCAGCTACCACCCTTTATCGGTCTTCTGAAAGTAAGTGATTGCCATGAACAAGCTTCTTAATACTGTCATTTGAATTAGACGTGATACTGTAGGTCACGATACTCTTTAAAAAACTAACACATACAATGTGAGTACTATGAAAACGTAGCCCGTAACTCTGGAAAAAGGTGATGACCAATGTCTGTCTATCCCAACTGAAGTTCGGTTTCCAAACAGAATCAGCTGATTAAGTTTTTGTAGCAATATTAGTAGTATATATGTGGCGCCCTGTTGTTAACAACAACCCTGTCTTAACGACAACTACCGGGTAGTATTGAGTACTTACCGATTACTAAATTTTATATGTCACTGAGAACCATTTTTAAAAAACCTCTTCCTTTTTATCTCTTGCCGAAGCAACACAGAAAAACTAAGCGGCGATATTTAAATTTTGTACATTAAAATATTAAAACATAAGTTCTAATAAATCCAGTAAGTTTGTAATTAAAAAATATAAAAATAAATAATTTCATTTTTAATTGGAATTAAATAATCAAAATTCCAAATATATTATTACACGATTAGATAATCCTTGTCTGCATTAACTGATGTATTCTGTTTCATTAATGCATTGTGAACGCTATAAGCACATTCTATCCTATTTCTATATTTTATTCTGATATCCACAGCTTGAATATTTTAGTTATTCTCTTTTTTAATTTGGTAGAAAGCGTAATGATTAAAGACTGAATGAATGCATATGTATTGGTTTTGTGCTGCTAATGAGAAATTATTGCCAGTTGAAAGTTTACTAATCTCTTCTCTTCACTTGTCCATAATCTATAATTTTGTGCTAGCAGAATTATTGTGGTGTGAATATAACCATTAGTAACAACTAAGCACGTGAACATAATAGTCCTTCGATCTGGTTTTTGTGTCTTGAATCCACAAGGCTGAATGCATATTTATTTTCCTTATCCCGCATGACAGTTTTGGCAAAAAATAATCATATGGCAATTAATGGTCCTTCGATCCAATTTCACAATAATATAATAACGTAGAGATATAATGCTTCAAAGAATAATAGAAATCGTCAGGGTTGTAATTAAAAAAATTGACATACAAATTTCGCTAAAAATTTACAGCAAACTAATAAAAACGAAAACTTTACGAAAGCATAACACCCGTAACAGTTTGTAATGACAACGTTTCTAATTGTATTACTGCACGACTTTTCTATGAACAACATTTTTTTTTTTTTTGGTATTTCACAATTATATTCTTTCAGTGTATTTACACATATGTAAAGTTCTAAAACATTTTATTCTAATCAGACAAAACAAAAACCCCAATTCAAATAATAGGCTTTTAATGCAAAGAGATTAACATATATTGGCCTGATTTAGGAGATTTGCAAAAAATACTTTTACTTAAGAAATAAAATCAAAAAATAGAAAATTTTATACAAGCCTTACATTACCCATATTCTTAACAAACAACATAAAACAACCACACAGTATTATATACTCGTATGTGTGTACAAGTACTAACTGGAGGGAAAGCAGACAAACAATTATTAATATTTTAATTTTCTATGAAATGAAAACGAAAAACACACACCATCTGCTTTTAAGTCTTTAATGCGACTAATCGACCAATAATACAAATACAACAAATTCTTAAAACTTAAAAGCATTCACACAAACGCACAATTTATTCATGCAAATCCAAAAATTAAAAAAAGTAAAGTTCTAAAGAATGAAATAGAAATCTTTTTTTGGCAAAGGGCCAGACATAAAAACTTTAAATCCTTTACTTTTCATTCAACGTACAAAACCAACGACAACAACTACTTTAAAGCAGAAAAATAAAAAAAAACGTTAAATCAAACTGTAAATGAAATGAAACTCAAGCACAGTTAAAGATTTAACGTGAAGACCTCCGGTTTGAAGCAAAATTTTTAAAACAGAAATGGGGCCAAAGCCAAAAAGAAAAATTATTAAAAAAAACAAACAAATTCTAAAATGAGACAGAGGCCATCTGTATGAATGTTAAAAATGGAATGAATGAATGAACAAAAATAAGGCCTATTTAAAAATTACAATAATCTGAGAAAATTTTGATAGAGAAAACCATAAAATTTTGTTTTGTTTGTGTCCTAAATGCACAGCCATACAGCTCTCCACTCCCAACCATATATTTCCTAAAAAGCACAAATACTTAGATTTTAAAATAAAAATGGGAAAAATTTAATAAAAATATTTGAATATTTTGTTTTTTTTTTTGCTCAAATTCTATGGAAAATATTATAGTAAAACCTTATATGGAATAAGAGTTCACACTGTTTCCAAGAAACATCAACAAAAGTGGCTAATTCAGTTTTCTTAAATCGGCGGTATATGAGAATAAGCCACAAATCTTAAAAAAACATAACCCATGCTATTGCTTAAATTCAGCCTAAGTTATGCTCTATGCTCATGGACTACTATGGTGAACATTTGAACAGCGTTATACAGGGTACATAAAGGCATCGATATGTCTTTCAAACGAATAACATAAATATATATTTTGATAACATCGTCGTGCAGGAGTTTATGTGCTCTGTCCGCCATTTCATATATTTTATATATCTCGCCACTTTAGGTTATCAACCCTAAGAAATGGTCGCTATTCAATGAAAATGCTATGGTTCTGCATCAGCTATTTTTTTTTATTTTATTTTTTTATTTTTTATTTTACTGGGATCTTAAATAACAATAAATAATACTATATTTAATAATGTTGTTAACGTTTTCTCGTTCATGCTTACTGAATTTACATGCCCTCCTGAAACTCTTACAAATTGTTACAAAAATGTCTAAATGTTCTTCAACTACAAACACAAGAAGCATTTTTCTCCTTAGGAAACAGTGTAACTCCATTTAAGATAAAAGAAAACTAGAAAAGTAGATCCTGCTATTGTTGTTACTCATTTGTATGACAATAGTTGTATTTATTTTTAATAATATCTACGTACTACAAAATGTATGTAAAAATGTATAACAAAATACACTTATAAATACGTTGATAACTATGAATGTAATACATGAACATTAATACGAATGAATGTATGAATATGAATATATCCTGTTATCTTAAAATTCTAAATTTGTATACATATGTAACAAAGTGAATGTACAAGTGTATTCATATGTACTCGTATGTATGTAAGTATATGAGACAGACAAATTTACAGACAGACAGACATACAAACTCATCTCCATTTTTATTAAAAATTATGTGAAAAAAGAAAAATACGATTATTATACGAAAAATTTGCCCTTCATCCATCATGTAATCACAGAATTAAGAGGCAAAATAATAGATGTATTTATAGAAATGTTATATGAGGTTTGTTTAAAAAATCTAGTGAATTTTTGAGTTTTACAAAAAGTATTTTAATTCGATTTTTTTCGATCTTTGCGAACATAATATTGGATTAAATATTGAATTTAATGTCGTTTGATAAATTTAAGGTTGATATTGTTTATCTACAAGAGAAAAACAAACTTTCATTGTAAACCATTTGAAAGGTCATGAAGTAAAGTAACGTGTAGGAACATTAATACTTAGTTATTTTTATTTTTTATAAAAATATTATTTATCTAATATATAAAATTCTCATGTCGCGGTGTTTGTTGCCAAACTCCTCCTAAGTTACTCGACCGATTTTCATGAAATTTTGTGTGCATATCGGGTAGGTCTGAGAATCGGCTAACATCTATTTTTCATACCCGTAAATGCTAAACTGACCCCCCCAAGGGAAAATTTATGCCTCACCTAAATAACGTACTGACTTCGTTGAAATTTTAAGCTAGATAGATCATCTAGATAGATCAGCATATATGACTTACGTTTTTTTTAAATACTCAGAGGGGGCGGTGCAAGGGCTACTTTTTCCTATCCCCAACCAACAAACTAATTTTGATTAAATTTTATTTATTATTAAATTACAAAACTTTAGATTATCAAATGTAAATTTTCACACCTATTTCTTATACCCCTAAATGTAGAGGTACCCGCCCCAAGGGGAAATTTATGCCTCACCTAAATAACGTACTGACGTTGATGAAATTTTTAGATAATATATATCTGTGTACCGTAGAACACATATGGTTGAGGTTTTTTTTTATTAAGTGGTACTCAGAGGGGGCAATACAGGGGATATTTCTCCTTATAGCCAACTATCAAACTGAAGTACAGAAAATGGCGGATAATCATTTATTAAAATTATAAGTAACGCAGACATTGATTGCTCATATCAAAGTTGATTTTTGCAGTTCGGTGAAGATTATCAAATATATTTGAAATAAAAAAATGTTTCCTAGAGCAAATTTATATGGCAAAACAACGTTTGCCGGACAGCTAGTTTTACAATAAAAAAGTTTGAAAAAAGTTTGATTAATTTTTGGTAAAATATTTTTTTATAATGATATAATATGAAAACGTAAAACACAAATTTTTATAATTTTTTTTTTTTTTTTTTTTGTTTGACAAAAAAATTTTTTGAATTTACATATGCATATTTTCTATATTTGAAATTTGAAAATACAGTGCACGCGCGCTAATGTGAACACCGCATTATATGAACACCGCTTAATGTGAACATATTTTTTGCTTCATTGTCTATTCTAAAATATGAATAAATGTAAAAAGCCCTATTATTTGAACAGAATTTTCTTTTTTTTTTTTTTTAATACGAAACGTTAAAATTCTGTGTTTATTAGTTGCGGGATCCCCGTTTTAGGTGTATATGTATTATATGTACATATGTATATGTATGAGTAATTATGAACATATTAATAAGTATAAATATATACAAATTTAATTATAATTTGATATAATTTTAAAAATAAAAAAATTCATAAATATGTATTGATTTTTGTTTACAATATGGTATAATTCTGTTTTAAAATTTTCGGTATTCGGAAATGTGAACAATTCGTAAAAGTGAACAACGCCAGTTTTAATTAGTGCACATTAGCGAGCGTGCACTGTAATTAAAAAATAAATATTTCCTGAAGACGCTACACGCAGGAGTAGCGAAATATCGATAAATAAATAAGCGATTTTTATTAAAAAAAGACCTTAAGCTTGAGTGATTCTTTACATTAAATTTTAAGTAGTAATAAAAAAAATTAAAGTATTCTATTGTAACTCTTTAATGAATTTTATGAAAGAATTTTGCATAATTGGAGGGTGCGTGGTGTAGTGGTTAAAGCGCTCGCACAAAAACTCCAACGCCCAGGTTCAAATAACAGCAAAGGTGAAAAATTAAAAAGTTAGTTTGCGATTTTTTTAAAATTGTAATTAAAAATAAGTGGTTACCCCCACCTCCAAGAAGACCATCTACAAAGAAACCGCTTCCCGACATTCCACTCTATTCCATCTTAACCAATGTCAACAAAAAATGAACGATCAGAAGAAAATCGCCACCTATTGGGAAGTAGCAGATAACAGCTAAACCTACTAAACCTACCTACCTACCTACGAAGGCAATAACCACACAATCAACATGCAACGATAAGGAAATTGCTATTGATCATTCAAAGTTGAAGGTATAAAACTGGCCTTTGATGATCAATTCAGAGCAATTTGTTTCATTCCTAAGGCGCTTAATAATAATATTAAAAAAAACATATGTATGGACTGTCCTTTTTCTTTTCAAAAATTCCAATACAATGCACAGTATTTAGTAGGGGTTTACCCCTGAGTATTGGTCTCAAATAAAAAAAAAATATAAAAAAATAATAGACTGATGCAAAACACACACACATTTATACAGTAAATCTACTTTAATAAGAAAAAAAATTGCCTTAAAATGATAGAAAGTTTATCAAAAAGGACAAAAAGTCAGTATCTGCATAACAGCTCTTTGAATTTGAATGATGAAATTATTTAGCTTGATACTAATGTCCGTCCTACTGAGAATATATGATAATATGGTGATAGGCTATGATAAACAGCGATATCAAGGCTTCCAACCACTACTATACCAATTGTATAGAGAGAGTAGTTTGCAGGCACCAATAAAACTGGCAGCTGCATCACTCTTAGATCTGCTACAGAAAGCGAATCAATCATTTGAAAGAAAATTCAATATAAAACAAGGTATTACGTTTTGGTAATCGTATTCTCACAAAGCTGCTACTGAATAAGGAATCTGTAAAACAAGTTGTTGGGAGTTTTATTTTTTTTTTCAAAACTTCGCTATTTTCACTAGATGTAGTAGACCTTTTCATATGCTCAGAGACTTGAGACAATAATCATGGCGCCTCGATTTGTTTTATTAATGGGGAAATGTGATGCGTTACAAAATGACCCAAATCGAGTCAGTTACTAATGTATTTGAACTGTATATTGTTTTTTTTTTTTTTCAAATATAATTACTCAAAAAATTCAATCACTTGTATTAACGCAGATCAAAATCAAAGCAGTGCTAAGCGCATTACACCAAATTTAAAAAAACGTAAATAAGATTGAAGCAAAACGGGTGTCTAATATATTGAGATTATGATTACTTTCCTAGAACGATTTTAAGGCTTTTATAAAAAGTGTCTCAAGGACTTGATAAAGTAATGGCTTACATATATCGTCGCAAGAATTAAAGAACGCTGTAACTGACAAAACATTTAATGTTCACCAGAGGCAAAAAACCTGTATGAAAGTAGAACAAAGACACTGATATTTTACAAAACGCAGACGGTGTAAGTGAATTTCTTTTCATCAAAGAAATCTGGGACCGGGACCAATCGATGCGTATTTTTTTTACAGCGTTCTTTAGTTTTTGCGACGATATGTTTAATATTTTAGGAAAAACAACCTAAGATGACACAAAGGAATGACAAGACATTACGTATAGCCCTGAGATCGCTCAGCGTTTGGGAAATATAAATTATACAAAAAGATATTATTCTCAATTAGAAACTAAATCGTAGCAAAAGTGTGGCCTTATTTTTTAACAAGTCTCGCATGCTTTATTCTAGAGAAATAATTTTATAAATTTGTTTTGTTTAAAACAATAACAATTCTATGTTTCATACAATGGGTGTTTTTTAGCTGCATAAGAACTGTTGACATCGCTAACAATAGGTTGACAGCTAAGAATATCCAACTCAGTTCACACCAGAACAACGTCAAATTGAAATTAATTTTACAAAAATGAATCTGTTCATGAAAACCATAAAGTATATCGAAGGTTTAGTTGCTAAGCAATTTGTGCAGTTATTGATTGTTTTCGTACTAATTGCACTCTTCTCGATTAAAAACCATCAGCAAGATAAAGAAATGGGAGACTGTGTGTAGCGAAGAGAATATTGCTAATGTACCGCAATGTCTTGAAGAAGACGAGGAACCGTCGATTTGATTATATGGAAAATTTTACCCAAAAATAATGGTTTACGGCCTATGAAATGAACATCGTTCGTGTTGTATTTTTGCTTTTAAAAGTGGCCAAATATAAACAGTTTTTAGAGGAATTGTGATTTATGATGAAACTCGTATGCTCAATATATAAGGCAAATACAATCCTCAAACAATTAGAGATCATTATATTGTCACAAGAATTAAAGAACGCTGTAACTGACAAAAAAATCGAAAATACGTTTCTTGCATTGTTTTTATCAGAAAAAAATACGCGTCGATTGGTTCCGGTCACAGATTTCTATGATGAAAAGAAATTCACTTACACCGTCTGAGTTTTGAAAAATACCAGTGTCTTTGTTCTACTTTCATACAGGTTTTTTGGGTCTGGTGAACATTTAAGGTTTTGTCAGTTACAGCGTTCTTTAATTCTTGCGACGATATTCATTAAAGTCGACTGTTGGGTAGCTTTATCGGTACTTTTATTTATTTCCCTATTTAAATTAGAATGCAATATTAATATTATATTTAATTAGTCCGAGACGAGTGACTAAGACCTTTGCTCGGTGTAGTGCCACAGACTGCACCACTAGCACACTACCAATTAGACTACTGGGGCATCCATCCGTACTTAATTCTTTCGAAATGAGCAAAGCGGGTAAATATCGATCACTATCAAGCCATATAAACTAAATTGTTATTTCCCAAAATTAATGGTTCTGATCAGATGGCTCAACTTGTCATTCGTGGTGCTGAACAAAAGGAACAATGCATACATATGCCATAAAAGCCATGAACTATCCACCAGATTACAATAAAAAAAAATCGTTCCAACAGTATTGCTGTGTTCTATTATCATATTGTGTTTTCAAGCTCTTGAAAAAACACCCGTTATTTTCTCTTTTATTTTTAGGAGTAGGACAACGATGACAATGCCAATGCTTTTCCGTGATGGAATAGTTTAAAAAATTCATTTGTAAATAGAGGACTATAGGAGAATGTTCTTGTTGAGTTTTTAGATTTAAAATATTTTTAATAAAATACTTTTCAATGTCTTTGTTAGTATTAAAGTTTGTCTCAATGATGTTTTATATACCTGAAGCCATATTTTTTATTTAGAAATCCATTATAGTTTGTTTAGTATGCAGAGACAGTATTTTAACTCATGGAGATAAGAGAAAGGAACAACAGCAACAACAAAAAAAATAAAAAATAAATACTTAATACTCGTATGCTGTGTCTTCTTCTTTTTGCCTTTTACTGCCTGGTAAATATTTGTATATTATAAAGCATTTATTTTATGAATATATTGAATTTGATGTACTTACATAAGTTTATATAGAAATGCCTCTTAAAACATAAATAAGATAATATGCAAATTTTGTATTTTTTCTGCGTTCAATCAGAAATTTCTCTTTAAAGAATGCTTTACTTGTCAAGTCGGTTAACTCCACTTTTAAAAATCTTTTTACAATAGATATTAATGGAAAAAAAATTTTTAGATCCTTTAAACGTATAAAACTTTGGATGATTTAAATATCATCGTGCTCTATCCGCCATTTTATATATCTCGAGTTATTGATGCCACTTTAGGTTTTTGACACCAAAATTTTTAAAATCTGCAATCTGTTTTCGGCTATTTATCTCTGAATCTGGACGAGATATCCGAAAACGGATTGCAGACTTGAAAAATTTAGGGTCGAAAATCTAAAGTGGCATCATTAACTCGAGATGTATAAAAAAATATGAAATGGCGGATAGAGCACATAAACTTCCGCACGACGATATATATAGAGAACACTTTATGAAAAAACTTTTTTCGTATTCGATTGAAATTGGTTATTAACAAAAACAAAAAGTTTAATTTGCCAAAAGAAAAAATGCAGATAGTTTTCATATTGCCAATAGCGGTTATTACTCTTCGTTGTAAACGCGCTTGCAAGCCTTGCAAAAAAGCAATAGTTTGCTATGTTTACAAGACTAGCTAAGGCGTTTGCATTAAAGAGTTATTACCGCTAATATTTAATGTTAATGATTTGCATTATTCATACTTGCCTCCTCTGGATGTTTTTATTGAAACAGTTAAATTTTAATCGTTAAAACAATGGTTCGACCAAAATTTCTCGTTTGCACACGCTGGGCTGTTAGACTTGGTATATTGTCTCTAAGGTTAAGGATGTTTTGTTGATCAAAAAGATCGATGTTTTTACTACCCAAATTCTTTTTTGTACTTGTACTTTGGCTCCGTTTTTAAGCAGCCATTAAGTACAAATTTAAACATTTTGACAAGATTCTTTTAAAAAAATTGTGTTAAAATTCTTATATATAAGGTTACATTTCTTCAAAAAGAAAAAGTTGTTGTATTTCAGTCAGAAGTTAAGCTCATGGAATGAAGAATTATATACCAAGAGTTAAGCTTAAAAAACTTGAAATATGGTTCAGTGGTTGTTGGAAACTAATCTTCTGTAACATAATAACGAATTAGAATGAGCATTCAGACATTATAAAACAAAATTTACTCTTAACTGTTGTATAACGTTTGGTATTTTTCAATAGGATAATGATATCTAAAACAAGGCCCTTTTTAAGAGATCATAGCCGTTAAAGCGGCTCCCCAATGCTCTGACAATAATTCCAAAAAACGTTTTGGAAGTATTAATCTAGTAAAAGTATCTATTTTCACTCGGTACTACTGAGGTTGCTGTCCGGTATTTTCCCAAATTATTGATTAAATTTAAAATTAATAGATAATACAAGTAATTAAATTTTTTGATTCTTTTGTATTTTTCTATGTACAAGTATATGTGCCCATAATTATGAAACTGGTCTAAGTCAAAAATTAAAAAAAAATTAGTTTATCAGTTATACTTATCATAACACATTATTTTAAACTAAATTTGTGCAATGTAATTTTTACGAAATTGTCAAAAATGAACCATTAGTCAAAAATTCTTTAGATGATTCTAAATTTCACGTTTTGGATCTTTCACCTAAAAGAGGAAGACCCAAAATAAACGGAAATACTAAATTACTTTGATTATACAACACCATTAGACCAGTATCGGAAGAAAAACATAAAGATATTATGAGTTTACTATCGTACATCCCTTCAGTTTTTCAGGAACATTTTAAGAATCTTAAATACTCGAAATAATGATAAAAATTTATTACTGCTTAAAAATAATTATTAAATGTTCAGGAATTATTTCAATCAAATTATTGTTTTAAATAAAACTCAATTCTTTATTGCTTTAAGTCATTTATAGCACATTCAGTTAATTTCGAAAGTGGTCTAGGTCAATTTAAACTTTAAAAACAATATTATCGTATGAAATTCACACGAAATTTCATATTCATAATAAATTTCCATCAATTAAGACCAATAAAATTATAAATTAAATTGTCGCATAATGTAAAAATATTTTTTAATTTATTCAAATGCAATTCATTAAATATCTTGAAAAAAGAAATATATGACTTAGACCACTTTCATAATTATGGGCACATATGTATGCCGCTCTCTGATTTAAAGAAAAAAACACATATCGTTTCTTTTTTAGTTACTTTAACTTCGAATTCTAAAATTGGCAACACTGTATATTGTTTTGTATAATTTTTGTTTATTTCAAATTTTATTTTCTCATTTTTTTTTTGTCTATGGTCTGTTAAATGAGCCTTTTGATGTGCTTTTATATGGTCATATACATAATTTGTAAATATTTTTCTTAATGTTTTATTATGTTTTTTTTACAAAAAATAAAATATTTTTTGACCATAGCATGATAATAAAACGTAGGGGAGGGAGATCTCTTAATACCATAAAATAAAAATATAAATAATAAACATTTGAAAATGCCATAAACTGGGCCAATAAAGTTGTTTCTGCTGCTACATACATGGTTTCACACAGTGCAAGCAGCTATTTTAAGTGCCATAAATCCAAACGCTTAGCACATACATATGTATGAGGTCTACCCTTCAAACACATGTAAACATTTTTCTTCTTTTTTTTTCTAAACCATTTTTAATATTTAAATAATATTTATTTCCGAAAAAGGGAAATTATGAAGTTTTAAATAAAGAAGATATTTTTTAAAATAAGGCGGGGGATAGGGGATATATTAAGTGGCTATATTATGTTCCTGAATGAAATAAATAAACAGTTTTGTATTTCCTTTTCCCATTTTTTAGGGTTAGTAGGCAGCCATTTCTTTTGTGTATGAGTCGTATTAATTTTATTTTTAGTAAATATTAAAAAAAATATATTCCTTTTTTCAAAGGGTTCATGTCTTAATTTCTTCTTAGTATTTAAAGATGAAAAATATAATAGATTCAGAAAATAATACATATATATATATGACATATATATAGTATATATAAGCATATGTATTTTGCGTAAGTTTTCGATATATGTATGTGGGAATAGCAATAGAATTGCTTTTGCAACGTTTGAAACGTTCGTGACAACAGTTCACTTGATAATCGTATTTTCTGTGTGTAGGAGCAGTGTTAACAATTTAGCAGTTTAAATCATTAAACTTGAAACGATACCACCATTACCTGAATCGCTATCTCCAGATTGAATTGATATTGAATAAAAAGTAACGATAATTACTCATACCGCTAAAAATTTGTGCAGATTTTACATTGTTAAACCTCTTATGACTCTACTCTATCGATAGAAAAAAGGTAGAGTCGATCAAAAATAATTTCAAATATTTTACATTGAAATTGACATTTAGAATTTAAAATATTACAGTGCTGCCAACTTTTTTCCTTCAAGGCAGTGTTTTTTTTTTTACAAAATAAAAAGAATCATTGGTTATTGATTTGCGTTTCAACAAGATAGCGTCCCGAAACAGCGGCAAGATTTTAAGCTTATCTACACAGTTTTAAGACTTAAATCCTATTGAAATTGTATGGCAAATTGTCAAAGCGGTCCATCGAGGATGAAATCCTTTCAATAAAGAACACTTGTGGAAAATTTTTAAAGATGCCTGGAAGAACATTCTTAATGACTTGAGAACACAATGCCAAAACGTTGCTTGGACTTTATTGAAAATTAAGATAATTCCACTAATTTGGTGAATCTATTTCATTGAATAGGCAAAATTAGTTGATTTTAGCAATATTTATGAATATATGGTTTTTTAAGTTTTTATCTTGGCAAGTTTTGTAGTTTTTATATTCTTTACTTTATAACTAAACCAAAAAATAAGAAACAAAAGTATTAATTACGTCTTTCTAAAGTTTTCTCGTCCTCAAAGATTTTATTGAACACCACAGTGGTAGCACAGAGAAATAAAATTTGAATTTTTTGAAAAACATAAATGTATTGCTTTGTAAATACTTTTGTTTGGTTTTTATATACTAAATGGGATATGATTCGCATTTAGTCTATAACTATTTTAACATAAGTATTTATAGTTTTGAATACCACCTTTGGGAAAAAGTCTCCTGACGAGTCTCTTAAGCAGAGACGAAATGGCCATAGAGACATGCTTATCCCCAAATATATACAAAATGATTCTTAACAGCCTTCATATAGCGATTCGGTCATTTTCGAGAAATTTAAACTTTTGCGGCTTGCTAAGCGCTACCTGAACGGTGTTAAGAATTGTTCCTAGGAATTTCAAACATTTTAAAAAGTTATTAATTGAGATCTTATAGAAATTTTTGTAGTTGATTGTTTCCTTAAATTTTGAACGGTTTGCTAACTATGGACCTAAACAGGAGAAAAAAACGAAAAAAAAATTGAATGAATTGAATCAATGTGAAGTTTTTTAATTTTATACCTTCACAATTTTTGTTCTTCATGACAAGAGCTACAAACATTGACACAGAAAATAAATCAAAACTACGAACGGTTTGAAAGATATGAACCTGAAAATTTGCAAAAATGACACAGAGGCCCCTATGTCTCTTATATCTCCGAAAGCAACCTTTTTAAAAAGTTGAAAAAAAAATAATGTCAAAAATAGTTTCCCTCTCTACAGTTGTGACAAATTTCAGAGTTGAGGTCTTTTTGGATCAAGAAATAAAAATCAAATCCGAAAATAAGATATTTTATAAGGAGACTAAAACTATTCTGATAGGGTTGAATGAGCTAGAACCGCTTATTTTGTGAGGTTCAACAAAAAAATACAGCAGCCAAAAAGAAGGGATGTGGGATGGGGCAAATTGCTCCTGATCGTGGTCAAAGGTTGGATTAAAGGAATAAAAGTCCTCAAAAAGCTCCACAACTGCCCCGGAATAGCCCCTTGAGGGGTATAATGTAAGTCCTATTTTCACTACTATTTTACCCCCAACTTTTCTTCCAAACATACGTACCCCATACGTCCACTTCCTAACCCCAGCAGAAATTAGTGCTTACCAATAAGCTATTTTGTAAGGGAGAAATTGTAACAAATCACTTACTCGTGCGCCTCAATAGTGCATGATTTTTATACGAAATGAGCCGCTAAAATGTAATAGAAACGCAAATTTATTGCAACCAGTAAGCAAATATTATACAAAATCAAAAATAATACCTTATCCTATAACGTAACGAACCTTTCCCTGTGGCCAACTTCGGTTCCCGGCTAGTGGATTCCTCAGGGGAGATTCTCAACCCTATTTGACCGTTCGTACGATAGAAAAAAAATTGAAATGAAAACAGAAAAATAAACTTACACACAAATAAACTGAACACAACACAAATAGGGAGTTAGGTCTTCAACTCCAATCGCCCTGTCCCATCCATGGCTGCACAATATCCAATTATATTGTTCCTGCAGACCCCACTACCCATCCTTTCCGCCTTACCTAATGTTCACCAATCCAAAATTCAATAATTACTCCACTTTATTCATTATAATACAATTTTATTAAACAAATCAGGTAAACATATTTTAATTAATTTTAATTTGATTTAAGAAATATAATTTTTAATTTTTAATTTCTCTTAAATACAGTAACATTCGAAAAATTTTACTTTATATCTTTTAAATCACTAAAAAAAACAGTAAACAAAATATATTACTTTTTTAATAAACAAAATTCTAAAATTTTCCAGATCTAGGGTTAAAGCTTTGGGGTTCTAGCACGAATGAACAAAAACCTACTCAATAAGGAGCTCCCTATGATGCTGTTCTACACAATTTGAAAATTTTCACCCTGGACTTCTCCCTATATCTAGTTTTCTGAAACTATTTTAAAATTCAATATATTTTGTTTAATGTGGTCTCTAAATAACTGTATTGAAATTAATAATTTAACAACAAAAAGAAACTTTATGTAGACACTTAAATAAATAAAATTCACTAATTATACCTATTTAACTACTTATTCTACCTTAAACATAATTTAAATTTTATATATTTTAAAACTATTTTATATTAATCCTTTTTTTTTTTTTTTTTGAAAAAATTATATGATAAATTCGGACGAAGTATTTTCAATTATTTTGACAAACAGAAAATTTTATATAAAATATATATATTTAAATGAAATATGAAATGGATGTATATATTAAAGTGTTGCACCGAGATCTGACTTTAAATAAAATTTTATCAATAAATTTGTTCTGATTTTTATAGGTGTTCTTTTCCTTTTTTTTTTCTTGGGTTTCGAGAGTATAGGGTTATTTGTGTCTCTATTCTCTATTTTATCTAATTTTACTAATTATATTATTTTATCTCCTACCTGGTTTTGTCCCGTCTTCCTCAAAAGGCCTGTCTTTGGGGGACACTTTAACCAGCTATAAAAAAAACATATGTTTAACACCCTCTTAAATCTTTTCTTTACGATGGTTTGACTTACGTAGGTAATGATACACAAATTTTTAAAATCAAATTTCAATGGTATTCCTGGCACCTGAGCTCTCCTCCGTTGATGATCTTCCTTCTATCACACTTTTTATAACACTTTGCCTATAATAGAATTATTAAATTTTTTCACTATGCACTGCACTTTTTGTCTTTTACTTTATTTTTACCTTTTCAACTTCACTATATAATTTTACACGGCACTTATCACGTCAACTCACAAACTTATTATGATACTTCGCCAAAACCTCATATAAAAATTTTCTATAAAATTCAATTTCTATAACGGTGTCCATCTACCCAAAATTTTCCATTATTATTATATAACTGATTTTCCAAATACCTCTTTCCCTCTATTTTTCCTAAATATATTTTATTTTGGCGCGAAATTCCTTTTGCCCTTCTCCTCTTCATGTAACCCCTTATTCCAAAGTAAATAAAAACCTCTATTCCTAGTTTCCGTTTTCTCCCGTATTACCAGGCTCACTTATGTACATAATAGCTGGCAATGATTTCAACAAAAAGTAAAAACAACGATAAGAAAAACAAAAATAAGTATACATTTTACAACAAATAAATCGTCACTTTCCCACACTGTTCTATGAATAACATATTTACATATTCTTTCCATTATTATAAACACTTCCAAAATGTTAAAATAATCCATGCTATATGTGTCCCTTTTACTCCTCTGCTTTTCTCAAACCTACTTTACCATTAAAACAAACATAAAACTGATGTGACAATACACGACTAAGGTAAGTATTTATTGCTAAAATTGTTGACAATTCAATCTAATTTATTTTTATTTGATTTCAGGATCTCTACCTGAGGCTGGGAATGGGCAGGGTCAACTGGTAATGTAAGTGTCGTTCCAATTCCATAGGACATTTACCTAATAAAATTTATTTTCCCTTTTCTTTTCAGGTTGTTTGGGACAAACTACAATTGCGTTCAAATACACATTTACTTTGAGACACCGGGACATGAGCATGTGGAAGTGGTGTCCCACATATTCTCAGTGCTCCTCCCCTACAAAATCATTAAAAATAATAAATATCCTGGCTGCAGCACTGAGCTGGCCATTTTGGGTGTTTGTCTAAGTTGGGGTCACGCAAAAAATTTTTTTCGCCCCCGACTTAGAATTTTTTCCCATTATGCTGGTGGTAATACTGCACCAACCGCAACAATCCTATAGCATCTTTGGAAGCTTTAAGGTATGAATAAACAATAAAATGCTTTCATTATTGCTGACAATTTTATTTATTGCTTCCAAATATGAAAAATTTTTTGCTGGGAGGGGGCTCCACTACAAAGTTACATTTTTATATAGAATTTGCTCCTTCCACTCTTGTATGTTTGAAAGATTTTGCAGCGTTGGTAATTTATTATATTTACTTAAATTTTTGATAGGAAAATAAAACTAAAACAGCTTTTCAGGAATTTCAAAAGTAATTACAGGACGATATACCGATAATTTTAGTACAGGTTAATAAGCTGCTTGGTAGGATTTTTATTGAATTGGGCAACCCTAGTTGTAATATTCAAGAAGATAGTAACTAAAATTTCGTTAGCTGAGTAATATGGATGAAGACCACTGATTAAACCAACAATCACTTTTTTTACACTTATTTTTAAATAAGAACGCCTATTTATAACGTCAAACCTAACACTTTATAAATATCTTTTAATCATCATTATGTTGATATTACTTGTGTTTATAAAATTTGCACATAATTTCCAATTATTATTATTTCATTGGATTTTCACCAAAGAATTTATAATTTCCCTTTGCCGTGGTAACAAACATTCAATTCAATTATCTCTGCCTGAGATGCCTTAAGCACAAGACAACTTAAATATCTCATTATATCGCTTATTGCATGTATTTAAGCATGGAAGGTGAATGATATGTGAATAAGAACACTCTTATGCAAGGTCAATGGTGATATATAATGGCCTATAGTTACACAAATAAAGTACATACGGCGTTTCTATCTGTCGCTAAGTCTTTGTGTCTCTATGTGTTTAATTCTCTAACTTTTGCTATCATTATTAATCTTTGTAATCAGGTTGCATTTCTTTATACAATTTGCATATGCAATAAAGAATAAAAGATGTTTTGCCCTTTATTGAATATTTCAAATCATACACGCAGGAATATTTATTGTACAGCATAATTACCAAATATGCTCATTACCGATTACTGCTTATCAATTGTATTATTGATGAGGAGTCTATAACACAAAAATGAAAATGATTAAATGGATAACCAATGTATTGAAAATCTTAGAAATTATAGAACATTGAATGTGTTTCAAACAACAATATTTTCTAATTAAAAACGAAAATTATCAAACAATTACATTTCAAGTGTTTAAAAAATATTGGCGTTTTCATAAATATAAAATTTTCTTTTTTTTTATATTTGATTTCATTTTATTTTTTTTTTTTTATTCACAATTTATTACAAATCGTCAATTTGTTTACTTGCGAAACTGTATTGTAAACCCTTTGGGTTTTTTTGTTTTGCAAATATTTTATGGTCATGAACATGCATGCATGAATTGATTAATAGTTGGACATTTTATTCATTATTTTATATAAATTGTTTTTATTTTATTTTTGTTGTCATATATAGTGTATAATCACATAAGAGCAAAGAATAAATAACAAATTGAAAATTTACGTTTAAATACAATCAGTTATTAAAAATTTATTTCAAAACGATTGAACATACGAGAGTACCTGCAAAGAATTATTGGCAAAATCACACGTATGGCTGGCTACTCACATGTTATCCCAACATATATACATTCAGATAGTGCTCTTTTGAGACCTATAGAATTTACCAAAGGGTACAGTGTTAAATGTAATGAAAACTTTACTTTTTTATTTTTATTAAACACAGCAGTCAGGAGACGACTCCTACTCTTACAGTACATTGTGCTGGTCTAGGAAAATATGTTATAGGAAGGGGCAAAGAGAGAGTAGTACTTGTCGACATTTGTTTTAAACTTACTGATATAGTAATTGGCAGGAAAAACATTCTCTGGAGATTGTTCCATAAACGAACGGTGAGGCTAAAGAACGAATTCTCTCTATAACGCATTGTGTGATTCATTGCACAATCAACTACAAAAGGATGTGCTCTAAGAGAGGTACGATTAGTACGTTAAAATAGGAGATTAACCGGAATCAAGTTCCTTATTTCATCAGAACACCTCCCAAGGTAGAACCGATAGAACAATGAAACGAAGGGCTTATTACGCCAATGCTCCAACGAATCGATAGAGTTGCATACTCTACTGTGGCTGATGAGTACCTTCGCCCTCTCCTGTACGCGGTCGAGAAACACCAGAATAGACTTTGAACAATAATTGTAAATAGAAATGCCAATAAATTATACAGATTTATTTTAAAAATAGTCATCAGCAGTTCTCTTAACATATAAGTGAATTCGTGATTTTTATATATAAAATTAAATATGCGGTTTTTCTAAATTATAATTTTAAAAAATTAAGAAGTTCGCCCCCCCCCCCCTCCGCCCCTTTAAGAAGTTCATCTTCAAGAAACCGCTCCCTGGCATTTGTAGTCTATTCCACAAAAAAAAAAAAAAAAAAAAAATACCAATAATCAGGAGTACAGCGCCACCTTCGGGTAAAATAACAGCTAACCTACTCAAGACGTTGGCCACTCACATTTAACATCTACCGACAGATGGATGTCAGTCATTCAAGGGTGAATGTATAACACTGGCCTTTGGGTGGTCAAAGTGACAGCAACTTATATCATCAACAAAAAAGGCGCATAATAAAAAAAAATCTGTCTATATACTTATCTTCAAATTCAAATACAATGCACATGAGCAGGAGTTAACCCTAAGTATTGGTCTTCAAAACAAAAATACTTTCTTAATGATGCAACAGCACCCACACGTCTGTTATGAAAGTACAATGTCCATTTATTAAACAATGACCTTTTCCAAATTACATTATTAAATTACTATACACTTTTAAGTGCATTGGCCGCATATTCATTTTCACATTTTGGCATTCCTTAATTATTTCATTTACACCGCAGGTTACGGTCAATGTTTTATACATTTCAAAATATCTCATGTTACCAATGCTTTCTTGGCGCCACACTAGTAGTTGTAAGAAATTATAAATAAGCAGAATAAAATTAATCAGTAAGAAAAAGGCAGGTATTGTAAATAAAGAAAACCTAAACGGGGTAACGAAAAATGTTATTATTCTTTACACGTCTAACTGAAGAGAAAATTGTTTCTGTAAACAAATGTTTGGACGAAAATCGCTCAAATTAGGGCTCTGTACTCTAACTGAAAAACTTTCCAAAATAATTTAACCTACACCTGTTGAAAATCCTTTAGAAGCGGAAAATAGAGTTATGAGACCATCATATTCATCCTTCTTTTGCCAATTGGGCTCTAAAATAATTTAAAACTGAATAGATGTTTAAGAGCTAAATTGTGCTTTATCCAAAACTGCAGCCAAAGCTCGGGTTGCCGTTTATTAAATTCGTTACTCCACCGTGCTCACTAAAGGCCGTAATACATAATCTTATTAAGTTGTACAGTTTGTGTGACTAATTTTTTTGCAGGTCTATTCGACAAAAAGCAACTCTGCATACATCATTGTGTGATGCGAAATTGGCACAGAAATTAATCAGATTTGCTTGAGAATAACCCCTACGACTCTGTATGACAGACTATCAAGACCTTAATACAGTGATGTCCAAAAATCTCTTTCCCTATAACGCGTGATAGGAAAACAAATTCTGCTTACGTCGAAGTCAAACACGTACATAATAAAAAGAAATATTGTTACTCTTGCTCTTTTAGATTTCAGCTTCTCTCGAACATAGTGCAGTGATGGATAGTGAATATTTTTTGTATCATTTTTATTTAACTGAAATAGTTATTCATTATTTACTCCAAATCTATGTGACCTCGGTACTCCTTTATTCTTAATAGACCGGTCATATGTCTATCGGACAATGGATTACAAACTTTACTCAGAATTATGAAGAAATAATTATGAAGTTATAAAAATATAAAAATTCGAACATTCCCATTTCTGGTAGAAGTAAGCAGAGTCTTTTCTGTGCTTCATACACAAGCGCAAGTGTGTTTATGTAGTAGTGGACATCACTGCCGCAATACGACTTGACAAATTTCAATTATTTCCTATGAGATCACGTAAAGTCATTGATTTGAGCTCATAACACAACAGCAATTGGCTGAAACAATTTCAAATTGTTAATTTCTGGTATTGATCTTTTTGTTTTTTTTTTTTGCTTACAATTTTAAATTCTGTATGGGGTTAGAAAAAATACCCTTTATATGTACATAAACCCAACCATACAGATAAATATGAATATAAATGCAGAAACATGTATTATAGATGTGAACACCTATGCTGAGTGAAATAGTAATAAATTATAAAACAATTTTTAAAAAATTAAAATATCCTAGTGAAGGTTTGTAGGTCTAAATTGGAGTATAACAAAACCGGTTTTAAAAGTTTTTGCAGATATGGACCAAAGATATTTGAAAGGTATGATCTTAATATTTCAATATACGTATTATTATTTTACTAACAAATCGTAAACATGTCCAGAAACGGAATATCTTTTTATAGAAAAGATCCAGATTTTTTAAGATTAACTCTCAACGGAAAAGTATAGAATAAGAAAGGCTGCCATCCATGGTTTTTTAAATAAGAAAAATTTATTATTTAATTAATTTTTCTAATGAAAACTTGCTGTTTGTGAAGTATTTTAAAATATTATTAAATATTAAATAAAAATTGGAAACAGACATAATTCCTTCATATTCAAATAAATATTTTTAACAAGACTGCAGTTTAGGTACAAACCTCTTCTAAATGTTCGTTTTTTATTCAAAAAAAAAATAAACCCAAACATACTGTTCTCTTGAGCTATTTAAATGTTTTCAGCTGTTAACCATAAATAAACAATTATATAAAAACAGTACCAATACAAATAAAACATATAAATAAATAAAAACACAAATGCAATTACGGCAATAACAACAGCAAGAACATTTAGAGTAGCAAAACTGTGATAAACAAACAATTTAAAAATGAATAAAAAAAAAAACTACGCCAAAACCAAATGGTTTTGTTGGTAAACTAGACACTGTAAGTAAATAAATACTAAATCAAGCTCTCTGTCTCTTACTCTTTCTCTCTCTCAGTCTTTCTTACACTCCAACTGCAATACACTCATATTGACATAGACAGCAATCAAACCAATAATAACAACAACAGCAACAAAAGTGGCAAAAAAAATATTAAATAAAATTTATGAAATATAACTGGACTAATAATGAACGTATTTTACTGGTATTTTATTGCTCTCCTCTTGTTTGTACTCATTCTCTCATTTTTAAACAATTGCAATACTTTTGCAGTTTCATGAACACTAACATAGAGGACCCTTCCATAAAACTTAACCAAATTGTAATGCATGGATATGTGTTACTGTGTGTTTACGAGGATTTTTGCTTATACACATACATAAAAATACTCTTATATGAGCATGTATGTATAAGTATGTATATGTATTTAGTATATAAAGTTTAATAAAGAGAAAAGTTACAGTTGAATGGTTGCAAACAAAGCTATTACAAGGAATGGTTGCCAACTCACATTCTACCAAATAAACGTGATATGACTTGATTAGTTACAGATGCACTAAAAATCTATTTATTTGGTAAAAATATAACCAATATAACCATTGCTTATGCTTGAGTTTGTTAGAAAGAAAAAGAGAAATTTTACATCAAAAATAAATGTTGAATAAAGCCAATAAAAGGAAAAGGAATTTAAAATGGCTTTTAATAAAAGAAAAATCATCAAATCAAGTTGAAAAAAGAACATTAATTGGACTAAAATTTTATAGCGAATTTTAAAATATTTCTGCATAGCTTCGTATATATCGACGTACATAGATTTTCTATTAATTCTATTCTTGTTTTTATTAAAAAAAATAATTATTCTCTTAACAAGAAAACTATACCTCCAAGATGAGCAAATATACATGTAAGTAAGACTTAAACAACTGCATATGAAAAAATCTGAATTCATCTGTTGTTAATCATTTCTTCATATTGTCTTTATTCAATATTTATTATTTATTCTTTATTTTTTTTATTAAATTTTTTGTTTGTAATAAAGTAATGGTGTAAATCTTGTAACTGATAAAACTTTTGGCTTAACCTATGCCACAGTCGACGGCAATGTATTGATTGGTTTATTTTTTTCTAACCTATTATGTTCCAGTTCTGTTTACAAAGCCGTTCTAAAATGACTGTAAGTTCTAATGTAAATAATAACTTTCATAATGCTGTATTAGAAGTCCATGTCCGTGAATACCTTATAAACACTGTGCACATGTGTACTCATGGTTATCCTTTAACTACGGAGGTGAAATATTTTGTCATAATTATTGACGTGGGGCAAATTTTACCACCTTTTGTTTTACCAAAATAATTAGCAAAAAAAAAATTTGTTTTAATAATTTATTTTTAAAAGAACAAGAAAATACATTTCTATATAAATAGGATTATAAGAATAAAAAAATCAAAGATTTAGTAAAACAAAACAGGGACTCAACAGCGCTCAACCCAAGAAAGTAAATTAAAAAATCTTAGGAGGGGGTAAAATTTACCACCGCCTCAGTAGTTAAAAGTTATATTTAATCTACATTTTTTTTTTGACTGGATTAAAAGGTCGCAAGGAACCATACTGACAATGCCTTCATACAATCTGACTACTGTTGGCTTGACTTTGTCTAATACTTTTGATCTCAGTAATGAGTCTCTTGCCTGTTCATACTGGTTAAATGTTGTTATCCCAAGAATATATATATCACTTCAATCTTCAATGCCTTCATACAATCTAACAACTGTTGGCTTGACTTTGCCTAATACTTTTATTCTCAGTAATAAGTCCCTTGCCCATTCATACAGGTTAAATAATATTATCCCGAGTATATTTCTTACTTCAGTGTCTGTCTGAACCTATATTCTAAAGATTACTTGTAAATTATTATTTGAAAACTGTAGAATTCAAGCTACAAAATGATACTGGTTAGAAGTAGCCAACTTGTAAATTATGTTTGGTTAAGAAAGGAAACATAGACGAAGATTCTACTTTCAGACCCAGAGACCTACTAGTACATTGTGATTCTTTCACAAAAGAAATAGGTAAAGGTCATGGGTAAAAATAAGTAAGAAAAGAAAGAATTATAAAAGAGAGTCATAGTGAAAGAAAGCACAGGAACTTACGTCACGATCGATCACCCCCAGGCCAGTAAGATTTCTAACATTCGGTTCACAAAAATCGAATGGTTTGAGACGTTCATCTTTTTATATGAAAACCACTAAAACATTTGATACCTAAACTGTTTTTTTTATAACCTATTATGATACATTGCTGTTCACTAAGTCGTTTAAAAATGGCTATATGTTTTAATGTAAGAAAAAATTTTATATTGTTCGTCTTCTATGAACAGGCTGCAAGTTTTCTTCCAATGTACTTCTTTAGTCCGTACAGAGTGTGGTTTCTCAACCAATACAGAATTAGACAATAACAGAGAATAGGTCATAACGTAACAAACCTATAAAGGTGCATAAGCAGTAACACACAAATTATTTCAAACATATATACTTGTAACATAAAAGGCAGTGTTGAAAAATAATCATGTAGTTTTGCACTACATCATAAAATAATAATATAATTCTCATTTAGTTGATCAAATAATTTACATAAAATGTTAAGCATTTTTCAGCGAAGATATCTGGTAGACGGAAGACCTGGGGGGTTACTTTGTATTTCGATTCGAATCGAAAATGCTATCGAAAGAAATACCCCATTCGAAAAATCAATAATAAATGAAAACAAAATTTTTTCGAAAATTCGTAAATTTTTACGAATTCGTAAGATTTTCGAATCGAAATACAAAGTAACCCCCCTGAATTTCGCTTCTGAGACGTAGTTGTGATCATTACTAACAATATAATTTGGAGTGTAGTTACTTTACTTCAGTTTTTTCAAGACCTGAATCTTCTTGCCGTCGGCGTGTAATTTTTTTAGTTTTGTTTTTTGCGGAGTGTAGGGAACCGCAAGTTCTTTCCGTCATTTATTTTAGCTTGCCGGGAATAAGAGCTTCCGAATATTTGATGCTTGCGAAAACAACTAGAAACTCTACAATATTATGCCATCCTTTATATCTTCGTACTTAGTGCAGAAATCTAAAGAAAAGTATTGACTAAAAGGACAGGTTGCAATAAGTCAACTTGAACTTACTGACAATCGCTATGGTATGTTACGGTCGTTAAAATTTAATAACAAAATTTCATTTTTTTTTTAAGCAGTTCAATTTCATAAATCATGATTAAAAAACTTTCTCAAAATAAATCCCTTTCAAATGTATTTCCTATTGCATTTCTCTTTTGTAATTGTTTAATGCCAATTAACTGCATATCCTTGTTGCAACTATAAAAACAAAAATATACAATACGATAGAAATAAAAATTAAAAAAAATAAACACTGAAAATAAATTCAGTTAAAACAAATGCAGTCAAAAGCAATGAAAAAAAAAGAAAAATTGAAAAAATAATAAATGGAGGAGATCAACAGAAATCGAGAAGAAAACAAAAAGCAGCATGAAATAAACAGTTGATTTAACTGGTAATTGTTTTTTATAAAGTCATGTAACATTTTAACGATATTGCCACACAAAAAAAATGAAATAAAAAAATATATCACAATGGTGATGATGTCTAAAGCATTGAACAAGCAGAGATAGAGAGTGAGAAAAAGAGAAAGCGAATACCATAAATTGGTAACAATTTATTGTAAAATATACGATTTCGTATTTGCCTGCAATCGCAACTGGCTGCTATTTGCTATTGCGATTGACAATGTGCTGATAGACAAATGATTGATTGTTATAAAACAAACTCATCATCAAGTGAATCAAAAAAGAAAACAAAAAAAAAAACGTTGAAAAAAAAACCCGAAAATTTTTTTAAATAATTTACTCTCAATTTTTGTTTTATTTTTTTTTTTTCAAATTAACGCTTTAACATGAACATTTCAGTAGCATGTATGTACGTACGGTGATTTTATCAATAAAACTAAAAGCAAAACTATAAAACTATTTGAATGATTTGTGCACACATAACAAAAAACAAAAAGGGAAAAGTTATAAACATTTAAAATTGCCTATAAATTTTTTAAAACTGTTTTTTGTTTTATAAATTGCAATCAATTTTACATTCCAGTATACAGTTAACAAATAATAATATTTGTAGTCAGTAAACTAAAAATACGTATTTTATACACTTTACAACAACACCATCAGTTTCCTAATGGATTAATTGTGGGTTTAAGTAAAAAAATAAATGATTTGTTAAAATAATTTTTTTAGTTTTTCGATTACAATAAATCTCCTCAAAACTTTTATCAATTGTAATAGTCAGGCTGCTCTGTGGATACATAACTTCAGATAGGATACATAACTGGTTGCAGCTTGTTAAAATACTGTAAAGAGGGTTTTTATTAAGTACAGTGTTACCCTGCATTTCAGAATACTGTGAAATTGTGGAGTATGAGAATGCGTATGAACTGTAAGAATATGCATGACGAAGTATATGAATCTAGTGCATAAGTTGTGACGGTCACTCCGGCAGTACGAATTTTCTTTAATTTAATTTAATTGTTTTTTTTTATTGAGAGAACACTGCATATGCAAATTGAATTAAATGTTACTGTCAAAATTGTATTAGTTTTTTGTTTATATCTTCTTCATGATTATTGTAATGAAACTTGGTAAAAGGAGATGATATCCAGATAGAAAATTACATACAAAACTTTACTATTAGAATGTAGGTGGCGCTGATGAAGTACTAAAGAGTACAGAGAATGAATATGTTCTCAGCTTAATCATATCGTTTTTTTTTTTGTGTTATTGTACTACAATTGTAACACTCAAGGTTTAATTGTGTAGTTTGGTGAGGAATTTACAAGAAAAATAAAAAGAAAAAAGTTGAATAGCGGTGAATGTTCAAGGCTAGAAATATAGAATCAGTCGTGTAGTGATAAGTGAATAGAAAAGAAGTCTAGTTGCAAAGTCAAGTATATGCTTCTGTGTATGTGCCAATAAAATATTTGAAGCGTCAGTGAAAAAAGAGGGAAGAGTATTCAACACGAGGGTATTAATTTTCAGAATTCTTTGGGTACGTATAACGTGATTGTTACATTACATCTTGTGTATGTGCAATTGGGAATTATGTCCATCTGTAGAATAATGTCATATCCTGTCCTTGGATAGTATTTTGATATCCAATGGGTTGTTGTCATATTGATTCCGGTGGACATATTCTTTTTTTTTTGTACCATAGGATGTGAAAATTTGAACCCCTAAATTAAGAAAAATTATTCCTAACAATTTAGGCATAAATATAAAAATAAAGGACACTTACGGTGCCATCTGTGGTTGGAAACACACTCGCTCACGACCAAAACGGTTAAGTGTAGACTTAGTGGTTTCGGGCTGAGGTAAATATTTTGAGAACAGTGGCATATTGCTAAAACGGGAAGACTTAAAGTCGTGAAACCTTTGGCACGTGGATGGGACTAAACACATTCAGATCCGAAAATTTATGAAAAGATAGACTAAATAAAAACCGCTACACGACTTAGCCCATTAAACCACTAAGCAAAGAAAACACGTGTCCATTTTTTAATCAATTGATTTCCTGCAATTTGTTTTAAAAAGCAAAAATTGAAGAGACTAAAAGTATTGCTATTTCGGAGGGAAATATATTTATATTCCTGCTTCCCAAAGGAAACTCGTATGTATATAGATTGATTCAGGTAAAATATATGTATACATATAAAAAAATATTTTACATACATATAATATTAATAGTTATGGTTACCCCTAACAAAATTATTATATAAATGATAACCCTATATATTTTTGTTTACCTATGTATTTTGATAATTCCAATGAATTCCTTTAAATAAATAAAATATTTTTAACTGCAAATACATTTCCTGTCACACGTACCAAAATGTAATTTGATATGTTGTTAACTGTATAAAAAAATAAAAACATAAAATAAAAATAAAATCAAAATTATATTTGCATTTCCTGTCTCACAGACAAAAAATGCAATTAGTCCAATTTCATAAAAACTTTAATGCAAACTCAACAAAATAAGGAATTCATTGGAAACGGTTAGAAGAAAACACAATTAAATTAATATATTGTTAAGAATTACATTAGTTTAGTTCAGTCATATTCTTTGATTCAATAAAGTAAGAACAAATAAAAAAATAAATAATTATTTTTTTACTGTTTTTAAAAAACGAACTCTTTTCTGGCGACGAGGATGGGATATCGGGAATAATTCTGATATCAAAAAAAAAATTAATAAATATATATAAGGAATAATCCTTAAGTGCTAAATAAAAAAAATTACAGGAATAATCCTGTATAAGTGAAAAATATATAAGGAATAATCCTTAAGTGCTAAAAAAAAAAAGTATAGGAATAATCCTGTATAAGTGAAAAATATATAAGGAATAATCCTTAAGTGCTAAATAAAAAATTACAGGAATAATCCTGTATAAGTGAAAAATATACAAGGAATAATCCTTTAGTGCGAAACAAAAAAATTTTTTCAGAAATAATCCTGAATAAATTAGAAATATTGTCTTAATACTTTTCGCTACAAAAAATTTTTCAAAAATTAATATTGAAAAAAAAGAACTGTATTATATGTGACTTGTGGAAAATTTTTTTTTTAACTTGTAGTGCTAAGAAAATTTACAAAAGAAAAAACTAATTAGAAAAAAAAGAGAACAAAAACAAAAAGGGAATAAATAAATGTGCTTGCAACATAAAATAATTGTGTAGCCTTAAATTAAAAACAAATTATCTTAATAGAAAAATCAACAATAATAAATACAAAGACAGTGTGTAAGAAAAAAAAATCTAAGAAAATACATTTAATTGTTTAATGGAACTTCAAGAAAATATTATTAAATTAAAAACTGTTTGAAAATAGTGCCAAGAACAAAATATTAAAAATTAAAAACAAAAAGACAACAAAAACAGAGACAAAACCATCAAAATAAAAATAAAAAAAAAATTAATTATAAAAAGGGATGAAATATAATATAGAAAAATAAGAAGAAAATTGCTTAATATTTATCAACAGACGAGAACCTACAAATCCAAACAGCCTAGATCCTTCAATCTAACGGGAAACAGCATCATACAACACAAACAACAACGATTGCAACAAGAACAACTACATAAGGACAACCAACCAAAGGCGGCATCAAAGTGAGCAACAAACCTTATATACATATGTATTATTATCCCTAATTTTAGTATTAAATATAAGTACATTATTGTTTGTGAACAAAATTTAAAAGATATCATAAATAATTTTCACTATAACTTTACCTTTTATATAATTAATTTGGAAATTATTAAATAGTAAAAAGAAAAATTTTTATAATGGCAACCCAACAAATACAGTTAGATCCAATAAAATACTTAAGTAATTTACCCTTATTCAATGGTAACAAAAATGATCTTAACACTTTCACTAAATTAATAGACAGAATACATCCTTTACTAGTTACATATGACGAAATTTCACAGTTAGTGTTTTCAGATATAATAAAAAGTCGGTTGGTAGGAAAAGCTAAGGAAATTATTGAAATTAACACACAGGCCCTTTCATGGCATGAAATTAAGACAGTTTTAGAAAATAATTTTGGCGAGAGAAAAAGTACTGAGGAGTTATTTGACGATCTTAGGTCGGTAACTTTTAATACCACCACACTTGAGTTTTACAACGAAATAAAATTTAGACTCAGACGATTAAATAATAAAGCAGCTATGATTATGGGGGAAGGTGAAGGATTGAACCAGGTTGCTTTAAACAACCAAAGATCTGCCCTTCATATATTTAAGAACAAAATGCCTGAACCAATGCGTACGATATTAGCGTGCAGAAATCCTAGTACACTAGAGTCCGCAATGGACATCCTATTTGAAAATGGATATGATAAAATAGGTAAAGACGGACTTCAAACGAAATACTACAAACAGAACAAAGACAAAGGACAAAGTACTAGACAACAAAATTCCAGCAATAGACGATACAAACATCCTAGGGAATACCAAAAATATAATAATAACAGTCACCAAGAATATTGGAATAATTATCAAAATGACAACCAAAGGAATTGGGCTAAGGATTTTAATTATGATCGTGGTCATTCATATGATCAACAAAATACAAGCAGAAAATTCTTCAACGGCCAACAAAATTATAATCCGAATAGACAACCGCAACAAAATCACCCTGAACCTATGGAGGTAAACACGGTTGAAAATTTTCGACCCACAGCCTCCGGGGGAAATTACCCTATATAATAATTAGGACAAAGCTAGTAAATTTAAAATTTATTCTCGATACTGGGGCTACCCATTCTATTATAAATCCCGGGATTTGTCACCCGAAATGGCGTATACCCTGTAACGAAATAATTTTAAAAACACTTCAACATCATATAAAATTAAAAGAAAAAGTTCGCATTCCTATTTTCGAGGAATTCAGTGGGAATTCCGGAGACAAAATTGAATTTCTAGTTTGTCATTTCCATGACCAATATGATGGCCTAATCGGAAATGATATCCTAAAGCAATTACAAGCAATTATAAATTTAAGGGACAATTTTTTAGATATTAATGATAAACGTATTCCAATAAAATATACCAATGATGGTATAGAATACTACTTCGAAAAAGGCGGTTTACATGAAATAACACTGCCAGTTGAGCAAAAAAATGGTCTGATATTTAATCCCAAAACCATTCTGAAAAATGAAAGCATAGAAATTATGGAAGGTATATACGAGGCTAAAGACTCGAAAATACGCGGTTTTGTTAAAGTATCAGGAAGTCTACCAAAAAGAGTAGTCCTGAACACAGAAAATACTTTCGAGATAAATACAGAAAATTTTTACATTAATACTTTTAAAGAAAATGAAGAAAATATAAGCAAACCCATAGAGGACCAAATCCGCATAGAGCATCTCAATGCAGAGGAACGAGAAAAACTTGTTCCTATTATAAAAAGATATAGGAAAATATTCTATACAGAGGATAGTGACCTCTCATTTACAAATGCAATTAAGCATGAAATACGTACAAAAAATAATATTCCAATTGCGGCAAAAACGTATAGATACCCTTATATACATAAGGAAGAAATAAACAATCAAATTAAAGAAATGCTAGAGAAAAAAATTATAAGACATAGTCATTCTCCTTATAACGCACCTGTCTGGATCGTTCCAAAGAAATTGGACGCCAGTGGCAAAAAGAAATGGAGGCTTGTTGTGGATTACAGAAAGCTGAATGAAGAGACAGTCGATGATAGATATCCTATTCCAAATATTGACGAAATCTTAGAAAAACTAGGACGATGTCAATATTTTACCACTTTGGATTTAGCAAAAGGATTTCATCAAATTGAAATCTGTAATGAAGACATCCCCAAGACGGCTTTCAGCGTGGAAGGTGGGCACTACGAATTCTTACGTATGCCATTCGGATTAAAAACTGCTCCAGCTACTTTCCAGAGGTTAATGAATAACGTTTTGAGCGATCTTATTAATAAAATTTGTCTTGTATACCTAGATGATATAATAATATATTCAACATCTTTACAAGAACATATAGAATCTCTGGTAAAAGTATTTCAACGATTGAAAGACGTTAATTTAAAAATTCAACTCGACAAGAGTGAGTTTATGAAAAGATCCACAAACTTTCTGGGACACGTTGTTACCAATGAAGGTATTAAACCGAATCCAGAAAAAATTCTCTGTGTTCAGAAATTCCCATTGCCAAGGAACCAAAAGGAAATTAAACAGTTTCTAGGATTGGCTGGGTATTACAGAAAATTTGTCAAAGATTATTCGAAAATAGCTAGGCCAATGACGAAGTACTTAAAGAAAGACGTGCCTATGAATTTAAATGATACAGAATATATAAATAGCTTTGAAACCCTTAAGAAGCTTCTTATTAATCCACCTGTTTTAATATATCCTGATTTTAACAAAAAATTCATATTGCAGACAGACGCAAGTAAATTTGCTATTGGAGCTGTCTTATCACAAGATGGTCATCCGGTAAGCTATGCAAGTCGCACATTAAATGGGTCGGAACAAAACTATAGCACAATAGAGAAGGAACTCTTGGCTATAGTTTGGGCAACGAAACATTTCAGACCCTATTTATTTGGGAGAAAATTTTTAATAGAAACTGATCATAGACCATTAACATGGTTGTTTTCTGTCAAGGAACCCAATTCTAAACTTGTACGTTGGCGATTGCGTTTACAGGAATACGATTACGAAATTAAATATAAGAAAGGAATCCTAAATGGTAACGCGGATGCACTATCCCGTATTGAAATAGAGAAAAATGAGATAAACTTAGTCGAAGAAAATGAGGTGATAAAGGAAGTAGACACTGCATTGAATTTCTTCAAACGACAATACGTTATTAAACAAACAACTTCAGGTTCACTAAAAATAAAGACAGAAACTATATTTCAAAATAAAAGAAAAACTATTTGTGGTAAAAACTTCGATGAATCTACATTAATAACCCTTTTGAAAAATCATTTCGATCCCGAAAAAACTAACACAGTAATGATAGAAAACGAAACGTTATATGAACAATTTAAGGAAATTGTAATCAAGTACTTTAGTAATAATAAAAAATTTAAAATCTATAGAACCAGGAAAATTCTTCAGGACATTATAGATGAGAACGAACTTACAGAAAGAATAGAAAAAGAACATAGAAATAATAACCACAGAGGTATAAATGAAAACTTCGCAGTGCTTAAATCAGAGATTTATCACCCAAAATTAAAAATGCGCATAACACAGTTCATAAACAATTGTGATGTATGTAACAAGGAGAAATACGACCGTAGGCCAATAAAACAAAAGTATAAGATAACCGAAACACCAGAAAATCCCGGTGAAATAATACATGCCGACGTGTACTACAGTTTAGAAAAGAAACTCTTTTTAACCTTTATCGATAAATTCTCAAAACATGCGCAGGCCATAAAAATAAACAATAGATCCTGGATTGAATTTAAAACCGCTTTGGCGCAGTATTTGTCATTCGTCGGAAACATCAAAAAACTCGTTATCGATAATGAACTTGGCTTTAAAGCCTTACCACTTCTGGAATACTTACGCGAACAAGAAATAGAAGTACACTTCACATCAAATAATAATCATACTTCCAACGCCGATATCGAGAGGTTTCATAATACCCTAAATGAGCATATAAGGATTCTTAAACACGACTCTCAAATGGATATAGATACAGTGGAAGAAAAAATATTTAGATGCGTCAAATACTATAATAATAAAATACACTCTACCACTGGCAGGAAACCTATAGACTTTCGAAACGGTGTGATAAGTAGGGAAGAATACCCCAACATAAGAGAGAGAATAGTTGCAGCAAAAGAAAGAACCATAGAAAAACAGAATAAGAATAGGGAAGAAGTAGAGATTCAAACAGGGCCAATATATTTAAAGGATGAAAGAGGCGGGAAAAACCATTCTAAATTCAGGAAAGTAACCGTTTCTCAAATAGATAATGATCACATAGAAACCAGTAGAGGTCACAAATACTACAAGTCTCATATCAAAAGAAAGAAAAAATTTCAGAACCTTAATGCCCAGGAAACAACTTAAATGTTTCTCCTCTGTTTTCAGATGATTTCATCTTTATTACTATTAATGCCCATTCTGGCTACTATAACCGCACAGATAATGGAAATAAAGGACCTATCAGATAATCATGGGTACCTTCCTATTAAACTCGAGGACGTAGAAATTATTGACAGTTTTTCAACAATTATACATATAATTAACACGACTCAATACCTAGAGACAGCGGATCTTTTGGAAAGAAACATTCACAGGTTGTCAGACACTTATACGAACGTGACACCACTACTTAAAAGTATAAAGAAAAATATGGAACTATGTAAAACCAAAATCAAGAATTTAATACCAAAATATAGACAAAAAAGAGGATTAGTAAATGTAATAGGTAAGGGATTGAAATACGTTGCTGGGACCATGGACAGTGACGACGAGACGAAAATACTCCATAAAATTCAGACGTTAGAAAATAGTAATAGTGAAACCATGATAGCAATAGATGAACTAACTTATTTAAGTACTTCTATATCTAGAAAAATATCTAACATCACAGCTCACATTAACATACAACAGAAAACCGTACAGGATTATATAAATAAATTCAAGACAGAAATAGCAAATAGAATCCTTAACTTAGAAGATGAAACCATATTCCTAGAAAATATTTTTCAAATCAATAACGATATAAATCTATTAACAGATCACGTAAATGAGGTCGGACATGTCATTTTTAACACCAAACTAGGAGTAATTCCATCAGACATACTAACTACAGAAGAATTTAGATATATTGATAATACAAAATCATACATTCATACTAAAGTATCGCTTTCATACAGAGATAATCTAGTAGTTCTAACACTAAAAATTCCAAGATTTTTAAAAGAAACATTTGCTAAGATCATATTTGAACCACTACCTGACAGACATAACAGATCATTAACTCTAAAAGACAATACAGTCCTAATTTACAAAGACGAAGTTTACAAGGCAGACAGTATAGAATACAAAGAACTTACAAAAATAAATGACGAATGTGTTTCGTACATAGCGAAAAACTTAGAACCAAAATGTTCAATGGACTTAAGAACAAATCCAGAAGAAAGAGAAATCTACCCTGGATTACTTATTTTTAAGAATTATGAAAACAAAATTACTACAAATTGTAAACATTCATACGAATTTAAGAATTTAAAAACTTATCTGCTAAAATTTGAAAATTGTATTGTAAAAACTAAAGTAAAAACATATGAAAATTACAAAATAAATATAAACGAAATATATGTTTTAGAAAAATTTGTTTTAAAAATTAACGGAAATAATATAACATACAATAATCTAACTACTAAATATCTAGACTATAATGAAACATTAAATATTGTAAACCATAAAATTACAAAAAATACCTTAATTAATACAACTAGTAACTTAAGTCTTACCATTATATTATTTTCTATTTTGACCATAATTTATGTTAAAACAAAAAACAAAACATACATAATTAACTCGTCGGAGCCTCGCTCTAACGGTGGGGGAGTTATGGTTACCCCTAACAAAATTATTATATAAATGATAACCCTATATATTTTTGTTTACCTATGTATTTTGATAATTCCAATGAATTCCTTTAAATAAATAAAATATTTTTAACTGCAAATACATTTCCTGTCACACGTACCAAAATGTAATTTGATATGTTGTTAACTGTATAAAAAAATAAAAACATAAAATAAAAATAAAATCAAAATTATATTTGCATTTCCTGTCTCACAGACAAAAAATGCAATTAGTCCAATTTCATAAAAACTTTAATGCAAACTCAACAAAATAAGGAATTCATTGGAAACGGTTAGAAGAAAACACAATTAAATTAATATATTGTTAAGAATTACATTAGTTTAGTTCAGTCATATTCTTTGATTCAATAAAGTAAGAACAAATAAAAAAATAAATAATTATTTTTTTACTGTTTTTAAAAAACGAACTCTTTTCTATTAATAAGATCCATAATATTATAAAACTTTCAAATTAATTGAATTTTGTATATGTGTACATCATAAATTCATAATCCCACGTTAAAAGAAAAAAATAAAAAAACGAATATTTTGAAACTAAAAAAAAAAAAAAAAAGATAAAAGTCAAATAAGCCAATCATTGAAGACAAAAAATATTTGTAGGCCTATAATTCAAATTTAAAAAAAAATAATTAGTAACTATTTGTAAATTATATTTAAGAAAATTTAGCCTATAGTAAATTGTTTAATTGTTCTCACTTTATTCATTCTAGTATACACATACTATGTATGTATTAAAAAAGCATTTTTTTCAATAAATCAAAATTGTTTATATGTACGTAAAAATTACATGTATGTTCAATAGATATAAAACAAACAAAAAGTAATTCTTGGTAATTCGGAAATGAATTAGGTAGTTATTTAACTATGTCGAGCTAATTGGTTATAAGGTAAGATGTGAATCCAAGAAACTGGTGAGTGAGTGTTTAGGTAGGGGCTTCCTAAACATATTTTATTTATAGGGTCTACGGAAGCAATGGATGGCACGAATTACGCCACATGGGGAGGGCCACCCAGCGAGACAACTACACCAAAGTCTCCATGATGTCCAATATTCATGGCACCACGCCTTAGATACCCAATTTTGTTGCATGTGTCTGTCCGTTTATATAATGGTCATCCTTCCCTGATGTGTCTGTCCAATGTTAAATGTAAAAACGGTACGAATCAAAATAAATTGTAGCCAACCCGTGGACAAGAACCACCCCGATTCCGACGAGCTATTGCCGTGCCTAAGACCAGTCGTACCAGTCCACTACAAGGTTGTCACAATTTTGGCGCCCAACGTATGAGCGTTTTTTTTTTAAAATGCCATACCTATCAAGATTTCTTTTATCTTTCAAGTTGCGTAAGTCCCGGAAGGTAATTTCAATACCATGCCTGTGTTGCGACGTAAGCTTTAAAGATAAAGAAATTATTGATGAACTGATCAGGCGAACTGAATGGATTCTTGTGGGAGTAAGTCATAATCCGAGGTCTTAAGCGCCAAGTGTTTATTTGCGACTCCTAGAGATGAAAAGAGGTACACCGAATCAGCTCAATTTTATGTTGTATCGTCCGGTGTCCTGTCCAAGTTTAACAGCAACAAATCAAAAAAAAATATTTTTTTAATAATAACAACTGAAATTTTCTTTGGGTGTACATATACATTTTATTGATCTTTTCCTACAGAAAAGAGAAAGATAAATACATTTTTTAAATTTTGACAAGTTGTAGGCTTAATCTTATGATTAAATTCATCAGAGTTATAATGCAAATACCACATTGTCAAAAGAGAATTTTCGGACATCTATGTATGTAACTGCCAGTAGTAACCTTGTGATTCACATCAACCTGAAAATAAATAATTGAATTGAAATTATATTTATTATACAATTTGGTAATTATACTTATAACAATATTTAATTATATAATTTAATTATATATAAAATAATTTATTATTAACTATTTTTCTATATACCTTTATATATACCATTAACAATTTATACAAACAAAAAAAGCATATTTATCAACTTTAGTGATTACTATTGTAACTTATACTTAAACATTTTTTGTGCATGTACATATATACCAATATTTTATTCATTTTTCTCTCTCAGCAATTTGCTTTGTTTTATACTGATATATACCTATATACATACATATATTTCTTTTTTTTCATATATTTAATTTTTAGCAGATTTATTAATAGTTTATGTAGTTCAGGGCTCGAAATTATTTTTCATTATCTCGTGAGTATCCATGATAATTAATTTAATACTAACACGTATTGGGGTTGAGTTGCAGACCATTTTTGAATTTTTTTATTATATATAGATAGGATTTCACTTTCAAGTTTTTCATCAATTTCGATCGCTTTATAGGAAATACTTTCTTCATTGCTTCTCATTGTATTCGATTTGAGTAGAGTATACTTTCCGCTTACTAGTATAAAATCTCGGAGAAAAATAAATCTAGTTTCTGTGAATAGAATAACTTTGAAAAATGGAAGAGGGTAGGGTATTGAGATCAAAAGGAAAAAGCCGTATTGGTCAAGGCAATAATACCACAACTACTAGAACAAATGAGACAATAACAGCTACAAATGCAATCCCTTCATTGTTGTCTTTAGAATTTCCACAGATACCAGTGCCGACACAAACCACACAAACAGCAATAGCGCAACAGGCCACACAACCAACAACGTCTCAACAGGCTATTGAACAGCAGGCCGTTACACCAAATGTTTCATTGACATCGCCAGAACATTCGAGTGAAACGCCACATGATATTAGCAACCGGCTTTCTTTACGTCTAAACCAAACAGCAGGTAGTGGCAGCGAATCTCTTAACCTCGATGGCTTAACACTTAGAGAATATGTGAGTGCGTCAATAGGTGCATCACAAGCCGCAGTACTTAATCAAGTGAAAGAGTCATTGCAACAACTAATTCCACAAATCGTGCATGAAGTAATTAGAACTGAACGTAATTTTTCTTCAGCTATACCTAACCAACAACCAGTCAGTGATTTCGGTAATATGCAACAAATGAGGCATGATACTTTTCAACAACATGTTCAAACGCCAGCATCAAACCCACAACAAAAACACCAGATACCAAGCGATTTAGAAAAATGGGGAATTAAATTTGATGGTAGTCGAAAATCGTTTACAGTCGAAGACTTTGTATTTAGAGTAGAATCCCTAAAGGTAGATTATAACTGTACAACAGCAACACTGATGAAAGGTTTTCATCACCTGTTGGCTGGTCAAGCGTATGAATGGTTTTGGACCTTCAGACGAGAAAATCCGTATTGTGTATGGGCTCAGTTAAAATATAATCTTATCCGGAAATTTAGGCGATTTGAGAGCGATACCGAGATACAAAGGTGCATAATGGAAAGACGACAACATCCCTCAGAGACCTCAGAAAATTTTATCGGTGAGATTATCAATCTGAAAAATCAACTTAGTCGCAGTATAAGAGAGGAAGAACTTGTCAGAACAGTCAAGGACAATCTAAAGGACGGATTATACCAGTTGATGTATCCCATTAATATTAGAACCTTCGATCATTTGCTGGATGAATGCAAACGAGCAGAACGCAATATGGCGAAAAGAAACAACCAGCGACAATTTCCTATGAGAAGAGTTAACGAAATCGATTTCAACCCTATCGAAGAGGACAACAGATTTGAGATTGAAGCCTTAAAAGCGACTACACCAGCAAAACAGCTCGTCTGCTGGAACTGCAGATCACCTGGACATACATTTGTCGAGTGTACTTTAGAGCAGAGAAACCTTTTTTGCTACAAATGTGGGTTCGAGAACGTTATTACACCCAAATGTCCTAAATGCACGGGAAACAGAAAAGTGAATATGGAGTGAGCTGGAACCCCATGTTCGTATACAGACCAGCATCTACAAAAACAACAAATGAATTTACACCTGATTCTGAATCCTTATTCAATAAAGTCGAAAGGAAAGAAAATGAAGAAGACCATGAAAAAGAATATACGGGGTCAGAAAATCATTTAAATCAAACATTTAATATTGACAAAACTAATAAAAATAACATAAATCAAATAAAATCCAGACACTTAGCTACATACGAAGAGCGTTTGGTTAACTATAAGAAAATCAGAGATAAAATATTCAAAGATTATCAACCGAAAATATCAGAGAAAATTACCAAGACTAGAGAGAGGCATGTATATCGAAAAGCTGAACGAAAAGAAATCGCATCAACACTATTCAGATCCGATAGTGATATTAGACCATACATGCATGTAACGATAAATGGAGTATCTTTAAAGGGCTTAATGGATAGCGGAGCTTCAATTAGCTGCCTTGGAAAAAATTGTATAGAAAATGCCAAGAAAATGAATGCCACAATATTAGACTTTAAATCTACAATAAAAACAGCTGACGGTAAAGGTCATGATATTATAGGTAAAATAAAGGCAACAATTATTAAAGGTTCTGAAAATAAGGAAATAATTTTATACTTAGTCCCTAACCTACAGCAGGAATTAATATTAGGATATGATTTTTGGAGACAAATAGGTATACGAATTTGTGCTATAGATAATATGATAGGCAAAATAACCACTGATCACTTAGAGGATGACAAAGTACACAAACTCAGCCCACGACAACTGCAAAAATTAGATGAAGCAAAACAATATTTTAAATGCTATACCAAGTATGGACTTGGCAAAACGCATCTCGAAACACATATTATCGATACAGGAGATGCAGAGCCGAAGAAAATGAGATTTTACCCAGTCAGTCCAGCAGTGCAAAAACTCACATACAAGGAGCTCGATCGAATGCTCGAACTTGATGTGATAGAAGAGGCTCAAGCAGCAGAGTGGAATAATAGGACAACCCTAGTGATCAAACCTAATAAAAATCGTTTATGTTTGGATGCAAGAGAATTAAATAAGGTAACAAAGAAGGATGCATATCCGCTCCCAAACATAGATGGATTATTAGCGAGACTTGGCGACACGCACTATATCTCAGCCATAGATTTGAAAGACGCATTTTGGCAAATCCCTTTGGGGAAAACGAGCAGAGCTAAAACAGCATTCACCGTTCAAGGCCGACCACATTATCAATTTAAAGTGATGCCTTTCGGATTATGCAATGCCGCTCAACGCCTATGCCGTCTCATGGACAAAGTCATACCATCGGTGCTGAAGGATAAAATATTTGTTTATTTAGATGATTTGCTGATCGTATCACCAGATTTTAATACACATATAGAGATGCTTAAGATTGTAGGACAAAGATTGACATCAGCAGGACTAACTATCAATATGGAGAAATCTAAATTTTGTCATAAAGAACTTAAATACCTTGGCTATATTGTAGGTGGCGGCAAACTCAAACCTGATAAGAGCAAAATAGAGGCAATATTAAACATAAATCCACCTAAGACTCCAAAAGAAGTGAGGAAATTTTTAGGCACAGTAGGGTGGTACAGAAGATTTATTCACGATTTTTCAACTGTAACTGCACCTCTTACCGACACCCTAAAAAAATCTTCAAAATTTGTATTATCCCCGGAGGCTTTAAAATCCTTTGAAGAGTTAAAGCAAAAATTAGTATCTAGTCCAATACTGTCCAGCCCAGATTTTGACAAACATTTTTATGTACAATGCGATGCATCAAATGTAGGAGTAGGGGCCGTTTTATTTCAAAAAAGTGAGGATGATTCAGAACATCCTATTGAATATTTTTCAAAAAAATTAAATACGGCACAAAAAAATTATTCCACTACAGAAAAAGAATGCCTAGCTGTAGTTTTAGCTATCGAAAAATTTCGCCAATACATCGAGCTAATGGACTTCACTGTCATTACCGACCATTCAAGTCTAAAATGGCTGATGAGACAGCAAGATCTAAATGGACGACTAGCAAGATGGAGCTTAAAACTACAAGGATTCAAATTTAACATCGAACATCGTAAAGGCAGTAAAAATATTGTACCTGACATGCTTTCTAGACTAAGCATGGAAGAAATCTCAGTTGAGTCAAGAGGTTTAATAAACTTGAATTCAAAGGAGTTTAAAAGTGAAAAATACATCACGCTTATGGAGACCATAAAACAAAACCAAGATAGATTACCAGATCTAAAAATAAAAGATGACATTGTATTCAAAAAGACAAAATTCAGTCAAGGAGAAAGCGATGAAAATATCTGTTGGAAGATTTGGGTACCAGAAGCCTTAAGGCAAGAAATCGTAGAAAAACATCATGTAACTAATACCACACATGGTGGTATTGCAAGAACATTGTATAATATTCGCGAATTTTTTTATTGGCCTTTAATGGTTACTGATGTAAGAAATTACGTCAATAACTGTGTTGTCTGTAAAGAGTCGAAACATCCAAAACAAATTTTACGCCCGACGATGGGAAAGCAAGTGGTAACTCAGCGCCCTTTTCAGAAGCTATACGTTGACTTTTTAGGACCCTATCCCAGATCAAAATCTGGTAATTCATTTATCTTTATAGTATTAGATCATCAGACTAAATTTGTTTTACTGAAAGCAATGCCTAAAGCTTCTTCAAAAGCACTATGCAAATTCTTGTTAAATGAAGTTTTTTATAAATTCGGTGTCCCAGAACAGATACACTCTGATAATGGCAAGCAATTTGTGTCTACAACGTTCCAAGACCTCTTAAATGCGTTTGGAGTAAAACATGTTAGAACAGCAAACCATTCTCCGCAAGCCAACGCCAGCGAAAGAGTTAATCAAACAATATTAAGTGGTATTAGAAGTTGTCTTCAGAGCGACCAAGCCGTTTGGGATGAAAATCTAAGCAAAATCGAATGTACACTAAGATCAACAGTACACTCTTCAACGGGAGTTACACCATACTTTGCTTTCACAGGTTTTAACATGATAACGCACGCTGATGCCTATGAAATACTTAGAAAACTTAACTCACTAGAAGACGGTGAAAATCTAGTATTACCAAAAGCAGCACAAATGCAATTAATTCATAAAAAGATAAAACACAAGTTACGCGAAGCCTATGAACGAAATGTAAAATCCTACAATAAAAGAAGCAGAATCACAACATTCAAAGAAGGCCAAGAGGTATTCAGAAAAAATTTCGTTCAAAGCAATTTTTCTAAAGGCCTAAACGCCAAGTTCTGTAAACCATGGCTTAAATGCCGAATAAAAAGAAAAGTTGGTCAGAACCAATACGAGGTTGAAAACCTAAAAGGTCAGAGTATTGGCATAGTACATGCGCAGCATCTTAAACACTGAACAACTTTAAAAAAAAAAAAATAAAAATATAAAGAAAAAATTATTAATAACACTCACCACTGAATTCAAAGAAATAGTCATCACCATGCTTAATCTAAATAGATTAATGAGAAGAGCTGACAATAACAAATAGCTGAAAAGGGAAAACAAAAAAAAAAAAAAAGTTATTAAATAAAGGGGAATTAATACCTGAAAATGAATTTAATACACCAACAGTTTGATGGTCATACTTACGATTTTCAAACCATACCATCACATTATACCTTAAAATTCCAGTCATTAAAAATTACTAGAAGAAAAAGGGGCGGACAAGTAGACGTGGTAGCTTCCACACAAACTAACTATTGAGTTCAGTATACATATCTTGAATTTGGTCTGAATTACATCAGCAGTCTAAAAATGTGGACAAATTATAGTGGTAGGTGTAGCGAAGCACGCCGGGTTTAAGCGGGTGAAATAATAAATTTAGAACGCACACAAGATTTTAATTCGGTTTTTTTTGAAAAACGAAAATTTAATTTGAATTCCGTTTTTGAACGTACTTATTATATAAATAGGCCTGCAAGCGAAAAATTTTTAAAACAACTTTCTTTTGCAAAGAATTTACATGAAAGTATTATTCGTGTAAAACTTAAAGTATGGTAAATGTGACTGCAATCTAGGCAAGTTTGAACAATTCAAATCGAAAAAGATTGGATTTCTTTCAATTACTCACTGATTGCAACACTTTAAGTTGCAATAATTGAAACATTGTTACCAGCAGTCTGTAAATACTTTCCAAAAACTGCTTGAAAACATATTGAAATTGCAATCAGTAATGATTGCGGATTGCAAGGTTGCAATACCACCTCCCAACTATGCTTAATAAATAGGTGTATAAACAAGAAAATATTTCAATTCCGATTCGTTTCAAATTTTATTTTATTGATAATCTTTTTGGAATGGAAAGTGGCAAAATTAAAAGAAAAAGAAATTCTATTTAAATTTAATTTTTATAATTCTTAGTAGCACAACAACAAATTTGTTTGTTTGTATATATTTTGATAAACTGGAAATAAGCCAAATATTTTTTAACCGGCAGTATGTAATTTCGCTTTTCTTTACAACATATATTATAAGTATACCCATCATGCAATGGTTTATGATAAGCATGACACTGAGGATTATCTGAAAAATAAAAAGCAGGACAATACATATTAATATCTATAATTGCATAAAATATCAAATGGAACCATACTCACATTATACATTGTTGAACATGCCTACACTTTGTGTACTCCAATTCCACCCCCTCTGTTTACTTCTTATAGTTTATTCAAACAGATATACATACTTATTTCTTTTTTTCATTTCATTTTATTTGTAATTTCAGCGACCAAATGCAGATTTTTTATGATACTACTTTTTAATAGTTATCATAAAGTGTGCATAATATTGACACTTAACTTTTTCACATACCCAATAGATAAACAACATTGACCTTGAAAGAGAACAGAAATGTAGTTTACTAGGTCAGGGATAATTTAAGGTTTGCTTGACCTACATACCCAATTTTTATTCGTGCCCGAACTTCGTTTTGTGTCCCAAAGTTTATTCCTCAGTAGATTTGTGGAATAAACATTGGCTTTGTGACGGTCACTCCGGCAGTACGAATTTTCTTTAATTTAATTTAATTGTTTTTTTTTATTGAGAGAACACTGCATATGCAAATTGAATTAAATGTTACTGTCAAAATTGTATTAGTTTTTTGTTTATATCTTCTTCATGATTATTGTAATGAAACTTGGTAAAAGGAGATGATATCCAGATAGAAAATTACATACAAAACTTTACTATTAGAATGTAGGTGGCGCTGATGAAGTACTAAAGAGTACAGAGAATGAATATGTTCTCAGCTTAATCATATCGTTTTTTTTTTGTGTTATTGTACTACAATTGTAACACTCAAGGTTTAATTGTGTAGTTTGGTGAGGAATTTACAAGAAAAATAAAAAGAAAAAAGTTGAATAGCGGTGAATGTTCAAGGCTAGAAATATAGAATCAGTCGTGTAGTGATAAGTGAATAGAAAAGAAGTCTAGTTGCAAAGTCAAGTATATGCTTCTGTGTATGTGCCAATAAAATATTTGAAGCGTCAGTGAAAAAAGAGGGAAGAGTATTCAACACGAGGGTATTAATTTTCAGAATTCTTTGGGTACGTATAACGTGATTGTTACATTACATCTTGTGTATGTGCAATTGGGAATTATGTCCATCTGTAGAATAATGTCATATCCTGTCCTTGGATAGTATTTTGATATCCAATGGGTTGTTGTCATATTGATTCCGGTGGACATATTCTTTTTTTTTTGTACCATAGGATGTGAAAATTTGAACCCCTAAATTAAGAAAAATTATTCCTAACAATTTAGGCATAAATATAAAAATAAAGGACACTTACGGTGCCATCTGTGGTTGGAAACACACTCGCTCACGACCAAAACGGTTAAGTGTAGACTTAGTGGTTTCGGGCTGAGGTAAATATTTTGAGAACAGTGGCATATTGCTAAAACGGGAAGACTTAAAGTCGTGAAACCTTTGGCACGTGGATGGGACTAAACACATTCAGATCCGAAAATTTATGAAAAGATAGACTAAATAAAAACCGCTACACGACTTAGCCCATTAAACCACTAAGCAAAGAAAACACGTGTCCATTTTTTAATCAATTGATTTCCTGCAATTTGTTTTAAAAAGCAAAAATTGAAGAGACTAAAAGTATTGCTATTTCGGAGGGAAATATATTTATATTCCTGCTTCCCAAAGGAAACTCGTATGTATATAGATTGATTCAGGTAAAATATATGTATACATATAAAAAAATATTTTACATACATATAATATTAATAAGATCCATAATATTATAAAACTTTCAAATTAATTGAATTTTGTATATGTGTACATCATAAATTCATAATCCCACGTTAAAAGAAAAAAATAAAAAAACGAATATTTTGAAACTAAAAAAAAAAAAAAAAAGATAAAAGTCAAATAAGCCAATCATTGAAGACAAAAAATATTTGTAGGCCTATAATTCAAATTTAAAAAAAAATAATTAGTAACTATTTGTAAATTATATTTAAGAAAATTTAGCCTATAGTAAATTGTTTAATTGTTCTCACTTTATTCATTCTAGTATACACATACTATGTATGTATTAAAAAAGCATTTTTTTCAATAAATCAAAATTGTTTATATGTACGTAAAAATTACATGTATGTTCAATAGATATAAAACAAACAAAAAGTAATTCTTGGTAATTCGGAAATGAATTAGGTAGTTATTTAACTATGTCGAGCTAATTGGTTATAAGGTAAGATGTGAATCCAAGAAACTGGTGAGTGAGTGTTTAGGTAGGGGCTTCCTAAACATATTTTATTTATAGGGTCTACGGAAGCAATGGATGGCACGAATTACGCCACATGGGGAGGGCCACCCAGCGAGACAACTACACCAAAGTCTCCATGATGTCCAATATTCATGGCACCACGCCTTAGATACCCAATTTTGTTGCATGTGTCTGTCCGTTTATATAATGGTCATCCTTCCCTGATGTGTCTGTCCAATGTTAAATGTAAAAACGGTACGAATCAAAATAAATTGTAGCCAACCCGTGGACAAGAACCACCCCGATTCCGACGAGCTATTGCCGTGCCTAAGACCAGTCGTACCAGTCCACTACAAGGTTGTCACAAAGTCAGTAAGAAGTCTAAGGGATATATTGGCCTATAATCCAAGAGTGAATGAGTCATGAAGTAATAATACAAATTTTTAGATATCCAAGCATCTCTGGCCGAGGCTGGGCCAACTCGAATAACATATGTATGTTACAAAATCCAATATGTCACATTCTGACTAGGAATCAATAGCCACAAAGTTAAGTTGGTTGCAACAAAAAATTGATAAAAGTGCTTTTTGCTACTTTTTTTATTATTATTAAGACCAGCACTTGGGTAGGGTCCCATGCAATACATTGTGGTGGTCTGTGAAAATGTGTTGTGGGAAGTGAGAAAGAGTGAGTAGTGTTTGTAGACACTAATTGACAGGAAAACTGTTCAAGGGAAGATTTTTCCATTAACGAACAGTGTGGCTAAAGAACGAATTCTCTCTATAATGCATTGTGCAATTCACTGAACAATCAACCGCAAAGGGATGTGCTCTGAAAGAGATAGGAGTGGTCCCTATGGATATGTGATTATTAGGAATCAATGTGCCTTTTTCATCAGAGCACCCTCCGTGATGGTACCGACAGAAGGGTGATTTTTTTTAATGAAGACATATTTGAAATGTATTTTTATTACAATATATGAAATGTATTGCTTTGGTTATAAGCATGTCTCTATGGCCATTTCGTCCCTCCCTAAGAGACTCGTCAGGAGAAATGGCCATAGAGACATGCTTATCCCCAAAGCAATACATTTCATATATTATATTTGTTTATATGGCGAAAAATGTTTTCTGTTTTTGTATTTTTATTACACAAAAAATGTATTCAAAATATTTGTGTTTACTCTCGTGACCACAATCTGAATATCTTTCATTGTCAAACTGAGATAACTGAGAAAATCTGTAGCATCAATCCACGATATCTACTCGATATCCTGTATGAACTAGTTACTGAGAACATCTTAACGGCGTTAAGCATAGTTTCCATTTGTTCTATGCCTAGTAAGTATAGCCTTCTATGTCTTTCATACTATTGGATAAAAGCGATCTAGTGCGATTAATAAGAGAAACAGGTCATGTGAGCAGGTACTCTGTCCTCCACCTGCCACTTGACTCCTTACAGAAGTAGCCGTAAATATATCTCTTTAAAGACCCTTTCGAAGATGCTATAGGAGCATTTTTTTCATTTTCATGGAAATTGTTCATCAATTAAAGCAGATTCAAATAAGAACCGTACTAGACAAGAGTCTCATTGCGTTCAATGAATACCTCCACTTCTCTACTAGATGAAAGGCGACGTTATACGACCTATATGTAAAGTCTACCGTCTAGCTCTCCACGTAAATGCAAATCTGTGAGAGTATAGCAGAGATCAGAACCTTGGAATAGCGAAAAAAGCGATCCGTTAGATTCGGATGTCCAAATCCTGTAAAATATTATTTGGATTCTATTCCACTCTGAATGAAATTTTCATCTCGAATTGTCTATCGAAATGAAATATAGGAATACAGTTGTTGTTAGAACCCAATTATGTTCATATGTTCTAATCCTCCATGTATTCAACATCAATAATCACACCATGCTACAAGCCACCGAACAAAACAAAAACATGTTGATTAAAAGAAAATACGGCATCAGAATTGAATAATTTTTAAACAAGTTTTTAATGAAATTGATTGCCTTGATAGAAAAGTAAATTCTGATGCACCTGATGCTTAACGAACCTGGTGATATATTTTCTAAGAAAACACAAACTTTAGGAGTGATGAATTTTAACTTTGATACCAGCATTAGCATTAATTTATTTACACTCTACTTTGATTGCTCATATCATTAGTATCAGGAAATAATACTTTAATAAAAGAATGAATTTATAAAGCATACCGTAACAAAAATGTAAAAAGAGGATTAAATTTATTACCAACTCAGCAGTTAAATATTCATTAAATTAAGAAATGAAATTGAATCATCTTCTATGCATTATAACATAACAAACTTTGTTGTTAATTTAAAATGTACTAAAACTAACAGACCTATTTTTGGCCATACAGCAAACTTGATTTTCGGGGATATCGCTCTTTTAATTTAAAAGCGTTATAACTTAAAAAAATCAGACTTGGCGAAGTAAAGAAAGTATATTTTTGAGAGTTATAAGGAAATAAAGAAATAAATTGAGAGATGCCTTTTTTTAACTAGACCACTGTTACAATGAAGTGGCGATGTATACTAATATGTATGTATATGTGGCTTTGTAATCTATTGATTCTCATTACACAAACTATTCGTATTTGGGTCATATTTGAATTACCAAAAAAAAAACATTTAAATAAATGAAATGATCAATTTAAATTATCATTTGAAATGAACAGTTCTTTTTATTACATTCAATATATAAATGCAGCAACTTTTACTAGCACTCTACCATAGATTACTACTATAAACAATAGTAAAATTGCACACACAAACATAAATAAACTTATTTATATACATATAAATACCAATAGCAACCAGAGTAGATAATTAATAAACATGAGAATCAGATATGCGAAATGTTGTACAATTTTAAATTTTTAGCTCTATGCAAAGTACAATAACACCCCAAGGACTAATTAAATTGTGTTTCAAATATTTTCCTAGGAACTTATTTTTCTCTTCCCGATTCAAAACTATCAATAAAACAAAGAAGTGTGCGTACCGAAAAGAATATTGCTGCTATAGCGCAATATACATATATGTTGGCTTATGTGTGGCTATCACATATTGAACAAATAATCATTGTTTTCGTCCCATTTTGACTGATTGGTTTCATTTGAAACTGCCCAAAGATGAACTTGTTTAATTAGGAAAAAAATTTTTTACCACATAGCTACATCAAACTGCCGTTTATTAAACAAAGGCAACCCTTAAGTCGTTAACGAAAAATTTACTTTTTTTAGACGGCCTCTTATTTTTAAATTATAATTTTTGGAAAAACCGCAAATTGAGCCGTACTTCTTCCGTGATGATCAAGACCGGCACGTTACTATGAATGGGAATCGCTACCGTTCAATGGTATCCGAATATATTTGGCCCCAATTAGATTTCATGGACTTGGAGGTCATGGGGTTCCAACAGAACGGTGCCACAATCCACACAGCGAATGTCACAATCAATTTATTGGAAACAAAGTTTGGAGAACGTGTTGTCTCACGAAATGGTCCAGTCGATTGGCCGCTTTGGCCGTGCGATTTGACTATTTCCTGTGAGGCTACATCTATTGAACTTCGTGCGAATATCGAACGTGAAATTGCAGCAGTATCTACCGATTTATGCTTGAAAACCGTCGAAAATTGGGTTCAGCGTCTGGACTTCTGCAAGCGTGCCTGTGGTGGCCATGCAAAAGAAATCAAGTTCCATACATAATGGCATCGTACGTGCTTTTACAGGAATAAAGAATTTCATTGATATCCAAAACCGTTTTTGTTTTATTTAAAAAAACTTTTGTAGCGCTCTTATTTAAAAATCCGATGTTTCTTCTTCGCTGGGATTTGAATCTCGGTCGTTTGACTTTCTGTGCGAGAGCTCTTAACACTGTACTACCCACCCCCACCCCTTCCGCTGATGACATCATCGATTCTTATTTCTTTTCGCCTTTACTGTGGATGGCAAGCTTTGCTGAGCTCTGCTGACTGAAATTATGTTTCCAGAAACTAATGAAATAAACATAAATGGCGTTTGAGGCCTATTTTCATAAATCAAATAACAACTAAAAATGTAAATGAAAAGCACTTAATTTTAAGAATATGTTTAACCATTTTTTATATAAATTTTTAATCGTTTGTACTTGCTTGTCTAACAAAACCGGGCAGAACAAAAAGTGCGATTTATTGCAAAGTCAATTTGGTGACATTGTGCCATTGTTGATTCGATTTATTTGCTCTGTATTACTCTATTTTTAGGGTCTATGCTTAATCGTTGGTTTTTGGCGACAATTCGACAACCCTTGAAGCCGATATTTAAGTTTTATAGGATCGAATTGATTCTGTCTATGATAACAGTGACAAACATTAACAAAAAAAATCTAATGCCCTGAGATTATGTGCCAGATTATAATATTAATATTTTATTGATCTCTTTTTTATCAAACAATATTTCTCTCGAGTATTATAATTTTAAATTTTCAAGTCTTTATAAAAACAAACTTAATAAGAAAACAAATTGCTATGCATCATTAAATGGTTAATCAAAGGCGAACATTTTTGGTTAATTTTTATTTCTAATATGAAATTATAAAACAAAATTTGGTACAATTAGAAAAAGTACACTTTTTCTTAAATATTAGTACGTACCATTTAAAATTCCTCACTTTGCATACCTGATAACACTTGTAATTGTCCACTTGAATCAGTACTTAAAACACAAACAAATTTTGTGAAAAAAGACTACGAGTACAAGAAAAAAAAGAAAGAGAGAGAGAGAGAAAGTAAGCGAATGAGTATAAATTACTAAGAAAACATGAACTCAAATACAGTTGTATAGGTAACAGATAAAGTCATATGCAATTATAATTAAAATATAATTTATACTCAAACACAAATATAAAAGAATGTACATGTGTTCATACATACAAATATAAGTAGTTGTAAATAAAGAGAAAACAATTTTTTACAAGAATAACCACAATATTTTAAGTATATTTTATTTGAAGATAGTTTTGCTTGAAATTGACTAAACCCGGTTAGCAACGCCAATCTTAATTAAGAATTACATTTTTGTGAAAGCAAAACTGAAGAATTAAGCATGAAAGACAGTTTCTAATATTGGCTGGAAGGTCAAATATTTTTTTTAGATTAAAATAAGTGCTTGTCTGAGTAGCTACAAAATTGCACCTTATTTTAATCCCAATATTCTACCAAATAAAATCTTAACTGGAAAGTAACACTCACTATTCATTGCAATTAATTGTGAAATTTGTTAATGTGACGGCAAGATTCCTTCAATATACTCAGATGGTGCTAAAAACCGATGCTTTAGTGTATGAAATTCAGGACGTTTATTTAAAAGTAAAATGGAATAGGAACATTTTTTTACTTGATTTTTTGAAAATCAGATGATAAAACCTATGGATTTTTTTCTAACAAAATCCAATGACTAGTTAGAATAGCACTATTCTTTAGTGATGTTTAAAATTCCACAGATTTTTTTTAATCATCGGACATATAAGAAAATCACAAACGATATATGTCCATAACTATATAACGAACATACGTACAGCGACTGTTCAATTTTTTGTGGTAATTTTAAAGTTTATTGATTGTATGTATACATGTTTCCCTTATAAATATAGAGATTTCTTATACACAGATATACTAACGCAGAGCATATAAATTGTTTATGGCTGTATGTGAATATTTTTTATTTAATTTTGTTTTGTTTATTTTAAGAATTTTTGTGAAGCTTGCTTAAGTTGTTTCATATATGCATATGTATAGGTAGGTATATGTATTTACTCGTACAAGTGCATGTTGAAAAATATTTATTAAAGCAATACAAAAGTAATTACAAATAAAATATCTTTTATTCTCTTCCTAAAATTGCCTTTCTCTTTCAATCTCTTTATGTTATATTCGTACTCGCATGCATACGTATGTACGAGTACGTTTTAATTTAAAAACATAAGTTCAACTTGTTTTTTATGCAATTATACCCTTTGTAATACACTCAAAGAAATGTTTTTATCACTAACAGCAAAGTAATTAAAGCACTTAAAGTAATAATTTTTAATGAGGATATTAATAATTACTTCTTGTCATGTTCTCAAACCAATTGTCCCTTTTTACACAGACAAAATTTTTAGATAGAGATAGCTAAAGAAATCTGTTTAAAATTAATATTTTCTAGTTTAAGTATTTAGAAAATTTATAATATTTTTCATAATTTCTATTTAAATTTAAAGTATACATACATTCATACATAATTGGCCATTACAATTCTGTGTCAGGGTTACGGCTGTTGTGTGTGTTAATTTTTATCCATGAGTACCGAGACCTACAGTTTAAAGTCAACTACGAACGACAGATTTGAGAAGCTTTTTCATGACAATCAATTACTCCCAAAGCTTTTGCCAAAAGACTGCTGAGAGGTAGTCGCCGAAAGAAATAATTTTTTCATATTTCTTTTTTCAATATGTCAGAGCACAGATTTGAACCCGGCGCTATCGTCTTAGAAAGCCAGCACACTAACCACTAGACCACGGCGATTATAAGTATAACAATAAAAATTAAAGTATAATCATGTCTATTCCGATTCACTGCAAAATCAGATATAAAAGGATGTGCTTATTAAGAGAAATGCCTAAGAATATTCCACTAAACATTTTATATTATCAGAGTACTATCCATTGCGATGCCGATATAACAACGTAGCACAAGCTACATTACGTTGATACCCACTACATACTAGACTAGGGCTACTACTAAAAAGCAATTTCGCCTTCGCCCGTAAGAGGTCGAGAAGCATCAAAAGAGACTTTGAATAACCGGCCCCTAGATAAGAGTTGTATGCCTTCTTGAATCAGATAAATGCCTTAATAATATTAAGAATGTCAGATAGCGTAAAATATTTTCTGCATCGCTTGAAGAAATCAAAAATTTTTAAAATTCAAATTAAGATTTCTTTTATTTTTTATAAACCAGGAACCAAATTAGGGTTTTCGATATCGAGCGAAATTTCATACAATTTAAAAACAGTTTTCATATAACTTTCGTTCGATATCAAATGCCGTAATTTGCCCCCAGTATGTATAATTATATTGTTGAAAAAAAACAACCTTTACACTATACTTAAACTTTTCTACGAGTATTTAAATTAAAAGTACACAAATCTTTTGAATAACATATTTCTTTTCATTTCCAATTTGTTATTAATCTGTATTGAATATGGAAAATCATTAAAATTATAAAGATATTTTTAATTTTCGATTTTCTTTTTTATTTTTTTTTATTTATGTTGTTTCATTTCTTTTATTTTATTTTATGTTTTTTAATAATAACACAAATAAATATGCTGGGGAGGAAGACATCACATTTGTATACGCATGTATGAGTTTAAGTAAATAATGAGTATTGTAATTGTATATGTAAACGAAAGTGTATGAGTGTATTTTTGTGAGTATATTGAAAACAAAATAAATAAATAATATTCAATGTAATTATTTGTTTATAGAATTGCCATATTTTGCACATGTATACTTTACATACACTCATGCACATAGTCTATATGCTGAAAATAATATGTACACAAGTGTGTTTTACTTTTTATGAGAAAAAAAAAAAGAAATATTTTTATTTTATTAATTAACTACGTATTAAAGTTAATAATTTTTTTATTAGTTAAATTATTTGAGCTTAAGGTCGAATAAATATTTGTATGTGACAAAACAATAACAAAATTATAAAAAAATACATGAAATAAATATAATATAAATATTTATTCGACCTTAAGCTCAAATAATTTAACTAATAATAAAATTAATAAAAAGGTCAAGGAAAATAATACAAATATGTTAATTATTTTTTATCCTAAAAAGAAATACCTTTGAATTAAAAATATGTAACAACTGCCATCAGTCAAAAAAAAAAAAAATCTGAAACAAAAATAATGGTCGAAGTAAAAAGTATAACATTCTATATTTTTCTTTTTTTATTTGAGATTCCTCTTTTTCTTTATTAGCACTGATGTTCAGACGCTCAGAAATTTATAGATTGAAATTGTGAGAAATAGCGGAAGCCATGGACTTTTTATTTTCAATAATCACTTGAAATTGAGACCAATACTCAGGGGTAAACCCGTACTAAATGCAGTGCATTTTATTGGAATTTTTAGAAAGGGCAGCACATATACATTAGTTCTTATATTATTATTAAGCGCCTTAGGAATGAGACAAATTGCTGTGAATTGATCATTTAAAGGCCAGTGTTATACCTTCGCCCTTGAATGATCAACAGCAATCGCCTCATCGTTGTATGTTGATTGTGTGGTGAGTGCCTTCGCTAAGTACGTTATGCTAATATCTGCTACTTCCTAATAGATGGCGCTTTTCTCCTGGTCATTCGTTTTTTGTTGACATTGGTTAAGGTGGAATAGAGTGGAATATCGGGATAATGGTAAAATGTTACCAACATACTATATATGTAAATACATTCTCACTGAAATCCAGTTAAAGGATAGATAACACGCAAAATGTAATCCACAACATACCACGAAAATCGGCACCATGCTTTGTTGTTACCGCCACAAGAAAAAAAATTAAAATTGACTAATTACAAACAATTCACAAATTAGTTGAAAAACTTGATAAAACCCCCGATTTGGCAAAGAGGTTTCAAAGAGGTTTCAAAGAGGTTCGAATGTGAGGTTCAAATTGAGATAAGAAGCTTGAACTCGACCTCTCGTCTTAGTAAGCCAACACATTAACCACTAGACCACGGCGACTACAAATTAGTGTTTCTATTATTTTGACCTCAAGTCTACAGTAAATATAAAGATTCTGTTTTATAAATCATACTTATATGCGTGTAATGATTTGAAGTGATTGTTCATTTATTCTCGTTGTGAGAGTAATTGTCGCATACCGAACAATCATACCAAATGTTGTTTATTGTAAAAATGTTTGTATGTGTAGTATATGTATGTATATAATAATATATGTTTGTATATTGCAATGGCATTCATATTGCGATTTTGACCATTAATATTCTCCTCTTTGTTAATGTTGATGGCAACTGAATAAGAAGACGCGTTTGCATACTGCTTAAATATAAATATCCTCGTATATGGAAGCAAACACATGTGTCAGCTACTGCCAACATCATAGCTACTACGACTACCAGTCATAAGAATTGCATAAGATGCGAAAACAAATAACAAAACAAAAACAAAAAAAAGGATAATAAATTTTAATCCTGTCCGCTACAATTCATTATATATCATCACATTGCAAACAGACACACACTCACACTTATTTTCTTGCAGTATTTTTTGTGGTTTTTTGTTTAAGTCTCTTACTTTAGCAGAGTATCATCAACCATCATCATCTGTTAACAAAACCAAAGAATCAACCGATGATGTATGAATGATTAAATATGGAATTGTATTGGGAATTGCTATGGGTGCTCTTAGTTTTTCGTTAGCTTTTTTCGTAGATTTTCTCATTTTTTTTTTTTTTTTTGTTTTACTAGAACTTGTAAAATGAAGAATAATTATTTAAAAATGAATGTTGGGAGGTATTCAGCTCTGCACACAGCAAATGAGTAAAAGAAAATATCATTTTATTTTGTAAAAGGTGGAGTAGAAATTAAGCAATTATTAAATTTTTTATTTAAACCAAGCGAACTTTTTTTTATTTGAAACCAATGCTCAGGGGTAAACACCTACTAAATGCAGTGCATTGTATTGGAATTTTGGAAAGGACAAATTGATCATTCAAAGGCCAGTGTTATACCTTCACCATTGAGTGATCAACAGCAATTGCCTCAGCGTTGCATGTTGATTGTATGGTGAGTGCTTTACTCCTGATCATTGGTTTTTTTATTGACAATGGTTAAGATGGAATATAGGTGAATGTCGGGGAGCGGTTTCTTTGTAGATGGTCTGCTTGAAGGGGGGTGGGGAGAACCTCTTATTTTTAAATTATAATTTTCAAAAAACCGCAAATTAACTTTTTTCATGTTTTACCTTTGCTGGGATTTGAACTTTGGTCGTTTGAGTTTTGGGCGAGCGCTCTAACCACTATACCACGCACCTCCCCACTAAATGGGACTGTTCATTTAGGTTTTGATAGTAATCAACGGGCAAATGCCTGTTGACAAAAAGCAACGTTACGCTTATATTTGAGAGGCAGGAATTTAACCTTTAACTACGGAGGTGAAATATTTTTTCATAGTTATTGACGTGGGGTAAATTTTACCATCTTTTGTTTTACCAAAAAAATTAGTCAAGAAAAAAATTTTTTTTTAATAATTTATTTTTAAAAGAACAAGAAAATACATTTTTATATAAATAGGATTATAAAAATAAAAAAATCAAAGATTTAGTATAACAAAACAGGGACTCAACAGCGCTCAACCGAAGAAAATAAATTAAAAAATCTAAGGAGGGGGTAAAATTTAACACCACCTCAGTAGTTAAAGGTTAAATAAAAATCACAGACTTATTAGCTGACTCTCGTACAGTTAATATATGTATATACAGACTTTTGTATTAAGCACTCTGATATGGCTTTATAAAGCAGTATTTTAATTACATTCAAAAAGAAATCTGTTGCTAACATTATATTTGACTCTGTGTGCGTATGATTAATTTTAACCGAATAGATAATAACCAGTATACGCCCTCGTGTTGTTATTTTCATATTTAAATTCACATTCTGCTGGAAAACTGTTAATTTGTCCATTTATTGTATAAGCGTATGTATAAGTAATTTTGTTTTAATATTCATTAATAACTATACACCTCAGTGTTCTTATTTTAATTTTTAAGTAGGTATGTATTTATATAACATGTGTACATACTTATGTCTGTAGTAATTCACATTTCACATTCTTTTGATAAAACTGTATCGCTAAGTTGTATTTTAAGAGGTCGGAAATTCAAAAAATCACAGACTTATTAGCTGGCCCTGGTACAATTAATATATATATACAGACTTACAGATTATGTACACAAATTATGTATACAGATATGTTTTTTTTTTAATTAAAGAAACAAACAATCTTTGATGGGGAAATCTTTTGCTAACTTTGTATTTTGCTCTGTGTGCGTACGATTTATATTAATTTATAAGATAATAACAAGTATACGCCCTCGTCGTAGAATCTATATGGCCCTTTTGTAAAAAAATTGTAATAAAAAAGAATTGTTTTAAAAATTTTCCTATTGGGTTTTAAAATACAGATCTTCTCACGAGTACAATCATTCATCGTTTTCCTTTTTAAATTACTTAATCATTAATGAACGTTTGCATGACAAAATGCATAAAGAAAGCAACCGCCACCAATACAGCAACAGTTTTTATGCATTTATTTTATATCGAAATTTTATCTTACTATGCACACACACACAAACTCTTATAAAAATGCTCACATAACTTTGTTATTTACGCATACACAAACTACATATACATACATTTGCATACAGGTTAAGGTATAGCACACAAAATTCAAACGGAATTCAATCCATTATTGTTGATTAATAACATTTTTTTGTTTTTACAGTCTCTTATTGCTCCATATGTTGATGCCCTATACGAATATTGAAGTTTATATTGTTGTAGTTACTATGCATATGCAAAGACATACATACATACACACATACAAAGTTATACAAATTTAAGAGTGTATGCTTATATGCATAAGTGCACATGTAAAATACACCTCAACACAAACACTCACTCAAGTAACTAAAATTGAAAGTATAATTACCAGTGTCATGCCAAATTCAGTTTGACATTTGAATAACGGAACATATTTACATACTAATGCAAACAAACAAAGAGTGAAAGAAACAGCAAAGAGAGACAGAGCATAAGAGTAATAAGCAAAATATGCAAATTCCATGATACATTACAATAAACTCTAAATGTATGCGTATATGTATGTATATATGAATGTATGTATATGTATGTATGTGCATACGTAAACGTATTCTAGAAATTTCAAAAAAGGGCGCATAAGTGGGTGTATTTCGTGGTTGAATATAAAATGAAATCCTGAAGTGTCTTCGACAGAAACAAAATGCAGATCAACTACAAGTTTTAGAAACAAAATATATGATTCATTACATTCGTCAGTACACTGGATAATAAAATTATGTATACAATTGAATTTTTTATTTTTTTTTCTTTTTTTTGTCTTTGTTATCAAAAATCAAAACGTTTTACTATGGATTGGTTGGTAAGTTGATTGGATTTTGTGGTTCTCAATTAGCACATTGTATTCGCCGTGTTTTAGTGGTTAGTGTGCTGGTTTACTAAGACATGAGCTCTGGGTTCGACACCCAGCTCCGACATCTTAAGAAATATGAAAAAATATTTCTTTCGGCTACTACCTCTCAGCAGTCTTCTGGCGAAAGCTCTGAGAGTAACTAATTGCCATGAACAAGCTTCTCAAGATTGTCGTTCGGAGTCGACATTAAACTGTAGGTCCCGGTAATCATGGATAAAAATTGACACACACAACATGAGTACTGCAAGAAGCTAGGCGGTAATCCTGACACAGGGTTGTAAAGGCCAGTTATGTATGTATGTATGTAATTAGCACCCGTTTTGATGCTACATTCTTGTTACCAACTAGTTAAATAGACACGCTTATGCACTACATAATTATATCCAATCCGTGTAATTCAGAAACTTCATAAGGCGATCAATGTTCCAAATAGCAAGCTCCTTAATATCATCCAAGAGCAATTTATGTAAAGTTGATACTCCCTCCGTCCATAGAGCAGGCCATGTGCAGAGAAAACGAAATATTAGAGCTGTGGCAGTCCGTATTAAATGGAATAATCATCTTGTCTGTTTGCTGCCCAATGGCCCTAACACCAGTCAGGACTGTAGTGATCTTGCTGACATTTTCACGTTTCATGTCCAACATGAGCACTCGCACAAAAACTTAAACGGCCGAGGTTCAAATCCCAGCAAAGGTGAAAAATGAAAAAGTTAGTTTTCGGTTCTTTCAAAATTATAATTTAAAAATAAGAGGTTACCTCCCACCCACCACCCCGAAGAGCATTTACAAAGAAACCGCTCCCCATTCCACTCTATTCCACCTTAACCAATGCCAACACAAAAAAACGAATGATCATGACAAAAGCGTCAGCTATTGGGAAGTAGCAGATAACAGTTAAACCTACTTAGCGAAGACACTCACCACACTATCAACATGCACGATGAGGTAATTGCTGTTGATCATTCAAGGGTGAAGGTATAAGACTGGCCTTTAAATGACCAATTCCCAGCAATTTGTCTCATTCCTAAGGCGCTGAATAATAATATAATAATTAATAATAATATATGTACTGTCCTTTCCATAATTTCAATACAATGTTCAGCATTTAGTAGGGGTTTACCCCTGAATATTGGTCCAAAAAAAAATAAATAAATTATATGGTACTCTCCAGGTTATATTTTAGCCAAAGTAACCTACTGATCCTACAAGTCGTCAGATCACTCCATACCAACCTCTACCCCTTTACAACTCTCATTGGTGGGAAGATCAATTCTGAATAGGATGGATGATCCACGTCTCGCCAGCTAATCTGTCATTTCGTTACCTTCTATACCTGTTGTAAGGCGTACTATAGCAAAAAATTTCATAAAAACTATGGGTTTAGAAAATAGCTTCGTGTATTGTGTAATAAAACTCTCCCTTTTGTTTATTGTGTACCACTGTTAAAATGGTACAATACTAATATACTGACTGCATCCAAACAAACGATCCTGATGACTTTGCTGGCTCACACCTTGGCCTTCTTCGAGAAACCCACACCCTTTTCATTCGTTTTGGTATTTTGCATCCTTTGGTTAAAGTACGTTTCTTTTGCAGTTATAAAACTGAACAAAAATGCATCCTTATTCAGATAGAACAAAGCTAAACACTTATGAAAAATTGTCCTAAGATTGTGTTTTTGTGGCTAATTGTATGCATAAAAGTGGTGATTTAAAACTAAAGTCAGTGCATAATTTATCGCATTTTTAATGTTCCATCAAGCAGCATTATATGCCAATTTTTTTCAATTATTTTAGTTACATCATTGTTCGATGCTCATTACAAAGAATTTCGACTGAATGAAATAAAGCAGGAAACGCCGTTTTGCTTAAGACATCAAATCGTTTACGTTTTTAACGCTTTTGTTCCTGTGATGCATAAAACTCAGATTTTGGAGATCAGTGTTTATTTTCTTATTTTAAAACTGTGGTCGGAATCGAACCCACAATCCTAGCACTAGCAAAATCTCACACTAATAAGAGGAAAAAGTCCTCTTTAACGAGACTATGTTTGCACTGTATAGTGGATTTTTTCTTTCATTCAATTTGTTAAATTTTAAAAATTCTTCACTGTGTTGGAATGAATTTTATTTAATTGTATAGGAAAAAATATATGAGTGTGTGCTTGTATGGTAAAGTTTATGTAAAGAGTTTGTAAAACGTATTCTTCAAACTTTTATTGAAGGAATTTCAATATTTTTAAAATGGCTGGATACTCAATGCCTTAATTTTAGTATATATTTTTGTAATGTTTCTAAATTGTTAAACAGATCTCTTCATTCAATAAAATAAATATTATCCTGAAGTATACAAAAAAATGCTTAGTAGTTCAGGTTCACATTCAATGATCAAAAAAAAAAAAGAAAAATTGTTGATTGTCAACAATTGTAATGATAATTAAATACCATCTTATGTATGTTTGGAATTATTACAAATATTATCACATGCACATGTGTATATGTGTTACACATCATACTACCAACTCATATATTAATTTACTAGAGTGTAGATGACGTTTTATGTTAACGATGGCAAGCAATACCACACACACTAACTTTAGAATTGAACCAAAAATGCCATCAACATCAGTAACAACGCATAACTCTTTCGCACATTTATGTACAAACAGGCACACAAATGCATACGCATACACATACACATACACATTGTTATACAATCATGCATAACTACAAAGTTCAAAATCTAAAACACACTCACCAGTTAAAGATGCAAATGCAGCAAATATAGTTTTTTTTAAGGCTAACATACACTATCATTAGGAGTGAAGGAACCATAACAACAACAACAACAACAACCATAATAATAAAGTACTAAATCCGTTGGATAAAAAAAGGCAATTTATTGAGAGATCTCCTCTCAAGAACACAGCACACAAACTGTTAAAGCATATAAATTATTCAAACACCACCATACAATCCCATCAAACACAAAGGCTTGATTTTTCAAACTGGGAATAATATGGAATTCCCATAAATTTACGTTTGGAATCCTTTGTTTATAGTTTTTTTTTTTTTTTTTTTTTGTAAAACGAAAAAATTTTGTCTTAAAAAAAACTTCCAGGGAATTCTGAGTAGTCGCCGTGGTCTAGTGGTTAGTGTGTTGGCTTACTAAGGCGATAGCGCCGGGTTCAGATCTCAGCTCTGACATCTTGAAAAAAAGAAATATGAAAAAATTATTTCTTTCGGCGACTACCTCTCAGCAGTCTTTTAGCAAAAGCTTTGGGAGTAATTGATTGCCATGAAAAAGCTTCTCAAATCTGTCGTTCGGAGATGACTTTAAACTGTAGGTCCCGATACTCATCGATAAAAATTAACACACACAACATGAGTGCTGCGAGAAGCTAGACCGTAACCCTGACACAGAGTTGTAATGGCCAATTATGTATGTATGTATGTGGGAATTCTGAACTATAAACGTTTGTCCTACTCAGATTAAAAGTTGAACCCGATTTGCAGAAAGTTATTCTATTGATAATTAAAATGAACAACTGTTTCACTATAATAATAAATTGGTATAATATAATGGAATAAAAGTATCCTACGGGGAATTTTGAGACAATTAGTCTAAACGCACTTATCCCAAAACTTTTGAAAACGTAAGCAGTATCAAAAATTCGAGATCGTGACCACTAAAAAGTAAACAAATCACTTGAATGGTTTACAATTTTCATTCAAACAACAAAACTTGTGAAAACGTAAGCAGTATCAAAAATTCGAGATCGTGACCACTAAGAAGTAAACAAATCACTTGAATGGTTTTCAATTTTCATTTAACAAAACATTACAAACGTTTTTTATCAGAGTTACGGCCTAGCTTTTTAATGCAACCATATTGTGTGCGTCTATTTTTACCCTACAGTTTAACATCAAATCCGAGCAACATGGCAATCAGTTACCCTCAGAGCTTATGCCAAAAGACTGCTAAGATATGGTCACCGAAAGAAATATTTTTTTTTATATTTCTTTATTTCACGATATCAGAGCTTGGGTTTAAACCCAGAGCTCTCGTCTACTAATCCGCAAACATTTATATTCAAATACTAAAACTGTCCTATTTCAATTGTTTCAATTTATGTTTACTGGGATAACAGTTACCCATTAACATATAAAACTGCTTGTCTATATAGAAATGTACCCATATTCGTATTCGTTCAATTTAACTTTAGAGTTTTCTACCTTTCACAACAACCTTGTTCATATATTTTTTTTTCTCTATCAACGAGTGTGTACGGCTATGTGACCACATTTGTAAATATGAACTATATTTTCCTATTAGCCATATCCTTATGAAAACAAGACAAAAAACAAACAAATGAATATGGAAGACAAAATAAAAAACTACTGAAATATAGAACTATGCGTGATGATAAGTTTTTTCTTTTTTTTTAATAATTTTAACAAGAACAGCACATTCCACACACAATACATTTAATGGGTGGCTGCTTATATTAATTTCAGTATAATTTTTTGTGAAAAACAAAAACAAGATAGAGAGACAGAGTCTAGTACAAGTACCATTTAGCTACAGGTAAGTACATATGGCCAGGTGTTTAAAATGAACTATATTCTCACATGAGTAATTTTGTAATGAATAAACATTATACATACATATGTATGTAAAAGGATATGTAAACTATATATGAACATACATATTTCAGTTAACATTAGGGTGGTAATAATTTGGCTTTAATACCGCAGTAAAATAAAATAACGCCAATCCAAAAACAAAAATTGTATGATTATTGTCTATATTAATAATATTATTATTGGCGGGAACCTAAGCCGTAACCAGGCGAAAAAGGGCTGTAATGGCCAATTAAGTATATATATAGTTTTTTTTAATTTGAGACCAATACTCAGGGTACTAGGGTAAACCCCTAGTAAATGCTGTGCTTTGTATTGGAATTTTTTGGAAAGGACAGTACATATATTATTATTAATTATATATATTCTTTTGATCATTCAAAGGCCAGTGTTATACTTTCACCCTTGAATGATCGTTACATGTTGATTGTGTGGTAGGTGCCTTCGCTAAGTAGGTTTAGTATGCTTAGCTGTTATCTGCTACTTACCAATAGGTGGCGCTTTTCTCCTTATCATTCGTTTTTTGTTGACATTGGTTAAGGTAGAATAGACTGGAATGTCGGGGAGCTGTTTCTTTGTAGATGGTCTTCTTGGAGGGGGAGGGGGACCTCTTATTTTTAAATTATAATTTTGAAAAAACCGCAAACTAACTTTTTTATTTTTCACCTTTGCTGAGATTTGAACCTGAGCCATTTGAGTTTTTGCGCGAGAGCTCTACATACTATACCACGCACCCCACAATAGTAATTTTTCTGTTGCCGGTTTGACGATATTGTACATTAATTTATTAAAATTCTGTCGAATTCAATTACTTGAAGTCTCAAAAACATGTTGTACATATGATGTTTCCTAAAAAAAACTTCTGAAATAAAAACGATATATGCAGCCATATGACAATTTCGATTCCGTAGGGAAACTGAATTCAATTCGTATTTTGATTCTTAAAAAAAAGTGAAAAGAAATCATACTGAAATTAAAATATGCAGAATAATATATCTATTCTGTTAATAAATTTCAATTAATTTCATTCCGTAAATTTTTTCTTTTCTTTCGTTTTAAAAAAATATGTTAATTGTTTTATATACATAGATTTAAACACGAGATATGTTTGTTTCGACGAAAAGAATTGTTATCGTCAATACACATTTTTTACATTTCAGTATTTTTTGCCAATTTATGGGACAAAAATCTGTGAGAATTAGAGTATTACCGATTTGCATAATTTCATTATTGCTGATTCTGATTTTCAGTCACAGGAGTTGTAAAAAACTTCAACTTAATGAGGAGCGAAAAAATGTGACTCAATAATAAAAAAAACATTAAATATGACGGGATATACTTTTCTTCAAGTTCAAAGGCAAAATATGTATAAATAACTATTCAAATATTTAACGATTAAACTGTATTATCTTAGTTAATACTTAACTCTATTTTGATAATGCAGTTCTTTACATACACGGTATTGCCAATCTCATTGACTTTGCTTTATGTAAAAATGTGTTGCACCCGCAAGACTGTCATCGAGTGAAAGAAATATAATATGACAACACTAAAATTAATACCTCGAGTCGTGTTGGCTGTTGTAACGGTAGAAAAGTTGCTTTCAAAATAAATAAAATTTTCTTTAAATTTAAATAAATTGCAATTATTAAAAAATAGTTAAGAAAAAAGATTTAAATTATTTTACGTTTAGTATAAATTTTAAAATATCACACTTGTCTTAAAAAAAATATATTCAAAAGATATGCATTTAATTAACAGGAATCAATTTTTATAGACTATTGCCGGTATTCATAAAAACTATTTTAGGTTTATTGAGGGTTTATTTGACAAGTATTGCATAGAAGTTTGTCAAATAAGTCCTCAATAAACCTAAAATAGTTTTTATGGATACGGGTATATAACTTTATTTATTTATTTATTTATAGAGGCAATACAAAATAGACAAATATAAGAAATACATATTTCCAGCAATACAAGAATGAAAAAAAATTTATATTTATTTATTATTATATTATCTAGGCCGTAACCTTTAAAAAAGGGTTGTAATGGCCAACTATGTATTACTAAATTCAAAGTTTATAAAATAATAAAAAGTTATTCTTCACTACGTCCTTAAAATAATTAAATACATAATATAAAATTATTCAGAAATTAAATCGACTGCCTAATCTATCTCAAAGTAAAACAATTTCAATATGATGAGACGAAAGATATAGTATGTGTCCTTTTTAAGTTCAAAAGGAAAGCACGTTACATATATACATATGTATGTATACTATGTATATATAAACTAAATAATTTTGTAATTTATGTGAACTTACCTTCTGCAAAAAACATATTTTGCTATGAAATATGTACTTAAAAATTTACAAACTAATTTATGTAGATAAGTTTTAAATTAAATTCAAATTAAACTCAAAACCTTTTTTAAATTAACAGTTTTTTTAGAGTAATTTTAAACCTCTATTTAAATTAACCGTTTTTTACACGGAGTTTTCATAGCGATCGATCTGGCATTACACATAAAGAAATTGCAGCTCTTTTACTTCCATTTTATTTAATTTTTTTTTTGCTGCTGGCGTATAGGAAGTTTTATTTCTTTGTTTTTTAGCATTAAATCTTTTAAATATCCTAAACCGTTAATATTTTTTTAATATATCACTATAATATTACAAATATATGCACTTTTATTTCAATTTATTCAATACTTTCACCACTTTTTCGTTAATTTTCTTAACTAACGTACCAAGAGACAAAACGCGCAACAAGCGACCGGAAAAGAAAACTAAAGTTACCATACAGTCAATAAAGAAATGACAATTACAAATTCAAGTTGCCATATTCAAGGCAAAACAATTTCAAAATAAGGAAAGATATATAATAATATTGCAATAGAAATCCAAATATTGATAAATATAAAGCAATATAAATTCTATTTTATAAACATAATGTTTTTGTATAAAATAGTATAATTTTTTTTTTCTAAAATAAAACATAAATATACTCAGCTTTAAAACAGTACTTTTCAACTGTTGCCTTCGCCTCTCTGGTAACTTTATTATTAACCAACAGCTGTTGTTGTTACATCTGGTATTTTGTTGTTGTATGGTATCTTTGTTTAGTTTGTGCAAGAAAGTGTTGCAAGAGTTAGTACAAATGTACTTTTTTTACACCGCACCAATTGGACAATATAAGTACAAAAGAACTACCATATATAATTTAGGGTAGAAGTACATAACAAGCGTTCTGACCGTCATGCGTTGAAAGCTTATGTCAAAAAAAAGTTGAAATAGTGTATTTTCATAAAGCAAGTTACAAGCTAAGTATGCAGCGCTGTTAACGCGAAATAGTTGGTCAAATTTCAACTTTTACAAACGTTAACAACTGACTCACTTAAAAGAAAAATATACACACTAAAATACAAAGTGTTTTTGTTTCTTTGTAGAACAAAATTGTTTTCAAAAACATAAAAGACTTATTTATGGATTTATGATTGGCTTATGAGAAAAATATTTTGTAACAATGAAGAGGCGAATATTTTTCATGGCCCAGACAGCTTCTACTTGGTAACTATTACCGAAGAATATTTGAGTCTTGCATTATATTCTCTAGGAAGGATCTTAACGGGACTTCTGACCGGGAAATGCAGTGATGAGGCAATCTAGTCATCAGAGCACATATTGGATACTTGTGCATCATTAATGCACAATGCCTCTTTCTAGAGGCACCTTGAATATTATCAAATATCCGGTAGGAAACTGTCAAGGTTGGCACCGGCCGTCATTTTAAGGTCCATCAGGGGGAATTACAATTGAAACCCAGCTTAGTTGAGAGCTATACAATAGATCATCAGAACGAAGTAATCTTAGTACATCATAAATGAACAAAGAATTAACTTAAGTCACAAAATATATACTGCTAGATTCTAAAATTGCTATAAGATTTTTGGAAAAAAATATATTGTAGGTCAGTTTTTTTACATTCAGAATTCAATATAGATTTGTTAAGCTATATTTACACTAACTAAGTGTCTCATCTGATTATAACAGTTACAACTCAGACGGCAATAATTTTGAAAGTAGAAAATGTTCTATTTTTAACTGAGATCAGGCAAAAACAATAAAAATTAAATTATATTTGCAATTAAACTATCTGGGTCTATCTGAGAGCGCTTCTGATATAAAACTCAGATAAACTTAGGTAGTGTAAATATAGCTTAAATAAACCCCTATATTTACAAAAAAAAATTTAAATAGGTTTAAAACTAACATTTAAAAAAAATTTCTGAAAAATTTGACTTGAAACTCGTTTTAAATTTATTTTATTTTTTATAAATAGGGTTAAAAATATATACAAATACTTTTTAATATTTTATTTATTTTTTAACTGTGTATAATAAAAAAATTTTTAGAAAAGTACTATTTTAAGAAAAAGTACAATATTTTCTATAATTTGGTACATTTTGAACGTATCATTTTGCATATTTGGTGCAAGAGCTGGTTGTTTATACTTGTTTTTGTTATCTCTATTGTTGTTATTGCTTCTTGTTTTGTGTATTTGTAAAAGGTTGTAAAGATTAAAGAAAAAAGTGCTGCAGCAGACGAAATAAAACTATCTGGGTGTGTTAAATAAAATCTGTGGAAGAGAAAAATTAAGTAAAATAAATTAAATTCACTAAATTTGGCCTTATAAATAAACAAATAATAAATTGCAAAAGAATGTGAGTGTTAAGAAATATAATAAAAAAGAATCTTGTGTATGTTTGTAACAAAATTATCATTGAAAACCAAATTGGAATTTCTTCATCTTCTGGGCCAAAAGATGTGCGTGTGAATAAAAAACAATAACAAAAATTAATAATTCCCACAATAATGTATAGACATGCACCACTTGTAGGACATACATACATTTGTACATATGTAAGTTTACATACATACATACATACATATTTAATACAAGTGGTGCCGCTACTACTGACTGACTAATAATAGTGAAGTGGGGTAATAATTAAATATAAACAATAAGAGAAATCTTTAAAAGGAAAATATGTATTTAAATAACAAAAACTTAGAGAATATAAACTGGTTATCAGAAAAATCTTCAGCATTTTTACAATGAAAGTGAACAACAGTCAGTTAGTCAATTACCAACCCATATTGTAATTAAAAATTCTATTGGTTATATGGTTTTGGAATGGATTTGCGGCGATGTGTGGGTGTCCATTACGTTTCAACTGACCTCTGGTACCTTATGATTTAATTAACAATAATAGAAAATAAAATTATTGTCAGCCGTAATGTGAAGTCATCAAAACACAGTGTTACGACTTGAATTCAAATTCGAAACAAATTTTATTCAAGTTTGTGAAATATTTATTTTTTTCTTTCACTTTCTAACATAGTGTGCATTAAAAGGTGATACAGTAAGAGTAATTATACTAGGTATTGACGTAAATAAACAATAATTGAAAGGAATAATTTGGTTTAATTAATAAAGAAGAGGCTCTTCAGGCCATCAAATTTGATGAATCTAATTTTTTTGAACAGCAAAATTAGCCAATTTTAGCAATATATATGAATATATAGTTTTTTAAGTTTTTATGTTGAGAAATTTTGTATATTTTCAAATTATTTACTTTATAATTCAACCAAAATAAAAACAAACAAAATAATTAATTACGTTTTTCTGGTGTTTTTCCGGGCTCATAGATGTTAGACCAGGGTAAATCTATTTTATTGAACACCACTGTATGTATCTGTAGTAATATAAAAAAATACTTGTAGCTTAAATCTAAATATGCTTAAATTAATTTAGTTTTCTAGGAGTAATTCACAGAAGTCCGGTTAGTACGATAACGTAAAGTATACATTTGTTATGAAATAAATCTATCATCAACATGTAAAATGTCAGATATTTTACAAAAAATAATTAATTAATGTTTTTCGATAGAGAGTTCAAAGCAAAAGGCTGACCATTTAGTTGTCTAGTTTAAATATCCAATGAAAGGTTATACGATAGCCAGAAAACAAAACTTATATTGGCTTTCTCGCTAGTTTGTAAGAGAATCACAGTCAATTATTCACAACGATTATCAATAACAGACAAATTATCGTCCCTGTTCTCCACTCACAGTGTTATCAATGCATGCGGAATAGAAAAAAATAAAAGAAAACCGTTCAAATTATGAATTATAATCGATATAAATCGGTAATAGAGTGTAAATAAATCTTTTAAACGAAAAGTAGTTTACAATAAAGAACTCTTGGAAATAAAGCGAATTCTGAAGGACAATTCTTTCGTTTATTGTAAACTAAAACAGCGATACTTTTTTATTTTTAAACTTTCTTTATTTACATACACTTTATAACGTTTTACATACAGGGAAAAAAAGAAGAAGAATATTCTTAAATGTTAAACAGAATTCATGAAGCGAAAAATGAATATACTAGCTAATCTGGGCTTTTTCTATATCCTAAAAAAATGTTTCACTACCTCTTTAAATGACTTCCAAGCGTTCTCTTCGGTTTTATTCATGATTGTTTCAAATTTATCGTTTTGCATTAACTTCCTTATCTCAGGACCGACAAAAATGCCTTCTTTAATTCTTGCATCCGATAAATACCTCAATTTATCACAGAGGTTTATGAAACAGGGACCGTCTTTAGGTAGTGCCTTCACAAATTGCTTTATAATACCTAATTTAATGTGAAGTGAAGGTAGCAGAATTTTTAACCGATCAAGTTCACGAACACACACCTATTTTATGTCTTGGTTTTTTATTTTGATTTTAAAATAATTATTATATTAGAATTATTACTTTTGCGAGAAACCATTTGTCTTATTTTTTATTTCCACACAAAAATATCGACACAGCCTATAAATGTAAATCGTAATATGATTTTAATCGCGACAAATAATGTCTTTTTATGATAGATGAATATATAAAAGTCATTAGTACTATTAGCATGCACCATTATTAAAGAAATTTTAAATTAACCCTTGTAATACGGGGTAATACTAAGAAAAATTAAAAAAGTAATTTTCTCAGAAAATTTACGTAATGGATTTTTTTAGTATTTTTTTCTTAGCTTAGTTCCTAATACATATACAAATTGCTAATTAGTTTTTTAAGGAGAAAACCATTGCAGGCCTGTGTTATTATTTATTTATTTGTTTCTTTTTTTATTGATAAGCAATTTATATTAAATCACTCTAAGAATCTGTTCAGTAGATACGTATGTATGTAGGCCCTATACTGAATTGCTTTATTTAAAAAAAAACACTTATTTTTGCAAGCAGCAAAAAATTGTTTAAGAGATCTTTAATGATTTTAAGAAAATTGCATCTGTTTTTTAACAGATTCTGTATAATTACTAAAACAATTCTAATTTACGTATTTGTAATTACATTATATTCAACCAACTACTGTTTAAGCAAATGTAATCACAAACAACATCCCTCTTTTCAATAAGCGAGCACCCATATCATACAAAAAAAAACACTTTTTTTTAAGATTTCCATATTGTACACAAATTTAAGAGCATCATTGTGTGTTGTAGTAGTATATACAGGTTAAATTTTAATTTAATAATTTTTTATTCATTTTGTGCTTATTGTTTAATTATTTATTTTTTTTTTTATTTTTATTTTTTTCTGTTGTAGTTATTTTTTATTGCTTTACCCAGTTATAGTCTCAATATGGCATTGAATTATTTTATACGTTGCGACGTGTTTAAATCTTTTACCTACTACCATATATATAAGTAAATACATATGTATGGATAAGTACATATAAGTTTATTGCTTTATGCAAAACGTTACAAATATTTGTAATTATATGTCAAATGTAGGGAAATATGCTAATTTAAGTCAAAGAAATTTCTTAATTAACTTTTTTTCTGGTAAAAGAAAACAAAAAATTATAAAAATAAAGTACCGCTTGCTTTAGTTCGAAATATTTAAGCAAATGATTTTGAAAATCGCTTAAAGCTCTTTTGTTGAGATTTAGTTTTCTCATACCTACAGACTGTATACATGTATGAACATTTTTAAAAATGCTGGTATTAACCCTTTGACGGTATTAAAAATTATTCGGTATGTGATGAAAAACGATTTTGATCGAAATTAAAATTGTTTGCATTTTCAAAGCCATATTAAACTTATCTGTTTTAATTATTTTAAAATGTTAATAATCAAGGATGTAATGGCAATAGTCAGTAAGATATTAAGTAAAGAAGAAATTCCAAATATGCATGGATTAGGAAGTTATAGTAACTTAAATTTTATTGGATTTTAATTTCGATCAAATTCGTTTTTCATCACATACCGGTATATATTTACATGCATACGTATAAAAGGGAAAATTTTGAACATATGTTTATAATACACGTTTAGTAATCATAAGTATTAACCCATTTCCGCCCGCTGTACTATATATAGTACACAACTTAAAGTTCAAGTAAAAATTATAAAATGGAGTTTTTTTACTCGGGAAACGCTTTTTATCAGTCAATAAGAGTATATGCAACATCCACGTAGCTGTTGTACATCAACTTATCATATCATTGTTGAAAAATATTAATTATGGGAATCTCCATTTTGGCTAGTGATTTATTTCTTGTAAGATTGTGAATGGTTATGTGGTTTATTTTACATCAGTTAACTTTGAAGAACGTTAAATAGCAGTTTATTTACTTGATTACATCACATTCTAATAAAAGCAATATAAAACAGTTTAGTTTGTATAGAATTTTTTGAGCTATATCACCATTATTTTTATTTTCGCATCATTAGTAATCATTTATTACTAAAGAAAGTGCAATAGAGTATGTTTTTGTTTTCAAAATTAGACCTAGGCCTAGTACCTCCCATAAACTTTCGTAATTGAAGTCTGAATGACTTCAAGGCAAATCATAAGCTAGAAAGTGGGCAGAATTAGACAGTGATCGTGCTACCTTCCACACAAACTAACTGTCGACTTTTATATACCTTAAGACGAACGTAAGTCCAATTTGATTTCCATGTTACATGCATTCATACATACTTATGTACATATATGGGTGTATTTAATGCAGAAATTTGATTATCAAACATTAAACAACTTTTATTTAAAATCTTTAATATACTGCCTGTTCGAGGTTTAATTCTATAAGTATATTCTTATTATAGTTATAACAACAAAAAAGCAACAACAAAAAAATGAAATTAAACAAACAAAAAATCTACTACCATCATCAGACTTTCAGTCGTTAATTGAGCCAGTTTGTCCATTTCTCTGTTTAGTTTATTTTACACTCTTGAACCGACAACAAGTCTTGTAGTTATAAAAGCGGGCTTTAAGATTGAAATTCGAAAACGGGTTTAAATATCTCTTTTTTTTCTTAAATAAACTCATATTTATTTGTGAACTCACACAGCAGCAATATTCTACAAAAAAAAAACGTAAGACAAACCAAAAAGAAAGAAAGAAAAAAATCGGTTGAGAAAAAACACGTACAAATAAAATCTTAAGAGTTTGTCTTAATATACTTAAAAAAAAACCCATAAAGAAGAAAAAGTTTTTAAAGAACGTACTAACAAAAAAGTAGAAAATTTTTGTTTTTATTATTGTACAATAGATTTAAAAAAACGTAATCAAATATGTGTTTGTGATTCTTTTTTTTTTAAAACAAGAGTTATTTAAAAATAATTTCAATATTTTGTGTATAAATAAAATACCAAAAGCCAACAAGTGTGTAAACGTTTTATAAATTCTCGCTGATTTGTATTTTTCTAAAAAAAAATTTTCTTCTAAAATAACAAAGCAAAAGAAAAGAAAAAGATGTATTTGATTTAGACTTTCATTAAAATTATTAATTTTGGAATTAAGGAGAAATAATTATTAATAAATTACCAACAAATATTTTTTAATAATGAAAACTTTCTTAATACTGATATTGACCCAAAAAAAAAGAAAAAAATAATAATAATTTTGGACTTATGTTTACTTATTACATTATATTTTGCTTTTGTTAAGTGTTAAATGGAAAAGTAACATATACCATGTACTTAGAAGAATAAAAAAAGAAATAGAAGTCAACCCTAAAAAAAGTCTTATTTTTACATAACTTTTAAGTTTTTTTTTTCAAATTAAAGTTGAGAAGTTGAAAAAAAACCAGCAATTTTTTTTGTTTAACCACAAGATGCAAGACAAGTCCATACCAGTTAAACAACAACATCACTAACATTATGATCGTTGCTATCACCTTGTAGTCACACTGCTTACTTACTCTCTCCTAATATTTTTTTTTATATCCAAAATACTATATGTTGGTACTCTTTTTGTGTTGCTAAAACTGTTTATCGGTTTAGTGTGCTTAACAGTAACCAGATTTTGTTTTCTTATTTCATATTGTTTTCCTTAGAAAAGTATTGTTGTCGTTGTTGTCTGTTTGATTTTTTTTTTTATTATATTCCAGTGCTACTACATATTTAGGAGCCAGTGGAGTTGGTCTTTTATGTCAATGTAACTTGTTTTCAGATTTTGTTTTTAATACAAACAATTTTCAACATTTTCCGGGTTATATGATTAGTGGTTTTTAAATTTTTTTCTTAAGAATTTTTCAAAATTTGTTACAGTTTTTATTAGTGTTAGCATTTACTTTTACAATTTTTGTTTAAAATTTTTAAGAACACAAAACATTGGTCATCGCATCAGTTAAGTACGGCTGGACCAATTTCGACGATTATTTCTTTCTAATGATCGTCGTGACCCAACTTAGGTTTTTACGGAAAGAAAATTTTTTCGCCGCCCACTTTTTTGTGATTTACCTAAAATCAGAAAAGGCTCCATCGATTTGACTAATTTTACTTTCTAATGTTTGTATTAATCCATTTTAACTTTTAATCGAAAGAAAAATTTGTCACACCTACTTTTTTCTATTTATCTCTAAAAACTATTTTTTGTATATCGTCGATGAAATTAAAGAACGCTGTAACTGACAAAACCTTAAATGTTCACCAAAGCCAAAAAAAAACCTGTATAAAAGTAGAACAAAGACACTGGTATTTTTCATTTCACAGACGGCGTAAGTGAATTTATTTTCATCGTAGAAATCTGGGACCTGGACCAATCGACGCGTATTTTTTTGCTGATAAAAATGATGCAAAAAACGTATTATCGATTTTTTGTCAGTTACAGCGTTCTTTAATTCCATCGACGATATCTTTAAAAAGGTTAAAGCTAAAATTTCGGAATTGGGTCTGAATGACAGAAAGTGGTCGAAATTGGACAAGTGGGCCTGACACTTCCCATACAAGTTAAAATTTGATTTCTCTATACATATGTACGTATCTTTAGTAGTATTAAAGCTAAAATTTCTGAATTTGGTGTGATTGATTTCGTAGTCATTAAAAATTATCAGTAGAAAAAAGGGCGGACAAGTAGACGTGGTAGCTTCCAGACAAACTAACTATTGAGTTCAGTATAGCAGTAGCAGTTAAAGTTTTTGAATTTGGTCTAAATTACTACGTAGTCACTAAAAATCATCAAGGGAAAAATGTGGACAAATGATAGGTGTAGGTGTAGCGAAGTACGCCGGGTTTAAGTTAGCTTATAATAAAAAGAATTTGAATTTACAGGCTGTCCCATGATATTGAACGTTTTCGTTTGTTCGCATTCTCTACGAAAGACAGTTGTTTTGCGTCCCAGTAGCTGTTTTCGCTACGACAAGCCTAACGCAAATCAATTCGAAAGATAACGTAAATATTTTAGGATCATAATTTACCCCCATTTTAGCGATTTTCGTTTTTAATTTTTGGTTAACTTGTTAAACTGTTGATTCACCAACATTGAAATTTAAAAAAAATTTTAAATTCTTACGTCTGGGACGCTTTATCGAGTGACTCGACTCGTCATGTGTGTTGTATATAAAGGGAGTTTCTTACAGAGTGACACAAGTTTAAATCATAATAAAGCAATGAAATATATTTTTTTTATCCATATAACGGGCTGTATTAAAAAGAAAATTTTATGAAATTAATGTTTAAATATAATTGCTGCCATGTAGCCGCTACGGCTGGCGCGTAAAAATTTCAACAACCTTTCGCATACATATAGGCCAATGACTCCGCCGGCCCATAAAGCACCACAACAGTAATTTTCTATGGATGTAAATGGTGTATCGGCAAAAGCTTGTGAATTCTTCTCACTCCAAATGCGACAATTCTGTTAACTTACTTCCGTCTAGGATTCTTGTCAGGCAGCAGGCTAAACTGGTGGCGGTAAGACTCAATGCACTAACAGGGTGGAATATTGTTCCCTCGGGGCACTCCTCTATTCTTTTAGAGGAACCTCGGATACGAGACAATATCAATTACACCTCACCGCGACTGGAACTACACAGAGACTTCCACACGGTGATCCCAAGTAGGGATGACTGGGCCTCTGGCGAGGTCATCCCCAGTGGATAGGTGGAAGTCTACACTGATAGTTCCAGGATTGGTGATAAAGTGGGGTGTGGGATCTATTCAGAGATGATCGCCCTCTCCATATCCCTTCGCCTCCCTGATTATTCCAGCGTTTTCAGGCCGAAATAATGGCTATATGTCACGCTGCAAAGGTGATACTTCAGGGTGACACTACCACTGCCAGTATCACCATATTATCTGACAGCCAGGCGGCGGTCAGATCCCTGTCGAGTTTGACCACAAACTCCAAAATTGTCCGCGACTGTCGCGATACCCTTGTCGCACTCTCGAGACAGTGCGTCGTTAATCTGATTTGGGATCCTGGTCACAGGAACAGCACGGGTAATTGTACTGCGGATGAATTGGATAGGGCGGGCATGTCTCTGCTGAACGTTCATCCTCATGTGGGAGTGGGTATACCTCTTTCCACCGTTAGACTCTTTATTAGAAGGAAACATTTATTGGACGCGACCCTGTCCTGGTCGCGGGAGGAGTCTTGTCAAATTTCTAGACTCACCTGGCCCAAGTTGGACTTGAGGCGTTCCAAGCAACTCTAAACTGAACCGCAGGGACATCTCTCCGTTGTATCTGTCCTCACGGGTCACTGCGTGATGGGCAGGCATGCAGAGAGGCTACGCTTGTCTGCAAACGACTTCTGTCGTGGCTGCGGGTCGATTGAGGAAGAGGAAACTGTGGTTCACTATACTTGCCAGTGCCCTTCTGTGGCCCGACGAAGATTTCTTACATTAGGATCTCTTTTTCTCGATGGATTGACTGACCTGTCCACCCGGGACATTGGTTCAATTGCCAAATTCATTAGGCTCTCTGGCTGGTTTCCAGCATAATTTTCTGTGGAAGTAGTGCTTCTTATGTGGAGCCTCTGGCTATCAGGGCTCCCTGCATCATGTATTATCACAACGGGCCGCTATGCGTGCTCAAGTGTGCCTTGTCATTACGAGGCTGCCCCTTCCTCCTATCCTATCCTAAGAAAACATTCACTATTATTGGTAGGCCTAATGCGTGACAAAAATCTTAATAAATAAATCCAATATCAAGATATTAAAGTGATATAATAAGTATTTTATTTGTATTTAATAAATTATTAATTTTTTCTATTTTATTTTTTAGCTAAAATTGCCAGTAAATGACGATATACAATAAAAAATGCCTAAAAATAGAACTCTGATATATTTACTGTTGCTTTTAGCCAATAGCGTATTAATTATATGTAAGTTGATACGGTTTTCTTTTTTGTTGCTAAAGAATTGATAAACTAATTGGTTTACTTTAATACCTTAAGGTGAAACAAATTATCCACCCATATTCCGTCAAGTCAACAACAATATTGTACTGTCGGAAAATACACCTGTAGGATCTGTGATCTATCAATTGGAGGGCTCTGATCCAGAAGGTAGTAATGTTACTTTTGGCTCTATAGGTTCAGAACATTTCGAAGTTGATCCTATATCGGGTAATATAACACTTATTAAACCTTTGGATCGTGAAGAAAAGGATAGTTTAAAATTCTTAATTACTATAAGAGATCAAGTATCAGAAGATGGTGAATCTGAGTATGATAATATTGTACAAGAGACTTTAACAATTATAGTATCAGATGAGAATGATAATGCACCAGAATTTCAAAATGTAAGCTAAACCAAGTCGATTAATAGTAGATCATATTATGAATGTTCTTGTTTATTAATTAAAGACACCCTATGGTGCTGATGTTAATGAAAATACTCCAATTGGTACGGTTATATTCAATTCTATACTGGTAAAAGATCGTGATATAGTTGGTGAAAGTTTAGACTTAAAATGTATACCCCAAGAACAATCACCGGATGCCTGTGATAAGTAAGCTAATGCGCCTAAACAGACGAGTATCAAGAAATTAACTTAAAAACCATACAAATTTATGTATTTTTAGATTTCATTTAGATATTTTAAAACGTGAACCAACTATTTTAACAGCCAATGTGGTTTTAAAGCAGTCTTTAAACTACAATCAACGCACAATTTATCACTTTCTCATAGAAGCCACTGTAAGTTGTTTTTATAATTGTGAAATCTATTTCTCTAGTTTAAACTCTGATTTAAAATTTCGTTTCTTATTTTTGTTCTGTTTAGGATGGTGTCCATAAAACTCAAGCGAATTTTGAGGTGCGCGTTAAAGATGTTCAAGACAAACCGCCAGTATTTTTAGAATATAAATCAAATGTTATTGATGAGGATAGTCCCATAAACACTTTAGTTTTAAAGATTCAAGCACGTGACGGCGATACTGGCGAACCAAGAAAAATTGTTTATGATTTGTTAACCAGTAGGTTTTGTATTTTAAAAATACATACTCGTATAAATAAAAATTAATTTAAAAACTTTTTGTCTTGCAAAGATCCTATGGACTATTTTCTATTGGATGAACATACAGGAGAATTAAGAACAGCCAAACCTCTTGATCGTGAAGCATTGCCGGATGGTGCTGGTATAATGAAATTAACTGTCAGGGTAAGTATTATTTATTTTACGTGTATAGGCACGTGCCTTAAAATTGTATTTTTTTATATTTTGTAGGCCCGTGAAGTTGTTAATGGTGTGCCCAGCAATGATGCTATGGAAAGTAGCACTACTACCGTTACCATTACTATACGTGATGTTAATGATTCTCCACCCACTTTCAATAGTAAAGAATATGAGGTTGCTTTGCCAGAAAACACGGCCATAGGTACTCCTCTTGCTCTGGATATGAATGTAACCGATCGTGATGTGGGCATAAATTCCAAATTTGCATTGCGACTAGAAGATGTTTCAGAAGTTTTTGAAGTTGAGCCAAAACTAGTAACAGGATTTTCGCAAGTTCATATACGTGTGGCTAATGGCAGTTTAGATTATGAAAATCCTAATCAACGTAAATTTATTGTGCTGGTTGTAGCCGAAGAGACTGATACAAATCCGAAATTATCTTCTACTGCGACAATAACTGTTACTGTGTTGGATGTAAATGATAATAAGCCTACGTTTGAGCAGGAGTCTTATTCTGCTGTGATATCTGAATCAGCTTTACCCGGCCAATATATAACCACTATAACGGCCAAAGATATGGATTCGGGTAATTTTGGTGATGCTGGATTACGTTATAGTTTATCAGGTAATGGCGCTGAATTGTTTGATGTCAATGAAAAGACTGGCGTGGTGACTTTAGCCGATTGCACAAAAATAAAAGAACATGTAGCAGATAATAACAGACGCAAGCGGCAATTTGAAGATATGACCAGTTATTTGGCGGCCAACATGCACAATAATGATGAATTTAATGATGCTGACTATGAGTATAGACTGCTCAATACTCCAGATGCTATAGATGTTAATAATGAATTGATGAATGATAAGCCGGATATAACAAAGACTTGTTTGGATTATGAAACAGAAAATACATATTTTTTGTCCTACAAAGCCACTGATGATGAGGGTCGTGGTACAAATTCGGTGGTCTCTTTACGCATATCTGTACAAGATGCTAATGACTCACCGCCAATATGCGAAAGTCCTTATTATAGAGCTTCTGTAGATGAAGGTTCTCATGTATTTGAGGCTCCCCTAATTGTAAAGGCCCGTGATGCAGATACAGTGTCCGATATAACTTACAAGTAATATAGTTTTCTTTTGTTTTTTTCTAAAACTGTTTTGTTTGAAAATAACATTTTTTTTTTTTTTGTTAGAATTAAAGGCGATAAGCTTATACAAGATACTTTTGCCATAGACAATCAAACTGGCCAGATTACCATACGTCCCAATGCTACTCTCGATGTTACTCACATGAAAAACGATAATTTGGTGTTTTCAGTAGAGGCCAATGATGGTTTATTTTCTACTAATTGTCATATAAACATAACCGTCCGAGATGTTAACAATCATGCGCCACACTTTCTATCTGATACTTATTCGGCGGTGGTAGAAGAAAATTCCGAAATTGGACGCAGTGTTCAAAAATTAGAGGCAGAAGATTTAGACTCTGGCATAAATGCTGAAATAAAGTAAGTAAAAATATTGAAAAGACTTTAAAAAGAATTTCAATTTATGGCTTTTTCTTTAGATATCGTATACAGCAGGGCAGTTTTGATGATTTTCGTATAGATGAGTCTACGGGAGAAGTTTTTGTGTCACGCAAGTTGGATTATGACAATCGTAATACTTATCAAATTGAAGTACTGGCTATGGATTTGGGTACTCCCAGTTTGTCGGGTACTGCAACGTTGACAGTGAGCATTATAAATAGCAATGACAAGGATCCCTACTTCACACCAGCTACACAACATGCAGAGGTAGGCCATTACTTTTATAAAAATTAATTTTTTTAATAGAGATCATAATGTAAACCTTATAGGTACGAGAAGATACCCCAGTGGGCACCGTTTTCTATACCCTTATGGCTATTGATCCAGATGTCTCGGCTAGAAGTGCTTTGGACTTTGCAGCTGTTGGTCTTTCTGCTGTAGATAAAGATGGTAATGAGGTGGTAAACAGTGAACAATTTAAAGAATATTTTACCATAACGCGTAGCGGTCAAGTGGTGGTAAATAAGAAACTCAATCGTAACTTGTTCGCGGTAAGTCATCTAGAAAAGCTTGAAATATCAAAAATTATTGTTTTCGTTTCTTTAATTACAGGTTATACGCATTAATGTCTTGGTTACCGATAGTACAGCCCCTACAGTGCAACAAGGCAGTGGTCTACTTATAATACAAATTATAGATGTTAATGAAAATGCTCCGGTAAGTTTGCCAAAAATCATTATTGTAATTTTTGTGTTTTAATAAATATTTCTGGGGATTCTGTTAATTCGAATTTTAATTGCTTAAATTTAATATACTGATAATAATCCGAGTAGATATTTCTGTAAATGAAAATAAATTATCATAAAATACTATTGTTTTTACAATACTCTTATAAAATACTTACAAAGCTGCAATAGCAAATATGATTTTAAATAATTTATTACTGGCCATTATAATAAATATACTCATTTTTCCTACCGCTACTGTCCTTATAGTGCTAAATCCTAAAATAATTTCACTAAAATTTAAGGCGATATGATCTATAGTTTGTGCGATTAAAGCTGGCAATAAGAGATGTGGCAAATCATCGGTTAGTATGGGAAATCTTAGAAAAGAAGAGAAAACAAACATATAATGGTAAAATATACTGTTATATGACTGTTATCTTACAAGGCTGTAACATTTGCTGCCAGTGTTATATAGCCCATAACAAATTTGATTTCCAAATACAATGTTATCAGCATTACCAATACACGATGACACAAATCACAATCACAGTGTAGAGTGCAGTTCACCTCTTCTAATTCATTTTGCAATTTATAGGGATTTAGAGTTGCCGCTTTAAAAAGTGTTATAAAAATATTAATGCATAAAATTTTGAATTTTAATAATTCCAAATTCATTGTAATTTTTTTTTTTCTTTTTGTTTTTTATTGTTGAAAGAAATTTTGTAAAAAATAAAAATATTAAAAGTATTTTGAAAAATTTCCTACATACGTACCATGACGAAATAATAAAAAGGTGATGGCAAGGTGGCAACAATACAAAAACAATGGGGCATTTTGTTTTTGCTTTTGCCTCTCGAAATGTCAAAAAAATATTCACAAGTGTGTACGAAAAATAAAATAAAAAGTAAATATATAAAAATAGTACAAAAAATTCTACAATCAAAAAAATTCTAAAAAACAGAAAAAACTTTGGAAAAAAAATCAAAAAAAAACTAAAGAAATACAGAACAGCTTTGACACATCCAGGTTTAATAGGTTCTTCATCACCACCTGTATTATTTCGTCATGATACGTACATGTAGGTATTAAAGCGAGTTGATTATAAGGTGTGGGCTGTTTTACAACAAACAGAATAATGAAATTTGTTTTGACAACTTCTACCCCAAGACCGAGTCATATAGAATCCGTCATACATTGAACTTTGCATTTTTTAACTGACAAGTAAATTAAAATACATATTTTCTCATAAGTTTTGTTTCATTCGTTACTTTTCCGTTAACGCAACGGATAAAAGTTGGGCAATTTTTAACTTTTAGCGTACGTCGAGTATTTTGAATCAAAAAAAAAACAAAAATGGAAAATATATAAATTAACAGCCTGTTTCTAGAACACCAATGGTTTTTGACATTTGTCTTTTTATATGAGAAACACTAACAAATTTGACGAATGTCAAAAATCATTCGTGTTCTAAAAACAGGCTGTAATTGTTTTTTCGACAATAGTAAACAGGAAAACCGGGATAAACTGAAGAAGAAAAAGTCATGAGTTTTATAAATTTACTTTTATAAATTATCTTACAAAAATATGCTTTAAAAAAAATTTTAGTTTTTACTTTTGATTTAGTATCCACCAAAGTACTCATTGTAACTACCACATACGTTAATACGTAACAAAGTAATACGGATTCTATGTGACTCGGCCTTTATTAATATAGTGCAAGATATTCTGACAGCTTGTACCAGCAACAATGAATAGACAGCTTATTGCCTAACCACACCTTATATTCAATTCGCCTTGGTAATTGCGTACTTTGGTTTAACGTAAGACCTATATATCTATTTATAAGGTCAACATAATTTTACAAGAATACAACCACACAAAAAACAACAGGCATTTTGTTATTGAAGGACGATGGTGATATTGTCAAAAACAACCAGTGCTGTAATTTTCGAATTGAAGAAATTTCTTAAATATATGAAAAAATGAAACACTGATAGGAAAAACAACAAAAGTAATCACAGTTTTGACAATTGATCAATTGTTTACAATCATTCATGGCCTATTGATAAGGTCAACTCAATTCTCAACCAAATTTGAATTCAACATTTCAATAATTGTCAAGATTATTTGTATATATATTTGTTATTACTTTTACCAGTGTTATCGTTTTTATTTCTATATATTTGTATATAATTAGGGGTTTTCTTTGTTTTAAAAATGGCAATTCTGGCTGTTTTTGACAATACCAGCGTTGTCACACTATAACCCTAATTCACATGAGCCTAAGAATTAAGCTGAATTTATTAATAGGCCTTGGAGTAATATAAAAGAGGCGTAACTTAATTTTTTGTTGTCAATCGTCTCGAGTTAATGATGCCACTTTAGGTTTACGACCCCAGATTTTTCAAGTTTGCAATCCGTTTTCGGATATCTCGTCCAGTTTCGGAGGAGAAAACGGATTGCAGATTTTAAAAATTTCGGTGTCAAAAACCTAAAGTGGCGTCATTAGGTCGAGATATATAAAATGGCGGATAGAGCACATAAACTTCCGCACGACAAAATGGTCTCGAAATGCAAGTTCGAATCCCAGTAAGAGTGATAATTTTTTTGTTTCAAAAAAATTTTTTGTTAACTATGTATTTAGAAAGAATATAATTCAAATATATGATTTATGATTAAACTAAATATGTACAGAGAACACAAAAAAAACTCTGATGAGACTACCGTAGCTGGAGTCGAAAACATGTCCAATTCGGCTTTTGTACAAATTCTTCACGGACGCCATTATATCCTTTGATTATAATAAAATCATTGTAACAAAACAATCTAAATTCTTAATAGAATTTTGTTTTTATCTAAATAAAGTATTTCTGTTGAAACACATTTTACTTTACTGAGAAAGGAAAAACTTCACAATTACTATTTTAGATAGAAAAAAGTTTTATTTATTTTTAGTGCAAATCAGCTGTTTCGCCAATTCAAAATACACGGAAATAATGCTCACGTTTTGCGATTGCATTTCGATTCGAATCGAAAATGCTTTCGAAAGAAATTTCCCATTCGAAAAAATCCATAATAATGTATACAAAAAAGTTTCGAAAATTAGTAAATTATTACGAATTAGTAAGATTTGCGATTCGAACCGAAATACAAAGTAACCCCCAGGGTTGTAACTTTACTATCATGAATGAAAACCTCAAAAAAAAACTTTTTTAAAGTCTAATTTAATTTCAAATATGTATGTGCGTTTTTTAGAAATTCAGCTTACCTTGGACCATTGAAAATCCTATAATAAAACTACAAATGGAAGAAGAACAACCAGTAGGCACTGTACTCACCACTTTACAGGCTTACGATGAAGACTCAACCATCGGTGAATATGATATTTCGGCCAATGATTACTTTGATATCAATAAAACAACGGGTGTTATTACACTCAAAAAACGCTTAGACTATGAAACTATTAAAGAAGTGAAATTTGTTGCAAACGTTAGTGATACAGGAGTGCCATCATTAACATCTACGGCTGATGTTATAGTTGATGTTATAAACCTCAATGATAATGAGCCACGATTCACACAAATGGAATATTTTTTCAATATCACAGAAAATTCTCCAGTTGGCACGGTAGCAGGCAAAGTGGAAGCATTTGATAAGGATTTAGGAGCTTTTGGAGAGATAACATATTCGTTAATAGGAGAAAATAATAAATATTTCACTATTGATTCCTATACGGGTAATATAATGGTAGCCGATTCCTCTATATTGGATAGGGAAAAGGTAAAGCAAATCACCTTGACGGCAGTGGCTAAAGATAAGGCACCTTTGACGGTACAAAAATCTACAACAGCGGCAGTAAGTTTTATCTTTTTGTTTGTTTCTAATTACACTTCGAAATAGCAATACATGTAAATAAAATATTTTTTTAGATTTATTTAAATGTTTTGGATGTTAATGACAATGCTCCCATATTCACACAAGACGAATATACCTCAACAGTGGCGGAAAATGCTGCCGTGAATCCACCAGCTGCCTTATTACAGGTTAAAGCTTATGATTTAGATGAAGGCATATTTGGGGATGTACGCTATGTAATAACAGCGGGTAATGAGCAGCAGCTGTTTAAATTGGATTCTCAAACGGGTATTATATATCCAGCTCGTAGTCTTAGCAATCAGAAAGGTGTATATGAATTAATAATATCGGCTAGAGATAATCAAGGTTCAGGTACCATGGAGGCTTTTACTAAAGCTATAATAACAGTTAAAGGTGTTAATCAGCATAGACCAGTATTTTTAATACCGGCTTTATCGAATGCCACTATAGAAATACCCGGGGTAAGTAAGATATTTACATTTAATTAAGGCTTAACAAAAATATATTATTTTTAAACCTTTGAAGGATACTGTAAAAAAAGATTATTTAGTTTTAACTGTGAAGGCCGCCGACAACGATACCGATGAGAATGGCAAAATATTTTATCATTTACAAGTTAACGATCAAAATCTACAAGAAACAGAAGAGTTTAGAATTGATAATGAAACCGGTGAACTGAGAACAAATAAGGAACTTAATCGCAAAGAGAAATCGAAGTATGTATTAAAAAATGTATTTAAAATTTAGGTTTTTTATTTTTATATGCTTTTAATATTCCTCTATTTTTTTACTATAAATTTAGTTTCGATCTAATTCTGGTAGCCCGTGATTCTGGTACTCCTACTCCTTTTGAAACTTTACGTTTCCTTACTATCAGTATTATAGATGCCAATGAGAATAGGCCAGAATTTCCTGACTCCAGTAATCCCTATCGTATATCTATAGTAGAGAACAATTCTCGTGATATTAAAATTGGTAAAATCCAGGCTACTGCTCGTAATAAACATAACAAGGATGTCTATTATTACATGCTTTTGGGCAATGAAGATGGAGCCTTTGCTGTAGACAAAACATCCGGTGATATTTACACCAATAAATCTTTGGATAGGGAAACTACAGACTCGTATACTCTTTATATACTGGCTAGTATTAAAAGAGATCTTCATATATCGGATGAAGAAAGAGCAGCATTTTCCATTAAAACTTTAGATCGTGATAATACCGTGGCAAAAGTTATAATTACAGTATTGGATGAGAATGATAATGCACCCGTTTTTATGCAAGATGCCTACTATGCTGGTGTTAATTCTAAAGCTAATATTGGTTCAGAAATTATCCTCGTAAATGCTACAGATGCTGATATTGGCAAAAATGCACAAATAGAATATATGATAACCTCATCAAATTTATATAAATTTGGTGCCAATAAAACAACAGGCTCGATAGTGCCAAGTCCATTTGGTAAGAAAAAGATAGAGTTAGAATATGTTTAATGATTTATTATATTATTTTTAATTTAATAATAGCTATTACAAGTGAAGGTAGAATATCTACTGGTGCCTTTATGGCTGAATATAATCAAGATCGTTTCGAATTAGAAGTTGTAGCCAAGGAGGTGGAGGCCCCACAACGTATAGCGCGTACCAAAGTTATAGTATGTTTCTTTTTATTTTCGCAAATGTTATTGTAATTTATTTAAATTCACTTTACAATTATTAAAAAGGTATGGATTTACGATTACAGTCAACTGGTACGTGTTATACTTTCACGGCCACGTGAGGAAGTTAGTCAACAACAAGATGAGATTATTGCCGAATTACGTAATGCCACCCAACATCGTATTATAATTGATGAATTACGTTATCATGTAGATTCTATGGGTCGCATACGCATGGATTGGTCTGATTTATTTTTCCATGCTGTTGATCCCAATACAAAACAAATATCACCTGTCGATGAAATTCTTAAAGTTATAGATGCAAACTATGATTATTTAAGGGTAGGTTTTGAATTGTACTCTTAAGAAATCTACAAATGTATTCTTGTTTTTTTTTCTAGGATTATTATTCTGGTTTTGCCATTGAAAATGTTGTTCCCGCGTATATAACCATAGTGCAAGAAGAGTTTGATTTAGCTGTAGCTGGTCTAGTCGCTTTAGTTATTGTGCTTTTTGTGGGTGTAGTTAGTTTTATTGTACTCTGTTGTTGTCTTAAACATTGGTGAGTTTTAAAAATTGGTTTTGATTTTTCTATAAGTTATTTTAATTATATTTTAATTATACTTTCCAGGAATCTATCTGTGCCTACTGAAAATCGTCGCAAAGAAGCCTTAATTAAAAAACAAATTATTGAAGATTTAAACACCACAGAAAATCCTTTATGGATTGAACAGTAAGTTTAACAAATTGCTTATAAATGTATTTAGTGAGATCTGTAAGAAGATTCTATTTGAGATCAAGGGCTGTAACAGCCTGGTGCTACAGGGAAAAAAATAAAGTATTAAACAAAGATTTTTAAATGTATAAAATGAAATCTGTACTTCACAACTGAGGAAATTGAAATCGAAGGGTGATTAAAAACGACACTTCAAAAATGATTTTTAAACACAATGAACCGAAATTATTTCTCAATATGATAAAAATGGTGGAATATATCGTCACAAGAATTAAAGAATGCTGTAACTGACGAAAAAATCGAAAATACGTTTTTGGCATCATTTTTGTCAGAAAAAAAATACTCGTCGATTGGTCCCGGTCCCAGATTTCTATGTTGAAAAGAAATTCACTTACGCCGTCTGTGTTTTGAAAAATATCAGTGTCTTTGTTCTACTTTCATACGGGTTATTTAGCTCTGGTGATTCTATGTTTTGTCAGTTACAGCGTTTTTTAATTCTTGCGACGATATATAAGGGGGGTGCGTGGTATAGTGGTTAAAGCGCTCTCACAAAAATACAAACGACCCAGGTTCAAATCCCAGTAAAGGTCTTTTTAAAATTATAATTTAAAATTAAGAGCTTCTCCCTCTACCCCCTCCAAGAAGACCATTTACAAAGAAACCACTCCCCGACATTCCACTCTATTCCACCTTAACAAATGTCAACAAAAAACGAATGATCAGGAGAAAAGCGCCACCTATTGGGAAATAGCAGATAACATCTAAACCTACTTAGCGAAGGAACTCACCACACAATCAACATGCAACGATGAGGCAATTAATGTTGATCATTCAAGGGTGAAGGTATTACACTGGCCTTTGAATAATCAATTCACAGCAATTTGTCTCATTCCTAAGGCGCTTAATATTAATATAGGAAAAAATATATATGTACTGTCCTTTCCCAAAAATTCCAATACAATGCACAGAATCAGTATAGGTTTACCCCTGAGTATTGGTCTCAATAAAAAAAAAATATGTTAAAATAAAAAGAAGTAACTTAATTACTTAGCTAGCCATAAAAACCCGTTAACGGGTTTCGGCCTGCCTCAACACTAGTCTCCAGGCGACTCTGCTAATTGCGTGCCTTCTCCAATTAGTCACACCAATTGATGACAGGACTTCATTCACCTGGTCTTTCCAACATAAACATGGTCGTCCTCTACGCCAACGTCCAGTGACCTTCGCATCGAAAGCTTTTTTCGCTGGAGCATATTGCTCCATCCAAACAATATGGCCGTAACCTGGGAGCCGATACTTTCAACATCCCTACTCGTCAACAACATGCACTTCGTCTTACTGTAATTTTTTTTTCAATGATAGCCGGAGCGATAGTTTCCAAACGGACACTCTTCTAAGATGAAGTAACAGCTTTGTAAATCAAAGCTGACTTAAACACACACAGCGACACGTTGTGATTCCACGACGCGTCAGATCTGATCAATCAGGGCGGTTACTTTGTATTTCGATTCGAATCGAAATTGCTTCCGAAAGAAATTTCCCATTCGAAAAATCAATAATAATGAATACAAAAATTATTCGAAGATTCGTAAATTTTTACGAATTTGTAATATTTTCAATTCGAATTGAAAGGTAAACCCCCAGTTCGGGATAAACGGTCTCCTTAACTTGATCAGAGATATTGCTTAAAAACAAAATCCCGTAACATGACGCTGTTGTAAATATGCTTCACAAGCAACTGTAGTAATCTATCTTGTTAATTTACTACTACAAAGAAACAGCTGATTAGCGGTTTTTACTCTTCTTTATAGAGACCCTTGCAAGTCTTGCAGATGTAGCAAAACAAGTCATACAACAAAAAATATAGACAGATATGCTAGATTTGCTACACCTTACAAGAGAATAACATAGATTTTACTTATTATCTTTTCAGTTTTAAAAAATAAGTAGTAAAAAACTAGTATTGTAAATTTAAATACTACTAAGAACTATTTTTGATTATTTTCACTTTTTTTATTTTAGAAAACTAAAATTGTACGAAGAACAAGAACTCACAATGCAAGTATTTTCAGAACCTGATCACATATCCACCTCTGATGTGCCGGTAAGTTTAAACGATTATCGTATTAATTTTTGTTTAAACTAATATGTTAATATGTCTTTGAAAAAAAAATCCTTAAAGGGCCACATGGATCATTGTGGTTCCATAGATCATGTACATCAAACCGTGGACAATACCTATGCCACCATACAACCCAGACATGGTAATCATAGCTCTAATCATAGTGGCGCGGGCCAAAGTAGTATAGGCCTTAATGTAGCTTCAAATAATGTCCATAATAATCATCATAGTCGCAGTGGTATGGAACCGCTTCAACATATAAGTGATTTTGCCGATTATGCAACGTTACGTAATAATCGCGTACCTTCAGTAAGTTCTGACAATTTGTGGTAATGAAGTACACTTTATTCTGATTAAATGTATTCTTTTTTTCCTAACTTAGATGTTCGAATTTACCGGTTCAACATTCCAGGCACCAATTAGGGATGGTGATGATGTAGTCACCGAATTAATTTAAGCTCATAAAACAAGCACACAAATATTATGTTTCTTGAATAGTAGTTTTAATATTTTTGACTAAATAATTGGTAGACTATCAAAATAAATAAATTAAATTAGTCGGACATATTCTAAAAAGCGAATTCGAGTGAAATTATTCGTTTTACAGAACATAACCGATTACATCCCTCCATACTTTTGTGAAAGAGCAGCTATTTAAGTTTATACAAAATTGTAATTTTTTAATTTGCTTCATACATATATATTTTATGCAAAACTATAAAGTATTTAAATGACAATAAATTTTTTAAAGAAATTAAAAAACAAAATTTTGCATAGAGCAAAAGTAGAGCAGCAGCATTTATAGAAATTATTAAGCCACTATAATAATAAAGTATTTCAAAACCTTGGCATTATAAATTAAATGCTTATATACACTTTCATATATAATATTTATATACATACTCTAACGTAATTGAAAATATTTTTATATGCATATATATAAACAGAAAGAATTTATTAAACTTTTATTATATAGAAATTTAAAATTTGACTAACAACAACAACAAACAAAACAAACTTGACCACTATAAAATGTAGTTTTTGAAAAAGAAAATGTTTTTGAAACTATTTTATGACAAAATTTGCTTTAATATATGTACTGAAAAAATGAAACATAAGATATGTAACTAACGAACTGAGTGAGTGAGTAAAATGTTAGTGATTTAAACTTTTTACTTGTTTGTAGCTCAATCAGTATTAAACCAACTATTTACTAAAATTTATATTTTTATGAATAACTTAATAACTTTATTTTTCATTAAAAAATTCTTGGTAGTTTTAAGTTTATTAATAAGTTATTTTATTATTTAACTTTCACTTTCTCTTTTTTTATATTTTTAAGTTAATTTTTATAGCCCATCTTGCTTTTTAAATTTAAATATTGTATTTATAGATACGAGTATATAGTTTATACTATAGAAAACATAATATTAATTTAATTAGTCCATTAGTTTCTAAGTAAACATACATATATACTACATACATATAAACAAAATATTTCTTTTTGCATAAGTACAAATTATAAAGCTTCCATTTATAAAAGGAACACAAACGAAAAGTAATTGCAAATAGAAAGAAGTAATAATAACTCAATAAGATAAAAATGCAATAAAAAATATTTTAAAAAATGTAAAGCATAATGTAAGGAAATTAATTCGTTTTGGTTTATTATTAAAATACAATATTATGAAAGTTTTGTCATTTGAAAGTGGTAAGCAAAACTGAATTATCTGATATGTGATGGAAAACCGCGACTATATCTGAAATGGTTCATAGGCTGGCTTCAATTGTGGCATACTTCCTCCAACATATCGGCCGGTTTCTAACGTATATTTTCTTCAATATTGGCTTTTAGTGTATAACCTTTGTGGGTTTGCCCCTATAGAGATGAGCCTTAACATAGCCCCATAAAAAATAGTCTAAAGGCGTTAAATTGCACAATCTAGGCGACCAATTGTTCGACCCTAAACCTGACATATACTGTTCAACGAACTCTTGAGTAGTGCTGTCAAATTCTGCTACTTTTCATTCCTCGATAGTATTGAGTACTTTCAATACTCAATACTATATACTCAATACTTTTAACGGAGAAAACAATTTCATAAAGTATTGTGTTTTTAGACAGAAATTTGTTTGGCCGTTAAAATTTAAACTTTCCGTACAACTTCGGAGAAAAAATAAGACTCAAAGTATTGATTAGTTACTTTTAAGTATTGAGTACCCAAAAATTAGTACAAATACTCGGTACCCATTGCTCAATACTTTGCCAGCACTACTCTTGACTGTTTGTGTGTTGTATGCGGCACCATCTTGTTGAAACCACAAAAAAAAAGAAGTTGATTCGCCTTAGTTCCACGAAATAAAATTAAAAAATTGAAATATTCCATTTTTTAATAAAATCTCTCTGATTCGGAATACAGATCAGCAGTGAATATCACCATATATTTTCCAAATCAAATAAGACTTAAATTTACTATCATATTAAAAGTTCCTTTAATCAATCGTTTAATATCCATTAACATAATTGTTTTCATTATATATTTTTTTTAATAATTAAGGCATTTCATTTGTCTTTAATAAAATTTTCGATTTCAATTCCACTTCATTTTCGGAATATATATATATATTTGGATATATTCATTGTAATTTGATGCCGAGTAAAAAAATATATTTTAAAAGCAAGAAATATGTTTTTTTTATTACAATCAAATTCTCTTGAAATTGTTAGTTGGGTTGTTGATATTTTAGAAAATATGATACTGTAATCACCCTGTTTTTGAAAACGTATGTTCTTACCATCTCTGTATTTTATATGACATCAGTGATGAGAAAATTGATACGATAGTACTTCTTACAATACTTTACCAGAAAAAAACCATTGCACTCCCATAATACATTTTGTGATACTCTCAGACCTGCAACAAAAACAAACTGTTGTAATAATTTTTCTGATACTTTTCTTTCCACAAAGCAATACAGAGTTGCTTATTTTGTGTCGCAACAGTAATATAACTGTGTTACTACAATATATTTTGATGTTTAGGAAGTTCCCCATTCCAAACATTATGATATATTTCTATAGCAATAAAATCTTGGTACTTTTGAAATTGATAAAGTACTAACAAGAACTTTTTAAAGACTAAAATTCAAATTTCATTTTCCAACCCTGATTAACATGCCGCTGGTTTGTTTACAATTTTTTACAAATACCTGTGGGAGTGTGGAATCGTATTGAATTAATTGTATTTTTCATTACTTGTAATAAAAACCTAAAGTATGAAATTAAAAAATGTCAATAAAGTAAAAGGTGACCGGCAAGGTATGGATGCTAATGCTCAGAAAGCCGCCCAAATGACGGTTTCCCAATTAAGTGCCGATATTATATGGGAGGTAAGATTTCATGCTTCATTAATATGTATGGGGATATATGTAAACGTTTTAATAAATCTTATTTTATTACTGGTATCTTTATAAAGATTGCTTCTCAATACTGGTCACCAGAAACGGAGGGATCCCATCAGCCCTACGATGCCCAACTTATCGATGATATTTATTTGAGAGAAATTGTGGAACATAAGAATCCCAACAGACGTATAGTGATGCTGGAATTTAGTCAGTATTTTGAAAAGTATTTGTGGCCGAATTATAAGCGCTCCTCAGCCACTCACGAACATTTAATGTCTATTATTTATATGGTTAATGAAAAATTCCGTGAGCGTGTAGATGTTTGGCCAACATTTGAACAATTGCCTGATGAATTTCCAGAATTTTTCCGCCATGTCTTAGAATTGTGTCTTAACGAAGACAACAAAACTGCTCTCAGAGAGAAAACCGCTTTGCTGGTATTTTTAAATCATTGCTTTAACAGCATGGAAATTGAATTGTGTCGCAATCAAATTAAACGTCTAGTTTCGCTATCCATGTGGTCATGTCTGCAGCCAAGTAGGTGTTTTTTTCTTAGAATCTTTCTTTGACAAGAAATCTTACAATTTTACTCTATTTCTCTTATACAGAACGCTTGGAACAAGAGCTGAGAAACATACCCGATTGGCACAGATATTGGCGTAAGTTACAAAAGCGGGAGCAAAAGCAAAAGAAACCAGAAGTTGAGTGGGAACGTCATTTTCTACAGAATCTTATTATACAATTTTTAAATGTTTTGGAAAATTTACCATTGGAGGGGCACATAAGTAACGATACCATATTATATTGTGAACGTTTTATGGAATTAATAATTGATTTGGAAGCACTGTTGCCTACGCGTCGTTTCTTCAATACCGTCCTAGACGATTCTCATCTATTGGTTCGGGCTCAAATATGTAATCTGGTACAGAGACCAGAAGGAAAGTTGTTTGGTCAGGTAAGTGCTTTATAGTAATTTAGCAATACATAAAGCTTTAAAAATCTTAAAGTTCTAAGCGTAAAGTTCGTCAAGCCGGGTACAATTTTCTTTTTAAAAAGGATCAATTAGCTTTATGTGCTTGTGAAATTTAATGAAAACATACATATTAAAACCACGTTTTATAGTTTTAGAAATATTTACTTTTCTTTTTAATATCAATTAAGTACACTTTGAGCAATTTTTGTTTTCTTACACATTCAATGTTTTACATGTTAATAAATGTCTTATTACATAGGTGAGTAATTTGAGTTCCCTCTTAATTAATTAAATACACTAAAATTAAAATAATTAAACAAATTTTCTCAAATACAAATTGATTTCAAAACAAACAAAAAAACCATTTGAATTGTAAAAAGTTGTACTTTTTTTCTCTATTGAACTTAATAAATAATTGGGTTTAATTTTAATAATATATTTTAAATACGATATAAATTCAATATGTTAAAAAAATCAGTTCATGATGCGCATTTGACTTGTAAAAAATTAACAATCATTACAGTTCATATAGTGCATTTCATCGCCCCAATCATTTGAAGAGGGCGGCTCATTGTAACAGCAAGATTTTTTTAGTAGAAACGTAACATGCTTTTGGCGCACTATACAAATGTATAGCAGAAGCGGCGATTGTAATGCATTCACAATAATGTGGGCATACAGGAGACCTTCAAATTTAAACCATGACATGCAAAAGAAAAGCCAATTTATTGACAATACTAAAAGCATTAACGAAAACATAATGAAACTAAAAAGAAAAAAAAAGGTTAAAATAAAAAAGTTCAAAATTATATAAAATTTTTACTTACTTGGCCTTTAACTTATGCTGTATACGTCCATAAACATTGCGACGATTTATTAATTTTAAAGTGGTTACATAGAAAAATATATCAATTACTATTGTACAAGCTATGGGAGCAAAAAATATTGCTATACCCAGCCAACCCATTGTTTCTTGTTCTGCTACAACATTTTCTTGTTTATATGTATCAGCATCCAAAAAGAAATGGGCAAATACAGCCATGATCGCCATACACGCTGTAGACCCCCAAGCGTAAAACGAATAATAGCAATATTTTCTGGCATCTGTTACTCTGAGAAAGACATTACGTGAACGAAATGTTTTCCATATATAATAACCAAAACTGTTAAGCCAAAAGAAAGAAGCCAATATGCTAAAGTATAATATAATATCGGCTACAATAAAACTAACATGACTTGTTAATTCTGTAAATATGCGCACAAGATCTGATGCCTGGGCTACCATTAAACAAACGGCAATTGTTGTTATAATATTGCCAACCAGATCTCTAAAATGGGAATACAATGAGTAATTTGTAAGTTTTGAAAAATTAAAAAAACAACTCACCTTAAAGTTGGCAGTATGAAATAAACAATGGCGATAAACAACAATATAACTATAGATATGACATGAAAAATGGGATTTACTATTTTACCCATGAGGAAACTTGAATCAGTCCATTTGATTTCCTTTTGGGCAAAACAAACATAAACAAATAAACCTTCACTTTGATTATCGTTTGTAGAAATAGCCTAAAATTAGTAGGTATATTAAATAGCATTTAGTTTAGACTTCATTAAAACAAGATCATTCATTACTTGATCATTCATACTTACTCTATCAATACAATATTGGTTACGTTCATAATCATAAGAATTAGTTTTTGAATTTTCGACAAAATCATCGAAAGACGTTGTCGCCACACTGTCTTTATCGTTGGATCCTTTGGTGTAATGGCGTAATTTACCATCATCCAATAAATGCAGTTTATCAAGACTCTACAGAATAAACAAAAATAAAGAAACAACTTTTGCTAATACCTAATTAAATAATGGCTTTAATGTTTTATTACAATTTACCTTTTGATTATCATAAATAGGCCAAGTTTGCATTGAACCACAAATTGGTAAACCAATAACAAATTTATATTTTACCGGCATTTTGACATATTCCCCTTCATAGTTTTTAAACTTGGGCTTATAACGTTCTTGCAAATAAGAGAAAATTGCACTCTTAAATACATACATACATGCATGCATATATAAAAATAAATAAAAATAGAGTGGAATTTTTAATGCAAAGGAGAGACAGAAAACTAAAGTGAAATAGAACATAAAAAAACTGAAAAATCAGAAATTTATTTGTAATTTAAGACCAAATTTTGTAAATTGGCGCTTATATTTTTTTGTTTTCATGTGTGTTTTACCCCTTTTGTTTTTTCTCTCGCCCCTTTGCCTTTTCACTTCCATATTCTTATTACCAATAATGACGCTTTGTCATGCTTTATATTACTTACCACTTTCGTTGTGAACCTGGCTGCATACCGAGTCAATAAAAATTTCAAATTTTTCACAACATTTATTTACGAGGACTACATCTTCATCGACATTATTATTAGCTTGTAAATTGGCCTCTATTATTAAGGGTCCATGTAAAAATATGCAAAATATATAAAATAACCATTTGGTTGATATTTTGGCCATGCTGATTTTAACTTGGTTTACCAACTACTATAACAAATAGTTCCATTGACTAATTGGCTAAAATAACACACATCTGTAGTAAATAGAGTTTTAAAACAAGCCGCACAAAACACTCATAAACACGACGTCATCACCATAAGAAATGTCACTCATAATCAAAGTTTGAAACTCTTGTTTTATTTTATTTCTCTGTTAAGTTTCACTCAATTAATTTCTTCCCCTCTCGGCGTCTTTTATAAACATTTATGCATACTCACACAATTAGATGATGATCTTACTTATTTTCTTAATTTCGGATTTTGTTTATAATTTAATATTGTTGTTGTTTTTATTTTAAACATTAATATACAATTATTGTTGCTTTAAATTTTTGTGTGGTTGTTTTGCTTTCTAAAGTTTGAGTACATATTTATTATTATCCTCATTTACATTTTGTATATACTTTTTACTTTTGTTTACAATTAATTTTATTTTATTACAGTATACCGCTTACTAGCCATTTTATTTCTATTCAACTCAAAAGCCAGATATTCACTGTTATTTTGACTTTAACATTTGCAACTTCTTACTTGAATTTTGTACTTTAAACATTGTTGTTGTTATTCAATTTGCTTTTATATTCTCTCTCTTAACATTACATGCTGAAGAAAAAAGTGTTAAAGTAGCGTTTTTCAGACTTTATTGAAATACCTAAAAAAAGGTTTAAAAAACTATACTAATGGTACTTACATATATATATCTGACCGCCAAAAACAATACAATTTTCGTGCTTAAGTCCAATTATTTGTTTTTAAATTATTAGTAAAGAAGGCAATACATATCGTCGATGGAATTAAAGAACGCTGTAACTGACAAAACCTTAAATGTTCACCAGAGCCAAAAAACTTTCATAAAAGTAGAACAAATACAATGGCATTTTTCATTTCACAGACAGCGTAAGTGAATTTATTTCATCGTAGAAATCTGGGACCTGGACCAATTGACGCGTATTTTTTTTTTTCTGATAAATATGATGCAAAAAACGTATTTTCGATTTTTTGTCAGTTGCAGCGTTCTTTAATTCCATTGACGATATATTCATTTTACTAATTGATTTGTTTTATCTTTGACTTGTTTTATATGTATATTTTTTTTCTATAGCCACTGCTCTAGGACTACTGTGTCTTATATTTTTGTTTTTCTCTGGCTAGGGACCCAATTGTAGTATTGTATATTTTCTCTTAGTATTTTTATTTTTAATTTATATTGTATTACTGTCATTGGTATGAAATGCATCTACCTTGTAATATAAGCTCGTTTTTGGCCTGTATGGCTTTTTATATTACATTTTGATAAATAAATACAGCGCTCATTACTTGGTTTAGTAAATTGAATTAATTAATTTTTCATAGTTTACGACCTTCATAATGATCAATATTTGAATATTTTACGGCTTTATGGTAAACTTTAACATATACATATGCCTTCACATTTAGGTCGGTTTTCACGTCTTAGAGTCCATTCGCATTTGTTGTACCCAGCCATCACTGAGTTCATTTTTTACTTTTCTCTCAAAAACTCAGTTATTTTATTAAACTTTATACTTATTCTATCAGGTCTGTCACACATTTTGATCGAAATGGTTTTGATTCCGTATTTGCAATTTCGATCGAATTTGTTTTACCTTCTACAGAATGTAGAAATACTCTGCATTTAAGGTTTAAAATGGTAATATTGTTCACATCAACAAAAAAAAAAAACATGATTTTCAAAAAGAAAAAAAAATTAAAACAAAATAAATTGACGAGGGCACAAATTAAATCTGTTATTAAAGAAAACACAAATTTAATTTTGATTTAATCTGTTATGTTGCCAGTATGCGAATCATTACTATTTTTATTTTTAATTTTTGTTAGAATAAAAAAATTGTGCGGCATAAAACCATTTTATTTTTATTTAAAAAAATTCTTTTGTACGAAAACGTTGAATTATTATTAAAATGTAGCAAAAATAGTGCCTCGACAAAAATGTTAAAATTTTTGGGCAATTATAATTATGTATATAATATAAAAATAAAACAAACAATTTTAATTTACCTATTAAAAAATGTTTAACGTTGAAAAACCGTTCTTGAGTATCACCGTTTTAATGTTTCATTTATATTGTCAACACAGTTTTCATACTTCTCTATTATTATTATACTGTTAAAGTTTAACTCTCTCTCTCTCACTTTATCCTATCTATTATAATTGAGCACTCCTGTTTATACTCAATTTTTAAGCCAAAGTTAAATTAAATTTGTCAAACCTTGCTTTTTAATGTACGTCTATATATTATATTAATGTATGGATGCGTATACGAATAAATGATATACTTATGTATGTATGTATTATCTTTCTTGTGTGTCTTTTCATCGTATCGAAATTCCGTAATTAAATAGTACGGAAATAAATAATTTACAGTAATAGACTTGCACATTTCTATTGCAATCTGCTTGTTATGATGCATTTTGATGAAACAATGACCCCAGAAGGCCTCAAGACCAGAGTTTGATTTTTTTTATTATACTTAAATTAATTATTAAAAATCTCTTATAGGAAGAGTGCCGGCAAATAGTAGTACATCATATACATACATACATATACATATGTATGTATATACCCTGCAGTGCGCTGGACCGGTCCCAAATTGGTACTTTCACTTATCACTAAGGGACACTGTTAGTCTTTTTACCGGTAAAACGACCGGAGATTTTAACATGTGGTAGTCGTAGAAACAGTCAATTGACCCCCTATAGATAACTATGGGACAGTCTATTTACCGGTGCCACAATATCAATCCCGTGGTTGATGCCGTCGTACCAGTAAATTCTTTTGAGTACAGGCATAACTTCAAATTAACACCTCTTAGATAACAAAGGGACAGAAAAGTGTGAATTGAAACCTCTTCGATAACAAAGGGACAGAAAAGTGTGAATTGACACTTATTCGATAACAAAGGGACAGAAAAGTGTGAATTGACATCTCGGAAGACAACGTTGAGTCAGAAAAATAACCAAAAAATGGGTCAATTGACAGAATAAAACTGCAGGGTACTTACATATATTTCAGTGTTCTAGTTTTGTGTGTTTTTATGCTTTTACACCTTTTTAACAAAAAAATAAGTTTGTTGTCATGGTATTTTCATCGCCTTTTCGTCCAATTTTGTTTGTATTTGTAGCCTTTCAGGATTCCATTTATAGGTGCACCATAAGTTTACATGTAAAAATGATTCCTTTTAAGTCAAAATACCAAATTCAAACTAAATGGTCAATAAGAAAATGTATAAGTAGGTATGTTAATAGTCGTAGGTGAGAAAAATTCCAAAAATTATTATATGCTGGCCATAATAAAGTAGGCATATTCCTTTTTTTGCAGTTATAATTATCTTATAAACCATTCCGAAAACTTAATAAAAATTACATATTGAGGAAAGTACATACATATGTACATGCATAACATGTATGTACATTGTACATATTTCGTGTACTTGAAGTTTCAAAAAAATTTTGGGTTTTCTAGTAGGAATAGTGTAGATCCTCGTTTTTATGATTTAATTTTAAATTTTATTTATCAAATTACATGCATATTTGTTTTTTTTAGCTCCTGGATATGCTAAAATTTTACTCTCGGTTTGAAATTAACGATGTAACAGGCGATTCTTTAACAGATCATGACATGACCCAACTACATTATAATAAAATAACCTCTTTGCAAAGAGCTGCATTTGCAAAATTTCCTGACTTAAGAATGTTTTCTTTAACGAATGTGGCAAATATTGATTCTCGAGAATCTTTGGAAAAACATTTTGGCAGTTTAGATGAAAAAGCTTTGAAAGAAATTGCTTCATTTTTAAATTTAGTGCCAGATGCATTAGAGCCTCCGTTTCAGTGGCATCGTTTAGATGAAGAGTTCCTTAAGGAATTACTAATAACAAGACATGAAAAACGTTGCTCTCAATTGGATGCCCTTAACGAAATGCCTCTTTATCCTACAGAAGATATAATATGGGATGAAAACATTGTACCGTCGGAATATTATACGGGAGATGGTTGTTTGGCTTTGCCAAAATTAAATCTACAATTTTTAACTCTGCATGATTACTTATTACGAAATTTTAATCTATTTCGTTTGGAGTCAACATATGAAATACGTCAGGATATTGAAGATGCGGTTAGTCGTATGCTACCCTGGCAATCGGAAGATGGTGATGTAGTGTTTGGCGGCTGGGCTCGTATGGCTTTACCCATAGCCTCGTTTGCTGTGGTGGAAGTGGCTAAACCTCATATAGGCGAAAAAAAACCTTCTAGAGTAAGAGCAGATATTGGTGTTACATTATCGGTTCGTAGAGAAATAAAGGAGGAATGGGAAAATCTTAGAAAACATGATGTATGTTTTTTGATAACTGTTAAGCCTACTCAACCATATGGTATGTATAGTTTTTAAAATAAAATATAAATATTTTCACCAAATTTTTCTTTTAAGGAACAAAATATAATCCTAGAGAACCTTTTATACCCCAAGTTGGTCTAGTTTATGTGCGTGGCTGCGAAATAGAAGGTATGCTAGATGCCAATGGTCGTGTTATAGAAGATGGACCAGATCCGCGGCCCCAATTGCCAGGAGAACAAAGAACCTATCGTGTTTGGTTAGATTCTAATCAATATCGTTTGGATATGGATTCTTTGCAGGAAGTAAATAATTGTTTGAGGATTTTGTTTAAGACAAAAAGTAATTTTTTTTTAATTCCTTTCAAGGGTGGAGATGATGTTTATGAAAGTTTTAACATCATTATGAGACGCAAACCTAAGGAGAATAATTTTAAAGCAGTTTTAGAAACCATTAGGCATTTAATGAATACTGAGTGTGTTGTACCCTCATGGTTACATGATATTTTATTAGGCTATGGCGATCCAAGTGCTGCTCATTACTCGAAAATGCCCAATCAGGTAGAAAAAAATGTGAACAGAACAATTCTAACGGTTGAATAACTTTCAATTCCCATTTCTTTTAGGAAAGAATTTTAAATTTCAATGATACTTTCCTCTCATATGAACACATAGTTGAAAGTTTTCCTGATTATGAAATAAAATGTGAAATCCCAGAGGATCAACGTAGCGCACCCTTCCGTTTAATATTTGAAGATGTGTTAGAAAAACAGAAATCTGAAGAGGAGGAAACAGAAGATACGAACGAACAACAAATTTCCAAATCAATAATAGTACAACCCTATAAATTTGAAAATCGAGGTCCCTATTTGGGCAATAAACCAAAACAGTAAGCTTATTAAAATTTTGTAAACTCTTCTTGTGTTTCTTTTAAAATCATTTTGAAACCTTTTCTTTTAATAGAAATGTTATACGCTTTACACCTACTCAAATTGAAGCTATACGAGCAGGAATGCAACCCGGTTTGACTGTGGTTGTGGGTCCTCCCGGTACCGGTAAAACAGATGTTGCAGTCCAGATTATTTCCAACATTTATCACAATCACCCAAATCAACGCACTTTAATAGTGACTCATTCCAATCAGGCTTTGAACCAACTGTTTGAAAAAATCATGGCTTTGGATATTGATGAAAGACATTTATTGCGTTTGGGACATGGTGAAGAGGCTTTGGAAACTGAAAAAGATTTCAGTCGCTATGGTCGTGTTAATTATGTTTTGGCCAAACGTTTGGATCTACTCCAACAAGTTCAAAAACTACAAGAATCTTTGGGTGTCTTAGGAGATAATGCCTATACCTGTGAGACGGCAGGATATTTCTATCTGTACAATGTTATGGCTAGATGGGAAAAATTTCAAAATCAAGCATATGCTTTGGAAAAAAGTGAAAATCCTTGTGATTGGCGTAAACACTTTGATGAACAATTTCCCTTTAACAAATTCTTTGAAGATGCTCCTCAGCCATTATTTAAAGGAGAATGTTTTGAGGACTACATGAATATAGCTAAATCCTGTTTCCGTTATATATCCCATATTTTTATGGAGTTAGAAGAATTTAGAGCTTTTGAACTCTTACGCACAGGTTTAGATCGTTCAAAATATCTGCTGGTTAAGGAAGCTAAAATAATAGCCATGACCTGTACTCATGCCGCGTTAAAACGTAAAGAGCTGGTAAATCTAGGTTTTCGTTATGACAACATACTAATGGAAGAATCTGCCCAGATTTTGGAAATTGAAACATTTATACCCTTGCTTTTACAAAATCCTATGGATGGTTTTAATCGACTTAAACGTTGGATTATGATCGGTGATCATCATCAGTTGCCACCGGTTATTAAAAATATGGCCTTTCAGAAATTTTCCAATATGGAGCAGAGTCTCTTTACACGTTTAGTTCGTTTAGGTGTGCCCACAGTTGATTTGGATGGCCAAGGTCGTGCCAGGTCCAGCATATGTTCTCTCTACAAATGGCGTTACAAAAAATTGGATGATTTGCAACATATTTTCGATACTGAGGAGTACTGTACAGCCAATACAGGCTTTTTGCACGACTATCAGCTAATCAATGTGGATGATTTTAATGGTGTGGGAGAAAGTGAACCAAATCCTTACTTTTACCAGAATTTAGCTGAAGCAGAATATGTTGTGGCTGTTTATATGTATATGCGTTTAATGGGTTATCCAGCAGAGAAGATTTCAATTCTAACGACATATAATGGTCAGAAACACTTAATACGTGATGTTATTAATAGTAGATGTGGCAATAATGCCTTAATAGGATGGCCCCATAAGATAACCACCGTAGACAAATATCAGGGTCAGCAAAACGATTATATACTCATATCATTGGTACGTACTAAAGCTGTGGGTCATATAAGAGATGTCAGACGTTTAGTGGTGGCCATGAGTCGTGCTCGTTTAGGTCTTTATATCTTTGGTAGAGTGGGTTTATTCAAAAATTGCTTAGAACTGCAACAGACGTTTAAAATCGTAAGTTAATAAATTTATTTTATAACGCTATTACAAATTAATCTATATTAATTAATTAATCTTTTTAGCTGACAATGCGACCACAAAAACTTCAGCTTGTTGAAAATGAAACCTATCCCACACAGCGCTTGACTAACGATACTATAGCGAAAGAAAATATTACAACCATAGATAACATGACACATATGACCCAATATGTTTACGAAATGTATATGAAAAAATTAGAAACCCTTAAAGATCAATTGCCTACAACAGCTGAAACAAATATCTACTCAGAAATGCCACAGGAAGAAGAAGAGGACATGGAAGATTCTCCCTCTCATACGGAATATGAAATCATTGAAGAACAGCCTTCAACTAAACGTCAAGCAAAGGAAATTACAAATAAAAAACCAGAACCTAAAGTCTTTAAACCTACACCGATAGTTAATGAAATAGCTATAGAAGAGGAGGAAATTGAAGAGACTTCTGCAAAGGAAACTGAACAAAAGGATGACAGTGAAAATGCTAAAGAATAAGCAAAAACAAAATGTTCAAATATATTATAAAGTTTTCCATTAAAAAAAATTAAATTAAAGTCTTATCGAAGATATATGGCCACTCAACATTTATTTTTTAGGTGCTGTAATACCCTCTAATTGGGCCTTTAATTGCGTATTAGTTTTCTTAAGGAAGGCAATTTCCTCCTGATATTTCTTTTCTTCTGAGGCACGCAATTCTGCATTTCTACGTTCAGTCTGCTCGTTTTTCAATTTCATGTCCGTTATGATTTCTTCTAAAGCTTCCTTTTCTGTTTCCAATACCTTTACGCGATCCCTTAACATTTCCTTTTCCTCGTGTGCCTGTAAAGCTTTGCGCATACCAAAAGCCACACTACTACAATATAAAGTTTCATAGGCCTCCATAGACATGGCTATCTCATCACGTATGCGTAAAAGCAATAAACCTCTTTCAGAACAATTTATAGTAACTTGACGTATTATTTCGTCTTGAAATTAAAAATTTTTTTTAATAAATTAATTATAGCGAAATAAATTAATAAACTAACCGAAGCACTGTGAATACAATTCCCGACGTATAGGACAAATACCCGTTTCTCTAGCTTGTGTTTGCTGTAATCGAGTATCTAACATTTCTTGCAAGTTTATTACATCTTGCCTGGTAGCCGGTGTACTCGAAACAGTTTGCTGCCATAGTTGACCTTCTTCTTCCCAGCAGCGCGGTGGTAAAATAGCATTTAAAATTTCCTCAGTTTCCTTTTTGGTATCCAATAAAGCTCCAGCCGTTTGTGGATGTTTTAAATCCTAAACCAGGGTTTTTTACTGCATTATTTAAAAACAATCAATTTTGTTTTTTGCTTACCAATTCCGTGGGTATAGATTTTTTTTCAGGATGTTTTATTACCAAAACTGGATTATTGTAACGTACCAGTGTTTGAAACTGACCAACTGTGGCTGTTTCTCCATCTACTTCCATGTTGTTTTTTCGTTTTTAATAAAGCTGTTTAATTATGTTCGTGGAAATAAAATTTGAAAAAAAATTATGAAATAAATATTTTCAAATAATACGTTTCCGTTGGCAACCAAATTCGAATTAATGAAAGTGTTCTTAGTGTTTTTAATATGTTTACAGAATGAAGTAGTAGAACTTAACAGGTTAATAAAAATTTGAGGAAAATATTTTCGTCAAATAATTTTGATAATGTTGTTCTAAATATAAATTATTTTTACCAAGCAGTTAATGAAACATATCTTTTTCTTAATTAGGGGTTAATAGTATGCATATCTACCGAAATAATAAAAAATTATACATAATGCAATTACATAATGCGCTATAGACTTTTCAGCTGACCTTTTTTTATTAAATTTTATTATAATACATACATACATAACTGGCCTTTACATCCCTGTGTCAGGACTACGGCCTAGCTTCTCGCAGTACTCATGTTGTGTGTGTCAGTTTTTATCCATGAGTACCGGGACATACAGTTTAATGTCGACTCCGAACGACAGACTTGAGAAGCTTGCTCATGGCAATTAGTTACTCTCAGAGCTTTTGCCAGAAGACTGATGAGAGATAGTCGCCGAAAGAAATATTTTTTCATATTTATTTTTTTTTAAGATGTCGGAGCTGAGTGTCGAACCTAGGACTCATGTCTTAGTAAGCCAGCACACTAACCACTAGACCACGGCGACTACAAAAAATACATTTTAAATAAATTTTAAGGCTAAACATCTTTTGTTTTTTTTTTTCTTAAAAATTGAGAAATTTCAATTTTATTATAATGGCAAATATATTTTTTACACAGCAAAAGCAAACTAAGCTACGGTCCCATTAGATAAACATTTTAACACATTTGTCTTTCAATTTTTTAATGGTTCAAGCTATCAAAATTTTATTTCTCTTAAAATTTATTTTTAAATATTAAAAAAAAGCTTGCACATAACAAAATTTTGCCATAAAATATATAAACAAACAAAATAGTGGTGACGATTTTATATCACCATTTCTTTCATAGGCATTCTAATTGGCTACATCATTTAGCCACAGTTAGTTAGACAAAGGCAAAAACACGCCTTTTTGCACAAATATCTCATATTTATACAATTTTACATGTTTTTTTACCTATTGATAGTGTACGATAAACATAATTAATATAGCCACAAGGCAAATATTTGACACTTTTTTATGAAAACTTTAATTTTGTATTGCTTCCAGTTTAATATCCGTCGTATTATATGTGAAACAACAAAAAATCACTCTAATTTATTAGTGTTTTTCATATGAAGAGAAGAACGTCTTAAAACATTCGTTTTCTAGGAACGGGCTGGGCTGTAAATGGCTTCATATTTTTTTTCGATTATTCGTTTTTAAACAATTTTTAAAGAATTTTTATATGAAGAAGTGTTATTAAATAATATTTATTTATTTGCCTATTTATTAAATATTTACTATGCAAAAAAAATTAAAGTAGACTTTAACTCAAAATTTGTATGGCAAATAAAAACTTCACGTCTAGATTTTTATTGTATATCTATATAAAACATTAAACATTATTTGCTTAAAACAAAAAAATTCATTATCTTATTACACATTGTTACTTATTAGCTTTTATTTGTTCCATTCCATTACATTCCTCTATGTCAACTTCACGCAGTCTTCGCACATTGACTATTTTCTTTTGCTGGGAAAAGACGGCTTTTTTTTACATTTGTGAAGTTTAATTTGTGTTTGTGTCATGAAAACAAAAGCATTTATTAAAAATTAAAAGAAAATTATATTAAGCTTATTTATATTTAGTGAAAAAAGAAATAATAATTTTAATTCAAAAACAAACATTTTAATTATGGCCTTGTACTATGAAAATATTGCCGTAAGTATTGTCTTATCAGAAAAAGCGGGAGCAGCGAGCAACAGACTGCGAAATTAATAATAAAAACAATAACAACTAACAAAATGTAAATAATGCTTCCAAATTCCTCCATATTAATGAAGTCCTTTTTCATTTCCATTAATAGAATCGTATCCTTGAACTTTTAAACTTTCCTTTGCTCGATCGATGCTCAGAATTAAATATTCTCTTCGATAGGGGCAATTTGCGAGAATTGCAGGAAATATTTCCAACAATAGTTCAGTCAGTGTTTGGTATTGGCACTGATGGTCTGGGTTGGGGTTTGAGGGCCACCACCAAGGAGAATTCGCCACAATGCTTTGAAATGTTGCACAATTTTTTCTCACCCATGGGACCAATGTTTCGTCTGTGCTATCGTTTGCTAAACGAAGCCATTAAATTTGAATTGCCACTGGAAAAGTTGCCGGTAAGTGATAAAATATTGATTTTAATTTAAAGCACCGAGAACCATTAAAAAAGGTATATTATAAGAACAAGAGTTTCCTTCGAATGGCGAATATGTATATTAAATTAGATTAAGATTCGATTTCACATGCCCAGGACAAAATAGTGTTTCTCAGTAAGTTATTTTGTAAGAAAGAAATTCTAAACAATCACTTAATCGAGCCCCAAATTTATTGCACCCAGTAAGCAAATAGTACAAAAAATTAAAAATAATACCTTATCCTATAGCATATTTGGAAGCTTTAATGTATAAAAAACAATATAATGCTGACACTATTGCTTACAATTTCATTTATTGCTTCCAAATCTTAAAAATTTTCTGCTAGGTGTATCTGCAGTGACATACTACTTCAAAGATTTATTTGATTTTTAATTATTGTATTTAATTATTTTTAATAGTCTTAAGATTTTAATACTGGTATTCTTATAAGAAGTAATATCCATTAAGGAATATGTAAAATTTGATATATTCTGTGTAGAGTGTTGTAAAATTTTTTTGCAAAGCTATAACGCCTATTCTTTCTTTTTTTTAGCAATAGCTAAATAGTTATTTTTGTGGTTGAATTCTAGAAGGCAACTATACTGTAGTTGAACTCTTGTTGCTAAAATATGTATTACAGATGAAAGCTAGCAACCACTATTTTACAATTTGTAAAAATTATACATTTTTGCTTACCATCTGGGAACGCAATTAAAGATCGATTATCTTTCGTAATCGACCCATTAATTTTTTTTTAAGAATTAAAATAAACTACCTATACAAACTTTTAAAATTCAAATAATTTTTCTTTATTTTTTAGCATAAATTAGTTGAACTTTTACAATCGGGTCAATACAATATGTTTTATGCTGATCTTATAAATGTTGATCCATTTCGGAGACAGATTTCATCGTTATGCCTAAATGCCTTTGACTATTACATATTGCATTTTGTAATACATGCCACATATCCCTTGCACAAAATGTATCCGGCTGCTCTACAAGTTCATAACGAACGTATGAAAACTGTTTATTTCTTTTTGACATCAGAATATTTGAGTACATTTCTGCCCAATCGTCCTGATGCCGTAGTTATGCCTACCAATATTTGTGTTAGCGTTAAGGCACCACAATCTATGCCAGTACAACCGTTGCAACCAAAAAAATCACCAAAATATTTAAAAATACCACAAACGAATAATGGTCTGTATGGCAATAATATGACACAAATGAATCAACGTGGTGCTGATGCATCACCCAGAGCTCATGCTTGGCGTACCGAATCTGTATTACATTTTTTTATAGACACTTGGTTGCGTTATGATGTTGATGAGGCGAGAGTAAGTAAAACTAAATACATTTCTTGATTGTTTTTTGGATTGTTTAAAAAAGCGATTACATTATAGGATCTGCCTAGTAGTGAATTTATACGTGTGGTTAGAATTTTGGTTAAGCATACACATGCCTTTGCCAATTCAGCTGCATTGGATCAAACTGCTATGGCTACATTGCGAAAAATGGCTCAACCCATGATGAAGCCAAGAATTTATCCCTTTATCAAAAGCATTATAGGCAGATGGCCTTTAGATAGTTCTTTGTCAGTGGTTTTAGAATTATGGTTAAGTTATATACAGCCTTGGCGTTATAGGTTTGAATTGCAAAATAATAGGTATGTTTGTAAATATGTTTTAACAAATGCTCACACATATTCACAAATTTTGTACTTCTCTTATAGTGTAGCCAATATGGAACAACCTATTAGTAGCAGATTTGATTCTTTTATAGCTGAAAATTTAGTAATATATACACAAATATTTGTGCATATACTGCCACGTTTTGAAAGACTTGATTTTACTTCATTCCCAAATGTTATAATGCTACATCGTTTGGTTAAGGCAAGTTTGTTGTATATGTATATATTAAGTTAATCTATTATATATATAATTTATGTATTTAAAATTTAAAGATTTTTAGCCAAACTAACTTGCCCCAAAAACTATATCAAGCGGAAAAAGCGTATACTGGTAACACCATGGCCTATGAATCACCTCGCAAACATAGTAGCTTTTTAAAGTATGTACATACATTTTTATAATTTATAATACTTATATGCTAAAATTATTTATTGGACACTTTTATTATATTATTAACTTAAAGCTCTGCACCGGGTTCTTGTAATTGGGGTGACAGTTTTTATCATGATAATGTATATATACCCATGTTTGGTCCAGATATACATCAAGAAATTGAACAATTTATTAAAACTGTACATATATCTCGCATGTATATTTTACAAGAAATACATACGATACGTCGTGAACAATTTGATCGACGTATCTCTTTAGGTTTCTTTAAGAAACTCTTTATTAGTTTATTCGAAGATAAATCTCCCGAAGAATTAAAATTACAAGAAATTGATAAAATACCCGATATATTGGAATTGGCTGTACGTTCATTGTGTCAAATGTTTCAAGTGAGTTTGTTGCACATGTTTCTTTTATTTCTTTATGTTAACCATGTTTTTTTTTAGATTGATTTACCGAATATATCAATTGACCAATTGGACTCTCAAATTCCGTCAAATTTAAATGAAACTTTAAATTTTTCGCTATATGACAATAGTGATTATCTAGATTTATCTTCTGTTACACCTAGAAAAATGATGGATAATTTAGCAAATCTAAAACCTTCAATAGATCCTGCCTTGCTGCCTATACAATCGCATGAAGTTAAAATTTTGGTGCGTCTGTTACATCAAATATGCTGTCTAATAAATGAAAAGGTAAGAGCATTTACAGTTAAAGCCCAGTATAACGAATACTCAGTTTAACGAATATCCGATGAAACGAATGGCCAAATTTTCACATTAACTACCTTATACAGCGAATGACAAAAAAAAAATAAGTCTCGATTTAACGAACGACAAAGCAAAAAACAAAATTCGTTACAGAACCGTTAGATTTTTGTGTGAAATAAATAAAATTTATTGAATAAAAATAATAATTAAAGTTTTACTTATACACTGGATTATACGGTTAAAAATTTTTTTTTTTAAATTTCATAACGTTTTTAGTGCTGTTCGATATAACGAATATCTCGGTATAACGAAAGGGCTGAACATTATATCATTCGTTAAACCGAGCTTTGACTGTGTTATTAATTTATAAAAGAGTAAAGTTTTTCGCCTTTTTCTTTGGTTTTACAAAATTAAAGTGGATAAATTTTTCGCAGTTTTTTTTTTTTTTTTTTTGTTCACAGTACTTTTGAAAATGATATCCTTTTCTAATCATAAACCAAATTTGTTTTGACACTTCACTTTTTTCACTCGTGTTTTTTGTTTCTTCTTCTTTTCCTTCAAAGTATGGACCACAATTTCAGAGTTTTTGGGCACGAACGGATTTTATTGGTAAATTATCACGACAAATACTTTACGCTCCCATGACAGCTCAATGGTTTGATAAACCAAGAGGTTAGTATCTTGTATTTATTCTATTTAATATAACACTACCGTGGCCTACACTGACACACAGCATATTGCAATGTTTCAGGTGTAAGTGAACTATGTGAAGAACAAGTACCAGCTCGTTTATGTTTGCGTTTTTTAGCATCATATCGTACATTAGCCTTAATATTTATAGCTCTTCTTATCGGTTATATATTCTTTGGCTCATCTACTTTTGGTTTAATAATATTATTTTTTATAACTGTAATTTATGTATTTATTTCGGCTCTTATATCATAGTGTTGTATATATGAAAAAAATCCAAAGCAAAACAAAATAAAAGAATATATTGTTAAGAAAAAGAACAAAACAGTTTTATTAAAGTTCCTTTTTTTAAGCGTTTCTGGCGAAAGAAAAATTAATTGAAAAAAAAAAGATCACACTTGCTGTTATTCGAACTCGGATATTCAGACAATATGCTGACAATTTATTAAAGTTATTTTAATTTTAAGTATTTATTGCATTAAATGAAACTCTGCGTTTCGTTATAAAAAGGTTAATAGGTTGATTCGGTACAGTTACCATTTTTAGGATACTTTCAACTGGCCTAGTATTCAAACATATTAAATGGAATCTTCTGTTCATCTATAAAAAAAAGGAAGAAATAAAAAATAAACAAACTGCTTAAAGAAATTAATGTTTTCAGTTACCTCTGTTATCATATATTGCATTTGGTTTAAAGCTAATTTGCTACCTATACATGATCTATTGCCTATAGCAAAGGGTAAAGTAGCATGAGGCTCATAAACAGCATTCAATTCTCCAGTATTCTCATTACGCAACCAACGTTCTGGCATAACATTTAAAGGATTTGGAAAATGTTTATCAGAACGTCCTGCCGTAAAAAGTGATAGAAACACTAAAGACTAAACAAAAGCGAATATTTTTTATTTGTTTAGTTTCGTTTTGTTTTTTTTTAATTATCCGGTGTGTGATGAAAAATGAATTCGTTCGAAATTGAAATCGTCTGTATTTTCAAAGTCATATAAAACTTATCTGTTCTAATTATTTTAAAGTTTTAATAATCAAGGATTAAGTAGCAATGCTCGTTAAGAGGAAGACACAAAAAGTAATTCCAAATCGTTTTAGATTGGAAAGAATATAAACTGTAGGTCCCGGTACTCAGGGATAAAAATTGGCACAAACAATGCGCATGCTGCGAGAAGCTAGGCGGTAACCCAGAATCAGGGTTGTAATGGCCAATTTTGTATAAGCTTATTAATTGCAGTCGATATCCATTTCGATCGAAATCGATCGATTTCCATCACATACCTTCGGATATTATTGTACTTACATCCTTTTTTATATAATAATTATCAATAATGCAATCTTGTGGCATATAACGTCCAATAAAGGGTGCCACTGGAAATAGACGTAAAGTTTCCTTAACCAAACCTTTTACCAAAGGAGTCTGATGAGTATAAGAATTATATTCTTTATAGATATTCTCTTGTAAATGCTTATCTAAAGATAATAAATATAAAGCCCAGGTGGTGGAGTAGGCAGTCTATAAAGTTGTTAAAAATATTCCTAAAAAATTTGTTAAAATTTCATTCAAAATATTACTACCGTATCACCAGCCGCTATAACCAAATCCACAAAAATACGTTTTATCAAATCCAAAGGTAATTCAGCTTCTTGCAATTTTTCATATAAGCCACCGGGATAGGCCGAGGTATGTTCTAAAAATAAATCAACAACATGGCAGCCCATTGTTAAAACTTCTTTTACGCTCTGCTCAAATTCTCGCCAAATTTTCATGTTCAACACTTTTGCCAATTTAGGTGGAAAATGCATAAGAGGTGTACTACTTTCAAATATTTTGTGGGCAATATTTGAAAAATCATTTACAGCTTTTTGTATAACAGTATTTTCTAAATCTGAGGTTTCACCAAACATGATCGATATGACGACTTTAAAAAATGAGAAAAAAAAAACAGAAAAATTATTTTTGTTTCTAAAAATGTGTGAAAAAAGAAGAAAATCAATTTTTTCTCTTTACCATCTATGGACCAACGATAAAGTTGAACTTCTAAGTTACGAATTTCTAATTTTTTGACTATTGTTTTCTCCAATTCATTATGCCATTTTTGTATTAACTTGTTAGACTGTTGTCTAACATGCCAGTTCATCCAATCGAGATTACCATTAAGTAAGAAGCGGCTTAAAATACGACGATTTTGAAACCATTCTTCACCATCCCTATTTTAAAATGATTAACAATTTAAGACTGCATTCAAATTTAGTTGTATTTGTTGTACTCACATAAAAAATAAACCTCTTTGACAATCATTTTCCTTATTGTATAATAGCCAGGCTTCAGGTAACGGATGTCTGGGATATGAACCCTCATGCATAAAAATGGAACGCATTAGGTTTGCTGATGAAACAAATATACAATCTTTTGTACCACCTAAACGCTCTCGAAATATACAACCATATTCGTTATGACGTTTATCTATGTAAATATGTAGTCTGAAATTTAAATTAGTTTTTTTTATTTTTCTCTTCTTTATTGTTTATTTAATTGTGCGAATATTTTAAATATTAATGAATACAAAGTAGTGATATTCTAGATTTTCTTAGAAGAAATGAGAAGCTTCATAAAAAACGTGTAGTAAATATAAGATTTAGAATGAAGAAATATAGGTATGTAAACTATTAAGAAAGGCGAAAAAAAAAAATAATTATAGGAAAATATCGAATAACTTAATATTGGGTAACTGCGACTTTGTAAATCACATTTTGCTTAAAATTATGAATAAACGAAGAAATCTAAAAGGTATGAAAACTTGGAATTTCCTCAGGAAATTTTTGTTAATAATTGAGCTGATAATTTCAATTATTATTGTAAATAAACATGTCATACGCATAAAGAAGGAATTCACTTATAGTCAATATCTGATTTATATACGCTGTATGTACGTATCCTTGGTGAACAGCAAATTGATAGTCAATTGGTTGTGACCTTATGTGATTTATATTTCTAAAACCATTCGAAGTTAATACCTTGTACTCCATACATACGTACGTACATATTTAGTTTCCCAACCATTAATTTTTTGTTTTTTTTTTCACAAGCACCTTTTTCGTATCCTGATTGATATTTAGAAATTAATGAGTTTTTTATATAAACTTTTAGTTGTTCTTTAACAACTTTCTCTAATAGAAAGCAACTCTTTACATTTTCCTATCGGAGCAATCAATACTCAAACGAATACTCAGGGGTGAACAACTACTAAATGCAGTGCATTGTAGATATTAGAATTTTTGAAAAGGACAGTCCATATATGTACATGTTTTTTCTTATTTTATTACTAAGCGCCTTAGGAATTAGAAAAATTGCTGTGAATTGATCATTCAAAGGCCAGTGTTATACCTTCACTCTTGATTGAACAGCAATTGGGCCATGTGAATAAAACCGTAGATAAAGCTTATGCTGCAAATTTTTAAGTTTAAACTAGCTACATTATTGCATGTAGAATGTGTGTGGTGAGTGCCCCCGCTAAGTAGATTTTTTAGCTGTTATCTTCTACTTCCCAATAGGTGGCACTTTTCTCCTGATCATTCGTTTTTTGTTCACATTGGTTAAGGTGGAATAGAATGGAATGTCGGGGAGCGGTTTCTTTGTAGATGGTCTTCTTGGAGGGGGGAACCTCTTATTTTTAAATTATAATTTTGAAAAAAAAACCACGAACTAACTTTTTGATTTTTCATCTTTGCTGGGATTTGAACCTGGGCCGTTTGAACTTTAACAAAACTTGTACAACTAATGGGTCGATTATGGATGGCAACCAAACTTATGTGGAGTTGCCAGTTGCTAATAATGGTATTACAGACGGTAACTGGCAGCCAGGAATTTAAAATTTTACTAGTAAAAAATATTTTTTCGGCATCACGCAACTCAACAATAGTTCGGTTGCCATCCATAATCGACCAACAAATTTCAGTTATCAGTCATAATTTTCTGTTATGTATGTATGTATATCTTACAAGTGTTATACTTAAACTTTAAATTTTTTAACAACTTGAATTAAAAGAATAGAAACAAAATATATATTTCGCCATATAAGCAACCGATGAATGGTTGACTGTAGTAGAACAGAAAAATAAAATTTAATTTTGAAAAACATTAATGTATTGCTTTTAAATTCTTTTAGTTGTTTTTTATATATCGCTCATTTGCGAGAAGAGTGGCATAACTCAAAAAACACATTTTTTTTTTTAAATTAATAATGCAAAAATATGAGGCGAACTGTAATTTAAAACATATCTAAAAATTGTATTTCTATCTCTTTTTTTTTCACTGAGTGGCGACCAAAAGTGTCTTCTACTGAATTAACATTTTTATACCTATTTATCTCTAAATGGCTTTTTTTGAGTTATGCCACTCTTCTCGCAAATGAGTGACATACACTAAATAGGATATAATTCTCATTTAGTGTACAAGTTTTTCAACATAACTATTTATAGTTTTGGTAGCATTCTTGTTAAAATGTCTCTTGAGCAAAGACAAAGTGAATTATTTCAATATTAATATTTCACTTTTATTTATATTTTCTATTGAGTCTCCAATTAACTTAAGGCTGTTTTCTTTTCTACAAAAAAATGTTGCCTTTTGAATTTTTTTCTACCTGACGTTGCCAAAATATTGAATTTTTTGTATTATCCTTTACAGTATTCGTTGGCAGGAAAAAATAAATACATATGTACATAGATATACATATATACGTATATACCTATAATAAAATTGTACACTTTTTGTAGAAAAGAAAAGTCCATAATATTATTTGCAAAAGAATTATTAAAATGACCAGGGGACAAATTACAGCATTTGATAGGGAACAAAATTTGTATTAAAATTGTTTTTACAATAAATTGTATGAAATTTCGCTCGATATCGAATGCAGTAATTTGTCCCCAGGTCTTTCTCATTACCAGTACATATGCATGTACTATGTTCTAGTCCATAGAATATCACATTTTTTTGTCAGAAATTGTTTCGTTTTCAGAATTAGGTTCTGAAAATATTAAAGGTATTTGTTTATTAATAAAAAGGAATACCCCAAATATGTACGAGTTTAAATTAAATATTATATTTACTTTTGAGCACCTCCTGCAGCTACTAAATCGAAAAGTGTTCCCAGTAATGGTAGACCGCTTACAACAGGAATAGGCTTCAAATTATTTTGATTTTCACTATTTAACGGTTTTATTTTGCAGGCAACATTTTGTAAAACTTTAATTATGTGTAAGATACTTAAATATAAAAATTTATACAAATATTTCAAACATAATACTAAAGAATGGTAAATATTTTGGCAAATCATCTCTTTTTTTTAAATAATTTTTGATTTTTTTTGCACTTTTATTGGTTATTTTTTATATTTATTTAATGCTGTATAATCAAAATTCTTAATTGGCATTCATAAGAAGTTTTTCTTTATTTCTTCTTTAAAATGCTGCTTTTTTTTTGTAAGTAATGTGAGGAAATCCACGCTTCTGCTTCAAGTTTTTCCTAAGATTTTAAGAATTTTCTTGAAAATTGTAACACTGCGTTTAGTTGAGAAAAAGGGTACTTCACAAAAAAGAATTTTAAGAAGATCAAGACGTTAAAGTATAGTTGTAGAAAGAAAACGGTTGTACTTGTTATGACTTTAACGTCCTAAAACAATCTGAGTGAACAGTAAAAAAGTGAATACATATTCCAACATTATTCATATGGTCCGAGTAAACTGCTACTTTAGTACTTCAGTAAAGTACAAATTATAAAAAAAAGAAACAGAATATAAATTTCGTATATCTTTATTTTTGTGTTTTTTTTTTCTTTTTTTGTTTTATAAAATACAGTTTGAATTTGTAATTCGAATGTACGTAAATACCTTCCATACATCCATACATACATAAGTACATAAATATGAAGGAAGATCTTAAGAGTGTGATTTTATTTATTTCTTTTTTTTAAGTGATCACTAAGGAATGGATATAACATGAGAGCTATGTATATACATATGTATGTACATATATATGTATAGAATTACATACATATGTATGTATGTATGTGTACCCAAAGACAATATGATATTGTATATAAATTGATTACAATTAGAGTTAAAAGTTAAAGAAATTGTGCAGAGCTGGATACCATAATACATTAAAGAATGTTAAACAAAAAACACTCAAATAATACAAACAATTTTCTACTAAATGCTATGGCAAAAGTAGGTGCATACTTATGTATTTAGAAAATTTTTAATCTTTATTTCAGAGTTAAACCTCGAATGAACCGGTTAATCGGTTACATCTATTAACCGGCTTGCGATTCTTTATATTTTTTCCCTTTATTATCCGTGCTTTAGATTTATACCTTTAGTAACCTTGCTTTACATCTATTATCCGTGCAGCATTCATGTTTTTTTTTTTCTGATGTAAATCTAAATCCGGTGGTTCCCCTTTTTTTGATTTTGCATTCTCTATGACGATTTGTATGTTTTGTAGAAAAATATGTACATAGTTTATTTGAATCTAGGGGGCTCACTTTGTATTTCGATACGAATCGAAATTTTACGAAAAAATTTATGAATTTTCGCAAAAATTTTTTTATATATTATTATTGATTTTTTGAATGGGAAATATCTCTCGAAAGCATTTTCTATTCGAATCGGAATACAAAGTAACCCCCTGTAGTTAAATTAATCGAATGTTTAAATAAAAAAATTAAAAATAAAAAATCTCTATTAACCGTGTATTTCGATTATCCGTGCTGGTGCCGGTCCCACGAGAGTCGTATAATCGAGATAAAGCTATATTTTAATAATTAACAATTATGTGTTTCTAAATTCCTAGTTGGAAACACTTATGGGATCTTTATTATGTAAATCTATTGTATAATTATTAAATCGCTCCTAAGATCCTCATATTGGTATTTTTATGAGAATGAACATCCATTAAAGAATATGTAATAACATTGGAAGAACTAAACTAATTTTTGACCCCCGCTACGAAGGTCTCATCAGAGTTCTTTGAGTTGTAAATTCAATTGGTTTGTTTTTAGTTGTATTGCTTTGTTTATTTGTTTGCCAAAGTATGTATGTAATTAATTATTGTATACAATATTATTTTTTTATTGTTATCCTCACCAGTTTATTGTTTTGATTTATTTTTATTTCCACCTATTTGAGGAAATATTTAAATTCTACTTCTTTTTCAGTGTAGCCATTAAATCATTGAGTAACTGAGAATTGCATAAAATCCTTTTATCAAGTTTTTAATCAGGCACAATCTAGTTAATTTTTTGTATATTCTTATTAGTTGACAATTAATCACTTACAGCCTTATGTGTAATAAAAAATTAGCAGGTCGTTGTACACAGTGGCTAGGTTTGTCATTCCATTTTTTGATTATCTGACTAGTTATCAAATAGAGGGTATGGAAAGCTTTAATAATATCAGTTATTAGATTGCAATTTTATTATCTTTTATCAGAAGAAAAACGTTAAAATTTCTCCTTTAGTTAGGGTGCCAAAAATTCTTATAGGACCGTCTGTTATTTTCAATTTCAAATTAAAAAAAAAATGATAAGAGAGCATGAAATTATATCAGTTTAATTTAAACTTTTAATTACATTTCAATGTCATTGCCATACCTACAGTACAATCATTATCAACATTTGTTTAATTTCCTTCCATAGTCGTGCCCTTAAAAATTATTCATTTTATATAAAAAAACCGATTAATTACTCGCAATAGGCGATTTACCGTGATAAGCTTATTGACAACATTCACAATAAATTAAAAGTGCAACAACAAAATATCAAAAACTATTCTGTTTTTTACGTTGCATTGCAATGTGTGCCATACGTGCGTACATCAAACAATAACACAACCAGGGACCTCATACTATTTAACTTCAAACATGTTGCTCTAATACTTTCTCACCAGGGTTGTGAGATACTCTTGATTTTTTATCTCCGAATTTGAAATTTGTACCTCAAATTCCCCAAAACCTTATAAATGTATGTTATCCCAAAAATAAAAAAAAACCTGAAAAAATAAAATAATTTTGAAAAATTTTCCATAAAATTTTTTTTAAATAAATTTCAAATCTATTTTAATTCTTTATGAATATGGAGGATAGATAGTATAAAAAAATATATGCATAAATACACAAATATTTATTGTAGAAAAATTATTCTATATAGATTAATTATTTTGAATTAAAAATTCAACAATATCGTGATTCCGTTATTCCTCCAATCTCACTCCGGCATTGTTTACAAGAGAACTTCAATTTCAATGTATAATAAAAATATCAAACAGTATTACCGCACCACAATTATTTTCCCTATGAAACTTGGTTCAAAACATTAGTAATTTTTAGGTTGTTTACACACATTAATTATTTATTACAATTTAATTTCCGAAAAATTACTTGGAATTTATAATTCCTAGCAAGAAAATAAGTTTAGTAATAAAATAACAACATTTCAATGGAATTATGGACAGTATTATTAAATAGAACTTAAACCATTTTTTTTACTTTGGTTCACACTGTGAGTATCAGTTAATCTTTTAAAAAATAAGAATTTAATGTATCATGACGGGAAAGTCTTTTAAAATATTAAATCATCTATATCCAATTTCATCAAGTATGCAATAAAGTAGCGATATGCTTGGATTTAAAAAATTTTTAATGTTCTTCTGTTTTACTATATTCTATCGAAATATGGTAAACTTGCTGTAAGAAGAATTTATTAAATTATTAAAACAACAGTATAGGTTATGTTTTTTCTCTTTTAGAATTAAATTTAAAACATTTTGTTTATTTAATTAATTTTAATTAAAAGGATTATAGAATATGTGCATTTGTATTATCTATTGAATTTTATATTATTTTAGATATTAATGCTACCAAAAATTAAACTTTATACGGATTTATTTGAACAACAACTTTGTAGTTTGCACAAAGTGTGTGCTCGTATATATGTAGGTATGTTAAATAACGGTATATAATTACAATACAGAAAAGGGAATAATAGAAAAACAATATTATTAAAATATTTCGGATCATCATATATAAGTAGAATTCGAAGTAAGCAGTTTTTATGTTTGGTTTGGTAAAAAAATCCCAAACACCTACTGAAATAAGTTTACATGATTGCAATCTACAAATCAGATTTGATCAGATTGTATGAAAACGGCAACACTGATATCAAACGAAAATAAACCAACAAAACACTTTTTGATTTTGCAAAACAGTTGCGTTTGGTGTGTATTCGTGAGATGTTGTTTGAGCGCTAATAGGAATGAGTGTTTTGGAAATTGGACAAGATTTTTTAAAATTAGTAGCGTGACGGTGCTCTTGTAATTAAAATATGTACGAGAAATAAATTATTGTGACTTAAAAGCAAAATTCTTGCAAAAAATAACCTGTTGGTTGGTTTAAGAAGAAAAGTGTGATTTTTTTTTTCAATACAAGCAAAAGTTAAAATAAACCAATTACAAATACATACAATTTTGTTTTAATTCATTGATTTTAATTTTACTAGCAGCCAATGATAGTGTTAAAAGAAAATAATTAAATTTAATTCCAATTTCATTACACAATTTTACGGTGATACAAAAGTAAACCAAAAAATTAATAAAAAAAAAGAATAAGAAGAAGAAAAAACATATGAGTTGAAAAAGAAAAAAATCGGTCACAGACACTAATGAAGAAAGTATTGCCGCCAAACGGCTCAATTTCCTTTATTAACTGAGTAAGTTGTAAATATTAAAGAGAAAAAAATAATAAAAGAGAGTTTAATTTAAGTAAACTAATATAAGTGTTGTCAACTCTTTTTTTTTTCAAATAAATAAATGCATAAAATTCAAGTTTTTGAAATTTAAATTAATCTTTAGAAATTCATTTCATGCAGAGGTGGGTCATATGCAAGGAATACCCGAAAAACGTTTTAAAAGATACTTGGAATACATACTTATTTATACGTATGTATGTATATTCGCACCTATATTGTTAATTTTTGACTATACCTGTTACACAAATTTTAATTAAAAAATACAAGTTAGTTGTCAATATACCAACAAAGTAGTTTCAGCACAGCAGAATTTTGTCTGAACTGAAAATCTTTCAAAAACGACTTTTTAACCTTAACTTAAATTTAATTTTGTTGACGAGTCACAAAATAAACAATATAATCGCTATATGGCAGTACTGCAGTACCTTTCTTCTTAAAATTAAAATATGTGGCTATTAAACGTCTAATAAGCCCTGAAATTCCCGTACATAGTCCATGTTAAACTATTAACAGACATCTGGTAAGGCAAAAATTGTGCCTATTTTTACACAATAAACACTTATCTTCTTCAGTTTTCTATTTTACGAAAATTTTTCTTGGCGAAATTTGTATTTTTTTAATTTTTAAAGATTACATTTAATACAATAGGTTAAAGCGCTCCAAAGGATATTAGCGATTTGAATCGCCAAATTTTAAGCGTTTTCGTTTTCCAGAACACGCAAAATCCAAGAGTTTTAAGATTTTCTCTTATAGACGATAATTCTCGGTCTAGTAAAAATTGGTTTAGCTGGATTGGTTGATTAACGTGGCTAATCATATCACGAGCGTCAATTAGCATCACATAACGCCGTTTTGAAAAAATACCACAGCACTCATAACCATGTTCAGAATTTTCCTCATATCCAATTCATCAGATTGAGGTATCTGAAGAATTCTTGCAGATCAATATCAGTTATCTCCACGATATTCTGTGTAACTGCCAAACCGAGAGCATCATGTTGATGTTTAAGGAGAGCCGGGTAATTGCAAAGCAAGTACTCAACTGTCTTCTTCTGCTCCGTATCACAACAGTTGCGATCTTTGTATCAGTCAGTTTCCAGTAAGTACAGTCAACAATCTGGACACGTTTTACCTATTTTCACTCAACTAATATCAAAAATAGGCCAAGTCAGCTGCGAGATCCCACAGGAGTCAGTTGCCCTCTTCTTGGCATTTGCCTCCCTGTAGAAGTAGTTGAAGATAGTACGCTTCAAAGACCCTATTGGAGGTGCTACCGGGGTAGGATGGGATAAGTTCGAAACATAACCCTTCTGAGCCAATCCTTTCGCCCATTCATTTCCAAATCAAATTGGTTTAAGTGATATAAATCTCTACGCTCCAACATTTCACCACGTAATATAACAAGAATTTGGGGAATAAAGATAGACTTTTACGGTGTTGGCAACTACGGATGTATACAAACTCTATATCATCGCAAGAATTAAAGAACGCTGTAACTGAAAAAAAATCGAAAATACGTTTTTTCCATAATTTTTATCAGAAAAAAAAATACGCGTCGATTGGTCCCGGTCCCAGATTTCTACGATGAAAATAAATTCACTTACGCCGTCTGCGTTTTGAAAAATACCAGTGACTTTGTTCTATTCTCATACAGGTTTTTTGGCTCTGGTGAACATTTAAGGTTTTGTCAGTTACAGCGTTCTTTAATTCCATCGACGATATTTAGTGATCAAACTCTTTGTCACGTCAAGGCTGTGTAGCAAGCAAATAGTAAAATTGACGATTTCCACCAACACACAAAGACAATCTCTATATTTAATTAAAAGTTAATACTTTTACGATGTTCCAAAATAATAAAATTTATTTATGGCAAGTATATATAAAAAATTGAAAATAAAACGAAATACTCATACTCTTGTGGATTTTAAAACCAGATACTGACTGACTGCTATTAAGTTTAAAACATATTTTTTTTATATTTTTGAAGCAATAATTCTTATCTAAATATTTGTTAGACATTTAAAGTACAATGACTTTTATTCTTGTATATAAAAAATGTAGGCAAATAGGTCAGTATGAGCCGTATTTTAGCATATGAATTTGTCTAAAATCAAAGAAAACATTTATTAAATATAAAAATTTTGTTTGGTTGTCTTTTTTTTTAAACTAAAACAAAGATTTATTTTTAATGTAACGGTCATAAAATTCAAATCTGTAAATTCTTAGTAAAATTGCAATTCTTTAATACATACATGAGCACTGTAATTTAGGTTAAAACCCAAGGCCGTTGCAGGCCACGCTTCTTATAAGAGATGCTGATTTGAAATGCATTGTAGCGGAGTGCAATGAAATTAAACACATAAATAAATAATAAAAATCAGTCGCAAAAAGAAAAAAAAAATCATAATAAAAATAAATGTTTTCATTTGTTTATGATAAGAAAGCAAATGATGAAATATTTGTCTTAGAGTAAAGTTTTATTTTCCTATATTTTGCTACAGTGAATTTTATTTACAAGATGTCTAGGGTTTAAGACTAAAACTTATTAAACCGTTAGGTGGAGGCAAGCGAAGTACACTTACTTGTAATCAATGATAAAAATCAAATACATATTTATACTCAATTGTGTTTATTATACCAGTTATCTAGAAAAGGCAATAAAACGTTGGGAAGGAACTGAAAAAAAGGTGCAGAACATTAAATTAATAATTACTAAAATTATGTTTTCCTCATATTCTATCTATCATCTATCACTTTCCCATGAAAGTGAAATCAATATGAATTGTTTGGTATTGTGTTTTAAAATAAAACAATTGTTTACAACTTTAAATTATGGCTATCCAGGTGGGTGAGTTCAGGCGCCAAAGTGTAAACGTCTTTATACATATAACAGTATGTACATCATTCGATATCAAGCGAAATTTCATAAATTTTTTAAACAATTTACATAGAAATTTCATTTGATATGTGATGGAAATCGATTTCCATCGAAATTGAAATCGAACGGAATTTATGTAATTATGGCTGTCCAGGTGGGGGCGTTCATATGGACATCATTCGATATCAACCGAAATTTTATACATTTTTTAAACTATTTACATAGAAACTTCATTTCATCGAAATTGAAATCGAACACTTACCATCTTAAATGACTATCGGCACTATTTCCATGTTTATTAAAATTTTAAAATAATTAATACAGATATGTAAGTTTTATAGGACTTTAAAAATACAGACGTTTTCAATTTAGAACGAAATCGTTTTTCATCACATACCGGAATCTCTATCTCTATTTCTTTAGCCAGTGGTGCTTTAAATTTATTTTACTTTCTGCTTATTTTCTCCAAAATAAACATATTGAATACGGCGAATACTATTAAAAACAATGGCGATGTCGTCGTCGTCTAAAGATATTTTTGTTATAGATTAAAGGCAAGAGAAACATTTTTTCTTTATTCTATTACAAAAATGTCGTTTGACGACAACGACGTCGCCAACTGGAATAACATACATAACTGGCCTTTACAACCCTGTGTCAGGATTACGGCCTAGCTTCTCGCAGCACTCATGTTGTGTGTGTAAATTTCTATCCATGAGTACCGGGACCTACAGTTTAATGTCGACTCCGAACGACAGACTTGAGAAGCTTGTTCATGGCAATTAATTACTCTCAGAGCTTTTGCCAGAAGACTGCTGAGAGGTAGTCGATGAAAGAAATATTTTTTTTTATATTTCTTTTTTCAAGATGTCGGTGCTGAGATTTGAACCCGGCACTATCGTCTTAGTAAGCCAACACACTATCCACTAGACCACGGCGACTACAACTGGAATAAGGCCGAATATTTTGGGAATTTAAATTAGTTGGAAAAAAACCAAATAAGTGGAGATCAGTGGCCATTCTGGAAAAATAGGAAATTGCAAGTGTATCACACTATATGGGGATGACAGTCCAAGGGATCCCTAATGGAACTGTATTAGTGGTATTCCTGAAATAATTTTGGGATTCGAGAAAATTTAATTTGAAAAATTCAATTTATTTGCAAAATGACTGGAGAAGATCAGTGGCCATTATGGAAAAATAGAAAATTGCAGGTATATCACACTATATCCACTTATTTGGTTTCTTTTTTTGAAAGAATTTGTTTCGGCTTTTCTTAACCTTAATTATTAACAGAACTCTGTTAACGCAAAAAATGTGTTTGATAAAAAAAAGATGGTTTGTGTCTTTGCTTTTAAAATTCGAATTTATCTTCAGAAACATTACAATTTCATATTAAAAAACTTGGGAATGGCGTAACATGGACATTTACTACTTATTTTTTAATACTTATAGCTTAAGGAATATTCAAAATTATGGATAGCTCACAAAAGCCTCAAAAAGAAAATCCCCGCAGATATGCGAATATATTGTCACAATTAATTTTTGGTTGGTCTATACCTTTACTGTACAAGGGCTCAAAAAAAGGTTTAAACACAGATGATCTTACCAAATGTTTACCCCAAGATTGTTCTGAAGAGTTGGGAGATGAATTGGAAAGGTGGGTGTATACAAATATTTATCAATATTTATTTGATTTTTACTACTTTACTTTCGTGTTTCAGGCATTGGTATAAAGAAGTGGAAAATGCTCGTTTAAACCATCGTACACCTCAATTACGCACTGCCCTATTGAAAACATTTTGGCGTTCAGCTATTGTTGATGGCTTAATAAGTTTGATTTACATTGTCATCAAGTGAGTATTAAATTGCAATTATTTTGAAAAATTTATTGTATTTAATACACGAAGAAAATTATTTTAAACAAAAGATTTTCTTTTTAATTTTTGTTTTAATACTTTAGTGTTTATATTACATTTTCCATTTATTTTAGATCTCTTATTCCCGCTGTATTGGCACAGCTATTGTTGCAATTTCAAAAACCCACAAATACGTTTATTAAGAGTAATAATACATTCGATACTCAGTTCATAAGTGATAATTTAACCCATCGCAGTTTACGTTCCATTGATGTCAATACAAATAGTAATGAAGGCAGTAAGTAACTTTAAGTGCAACATAAGAACATATGTATGTATGTATGTATGTATGAATATTAATTATATAGTCTAAATATGGTAAGCATGATAAGGAATTCTATAAAAGATATATACCACATATGTCTATCTGTTATCTTACACCAAGCAGTAGATGTTTTTCTTATGTGTTATATGCAATATAAACATATATTTTGTAATTTAGGAAATTGATTTTGTTTTGCCTACCAATACAGATATAATAGGTAAGTGGTTTTGAGTCATTCTTCTAATTTCACTTTGAGCTTGTGATACAATCTATTTTCCCATCCAGGGAATGGCTCCAATTTGTTCAAGTCTTTACTAAAGCTCTGCTTCCTTTGAAAAAATAAAAACTTTATTATTACAGTATTAACAGAAAACCTTAACAAATGATTATTAAAATATTTAATAATATAGGGTGTTTTTTATTGAGGTATAGAACTTTAAGTTGGCATCACTTTTTTAACTGGCGGCCATTTTGTCAGCTGTCAAGTGATTAATATTTAGTTTGGTTTGCCATTTCATCATGAACAGGTTGACAAAAGAACAACGCTTGCAAATCGTGCAAATTTATTTCGAAAATAATGGTTCAGTTCGCGAAGTTTACCGCAAGCTCCGTCCATTTTATGGTCGACATAATCGTCCATCAGAGCAATTAATTCGGTTAACCATGGATCGTTTTCGCACTACGTTTACTCTATGTGATAATACGCATCCGCAGAGACGTCGAACAGTGCGCACCGAAGAAACAATTGCCGCTGTAGAGCAAAGTGTTGAAGAGAACCCGAATGAATCGATTCGCCACCATGCACAGCAATTGGAGCTTTGTCCATCAACTTTATGGAAGATTTTGCGCAAAGATCTTGGCTTGCGACCTTACAAGATCCAGCTTGTGCAAGAATTAAAGCCGCGAGACCATGCAATGCGTCGTGATTTTGGTGTATGGGCCGAAAATGAGATTGATCTTCGATGCTGATTTTGTTCAGTGATGAGGCTCATTTTTGGTTGAATGGCTACGTCAACAAGCAAAATTGCCGCATTTGGAGTGAAGAGAATCCACATGAGACCCTTAGGCGCCATTACATCCACAAAAACTGTCTGTTTGGTGTGCTCTATGGGCTGGTGGAGTCATGGGCCATACTTCTTCCGAAATAATGCTGGAGAGTCAGTTACCGTTAATGGAGACCGGTATAAAGCCATGATAACCAACTATTTTGTTCCCGAATTGGATGGCATGAATGTGGATGAGTTGTGGTTCCAACAAGACGGCGCTACATGCCACACAGCGCACGTCACAATCGATTTATTGAAGGAAACATTTGATGAGCGCATAATTTCGCGGAATGGACCTGTCAATTGGCCACCAAGATCGTGTGATTTGACACCATTGGATTATTATCTTTGGGGATATGTGAAGTCGCTCGTCTACGCCAACAAACCAGAAACGTTAGGGGACTTGGAAGCCAACATTCGTGGCGTTATTGCCAACATACGGCCCCTAATGCTCGAAAAAGTGGTTGAAAATTGGACTTGTAGAATTGGCTTTATTAGAGCTAGCCGCGGCGGCCACATGCCCGAAATCATATTTAAACATTAATGGCATAAAATTATTCTTCCAATAAAGCCAAATTGATGGACATTAAAACGATTTTCTTGTGTTTTATTTCAATTCGAAGTTCTAAACCTCTAAAAAAACACCCTATACAAAAATAGTGTCCTCATAGTTCTCGTTAGTCGCAAAGTAAGCCGTACTTTTCACGTCCAAAGAAGGAAAAATTTATTTAGATTCAACTGATGTTTAATATTCGACTATTTATCTACGAAAAGTTTTTGAAAGACTTCGGTATTCGGTTATTTCTAAATACGAACTATTATTCAACACTGAAAATAAAAAAAAAATGCGGTAAACCTTGTATTCGACTACTTTTAAATATGAAGTATAATTAAACAGTGAAAATAAGGAAATTGCAGGGAGTCTTCTTCTCTTCGACTATGTTAAAAATTTGCGTTAGCTGGGTCCCGATCGCTTCATTCGCTGAAAAAATTTTACTATTTATGTCTGAAATAACATAAACTTTCTGAGAATTATATATCACAATTCCTAATATCAGTCTTCTCAAACTTATACTTGGAAATTATGATCGAAGGAGATTGAGTCAGGCATTAAATTCTCTAGGGATAATTTTAGAATATTGGCGGGACTGAAGAATAGTTTTCTGTTCTTTCTCGTTTTTAAGCGTTTGTAGATATTACAGGCATAGTATTCTACTTCCCTACGACTAACATTAGTAACCAGCACGCAAAGTCCAGGGGGGTTACCTTGTATTTCGATTAGAATCGAAAATCTTACAAATTCGTAAAAATTTACGAATTTTCGAAAAAAAATTTTGTATTCATTATTATTGATTTTTCGAATGAGAAATTTCTTTCGAAATCATTTCCGATTCGAATCGAAATAGAGAGTAACCCCCAGTAATGGCTTCAACAACGACACTGAGCATTTTCCTTTAAACTTATTTTACGGAAATTGTCTTGGCGAAGTCTATTACCTCTTTATCAATTCTAGTTCACAAGTTTCCAGTGGGATTTGCCAATGTGACGCAGTACCCAAATAGTACTACTCAGACGTATCATTAAGAGATTTGCGGCAGTTTATTCATTCATACCAATTAATATTAACAATTAAAATAATTTACAGGATGAGAATAAAAATGTTTAGCGTTATAAAATCAATTGATATTCATTTTCAGACGCTTTTAACACTTTAGATGTTAATGAAAAATCTTTATCGAACAAAGAAGTCATACAGCCAATCGAGGAATTAAATAATCAAACATTTACTGATGGATTAAAAGATGGTTTAGAAATTATGTGGGAAGATATAAACGCTTTGGGTGCTATACTGGTGCTATCAACACTGTTTGGTTGTTTTCTAATACATCATGTGGATTTAAGGCAAAGATTAATGGGTGCTCGTATGCGTATAGCGTGTTGTTCGCTAATATATCGAAAGGTGGGTGCCCAGTTAATTACAAAAATAAAATAGTCATTCCTAATTAATTCATAATTTCAGACAATCAGTCTCTCTATGAAAGCTGCTGGTCAAACTCCGGCTGGTTATCTTATTAATCTTTTGTCAAATGATGTCAATCGTTTAGATTATGGTTTTATATTTGTGCATTGGATTTGGATAATGCCTTTACAGGCTGTACTTATTTGTTATTTAATATCAACTAAAATTGGTTTGGCAGCCGTAGTGGGGGTGGTAGGTCTGTTATTGAAAACTATACCTGTACAAACGGGTCTTAGTAAATTGGCCTCAAAATTACGCATGAAAATTGCCGAAAGAACTGATGCACGAGTTGGTATTATGAATGAATTAGTTCAGGGTATACAGGTGATAAAAATGTATGCATGGGAGAAACCATTCCAAAGTGTTGTTAAGGAGGCTCGGCGCAAAGAAATCAAACAAATACGTTATGCTTCCTATTTGCGTGGTTTCTATTTAAGTACCATGGTTTTTACCGAACGTTCCACACTGTATATTACAATAGCTGCTGCAGTTCTAATGGGAAACATGATCACTGCCGATATAGTGTTTTCCATGGCTGGTTATTATAATATTTTACAATTAGTTGCAGCCATTTGGTATCCATTGGCGGTATCGTTTGGTGCCGAAGCGTTGGTATCACTTAAACGAGTGCAAACTTATTTACTTAAAGATGGCTGTGAAGAGAAACCATCTGGTATAATATATAAAGCCAACAATGAAGGCGATAAACAAGCTGTGGTACTTAAACAGGTAGGCGCAAACTGGGATCTTACCAAGCCAAACAAAACTTTGGAAGCTATTAATTTAGTAATACCCAAGGGGCAGCTTTGTGCAGTTATAGGGCCTGTAGGAGCAGGAAAGGTGAGAGCTGATAATAATAAAATATTTGTTATACATTTATAACTTAGTAGTAATTCCTTTTCAATAGAGCTCCATTATACAATTAATTTTGGGTGAGCTACCGATTACAGATGGTGAAGTAGTTGTACAGGGTGAATTGTCTTATGCGGCACAGGAACCTTGGCTTTTTACTGGTACTGTGCGTAATAATATACTATTTGGTGAAGCATTCGAACGTAAACGTTATAAGGAAGTGACCAGATGTTGTGCTTTAAGCACCGATTTTGAGCAATTACAAAATGGTGATAAAACTGTAGTCGGAGAAAGAGGTGCTTCCCTTTCTGGCGGTCAGAGAGCGCGCATTAGTTTGGCTCGTGCTATTTATAAACCAGCCTCTATATATCTACTTGATGATCCTTTAAGTGCTGTAGATGCTCACGTAGGTCGCCATTTATTCGATGAAGTCATAGGACCCAAAGGTCGTTTAGCCAATGAAAAGGCTACCAGAGTTTTGGTAACACATCAGATACATTTTCTCAACGAGGCTGATTGGATTGTTATCATAGAAAATGGCAAAATATCAAGACAAGGTACCTATAACGATTTAATATCAAGTGAATTAGATTTTGCCAAATTGTTAGAACGTCCTAAGCTAACAAGAGATGAAAGAAGTAGCACTACTGAAGAACCTCTTTCATATGAAGAAGATGATGATATACCTTTTATGGATGGGCAATATGATGCTGGTTATCAGCCCATACGTAGAACAAGCACAAGTGGTTCTTTCTCTAGGAAATCAGTAAGATTTACAGAAAATTTCAAGACTTGAAAAGTGGTTTTAAAATGAGATAATTTTGATTTGCATAGGAAAGCATGGAACGTGATGGATTGACCGCTGAATGTACAGAAACAGTTGAAGAACAAGCCGAAGGCGGTGTAAGCGGTAGAGTTTGGTTTGAATACTTTAACGCTGGCAGCTCTCTAATCGGCTTTAGTTTTATGGTATTTGTCATGTTCCTCTCGCAAGTAGTGTGCAGTGGTTCCGATTATTTTGTCAATATATGGACGCAACAGGAATATTTACGTTCCATGAATCAAACAACTATTCTAACAACATATGAGTGTCTTTACATATATGGTGCCTTGATTGTTGGTGTTGTAGTGGTAAGTATTTATAAAAAACTTGTAATTTTTCACGCCTAAAAACTAACATATCTTCTTCTTGGCAGATGACCATATTCCGTGGCTTTTTATTCTTTAAAATTTGCATGCACGCTTCAAAGGTTTTACACGATCGCATGTTTTGCTCTATACTTAATGCCACCATGCGGTTTTTCGATCAAAATCCTTCAGGCCGTATACTTAATCGCTTTTCCAAGGATATGGGTGCTATAGATGAATTTTTACCAAAAGCTATGATGGATTTCATACAAATAGCTTTAGTTATGTTTGGTATTCTAATAGTGATATGTGTTGTTAATCCAATTCTTTTGCTGGCCATATTGGTCGTGGCCATTATCGATATGTTAATACTAAAGGTTAACTTAAGACCCTCACAGGATCTTAAACGTTTAGAAGGCATATGTAAGTATAAAATAATTTTGTAAATTTATTTATTTCTAAATGTTAAAGAGAAAACAAATATTTTTAGGTCGCAGTCCAGTATTTTCACATTTATCTGCCTCTTTATCAGGCATAGCTACCATAAGATCACGTAATTTACAAGATACTGTAGCCAAGGAATTTGATAATTTACAAGATGTACACAGCAGTGTCTGGCAATTAACTATGGCCACAAATACCGCTTTAGGTCTATGGTTGGACTGTGTAAGCTGTTGTTTTTTAACTGCAGTTACTTTTAGTTTTATGTTGTTAAGTGGACGTAAGAAGTCACAAAATTTTGAAATTTTTATATTTTTTTCTTATTGGTTTGTTGGTTTTGTTTTGTTTTTAGAAACCTATAGCGGTAATATGGGTTTGGCTATATCTCAGGCCATGATACTTACCGGCATGGTCCAGTATGGTGTACGCCAAGTTGCTGAATCTCTACAACAAATGACAAGTGTGGAGCGTGTTTTGCAATACACTGATTTAGAGCAAGAGAACAGTGTTACTAAATTGCCACCCTCTAATTGGCCTACACATGGTCTTATAGAATTACGACATTTAAATTGTCGTTATGATCCCAATGGAGAGCCAGTTTTAAAGGATTTAAATATAGTTATACAGCCCAGCTGGAAAGTGGGCATTGTAGGACGTACCGGTGCGGGAAAATCCTCTTTAATAGGGGTACTCTTTCGTTTGGCTTACATAGAAGGAGGCATTATTATAGATGGCATAGATACGGGCGATATTACTTTAGAATCGTTACGTTCAAAAATATCAATTATACCACAAGATCCAGTATTATTTTCAGCCACAATACGTTATAATTTAGATCCTTTTGAAAAATATTCCGATGCTGAAATCTGGAAATCATTAGAGGAGGTAAGTTTTTATAATTTTTCTTAATAATTTCAAAGCTATTTTTATACTTAACTTGTGCTGTTAAAAGGTGGAATTAAAATCTGCCATACCTGGTTTAGATTTTATGGTTACTGAACGTGGCAGCAATTTTAGTGTAGGCCAACGCCAGCTTATCTGTTTAGCCAGAGCAGTTTTGCGTAATAATAAAATTTTAGTTCTAGATGAAGCCACTGCCAATGTAGATCCACAGTAAGATTTTTCTGTTTGTTTTGTTAACTTTAAACAGATTTTTTTAAAATAAATATTTTAAATTTTCTTTTCAGAACGGACGCCCTTATACAGCGTGCTATACGTGTTAAGTTTAAACACTGTACTGTGCTAACAGTTGCTCACCGTTTACAAACTGTTATGGATTCCGATCGTATACTTGTAATGGATGCTGGTTGCGCTCGTGAATTTGATGTGCCTTATTTACTATTAAAGAAACCTGATAGTGCTTTACGACAAATGGTTGAAGCAACAGGCAGTGAAGCTGAAGCTCTTAAAAGAATGGCCAGTAATGCTTACAATCATTAACACAGATTAGTACTTAAAGTACAGTTTTACTTAATTTTATTTGTAACGTTTTTATTTTATTTTATTTCGTTTTTTTGTTTGTTTGTTTTTTAACACTCTAAAGCTTAAAACAAAGTTTCAGAATTATAAGACGAATTTATATTTTTATATACACATGCATAGTATGTACTTATTTGTAACATTAAATGTTCATATTGTAAAAGTTCAAATTTAAACAAAGATTAACAAAAATGTTTTTACAACAATCCAATGTAAGTTTTTGTCTGTTTTTAAAAGCATAAGTATATATTAGATTAGTTTCTTGCTTTTTTAACAACATCATATTAAATATCAATCAATATTATTATCAACAATTTAATTTTAAGGTCAATTTGTTTCTTAATAGTTTTTTTTTTCTTTTTTAAACTAATTTTTAATAATAATAATTAATAAAAAGAAAAAGAATTGTATTATTTAATAACAGTGAGATTTTTTTTCTTTTTAAATAAAATTGTCTTTACTGATGATTATTGCTTAATGTTAACATTCAATCAACAAATAAAAGTGTATTTATAAAATAAATTACAAACTTTCTTGCTGTTGTAGCAATAAAACTTAAAAACAATACTCGTATAAGCATATAATAAATATAAGAAAACATGCACAATATTCATATAAATAACAGTGGGAAAAATAAAAGTGTTTATACTGCGTAACACACATGAATTTATGAAAGACAACTTGTGTATAAACTTTCAGGAAAGTTCAAAAACAATTTCAATAAAAACTGATCTGGTCTGATAAACAAATTTGGCTAAAATTGAAATTTAACAAATTTTTAATGTTTTTGGTTTAATTTTCAAGCAAATACGAGATTAACAAACAATTCGAACTCTAAAAGAAAATCTTATTTTTAAATGCTACTTAATTTCAAAGTCAGTTTACAGATTATTGCATCATGATGCCTACTTTTTTGTTTAAACAAAATTTGTAAAATCATTAAATATAAAATAGCTTACAAAGTTACATAAATTAAAACAAAAATACAAATAAAGTAAGAAGTTTAAAAGAGAGCTAATCCTTAATAAATATAAATTTTCTAATGTTAGAACTACTACTACTACTACATTAAATAAAAAGGGGCAGTATAATAACGAAAACTAAATTAGACACTAAATTCTTTAGACAATTTGTTACAATTAAAACAACAATTTCTTATTCACTTACTTTAAACGTAAGTTTAAACACTGTACTGTGCTAACAGTTGCTCACCGTTTACAAACTGTTATGGATTCCGATCGTATACTTGTAATGGATGCTGGTTGTGCTCGTGAATTTGACGTGCCTTATTTACTATTAAAAAAACCTGATAGTGCTTTACGACAAATGGTTGAAGCAACAGGTAGTGAAGCTGAAGCTCTTAAAAGAATGGCCAGTAATGCTTACAATCATTAACACAGATTAGTACTTAAAGTACAGTTTTACTTAATTTTATTTGTAACGTTTTTATTTTATTTCGTTTTTTGTTTTTTCACACTCTAAAGCTTAAAACAAAGTTTCAGAATTATAAGACGAATTTATATTTTTATATACACATGCATAGTATGTACTTATTTGTAACATTAAATGTTCATATTGTAAAAGTTCAAATTTAAACAAAGATTAACAAAAATGTTTTTACAACAATCCAATGTAAGTTTTTGTCTGTTTTTTAAAGCATAAGTATATATTAGATTAGTTTCTTGCTTTTTTAACAACATCATATTAAATATCAATCAATATTATTATCAACAATTTAATTTTAAGGTCAATTTGTTTCTTAATAGATTTTGTTTTCTTTTGAATACTAATTTTTAATAATAATAATAATGAATAAAAAGAAATATAATTGTATTATTTAATAACAGTGAGATTTTTTTTAAATAAAATTGTCTTTACTGATGATTGCTTAATGTTAACATTCAATCAACAAATAAAAGTGTATTTAAAAATAAATTACAAACTTTCATGCTTTTGTAGCAATAAAACTTAAAAACAATACTCGTATAAGCACTTAATAAATATAAGAAAACATGCATAATATTCATATAAATAACAGTGGAAAAATAAAAGTATTTATACTGAGTTACACACATGAATTTATGAAAGACAACTTATGTGAAAACTTTCAGGAAAGTTCAAAAACAATTTGAATAGAAACTGAACTGGTCTGATAACCAAATTTGGCTAAAATTGAAATTTAACAAATTTTTAATGTTTTTTTTTTGTATAATTTTCAAGCAAATACGAGATTAATAAACAATTCGAACTCTAAAAGAAAATCATATTTATAAATGCTACTTAATTTCAAAGTCAGTTTACAGATTATTGCATCATGATGCCTACTTTTTTGTTTAAACAAAAATTGTAAAATCATTAAATATAAAATAGCTTACAAAGTTACATAAATTAAAACAAAAATATAAATAAAGCAAGAAGTTTTAAAAGAGAGCTAATCCTTAATAAATATAAATTTTCTAATGTTAGAACTACTACTACTACTGCATTAAATAAAAAGGGACAGTATAATAACGAAAACTAAATTAAACACTAAATTCTTTAGACAATTTGTTACAATTAAAACGACAATTTCTTATTCACCTACTTTAAACGTATTTAGCTGAATTATGAAAAAAAAATAAATTCCCCGGTAGTTTTTTTCCATATGAATTTTATTCGGCCTTATCACGGTTGGCGTTTTTTTTTAGTAGGATTTCGACATTTTTGTAAAAGATTAAAGATAGATTTTATTAATTTTCTTTCATCTTGTACAAAAATGTCGAAATACGACAACGAGTACGCCAACCGTGATAAGGCCGTTTGTAAAAATTGCAAAGCAGAAGAAACTACCGGGGAATTTTTTTTTCATAATTGGGCTGCTTATAATAAAACTCAGCACTATGTAGTGTTGGATAAAATTAATAATTCTGGCTATGCCCTATGCAATCTTCTATCTAAATTGAGCTTTAAATAAAGTTACGAAAATGAATTTGTTTTGATCTTGGGACATTTTAAACATTAATATTTTTTCAAAAAAATTTTGCTACTGCCCTGCTTAATTCATTACCATCTTAAGTAAAATTATAAAAATCTATAGCATAAAAATATAATTTAAAGTATTCATTAGATAAAAGTGAGCTAAAAATTTTATGTTGTTATAAACTGTAACTCCTCCCTATATATTCTATTTGGAACTATGATGATCGGTATTACCACCATCACTGGTAGATAAGTGATTGGAACGATCCAGTAAATGTACTGAAGATATACCACTTTCAACTGAAAAAGGGTGATTGGGTGAGCTATTGTTGCCTGTAGAATGTGCAGATTGGAGAAGCACAGGTGTTGAAGTTTTGTGGCGTTCGATAGTTTGACTGCCCGATTTACTATTCACCCCTGGTGTACGTGGTGTTAAAGAACCTAAGAGCGACTTTATAAAATGATTGTGTAAAGAGTCATCACCGCTAGAACTAGTAGTAGAACCAGAAATACTGGCTCGTTTCAGTAGTTCCCTGGTTAGATAATCACGTAAATTTAAAGCTTTGCCGCTATTATCATTAGAACTTTCTTCCTTAGAAGCTGCCTGCAATTGGAATTTTTTTTTTTGAGCAAAATTGTGAGGCTACTTAAAAAATTTCTTAAGGTATAACAACTTACTTGTAAAGCTGAATTAGCCAATGTTGAGGTATTAGCCGAGTTGGTAGTACTACTTATATACTGAAATTGTTTTTCCTTTTCTTCTGATATTTTTTGTGTAATTCTTTTTATTTCCATATCTAATTTCTCTGTTGTATTGTCAGATGAAGATAATTTCTCTACACCACTTTCAGTTGCTAAGATGTCCTTATAAAATTCAGCATCTTTATTAGCAGTCGAGGAAAATATTTCTGTTTTCTTCTGTTCTATATAGCGAAATGAATTTTTTAAAATCTTTCGTCTTTTCATTTCTTCTTCTATATCTATGGAGGCGGTTTCAGTTTCTGTGCCTTCCTCTGTTAAATTTTCTAAACTTTCAGTGTCCAATAGCTGCTGCTCATCGTTTGTGGCCTTAGAACCATTACATTTTATATATTCACGTACCGAGGGAAAGTTACGTGGAGATACAGTATTTAAGTGTAATTGAGTTAAAGTTTCTTGCAATATGTCACTTGCTTGATCAGAGTCAGTTAAATTTTTCAAATAGTTATTTAAGGATGGAAAATTTATATATTTCAAAATATCTGAAAGATAAATTGTAATGAGAAACTTAGAAACAACAATTTTTTAAAACAAATTTCTTTCTACTTACCATTGGGAGTAGAAGTTTTTTGTAGACATTCTAGAAAAGATATGAATTCCTGCTGCAATTTTATGCTCTCTTCAGAATCCAATTGTGTTATATCCAAATTCAATTGTTTAATATATTCTTCGAAAGTAGGAAATTTTATTGGCTCACGCAGGGGTGCGTTTTCGCAAGGAATTTCACGTTCAACTGTTGTTTGACTTATGGCCGTTGTAATGCGGGAAGTAGCTGGCGTATCTACTTCTAAAATAGTCGATAATTCATGAGGCAATTCATCTTCAGGCATTTTAGGACTATAACGTTTAAGTGTTGGTGGAGGTTTTACTTTTTTATTATCTTTTGGCATTGACCATTCGGTAGATGTTTGTGAAACAGGTTCTATTTCAATGCGTTGTTCTAGGGCAGTTATTGGACGTGATTCTGCTATTCCACTATCACGACTGGCAGTGATTTGTTTATTCTTATCGGCAGTAGATAACTTAGCAACTTCGTGTGCAGTATCTGTACTATAGGATGGTTGTTTATTTTGTGTTGTTTCTTCGGTGCTTGTGGAGCTAGATTTACCTTCAGATAAATCATGATATTCTGTAGAGTTTCTACCATTTTCACTAACTGAACTTAAAGTTTTATCAACAATACGTTGTTTTTCGCCACGTACCTGATCGATTAATTGTGATAGTACGGCTATGCGCAGGGTGCGTGCTGCTTGTGAATCATTGGACAGTCTAGTATCGATTGCTTTATCGATTTTTTCTACCGCTGGTTTATTACCCTGTAATGATCTCAAGGATTCTTTATCATCGCTTGAAGTATAAGAAGATAAACTTTTGCCTAATTCTGACGATGATTTTGCAGTAATTTGTTCACTGTAAGTTTTTGTTATTGTTTTAGTTATAGATTTACTCTGATTTTTCATATTCTCAGCAGGTTTTTTATCACTTGTTGTTGTGCGGCCTTTATTATTATCCCCAGACTTTAGAGATGATTTTTTAGTTTGTTTTTCATCTTTAGACTTTGCAGTTGCCGGTTTATTGTTTGATGAATATGTAATTTTATGACTTTTCTTAAAACGCTGTTGCCATATATCATCAAACATTTTCATGCTACTCTCTAGAGAGACATTATTTTGTGATCTCATAGATTTTTCCAAATCTTTAACAAAACTCCTATTTTCTTCCATAAAACTATGTATTTTTAATAAATGTTCATCGGTTATTAGAATATCAGAATTGGATATATTGGTGGGTGTATTTATAATACTTGAGCTGGGTGTTTCAATATCTGAAGAGCTGACACCCAGTTTGTGAACAGTATTGCTGCGCATTTGCAATAAACGTTGAACATATTGTGCTATTAAAGGATTTATACGCGCCGGCGGTTGCTTTAAAACTCGTACACCGTCAAAGGTTTCTTCGGTTCTCTCCTGGGTTGTGGTTGTTTTGGTTGTTTGTTTTTCAAGTTTTCGCTTTTCCGCTAGTTCTTCAATTCCTAGATGCAACTGTGAGGGCAAACTTGCATATGATGTAGAATTTGAATCATAAGAGCTTTGTCTTTTTAAAGCTTCTTTTTCTTGTAATTTTGTTGTTGATGGTTGTAATTTCTTTTTTGGAGTTTGTCTTTTATTCATACCAATTTTTGGCTGGGGACTTTTTATCAGAGTCGCCACTATACTGGGACTTTTTCTGCTTATAATTTTTCTTTTAGGCTTTTGAGGTATTTTAACAATTTTATTATCTCCACGCACGGTTATAATAATTTCTATAGGTTTTTCTGCCGTTGTACATATAACATTGTCCCTATCATTTGAACTAGCTAGTTGCTCTTCAGTTTTACTACTGGTCAAAGAGTTTTCTACAATATTTTCTTTATTTTTATTACTCTTTAAATCCTTAACAGTTGCTTGTTGGTACTCTTTCTTTTTTAATTCATAAAACTCTCTGACTTTCTGCTCTAGCATGGATTTTTTGTCTTCTATTGGTTTTTCTATGTCTATAACACGCTTAGCATCGCCATTATTTATTATTTGATGTCTTTCTTTGTGCATTTCACCTATACTGTCTAATACTTGTTTTATAGCTTTTTCGTTAGAAGAAAGTTTAGACTGCTTTTTTATATTACTTTCATTTTCAGTTTTCAACTCTTGAAGTAAAGAGTTGCGAAGTTCGTCTAAACGTTTGAGAAGAGATCTAAGACGCTCTTGATTAGTAACGTCTTGATTGTTACCAACGTTATTAGTGTCCTGTAAGTCTTGCTTAACCAATTTGCTTTGATCATCTACATAACCCAATAGTATGGAACAGCAACTATCACTAGAAACGTCGTCAGCTGGCAGTAAGTGTTGATTCACAGCGCCCAAATTTATTTCATTTGTAGAAACGTTATTGGTTTTTGCAGTTTTTATGGGTAAAGCTTCTCTTTCTATGGGCGTATTTATTTCCGAACAGGTTATAATAGCTGGTCTATTAAGTAAATTCTCAATAGCCGAGTTTATTTTGGCTTCTTTACGCAATTTCTTATCTGCAAAAAGATGAAGTTGGTGTTCCTAAAAAATCATAAAATCACTATGAATATGGAGCCTTTAAAAATAATATTAAAATGTAGAAATTTACATTAGTGGGTCCTTGATTGGGATATTCTTTTGTGAGAGCATCCAATTTTTCATTTAATTCATGGCAATCACGTCTAATTTGTTCTCGTTCCAAAGCTTTTTTACTGCGTTCTTCCATTATTTGACTGAAATAATAAATAGAGTTTATTTTTGTACCATTTTACCTTTACGATATTTTACCTTTGTTTTAAAGCCTCCAACTGCCTTTCCTTCTCTCTTTGATTTTCTAATGCTGCCTGCTCCATGGCAGTGGGTAGTGAATTATCTTTTTGTCTTTGAACACTTACATTAGCGGCTGCTTGTTCTCGTTCTTTACATGTTTTACTATTATAGTCAAAGAATTGTACCCTTCCAGAACTGGTGCTGCTGGTGGCCGCTGTTTGAAAAGCAGTATTAATTTTAGAGTTTAAAGTAACAGTGGTTGTAGGTTGGCTGGTGTCAGTGATAGTTTTATTAGAAGACTTGGATATGGCACTAGTTTTACGAGGTGATACAGGCCGTGCTGCAGCAGGTCTAACTGTAGTTTGCTTTATTTGCTTACGTGGTGACACATGAGGTGTTGCGGTTGATGCAGTTGTATGAGACACTGTTGGATACATTGGTGTTACATATTTATTTCCATGGGTACTGGTAATGTTGGTAACTTCTTGTTGTTGTTGCTTTTTAACTAAATCCGAAATGAGAGTGAAACGTTTTTCTTTTGCAGTTACCTGTTGGAAGGCAGTTGATTGTTTTGTTGGTGACCGTTGTAGTACTTCTTCCGATGGCATTGCAGTTACATCACTTGATTGAGTTGTTGTTGCTGTTGTTGTAGCGGTTGTAGTTCTTGTCTTTTGTACCGAAGGATTTTCGTTGGTATTTTTCTGGCTTTTACGACTTTTATGTGGACTTACTCGTATAACACTACTAAATTGTCTATTATATACCGTATGTTTATCTTTCACTTCAATCGGTGCACTTATAGTTATAGAATCTTCTGAGCCTACTTCCACATCTAAACAAACAGCCGGAGTTTTAATCAAACAGTTACTATTCGCTGGCACAAACATGGATGTCTGGGTAGCTCTATTTTGTTCACTCAAGGTAGAAGTTGTTGTATCATCATAAGTTGAACTTAATGAAAATGATGATTGCGGCAAAGTGGTTTGTTCTTTATAACCCTCGTCTTCACATTCTGTATCGCTGGAGGAAAAACTGGTATGACGTTTACGTTTATGATGCTCCTCAGGCTTATTTTCGTACGAGTTATCTGTTTGCACGCAAGTACACGTAAACTGTTTTCTGACACTTTGTGATGTCTGGTGGATGGGACAATTAGTTTCTTTGTCAAATTGCACACGGCCTTGATTTAATTTACGCGCCGCAACTTGTTTTTTGAAACTTTTATAAGTTCCTTGTTGCATTTGTTTCTCGTCTTTTTTTGCATTTTCTAAGCGTGCAGCATTATGAGCTGTACCCACTTGAAAAATAGCCGAACGATACTCTTCACCTTTACGATCTAGGGCATGCTGGCGCCAACATTCCAATTCTTGTTGTTTAATTGCCTGCAGCTTTTCTAGTTCCCTTTTCTTTTCTGCATTCACTTCATCACGTATCTTTTTGGCCAATCTCTTTGATTCTTCACGTACCTTCATAAAATTGAAAGTCATTATAGATTTATAAATTTTTAATTATTTCTTTTTTGTTCATTTACCTGCAGTATCCTCAATTTGCGTCTCTCCTGTTCTTCAGCTTTTTTCACTTTTTGTGGATCATCCAACAGTGGATGGGTGCGATAGTGTTTTGCAAATTTTCCATTCACTGTTATATTTACGGACATTTTGCATTGATTTTCATTAAATTTTCAGTAGATTTCCTGCAGAAATTTCCAAATTATTTAGTGGCCAGCTTTTAGCTTTTGTTGTTCTTTTAACAAAAGGTGCAGGAGTAAAGAGAAAAATGAATTTGAATTGTTGTGGCATTTTTCTTGTGCATAGGGTTGTATTTTTCTTTTAGTTAGGGTTTCCCTGTCAGAAGTATTTTTAAGTACCTGCGCTATGTAAAAAGTTATCGGCAATGGTTCAAGTCTGAAATAAGGAAATTAAATGTTAAAATTATAATTTAATACGATAACGAATCTATATAAATATATAATTTCGTTGTTTGTCCGGATATATGTCCAATTCTCTTTCCGCAGTTTTTTGAAGCCGTCAGATGTCGCAGGAAGTTGAAATTTTGCATACTTAAAGATTATTTGCTCCACATGTGCAAGACGGAGCGAAATTTTTGATTTTCCGACTGTGGTCGGCCTTATGACTAGTATGTATATATTTGTCGTAATATTGTTTAGTTTTTTTACTTCAAAAGGGTAAGTAAAAAAACTTTGAAAAGGAGTTTTTTTTTATAATTAAATGAGATATAAATTTATAAAAACTAATAACACATACAATGTTTTATGCATAATTAAAATATTTGCTCTTTAATTGCGCACTGGGAAAGCAATTTTTAACCGCAAGATTTTATTTATTCGTTTTATGCTATAACAAGCACGATATTTTCATATACACATTTAGAATTGAAACAATGCTAATGTTAAAATTTTTGTTTTAATTTATCTACAGTCGAATTTGGTTATAAGAAAATGTAAAAATGATAGTTTGTATTTCTTTTAAGCGGAATTTTCGTTAAAAAGGACTTTGGATAAATACAAAATTATTTCGATACAACATCTTTTTATATAAATTCAGAATTTAGATTCTTACAAATATAAACTTAACAAGCAAATTATATATAATTTAAACAATAAATGCACATTGTTCTATTAAAAAGAAAAAAATACATTTTGAAAATGTAAATAAAATAGAAAAGAATTGGGCGGGTGGTAAAATGTTTTAGTTCTTGATAAATTTTCAATACAGTGCACTCGCAGTAACGTGAACACAGTCTGACGTGAACAACCTTTTGTTTACATTTACTACTCTGAAACGTGTACAAATTCGGAAAGCTCTATAACATGAATAATTTTTAATCGCATATGACTCTAATATCACGACTAAAGCATTGTTTTACTAACTTTTATGGTGTTCTTAGCTTACCAATGTTTCTTGTGTTGATGGCACCACTGAAATTCATGACATTTGGCAAATAAAAAAAATTGAATTACAACTATTATTTTCTCGTGATCTCGTTTTCTTTTAGATTTTAATTTTAATAATTCAAATAACAAAATAATTTCACTTTCAATCATGTAAAAGTCAGGTTTATATTGTAAAATTTACTTTTGTCATGAAATTCGACAATCGCTAAAGTGAACAATTTCGCTAACATGAACTCTCTTGGTTTTAATTAGTTTACGTTACCGCAAGAGCACTGTACTAGTATGTATTTGCAATTACACGCAAAGGCTGTTTTTTAAACGGTTTTTCTTTAAAACGGATTTTCTTTTAAACGAAGTAAATACATTTGTTTAGCAATTATGTGATTTCTTCATTTAAACGCGGTGTTTATATACGAATTCGACTGTAATGTGTTCTAAAATATACGGCAAGCTTTTTCTTGCGTAAACAATTTTCTACGCCACCATTTATGGTTTTAAGTAGCATAGAGAGTATACAACAGATTTATTAATTATAGACAAGCAGTACATATTGTAGTCACAATATTAAAAGTATGAAATGGTAGTATATGCTACTTGTAGTTACGTACTTATTAAGAAACTCTGAATTAAATATTTTATAATAAATAATTAAAAATATTAAATTTAAATTTAAATTAAAAATCAGTTGTTTTTTTTTGTCCGTTTGCATTTTTATTAAAAAGTGCTAGGCTGGCAACACTATTTAGAAATATGAAACAATTGTGTCAAAGAAAATTTTATCGAAGTTTTACCGTAACTAGTTGCAAACTAAGAACGAAAAGATGAAGACGGAAACAGAAGTTTTATAATTTTAGTATTTCTTCAAATATTTTAATATTTTGTTAATCATTTTATTGTCGTGCGGTAAAATGCAAGTAACGCAAGCTTACACAAATTATTAAAAGAATAGTGCGAATAATCTCGTTTTCAATTAATTAAAATCGTCGAGTTAATGTACATACGGAAGTTTAGTGCAAACCCAAAATAACACCAGTAAAGAAAGTTTGGTTAAGTATTCTACGTCGACGCGGAAATGTGTAAACGGTATCGGATGTAAAAAAATTATCTGAGTTCATATGTATGTGTGCATATGTATGTACATATATATAAAAAGTTTTAATATTTGGAAAAGACATTTTTAAAATAAAATGAAAAAGAGTCACAATTAAGTATTTTCTTGACGTTTTCTTTGAAATATCAACTCAAAAGAACAAAAAATATTAGAAGAACACACAACCACAACTACATACATACATATATTGAATAAAAGTAAGTAAGTACTAATTAGCCATTGCCTAAAAGTTTAACTCTCAATAAAAATACATGGTATGAGTAAGCAGAGATTTGCAGTTTTGTTTTTGTTTTCGGGAATAATGAACACGGATTTAGTATGGTACTCGCTTGGTATATGATTTACCACAGAGCCTCCATAATAAGCCTGATGTTGTTGCAACAGCTCTATTGTTACAGAAAATTCCTATGTGGGGAATAGCTTCCTGTAGATACAGCTTTCCCTGAGTGGACGATCCTTGGACGTCAGTGAATCCAGTCGGTACAAAGGGTAAATCCGATTGTCGTGGGAATGGGTTTTCAAAATAAGGCTGGTGTTGTTGTAACAGGCTACAGTTAATGATAGTAGTTTTTCTATTGTCCCTGTTGTTATAGGTGTAATCTATTGTAAGAGCCTTATCCATGTCATTCTTAATATATCACCAGCTAGTGGTTTAAATCTCTAAATATTTGACTCTTGGGAAGAAGATTCTTAAATTTGTCAGCGCTAATTTTTATTTAAACAATTCATTGACCTTCAATTCAAATATTTTAAAGTTAGGTTGTGGCATGTTTAATTATAAGATGATTTGCAGGCTTATTTTCCTATGGTTTACATGTGGGTACATATTTATTGGCACATTGCGCATTCTAGTAAGTGTAGTAGTAAGTGTGACAGCCTTAATTTAATTTAAGCGCCGCATAAAAAAAGTCTCTTGAGTAGAGACGAAATGGCCACAGAGACAAGCTTATCCCTAAAAGCATACATTTCATATTATTATTATTTTTTAAATATTTATCACCTTTGAAACATTTTTTTAAACTGCAACATTATGGGCAACAAATGGGCTGACGAACGTAAGGCATTTTGGCGCAAATATTCCAACTCTTATTCCTCAAAAGCTTGCAGTTATTGCAGATCTTTTTTTCACACATAATTTGCTTTAAATTTCTTGATCAATTACTTGGTCCCTTAACGTAATATCTTCTAATTCATAATGATATGCAAATTTTCCGTGCCATTCATTGTTATATTTAAAAAATCTTTCCTAAATATTCAGCGATTTTCCAGTAGATTTTCCATAAAAGATCAAGAATTTTTTAGTAGATAGCTTTTAATACAATTTGTTTTCAAGAAAAAATGAGCAAGAGCGAAGAGAGAGAAATTCATTTTGTTGTGGCATTTGTTTACACGGTTGTATTTCTCTTTCTGTTAGGGCTTACCAGTCAACAAATATTTTATTGTAAATGGGCTGTAAGAAAAGTTATCGATAAAGGTTCAAGTCTGAGAAAGTAAGCTGTTAAAATAAAATTTTAATTTAATTCGAAATAACAAAATATTTATTTTTGTAAAAAGAAAATATACAAAATTGCATTATTTTTTGGTAATAAATTTTAAAAAATAAGAAATTATTTCTATACCTAATTAGAAATTTTTTATTAAGGATTTTATTATAAAAAATTAAAGGGTTATTCAAATGCTTCTTCTTGCTACTTTTAGGTAACTGCTGTAATATTTTATGCTGCGAACAAGTTGTTGTCCAGAAAGACAAGACAAAATAATTTTAAATCAAACACCTTATGCTGGCAACATTCTGTGTAAATATAAGAAAATTGTGTCATCTCAAAAAAGATGAGAGCGGAAACAGAAGTCTTGTAATTATATACTCGTAGTATGTCTGTAAATATTATAATTTTTGTTAATAAATTTACTCGTATATTCATGCGGTAAAAATGCAAGTGACGTGTACTTGCAAAGAAAAAAATGATATTAAAAGAAAATTAAAGTATCGAGTTTAAGTTCATACGGTAGTGTCATGCAACCGCGGTATAGGTATTTTCTGAACGGGAATGCAAAAGGTTAGTTTAAGTGTTTTAGATCCGTCGACGGGAAAACGTGGTATAACGGTATCCGGAGTAATAAAAAACCATTTTACTTTTGATAATCGTGAAAATAATAGAAAAGTGAAAGCTTGCGTTTCCAAAATTAAAGATGGCAGGACAAGTATATTCGTGGCATATCAACTCACAACAAAACCATATACAAATTGCCCACAACCACGACTACATACAACAGAAGTAAGTATGTATTAACAAATAATTCATTGTCTATAATTTTAAATGTAATTAAAACTAATATGAATAAGTAAGAAAATCTTTGCCGGAGACAGCCGGTTATATAGTATGTATTTGTATCACAGTTGACATATCTTTTTGTGTTGTTTTTAATGATGAATTACATTACGATGTTGGATGGATAGTCCATTCACATACAAGGCCTTTTGATCGGATAGTTTATGGCTATCGCTGTGGTGATAACCAGAAGCAGCAGAACTTGATGAGCAGATTATAGTTATTGATATCAACTTTTTCTGTTGTTGTTTTATTGCTTTAGTCTTTTGCAAGTACTACTCAGTTTCACTATTAATTGCTTAAGGCAATGCAAATACTTTTAGTAGTCAATTTGTAATACTAATGCAATACATTGTGCTGGTCTAGGAAAATATTTGGGAAAGGGGGAAAGAGGATATGGACCTTTGACTTAAACTTACTAATATCGTATCTGATAAACTTGACCCCAAGATATTTACTCTTGTAGAGTAGTTGCTTAAATACTCTTTATTTTTTTTTAATTTTGTTTTCTGGTATCTTTGAAAATGTAAAGTTTTTGTGTTTGCTGCAATATCTTATTTCAGGTTTAATAAAAATAATTCTTTATAAAATACATACATACATAAATAATTGGCCATTACAACCCTGTTTCAGGATTACGGTTTAGCTTCTCGATGAAAGAAATTATAACTCCAAGAGTAAAAATCAGCTGTTATTAATTTTACTACCACTTAAAAACAGCAATTATATGTGTTTTTGCTAATACTTGTCATCTCTTTTATTTTAAATAGTATTAAATTGTTGTATTGTTTTTGTTGTTAAATTTATTGGAAGATTTATGGAATTATTTTAATATACCGATGCCCTTCTTCAAAATAAATAGAGATGCATGTTTCTGCCACTTTCTTTTGCATATCAACCCCTAACAATAAAAGTATAAAAAGTGTGCACTACCACAACTACATATCAAAAAGTAAGCGTTAATATATTCCTGTTAACTTGATGTGAATTATACTTATAATAATGAGAATAAGCAGAGAGTAACCCTTGTCCCTAGAGAGAGAGAGAGAGAAACAAGATCAAGATTTTGTTTTTGTATTTCAATAGGTACATATATATTTATTGTTTTTATTTTAGTTGCTTTTTTTATTTTATTAGTTTTTCTTTTGTTTATTTAATTCTAAGGCTTTTATGCTTTTGTATCACAGTTTAAATTAATCACAGTTGAGAGTTATTTGTTTTGTTGTTCTTAATAAGTTATTAAATCACAGTGTTTGATGGGTATTTCCTTCAAATACAATTTACCAGGGTCTCCATAATTTAACTGACGTTGAGGGGGCTGGTGATACGACTGGTGAAACATTATCATCACTATAATAGCCAGATGAAGCAGGACTTAGTGGACAGTTTATAGTTAAGGGCAGCATTTGTTGTTGATTTCTTTGTTTTTGCTGCTGTTGTAATCTATTAAAGGAACGACCCAAATGTTTCATAACAGCTTTACCCATTTCCACGCTCATGCCTGGAGTTGAAGCCAATACACGTGATACTTCATTGACAGCATTCATATAACCATTACGAAATGAATCCATGGATATGGTATGTTGTAGCATTGGTGTTTGTTGTTGCTGTTGTTTCTTAACATGTTCTCTGAGATAAATAATCGTTGTTTCCAGTACTTCCGCCTTATCCATGCGTAATATCGTTCCATTGCCATTCAAATCTACCATTAATTGTTTAAGGCCATTCAAACACTTGTTGATGCGGGCACGTCGTTGACGTTCCAATAGTGGTTTCTTGATTTTTTGGTAAATTTCTGTTTTTGTTACGTATTGTAGAGTAGTAGTCATTTTATATTTGTGTGCTTTCTTGTTTCTTTTGGTTTCTTTTAGTTCAACTTGGAGAAAAGATATTTACTCTTGCAGAGTTGTTAAGTGAATGATATCCTGCTCATTAGTTAGAAGAGTTTTTATACATTTTTACGTATTCTTGAAAAAACAAGGGTGGGTTAACTGTTTTTTTTTGCTTTTTTCTTGAGCAAATGAGTACCTTAAATGAATTTGTATTGTGGTAGTTGTACTAATAAAATGTACATATGTGTTGGCAAAAGTACTTTTTAAGTACATCATATACTAAAAAGTACTCTTTGTAGAATAAATTCTTAAAATAAGAACATGATATTGATGATATTCCTTTTATACTTGCCCATAATTAATTTTAAAATTTGCCCTTAAATCTAGGGTGATATGCTAATTAACGATAGAGATTGAAAAAAATATAAATTCTTTTTCAGTATACTACTTATCCAATTTTTAAATGTGACATTCCTGACGTCTTCATAAAATATATTATAGATTTATTAAGGACTTATTTGACAGGTATTGCGTAGAAATTAATGTGAAAAATAATATTAAAAATGCCAACCGAATAGAGTTTATCTCTCAATTTGATAAAATTATTAACAGAAATACGTGGTTATTATAGATAGTATAATATTGTTTAAAATAAGAGGTAATATCCATTCCTATAAATATCAATCGGATTTAAATAGGCATTTCCTGAGGCCTGGACGTTACATTCGTATACTTTTAGAAAAATGGAAAGATACGATATACATACATACATACAGATATCGTCGATGGAATTAAAGAACGGTGTAGCTGACAAAACCTTAAATGTTCACCAGAGCCAAAAAACATCTATGAAAGTAGAACACATACACTGGTATTTTTCATTTCGCAGGCGGCGTAAGTGAATTTATTTTCATCGTAGAAATCTGGGACCGGAACCAATAGACGCGTATTTTTTTCTGATAAAAATGATACAAAAGCGTATTTTCGATTTTTTGTCAGTTACAGCGTTCTTTAATTCCATTGACGATATAAAGTAAGGAAGAATTACTTTCTTTAGAACAATGTTAGGCGGAATCAATAAACATTAATCGAAATAATAGAGAATTTCGAATTTAAAGATGCGATACACATATACTTACAGTATTTTAAAATAAGGAGGAAATACTTAATTTAAGAACAATTTTGGGCGGAAACATTAAATATGAATTGGATTAATATGGGCAATTTCTGAGCGACGGACACTACATTCGTATACTTTTTGGTGAGCCAAAAACAAGAAAGAATGGAAAGGTATGATACACAAATATTTACAGTATCTTAAAACGAGGAAAAAATTTAGTAATTTTAGAAAAATATTGGGCGGAATCAGTAATATGCATATAAGCATTTATAAGTAAATAACAGCGAGGCAAGGATGCCACAAAAACTTACTAAAATAATTCAGCTAAATTTGTAAAAACATTCTGTGGAAGTCTATATTAATGTGGATCGATATCTTTTATAAAAAAATTTATTAAAATTAAAAAAAAAGTAAATTGTAAAAATTAAAAAGAAAAGTACTTTAATAGTACTTTTCTGTATATTATGGTTTAATTAAAAAAAAATCAGAAAAAAGGTATTCAATTTCAATAATTTGTATCCCTTACAGTGTTGTCAGATTAGGGGATAAAACTCTGAAACGGAAAAAAAATTAAATTTGGGGAAGAGAATTTTATTGGGAATAACTAAATGACTGATGTTTTCTAATTTTATTTACATATTTAATTATATCTTTTTATTCCATTTTTATTCCATATAGAACAATATGAACTGCTGGAGTCTTTTTTAAATATATGTAAATACATACACACATACATAATTGGCTATTACAACTCTGTTTCAGGGTTACGGTCTAGCTTCTAGCAGCACCCACACTGTGTGTGTCAATTTTTATCCATGAGTATCGGCACTTACAGCCTCACGTCAACTCCGAACGACAGACTTGAGATCTTGTTCATGGCAATCAGATACTCTCAGAGCTTTTACTAGGGGGCCAATTACGGCATTCGATATCGAGCGAAATTTCGTACAATTTGAAAACAGTTTTCATATAAATTTCGTTCAAAATTGTTAATTTTTTAATGAAATTAACTCCTAAATACATATTGCATACATACATATTGTATGTTAATGTTAGTACGTTTTACGAGTGTAGATACTTACAAAACTAAAGGCCAAGGCAAATAGAATCTGTCATACGTTGACTTTCTCCACTGACAGCTAAATTAAAATACACATGTTCTTATAAGCTTTGTTAGATTTAATACATCGCCGTCAATGCGAAATACGTAGTTGAGCAACTTTTAACGTACTACGTAGTGTACATTGACAACTGTAATTAATTTCTTTGTTTTTATTTTCTTGTGTCATGTTTTGTCATCCGGTGCCCCAGTAGTCTAGTTGGTAGTGTACTAAACTGCTAGTGTGAGGGTTGTAGGTTCGATTTCTGGACTCTGGACTGTGACACTACACCAAGCAAAGGTCTGAATCACTCGTCTTGGTTTAATTAAATATAATATTTAAATCGTATTCAAATCTAAAAATTTTGTTTGCAAAAACACTTGAAAAAAAAAGCAAATAATTTAATATTCGTCAACGAAGTATTCATTGTGCCAACATCACCACTTCATTTCGTTGTTAACATCTGTTAAGAAAGTCAACATACATATAATGAATGAAGTATTCTATATATCTCGACCTCAAAGCTTTTGGTGGGGAATTTCGGAAATCATAAAAATAAGGTTTTGGGGAATTTTGGTCAAGAAAATTTCAAATTTGGGGATTAAAATGAAAATAATCTAACAACCCTGATACCTTTTACTTAAAATTTTCTGTAACAAATTCTTTCTCTTTTTCTCTCTCTCTTATTTTTTGCTTTTTCTCTCACATTGTATTATTGTTATATGATTTTTTTTAAATATACTCGTAGTACGTACAACAAGTATTTCCTTTTTTGAGTCGTTCAATCTGTATAAATTCTATGACGAGTATTTTGTTATGATGAAGCAGCTGCAGCTGCAATCATTATCGTCCTTTTTTTAATACACTTTTGTTTACCAATATAAAATGTTTTTTCTTTTATGGAAACTTATGGCTCGTGGCCGTGGGAACACTGATGAAACTAAGTTTCTCACACGGTGTTTTTTTGTTTTGTTTTAACAATTTGAAACGACAAACACATGCGTTCCTTTACTTTGCTACAGCTACTGCTGATGTAGTTATTGTTGTTGTTGTAAGGATTATTTTGCAGCTGTCACTATTTCGTACATTTTGCCAAAGTGTAGTGAGTGTATAAAAGAAGTAAAAGTAGAATATTGTATGATCATGATATCATTCTTATTTTTTGTTTTTAAATAATTTTATTGTTGCTGTTGTTGTTGTTGTTGTTGTTGTAAAGAATTATCAAATTTCTTCTTGTTGCCTCTTGCTGGTTTAATGTATTATTTGTTATCGTTTTTTTGTTTTTTTTTAAGTAAAATTTTGGTTTACTTTAGTTAATCAGATTGGTCTTTAGGGTACCTTTTATGGTCAGCAACAAGGATCTGACTGTTATGAATTTATGTTAAATTGCTGGCATTTTTTTAATAAGTTTTTTTTTTATATGCCAAGGATTTTTATTTTATTTTTTGTTTTAACCGGGCTTATTCATTCATTCAGACTGACAAGCTAAACATCGAATCATTCTTTTAGTCATTCATTGATCGTTGGTTAGTTATACAAGTAAACTCACTTTATATGCAGGATCTTCCTTTTTTGTGTTTTATTTTCCTACGTTTTATTATACTGAACCGTGAGAAAAATATTTCTATAATTATTATTCCTTATTGTCCTTTTTTTCTTGTTTCTTTAGTATTGCTTCTTGCTATAGTGCTTAGTTTGTTGTTGGTGGAGTGCTGCTGTTGCTGCTGATGCATTTTTAATGGGCCGTCTTTATGCTTGTTGGCTTGTTATTATTTTGACTGTAAATTTGTCTGTTAATCTCGTGTGTTAAGTGTGTCTGGAATAAGAGTTTTATTTTTAAATTACAAAACATTTCACAATTAATGATTTTATGAGTATTTATGGAAGTGTGTATAATAGATTTGAATAAAGACCAGGAGCAATAAGTTATTCAAGGCATATGTAGGTATGTTGTGGTATTCTTATATGAATAATTTACGGATTTATTGTTTTGAAAAGATAAATTTAATTCTGATAATTAAGATTTTATAGGATAAAATATAATGTAATGTAACATAAATTATTTCTAATGAGAATATGTAAACATCAGTATTTCTGATAGCACTTCTCTATATGCAATATTACTGTTGCTCAAAGATGTTAAAAAAATTAAAAAAAAAAACATTTTTTTAATGACTATGATGTAACGTATAAAAATATAAGTTCCTGCAAAATTCTCCACTTCTGTGGTGAAATATAACGACTTTACGACAAAAATCAAATTGATTTTCTATTAAACTTCTCCTGTAAAGTTTTTTCAATTTCACTTTGGACTTTTTTAAATTCATATTACTATATATTCCTTTATAAATTTTATAGCATTTTCAGTTTAAATTAAACCTTTTTCAAAATAAATGAAACCTTTTTCAAAATGAACGCAACCTTTTACAAATTGAACGAAACCTTTTTCAAATTAAACGAAACTCTTTTCAAAAAAAATGAAACTTTTTTCAAAATAAATGAAACCTTATTCAAATTCATTTAAACATTTTTCAAATTAAATTAAACCACTTATAGAATTTAATAGAAAACAAAAGAAAAAAAAATAAAACATATTAAACATATTCATTTTTAATATAATACTTGTTAAAAATAATGAAAAATTTGTCCACTGACCGCTTTAGGAATTAACATGATCATATCCATAACATAATTCGCACAATCATTTTGATTAATTTGTGCGACACTTTCCTCAATTATATACACTTACTATGTTATGTTCTGTGGTAATGTCACTTTAATAATGATCGGGCGTGGAATTTTATCTTAGAAAATGTTTTCTCTATCGGGTTCAACATAGGAGAATAAAGTGGTAAAAATTTAAGCGTACAGTTACTATTATCCACCATATTTAGAAGTTCCTGGGTTTTATGGATTTTGGCATTATCCATAATTAAAAATGAATGTTTTATTTTTTTTCTTTTGTTTTCTAGAAAATTCTATAATTAATTTGAAAAATGTTTAAATGAATTTGAATAAAGTTTCATTTATTTTGAAAAAAGTTTCACTTATTTTGAAAAGAGTTTCGTTTTATTTGAAAAAGGTCTCGTTTAATTTGAAAAAGGTTGCGTTCATTTTGAAAAAGGTTTCATTTATTTTGAAAAAGGTTTAATTTAAACTGAAAATGCTATATTCTCCAAAAATTTATTTCTTTTTTTAAAACAAGTTTTAATTTTTAATTTTTATTAAAAATAATAATATTTAAAAGAATTGAATTTATTCAGCGAAAGCAATTTTTCTTGTTTTTATAATTATCTATCTGATAAGTATTTTAACGGGTTGGGTGGCTATACAACTGACTTCATACATTCCATACATACATAATTGGCCATTACAACCATTTTTCAGAGTTACGGCCTTGCTTCTCACAGCATCCATGTTGTGTGCGTCAATTTTTATCCATGAGTTCTGGGACCTACAATTTATCGTCCAATACCACCCACAGATTTGAGAAGTTAGTTTATAGCATAAGAATATTTGGTAAATTTATTGCGCTTCACGGCCTAACTTAGCTTGGTCTGTAAGTAATATTTTAATAGACTGTATTGTGTTTGCATCCAATTGTAATATGATGCTTGTTTTTTATTTACAAAGATTTTTTTAATTTATTAATTTGTCGTGTCATAAGATATCTGGCTACATTTTCTTTCAGAGCTAAATTTTTAAGAGTATTTTTTAAAATGTCGAGAAATTTACTCAATAAGTCCAAATTAGTTTTAAAAATGCGATTCAATTCATCTTTGTTTAATAATTAGGCTCTAATTTCATTCTGGGTGTCAAGTATACTCTGAAACCTAATAGAAATTGCCCTAAATAGTCAAAAAAATCCTATCATTTGTGATAACTTTTTGCAAAATAATTATTTTACTGATCCTTTGAGAATTATTACCCTGTGATGAGCTTTCAAATTACATAGTACAACACAAAATTTTGCGACTCAAGTCTTAGAATTACGAGTGAAAGTAGTCCTAAAAAGAAGAACTTTGGTATCATTTGCTTTGTTAAGTTGGCTGCATTAATAATTTAATGGAGATAGGAATTTTTTGGCTCAAGGTGGATTTTGTCACATTTTTTATATACTTATTAAGATGGTTATATCTCGGCTCACCGTACATAATATCTCTTTTGTGTCTGAAGCAAAGTTGTGGATATTGAATAGGAGAAAAAAAAAAGCGGAACATATTACACTATGGCTGCTGACTACTTAGCCTTCTATTAATTAAAATCTTGTTAGTACAGATAAAGAAGCTTCTGTAAAACTTCGTTATAATAAATTGTTATTTTCTGCATTATACAGTTTTTTTTTAATATACGAATATTTATAAAAAATAGGTATACATAAATTATTGATCATTAGAACCCTTCAACCCCATCAAACCAATAGCAGATAAACACGTTAAAAAAAGAAGTTACTTTTGATTGTGGCATAACGTTCATTTCGTGCTATAAAATAATTAGCAAACTTAGTTTTTCGATTTCCAAATTTGGATCTGGAGCTTAATTCTGTAATTACAGTCGGACCTCGATTGTCCGTAATGGTAGGGATCAGAAGAATTACGGATAATCAATTTTCACGGTTAATCGAATTACAATTTTGATTATAGGGTTCTCTTAATATTTGTACTATTTCACCAAGTGAATATTGGTGTATTTATTCTATTTACATTAAAAATTTTAATTCAAGATAGCAATGTCATAACCGACCTGTATTCCAACTTCGTATTTTCCAGCTAGCATTTTAACACTCACATTATTTTTTGAATGCTCGTAATTTATTTTAACTTTATCTTTAATATTTAAACGTTTCTTTGCCTTTTTACCACTGGTAACGATGCCATACTAAATATATTTAAATCCAACCACCTCCACTTCTCAAATTTCTAAATTAAACTAATCAGTTGTAAAATTCTTCTGACCCACCGTATGCAAACAAGGGAACTCCCCGTTTTCATCACGGATAATAGAGATAATCACAGTAAATCGAAGCAAACAATTTGAAAACATTGCAAACAAAAACCAATAGACTGATCTTTGGCTATCACGGTTAATCGGGGTTACCGGATAACATATAATCGAGGCTCAACTGTATATTAAACTGCTAAAATTTTGTGCCTTAAAAAAAAAACTGGGCGTTAGAGTATATAAAATTAAAAAATTTACTGATGATAGCGATGAGTGTCTTAAATCCCAACACGCGTTCGAATACTATATTCGTAGACACAAATCAGGTTTGCAATTTTTAGTGATCGACATATAGATTTGAGAAATTACCATTATGTTCCATTAAAAAAAAATAAATAAATGTCCATTACAAGTCTTATATAATATCGAATCCGAACGACAGACTTGAGAATCTTGTTCATGGCCATCAGTTACTCTTAAAACTTTTACCGGAAGACTGGCAAGAGGCAGTAACATTTGTAAGGGCGTTACTGAGCAACTGTTAAATCGGGTTAATTAGTTAGTGATTTGTTTTAAATTAAGTTCGTTCAAATATCCAGCTTTGTTTATCCAGAAATCTTATACAAAAGGTTATGCGTTCAATAAGAAGAATTATCTTATATTTAGCGGGCATTTGTTTTTCAAATCTTTAGAAATATTCTTCATACTTGTGACTAATTTCTAAGATAAAACGAATAACTTTATTATGTCTTACATAAAATATTTACTAATAGCCTACTTTACAATGTCGAAAAAGAAAAGAATTCTCAGTGTGAAGAAAAATAAAATTATTTCAAATATTTTAATAAACTTTAATAAAAAGAAATCCACATCAATTTTCTTTGGCTAAGAAAGCCAATGAAGAGCATTCTCTTAATATCATGAAATAGGCCAACAAGACTTTATTCCAAGCATTACGACGAACAACACTATATTACTGAAAGGGATTAAGGTATCACCACAAAAAAAAATGTCTCTCAAAAGTGTGTTTTTGAGCACGTAATAAATATTCCCCATACTCTTTAACTAACCTCTGTTCATACAATTAAGTTTATAAATATTGTTGTTGTTTTTTAAAGATAATCGTTTCTGAAATTATGTTGATGACTTGGTAATTATATGGCAATATCCTTTGTTTGTTGTGCAACAAACATATGTAATTACAACTCAGGAATGCTTGTTATTACACTGATGATCTGTAATTAAGGAAACGAACGAACGACACGAAAACCCTTTAAGATATTGTTTTTTTTCCTTAAGCACAATAAAATGAAAGAAATTTTGATTTTCTTTTATAATTAGTTTTAATAAATCATTTGTGTATGGAGTGTAATTATAATTAATTAAAAAAAAAAACTTTAGCCTATCACAGTTGGATTAATATAAAGCTACTAAATGAGAAATTAAATCATAAAAAAATCTTATCAATAGTTTAACAAAAACATAATTAAATATAATTAAAAAATAATCAAAATAAAATTATTTTACTTATGAATCTAAAGGAGATCACTTATATAGTGGAAGAACTAAAGTGCACTATTGGTTACTTTTTAATTTGTGTTTGTTTTTGTCTTTCGAGTGTTTAGGCGCCGGCTTAAATTTACCAGGGACGCCAGACTGGTGTTGTAGAAACTTGCTGTAAAAGTCCTTGCTGATGTTGCTTGAGAGCGGGTGATGAACGTGAATAATCACTATCGCTGGCATAACCACTTGAAACAGGACTATACATGGCAGTAGATGCTTGTGGAATAGAGCAGGTTACAGTTAATGGTGTACTGATGGCAATGGGTTTTTCTTGTGGTGCTTCCAATTGGCTGAGACGTAAACCCAAATGTGTCATAAGTTTGGTGCCAAATTGTACATCGACTTTGGGTAGAGAAGCCATACAACGAGATACTTCATTGGCGGCCTGTATATAACCAGAGCGGAAACTTTGCTGGGCAGCAATATTGTTTTGAGCGATTTGTTGTTTTTGCTGTTTCAATTTGCGCAAGTGCTGTACAGTGACTTCTAAAATATCAGCTTTTTCAAATTTTACAATATTTTCACCGTTGCTTTGGAAACATTCTGACATCAAATCTTTTAAATCATCCAGGCATTTATTAATGCGGGCCCGGCGTTTGCGTTCCAATAAAGGTTTCATGACCTTGCGGTATTGATAAGTTTTTGACATTTCGTATTTGGTAGCCATATTTGTTTGAATCTTAAAGTGTTATATGAGGAGCGTTTGCTAAACTTTGTTGTGTGTGCTCACACTTGAACGTACGAACAGTAACTGATGTTGCATCACAGAGTAAGTCATGCTTATATACCCACACGTGTCCCAGGATACAATATTCGTTTAATACTCAATACTCGTGCTTAACACACTTTAAGAGAGTAAATCTATAACTAAAAACAGAGCTGCAGAGAGAAAGAGACATAGAGAGAACAAAAATTCAACTGATCCGGAGTTGAGTCTTTAGCAGTTGGTATATAAAATAATTTTAGGGGTTGAAATTAAAGTTTTACACGTCTTTTAAAAATTAATTGTATTGTAAGGTTCCTCTGTTGATGATGACTATGGTGTGGTGGTGGTGGTTGTTGTTGGTAGACAGGTAGCAAATTATAAAAATTTCAAATCGTGGGAAACACTTTGCTAGTTAGTTTCCCACAATTTTCAATTTTTGTTTTTTTTATTTTTATTTTTTTGTTTTTTAATTTATCTGCTGCATATGGGGTTGTTTTTACATTATTTAAGTATGCAATGAAGCGTTCTTTTAGGATCACTGCGTATCCTTTTTGTGTTACTGATAGTGCAACCTATATACGAGTATAGTACGTACAGTGGGTAAACAAGTGCAGTTTGCAGGACTGTAGGTAGCCAAGATTTTAGTTATCAGTTAAGGTTAATTTTTAACAAGAAATTTATTATTGAGGTAAAAGAAATTCAGAATTTCAATAGAATAAAAACAAATTTATCAAGACGAAACATAAGCGATTACAGAGAATTGTATGTACGTAAATACATATGAGCAAAGGGGGCGCATGTCAATCGCGTATATCTATAATATTGATATCATAGGTCGAACATTGTGAGATGAAACTGTTGACAATAATGCTGGCAATAAACGGAACAAGACATAGGCTGTCAATATGTAAGCGTTGGGAAGTATAACTTCAAAATAGTGAAAGAATTTATCTATTTATTACCGTCAAGATTGAAATATCCCCTTTGGAGAACCATACTAGGTAATAGGTACTGCTTTGGTCCAGAGAAGCACTTCAATAGCAAGATGACCTCTAGGGGATTTGGAGATTGCTGTTATATGGTGCTCATGAATGGATGCTTGCATAGATAAAAGAACCTCTTGTGGGTTTTTTAGATAAAAAAAAATACTTCTTAGTATTTAACATTTGCGTCCGTCAACATTAGCGATAAGTACAGAAGTCTACTGAATCATCAACTACAACTTTGTTTTCATATTTTATTTAACATTAAGCTTTAAATACACTAACTGATTACTTAGACACATACACAGTTGGTCATTACAACCCTTTTACAGAGTTACGGCCTAGTTTCGTTTTTTGTATTGTTAAAACGCGCCAAATTTCATAATGCTAAATTTAAGGTTGTGAACCAATTACTTGATCTTGTAATACCTACAGCTTATACTGCATTTTCCTTTATAAAAAGAAATTATAAGGATTTCTTTGACCCTATGACCTTAAGAATATTATGTATTACATTTGTTCGTTCTAGATTAAAGAACTACTCTTTTGTGTGAAATCCTTATTATGCTGTGCATTCAAATAAGTAGAATTGAAATGATTTAGAAGAAATTTGTGAAATATTTTATATTGACCGCCTTCTGATGCCCACGTCATAAAATGCTTCTGGGTCTAAAGCCATTTTATTTAAGAAGAGTTACTAATTTGGTTATGATAATTTTTAAACTAATTAATGGTATTATTGACTGTAATTATTTGCTTAATTTGATTAGTTTTTGCATACCAATCAGTCACCAGTCACTTAGGTTTATTAAGTTGTTTTATGTTATATCTCATATTACTAATTATGATTTAAATACATAATATCTATGTTGTTATTAATGTGGTCTCAGGTCACGGTCTCAGAATACTTTTAAGCTTTATTTAGAAAATAAGGATATTAATAGATTATTTTAAAGATAACCCATTGTTTCAGCCTGTAAGGATATATTGAATCCATTGGCGAAACAAATAAAAAATTAATCAGCCTTAGAAAAACTTTAAACTAACTACTTTACATACATACATCCTATGAGTACCTGGACCTACAGTTTAAAGTCTACTCCGAACGCCAGATTTGTGAAGCGTTTTCATGGCAATTAATAACTTCCAGAGCGTTTGCCAGAAGACTCCTGAGAGGTAGTCGCCGAAGATATAATTTTTTCATATTTCAGAGCTGAGATCTGAACCTGGCACTACCATCTTAGTAAGCTAACTACTTTATTAAAAAATATTTTTGACAGTTTTTCAACCATTAACATATTTTCAAAATATTCGTAAATCTCTGCTTTTTAATAAAAAAAAAAAAATTAATCATCTCCTTTAACTTTCATGACCACTGTAAACCTCATCGTATGGCACATACAGTGTCAAATAGCGAGTGAGAAGATTAAAAACCAACTGAAACAAAATTTTCGTTTCTGTTTTTTTTGTTGTTTTTGTTTTTTATAACTACCACCTGCCCTTTCTTTTATAAACTGATGAGCGTTGTTTAGTGTATGAGTGTGCCTTTAAAATTTAGCTTCTGTTCAGCACTGCATTACTATGTTTACGTCTTCAGGCTTGACAGTTACACTAGTCAATAGGGGTGAATGACAGTTGGTGTAGTGATCATAATGTTGAAACGACGTTGAAGACGACTTGATTAACAACTTGGTTGGACTTTTCTACTCGTACAATGTAATGTACGCATTGGTTGGCTGGTATTCTTTTCATTCAGTGCCTCAGAGTGTGAGAAAATTTTCTTGGTTGCAGCTGTTGGTGTCATTTTGGGTTGTTTTTTGTTGTTTTTTTTTAATGCATATATTCCCTATGATTTGTTATTCTTGTTGTTGCTTAAAGGTTGGCTTGAATGTGGTGTGTGATTCGCTCGTGTTGCAAGAACATCATCTCATAAACACAACATTGGCTTAATTTAATAGGGCGAAGAGTTGATTGTTTAACACTTGATTAAAGAACAAGGGAAAAAACGTTTACAAATGAAAGAAAACCCAATGAATAGATTTAAAAATAGTTTTCTTTTTATTTTGCTTTTATAACTATCAAATTAGATGATGACAATAATGGTATAATTTTAAGAAATTTAAATAAATTTTAAATTAATTTTAGTTAAATATGAAAGAGGGGCTTCTGGACTATACGAGTAGTTAAGTTTATGAATAAAATAGAAGAATTATAATTGTCAATCAACAGCAGTTCAATATGAACTAAAAGCTATGGCAGTGTAAGCTAATTTATTAACAGGAAGAGCCTCAAATTTATAATATCAGTGTCAATTTTTTACAAACGGTTAAGAGCATTTTTTAATATCTATAATTTTAAAATGCCTTCAGAGTTTTAGTTTTATTTTTTCTTTTATGCAGCATATAAAAAACCTTAACAGAACAACTTAAATTAGAGCGAAAAGCGCTAACTATCTGTCATAAATCCTCATGCCCATACAAAATGTATGAGACCATCCACAGCATAGCGCTAACACCTTGACAGAGCGCAAAGAAGTGAAGTTAGTTGCAAACCAACTATGTATTGTTGTTTTCTGACTTTTACAATTTTATCTGCCATTTCGTTAATTAATGACATTATGGTTACTTTCAGGTCAATTTTGTGATCTTTTTTCTCTTTATTATGGTTATTTAGCGGGTTTTATCCAACGAAGTTAAAAGACATTACTGTTATACAGAACGTTGATGCTTTTATTTAAGTTACGATTACAGCGTTAATGATAATCGCAAAATTACGTTGCGCTTTACGCTCTAATTTGGATTGGTCTGTCAGATAACTTGACATTCATGCAACATATGAAAATAATATTTATATTTCTGCGAGTAGCACATTTGCTGGAACACATTCTGCAAAATAAGAAGTTGTTAAATTCTAATCAAATATTTTTTAATTTTTAACTTATTAAGTGGCAGAAAAAAGCCTTCCAGTACGTCGGTTTAATAGAACTGAGGGAAATTGTTCTGTTTGTATAAAAATATTTAAAGAAATAAAATTTGAAACTTCGAACATCTTTACTCAATGTTTCCTTTTGATGTCCTTTAACGTATGTAGAAGTAAAGTACTAAAAAATTAACTGAAGGAAGTTGTAGATTCATGTGACAGATAAGTACGCTGAGAATTCGAAAGAAGCATTTTTTTAATCTGTCAGCGACTGCAGAAGATACTGTCTAAAAGGGTGTATGATTATGTGGTATGTGCTTCTCCTAACAGACAAAAGCTCTATGCACGAACATACGAAATACCAGTAGAGCTGGCTCCGCTAATCGAAGCTAAAAATGCATGCCAAATAATTGGAACTACAGCGTACTATGTTCGACCCACAAAAAAGGAGAACGAAATGAAAACTGTCAAATTTAAAAACATCTAATAATTAACTCAATAATTACTAATCATGTGTAAATTTCTAAAATTTGGTTATGGCAAAACCAATTTGTATAAATTAACTGCCATATTCATAAAAAACAAAATACGCTTATTAAGCATTTGTTTGAGCAATATCTATGCAATACTTGTCCTTAATAAACTCATAATATTTTTTATGAATATGACAGTTGATTTATACGAATTTTTATCCATGAGTATCGGGACCTACAGTTTAACGTCGAATCCAAGCGACAAACTTGATAAGCTTTTTCATAGCAATCAGTTACTCTCACAGCTTTTGCCAGAAGACTGCTGAAATATTTTTCCATATTTTTTTAAGATGTCAGAGCTGAGGTTTTAACTCTGAGCTATGGTTTAGTACGAAGGTGTTTTTATATATTAACTGATGTGTAAAGGAGATATCGGATTATGTCTCAGATTTACAACTTAAACTGTCTTGTTCATAGCGGAGTCAGTTAGTCACAGAATTTCATTTTCAGCATATATGCGGCATTGAGTGTTTTGTCGACAGTATCGCTGTCAGAAGAAAACAATTGATAGTCAACCAAGAGTACAAGCTTTTCTTCGAAGAATTTGTATTCCCTTAATGAATCAAAAAGTATGAACTTGTTGTGTTCAAGATTTAACTAGTTAATATGTCCAAAAAATATTAAGTTACCCAGAGATGTAAATTTCTGCCACCGTAAGAAGTTTGAAGATAGTTTGATAGTTTTTTTTCCAAACCTTTTAAAAAATCAAACACTTTAAAATAATTTTAACGTTATTGAATTTCTTTTTTATTTCAATAAAAATATATATGTATTATATTATTATTTTAATTTAATGAATTAAAAACTAAAACCAATAAGAAACCAACTTGTTATGATTTTTTTAAGTTTTTATTTTCTGTTTTCAATGCAGGGCCATTTCATTAACAAAATTTTGTTGTCTAAACATTTTAAGTGACATTTTTACTTATGGCTCTTAAAATAAAATTAACGCTTTAATTAAATTCTTTACATTGTTGTTTCCTTAACATAATATTTTATCGTTTAACTTGTTTGTTTTTGCACGACTTTATGTCACCGAACACATTGCAGTGCATGTTGGTACAACATTTATGAATGACTTTTTGACTGTTGCAGGTTCCTTTGGGCCAATAATTGCAGCAAAAAATGTACAGAAAACCAGTTGCTGCTAAAAACACTTGTACGTTGAATTTGTTTTCATTCACATGCACTTTTCATTCATTCATTCATTTTTATAGGTCTTCGTTCTTATTCTCGTTCTCATCTGCAACTGAGTTGTTTACGATGTTTTCTGTGGCATGCCAAAACAGGGTCCTTGTGGTTTAGCTTTTTTTTATTTTTTTTTTCGTTGCGATTATATGACCAGATTTGTTTTCTGTTTTTCGTGCTGTTTTTTTTTTATTCACATTCTGTTTTATTTTCTTCAATGAACAGCAGAAAACTGTTACTGTTGTTGCCAAACGTTCAATATGTGTTGTAGTAAAATTCTAAAAAAGTATTATGTTGCAGGCTACAGTTTAAGTGCCAGTCACATAAACCATCTTTTGTAGTAGTTGTATCACTGGCCATAACATATGGCTGTAATTGTAAATTTTCCACAAGACGTTCGTTGGCCATATTTTGTTCTACTTCGTTGGTAAAGGCTGACGCTACTTTAATGTTGCTGATGTTAGTGTCCTTGCTTAAAATTTGCTTAAAAACTTTACATATAACAAATTTAATTTTCACTAAACAACACTGAACATTTTCTTTTTCGAACGCAGTAGCTTTTATTTTATAAGCGAACATTTTAATATGTTTTCTGTGGTGGAACAAATGATTGACTGTGGTTTTTCTAAGGAAAGGAGCGGCTTTTATAACGGAATTTTTTCAATTACTTTAAAGTATTGCGTCTGCGCATTATTTCTAAAATAATTTTGAAAAAAAAAAACGAGAATTCAATTATTGTGGCACTTGTCGCAGGCATCATGTAATACACGTGCTGTTGATTTTAATGAACAACACAATGCACTTGTTGTATGCTTAGAGGGACGTGTTTGTTGTTATTGGTGCTATTTTTTTGCAAACCACTTTAATGCAAAAAAAAAAATACTCACAAAATAAAATCCAACAATTTTCCATACACACGTTCGAACATAATGCTCGACACACTTACCACCTAATCCCACCCTTAACATCATCATCCTTGCAGCTCTTTGAGTTGTTATGAATGTTTTGTTGATGAACCACGTTATTGTTTGCGATTATGATTACGGCGACAACTTTATTTGATATGATGGTTTTTAATATTTTACTGCTATTAGTTTTTCACCCCTGTCCACTCTCTATTTTGTACGAGTATACTCGTAATAGCAGTTTAACTATGCCCTGCTGTTGTTCAAACAATTGCTGTTGACAATTATAATAACAACTGTCTGTCTTTCTGTCGTGCTCTTATACGTTTGCACACTCTAAATAAAACAAATATATATATATTTTTTTTAATTCTTTACCTTTTTCAATACTCTGCTAATGTTGATGATGAGCAGTTGCAGTTCCCATGGCAAGAATAGGTATGTAATAAAACATACGAAAAATAACAACAACAAAATAACTATAAATAATAACAATCATTGTATCGTAACGTAAAATTTGTTGAGAATTATTTTATCCCACGGTCTTTAAGTGGAGGTGACAGATGTTCAGAGTTCTTATTTTGGCTCTGCAAGCAAAGTAAATCAAGCTGTTGTTGGCAGTGTTGTTGTGGTTATATAGAAGAGTTTCTTCATTATAATTTGTTGTTTAAGTAATAAAAACAGAGAGAGAAAAAAAACAGAATATTAATTTATTAAAACAACTAAGAGACTGTTAGCAGACTTATAGCACAGCCCAACTTTGCTTACAAAAGTTTTGTGCCTCACCATCAATGAATATTCGTATTCGTTGTACAAGGTGCTTTGCTTCTTAAATTTTATGTTGCATTTACTTTAATGTCACAGTCACGTGTTAGCCACACTTATCACTCCTGTTGGGCCATTGGGATAGTGGTATGGGATGCACACACATCCATCGTCCTACTGTTTAAATTCGTTTATAATCAGTAAATTATTAAAATAAAATTTTCATATTTCAACTTACACGTGCTTGAGGTTTGAATAATTATGTTCGCTCTTCAGTTTATTAAAAAAAAAAAGAAGATACGAAATATAACAAATTATTTTGCCATTTAATTTTTAACCATTTTAGAAAAATGTTTTTTTTATTGATTACTTGCAATTGGCGAGTGATAATGGTGGTGGAAAGGTATTGTTTGTGTGCTTTAGGTTGAATGTGTTAGGAAATTTCTGTCCTTGTTAGGGATTTTAATCCTGTTATTTATCACAAGATTTTTAGAATTACTCTCTCGAGTTGTGATTTTTATTTTAATTAAAAATAAAACAAATAGTTGCATCCAAAAAAGAAAAGTCAATAAGAAATTTTAAATTTATTTTAAATAACGATCTATTATAAAATACACGACTACGTCTTTTCTAATTAGTAGACAACTATTTATCTTCGATTCTTTTATTAAATGTTTCTACACCTATAAGAGGTAAGAAAACCCAAATTTTTTTTTCCTATAAAACTACGTTTCCACTGCTTCATTTTAGAACTAAATTTAAAATATCGCGTTAATTGAATTACAACTTGTTTTTACCTCAATTTCTCGTGAAGTCATAATAAAAAAAAAAAATTGGAAAATTTTTTAATATAAATGGTTAGGAAATAAAACATCAAAACTAATAGAAAATCTGTTATTTTTTATCAATATCTATTATGTTTAGTACGCGCTAAAGGCCTTGATACACTATCCTATCGAGGTTTTTTAAAAAAAAATGTGTGTGCTAAACATGTTAAACAGTGTGGCATTAAAATGCATCGGTATGACAGATTTTTTGACAAGTCATTTGCCCGACTTCATAATCTTTAGAAAAAATTCATACATACATACACAACTGGGATTACTGCCTAGCTATTCGCAGCACTCATGTTGTGTGTGTCAATTTTTATCCATGAGTACCGGGACCTACAAGTTAATGTCAACTCCGAACGACAGACTTGAGAAGCTTGTTCATGGCAATTAGTTACTCTCAGATATTTTGCCAGAAGACTGCTGGCAGTTGGTCGCCGAAAGAAATATTCATAAACATTTTTTTCTCCATATGATCAGGGTTGCATTTTATAAGATGCTAGCAAAAATTAACTCTGCATATGCTTTGCATCTTATTTTGTGTGATGGTGTGGCACTAATGTTGCCATTTTGATACGACTTTTAAAAGTGTGACAGAAATCGTTTAGATTTTTTTGTGAATGAATCGTACGACTGTGTATGATAGTGTATCATGGCCTTAAGTAATGAAAGCTACATCAGCTCTGAACCTACTCAAAGAATTAACTTTATCCATGACTTTTGCCATGATTTTTCTTCAAATTAAAATTTTTAACACTTATAAACAAATGTATGACAAATCCCTTGAAAACTAATGTGGTTTTTGAAAGTCGAACTCAAATTCACGCGGTGGAAGTCAATTTATTTTGTTTGAAGGCACAAACATATAAATAAAAAAAAGAGTGAGTCTTTACTTGTAGCATAAAAACTAACTATTTTTAAGGTTGCATGCCAAAAGAAAGCAATATAATATATAAATAAAATAATAAATGTGTTTGGTTCAAAATTCGAATAGCAAATACTGTAGTTTAGCACTAAATTATTTCACTTCTGCTCGAATTATAGATTTTTCTGAAAATCTAAATTTAGCATTTTACTTTTCTTCTGTAGAAAATTTTAGGAGAATTTTTTTACGGATTTATCATTCTCTTCTTATCATTTTCTGGCATACGATTTTATACAAATAGAAGTTACTGAATTCGAAAAGCTGTTTGACGTCGCGACGCCATCTAAAAACCCACTGTTTCGCTTTTTCTTTACTCTTCAGTTAATTTTATATATAAGCTTGAGTTGTTATACAATGGGCTGTAAAATAAACGAAATCTCGATATATTGTTTTAAAAAGTATTTAAAATTTAGACTTAGATTGACAGGAAGTAAGTACTAATATTTTTAATTTACTCCAGTTGTGCTTATGGAGTTATCAAATGCTATTCGTAACTGCAGTAGAAACATAAAATATTTTTGTTTTCTAAACAAATTATTTGTATTACATTAACTCACTTAACTCAAGCTCAAATAGTTTCCCAAGATTTCTTTAAAAATTTTACCATAAAAAAAATGCTAATTTAACTGCTTATTTCTAGGCTAAATATATTTCTCCTTTTAAAGTTTTATTAAAATAATAAAAAAAAGAGTAATAAGTTTTTGTTTTAAAATTTATTTAATATTTCTTTTGCATATTTTTTGTTTTGTTTTTTTTTACTTAAAACTAATTAAAGCCTTTTTTATTTGTTAACAAAATTTATCTAACAATTCTTGTGTTTTTATGCTGTACTTAAAACTAAAAATGGTTATCACAGTTTTGAAATTATCGCAGTTGAGTTGTGTGTAAATAAAGCTTTTAAAATTATAATAAAGCGCACTTGTTTACCAAGGACGCCATATAGAAGCTTGAGAGGCAGAAGAAGTCATAGAACTCTCCTCATCGCAATCATCACTATGATAACCCGAAGAAGCAGGACTCATGGGTGCAGTATATGGAATTCGTTGCTCATTTTGCTGCTGCTGTTCCTGCTGCTGTTGCTGATGCAACAAACGATTATATTCACTGCCCAAATGTATCATAACATTTTTGCCCATTTGTACATTCATGCCTGGCGTTGCAGCCATAACACGTGATACTTCATTGACAGCATTCATATATCCATGACGAAATGAATCCATTGGTATAATGACAGGAGTTTGAGGCTTTTTAACTTCTTTTTTAATAAAATTTAAAGCACATTCAAGCATCTCAGCCTTGTCCATGCGTAATATGGCATTATTACCTTGAAATTCCGCCACCAATTCTTTTAGTTGATCCAAACACTTGTTCATACGTGCTCGACGTTGACGTTCCAATAAAGGTTTTTTCACTTTCAAATAGTGTTGAGTTTTTGAAACGTATTCTATTTGTGGTGCCATGTTGCCTTTAATAGCTTGTGTTAACAACTCGCTGGTTTTAGTGAGAATGAGTAAAGGTTTCTTATAACAACGCTTTATATAGGCAGGCACACAAGTTGATTGAAATTTTCTTTACATTACAAACAACCCCTTTAAAGAGAGTGTGTGCAATAAGTATGCTAAGCATGTGTAGAACCGTGATGAATGTTGTATGAAATAGAGAAAGAGTAAGTCAATGTGTGTGCACCACTATATGCCTGCCACAAGTGTGTTGTGAAGCATACAAAAAACTTTAAAAACGATTCTTATACGATTCAGACTGTGTAAGCCGAGACTGTATTAAAGAAACTTGAATTTTGTGTTGGTTGCATGGCATTAACATGCATATAAGACTTAAAGCAAAACTTAAAGTAACTGAAGACTTAAGTTTGCCTTGCAGACTGAGTAAGCAAGACATTTCATTAAGAAAAAAGAAAAAGAGAGTAAGAGAGACATATTGAGAGAGTGAATAGCAGTTTTTATGCGTAATGTGGTAGTATATTATGCACACGCCAACATGAACAACAAACTTTAACTAAAGCTCGTGTCTGCCCAACCGGTACAAAATGTTCGTAAAACAGCTCAAAATTCTCAAAAAGAACCACCACCACCATTAACAACCCGAAACAGAAAACTCATACTGAACACAACGAATATGAAGGCTTAATGAACACTTTATGAAGCTCTAATAAGGATTGGTCTTTGAGTGGATAAATGAATGTTCACTTGCAGCAAACAGTAGACAAAAAAAGGAAAAAAAAAATATAGGCAGGTGTTCTCATCGCGTGGGAAACGCACGACAAAATTGGTTCTCACGATTTTTAAAAATCCAACCACATAAAACCAACAAGCAAACATACTCGTACATACAATACATCACATTTAAGTATAATGTTTAGCTATAGTTATCAAGACATAAGTAGTATATGAATAACCATAAAATATGTTGTTAGAGTTGTGATGAGTGCAATATGTTAATGGTATACTGTACAGGAAGAGTTGAATGCAAAGCAATAATAACTCTGTATTCTATAAAATATAGGCGTTATAACAGGATTTTAATATAAAAGAAATTTCCCTTAAATTTTTCAACAAACTAAACAATTTTCTAGGATAACAGAAATAAAAACAAATAATAAAACTCCATAATTTATTATAAGAAAAGAATACCCAATAATTTCTAAAGGAAATCAAAATGAAAACAAAAAGAAATTTCTGGCATTTCACGCAGATTGTTTTAAAAATACCTGCGAACTAGAAAAATTTGTAATAAAAATTCCCACACTTTTGAGTTTCCTTTGTAGTAAACGAGAGAATAAGAAAAGGAAATACGAAAACACTAAAATACAAAAGGAGAAATGATAAGACAGAGAGATAGAGAGAGAGAGAGAAAAATAAATCTTATCCTTAAAACCTGCTTTTTATGAGTCTTCCAAGATTGCAGAGCACCATAATATAAAAACCTTAAGATCATTAAAAAACAGCATCAGTCTTATTTCATCTTTCCTTAAAACAACATCATAATCAACATCAATTTCTACATTTACTTTTACAAAAAATATCATAGAAATTCGAAAAACAAAAAAATGGTTGCGCAAACAGAGTACATTTCTAAAACTCAACACTATTTGAAAGTGAAGAAACCTTTATTGGAACGCCAACGCAGAGCTCGCATGAACAAGTATTTGGACTCTTTAAAACAATTGATTGCTGAACTTCAAGGTAATGATGCCATACTACGCATGGACAAGGCTGAGATGTTAGAAGCTGCTTTAGAATTTATTAAAATCGAATGCAAAACATCCGTACAATACATCTCTAAAGAGTTTGTGACTCCTTTGGATTCTTTTCGCAACGGTTATATGAATGCTGTTAATGAAGTCTCACGTGTAATGGCTGGTACTCCTGGCATGAGTGTAAATATGGGCAAAGCGGTTATGATACATTTGGGTGCAGAATTTAATCGTTTATTGCATACCAAACAAATGCCTAAAATTAATACACAATTACCCAGTTCTACAAAAGCTCCTCTAAGTCCTATTTCTTCCGGTTATGGTAGTGATTATGAAGATCGCCAATCATTAGCCTCACCCATTAATGCAGTATCAACAAAAACTATGTGGCGTCCGTGGTAATAAAAACAATCATCTCTATCCCTACTATGGGCCAGCTTAAGCTTTAATCATTGTAAGCAAAACGTCTTCCTACCAATTTTACAGTGTTACTCCTGTGATATATCAGCTTTATAGTTTTAAGATTTTAGATTTTAAGTACCTTTTAAATTAAAGTACAAGAGCTTTAACTTGTTTTTTTATAGTTTATTATTTTTAATGTTTTTTTTAAATAAAAACTTAAATTGAAAATTAAGAATTTTATTTAAAAAAATATAAATGTATGTTTTACTTATCATTTAGAACAGTTTTTTGAAAAAAAAAATATCTTCAAATAATTAAATATTTTGAGTTAACTGTACTTGATTTCTATAGCCTTAGTATGAGTCTATATAGAGTGATAGAAATTAATAAATATTTTGGCTTATAAATTGTATTCTGTATTAATAACAAACATCAAGATATTTTTAAAATGAAGATTCCTAGTAATTAATCAAGAGAAGAAAATGAGAACTTTTCGCATTTTTTTTTGTAAACATAAATATGAAGTTTTAATTCAAAAGTATTGGCTTCCAACAAAATACTATAAACAATAGAGTAATTAAATCACTTGTTCAAAACATAAAAAAGTGATTTAATTTAGGTGAAAGACACATGTTTTTAACATTGCAAAAAACTTTCAGAAGAAAAAATGCTAGATTTTGTTGAAGCAATATGCTGGAACATGCTAGAATTATGCTAGAAAAATGCTAAAAAAAATATTAAATTATACATTAAATAAATCCCTTAATGGTATAAAATTCATTTAAAAATAATAACAATGAAATTAAATTTAAAAATTTATGCCCGTATTCATAAAAACTATTTTAGGTTTATTGAGGCCTTATTTGACAAATTTCTATGCAATACTTGTTAAATAAACCATCAATAAACCTAAAATAGTTTTTATGAATACGGGCATTTATAATTAAAAATTCAATAAAATTAAATTTAAATTTAATGTGTAATAAACAGATTTTTGATTTACATTCATGTTAATATAAAAGTTTAAAAACAAATTAATTTCACCTTTATTATTAAAAAATTTTTAAAAAATTCAAATTCTTATTCTACATAAACTTCATTGTTGGTTTTGTCACAAATAATTTTCGCTGATCCAATGAATTTCAGATAAATCTGTGTACTTCATATTGAAAGCAATACATTTCATTTATATGTACATATTAAAAATATATCTATAATTTTTATTAATTATTTTTATAAAATAAATATTTATAAAAAAATATTAATAAAACCACTATTAATATATTTAGAAAGATCTTTATTAAAATGAAAGCCTTAAGCATTTTTTAAATGTGCAGTTGGCTTTTGCAGAGGTTTTTCAAATAATGAATATCGTACTGAACATAGTCCTAAATATATTTAAGGCAGCTTTTTAAAGCTGAAACTTCTTTAAATGGCATAGAATGGTTTTTAGTATGCTTTCTAGTCTATAGCAGAATTTATATATACTTATTTGAATTATTTATAAAATACAATACTTTTTAAAAATCGACTGCTCTATATCCATTCTCTTAATTTTGAGGTTTTAAACATATCTGTACGAAACTTTTACTAATAAATTTTCCTTTTCCTATGTTTTTGAAAAATTTAATTTTTTTTTTCAACATTCATCTTTATATCTTTTAGAAAACACTTCCTTTTTTTACTATTTATATAAATTGAAAGTATATGTATATGGTTGAGTTTTTAAATGGCTAATTTAGTGTTATTTTAAATTCTAAAATTTTTTAAATATTTTAAAAATAATTAAAAAATTATGCTAGACTTTTTTGAAAAAAAAAAAAAAACAGCTAACAAATATGCTACATGCTAGATGGGTTTGTTGTAGCGTGCCAAATGACTTTTAAATAAAAAAAAAATGAAAAAAAAAAATGCTAAACTGGAAACATTGCTTGGCATGTCATTAACGATCATGATCATGAATCGAACTTATAAGTAATATCCCTGCCAGCACATTGGTAGTCGAAAGCTATTAAAGCTAACTTATAATTCACTTTTATGCGCTGACTATAAGCTAACTGCATTGTAATCCAGAACTTACCAAAATCAAAGTGTTTATAGCTAGCTACAAAAAGTTAACTTTAAGTTAATGGCTAGGTAACTAACTTTAAAGTTAATTGAAAGTAATGCAGAGTCGGATAATTGACTATTTCCTAGGACATCGCAATATTAAAATAGTTAGTTGTTTTCATATAAAAGTAATCCAAGTGTCAACCACCACTACTTGAGAAATAGTTAGTTTTAAATTAATTGAAAGTTAACTGAATTGCCTGCAGGGACCTGATTCAAAAACGTTTTCTCATGTGTTAATCAAAACAATTTCATTTGTTTTTATTGAATATTAATGCAGCTTGAAAGAAAGAAATATGAAAAAAAGTTTCTTTTGGCGATCACCTCTTAGCAGTCTTCATGCAAAATCTCTAAGAGTTACTGATTGCCAAGAGCAAGCTTTTTAAATTTGTCTTTCGGAGTCGATGTTAATACCATTGATAAAATTCGAAGCAAATCGATGCTGTGAGAAACTAGGCCATAGCTCTGTAAAACGATTGTAATGGCCAATTATCTAGATACATATGTATACTTATATATTAATGCAAGCAACCTGGGGGCAAATTACGGCATTCAATATCGAACGAAATTTATATGAAAATTTTTTTTTAAATTGTATGAAATTTCGATCGATATCGAAAGCCGTAATTTGCCTCCTGATTTGAGAGTTTGTTTCTTTATGCTAAATTGCATTTATTGGAATTTAGAAATGTTTTTCAAAAGAAATGAGTTCAGTTCATATAATGATTTAAAAGTCTTGAATCATTTTCATTTTATTTGATAGAGTTTATTTACAGCCTAGTCCATTCAACTTTGACCTTTATCAAATAAATATCATTTTTTCATTATAATGTGTTCCCCACAAATTAAAAAAAAATTTTTTGTTTCTATCTTAAAGGAATATTTATAAATTTACAAGCCCACCTATGGTTAAATGATTTCGTTTAAAAACCATATCTTGATGTTTTTCTATTAATCCCTTTTTATATGATTTTGAAATATTTTATGGTATTTTTTTACAATTTATTTAATAAATACCAAGAACTGATTAAGCCTTTCAAAGTAAAACTGCTTTTTATTAAAATAAGATAAAACATTTTTTTTATCACTTTAACTGATATTGTATGGAAAATAAAAATCATAATAAGAAACAAAAAAAAAAACTATTTTATCAGATTAAATTTCTAGTCAACACATTTGGATATGTTTTCAAAGCACCCCCAAGGAATAAAATTATTTTAAGAAAATGAAAACATACATTTTTTTTAAACAAATTTGTAGAAAGTGTATAATCTAGAAAATTATCATGACATGATCATCTCACACGAATATAAAGAAAAAAAAATATATAAATTAAAATACTCGTACTTGCCCTCACTTTGTATGGTTATAACAAAAACAATAACATAAAAGGGGATCATGCGTGACATTTAGTTTATAATACAATCCCTATGGTTACACTTGCTGTTGTAATACAACCTTCATGTTGGTCTTTTTAGTTTTTGGTTTTGGTTTTTTTCTTTTTAAATTTTAGTGATGGTGGTGGCATTGTATTACATGTCAAATATAATACTTGCAACTTAAAGATTATCAAGTAACAACACATACATATGTACGAGTATGTACATCCATATGTACGTGATCAATTCAAAGAATTATTTTGAATTGTAAACAAGAAAAATTTGAATGCCAAGCCAAACAATTACAATGAATTAAGAAAAAAATGAACATTTCATTAGCTAATGAATACTGCACACTACTTTACAAGTTAAAATAAACAATTTATTTAAACACTTTGGACTGTAAAACTATCAGTATATCGTTCTTTTTTTTATTTTGAATTTTAAACAAAACAAATAATATCACAGTTAAGTGTGTAAAACAAACTTTTGTTCCAAAGGAATCAATAGTTGTTCAATGCTAAATGCCTAGGAAATCTTAAAATAAATAAAACCAACAAGTATGAGTATTTTAATTTTGCTAAAGGATTTGTTATTCATAAGAATGTTTAGTTTTGACAACACACGTGCAACAGCTATAACAAGGATCGTCTTCTAAAAACTACCCCCTGGTCAATTGAAATAAAAACAAAACAGTTTTTGATCTGCGCTGGGCTTTCAGAATATTCCGTTACGAAATAACACGTGCAAACTACCCTTAAACATGACATAGAAGAAACCATCATTTCAATTCACTTGATTTAATAAAGGATTTTATTTATACTGTTCTTTTATTTATATTTATTTTTTGTTGATATTTTTTATGTACAACCCCATGTAGAGAGATGATCGGTTTGATTGGTCTTTTTTTCTGGTAATACAATACATTTTATGTGGGATAATAAAACAAGTGTGTCGGAACGTTTAAGGGCAAAACTATGTAGGGTGTAGTCCTGAATGAATGCCGTTTAAAAATAGTAATGAAAAAATTAATCAAAAAATTCAAACCCCAGCTCTGACATTTTGAAAGAAAGAAATCTGAAAAAATATTTCTTTCGGCAACTACCTATTAGCAGTCTTTTAGCAAAAGCTCTGAGAGTAACTGATAACCAAGTCTTTCGTTTGCATTCGACGTTGAACTGTAGAGTCCGGCACTCATGTAGACGCACACAATATTGATGCCGTAAGAAGCTAGGCTGTCACTCTGAAAAAGGATTGTAATGGCCAATTATGTATGTATGTGTGTAATGTTTACACTGGTCTTTGATCATCTAAATATATAAAATTGAATGTGTGTTTGTTTGTTTGTTTGTTTGTACCTTATAGGAGACCAAACCTCTCGACCGATCTTCCTGAAATTTTCACAGCATTTAACTGGGACTCTGACATGATTAATAGGGTACTTTTTTCGGCCACTCCCAGTTTTACGCCCACTTTTTTAAAATTATGTAATTGCTCCCATATAGTTTTTAACAGATTTACTTCAAATTGTATACACATTATACTCCAGGCGAGGTATAAATAAACATTTCTTACGCCCCCTTTCACGTAAAATTTTTTTTTTTTAAGTTTTAAACGTTTTGTTCTCTGTGTAAATTTGTTCCTTCCAACGGATTTTTTTTATTTGGAAGTATATTGCTCTTAATACTGTTAACGTCACCATATAAATATGAACCACGTCACCGCCATTAATTTTATTATATAACGAGAGGGTAGCGAAGCACATCGGGTTCAGCTAGTACATTATAAATCTGAGTTAAAAACTTCAAACTATTGACTTCTCATTTTTTAAACCTGCATAAAAGTTTCGGTAATTCCAACAGTAAATTTTCTAAATACACTGTGCAAATTAAAAATATGTACATATCAAAAATTTTCCAAAACAACATGTTTTTACACCCAGAAAATAAATTCTCTGCATGTTAATTGTTCTCATGCCAGTCCAACACCTTATCTGTGGCGAATGGCTGTTAGTTTTCTTATTTACTAACGATTTTTAACAAGGCTTTGAAAGAACGTGCTTTAAGGTAATGAAGGTAATCCTTATTGTAACACGTTCCATAAATTTCCAAAACACTAACTGAGAATACAAGTTTGATAAAAATACATGAATGATCTCCCACTTGCTTTTTGCTAGGAAATAAATACATCTGGTTTTAAAAAAAGATCAAATAGAAGAAAAGCGCAACGGTGGACAATGATTTTAAATCACGTTCATGCCAAACATTAAATTGAAACACATGTTTTGCCTATTCACCAAATGAAACGTTTACACTGGTCAAGTCAATAAAATAAAAATTCCAAAGAACACCATAACCAAACCACAAGCAACTTGTAACTGACACGTACTCTGAAACACATAATCATACAGTGAGTCTAAATGGAAACATATGTAGTATTTAATGTTTAAATAGTTCCTAATAGTGGTCCACTGGCGGTACGGACATTAGCTATAATAACAATAACAAATAACATTATTTTTGTTTAAATACAATATTTAGTACTGCCTTTCTTTTTGTCGTTATTTCCTTAAAACAATATACTCGTACATATTTTCATAGCTCGTTTAGCAAATAATTGATCACGTAAAACACGTGTTGATGTCTTTACCACATGTGCTGTCTTTTTAGAGTCTCATGTTAACATGTGTACCATAACTAAAGATAGTAACTTTGAATAGTACCGTCTGGAAGCACTTGACTTTAGTTTGCAAGAGCTAAATTAAATAGGCATTAATGGTTTTGGAGAAAATATTACTTCTTTTTAACAATTTTAATTGTAACACGATATTTGGGGAGTACTTTAAAGAGTAGACAGGTCAGTTTGTAAGTCTGATATACGAGTACATGTTCCTTTTCTAATTTTAATTATTCAAAAATGAGGTTTTATTTGTTACTGGTTTCAAGAAAACTCTTAAAATTCAAAGGAATTTATTTGAATTGTTATGGGCAAGAAATTGGAAAATTTTTTCTAAATTTTATGGAAGGAAATAAATGCCGGCTTAAAAAAATAACAATTTTAAGGCTGTACAGCATTTGGCATGGGTCTTGTATGAGTAAACATTTCAATACTGTATTTGAAAATTTTTGGACGGTCCTGAAGTTTTTTTTTTTACAAGTTTTTGTAAAGTGAACTGTATAAATTCCAATGTATAATTTCTATAAAATAGTTGATGATTGTCATGAATATGTACAGAACACAAAGAGCTCTGATGAGACTAACCTAGATTGGGTCGAAATTAAGTTCAGTTCGACTTGTGTACAATTTCTTCACCGACATCATTTTCTTCATTAATTATCGAAAATCATTGCAAGAAAAACATAAAACTACTTACTGATATTCCACCTATTCCACTTTAACCAATGTCAAAAAAAAAAAAAAAAGCGAATGATCGTGGGAAGTAGCTGGCACAGAACAGCTAAACCTACTTAGTGAAGACACTCACCACACAATCAACATGCAAAATGAGGCAATTGCTGTTGATCATTTAAGGGTGCATTTAGTAGGGGTTTACCCCTGAGTATTGGTCTCAAATAAAAAAAATAAAAAAAATAAAAAAATGTGTTTACGGAAAGAGTTTTTAAGTATAATTTAGACATGATTAGTTGCCACAAACAATTTCAAGAAATTGTAATTAATTTTTGTAAATATTTGTTTATATAGAATGTAGAAATCATCTTATCCGAGAATTTGTTTATCAAAATGCAGTACAAGCACTCACACTCTATAAGTATGTAAGCTGATTAAAGAGTTTTAAGACAAACTTTTCTTAGCATCGTTACATATGTATGACGAATATTTAAAAGAAGTTGTGAGCAAAATATTACATGACAAAAATGTTTGTACTGATGAAATGGTTCAATTTAGGTGAAACACAGTAGATGATGATCATTAAAGATCATGTGCTTGTACGATACATACATACATACATACATAACTGGCCTTTACAGCCCTGTGTCAGGATTACGGCCTAGCTTCTCACAGCACTCATGTTGTGTGTGTCAATTTTTATCCATGAGTACCGGGACCTACAGTTTAATGTCGATTCCGAACGACAGACTTGAGAAGCTTGTTCATGGCAATTAGTTACTCTCAGAGCTTTTGCCAGAAGACTGCTGAGAGGTAGTCGCCGAAAGAAATATTTTTTTCATATTTCTTTTTTTGAAGATGTCGGAGCCTGGAGTCGAACCCAGGGCCCATGTCTTAGTAAGCCAACACACTAACCACTAGACCACGGCGACTAGCTTGTACGATAATTTAGAAAAATTAAACTCATTTGCAAAGAATATATAGAACTCAAAGACATTTTTCATGCTTTGATGAACACAACCTTAATTTGATTTAATAGAAATGCTTTTAAAATTAATTAGGAATGCTTTTAATATGAATGCAATTTATGTAATAATTTAGAGTTGTGAAAATACATGCTTCTTAAAACACTTTAATTTTATTTTACTGTTGGCATGCATAGAAATGTTTCCAATGCAATTTCTTTCACTTGAGTTTTTGTCAACAAAATTTTCAAACAAAATGCAAATAACATCGTACAATTTATAAATATAAAAAATTGTATAATATTTTATTCCTTCACATACATACATACATAACTGGCCTTTACAACCCTGTGTCAGGATTACGGCCTAGCTTCTCGCAGCACTCATGTTGTGTGTGTCAATTTTTATCCATGAGTACCGGGACCTACAGTTTAATGTCGACTCCGAACGACAGACTTGAGAAGCTTGTTCATGGCAATTAGATACTCTCAGAGCTTTTGCCAGAAGACTGCTGAGAGGTAGTCGCCGAAAGAAATATTTTTTTTCATATTTCTTTTTTTGAAGATGTCAGAGCCTGGAGTCGAACCCAGGACCCTTGTCTTAGTAAGCCAACACACTAACCACTAGACCACGGCGACTACACACATGTTTTTTATTTCACATGTTTTTTATTTCAGTGAATTTGTTTAAGTAGATTGTTGTAATTTTTTAAAATATTGTAAAAATCTTCACAAGAATTTGCAAAAATAGCTTTCAAAGTTTCATCACGTCATTTTGATTTTTCTGATGTCCACACTTGATTTACTGTAGAAAAAATGCGTTTAGTCGCAGCGTTAGTTCCAGGTAAAGATAGTGCATATTCACACAATTTTTAATACATTATTGTATGGAATATAGTTTGTTTCCAAATGATGAAATATTTCTTAACATTTGTCTTCTACTGTGATTTTTTCTGATGCCCAATATTTAAGATTTTTTTTATTAATATATTTTTTTACTATAAGTAATGGCACTTTATTAAAAAGATACTTTTTTTATTTGAGACCAATACTCGGGAATTTTTGGAAAGGACAATACATACATATTTTTTCTTATATTATTATTAAGCGCCTTAGGAATGAGACAAATTGCTGTGAATTGATCATTCCATGGCTAGTGTTATACCTTCACATTTTAATGATCAACAGCAATTGCCTCATCGTTGTATGATGATTGTGTGGTGAGGGTCTTCGCTAAGTATGTTTAGCTATTATCTGCTACTTTTCAATAGGTGGCGCTTTTCTCCTAATCATTCTTTTTTCTGTTGGCATTGGTTAAGGTGGACTAGAGTTTAATGTCGGGAAGCGGTATATTTGTAAATGATCTTCTTGGAGTGGGGGGACTTCTTATTTTTAAATTATAATTTTGAAAAAACTGCAAAATATCCTTTTTATTTTTCACCTTTGCTGGGATTTGAACCTGGACCATTTGAGTTTTTGTGCGAGCGCTCTAACCATTATACCACGCACCCCTAAAATATTATTATTTATATCAACTGAGAGACATGGGTAGCAAAAGTAATATGTTAGTTGTCGTAACCCGTAGGATTCTTAGAAGGCAAAACAATGATTTTCATAAATATAAAATTTAACTTAATTCTTAAAGGCGGGACTTTTGAAAAACGTCGCGGTACGTGGGACAAATTATTAAAATTCAGGACTCTCTCGCGCCTGGTCACCTTAACATCCCGTCTATACGCGCCATAGGTTTTATATATCATGAAAAAAGTTTTGGTGGATCATCGATTAGATTCTTGTAGATTCCCTTAATCTATTGCATGTTCTTTGTCGACCAGTGCTACCATCAACTGTCATTTTTAATTTGATGCCATCTTTATTACATTCACAACTGCAGAAATAAACGAAATGCATTTGATGAAAAATTATAAATTATGATTTGGTAAGCCATACGTATTCTCCACATACACAAATTAGAACAAAATTTTAGATTTGCGCTGCCGACATTTTGTTCATGATTTACATGCAGACGGAGTGCAAGTATCAGCCAACTCAACCAATCCATAAACCATCTATGCTTTATCAAATTGACCTAAATCTCTTGTTTTATATATAAAATCAGCGTTTAATTTTATTTTTATAAACTTTAATATTAAATTTTAATAATTATTCAAGTTCCCAGTCTTCTTTAAATCAAAAATGAATATTTCCCTACCACTTTGCATAGCTTCGACAGGAAATATGATATATAAACGAGAGATAAAAAAAAAACAGAATAGTAAAATTAATTAAAATATTTTATAATTTGCTAAACTAGAAACCAGACCTATAATTAAAATATCTCATTTTTAAATGCAATTCTAATGGCTATTCGAATGCTTATCATTTAAAGTAAAATGCTAAAAAGTAAATTATTTCTATTTTTTTCATTTCAAGATTAAAATATAGGCCGGCCACACTTGTCTAGACAATCACTTAAATGACTCATTGTACTGATTTTTAGAGTCTCTTTTAAGACTCTGATAAGAAATCAATAAATTGCTGTAATTTGCAGTTTGTACACATTAAAACGTCATTCATTCTCTGTCTAGTCATAATTACATATTGACAATGAGCAAAAAAAAAAAAGTATTGTCGATGGGCTCAGGTAATAGCAATATTCTACGCGTATAAGACTATCTGTATGACTTTTTATGCCACAAAAATGTTAACAATTCCTGTCATTAGAGTGGCGCATGTTAAACGTACTTCTTAAAAAATATTTTGTATTTTTTTTCCTGTGTGTCTGTCAAGGTATTTTTTTTATTATTAATAATGAAAAGATCAATTACTTGTTCAGCGCTGTTAAAAAAAAATCATCAGCTATAGAGCCAGCACTACTCAACGTAGAGCCTGTAATTGTTGTTCAATATTTCTTAGCGCTCATACTAAACACACTTTCCCCCCCAACTCAATAATTCTCACACCTATTAAACCCATATGTGTTTGTCATTAATTTCTTTCCTTTTCTGTTTTTTGTATAAAAAACATTTAGACACGTTTTAAATGTTATTAAGCCAATACTAATAAAGCCAGAAGAAAAGAGAAAAATTTATAATTTTTTTGTTCTAAACTGGCAATAAAACAGCTCCCAAAATATCGTAGATTCCCACGTTCTGAAAAGACTGTTTAAAGAATATTAATTAAAAAAAAAGGATCCTCTTTATTATCTTTTTTATTCAAAATTCTTTAGAGTAAATGGAATACAAAACACGTGTGTATTGAAATTTAAAGGCATTTAAAAGAAATTGTTTTTTGTTTTAACAATTTATCCTCCCTCTATTAAATATGGTTTGAAGCGTGAACATTCCTTTACAAGAAAACAATAGGCTAAACAAATCGTTTAGAAATTTAAAATTTTATTTTCTCCCACGGTTTTAAGGCACACGTGTTCAATGTATTGAATCTAAAAAATTATATTCTTAAGAAAGTAAAAACAATTGCTTATCTTTGGAGTAATAAGAGCTCTTTTTTTTTCTATACAGATTTCATATTAAAAACCAAAGTGATCATTAAAGTAAAGCAAATAATTATTAAGGATACACTGAAAAAGGAAAAAATAAAAAAGAAAAAAAATTATAAAAATAAAAAAAAAAAATATTATAAAGTCCCTTTCAGAGTGTGGGAACATGAAGGAATGCTTGCTTCTCACGATCCTTACAAAGGATAAGAATTTATGGCAGTTTGTTTTGTATTCCTTATGGCATTTCTCTACTATACTGGTAAATCCTTAAAGAGCAAGTGGTGGCAAAATAAACCTGCTATCTCTTTTTAACCTTAAACACTGTTTGGAAATTTTAAAACACACCTGCCCTTTGTTTTTGTGTTAAGGATTTTCAGACTGTTGTTTGTAAAAAGTATCCTTAACGTTCCCACACTTTTAAAAACAGACAGACAGACAGAGAGAAAGACATGCGTGTTTTATGACTGTGCATGTGCTGGTATTTCACAAAAGACCTGCTTAAGTATAAAAGGGCGAGTGAGTACAGGAGAAGTAATCATTCTCTGAAGAACAAGCGTTAAGTAAAGAACAACCAAGTTACCATTTAAAACGAAAAACAAAAAACGAAAACAAAATGTTCGTAGAAATCTCAAATCAGACTAAACAACAACAGCAATACTATAATATGGAACTGAAGACGAACAACACTAAAAAAGTCTCTTACAGCATCAAAAAATTATTGAAACAACTGTTCAAACAACACAAATCTTCGGCTGCCAACTCTAACAAAGTTGTTAATTTACAAAATTTGGTCAACTCCCAGAAAGCAAAATCTCTGGAATCTCTTGAATCTTTAGAAAACATGCATAATGCTAATATTGAAGCCGAAGCTGAATGTAACTCATTAGAATCCTTTGAAAATGACATCAATGAACGTCTCTCAGCTGAAGCCTCTCTGGAAATTGAAGACTTCGATTTCAGTGAAATTACCAGCACCGTACCAGTACATTTTGTACGCACCGAACATGGCACCTTCTTTTGGACTGCCACTGCAGATTTAGCTGCCGATAATGATTTAATTGAACCTTTGTACTGTGCCACCTACAATCAAATAGCTGTTATGCAAGATCGTTGGGCTCAAGCTTGAATAAATCTACCCTCACCTGCATTTCACACCACTCCAACAGTTCCAGGCTTCTTAAGTTAAGAAGTAGTTTTATTTGTGCGCATCCTCTTGATCATTGTCTTCCTAAATTCTGTTAATTTTCTGGCAATTGCTCAGAATATTTAAAAAGAATTTTTATTTTTGTTATTACACTAAAAGCTTTATAAAAATTGTGATATATTTAATAAGTTCAAACAAAAAATTATTATTTATATTAAAGGGATTTATATTATGTATGTTATATAGAAAAAATTATAAAAATAAAAAAATTTTATTAAAAAGAAAAATGTTTTCTTGTTTTCATTTGTTGTAAATTTTACCATTTAAAATTTTCCAGCAGCACTTTAGCAAATATTTTATCTGTTTAAAAAGAAAACAGATAACAATTATTTTAATTGAGAGCATAGTTTAAACATTAACTTGTCGCCTTAGGGGGTAATTTCCTGTTATTATCTCGGCTTTTCTGAATGGGTTGTAAAATATATAAACAATTATTTAATTGATTTGTTTTTATTAGGGTCATAGTAGCCTCAGTAGTAATTTGTTGTTCTTATCTCTGCTTTCCTCAATAGGGGTCCTTATTTTTACTAAAAAAAAAAAATCTAATCAGCCATTGAGTCTCTACCGTTGTTTAGAATCTACCTGCTTTAATAATTTTCTAATTAACCAATTGGTTTTATTTTTTTTTTGTCTAACTGGATAAATAATCCAGTAGTTTTAATGAGCGACACTAGAGAGCGCTGCTCAGTGCTTTATCTTCATACAGACAATTGGCAAAACGAAACTAGTTTTGATGAAAAGAAAAAATTTTATTTTCCAATACTAAATGTTTAACATAAAGAATGATGAGAAGTTTAAGAAAAATCTGGGCAAGGACATGTCTGCCTTCCATACATCCTCATTTGAAAAAACTGAATTTTGGCTAATTTTATGATTCGATTGCAATGAAAACGAATAATGCCCATTAAAAAAAAGGAATTTATAGCTTAAATGCAGACAAATTTTTATTAATTGAAGGACACCTTTATTGGTTAGACGTTCTTTTTGCCAGATTTTTTCTAATGTTTGCTCGTTTATTATGATAAAAAATTTATTTATCAAATTCTAAACCTCGACTTTAGTAAAAAGACAACTGTTGTGATAATTATAATATTTTTTAGTAATTTATGTTCTATATTATAAATCATATACTCCTTCGCAGATGACAGCATCATTTGTGACTCATATTCATTTGATCGCAGATCGAGCCCTTTGGAGATAGGGGTAAGAAAGCTGAATATGAATGACACACTCTCGTATGACCTGCAAAAAATCTCCGAGTGGGGTCTCGTGAACAGGGTCGAATTCAATGCACGCAAGACCCATTGTTGTTTTATCACTCACAGACGGTTGTGATGATTTAATCGTGCCATCTGTGACTATGGGTAATGCAAGTATTGAGTAGGCGGACGCTCTTGATGTTCTGGGCATGAGAATAATTGTGATGTCCGTTGGAATGATCACATATTTCGAGTGTGGAAAGAAGCATTCAAGCGCTTTGATTTTTTAAAACGGTGCAAGAAATACTTCACTCCATCTGACCTCCTCAATATTTACAAGAACTATATCCGACCTAGGATGGAATACAACTCTCATGTATGGGCCGGTGCTTCAAAGTCTATTTTGGGGCTCTGTGGCGTGCTTTTCATTGTCCTATCGATACTACCACGGGAGGTGCTCTGATGAAATAAGGGATTTCATTCCAGGTGGTCGCATACCTCTCTCAGAGCACATCCTTTGTGGTTGATTGTTCAGTGAAGCGCACAATGCATTATAGAGAGAATTCGTTCTTTAGCCGCACCGTTCGTTTGTGGAACAATCTTCCCGTAAACGTTTTACCTGTCAGTTACGAAGTTAGCAAGTTTAATGGAGTTAAATAAATTTAATTTTATTTTCTTTTTATTTATTTTAGCAATATGTCATCCCGTTCTATTTCATTAACAACTCAATGTTTTTAAGGTAAGTGGATTATTATTTTTTATAAAATATGTAGTTTTTCACAGTGGTGGATTTACGTATAGGCAAAATTAAAAGGGCGCTAAAATTTAAAGCTGAAAGAATGTAAAAGCCTTTCAAATCAAAACTTTATTTGGCTAATTTTTGCTTCAAACGAATACGACACTTCTATTGCTGTAAATTATATGAAGTAAATCAATTATTAAATTATTTTTAAAATAACGCGGGGCTAACGCTTTTCAATTCTGGTTGCCGTAGTCTAGTATGTAATATGTTGGCTTACTAAGACCAGTGATCCGGGTTCAAATCCCCGCTTTAATATCTTGAAAAAAAAGAAATATAAAAAAATATCATTCATATATATATATATATATATATATCAGAGCAAAAGTTCTGAGAGTAATGATTATTATGAACAAGCTTCTAAAGTCTGTCGTTCGGATTTTTGCTATTCGTGTTCGGGTCGTGTCGTGCTAGCAAAATTCGATACACGTCCGCCTGTACCTTACATTTCGTATCTCTTGAAAAGGAGAATAGTTTCTGAAAATAAAAATTTTTAAATCTTGGAGAAAGTTTTTTTTTAATATTTTTTAAACTAATTACGGAATTTGAAATTTGCTTTAAAATATGCTACAATTTTTTTAATAAATCAAAATTGTAGCCATATTGTGCATATATAAAAAACTATTTGCGGCTAAAATCCTTTTATGACACCATTTTAGAAATTACAAATTAAATCTTTGTTGGTACAATTAACTTTAAACCCATAGAGATACTTTTATAGCAAAAATGTCCTTATTGACTATTGACTATGCTTCTGAAATTCAAAATAGAAGATAGAATTATTTAGTTTTTTATTCTAATAAATTATTTATTTCAAAATCTTATATCATTTAAAAGATATTAAGTTATAAGTATATAGTATGTATAAATATTTATTTTTTGGTTAAGTATTTAAAATAAAATAATTTATTTTCTTATATACATATATTATATTGGATATATCACAGTTCTTAAATTTAAAATTATTTTACACACGCGATTACTGGTGTCACTTACAGAACAAATAAACAAACAAAGAAAAAAAATGAAATTATGGAAGACTAAAGATTCTGTTGTTGATTCATTGTTTAGTGAATTTGTTTTTTTTTTGCAAAAAATAGTGTCAGCGTTATAACTAAATATCTTCGAAATATATTTTATAAATTGATTTCTTTTATGCATCTTTGGTTTCCTTTTGCCAAGGTCTCCATACAGTTTCTGAATTATTTGAATCGACTGATAATTCAGAACTTGTATCCATAGAATTTGAATTATTATTATCCACGGTAATGATGTCAATCATATCGTTCTCTTTGGCATCATCTACAGTTTCCACATTTTCCATAACCTGAGTGTTATAATGAGGTGATGTGGTTAATGATAGTGGTGATAGTTTAGCAGTTGCGACTTCAGCTCCTACTGTTATTGGTTGTTTGGTAACATCTCTAAATATGACATTATCAAAGAAAGTCTTTTGCATAGCCGGCGTAGAGGCAGTTGTATTTGTGGTGGTATGTATTAAAAGATTATGTTGCATATCAATTAGGCGCGAGGACAAAAATTTCATTAATTTTCCTTTCACCTCATCATCAATGTATTGTTGCAGTAAGACTTGTGATATTTGATCGGCGGCATGAACATATCCTGAGCGAAAGGATTCCACATGCGCATTGAGTGTAGTGGTGCGTAAAGCTAAATTGCCACGCTGTTTTAATTTGCGCATGTGCTCGACAGTTAATTCCAGTATATCAGCCTTTTCTAAACGTGTCACATGTTCACCCTCTTGTGTCAGACATTCCACCATTAAATCCTTGAGATCATCTAAACACTTGTTGATACGTGCGCGTCTTTTGCGTTCCAGCAAAGGTTTCATAACCTTGCGATATTGATACGTTTTGGACATTTCCATGACCATAGTTTTTTTTGTTTTCTTCTTGTTTAATTATAAAATCTTGAATATTTATTTTTTCTGCACTTTATTTTAAAATTATTTAAATTTTTGCTGCACTTTAAAGCGTGTTTAGCGCACTATGTTTTAAGCTCGAGTTTGTTATTTGAAATGAGACCTAATCTTCTTGGTTATTTAGTTTTTATATTATGCTTTCAAAATTCTCCTATTTGTTGTGTTTAAAACAATTTTTTGTTGTTTTTATTTTATTTTATATTTTCTCACACTGTTGCTGGTTGTTTGGTTTGTACTGTGTGAACCTATAGATATAAACGGATGAATGTTTCTTTCTGGCGGCTGATTGTCTGACGCTTTGTCTCAATGGCGTACGGTTATGTTTGTCTGATGGTGTCTGTTTTTCAAACGTATTAAGCGAACCGTAACAGACAAAACCAAAACTAAAAAAACATGTATATGTGTTGTACCCATTGGGAAAGATCTCACTAGAGTTGCCATCGAAGTGGTTTGCATAAATGATTTCTTAAATATATCATCCGGCTTTTATGAGCATTAATAGCTGTCTTGCCCGACCTTCTTCCTCTTTACGCAAAATTAAAACAAACAAATAAAATAAAATAAGTTAGGGTGCACCGATTATAAAGAAATTAAAAAGTGTTGGCCTAATTCAGTTTGATTGATACACCCAAGATGATAATTACTTTAAAACTCTCTCAATGCTGTGAAAGATTTGGTCATGCTTTTCGGATCTATACACTAATTTAAAACTTAAGTTTATATAGACTTTCTATACAACTGTATATGGGTTTTACGTGCGCACCGTCCGTAGACATATCACACGCCGCCTGTTGCCGGAGCGGTAGTGGAATTCAATGCGTCTAACCACCGCCACTCGATGCCGGTACCCTCTAATCTCGTACATGCACGAGGGCACGGCGCTCAAAAGAGATCCCATAGCACCGAGTTGGCAATTTAGCACCACCGCTGTCTGGGTAGTGATACCCCCTTGCTGAGGGGTTTCTACCTAGCACTACCACAACCACTACGTGTACTCCACGAGGGACCGCACCCAAACCATCAGGCCGATTAGCCTCACTTCCCGAATGACAGAGGAGCCCAGGCTAACCGGGGGCTCCTGGTGCCCGTAGTACCAGATTAAGGCACTCGTGGCATAAAGGCCTTGCACCACACATAACCAACCATTCTCTACCTAATCGAGCTCCAGACCACTCAGAGCTAGGTTGAACTCCATATTCCCCGGAGAAAACAGGCCACTGACGGGACATATCATCAGCAGCCTTTTCTGTATCCCCGGGGGAAGACTTTCTCTACAGTTTTCTTCGATGATTTAAAAATATTGCGATAAGCTTTGACTTTGAAAGTGGTGTGGTAGAGTATTTATAACGCCAAACTCCGCAGCCAAAGACATGGGTTGACGACAGAAAATAATGTTTATTGGAAATTTTAAAATTCAAAAAAATTCATAGGCTTCAATCAACCTGCAAATAATCTAAGAGAAGAAACCCCTAATGGAAAAAGGCGATATCAATAACTTAAGCCAGATCATCATACAGGGATAGTCAGGTAACGTCACTTCTTGTGGAAAAACTGCATTAATAAGCATGTTTCGCTACCAAGCACTATTTACAAAGAAAGAAAATAAAGCAAAGATCCTAACTCGTAATACTGTAAATACTATGACAGAGAAAAGGCAGTGTTTCTAAGAGGACGACATTAGAAACTCGGCTAGAGTACACTTTGAATTTGTTAAACTGAATAAAAATATAATTTGACTCAGAAACAGAAAGCTTACAGTAGCGTGTAAGCTTACAACAGAAGAGCTGGAGAGGAGAATAAAGTTCATCTTCAAAGCAGTAAAAAATCTGTAGTATTTATTTAGGCAATATAACCACAACTAAATATAGCAGTTGACAAAGAATAACCCGAACAATTTGTTTTTTTATGTTAACTCGACTAACTTGTTATTGTTTTAACAAATCATTGATCTTTTACTCAATCAGGCTGAATTTGACTTATTTCCTGTAATATATTGGCGTTCATGCTTGCGATTTAAGAATATCTAAAAACAAAAATTTTAATGGGATCAAGACACACGAGATCAGTTGCCAAATTGCTCGTAAAGAATGTCTAATGTGGCGTAAGCTGTGAAATCATTTTGTTCTATTAAACCAAATGACTTTGGTTTTCATATCATCCAACAACTTTAGCTGTTGACGGATATCAGATATCAAAAGCCACGCCATGGAATGTACATGGAACACTTGGTTTTATGTGAATAAGTGTCATCTTAAAATGAAAAATGTACTTTTCATAGCTGAAGATAATTTTTTTATATAAATTAGAGCAAATATCAAACTGTTCAATGTCAACTGTCAAAATTCGCCTTAAACCATCATATTATTGAAGGACTTTTTACTTGATAATGGGGGGTCTTAGACGATATCAAACATCAGTTTATAAGAAGTTCTTTCAAATTTACTTTTTTGAAGTCGAAAACGAATGTAATCAAATTAAATTTTAAGTTTAGACAATGACAATAATGGGTTAATTTTTTTTGATAATTTGAAAATTATGGACTACATATTTTATATTTCATTCTATAAGTATATGTTTAAGTAACTCCTCGGAAAAAATATACACTCTATAGTATGACATTGGCAACTCTGCTACATTTACTTATTATCTCTCACTTTACTCTTTCAACATACAAATCAACTACTGCTACACTACATTATTAAAGTCCCATTGCTACTGATTACTGTATGGTGCACTTTAGCTTCGACGAATGCTACGCTTGTGCCAATGAGAGTATTTTTTCGCTGTACTCAAAACCTAAGGTGCTGCCAGATAATAATATTGAAGTATACCCAACGAAATTAGACAAAAAGCCTTTAAAAAAAATTTTTTAAATGATAATAATTTAACTTGAATAAAATTAACATAATATGACTTGAAGTGAATGTGCATGTTAAGCTCTGTGTATTTTATGAAGGCCAGTTAATAGGCTCCATATTAGTCTCATATGTAAGCAAAGGAATTTCCGTCACCATCAGTTAAAATTTTACTCAAAAGTAAATTTGAAAGGACTTTGGATTTTCTCCTTAAGGTGGTTCAGTAGGAGGCAAACGTTAATATCCTATTCTACAATATTAATTTTATTCAAATTAATTTAGTTTTTAAATGAGTTATCAAATTTCGTATCGAATATCGTACAATTAGAATTACTTAATTAGCATATGAAAGCTGAAAATATTTTATTTTTGTGAGTGAAAACTTGAGTTTCAATTTAGTTTTAGTTAAAAAATTTTTGTTATTTAATTGTGAACTTACTTTACACAAAGTTGCATTCATAATTTGACTGAATTAGCGGTGCAATTAAGTTCTAATTGCGTATGGTATAAAGAATAGAGCTAAACTAAGTTTTTAATTAATTAAATTTCTCTGTTTTATTAAGGCTTATGTGTGAACATGTGAGGTTGTTGTGCCTTCATATAAATAGAGGGGACGCAGCAACAAAAATAAGAACAGCGCAAAAATTTTACTAGTACTTCTTGTGAACTAGTAGTCTACTGGTTGTTGTGCTTGCTAATATTCGTATATTTGTTATTTACGTTTCTCACTGTATGTATTGCGGTGTATAAGTTAGTTTCTGATTACAAACTTTCAATACATACAATGTCCTATTGATTTTTAACAAAACGGGGTATTTACTTAAGGAATTTCGTTATTTTGAAATTTAAATATATTGCTTTTATGCTGCCGAGACTTAAAAATCACAGGAATTTATATTTTTTAAATGCTACTTAAGGTCTCAGGCGACCAACAAGTATTATGATCAAAACCAAGAAAAATTACATCTATACTGCTTTAATAAGTTAGAATTACAAATAGCTTTAGTAATAGGACTAAAATATTCCGTAAAAATTCTATTGTAGAACTGTCGCAAAGGTTTCGACAGAATTTGAAACCAGCTACTTTATCTGCTGGTGTTTAAATCTTTAGTTTAAGAAAATCTCAGATTTAAGAGAGAGCCAAAATCGGCCTGATGGTTTGGGTGCAGCCCTTCGGGGAGTATTCGTAGTGCTTGTGGTATATGCTGGGTAGTAAATTTCACCTCCTCAACAAGAAGGGTTACTACTATCCAGGAAATAGTGGTGGCAAAATTATTAACTCAGTGTTATGGGCTCTTCTCTGAGCGACTTTTCTTCGAGCATGATTGAGTTTGGAAGGCACCGGCCCAGAAAACAGGCGGCATGTGATATGTCCTCAGGACGGTGTGCAAGTAAAACCTCCTACTAGTTGTACTTCTAGATTTATTTCTAAATTTGATAAATTATTGTGCAGTTTGGTAGATTGCTCATGTGAGGATCGTGAGCTTAATTTACACTAGAGATACTTTGGGCAAAAGTATTTAAAAGAAAAATTAACATTGCGATCTAAAGACCGCAAAATATTGTTGAAAAGTTTTTTAAACATTTTTCTGCTCCAATTTAAATAGGAAATTCATTTTATATATACAGCTCTATTATGAATAAAATTTCCCTGGAAAATTTTTCCCTTTTCCAATTACTTGTATAAATTAGAATTAAAATTCATTTTTATGGAAGTTTTTAATTTTTTTTTAATATGTTGCTATTAAAGTAAAAAATTCTGTCTTTTGACCACCTGTCAACACCAAAACGGCAATTTACTAATATTATCTATTCTTTTTTTCTAACTCCATGAACATTACCTGCTTTGGAATATTTATATACCATAATTATCAATTATTTTATTTTTCTTAATCAAAGCAAAGTGCTGGGATTACTTCAATTTACGATTAATTTTTTTAAATTACATTTAAAACCTATAAAACCTATGATTTTAGTTGTTGTAAAACATTAAAGCTTGATTGTATCCTCTAAAACACCTGCAACAATATGGCATCACAAAACTCTTGACTGAGTGTACTGAATAAATTCATGCTCTCGAACACAGTTGGCCATTGATCGCACCAAAAACTGTATAGTCATCAAAGCTGGGCATGTCTTGTTTATTGTCAATGATGACAGTTCTCTGCGGCCGTTGTCGTATATTTTTTATTTAATTTTTTTTTATTTGTTTTATTTTATTTATTCGTACAATTTTTTTTTGTTTCTTTGTAAACTTTTAAGTACGCAATACTACAAGACCGTGGGAAACAGATTTGTCGTGTGTTTCCCACACGATAGACGGATGGATGAATTGCGATGTGATGCGATGCGATCCGATGGATTACTCAAACAGCAACAACTATAACAACAGAAAATAAAAAGGAAAAAATATTTACCAACAACATGGAAACTTAACAGATATACAAAAGTGTGTAATGATTGTTGGTTTAGTTGGTTGGCTGGTTTAGTGGGGCTGTCTTTTTGTCTTATTAAGTTAGTCGTTTGGTTAGTTAGTTGGGTTGGTAGGTTGCGTGATATTAACATTACAATAGTAATTAATAAATTATTGTGTTTTGTTTTTGCTTGTTTTCGTTGTTATTTGTTTTTAGTTTTATATTATACGCCTTTTTCTTATTGAATAAAAGTCACTTTAAATGATGACAAAAATAATCTGATCTGCGTAAGTTCTCATGATTTAACAGATACCATAACATAAGTACATTGTTTTTGGTTAATATTTTTACAAAATATTTTAATGTCTTATGGATTAGCAGCAAGCAAATAAGTTCATGTGAAATTTTATTCATGATTATTATTGTGTGTTTTTGTTTTAATTAATAATTTTGAAAAAGGAAAAGAATTATTATAGAGTATTAATGGTTTCCGCAAATCAATGAATAGGTTAAAAATTAAAAAACTTTTTGGAAATTATTTTTTAAAAATTTTTGTTAAATTAAAATAAAATTTTTCTTTTATTGTATATTCCATACGTTCGTAGCTAAAGATCTTATTATTTTGTTATCTCTTATTAAAAGGTAAAAGTAAAAGCTTTCGTTAATAAGGTATAGATCTTTTTTTTATATTTTGTTGATAAAAAAAACGAAGACTAAGTAATTCTCTCAACATTTTATTCCTTTTAGGTCCTGTTTGGACACCATATTGCTCCGTTTATTGGTTGTTGTATTTGTTATCGTATAGGAATGTAGTTTATACGTTCTGTTATAGTGTTGCATGAATGTATGTCGAATGGTTGACTGCTTTTTGTTTTTTATTGTTCTTTCACCCTACAATAACCATAACAAACCAGTAGGTTTCTTGAAATGAATTTGTGCAAAAATAAATTACCAAGTGGGTTTGGCAGACCCATAAAGTTATGGCAACCTTTAAAGGATTAAAACAATTAATGTGCGAATTTTATGTCAACCAATGTCGATTTAACGAATATTTAAAAGAAAAAAAACCATGCATTTGGGCAGGAAAAAAGTTCTTTTTTATCAGAACACTAGAAATTTGAGGTTAGGAAGTAAATTGGCTGTCAAAAAGTGAAATGTCAAGAATTGTGATTTCATCCTTTAAAATTTGTTTACTAAAAAGATGAGAAGTTTTAACCATACACTACTATTATTTGCGTCAAATGGCTGCTTGGAAAACTGAGTGAAAACAACACATTTTTGATGAAAATCATCTTTAGTGATGAGGTTATTATAACCTACTTTTTGTAACCAAAATTGGTTAATGTTGATATCAATGGCCTTTGGTTTCAGCAGGACGGCGTCACAAGCCTCATAACCAGCCAAATAAGTCAGTTATTGTATGAAAAATTTACCGGTTGTGATAGGGCGGCGTCTATTAGGCGTGGTGTTTTTGTGATTTATGCCGCTTGATTATTTTCTTTGGGACCATTTGAATGATGGGGTTTACGTAAACAAACCACAAACAGCTGATGATATTCGGCACTGCATTGTAGAGATAAGCCATGATTATTTTCAAACCTTGGTAGCATTAAAACAGAATTAGCAAAAAATGTGGTTTTAAGTTAATTTAATTCCTAACCTCAAATCTCCTAATTCGATTACAATTTGTTTACTTATCCCCTTACTCAGATTGAGTAACCATTTCCTTTTCTACCAACCAAAAGAAATTTCTCGATGAAAAGAAATTTCACTTCAAAAACGCAATTATTTTACAAACAAATATCTATTTGTTTTGGAAACTTTGATTTTTTGTGTTTTGATAGGGATAAGGAAAATGGAGAAACTTTAGACAAAATGTACTGGGTTGAAAAATTAAATAGTTTACTATTAATAAACTTGCTTGTCATTCGAAAAGTAACATAGTCCTGGAGGAAAATTATAGCATTCGATATCGAACGAAATTTATATGAAAACTGTTTTTAAATTGTATGAAATTTCGATCGATATCGAATGCCGTAATTTGCCCCCAGCTCATTCATCAGCATTCCTCAATATGAAAAAAACTCCACCAATTATATGGATTTCCAAAGTCCCCGTGCACCACCTATAACCGATGTTAGTTAGCTGCAGCTTTGCTGTTTTAGATTGTTTTTATATGCATACTCGTAAAAAGTTTTGATATATTGCTGGCTATTTTCCGAGGCTCCGACATTACAATTAAACATTTCTTTATTAAATTTTATTTTTTGGAATAGAACCCCCAAAAAATAAAATAATATCGACGATGGAATTAAAGAACGCTGTAACTGACAAAACCTTAAATGTTCACCAGAGCTAAAAAACTTTCATAAATGTAGAACAAATACACTGGTATTTTTCATTTCACAGACGGCGTAAGTGAATTTATTTTCATCGTAGAAATCTGGGACTTGGACCAATCGACGCGTATTTTTTTGATACAAAAAACGTATTTTCGATTTTTTGTCAGTTACAGCGTTCTCTAATTCCATCGTCGATATTATGGCTTAAAAGTAAAATAAACCGAGTAATCGTTGTTTTTGTTTTCTTCAACAATATTTGGGACCATGTACCATTCTCGGTTTGGGACCTTATTTCATATCGCCTTTATTGCTATGCAAGTTTTTGCGAAAAATTGGTTCATATATTCATATGTATATATCTTATATATATGTATATAAAAATGAATGTCTATCTGTTTGTTTGTGATTCATAGGAGGCTGAAAAAAATGGACCATTCTCTGGAAGGAATAATAAATAGGCTATATGAGGTTTTGATTGGACAAAGGAGCGTGGCACCACCCAAAGAATCCAAAATTTAAAATCGTCATATCATCGGCATTTTTTGACTAACGGCGGCAGTATTTACTTTATATGGTATTTGCATTAATAGAAATACGTACCAAAAGAAAAGCGGGCGGAGCACGCCCCTTTGTTTGTGATATATTGGAGGCTGGACCTTGGACTGATCTTCCTGAAATTTTCACAGCACATCACTGTGACTCTGGAAGGAATAATAGGCCATATGAAATTTTGATTGGACAAAGGGGCGTGGCATCGACCATATAAACAAAAATTTTAAATCGTCATATCTTGATCATTTTTTGACCAACGGCGGCATTACTTGCTATATATGGTACGAGGGGGATAGCGAAGCACACCGGGTTCAGCTAGTACATACATATCATTAAGGCGATATTTAACCCAGAAAAGTTTTCAGTGAATCCATTTTAATTTGGCAATTTTCAATTTATAAATAAACCCAACTTTCTATAAAAAATTTCGATTCAAATTAATACATCATATAAACAAGATGAGAAAAAAAGGTACCGCTGCTTTTTTGGTCCATAAGCACAAAAATAAACCTTTAATGTGGGGGGTATAATTTAGTCAGTTTGACTGAATATTTTCTTTTAGTTGTCAGTAATAGTAATGTTGTTGCAGTATCTATATGCTTAACATGTAATTGTTGTTATACTTATGACGATAATAAATATAATAATAATAATGATAATAATTATGATGGTGTAGAATTTGCAACAGCACATGTTCCAATATTGGTGTCCATCCATGTACAGCAAGTAAGCACCAGTATATGAACAAACATATCGATGAGGGTATGAATGAATGAATAATATTTTTTGACTCAAATTTGCATTTTTTTTTGTTTGTTTGTTGTGTTGAATATTTAAAAAATGATCTTTATTGAAAAACCAACAAAAAAAATAAAATATTGTATATATAAAATGAAACAAAATATTATTGTGAATAAGAGAAGAGGAATATATTTTGTTCATATGACTACAAAATTTTTTGAATGCAGATAAAATAAAAAATTAAAGAAAAATATGTGATAAAAATCAGAAATTATTAGTATTGCAGTAATGATGTATAAAATTTCGTATTTTTGCAAAAAAAAATAAAAGAATTACAAAAAATTGTTTTTTCTGAATTTGTGATTCAATGATCACGGATGCATAAATATTACTGTTGATTTCATTTATTTTTATTGCTGTGATGTGTGTAATGTGATGATGGCTTTTAAAAATAAATTGTCATGTTATTTATGAGTACCAAAGAAAAAAATAAAAGTAAAAAAAAAATATATTTAAATGTTGTGAAATTTTTCAGATTTCTCGTTAAAATATTTATACAAAAATAAAAGCATAAAATGTAGGCAATGATTTGGATCTATAAATCACTATATTGATTTTACATTTGCGGAATTTTTTTTTCTAGAAACTTTTTTAAAAGCAATCGGTCTTAAGAATTTTAATTTTTTATACTTTTGTGCAATTAAGATTTTCCCAATCACTACAGATAGTCAAACGATAGAAACGGCAATAATGTTTTAAAAGGAATTAAATATTCAACGAAAAACTCTGAATTATAAAATAATGCGTTTTAGTTCATCATTAATTACTAAAGTATCCATGGTGATTCATGTGATTAATCTAAAAATTTTTATACGATTTATTAAACGAATTACAAAAATGAGAAATTTCCGTTCAATAGTAAATTTTATTTATCTTTTATAGTATTTACAATATTGAAATATATTATAATTAATTATTACGAGGAGAGTAACTATGACCATAAGCTCGGTGTAGACCAGGGTCTCTAATGCGATTTGAACCCACAACACTAGCACTAGCACTCTAATATACTACCCACTAGACCACTGGAGCACCCAGTAAATTTTGTAGTTTAGTTTTTAGCTTCAAAGTTTACTAAATATACTCTAAATTTTTGGTCAGAGGGCTTCTAATTCAGTTTGTATTTCGAAGTCATTGGAATTGAAACAGATCTCGGTTTATATTATTTATATGAACAAAGCTTTTATGACGAAATTCTTATTCTTATTTATTGTCTACGTAAACTTGTCTTGTGTATTATTTTCCTGATCTGGTGTTGTTTCTTTAAACTGTTATAAATATAACTGTAGTGATAAGAGCACAAGTCTAAATATCAAACGATAAAATGTGTTTAGTTTGTAATGAAAAACAGGGCGATTTGTATGAATGTAAAAAGAAGGAAAGAATTTAGAAGATTACACGTTGGAAAAATCAAATAAAAATAAATACAATGACGGCAAGAGGAGTTCAGGAGCTGATCTGGACTAGGGCTACTGCGATTTTAAGAGGAGTTTGAAAACTCTTACATTATTACTATTGGAAAATATGTAAATACGCAAATGGCAAGAGAAATTCGAAATGCAAAAGAAATTCTGAAAGTTTTACACTCGTCAAAAATAATAAAAATACACACAACGTCAGCAAAAGAAATTGGAGAGCTCTTATCGTAGGCTATAGTTAAAAGGAATTCGGAAGATTTTACGGTCGGAAAATTAAATAAAATACAACGAGGAAAAGAAGAATTACGGTAACGATAATAAAAGTAATCTGCTTAAACTAACTACACTGTTAAATGGTAATTGCCTTTGACACTTATTTATCTCAATTTCTTAATCTCAATATTTTTACTTACCAGTTTCTTATGAAATTCGACGGTTAATTAACCTTTGCTTAACTGCGTTATTAATATTATATTAAATGTATTTTCCCCAAAGAGAAATTTCACTTAAAATTCCCTCGTTTAATTACCCAAAATAATTATTTTCAACTATGTTTATATAGGCAGCTCCGACATCTTAAAAAAAAATATGAAAAAATATTTCTTTCGGCGGCTATCTCTCAGCAGTCTTCTGGCAAAAGCTCTGAGGGTAATTAATTGCCATGAACAAGCTTCTCAAGTCTATCGTTCGGAGTCGACATTAAACTGTAGGTCCCGGTACTCATGGATAAAAATTTACACACACAACATGAGTACTGCGAGAAGCTAGGCCGTAATCCTGACACAGGGTTGTAAAGGCCAGTTATGTATGTATGTATGTTATATAGGCATAAAATGGCCGTTAACTTTACTTTCAAACTACTTTTTTGATACAACCTTCCAATTAAAGTCTGCCAAGTTTTTGTATAAGTATTAGTATAAGTATAAAGTTACTTACTTTTCATATATCGTCGTGCGGGAGTTTAAGTGCTCTTTCCGCCATTTCATATTTTTTATATACCTCGACTTAATGCTGCCACTTTAGGTTTTCGACCCCAAATTTTTCAAATTAGTAATTCGTTTTAGGATATCTCGTCATGTCTCGGAGATAAATAGCCGAAAACGGATTGCAGATTTTAAAAATTTTGGTGTCAAAAACCTAAATTAGCATCATTAACTCGAGATTTTAAAAGTGGCGTATAGAGCACTTAAACTCCCACACTACGATATATTGACAGCAGTGTATACAAGCAATTAAGCGTATTCGTTTAATTACTTCAAAGAGTCAATTAACCGTATTCGCTTAAATAACTTCCACGCATAATTGCCCAAAAATGTTGACATTTCTGTAGAGGCAATTATCTGTGGAATATTGTACTTTGATTGATTTAAAATATTGTGAACTCAGTAAGAATTATAACGAGCAATTTTAGTGGTAACAATTTAACTCAATTTCGTTGCGTCCGTACAAGCCTACGGAACGTCTAGACATCTAGTTGAGACTTCTACAAAATAAAGCCTGCGTTATGATGCCAGTCGATTCGAGATTTTGGAAGCCATAGACATTTTATGCAGGCTTCGTGGTTTCAATTTTGAATGTTCGCTTAAGTAAAAGAGAGAATGTGGCAAAATGAATGCAGTGTTGGCTCACAATAGATCGAAAATGCAATCGTGTGACAATTATATATTTGGCGTTGTCAGTGAATTGAATTATTAATATCAGCTTTATCATTTTATTGGAATGAGTTAATGAGGACTATTGAACAAAGAAAGTTATTTATATGCTCCAGAAGAATACAAAGGTACATGCCTATACAATTTCTATGACAAAAACTTATTAATTAATAATTATGTACATAACTTATATCTTTGAAGGTACTATTTCTTCCATTCAAACCCACAACCAAAAAATCTCGAAAAATTTTATTTAAAGAAAACTAAAAGAAAAAAGAAAAAAAAAAAAAAAAAAAAAAAAAAAAAAAAAAAACAATAGAAAAAATGCAAAATGCAAAAAATCTGTATTTCATAAAAAAAAACACGGAATTATGAACCCGCCCTCATTTGTATTCATAGGTACATACTACATATATATTTCTATACTTAAATAAAAAACAATCTTTCTACAAGAAATAATTTTAGTTTTCTAAACGTAAATCATTTTCCAAAGAATTTCAGTTAACGAATATGCACATTCATGTGCACGTATGTATGTAATATGTAAAGCTGAATAAGGCTTTAAGTTTGCAACCATACTATAGCATTTAAAAGCAAAAAGAAAAGTCTACATTTTCTCAAAACTCGTATGGCACGAGATTTTCTAAATTTCTCAGTCATTACCTGTGTTGTTCGTTTTGTATTTGCAATTCTGGTATAACAGCAAACGATCATCTTAAAGCCTGTGAAAAGTTTATTTCCATTATCAAAAACGGCATTGAAAACTGGTTTCAGATTTTTCTTTTCTTTTTGTATAACAGGTCCTCTCCATTTCCCATTTAGCAGGAACGTGTAATTAAATGTTCTGTTTTTTCTTTCTAAAGTTTGGCATATATAGTGTGGCAAGACAAATATGAAATGCCTAGAGAAGGAGAGTGTGTACTTGTGGGTAAATGATTACAGACTTTCGTTCATGGTATAAAGCTCGTAGCATAGCACGGCACAACATAGCATAGAATAGCATAGCATAGCAATAGTTAATGTAGATATAAAACAAACAAAATGGCCTAATGAACATACTTTACACACACACACATATGCAGATATTTGGCACGAGCTATACAATATGTTTTGCAGAAAAGTAAGATTCAAACACAGATACAGTCAGCCAGCTAAAGCCAACATACATATTTAAACAACCAGACTCTAAGCCACTTAACCAACTTAAAAGACATTGAATGTTGCAGCTTAAATTCTCTGTTGTTGTTTTTTTTTTGCTGGTTGTCGGCTTTAAGTGTTTACTGGTTGCTGTTAAAAAAACCAAACAAGTTGTCTAGCGTTTTCTTTATTTTTATTGCAACGATTTGTTTGTTTTTTTTCTTTATTTGTTTTGACAATTTAAAGCCTTTTTTCTATTCAGTTTTTATTAGTTTTCATCTGAATTAGAGATTCTCATGCAACATTACCAGTTTGCCACATGTCTATTTAAAAGCATTTCGGAATTTCAATAACAAATTATAAAATTTTATATGCTTGTAATGATTAAGAAAAATAAAATATGTTCTCTATAAATAAATTTAGTTAAGTTATGCTTATTGGCTACAATTATTACATCAGTGTCGTTTTAAAACCATATCGAAACTACGGATCATGAACTAGCCAATGTTAACTATTTCTGAGCTATCTATAAAATGAAGAAGATTTGGGGGATTCAGACTTGGTTGTGTTCGTTTTCTTTCTCTAGTAGGTTAGGTTATGTCGGCAGGTTTCATTTGAAAAGAAGAAGAAATCTGACGAAAAAAAGGGAAGAGCCATTGTCACATAAACCATCATGCAAAATGGACCGTTAAACTGTCTGATTGGGCCACTAAAGGAGACATTATTCTTCAACCTCCAAAATGTCAATGTAAAATTGAGAGAAAAGTACTAGAGCTCATAGCTCATAGCAAAACTTAATGGTGATGATGTTTCGCTATTATCCAGAATGAATGCAAACGGCATTAATAAGTAACCTCCATCACACTCTGCCAGAAGCTCTTCTTACTGCCTCGTTTCATGAATAATCTGTACAGCTAGCCAGAATGTTCCCGGTAGCATGCGACGATGTAACTGCTGCTGTTCAGACTTTGTAATCTCATTGTTGGATCTCAATGTATATATGTTCCATCCATGCAAATTAGTATAGAATTGGTTGTTGCTCGGCATTCAAAATTTTTTAGGGTTTTTAAGCACAAGCAATGTCTTACTGTATGGGTCTACAGCCTTTGTAACCTCATTGTTAGATCTCAATGTATATATGTTCCATCCATGCACATGTCTTATCGAATTGATTATTGTTTCACATTCCAAAGTAAACTTTTTAAAGAAAAGCAATGTATTATATGCCCTGGACATAAGGTGGAATTGAATGGGATGCCAATAGAGAATACACTCTAAGACAGTTTCTCGTAAGCTCGCCACTGTTCTTCAATCGTACATAGTTTAATCCGAAAATGTAGAGATTGTAGGCTTTCATTTCATTTAAGATTCCAGATTCCATAAAGTATTCATTTACCTGGTCTTAATTTCGATACTGATACTCTGCTGAGAACTGTTAGGTCTGTGGCGCAACATCAGAATTTCTGATACTAACAGATGTCTTGGATAGAGTTTGTCATTAAAATTTGTTTCTATCGCTCTGAGATCAGTGGCAGTAAGCAGGTGTCACCACGCTGAGGTCACAGCCAACGCCAGGTGATCAAGAGGCTGATCTATGAGCCGACTTTCACGAGCTACTAAGTTTTATTGGAACAAAAAACCCGTAGACTTATTAGGATCATTTGCTATTTTCTAAAAACCTCAATTCGATCGTTTAAAAGGTGATCAAGAGGCTGATCTATAAGGCGACTTTTACGAACTACTTAGTTTTATTGGAACAAATAACCCTAGAATTATTAGGATCAATTGCTATTCTCTAAAAACCTCAATCCGGTCGTTAAAAATATAGATTTGCTATTAAACATTAAAAAGTTCATTCATTAGTTCATGGGGTACTAAAAGTATTTGGACCTAAAGATCTATTCTACAGCACTTAATTAAACTAGGGTTTCTATAGGAACTCCCCCAGTTTTGTCACTCTGACGAATCTTAAAATATCGGATATTTGATAATCACCAAAATATCTCTTTCTGCTTTGCATCAATACGGCATCATCACTGAATCTGCACAAAATACTCGAGACGATTCTTCCTACTTTATTCAAATATCCATTGAATCTACAGTGCCCGGTCGGAAGACCCGTTAAAATTCTCATATTGTTATTAGAGAATCTAGTGCAGGACACAAATCCCCTTCGATCATAGTTACCAAGTAGAAGTTGGGAAAATCTAAGATCTGTCTGGCCCAGGAAGAGTATTCGCCTCTCCTTTTCCCCTCTTTCCTTAAATATGCCCTTCTAAAGTTAATATCCATCACACAAAAGGGTTCTGGCTCCATCATTCATCCTTTTCTGGAGAATTATAAAGTTTAGAGTCATTGAATGTAAAAAAAGTTTCATATCTAACAAAAAGTGTTTAAGTGCTCAAAATTCCATTTTTGTTGACGAGAAGAAAGTTGTCTAATGATTAAGCGCTTCTGAGCGATTGTCATTTGTAGATATCTTCGTCACTTTTATTTTTTTTAAAGTAAAAATTAAATTTGTTTTTACTTTTCTTTCTAACCTTAATGGCTTTTTGCATTTATTAAAGTGTTCTAGGAATTACTGCCTTTAATTGGTTTTTTATAATCATCACTTTACTCCAATCTCAGCAGGACCATAAATACAAACTTTATGTTTTCTTTTGCGTTTTTGTCAAAATATTTTGTCGTTTTATCTCATCTATAGTTGGATATGTAATTTTAATGCTGTCCTAGTGGAGGGTTAACACGCACATGCACTTGTAAGTGCTTGTTTAGGTTGTTTCATGGATTAGAAAACAACAGCTGATAAGAGTGTTAAACCATAAAAGACAAAAGAACTAGGTAAAGAATAGCTCAAAGAATGATATGAGATTTGATTTGTAATGATGATTTTCTTTACTGCCCTCCCTCTCATTATTTTAAGGTTTTAAATTGAGCTCAGCTGAGAGTTTGTTTTTATATTTTTCTTATTGTTTTTCATTTTCATTTGCTCAATCCTTAGCTGCGTGGGAACTATTTGGAAATCCTTATTCCCACGGATTGCAAACGTAAAGAAAATATCAACAACAAATCTATACAACAACCTGCTTTAAGAAACATTTGGATTCAAAAGAAACTCTAAAACAACCACAAAACAAAAAAGATGTTTAACGAATGCATTGCCATGTACTCTATTTGTTGTTGTTGTTATTATTATTATCATTTTTGTATATAGTAAGCCCTTCTGTCTTATTATTTTAGTAATTTTCAATTTCAAGTGTGAGTAAAAAGTAGTGAATTGTCTGCATATATTCCACTGTTTGTCTGTCTGCTTGTCCAACCATTAATTTGCCAATACGAATATTTAACGCCGTATTTTTATGAACAAAAATCAAAACCAAAATAATTTTAAAAATTCACAAAATTTTTAGGGGAAACAAGAAAACGAGTAAAACTTGGTTAACGAGTCAAACCTAAAAAAATAAAAAAAAAAACAATTTCTTCCACTGATAGCCGGTAAAAGTAAAACGCACATAATAAACGCGAGAAAAAAAGTTTCTCAGTCAGGGCTGAGATTATTCTTAAAAGTTTAGCAGCCAGTCAATCATTCATTCATACACTCATTCGTTAATATACACTTTGAGTGAATTAATAGTCGATTGGTTCCCACAGTTATAAACTTCCTTTTTGCCAGTTTTTTTTTTCACCAAAATTTACTGCTGTTGCTACTGATGCTCTGGCCCCTAGCTAAGGATGATGTTAATGGTAGTATTTAATGCAAAAAAAAAGAGGAAAAAAAAAACAACAACAAAAAAACTTTGTGCGGAAAGAAAGAATCATTATACACATACGAGTAGAATATCTCTACGGAGAAGAGAAAAGAATAAATTCTACTAATTTTAACCTGAGTGCACCCACCTGTTATTTTAAACTTTTAAAATATCCTTTTTTAATACAGGGTGATTTGATCCTTTTTTAATTCTTTCCTTTATTATAAAAAATATCTTTTGTTATGTCATACGATCCTCTTAATTCCAATTGGTTATTCTATTGTTATGCCCTATATGCGCCTGCTTTTTTTTAATCAGTGTGAGAATATATTATTCTTCGTGTTGATTTACTTGTTAAAATTTTATAATTTACTTTTGAGGGCCCTGTATTATCATATTTGTATTTTAACCTTTTCTTTAAAACGTTCAAAAAAGAAGAGGAGAGCAAGAGAGAGAGAGAGAGAGAGAGAAAGAGAGAAAATTGTTCCATGTACACATGGATACGATGATACATTTCCTGCAAGTTATTGAAACGTGAAATTGAAATTGTGACGTCATTTAATGTTCATTTATCAGAGTTGCACCACTGAGGGGGTTTTAACGCATACCCGAGGTATAAAGAAACATTCCGGTTTGTGATGAAATGTTTTAATTTTTAAAGTCAAGTATCATTATTCAACTGAAATAATTCTTAGGTTTGAAAACAAGACATAATCATGATAATGAGGGAGATATATTTTTTGGGCGAAAGCAGGGAAGTAGCTTTATGATTAAGTGGAGGTCGTCATCTCGCATGATATGTCGGACTCGTCCAAAAGGATACACCGGCTCAAACTCCATCATATCTCCTCACCAGACGAAGAATACCAGCTCGCAACCACTCTCGCAATACTTCAAGGGGAGACCCCTTGTTTAGCACATGTAGGTTGTACTGCTTTGAAGACTCTTACTTTCAATAGCTTCAAAGTCTAACCTTTTAAACCTTAGAACACGTTCAAAGTATCCCGTGATGCAATGGAAATTGATGCGCTCCGCTTCAATTCATGGACTTATATCATTAAGGCTTTTTTTGTGAACTTCTTACGATGTTGGATCTTCGTTGGTTGTCGCACAACGATAAAGAAAGATTTTAATATCAGCTGACAATATTGTCGATAGAATCAACCTCAAGTAGTGAATCATTAATGAATTTTGCATGTGGTTATCAGGAGACGAAAGTGATTCAAAACCAATATATTATTCGTTTTTTTCTTCACGCTACTAATGCAGTCCATTGTGCCGGTCTAGGAAAATATGAGGGAAAGGGGGAAGAGGGTATGGACCCCTTGATTTAAATTTACTAATACCATATCAAATATCAGTCAGAAAAACAAAAGTCCTTCTTTAAAAATGAGAACCGCAAGGAAATCGGTTGGTGTTGTTTGTTTGATTATTCAATGGACAGTGTTATACCTTCACCAATGAATAATCCAACAGCAATCAACCCCAAGACTACCGCACAATAAAGTTTAAATTAGGGGAGGATATGATGTTGTCGTTGTTCTCTCTGATCTAGCCGATGGAATAATTCTTAGTAACTGCTCCTCAACTGCCTCTCTGGCATAGAAGACCGTGCCAGAGTGTGTATTGCTCTCTGCCAGCTTAGACAGTTGAATCCTTGAAGTGTAAGCCTCTACACTACGACAAGGTGATTATCCCACATAGAGAGACATGAAAGAGGCGTTTCAGTTCATAGAAATACTTACTATTCAATGAAAATAATATGATTTTGAAACAACTTGGATTATTTTTTGCTGTGTAGTTTCTCACGTTTTCAATTTCTGATCATACCGCGAATTTTTTCAACTTGCCGGCAGAGTACTCGCCATTTTCCATGCTTATAGGGCTACAATAAAATTTATGAAAATCATGATTTTACCATTGAAACTAATGTAAATGCAATATTTTTGTGAGAATGGGACTTGTGGCACCAAATCATCGATGGAATTAAAGAACGCTGTAACCGACAAAACCTTAAATGTCGCACACCTTCAGGTTATATAGTCCAAAGTTCATAATGCAAAGGCTACTCTTATCTTTATAAACTTAAATGCTGTAACTTCAGCTGATTACGAGTATATGGTACTCGTGTAAATTTCACGAATTCGTATCATTTAATTTTTCCAATTAATTTTTTAATTAATATATTTGTTAATATAATTAATTTGCTTAGTTAAAACATATAAATAGAAATACCTGTTCGTATATTTTCAAAGAAATTGAATCCATTGTAACATATGCTAAAGTTCCTTCAACTGATACGTATATATTCCAGCGACTAAAACATCAAACCTGTCATGTTATGTCCCTATACTACTGTTAAAAAGTTCTTGTTGGAATATTTAATATATTTCCTTTAAATCTTTAAAGTTAATAGGTATTAAGATTCCTTTATAATAGTAATGCTTTAAAATTCCTTTGCACAGTCTAATGATGAAATTCCTTTGCATCTGCCCTACAACATTCCAATGCTACGCTACTGATAATGTTGTTGTTAAACTTATAATTTGTACATCGTCAGAATGAAGGCAAAAAGCAAAAACAACAAAATTTAAAAACAGAAACAAACTTGGAAAAAATAAAAACTGTTTCCCACACTTTTTTTGGGACTCTTTCTTGGCTCATACATAAGTGTATACGGATAAGGCTATGGGTATAAATATTTGTTGTTGTTGTTCTGATGTAGTCTTTTGGTTAATCTGTTTGTGAACGATGACAAACAATCGATGTGTGTGCTGCTACCTGCATTCATTTAGTTGTTGTTGCTGTTGATGTTGTCATTATTGTTGGAGATTGAATACCGTTTACTTGCTGTTGTTGGTTGCCCTTACAGGTTATTTGAGTCGGCCCAAAAACATACTCATGCAGACACACACATACAGCCTGGCACATAATCATTATGACTGGACTGTCTTCTATCATGCCTACCATCCCAGCGAACACGAAGTCAAATGTTTAAAATCTAATTGAACTGCCTTTTTGTAAGATACGTTCTGAATTGAGTTTTTTAAATGAATACAACTTCTAATCTTATACATGCATACATACATTATTGGCCATTACAACCCTGTGTCAGAGTTACGGCCTAGCTTCTCGCAGCACTCCTGCTGTGTGTGTTAATTATTATTCATGAGTACCTGGACCTACAGTTTAAAGTCGACTCCGAACTACAGATTTGAGAAGCTTTTTCGTGGCAATCAATTACTTCCATAGCTTTTGCCAGAAGGCTGCTGAGAGGTAGTCGCCGAAAGAAATAATTTTTTTATATTTTTTTTTTCAAGATGTCGGAGCTGAGATTTGAACCCGTCACTATCGTCTTAGTAAGTCAACACACTAACCACTAGACCACGGCGACTTATACACGCATATATCGAAATTAATGTGTGTTTTGTATCTGAATCGATTTTTTCTTTTGCATGTTTAGAAGGAATTTCAATCTAAATAACCATTTGTCTATAACTTCAAATTAGTAACAGTAGGGGTATCTTAATTTGGTCCAAATAGCTTCATAGTCAGTACAATTCATCTGTCAAACACTACCTATATAATTAATATTATTATTTTTTAATAAACATTGATTTTTATATACCTTAAGAACAAAAAATATTTTTCGCCATATAGGCAAATACATTTAATATACATAATATATGAAATGTATTGCTTTGGGGATAAGCATGTCTCTATGGCCATTTCGTCTCTGCTTAAGAGACTCGTCAGGAGACTTTTTCCCAAAGGTGGTAACCAAAAATACAAATACTTATATTCAAATAGTTATAAACTAAATGTGAATCACATTTAGTATGTAAAAATCAAACGACGAGTCTCTTAAGCAGAGACGAAATGGCCATAGAGACATGCTTATCCCCAAAGCAATACATGTCATATATTATGTATATTACCGTAAGAACAGTTAAAGCTAAAATGTCGTATTTGTTCTAAATGGCTCCATAGTTTTTACAATAGAAAAAATTTTCCTTTTTAGTTGCTGCCAGCTCGCTTTTGAACGTTTTCCACTTGTTAAACTATTTGATGAATTTAATAAAATTATCCCTAAATTCAAGCTAACCTTCTGTGTTTGCTGGGATAGCAGTGGTAGAGTTTTAGTTGTAGTGGTGTTTAAAACAAAATCATGGGAAATGTACACAAGAAACGGCAACAAAAACAACTTAACGATTCCTGTTAGAATGCGCATGGGAAGTGCAGTTTGTTTCTCACAATGTGCACCGTGTCTGTCCCTTTGTACGTCTATGCTTGCTTGTTTGTGTGTGTGTGCTTATTTCGTCTTGTCTGTTTCCCAGACTATAGTAACGAGTGGTGCGTGAATGTGAGAGTTTTTTGTATTTTTCAATAACGATCTCTGCAATGTTTAGATCGACTAAAGTCGGACGTTCATATAAAATTAAGTGCTGCTCAGAAAATCAGCATCAGTTCATAATAAACTTTCACACAGTTAACACACACTTTTTCCATTCGATTATTGAGGAAAAACAAATCAAGAGTTTTGTTTTTATTAGAAAATCAAGTGTTAGAATTTCATTTGAAAATGTTTACGGATACCAAGAATTTGGTAAATCTAACAGTTAATAGCTCAAATACAGCAACTGAAGAGCAGCATAACAACAACATTCTTAACAACTCAGAAGACAAATTCAAATTAAAGAAAATGTGGAAACCAATAATACGTTTAATGTCGCGAAAATCATCTCTAACAAGAAATGGCACTAAACGCGATCTTAACAGCTCTATACCAAACAATGTGCATCTTAATAATGCCACACAATATCACACTGATGATACAAATAAGGATTTGCATACACCACCCTATCAGCAGGATATAAGTTATACGACACATAAACTACCTTTGGCGGAATTTTGGCAAAGACAACAGATCTCAGAGCACACACAAATGTCGTCTAAAACATCGAAAAATCCTTTAGAATTTATAAGTAAGGCCAGCATTGAGAAAACCTCCTTAAATACTTGCACGAATTGTGTTTATGGCCGTAACTGTCAGCACACACAATTCCATTCACCTTTGGATATTAATAGTTTACAAAAGCCCCTTCATTACTTTGATGCCGAAGATGGTTGTTTTGTTTGGTCTGATGGTAATGATGCGGAAATCGATGAGAATGTTTTACGTGAATGGTTTTGGCAAAATTCTTGGCAGTTTGCAGAAAATGCAACCATGTGTTGAAGAAGAACAAAGTCGTTAGAAAAATATAAAACCATTATTATCATCGCTAACAACATTAGCAACAACAAAACAAAGCTGCTTTGGTGTTTGTCTCTGTGTTAAAAAGTTCAAATCCAAACAAATAATCAATAAGGATCTCATTACCTCGCTCTCTTTCACTATCCTCATTAAGCCTTATAGGACAATAATTATTTTAGCTTTAATTTTTAGTAAATAATTTTTTTTTCTTCATATACTCTATAATATTTTAATTTAATTTAAACTGTTGTTTGTTTGCAATAATAATTATATATTTAATTGTGATAATGTTATTTAGTTAATTAGAATAAGAAAATAACAGTGCAAATGTAAAAGAAGGAAGACATTAAAACAAATACAAATACTTGTATTTATAATACAAGTAAAAACAAAGAATATTTAAAAATCAAAAATCAAAAAGCTCTAGAGGTTTTATTTCATAAAGTAAAAAATCATCAACTGTAAAGTGAGAATAATAATTTTTGGGGGAGATTACAGGGAGAAACCATTTTGATTCGTGGTTGAGTATCATTTTAGGTAATGCTGCCAATGGTACAGCGTAAATTTAATCAAACGTCAGGCACTAAAGTAAATGTGAACGTCTCTAAAGAGCACATTGTTAGACAGCTTTTGTAACGTATTATTATATTAATGGTATGCACACCGAACTTGCTAATTTGTTACTCGTTAGTTTGTTAATTTGTTAAAGTTAGCAACTGTGAACGACCCACTTTTACAAACTTTGTTAGTCTGGTAACTTTCGTAGTAAACTTTTTGGTTATCCACTATAAGAACAGTTTATGATTTATTAAAATAAAACAAAAATCATTTAAATAACATACTTACTCTCAATATACACGAAAATTGCCAAAACATAAATATTTTTTTAGAAATGTATCACAAATGACTTTTATTATTTAGAAACTGCAACAGCTGTTTGTGAGTTACCAATTAACAACTATTTTATCAGGGATGCCTTGTCGTTAATTTGTTAAATGTTAATCCGGTAGTGTGATAAATATACAAAAACAAAATACGTGTAAAAAAGTAACTATTAACGACTAGCAAACTAACAAGCTCGGTGTGAATACCGCTATTTTCTCTTAGTTGGTAAACACGTTAACCTTGTAGTGTATTTGGCATCGTATTTCTAGGCACATAACTTGACTATAACGATTTTGTCGAGCTCTGTTTCAGGAAAAGCTATATATGAATATTAAACATCTTATAGTGAAATATTAAGGATATACCAGGTTTTTAGTTTTTTTTTTTTGAGGCCAGCACGTAGGTGATGAACTCTACTCATACAGAACATTGTGCTGGTCTAGGGAAATATGTGGGGAAGGGGGAAAGAGTTTTTGGAGATTTAATTTAAACATACTAATATTGTATGTGATATCAGTCAGAAACAAAACAAAGGTCATACTTTAAAATTGCGAACGGCAAAGAAATTGGTTGCTCTTGATTGATTATTTAATAACCAGTGTTATCCCTTCACCACTAAATAATCCAACAGAAATAAACCCCAAGAGGACCCTATAATAAAATTTAAATTAGAGGAGTAATAACAGATGACAATGATATCGAAGCTCCTGGGATAATTATTAGTTACTGCTCCTTAACTGCCTTTTTGGTATGGCAGACCCTGCCAGAGAACTATTGCTCTTCGCCATCTTAGCCAGTTGAGCCCTTGCAGTGTAAGCCTCTACACCACAACAAGGTGATTATCCCACGTACAGGAAGTACCTAAAAGTTGTGCGAATCAATCAGACTAATACAGATAAGAATTAGGAAATGCATTTCACAGCAATCTCAAAGCAAAGAAACATCATTATATTATACATATTTTGCAAGGTTTGCAACCGTTAAAGTTATTAATACCGATACCGTTTAAATACCGTTTGAAATTGAATACCGGTACTCATACCGATACCGAATTTCGTTTTGGTTGCCAACCTTGATATTTTGTAATGTGTGTCAAGATAAAATCTTATTTAACTAGTCAAGACATATACCAAGTAATTTAGTCTAGCCATATTTTACTCTAACAAAGCTCTGTACACATATTAACAGTGGTTATATGCTAAAAGTATATAATTACAGAGCCGACTTGGTACACATGGTAGTCCAGGGAGTCTTCTATTGAGTTCCCTAAACAGTATAGCTAGCGGTACTTTAGGATTTCGTAAATTTAGATTTAAAAACATCCCTTCAGGAGAAATACGAAAATTTTCCAGAGGATTAGTGGTCATTTTGGGGGGATATACGCCTTGGCACTCATATGCGACTATATACGAATGGTAGTCCAGGGAATTCTCTGATGACTTTCGATAACATGTCATGACACTGTGTTTGAGACGACATGACATGGTTTTTTAAAAATGACATTTTCACACAAAGTGTTGCGTTTTGCAGTACTGTATTCACTTCTTTCTTTTTGTAGCAAAGTCAGGAATTAATTTATTATGTATTTGATGATGTTACACAAAGAAATTCATTAAATTCTTTTGAAAGCATCTCTAGCTTTAATCAATCATAAAAAGCTTAAAGTTTATTTTATTATTTTTATTTATTTTTTATATCCAGTTCAGTTTTTAATATTGTAATTTAAAAATAATTTTTAACACTCTCCTTCTTGTATGACTCTAAAAGATCCCAAACCTTTTTTATTTAGAACACAATTAAAGCTATCCATCACACACTTGTTGCTAATATTGGCACGATATTTACCATTGGACATGCAAACTGGGCTATAAATCATGGTGCAGGGTTTTATGCACTCTGGTAGGGTAATATCTATGTTATCCATTTTTACTAATAAGTTATCGAGATTGGTCACCAATTCGGTGGTGCAAAAGTCCATGTCCATGGCCACGTATTCTAAAGAGAAAATAAAAATTTTAAATAATAAATTCCAACGTTTTTATTGTTTCTTTTTTCAATAAAATAGCAGAAAACTTACTTTGCAAAGCTGAACGTTCTAAACGACAATTGCTGGCTTTCAACAAACATGCATTATGGAATTCCTTAAAGATTTTACCATTAGAGGCGCACAAAGGCGAATATAAAGCCGGGCATATTTGAGGACATTCTTCGACGTTTGTGGTAACGGAGTTGGTGTTGGCCAAAGCGATCATGCCATAAGACACCAGTAAAAACATACTTGATTTTATAAACATTTTTAATATTTTTATTTTAATTTCTCTTTTTAAATATTTATTTCTTAAATTTCGAAAATTATATTTTTGTTTTGATTGCTAGTCTCACGACGTGTTTTGTATTGTTGACTGATTGTTTTATAAATCTAAACTGTTGAGGTAAAAACTTTATATAGAATAACTCACATTGAATTCAGTTGGCTTGTTTTATCAATTTTCGATAAGATTCTATGTTTAGATTTTGTTTTTCTATATGTTTTTTGTTGCTCTTTATCTCTGTACTGATTTGATTATTTATATATAAAGATTGTTTTCTTATTGCCAATTTGTTGGTGGCCCATAAATAAGTTTTGAATGATAAATATTGATGTCTAATGCTTTGGGTATTTGTTTACAATGCTTCAATTATTTCTAATTTCTGTACTCTACATCAGTATATGTGATGATTCCATAAAATTAGACAGGGTATATGGAATGTTATATTGCTTTATCATTAAGCCCTTTTTTTTTATTTCAGACCAATACTTAGGGGTAAACCCCTACCAAATGCTCTGCACTGTATTGGAATTTTTTTTTTTAATTTTTTTGCTACTTCCCACTAGGTGGCGCTGTTCTCCTGATCATTCGCGTTTTGTTGACATTGGTTAAGGTGGAATAAAAAGGAATGTCGAGGAGCGATTTCTTTGTAGATGGTCTTCTTGGATAGGGGAAACCTCTTATTTTTTAAATTATAATTTTGAAAAAAAAGCGCAAACTTACTTTTTCATTTTTCACCTTTGCTGGGATTTGAACCTGGGCCATTTGAGTTTTTGTGCGAACGCTCTAACAACTATATCACGCAGTTTCCCTTGGGGTTGATTGAAAAAAATTTATTCAAGAAGTAATGTAGGCACTAAATTTGATTGCAAACTGATGAATAATCAGAATTATTTCCGAATTAGTTTACCATATCTGCATGTTATTCTTCTTGTGGTCTCTGGAGAGAAGTTAATAACGTCGAGTCTGCTGTGTAATTGTAACAGCTTTTGATAGAAAACGAACGGTTTTAGACATTCGTCTTTTTATATGAGAAAAACACTTACGCATTTGAATGTTTTGTTGTTTCACATATACAAAGACGAATGTCAAAAACCATTCGTGTTCTATGAACAGGCTGTAAGAAATTTAACAAGCGGATGTTATTTATAAGTATACTACAAATGTGCGGAATGGTTGAAAGGGGCTTTTCAATTTAATGAAAAGTTACTTGATTAATAATGATCATAAATAAATAATGGGTTTATCAATATAGTAATTACTGATGATGAAGATGAGCAGGCAACCACACCTACTTTAAGAGCAACTTATAATTATAATTTTATTTATTTCTTTAAGTATTATTATTATTATCTACTAAATTACAATATAATATTAAATTATTTTCATAATATATGTTTTTTTTTTGGTTTTTATATACTAAATGTGATTCGCATTTAGTTCACAACTATTTAAATATAAGTATTTGTATTTTTGCTTACCACCTTTGGGAAAAAGTCTCCTGACGAGTTTCTTAAGCATAGACGAAATGGCCATAGAGACATGCTTATCCCCAAAGCAATACATTTCATATATTATGTATATTAAATGTATTTGCCTATATGGCGAAAAATATTTTTTGTTTTAAATTAAATTATATTCTAATTATTACTAGACACACAGTTCCTGCAAAGAAGCAGACACTCGTCAGAAGTTCTGCTACTTTTTTTTAGCGAAAGTTCTGCTTTGTGAGGGCGAAAGAATATCAATTTTGTGTAAACTGCTGTTAAGAAATATTGAGGAGTTGGCTGATGAAGTTTCTGAATCTCACCCACTTTGCGTAGTACGTGAGCGTTTTAACGAATTGGTAACGAAATTGTGGTTTCAAAATTGCGCTTACTAGACTCTGATGGGTTTCTAATATTGGTTTGGCTAAGAACTTTCAAAGGAAAGTATTATATTAAATAGCGGTGCTCTGTGCTAACTAGTTTCTTGGTATAACCACACTAATTAACCAACCCCCAGAGAAGAATATGGTTGAATTTTAATATTGTTTAGACTATGAGAAATTCTACTTATTGTTATCGTTTGTTTATAAAGTCTTGACATCTAGTTTATAAAGTTGCCACTTTGCCGCCCTATATACGACAGTTTGGCTAGTTTTGAAACCATCCTTATTTCTTAATATTACTCGTGCAGTATACTGTAAAGTATCAAACAGACGTCATTGGCTGACTTTTATTTTTTTACTAAATTTTTAAAGTTGTTGACAAAATTTAGGAAACACGTACCATGTACCATTATCTTGTATATCAAATACCTAATTTTAATGTAAAAATAGTCAAAATAACTAAATTACGTTGTATTTTGACAAACTTTTAAAACAATATTTACATAAATTTATCTTTTACAATTATCAGAGATATGTAATTACGAAACATGTTAAAAACTTAATGGCTTTACAGTATTTCGTTTATGGAAAAATTTCTAAAAAATTATTAAATTAAAGTTGTATGAGAATGAAATAATCTAGAGGTAGTGAAGATGACATTCTTCTTGAACTACTTTTAATTTATTTTACTGGTAATTCATACTGCATATAAATAGTGACGTGGATTTCAGGAAATATATTAGACAATAATATCAGGTATTTCATAGGTCGCCCAGTACCTTAAAATTAGTAATGCCTATGGTGAAATAAATAATAACTTTTAATTTAAAGGGGTATGAAATGGAATTTCTGAAAAAGAGAATCGATGAATTATTATTTGCACTCTCTAAAACAATTTACAATTCTTACGAATGCTTATTATTGTATTTCTTTAATACTAATTTAATACTAATTCAAGTTTTATAAAGTTATCTTTTTTATGTAATTAAAGTAATATTTAGAATTTTTAGTTCACATATTGAATTTGATTTTATTATTCTTATCTGAGGTATGGTTTTGATTTATTTCGTAGCAGTTATGGCAGCAAGTTCAATCGGGAATATTAAATTATTGACATTTTATATATATTGGCATTTATATATAGTAGTATAGCAGTTGGGTATACTACCCATTTAATTAATAGCATATCTATCGACCTGGCACATAGGATAATATTGCTTCTGGAACAAAGTAATACAAAGAGAATTCTTTTATAGCTGAAATTATTTTTCAACCAGCATCCAGCTCACACAAGCAGTACAACACTAATAATTAACAGCCCACGTCCAATACATGTGCATTTATTTAGTCTTTAACCGCCTGTCATAGCATCATTAACATCGAGGAATAAAATATTTTATTTCATCATCCGTGCCAAAAAACAAAAATTAACAAATAAACGTATAAATCATTTTATTCCAGACAAATTAATCCCATATGTTTCTAGTAGAAGGAAAAGTAATCTTAAGCTGGTGTGTAGAAAGCTATTAAAACTGTGTATGTATGAATGGAATTTGATTTTAGAAATAATAGAGCAGTGATTTAATATATAAATCTTTAACGAATTGCATACGTAAGTGGTTTTATATACATTTGTAAGAAACAGACCACAATAAAACACCAAGGACATTCTCTATATGAAAAGCAGGATTCGCTGTGCCTGTGACAGGCTTGCTCACTCCAGCAAAATAATATTATTAACCTTGAGCCAATGTTTCAGATAGCATGGCATACGTTTTAAGTGGTTATTCTGCTGAACAAATTACCTTAATGTTATATTCTTCTTCGCATATGGTAGCATTACGTTTTCTCAATAGGGCCACAGTCCCAAAAATTATACCACTACAATCGTACTACAGTCATCATGCTTAATTGCCTTTTTGGTAAACAATACCCGAGGTGTGACACACACTTCGGCTGTTCAATTTTATAGATTTATTTTTGTCTCTTCATTGAAACGAAATTTCACCACTTGGATATATAATCCTTTAAAGTTTTTGATATTGAAACATTTCAACAATTTTGCTAATATAGTCATTTAACCACAATTATTTGATAAAAATGTTCAGCTTCTACCAGTTATTCTTGTACCAGCTATATTTTATTGGCATGTAAACATTAGAAGTCGAAGGATAAAAGCCAAACCAGACAACAAGAAGTACTACAAGCCTGCAGAACAGAAATGTAAACACAGCAGTGTTGTCAAACCTTGCTGAGGCAAAAGTGCTAGATTTTGTTGAAAAAATGCTAGAATAATGCCGGAAAAAACATATATTAGAAATTCGTTCGATTTGCATTAATTTATAGAAGTTAGTATATGTCACTTTCGGTAGATTTAATCAATTTTAGATAAGTTTGTGGTACTCCATATTGAAAGAATTAAAAGCAACACATTTCAGCTTCTAAATGATATTTATAGTACATTTGTATTTAAAATACTGTAAGATTTACTTTTAATATATTTAAAAAAATCCTCATTAAATTGAGAGCCCAACGCATTTTTGAAAATTAATGAAGCCTTTGTCCTATGTGGCTTTTATAACGCTTTGTAAAATGATCAACAAATGAAACTATGCTGAACCTTTCACACTGATGAAACAAACGACAGCTTCAAAAGTAAAATCATCTGTTATTAATTTTACTGTCGCCTAAAACAAAAAAAGGCTTATGTTTTGCTATCTCTAAAATGATAGTGCATTCTAAATGGTAGTAAAATTTTTCTGTTGTTCTTGTTATTTTTGTTGGAGTTATTTCAGTTTAATTGTTTATTATTTAACAGTTTATTATTTAGCATTTTATACTTTCTTACGAGGATACATTTTTGTAAATAAGCTGTTTCTTGTGTCCAGTTTTTAACTACCCTCCCACCTCTATCTTTTATATGTCCTTTTATATCCCTCTGTTTTTTCTTTTACTAATATTGTTAAAATTGTTGCATTTTTAAATATCTAGTGTGGGTTCCCAAGTGGTCTAGTGAGTAGTGTACTGGACTTCTAGTGCGAGGGTTATGTGTTCGATTCCCACTAGTTTATATCCTTCGTCTCTCTGCTTTTTATATTTAATTAGTAAATAAATAAAGAAATATTTAATATAAAGTTATACTTTTATTTTTAATATATTTTAAAATTATAATATGCTAAAAAATGCTAAATACTTTACTAAGCTGTCTTTATTTCTTCAAATGTGTTAATAAAGTCTGTCTTAATTAGTTCTTAGACCTTACATGTAAATAAATAATATTTAAATAAAATATGATATTTCTTAGTTAGTAGTTTACAAAAGTATGGAACTTAATTTTGGTACTTTTTTGTTTTGTAACTTTTTGGAAAAAAAAAGATAATTTTATCTCTGCTTGTTTGTGATACCACTTCTAATTTTAAAACAAAACAAATAAAAAAAAAATACGTAGAAATTATAAGAATTTTGGTAAAAAACTAAAACAAAACAGACTCAGACTCAAACTCAGTTTTTATGATAATTTAAGAATATTTTCTTTTAATGAATTTGTCATGAAAATTAAAATATTTTTAATTTAAAAATTTTTAAAGATAAAAAGGCAGTGATAAATATTTTTATTTATTTATATTATTTTTTATTTTGAATGGCATACAAAGTAAAATCCGTTAAAATAATTATAAACATGTGGCTAAACGAGCTAAACACTTACAGAATACTAAAAAGAATATTTCAAGTAAAAGCTTAATAGCTACTTCCCTTCTATCCCCTTTGTTTTCCCCTTTTGCATGGTAATATAAGAAAGACTTTTGCTTTATAAGCTTAACGCTTGACTGCCTTGCCTGGTTAGGGTGTGTCATTATTCTTATGATTATAATTTTGTTTCTTTCTTATTTGCTAGCAAGTCATACTTCAAGACAAATATAAAAAAAGTGTGGGAAAGTAAGAACCTGACTTTGAAGACCGTGTATAACCCATGGCAAGGCCATAAATTCCTTTGTGTTGGCCGTATTATAATGTTGTTGATCGTTGTGTCAGACCCCAAAACATAAAAATAAAAATTAAAAAAAGAAAAAGAACTCTATTGCTATAAAGAAATTATCTTAAATTGTCATTAAAAAACATTAAAGCATACATTTGGTTAACAGTCAGACAGTCAGTCAGACAGTTAGTTAGTCAGCTTGTAAAGACGTTTTTCGTGTTTACAATGAAACCAATTGTTATTTTTAAGTGTGTGTTAACTGACCAACTTTGCCTGATCAGATTCACTCATTTGATATGCTTCACACATCAACGAAGGCCGTATAAATTCACTACCTTTTTTTTATTTTTTATTTATTTTTACATTTTTAATTTTTTTTTTTTTTGTGATTAAATTGGAAATTCTTGCGCTTACGACATTACACGGCTTGCTGGCTGGTTAAATGCCTGCCTAGTTAGTCTTGCTTAAAGTACGTGGTTGAATAAATGAGTGTTTAAATACAAAAAAAAAATTTAAAAACACGAAAAAACTTCAAAATTCTTTGGTTGAATGATTGACTATTGTATTGGGGCATAGTTGTTAGAGTTGATTGCCTGTTTTCTTATTGGGTTTTTCCGATCGAATCTTATATTCGTAGTAATGGTGCGGTCAGAATTCATTTAATTTTAATACTATTATCGTCATTAATTTTTTTACTCTTTCAAAGGTAATCAATTGTATTTCCTACCCCCCCTCAATAAAAACTAAAAATAAATACGGTAGCTATTTACTGGAAAACTTACTTTAACCTTCTTTGGTGTCGATTTAGTTCGAGAAATCGATGTTGTGACTCCTGTTTGGTGTCTGGTATGTTGTTTGTTCTTCGGTTACAAAACGAAATAAAAATTCTTCCACAGTACACACATATTTCATATATAAATGGGCAGGTTGAAAGCTATGCTCAGCAGCAACTTTTCAGCCCCCAATATGAAATAGAGTAAAACTCTAATAGGAACAGATAATTCCATCATCTTCTTCATACAAGATGAAGGTCTTCACCAACCTGAAAATGCGCAACTTGAAAAGAATTTTGCTACCGGCCCACCCAATGAAATCTACAAAAGTCCCTGGTAGGTAGGTACGAGTAGGTAGGTAGGTAGGTAGGTAGGTAGGTAGGTAGGTAGGTCAAATGGCCAGTTAATCCCAAACCCTGATCAACTTCAATTAGCACATGGTGCCGTTTTGATACCATTGCAGCACCAATCTGGAGTTACCTAAAAGTAGAAAAAGAAGAGAAAATAACTACAGCCAACCAGAGCTCTCTATAAAGTGAAGTAAAGCAAGGGGGTCCAGGTTCGCACTCTGCGCCAAGCCGTCGAAAAGGGCACCCCAAAAAACTTCAAACGTCTGACTGCCAGTCTCTGGACCAACAAAAATCATCTCCAATCCTTCTCTTTTCAGTTCACAGCAATTTCATAGCTAATAATCACGTTGTGATTTTAAAATCAGCAAATTGTTGAAAGTGATAAAAGCACACTTTGACCGGACGCGATTTCAATGAATATAAAGCCAATGCCGTCAGTGTGGCCTGACTATAGGATTACATAGTTATGTGTTCACCTCTGATATCCCGAAGAAGGTATATTCTAGAGCATGCGCTGGGTTCAAATCTAATCTCTGACATCTTGAAAAGAAAAGAAATATGAAAAAATTATTTTATTCGGCGACTATCTCTCAGCAGTTTTCTGGCAAAAGCTCTGAGAGTAATTGATTGCCCTGAAAAAGCTTCTCAAATCTGTCGTTCGGAATCGACTTTAAACTGTAGATCCCGGCACTCATGCATAAAAATTAACACACAACATCAGTGGTGCGAGAAGCTAGGCCGTAACTTTGAAACAGGGTTGTAATGGCCAGTTTTGAATGTATGTACGTATGCGGAGATTACGTGAATTTCAGTCTAAAAGATATTCAGTTATTCGTCTTCGTATTAGGTTTAAAAACTTAAGTCCGTAAACCACTTTAGGCCCGTGGCATCAATACAATGTGCACCTACTTCGCATTGCCCGTGGTAATACATATTGCGTTTTTCGGTTAAAAAGAAGTTTTGTAGCCTATATCTACAAAATGTCATTCTATTAGGCATTTTCAGTTCTGAAATTACTCAGTAACAAAGTTCTAGCCACTTTGTTACACCTATTGCAACCATTTGTCATATATCGTTTATCGTTTTAATCTTTCTTATTGGTATATTTTTCTTTTTTGTTTTTTTTGTTTTCTTATTTACGATTGAAATACATAAATACTTCTTATATTAAGAGTTTTCAAAACTATTAACGACAACAACCACAACTCTTACCTGCCTTAGGCAATCAATGATAACGACAAAGTGTAGGTGAAATGGTGGCGCTCCGTGCATATTAAATAATTAATAAAATTAATAAAAACAAATAAGTAATTTAAAAAGAAAAATCTTTTTAAATAACAAACAAAATTAAACATTTTCAGGCAACGCAGTTTTAAGAAATGCAGTCGAAATTACGAGTATAAGCCAAAATGTTGCTGGCGGCTTATGTTGTTAGTTGTAACACAGCTATTAATAAAAATAGAATTTATGATAATAATGATAAAAATAAAACATTATTATTGTTGTTGTTACTATCTTTAAATAATAAATCTTTGGGTCAGTGTTTGTTTTGTTACTCCACAAGAACTCATGCGTCCGTAATGGGATTTTGGTAAGTGTTGCGCACATTGGAATGTTGTTTTGAATTGAACCATTCGTTGGCCATGCGTTTGACAACCGCTCAACGTCTATTGATTTTGTGAGTCAATGGTGTTGTTCATAAATTTTTAGTAGCAGTAAACTTTATTAATATGTTATATGCCACTTAATGTGTCCAAAGGCGTGTTGAAGGAATTTTTAATCACTTTATTAATATGCGACCTTTTCTTTGTTTCTTTTTTAATTTTTCTTTACTCATTTGGCTAATTACAGGGTACCCTGTTGAAATCACTATTTTTGTATATTTTTCAGGCATTGTTTGTTAAATAATTTTGTATTCGTAATAGTGATCAATGATTATCAATCTGTCATTCTCTATATATTTATGTACTTTCGCTGCGCAAAAAAAGTCGATCAGGACTTTCAGGCCCGGCCTTATGTACTTCAGGACAACATATTTGCTACCGTATTGTAGAATTATCACCGCCTTTGGAGTGTCTTAGATGCACTTGAACGTTCTATTGCGAATTTTGCATTCTCTGTTCTCATTCAGACTGAAGAGATTATTTAGAAAGTAGTGCTATACAGCAGATCTCGAGACTAATATAAGGTGTGATAAATCCCTTCCTGGGGGATTACTTAGTATTCCGATTCGAATCGAAAATCTTTCGAAAGAAATTTCCCATTCGAAATTAAATAACAATCGAAAATTCTTAAATTTTTATGAACTCGTAGGATTTTCTACTTGTCCCAATGTCATATGCTACTTGTCCCAAAGTGTCCAGGTACAATTGAAAAGTTTAGACATCGTACGAGGTATGAGAGGCATGCCCCTTAAAGCAGCCTGACTATCCCTCTGCCCAGATTGATCTCAGCACATATGAAAAAAAAAAAAACACTCAATGATCTGCACAGTGGAATTGACGTGTCTCCAAACAAATCATGAACACTAGAATATTTAATATGGAAGTAATTTAACGTGATCTGACACGCAACAAACACTTGAATGTACGGAAGCGAAACATGGCTCTCCACTAAAAAAAGTATCATATATCGCATCTATTTACCAAATACCATCATACGCACTGAACTGTTGGAAAGGAACAATTAAAAGCCTATAAGCTACCGGCTATAAGAAGAAAATGGAAATGGATAAGGCAGTGCAGCAGTTACGATAGATAAAAATGGACTAGCCCTGTAGGAAACAAGAAACGTGCACTAGATCATGATCATTAGATTTCTAAACCATAATGGAAAAAGGATCTTGCTTAGAATTTGATTGCTAATTAGAGGGTTTATAAATTCAAAAAATTCAATAAAATATTTTAGTTTACACGTTGAAGACAACACTAATCCCGGCAGCATGTGATTTTAACTGAATGGTGTCACTCACTTACCGTTAGGATCGAGTTTTTAAAAAGTAATTTCAATAAATGAATTTTTGTCAAAGGCTTTTAAATTTGTGCAAATTTGAAAATAAATAAGAAAAAATTGACACCTTGTAGGTGCACATACTGGGCACTTGTGCAGCATTAAGGCAAATTAGAAAGAGGCACCTTGGTAATTAACAAATATCTGACTCACATTTTAAAATTTGTCAGACTGACGAAACTGGGGAATATATAGAAACTATAGAAACTCTAGTTTAGTTAAGGGCTGTACTACAGAAGTACTTTTAGTAGTTCATAAATTAATGAAATAAGTTTTAACACCCTGCAATAATTTGTCACTATGAGAGTTTTCTCCCCACTTTTTTGCATAAAAATTTTTTATTATTGTTTACACTGTTGAAAATCTATATAATTTGTTTTCATAAATTTTTATATTTATTTATGCATATTTATCCACAAGAATGAACGTCTGAACTCGCACTGCCATAACCATTAACGAGTATATGCATAAGAGAAAGCAAAAAAAAAAAAACTTCAACAACAATAATAAAATATGGTTAATAGTTTTGTGTAGTTGTTGTTGTTGTTATTGTATGTAAGTTCCTTGTAACCTGTGGTAATAAATTTAAAAATTATTGTTCAATAATGTTGCACATACATTCATATACTGTTGTACATTTTAATACACACACAGAATGAATATTTGTAGTAGCAAAAAATCTTTTACATTTAAAATCAGTGACATTCCTTCATGCGTCACAAATTTTGTTATTGTTGTTGTTTGTATTCTCTTGTTCTTCAAGGAATATTGATGAGTAATACATGTGGTGGCATGTGCTTTGAGTTTAATGGGGTTATTATGCATGTCCATTATAAAGAAATATACGAAAATTCTGACTAATAGATAGTGGCAGACATTATAATGCATTATAATAGTTCAAAACTTTGTGCATAAAATCTAGGTTCTTGTTTTGTGTTGAGTTACTTTTATTTTGCAACTACTTATGTGTTTAAATTTGTAAATTCAACTTATTTTTCAGTGTAACAATTACATCACCGAGTAACTAGAACTACATATATTTTTCTAAAATCACCTATTACCAATTTTTTTTAATCAGTAATGGGCTTTTGTGTCAATGAATGCATGTTTCACATTTTCCTCATATTTCATGCGTCTCTACAAAATGTACAAAAGTTTAAAAAGCCTATAAAGAAGATGTTCATGTAATATGCTTTGCAAACTAGATATCTGTTGGACTTGATCTCTAATAATACGTGATCCGATTATCACACATTTTATTACAGTAGAATAAACATTTATTTATTCATTCTCGAACACTTTTGGTTAAAGATGTTGCAAACTTTAGCACAATCGTTGCGCTTTATTTTAATTGTAGGGTATAGATTTAAGGATTTGTATTAAGAAATGAGTCATAACGAGTTGATATCATAATAGGATGTAGAAAATTGGTGATGTGAGTAAGTGGCAAGAATGTGTTTGTATGTGTGTGTGTGTTTTTTATTTATTTCTTGACACTCATATTGGCTAATGCAAGTGGGTGGTGAATCATTATAATAAATATAAGAAAATATTATTATATAGTCAAGTGGTATTTCCTGCAAAATGATTGAGTATTTGAGAAATGACAAGAAAGATGCTCTAGAGTTATAAAAAACAAGTATCAAAGAGCCTTAAAAATAAATATTATTATAATATGCTAAAACAAATACAGTAGAACCACGAAAATCTTATCCAAAATGTTCTATCTTGTCCGAGCTACTAACGCTTCTAAAGGCGAGTTCAGACGGTAATACAAGTCGTATGTAAAATCAAAGAGAAAATATTATAAAATTTAATCCGTATTTTAGAAATGAGAGTAAAAATCTTACGACAGATATATTTTGCGTTTACACGGTTGGTAAAATACTAAAACAAAGTAAAATTAAAACATAAAATGCAAAAAATGTACATGCATTGTGAATACATTTTACATACACAAACAAAAACAAAAAAATGCATCCCTGATCTAATGAAATGTGATGGTTTTTTGAAAAATTTCAAAAAACAAAGAGAGCCGTACGACTGTCAATTTTTCATCCGTATTTTCTCTCAATGTCGTACACTTTTATTACATATCAAGTTTATATGTAATATGTCGTACGACTTGTATTACCGTCTAAGCCCCCCTTAAGGATTTTTTTAAATTGAAAAAAAAAAGAGAAATAAGTATCCATTAATCAGCTCTGACATTTAACCCTAGGAGGTATAACCAGGTCTGTGCAGACTTTTGGCATATAAAAGTGTGCATAACATTTTTGTTTTTATGTTAGAGACAAATCCTTCCATGACTTCCTGGAACAACTATCTCCAAACACAATGAGCAAAAAATCAGGGCTATTGTGGATCCGGTTCAGGTTAATCCAGGTTTACAAATATTTTGACATAAACGGCATAACCAGGTCTGTGCAGACCTACATAGGATTTATGTACGAATGTATAGACAGAAGTGTCAAAAGTGTGCTTAAATGCATTTTATGCTAGGAAAACCACAAAATGAACAATAAAAATGCATTTTTATTAATCTTATTTATTTATTAACAGTATTTTAGTAATAATATGTACACAAAAGAATTTTATACACGGCATTTAACGCAGAAGTACCGGGCATTTGAGAGTTGTTGGCATACCGGATTTTTGCAATGCATGCAATGAAAACGTTTTTTTCGCAGTTTTTTGTTCAACTTAAGACACAGCAAGCACGATGATCTTTTGACAGAGGATGTGGCATGGTCTGGACGGTCATCTATGGCCAGGCCTGCAGCTACCTGCAAACAAACAAAGTGTGTCAAGTTCGTCGAACTCAACTACATCATACAAGTCAAAGGACGGTAAGATTTGGTCGACAGCTCCTCCGGCCACTGGTAGACCTCGTGCACATAACTTTCCCATGGTATAACACAGGCTTGAATGATCAATTCACAGCAATTTAACTCATTCCTAAGGCGCTTAATAATAATATAAGAAAAAATATATATGTACTGTCCTTTCCAAAAATTTCAATACGATGCACGGCATTTAGTAGGGGTTTACCCCTGAGTATTGGTCTCAAATAAAAAAAAAGAAATTATTCTATAGCGAAGTAGTGATTTTAGGGAAAATGGTTTTTTAAAATCTGTGTGAATACGGATCTTGCACATTGTATTTTGACATTAATTTAATATTTTTCTGAAAATATGTGAAGTTTTTTTTTATTTATTGGAAAATTATTACTAAAATGTGTATGTCAAATAAACAACTTATTAACAAATTTACTAATTAAATTCCAGATATTCTAGTAACACTTTACTTTTATATTAGAGAATATAAAATATTTATTTTTATTTTATGTCTATTTTAACAACACAAATAGAACTGTGGTTTAGCAAACGCTTAATGATAACTAAAGTTGTTAAAAAATTTCACTGAATAAATAAATCGTTTGTTATGCTGTTAAAAACTGTTGTTAACAAAACAATTGTCGTTAAAATTTCGTAGTGAATCGCACTACTGAAGCCTATTTTTTACCAAAAACAATGTGCAAAGTTTTTCTGATTTGATTTTAAGCAATTTCTGGTTAAAAAAATCTCATTGAATAATTTATTTTTGTTGCCCTATCACATCTACTTCCTATTTATAAAATTAATGTGTGCTTGTTAGGTTTGTTGAAGTCATGAATAAGCATCTCAAGTCTGGCTGAACTGATTTTCTCTTAAAATTTTTACAGGATTTCTCTGGCTCTGTATCTCTCTCTCTCTCTCTCTCTCTCGTAAAGCAACTATAGGTTATGTATATTTCAAAAATTCCAATTAGGCTAGGCCACGTCCATAACTAACTTTTCTAGTGGGACTTGACATGATTATTCTCTCATTAGAAGACTATAAATTTTATAGTTTTATAATATAAGACTACCTACCCACTGGTCAGTATACAGAGCACATGAGTAAAATAAAAAATAAAAAAACATTTATATTTTTTTTTAAATAAATGTTTACATATATTTATAAAGCTGATATCTGTATCACAATTTTTTTAACTTAAAATTAATAACTAATATTTATTGTTTAAATACCATTTTTTTAACTAAAAACTACAGGAAGACATTATTTTTTTTTAAATAAAAAAAACATTTTTTTTTTCTTAAAATCTAATTTGAAGCATTAGAGGAAGCTGCTAATGCATGGTTTGCATGATGCTCTACAATATCACATACAATCATCAATGTTAAAGCTTTTTGTTTTTGTTGTTGTTGTTGCTGCTGCTCTTCTATTTAAGCTTGAGCCCAACGATCTTGAAATTGCATAAGAGGATATTGATTGTTGCTATAGCAATAGGCTGGCTGCAATAGATCTTCATCAACTGCTGGCACTAAAGTGCAAGTAACAGGTTGCAAATTTGTGGTCCAAAAGAAAGTGCCGGCTGCAGTACGAGCGAAACGCACTGGTACATAAATATCTTCTTGATGTTCTTCTTCGGGAATTTCATTACAATACTCGTAAACCATATGAGAGAGTTTCTCGTTAGCTGAGTTTTCAATGATTTCATTATAGAATTGATGTTGTTCGGCTTGCATATTACGAAGATTGTCCAGATCCTCAAAAGTTTCAATACTGGAAGTTGGAGTTGGTTGTGCTTGTTGATGATGAGATTGTTGTTTGTTTTGTTGTTTTTTAAAAAAAGTTTTCAAAACCTTCTTAATGCTGTAGGTGGTGGTGTTGGTATTTTTAATTTTATTGTTGGAGTTGTTGTTGCTGTTATTAGCCAACTGTTGCATTTGCTGATGATACATTTTGTTCGAAATTATTTGAATGAATAGGAAATTTATGAAAATTCTTATAGAGCTATAGTGTTGCTTGTGTTGAGCACGACTTGTGAATGATGTCGTTTTCCGAATTTACAGCCCTTTTTATACTCATGACGATTGCATTTCCTTTTACAGAAACAGCATAAATTAAACAGAGAGTGAGAACACTGAGCATAAGAGTAACATTATATTAAACGTTCAACGGAAAGGTCGAAACATGAGCTAAGGAAATAAACAATAGGAAAACAACAGCAACAACATTCTAAACAAGTGTGCTGGCCTCACCCTAATGTTTTAAAGACCTTAAGCAAGAACGTGCTTGTTTGTTTACTGCTGTTTAATGTTTGAGTTTTAAATATTATTTTTATTTAAACTCTCTCTAGTAAGAGAGATGGAAAGAGCATAACCTATACTCTCCCTTTATATTTGTTCTGCAGGTTTGTTGTCGGTGTAGTACTTTGCTAGTGATGGTGGTGGTGGTTCGGTTGGTGTAGTATTACAGGAATTGTTTAACACTCATATGCATATACGAGTACGCATACACAGGAACACTTTATACAGGATTTGTTGGTTGTTTTTATGCTTATTAAAGGAAAGGGATTGAACGAACCCCTGTTTTCGAAACATTAAAATTGGATACTACTGTGGCAGTAAGGCAGCAAACAAGCAAGAACGAAAGTGTGGGAAAATAATTTCAAATTATTTCAATTTTAAATTCGGGGTTCCTTCAATACAATGAGTCTTATTGATAAATGCATAAATGTCTGTCCAAAAGTCTGTCCCAACTGTATATTAAGTGTTTACTTTTACTTCGATTTCTTGTTGTTTCATTTAAGAGGGAGAAGAAGAAACTAAACCATATGAAAAAAATTGGCAGGTGTTTGTAACAAAATTTTCTCATGATATTTTTGTTGAAACATTAAAAAGGGATCGTGTTTTTCGTCTTTTTTTTTTTTTTGTATATCTTTTGCTTAAGGATTTAAGGAAGATCTTGCAATTGGTTTCGTACAGGTTTTGTTTTTATTTCATTGTATTCCTTTATTGAGGATTCAAGAAAAAAAAAACAGAAAAATTAAAAAGGGATTGCATTTTCATACATTTCCGTGGGAACTGAACAATTTTTTCGTTACATTCCCACGCATAAAATAAGAGGGGAGCAAAATAAATATCAGGATATGCATCGTTATCCTGTATGGCCTTATTTTTTGTTTGTAATGCATGAGGTATGACTTAAATTTTATCACATTCTATAATAATAAGCATAAATAAAGCCTTCATAATAATGAAGCAACATGTTGGCAACAAGTCATCGTTATGTTCTCATCATCATCATCAAATTTATTATTGCCAGCCAACTGTGTTTAAGTACTCGTACTTAAGGCTCCGTGCTTAAGCGTACCAACAACTAATAGCTGCCTCGCTATAGTAATCACCTTAAAACTGTTTCTTAATACCGACTGGCTGGTTGACTGTTCAAAGTCAGTTGCGTATAAAATAAGATCAAGCAATTAATAAGTTTGTATTTACTTTTATGCATTAAAATGAACTTGTTTGTGCATCATACAAGTATTAGTACATAACAAATTTTTCTTTTAAACAGAAGGGGAGATTTTTTTGTTTTGTTTTTATTATCCAAAAACATTCATTATAATTTTATGTTTTTATATGGTTTAGGGGAAAATGTTCCCAGGGTTTTTTTAAACACACACACACAAAGAACAAAAACAATTTCATTTATTTTGTAATTATTTAATTGTTGCATTATTTTACACTTGTTGTAACAACAATAAATTGCTTTATAAGTGTTAGTGTACATGTTAAGTGTGCAGTAGTTTGTCTAGCACTTAATTAATGATCGTAATAGGTTGAATGTTCATTTTGGAGTTTCTTAAGAAACAAATTAAAATACATAGTTTTGAATTTTTTATTCAATTTAAATATATGTTTTCGATATTTCTTTTAAAAAGCGTGTATGTTTCTAATATTATATTGCCTATAAAATTCACGGTATTTTTATCACAGTGTAGATTGGATTATGCTCTTTTTTGAACATTAATTACTGAACCAAGTTTTGAGAACATATATGTATCTCTCCTAAGCATTCTTTGAAAATGTTTAAAGTTACTACATACTACATACTAATAAAAGGATTAAAATGTCATACTTCGCTCACTTTTATAGCACATACATATCGTCGGTTGACACGTAAAACTCACTAAGTGCTAAGTGGTCTGACTACACTTAGTGAGTTTTACTTGTCAACCGACGATATATTGCCTGACAAGTTATCATGAATAGATTCGCGCTTGAAAAACGCTATTAAATTATGCAGATTAACTTTGCTAAATCCCCTTGATGGTGAAGAAACAACACTACACAATAAGAGTGATTTCTGAGTAATTTGACATCGGATACTTTTGAGCACCGGGACACAATGGCTTTCCAGGCAATTGCATAACATATAAGGGGGTTTATCTTATCTTATTCTACTGCAGATGTTCAGCTGATTTGTATTCCCAGCCTTTACATCAAACAATGAGCCGATAGAGTATACATATATACAGTGGTGGCCATATAATTAGAAACGACTTAGCAGCACACATTTTTCTTAATATATTTTAAAAATTAAGTTCACAATACATAAAGTAAATACTCTAAATTATAATGTATTAAATCATTATTGAATTTATAATAAAAATATTTACAGCTGAGTTAACATTTTAAAAAAAATTAATTTTAAACAATATATAGCACTTTTATGTTGGTCTTATAATTAGAAACGACACAAATGTTTTCACAAAACTTAAAATTTTTCCTACAAAGGTAAACAAAAATTGGTATATCTCTAATAGGATATTCTCTTACATATTTTATTTTTGACAATATTGGCTAATATTTGTTTTCTCTGTAAATTTTGTATTAAATACTGGCATGTTTACAGAGACATGTTTCCATAGGTTTGCTGCATCATTTGGAACTATTAGACTTTTTGTTTTTTGGACTGTTGTTCGGGTGATTCCTTTTTACAATTGCCTATAAGTTTTCAATTGGGTTTAGATAAAAATTTTACGATGAGTTTTCAATTGGGTTTAGATAAAAATTTTACGATGATAAGTACAAAAAGTCAATATTTTTATAGGAAATCTAGTATGTCATTAACTTAGAATTTCGGATTTAGTCGTTATCAAGTTGAGAACGAGCATATTCTCAAAAGAAATACTGTTCTATTACATTTTTTAAATTGTTTTGTTATTGATGCTTATCAACTTTGTTCTTTATTCTAAGAATGGGTTCACACCACAACACGAAATATCATACCAAGTTATAATACACCACCACTGTTTTAACAAAATACCTAAAGTCTTAAGGATTTTACTGAGGAACATCTTAGGTAAGATTTTTCGTCAGGTGAAAACAATATATTCTTAAATTCGTTGCTTGTGAGAATTCTATTTCTGATAACATGCATCTATGTTGAGCATTTTGCTTGCAAAGCGTCATTGTTTCTTAATATTTTTTTGCGACATGCGGTTTCTTTTATACAATACTTCTACGAAAGCCAAAATGCTTATAAACGCATTGTTATTGTCCGTGTAAATATTTCTTCTCTCATTTGTTGCCCAGTTTCATCTCAATTTTGTGTGAATTCAGAAATTGGTTACCTTTATTGATGCTGCAAATAATCTTATCTTTTACTTGAAGAGCTTTTCTAGCACTGGGCTTTCTGACTGGGGTTGCAAACTTCTTTTGTTTAATTTTAGAAGTGAACTGCACCAAATTTCACTTTTTTGGATTATGAAAACCTTTGTGCGATAGTCCACATTGACAGTATTTCCATTGGATACGCCTTGTAGAAGCCCTCCCTTACTTATGGAGTGCAACACTTGTTTTTTCCAGTTTCGAAAACTAAAACGTATTAAGGTGATTTAAATACAACCTACTGAATTTTAATTTTAGGACTCATAATAAAAAAAGTTAATTAAATAAATAAAACCTGAACGTTTCTAATTATGTGGCCAGCTAAAAACCAAGTACTTAGAAATTAATCAACAATTTTTTAAAGTGCAAGCTTTAAATTCAAAGTTTTTGTGCAGCGGCAATAATGTGGATTGTGTGCTTTTCGAATAGCGGTGCTTGTAATTTTTAGTAATGTTTTTAATAGAAGTTACACTTTGATTTCATTTTGATTACACATCGTTTCTAATTACATGGCCACCACTGTAGACTCTCTGTAATTTGAACAAGTGCATAGTTTAAGTCAGTGTAATCCTAATCTTCATTTTCTGTACAAAATTGTGCTACAGACGCATTTTTATTATTGAGAGTTTTGGTTAACTATGGTTTAAGTGAAAATTAAGAGGACGGAGCAACTACTTAACTTGAGAAGAGGTAGTATATCTGCAATAATAGAAAAACCAACGGAATATTCTTAAGTTGGGAAGCATTGTGTTAGATTAGGGCATATAAACTCCACTCTCTGTAAGGTGATGAGGAAACTATGGTAAAACTTCTCATGCATTGGTCAACGTCGGCTAGACGAAGTACATATTAGAACATTGGGTAAATATGTAACTATTACTGAAGAACTACAGGAAATGGCTATAGGATTGATCCGGAAAATTCATAGAAAGAGCGAACTGAACTGCGAACAGGTCAGCAGTAGTTGTTACAATTGAGTTGCAGGTATCATAATGTACATTATAAGTTCTATGTATATTGAATACTGTGATGTATCGCAGTCATTTTAACTCAATTATAACCTAAACTAGATTTCTCTCTTTTTTCATTCCCTTTTTATATTTTACGCCATTCGTTGTTAGTAGTCTTATAGAAATTTTTTGTTTTATAATATCAGTAGTAAATTAAAAACTCTTATATTGTAGGTGACTACTATCTAATATTTTACAAAGGTCATATACATACATATATACTTTTTATTTTATGAGGTAGTTTTTTAGTTGCACCCTACAAAACGAGTTCAGAGTTCAAATTACTTTCTATTGTATTTGTTTACAAAATCATAATTTGTTTTTTATTTATTTAAGACCAATACTCAGGGGTAAATCCCTACTACATGCAGTGCATTGTATTGGAATGCTGAAAATATATAGATAGATGTGAAGTGCCTTATATTAATAATTCAAATTGCTGTCAATTTGATCACTCAAAGGCTAGTGTTATATCTTCACCTTTGACTGATCAACAGCAATTAGCCCATCTGGATGTTGAATGCGAGTGGTGAGCATCTTTTATTATGTAGGTTAGCTGTTATCTTCCCAGAAGGTGGCACTTTACTCCTGATCATTTGTTTCTTGGTAGAATATACTTACTATAAAAGTCAGACAACGGTTTCGCGAAGATGGACCACGTACTTCTTAGTACAAAATTCTATATTTATATTATATTGGGCCAAAGTTCAAGGCTACTTCTTACTAAGAAGTATGAAGTTTCTTAGTTCAAAATTTTATATTTATATTGGGTCAAAGTTCAAGGCTACATTCTGTTTTATTTATGTGCACTTGGCGTAAAAAATAACTTTTTATGCATATTGAAAACAAATGACATGCAAACTTTAACTTCTTGCTTGCACATGCCAAGTTAAAAAACACTGATTGGTATTATAACTGTAAATGTTACAATGTAACTGTAAGTATCACCAACTGCTATGCAAAACAATATTCACTTGCAAGTGTGCAATTGTATAAGTATTCTAAACATGATTTAGGGAGTGTACGTACTCGTAGATGTCATTTCAACTTAAAAAAAATTTTAATGTTTTAGCTTAAGGGTGCGTTCTTTGTAAGTCAAGCACTTATAGGAAAAAAAAAGAAAACCCACACATGTTTATGAGAGTGTTAACGACTTTCTAATGAGTGAGGGCAAATATTTTCTTTAAGATTATTATTGAACACCGTGGGTGAGAGAAAGAACCACATGAGCGTTTTTAACACTATTTTTAGTTTAAAGCAATGTAATCCAAATCTTCATTTTCTGTACACAATTGTGCTACAGACGCATTTCATTTCTTGAGAGTTTTGGTTAACTATGGTTTAAAGGAACAGTTTAAGGTTGAGATCAGCTTAGTTTGGTATTATTTACGCAGTAAATTTGACTTTCCCTTTGGATATGCCGGCCTAAATTTGTTCAATTGCATTGTAAGCAGTGTAGTGCATTATTTTTATCATGATAAATGATAAAATTGATTTGTATCAAACGGAAAGGAGAAATTCTATTGATTTACATTGATAATCGTATAAAAGTTAATTTTAATTAATATTATTCAGTAAAAACATTTTTATTATCAACAGCAAAGTCATACAAAAAAAATTTAATTATCGTCACCATAAATTTCATTGTCAATGGAACTTTCTCTTGAACCAATTAGTTTTTAGATTCTCGTTCTTTTTTATCTTTTTTTTTTTTTTTTGAGGCTAACACCCTTTACCTATGCAGTAAATCGTGCTGGTCTAGGCAAAAATGTTATGGTAAGGAGGAAAAAAGGAGTAGAGCTTGTAGACAATTGATTTAAACTTAACTTACAAATATCGTAATTGACAAAAAAAAAAAACGTTCACGGGAAGATTGTTCCACAAACGCACGTTTCGGCGAAAGAGCTAATTTTCTCCATAATGCATTGTGCGATTCACTGGCAAACAACTACAAAGGTATGTGTAGTCCGTAAGGATATGCGACCACCCGGAATCAAGTTCTTTATTTCATCAGAGCGCCTCCCATGGTAGTACCGATAGAACAATGAATCGCATGCCACATTGCGCCGATGCTCCAACGAATCAATAGAGTTGGATACCATACAGTCGTTGATAAGTACCTTCGCCCTTTTCTTTACACGGTTGAGAAGTTCCAAATTAACTTCAATTTTAAAAATATTTTTCATTAGCGGTAATCACTCTTAAAGCCTCGTTACTCAAACGTAAACGTTGCGGCCGAGTTCAGCGAGTACTGGTTTACAATTTTTAAACAGCTGATACGTAAAAACGAAGAAAAATTTTAAATATATTGGATTCGCCTGCAACGCAACGTTACGTTTACGTATGAGTAATCATTTACACATAGTCTTGATAAGCAAAACTGAACAGCTGTTCCGCAACGTTTACGTTTACGTTTGAGTAACGAAGCCTTTAGTTCCAAACGCCTTTCGAAGTATTGCAAGCGTAGCAAACCATGTCAAACAATAATAAAATGTCGGCTTATTTGCAAAGCTTGCAAGGGCGTTTGCAACAAACACTGATTACCGCTATTGTTTTAACAAAACTATTCAAACGGGCATGTCTCAAATATTTACTGTCATCCCCAGCAATTTCTTTTAATAGGTATTCAGGTTAAATTTGTTTGTTAATTGATCTGAGTATTTATCATTAATAATAAATAATATTTTGTAAACTATTTTTTGTTGTTATATTTGTAGCCACCATAGTTGTCGTAACGTTTTTTTTTTCTTCTTTTCAAATGAATTTCCAGTCTTTAATCTCAGTTATTGAACAGCACGTGCCAATAATAAATTTTTTTTCTTTCAAAACATTTTTACTGTTTGTGGTATTATTGTTGCTGTTATTGTGGAATATTGACGTTAGTGAACAAAGGCAGCAAACAACCAAAATAAAGAAAAAAGAAAAATCTGGTTTTACGACTACAATTATCGACTACAAAAAATAAAACGTATAACCAAAACATAAACAGAAATACAGTTATTTATACAGGCAAAATATTCAATTGAGTCCACCACAAACAATATGATAAAGACAGAGAGAGACACACACGAAAAGTCATTTAAACAATTCACTGCTATTGGCATACAGTACCATAAGAATCATGGAAAATTAAAATTAAAGTTCATTATTGAGGCTGTAAGTACCTACTGCTAACCGGCGAAGTTTTGAACAGACGGACTGTGTTTGTGTCACAGTAATGGTATAATAGCATAGCAGTTGATCTGCGAGCAAAGTGCATCTTTTCTAAAACTCGTATTTATTTCAGTAATTGTTAGTAATTAGGAGTTAATAAGACAGTACAAGTGTCGAAAGATTTTAATTTTTATTTATTATAGATTTTAATACACAGACAAATTTTTGGCCTAAAATCCCTAATTATCTTAATTAATTTTTTAATTAATATAACAATTTTTTTTAATTGAAACACATAGATATGTAAAGTAAAATGTTTGTTTTAATTGATAAAATTAAAATTGACTTTCTTTTTGCAAAGCTCAAAATTAGTAACTTTTTAATTGATACGAGTAAGTATTGTTAATATTATTTGTCAGGATAAAATCAGGTGAACCCCCTTGTATTCCGGTTTGAATCGAAAATTTTACGAATTCGTAAAAATTTACCAATTTCCGTACAATTTTTGTATTCATTATTATTGTTTTTTCGAATAGAAAATTTCTTTCGAAAGCATTTTCGATTCGAATCAAAATACATAATAACCCCTCAGTAGTACAACTGTATTATACATTTTTGAATTGAATCGATTTTCAAATAATCGATATAAAATAATCTACCGGCGATAAATCACAAAAGCAAGGCGATTAGGGGACGGGGATATTTCTCATGCAATAACTGTTTGACATCGACCTGCTGACACCAAAGTTCACTGATGTCAACCTTGGCTAGTTGTGGGCAGAAAAAATCGTTTATTATGGTTTCATCACTAAAAACTATTTTGTTAAAAATGTGTTGTTTTTGTTCACTATTTTAAACAGCTAATTCACAAACGTTAAACGCAAGCAATGGTTGACATTTAACAATTTTAACTAAATAAATGGCACCGAATGACAGCTCAATTCATAGCATTTCATCATTTGAAAGCCAATTTACTTCCTAATGCACCATGTCTGTATGTATATGAGCATTTTTTATTCAAAAATATTTTGTTATTAATTAAAATAATAAATTCAAGCTGAAGTTTGTTTTAAAAAAAATTATTCCTGTTGATGCTATACAAAGAAATGGAGGAGGGGTGTGTGGTATAGTAGTTAGAGCGCTCGCACAAAAACTCCAACGGCTCAGGTTCAAATCCCAGTAAAGGTGTAAAATGAAAAAGTTAGTTTGCGGTTTTTTCAAAATTATAATTTAAAAATAAGAGACACCCCCCCCTGCAAGATGTCTATCTACAAAGTAACCGCTCCCTGACATTCCACTCTATTCCAACTCAACCTTTGACAATGAGAAGCAAATAATCAGGAGAAAAGCGCCACCTATTAGGAAGTAGCAGATAAAAGCTAAAACTACTTAGCGAAGGCACTCACCACACAATCATCAAGCAATAATAAGGGGGGGTCGTGGCATAGTGGTAGAGCGCTTGCACGGAAACTGACACGACCAAGGTTCAATCCCAGCGAAGGAAAAAATTATAAAAATAAATATTTGCGGTTTTCTAAAATTACAATTTAAATTAAAAATTAAATTTAAATGAAATAAGAGGTTCCCCCCCCCTCCCTCCAGCAAGACCATCTGCAAGAAACCGCCCCCTGACATTTCTAATCTATTCCACCAGAAACCAATGATCAGGAGTACAGCGCCACCTTCTGGGAAGATAACAGCTAATATACTGAAGACGCTCACCATTCACATTTAAACATCCACCGACAGATGAGGCCATTGCTGTTTGATCATTTGAGGGTGAAGGTATAACACTGGCTCTTGAGTGGACAAATTGACAGCAATTTGTTTCATCAACAAATAAAGGCGCAAAATATACAAAAAATCTATGAAAAAAAAAAAAAAAAAAAAAACCTTCTATCAACCATCTTCACATTCCAATACAATGCACACTGCATGAGTAGGGGTTTACCCCTGAGTATTGGTCTTAAAAAAAAAAAAAAAAAAAAAAAAAAAATTGCTGTTGATCATTCAAGGGTGAATGTATAACATTGGCATTTGAATGATCAATTCACATCAATTTGTCTCATTCCTATTTTTTTTTTAAAAGACTTCAAACTTGAGGTAATTTAAGTAATAAAAGTGTTGAAGGTACACTCAGAAAAAAAAAGTGGTAGAAAACTACTGAAATTGATACCATTTGGAATTAAAATTGAGTTAAGTCCGTTTGTGCTTACTTCGTTAACTGTTGGTATCGATTTTTTATTTTTTTTTTATTAACTTATGATATTTTTATACAATTATTCACGATTTTGCTACCGGTTGTTCTTTATTTGTTAACTTACTGTGTTTTGTGCCATTTGTTCTTATTTTAATAACGCATTAAGCTTGATTTAATACCGAAAGTTAACAAAATATTGTTCACAATTTGTTCTTAATTTGATACCATTGGTTAATAATTTTAGAACGCCTTTTTTCCCTCTGTGTAGTAGTAATTGAAATATATTTAAACAATATTACATTTTGTTGTCCTTTAGAATGAAATAGGCAATTTGTAAGACTAGCAATTCTTTTTCAAATGTCTTCATTAAATGTTTATATCTTCAGTATGTTCACTTACTTGGAACGGTATTTATGAATTTATGTGCCACTTTAATAAAATCATTTAGATAATTATGAATTCTTATTTTTAAAAAGTAAATTCACTGCAATTTATTAAATTTATAAAAAAATAATCATATATGGTATTTAATGCATCATAGTTGTATACTTGTTGTCATTTTGTTTTATGATGGTTGATCAAGTTTATGTCATACAGAGGCATATTTGAAAAAAAAAAAAAAAAATAAAAAATACAACAACAACTCATATTGATAAAGTGATAAACAATTATTGCTCTAGAATTTGTCATCACATTAAAATGTTACACCATAAATATAAAATAAACTGCCAGCAGTTGACACACGGCCATACTTGCTACCATGTAAAGTGATGCAGTAATTGCAGCAGAAGCAGCAGCAAAATTACAAAATATAAAAAAATAAAATAAATGAAAACAAACAAAAAATTAGTTGGTCAAGCTCGACTTTATTAAGTCCTTCATTACAATAAAGGCAGTTATGAATTATTCATAAGATATTTTTATGTCTTCTCTACACAAAGAAGTGCATATTTAAGAAAAAAGTAATTTTTTTTTTTCAAAAAAATTTGTATTACAGTTTATAAAATGTATAAAAAATTGCAATGATATATGTATTTCAATTTACATATGTGTAGGTAATTCTGACATCCACATGCAATTTGTTTCGAATTGTTTGTAAACCAATCGAAGACGATGATCACACACAGAATGCAATGGAACTACCCATATAGAGTTAAAGTTTTTTGATCAAGAAAATAGTTTTAAAGTATACACAAATCTTTAGTCTTCGAAATTTTTTCAAGTCGTTAAAAATATAAGGACAAGCACTTATAGTGAATGCTGTAGGGTATGTAAACATTATTGAAAAGTTGTACTTATATATAAAAATTAACTCATCGAAATTGCACAAAAAATACAAAAAAAAAAAATAAATGGAACGCAGGGAACATAAGCAGCCACATTATGCGTTTTTAAAGGCAAAAGCAGCACGACAAAAGGCAAAAAAAAAAACAAAATATTAAAAATTGTCCACAAGTTTAAAATTATAAAAAAAAATTCAGTAGGCCGCAAGAAACCAAAATGTGAAGGGTTAAACAAATAAAATACATCACTTGTAAAACTAAAGAAAATAAATTTTTTTGCCAGTTCAAAGCCCAGCTCTGACATCTTACATACATACAATACATAATTGGCCATTACCACCCAGTTTCAGAGTTACAGCCTAGCTTCTCGAAGCACTCATGTTGTGTGTGTTAATTTTCATCTATGAGCACCGGGACCTACAGTTTAAAGTCGACTTCGAACGACAGATTTGAAAAGCTTTTTCATGGCAATCAGTTACTCTCAGAGCTTTTGCCAGAAGACTGCTAAGAGGTAGTCGCCGAAAGAAATATTTTTTCATATTTTTTTTTTTCAAGATATCAGAGCTGAGGTTTGAACCCTGAGCTATCGTCTTAGTAAGCCAACACACTAACCACTAGACCACGGCGACTTCACCCTATCCCTTACATACTCTCCCTTTTTCCTATGTTCTACCATCCATGTGTAATTTTTTTTCATATTACTTTCCTGTAGAATAATGCAAACCAATAGAGGTAAAGTTCCTCGAACAAAAATAAATAAAAAAGAAATTAATATTAATTTCTCTGACTAAAAACATAACACAAAATATCATTCTCAAATATAAAATTCTTTCATATTCTGCTAAAAAAATTATATATTCTACATTAAATCCTGAAATGAAATCCAAATTCTCCTATTAATAAATAAAAAGCTCATGTACGACTTTAAATTTATTACATACATACATACATAACTGGCCTTTACAACCCTGTGTCAGGATTACGGCCTAGCTTCTCGCAGCACTCATGTTGTGTGTGTAAATTTCTATCCATGAGTACCGGGACCTACAGTTTAAAGTCGACTCCGAACGACAGACTTGAGAAGCTCTTCATGGCAATTAATTACTCTCAGAGCTTTTGCCAGAAGACTGCTGAGAGGTAGTCGCCGAAAGAAATATTTTTTTAATATTTCTTTTTTCAAGATGTCGGTGCCGAGATTTGAACCCGGCACTATCGTCTTAGTAAGCCAACACACTAACCACTAGACCACGGCGACTACAAATTTATTATGCTTAACAAATACATATTATCGGTAATCCCTCTTCTTGGACGCTGTAGTGTAGTATGTAGCGTGTTGGCTTACTTTAGCTCTAGGTTTAAAACCAGGCTCTGATAACTTAAAAGAAAGAAATATAAAATAAATATTTTTTCGGCGACAATCTCTTTACAGTCTTCTGGCAAAAGCTTTGAAATTAAGTGATTGCCATGAGCAAGCTATTAAGTCTAACGTTCGAATCGATTTTAAAAAGAGAAACTAGGACGTAACTTTGAAACAGGGTTGTAATGGCCAATTATGTATGTATGCAATCTTCTATTAAAGATAATACAATTCAATTGAAATTAAATTAAAAATATTTTAAAAGAGTAATTAGGAAACACTTCAAACTTGGCAGAATTTCAGTTTAAAGTTTCATTTGATTTCAGTTTTCGATTAACATCATTAGCGGTTTAAAACATCTAAAATATAAGCTCGACAAAAATTATACCACATAGATATCTATATACTTGTAGTTTTAATATTTTTCCTGTAATTTGATCTTTCAGCCCACTGTTATAGGAAGAAGAAAAAAAAATATTTCCATTTAGTTACACATATACAATACTGACTGGTCGAACGTCATGTAGACGACGAAAGTGACGTCTAAAACGATTTGTTTTAATTCCAGGCATTTAGTTTTTTTTATGATTTCACAGAAAACATAAATATGAGTGAGAAAAGAGATCAGAAAGAGTTAATCTTAAATATATTGGGGGCCTATTTAATTATGAAGTTTTTATTTACAATAGGTAGAACTAATAGGTATAGCGTGATTCCGATACAGAAGTTCTAAATTGATAATTTTTAATCGTTATTTAATTTTGTTTTACACGTGTAGTAGATGAAAAAATTCAAACAAGTAAAGGCAAATTTGCACAAGCCTAAATTTATTTTAAGTTTTTGCTATATTTTTTTCTTTTTTACAAACAATAATAAAACTACACTCAGAAAAGAAGTGGTAGAAAACTACCGAAATCGATACCATTTGGAATTAAAATTAAGTTAAGTCCGTTTGTGCTTACTTCGTTAACGGTTGGTATCGATTTTTTTTATTAACTTATAATATTTTTATACAATTGTTTACGATTTTACTACCGGTTGTTCTTGATTTGTTAACTTATGGTATTTTGTGCCATTTGTTCTTATTTTAATAACGCATTGAGCTTGATTTGGTACTGAAAATTAACGAAATATTGTTCAAAATTTGTTATTAATTTGATACCTTTGGTTAAGAATTTTAGAATGTCTTTTTTCTCTCTGTGTAAAAATGTTAAAAAAATATTATTATTCTTTTTTGCCCTAAGTAGGAATTTTATATTTATGCATATACCTTCTATTAGTTTAAGCTATAAACGGTCTCAGGAAAGCATTCTACATTTTTTGAATAACACTCACCGTGATTGTTTTACTTTACAATTACAAATGTTTTGTTGACAATTGTTCTTATTTTATGATTGTAAAAAGGCAGTAATTCTGAGAAATTTTCTACAATCCCCCACAAATATTTTTAGGGCTTTTTTTTTGGGGAAAACAGTTCACACGACTTAAAAGTGCCATAATTAAGACTAAAAATAAAAAAGCAACAATTAAAAAATTTCTATGGAAAAACTTGGGTAACCGACATATAACCAACAAAAGTTTTACCCTCTCTGAGGTTTTTTTTTTACTTCAATTTTATCTCACACTTAGGCTTCTCCCCTACACATTCTCTTCTTCTTCTTCTTTCTGCCTAAAACGCTCTCACATGTGTTTTCATGCAACGACCAAACAAATGAACGTTAAATGGATGGATGTATGTATTTGTAATATCACTTTGCTACTGTACCCCCACCACTTGGTTATGTATCGTTCAGTGTATTCGTTGTTGTTGCTGTTGTTGGAATTTTTGTATTCAGCCCCACCGCTTGACTTGTTGGGATCGTTTGTTGAATGGCTTAGCATTGTGATGTATGCGTGTATGAGTTTGTGTGCTTGTTTGGCTGGCTGAGTTGGTTACTTTGGCATCAAGATAATATTTGACAGCAATAAACTGGCGACTGGCACGAGTTTGTTTCCCACGGTTTCATGGGCTATATGAATGATGAAAGCATTCGGTCCCGCGTACTTGGAATTAAACCGACAACTATGGTAACAACAACAACAACTACTACTACTACTTCATTTATAATACGATCATTAAAACAGACATAAAAAGAGAAAGAGATACACAAGACAAGAAGAAACACACTAAGGGACAGACATAAAAACATTATTAAGACAGACAACAATAATGAAATAAAAAATTACAAAAAAAAACACAACAAGAGATGATGTTGATTTTGTATTATTATTGCTATTGTTGTTATTGCAATCTACAACAACACCAACTATATATAGTCTGTATGTACGTACCCAACATTTAAACAACCAAGCACACTGCCAGCCAACTAATAGTCCAGCAAAAAAATTTTGCCATCCCAGCAATTCAAAGCAACTATTTTTAACGACTGACTTTAATTGTGTTGGTCGGTTAAGTGGATGTTGCTGGACTTCGAGATTATTGTTGTTGAATATATGTATGTATATACACATGTGTGTTGTTGTTGTAGTTGTTTTCTTTTTTTGGGTTTTAGTAACGTGCGAAAAGAGTGAAATGACATCCGCGCGTGCTAGTGGCGTTGATGGGCAGTTATGATAAGTTGTAGTTGGTTGTAAGCAATTGTAAATGTTGCTGTTGTTGTTTTATATTTAATTTCTCTATATGCATGTATATACTCGTACATTTGTATGTAGACTAGTATTTGTCCATTTACGTTCTTCGTCCTCATCTTAAACCATTTTACTGGTTTCAATTTAGATGATTCATAACATGTACTCTCGTGCAGAACGTGCAGACATGCATTTATTGTGAAATTCAAGAAGATGAGCGTTTAAGGCCTCAAAAACAGTGAGTGGACAAAACAAATATTACGCATAGAATCGAAAGGAAACGTAAGTGATTTCTACGAATGAAAGAAGGAAGGAATATCAAACACAAAAACACTGTAAACGAATTTTGTATAACCGTTCTAGAAGTAACACCACACGTACATACAACATATTTGTACAGAAAGGAAGTTTTCAAATTCCTTCATGATGATGATGATGATGATGATGATGATGATGCATGAAGCAGTAACAAACAAAAATTTCCGAAAAACTTAAGTTGTAGAACAATTCCGATAATTGAAGATAATCACAGGAAGTTTCAAAAATTGCTCAAAATCAATTGGCTTTAAATGTGTACCAAGTAAAGAAATTCGACACAAGAACTTAAACAGAAACATTTTAAATTCAGAATTTTTACAAAGAAACGTTAAGTAGTTGCTATCCTACTGAAACAAAAGTATTTAAAAAAATTAAGAAGTTCTAGGAAGAAAAATCATGATAAAAGAGTCTGGATTTATAAAAACTCATTTGAAATGCTTTTAAAATTACAGGAACTCTGATGGCAATAAGAACTAGTAAAAAGGAAAATTAAAAAGTTTTTTCAAGAAAACATATCGTCGTGCGGGAGTTTATGTGCTCTATCCGCCATTTTATATATCTCGAGTTAATGATATCACTTTAGGTTTTTGACACCAACATTTTTAAAATGTGCAATCCGTTTTCAGCTATTTACCTCCAAAACTAGACGAGATATCCAAAAACGGCATGCAGACTTTAAAAACTTGGTGTCGAAAACGTAAAGTGCCATCATTTACTGGAGAAATACAAAAATATGAAATGGCGGATAGAGCACATAAACTCCCGCACAACGATATCTGAAACATTGACATTAGAACAAACATATCTGTGGACATTTGACAAAACGTCTTCTCTCTAAATCAACAACTTCTCAGTAGGGCAAAAAACAGTTAAAAAGACTAATAGAAGTTATTGCTTTGAAAATTAAAGAAATTTTGAACTTGGATATTATGCACAAGCACTTAACGAACATTATGCGACCTTTTTTTCCCTCTAGAAGCAATAGTTTTCTATAAAACGACAAAAAATTATTTAAGACTTTTTGTTAAATAGATTTTAAAGGAAAAAATTAGCTTCCACCATTCAAGTCGTTTTGTCAAAATTTTTTTGATTAAATTTTAAAATTATTTTAATCGCATAAGTCAAGACAAATTGTTTTGTTAAAATGGAATATAAAAGAAAGGTTGAAAGAGTTGATCTGGAAAAAATATTTCGGTTTCATTAAAAAAAAAATACTTCTATTTTTCCCTACAATATGCAAATAATTAAAAAATAATAATATGTAATAATAATAGACATTCAATTTTTCAAATTATTCTTAATTCTCTGAAAGAAGTCGTTTTGTCAAATTGAAATTGGGGGAAAGTTTGAAAGAGGTCGATTAGTCAACTGCATATCTTGCGTTCCAAAGGTCGCAGAAATACGGAGATTAGAGCAAAAGAAGGACAAGGAAATTCTATATTTACTATAAAAATCTTGGAAAATTGTCTTATTTCGAGAGAAGACGTTTTTTCAAAATTCCATAGAAATGTATGCTAAAAAATAATATTCAAATGTTTAAATAAAATATCTATTCGAAAATGCAGTTTAAAGTCGATATCATTACAAAAGTTTTTATGAAATTTAAATGCGCATTTTTGTAAGAAACAACTCAAAGAAATATCTAAAAACCAAGCGAAGCGGTATACAAGAAAATAAATATGTGTCGAATAAATGAATGCATGGTGTGAAAGTTCGAATCCCACTAGAGGCTTGTTACCTTCCTCTACAAATAGTGGTGGTACAGCATGTCATTAAGAAACAATGTAACCGCATTAGAAGTAAAAAATAATGGCTCGTTTATTGGAGGTTTCCTAACTTTGACATTTGGTAGCGGATTTTCGAAGATGTATATACAGTATTCCCCGGATAATTGCCCCACGCTTAATTGCCTTTCTTACCATTTTTTTAATAAAATTCCACCGTTAATTAACTTTCGCTTAATTGCGTTATTCGCTTAATTACCAAAGAGAAATTTCACTTAACATTCTCTCGTTTAATTATCCAAAATAATTATTTTCTAAAAACTCCAGCTTAACTCAACTATGTTTAGAGCATAAAAGTCCTTTAAATCTACTTTCAGACTACTTTGTTGATAGAACCATGCAATTAAAGTCTTCCAAGTTTATATATAAGTATAAAGTTACTTGCCTTTCACATATCGTCGTGCGAGAGTTTAAGTGCTCTATCCGCCATTTCATATTTTTATATGTCTCGGGTTAATGATGCCACTTTAGGTTTTCGACCCCAAATTTTTCAAATCTATAATCCGTTTAGGATATCTCGTCAAGTTTCGGAGATAAATAGCCGAAAACGGGTTGCAGGTTTTAAAAAATTTTTTTGTAAAAAACCTAAATTAGCATCATTAACTCAAGATTTAAAAAATGGCGTATAGAGCACTTAAACTCCCGCACGACGATATATTTACAGCAGTGTATACAGGCAATTAAGCGTATTCGTTTAATTAACTCAAAGAGGCAATTAACCGTATTCGTTTAAATGACTTCCACGCATAATTGCTCAAAAATTTTGACATTTTTCTCCAGGCAAATATCCGTGGAATACTGTATCTACTAATTCGGTTGTAATTTATTCAGAAATCGAATAGACTCTGATTCTAATTCATTAAAAATATATTTTTTAGCATTGTGATAATTAAGCCCAGCAACAACACAAAGGATCCAACTTCAATCAATGCATTGCGATAAAGTTACTATTTTTTGTAGGTTTTCATCTGGCTGCTATATTAGTCCTTATTTTTGAAAGAACGAAATTGGTCAGTCTTTCACTCCCAGTTGCTATAGGTCGATGATCACCTGCTCCTTTCTACCTGAATTGAATGATAAAGACACGAATTGCATGTGATTTCAATAAAGCGGTGTTTATGCTACGTTCTACATTCCACTCTATTCCACCTTAACCAGTGTCAACGTAAAACGAATGCTCAGGAAAAAAAAGCGCCACTTTGAATAATCAATTCTCCGCAATTTGTCTCATTCCTAAGGCGCTTAATAATAATATAATAATTCATAATAATATATGTACTGTCCTTTCCGAAATTCCAATACAATGCACAGCATTCAGTAGGGGTTTACCCCTGAAAAAAAGGTACGAGTGATATAAGATGATCACACCTCTTATGCACTGTCCACTGAAAACGTGCAATTTGAATATCTTTTAGTTCCTTTTATAAGGATCTCTTAAGCTGCAGTTCTGCTTGAATTGATCACAAATCATAGCATCAGCTCAATATAACGCATGGCATCGGTCAAATTTACTCGGGCTTATGCTTTTCCATACAAATAGGTTAGTAGGTTGTTAGTAAGTGTTGATTCCACGGTTCCTTATATAAATCATATTTCTTACGAATTAACATGAAACAATAAGATCTACTAAGATTCGTACTCTTGTAAAATTCGTACTAAATAAGCAGATCTATACGAACACTTTTTTTATTTAATTACAGTGGGACCTTAAAATGTGCCATACAATTTATATAAGACATTTTGATCCTGTTTGTTTAAATATAAACATAAGTAACCCATTTTCTTAAATCCCATACCCATACAAACAATATTTCAAATTTTTTCATCCTGTTTTTTTTTTGTTTGCCGGCATCCAAACTAACAAATATATAAAATGATCGTTATAACATTTGTCGATTTAGGCACGATCCAATGATCCATAAAACATTACAATCAAGAATGAAACAAGAAACTAAAACACACAAAAATAAAACCAAATTGGTATGACGACGATTCTCTTCACAATTGTAATCGTGCCGTATATACAGTACAAATACACACACACATACCAAACAATATGCTACTGAGCTATATGTACTTACATATGTATGTGCATACAAGCCCGCCGCAAGGAACCAATTTGATAAAAAAAGGGGTTCACATCGATTGTTTACCATGAGGCCCCATATTTTGTGTGATAAAAGTCTGTATGTGTGTGTAGTTGTATATTTCTTGATACGAGTATAGTGGCAACGTACCGCACCGCTCCAACATAATCAAACAGAGCAATAATAATACAACAAACATCTTGTTATAGATGGAAGGCATGTGCTGTGTCGATAGCTGCTCCTCTGCTGCCACTGCCACTACTGAGTTTTTTTTCATTTTTTTTTTCATTTGTCCATACACCCCGACTGCCCCGTTTAAACAACAATGGACAGACTTATACTTAAAAGACCCCAATCGTACAGTCATGCTGGCGGCATTAAGGCACTCAACCACACAACAACAACACATACTATATGTACAATAAGAAAAAAGAAAAAAAAAAAACCAACACAAAACTAAAATAATCAAGTAAGGCAGTTAGGCATTCAGGCAGGCAGCAAGCAAGCAAGCAAGCCAGCCAGCCAGTCATACAGCCAAAATCAACAGCAACAACAATAATAATAATGAGCACGTTACCGACAATCTAACCATTCAACCATCCAACAAGCCCAGTCGTGAGAAATCGACTACAGAATAGTTTCCCACGGTATAACAATCACAACTTAAGTCGACTCGTTGTTGTTATTCATTATTGTTATTATTGTTGTTGTTGTTGTTGTTTCTGTTGTAGTGGCAGTTATTGTTGATTTTCTTTTTCGTTATATTAATGCTATGGCTATGGCTGTGGCTGTTGTTGTTTTTATTATTGCCATCGCTGTGTGTACTTTGTTATGCGAAGTGTTGTGTTGAACTAAAAAAAAACGACAAAACCAACTACAACAACAATAATAAAACGATGATAAAATATTCTCTGCGTGCGGGCATAAGGGGGTTGACGTCGTAAAAAAATAAAAATTCACACAGTCCATGTTAAGACCATAAGTATGAATGTGAACAATAAATGCAGTTGTTATCTCGTTTCCACTTATACGCCAAGTCGATCGGTGCTCTGTGGCCTGTCTTAAGCTAAAAGCAACGACAACGTCTATAAAAGGCCAGAGCACTGCATAACGTTGATTCATTTTAAATTCACAATTCAAACTGTAAACAACAGTCGGTAATAAAGTACAAACGCACACACACATATTAAAGACGATAAAAGCGTAATTTGGATAACAACTACCAGCCATCACAAAAGTGCCTTTTGTTGGATTAAATTTCATCATTTGGATTAATTGATTTAATCAAGACAGAGAGAGTGAGAGAATCAGTGATATTGGAAAGCAATGGTTTTAGAAATGGAAATGTCAAAAACCTATCAATATCGCAAAGTTATGAAACCCATGTTGGAGCGCAAACGTCGTGCCCGCATTAACAAGTGTCTGGATGAGTTAAAGGATATTATGGTTGAGTGTTTAACCCAAGAGGGCGAGCATATTACCCGTTTGGAAAAGGCTGATATTTTGGAATTGACCGTAGAACATATGAAGAAATTGAGAGCCCAAAAACAGCTGCGTCTTAATGGCAATCCCGATTCGAAACTTACTATAGCCGAAAGTTTTAGAGCCGGCTATATACATGCAGCTAATGAAGTTTCAAAGACATTGGCCTCTGTGCCCGGAGTAAGTGTAGACTTGGGCACCCAACTAATGAGCCATCTGGGTCATAGACTTAATTATTTGCAAGTTATAGTACCTACTGCTGTTGCACCCTTAACGGTAGCGAATGCAACAATTAATACTAGCACTTCCACTGCTGGTGCTCAGCATTTTAATAACGTCTTATCGCAACCGCCACAAACACATTTAAGTAGTTCTTCTTCAATGTGTGGCTCTCCAGGACCTCAACTTATTACACCACCACCTTCTGAATGTGGCAGCAGTGATAGCGGCAGTTGCAGTCCCACACCTAGTGAAGCAGCTTCTATGTGGCGTCCTTGGTAATTGAAATAATGTTGACATTAGACACTCTTAAGGTGTTTTTGGAGCACCTGTGTTTTTCTTATTGAACTGAACCAAGTAATTGAAGTCATTAGCACTTGACAGTATGCCGCTCTGAATGATGGTATCTCCAGATATTTGGCAATGAAAATTAAGCAGCTCTGACTCTGGCCGCCCAACTGATAAAGTTGTTGTTTTAGAAGAGCTGGAAGGGAAAAGAGAATTTTTTTTTAAATAATTTTGTTATAAAATATTTAGAAAAATAAAATGAAAAATAAAACAAATCTACAAATTGATTGAATTTTTAATTTACTTTTTTTTTAACAAATACATGCACTTTGACATAGTTTTAAATAAGGTATGCCACTGTTCTGATGTAAATCAGCTGCTTCAAATGCAACTCTTGATGTTATTTTCATTAAAATCATAACAGTAATGTGTTCTCGAATGCATATAATTTAAAAAAAATGTATTTACAATCGTCTAACAGCTGTATTAATACTCGTAACATTTCAAATAGATTTTAAATGTGTTTCAATTTAAATTTTCCATGCAAATTTCTTTTTCTTTTTTAAGCATTCCAAACTTATTTTAATTTTTTATGAATATGAGGTTTTAAAATTTAATTCTAAAATATAACTTGTGAAATAAACGCGACCTCATTTTTAATTTCATTACATCGTAAAAAAGAAAAAAAAAACAATAAAATTACTTGCAAATTACTTTGAAACCGGAAAACAGTACTAAAGAACATACCAAATAAAGGCGATCGTCATTTCAACTAAACGCGTTTTTACGCATGCGTTGTTAAACTAATGTGGCTAAAAATCAAGATACTTATTCCAGGATAAAAGTATGAATAGAAATGATTTTGTTTTCTTAGTTTCTTTAGATCTTAACCATGTATTTTCTTTTAATACTTATTTGTCAATAAAATAAATACTCGTACTTTTAGCACAAGATATTCATGATTTACGTGTGATGAAAATGGACATTGAGTGAAAATGAAATTCTTTTTAGTGACTGGCTACATTACTAAATAAAAAGATTTAAAATAATACGTGTAAGGACATACGAGTACACACCTATAAGTATTATATATTTTTAAAAATTCAGTCAATTTTATTGTCACTGAATGTCGATTTCTACCACCTGTTTAAAATAATAAATTAAAAATTCTTTCGAAAGTCAAGCACCAGTCTCCTTACCACTTTTGATAAATACTTCTCAAGTTTATTCTTGAGTTCTTTGAAAGAAATTTAAATCTTAGGATAAAATAAATACTATTACACAGTGTTACGTGCCGTCACAAATGTTTGTAATTATATTTATATTCATATTTATAAGTATACTAGTTAACCCGGCAAATGTTGTTTTGCCATATAAATTTGCTCTAGGAAACATGCTTTTAGTTCAAATATATTTGATACTCTTCACCGAACTGCAAATGTTAACATTGATATGAGCAATCAATGTCTGCGTTACTAATAATTTTAATAAATGATTTTCCGCCATTTTCGGTACTTCAGTTTGATAGTTCTTCTTAAAAAAACGTAAACCATATATGTTCTACGGTACGCAGATATACATATCTGGCTTAAAATGTCATCGAAGTCGGTACGTTATTTAGGTGAGGCACAAATTTCCCCTTGGGGCGGGTACCTCAAAATTTAAGGTATGAAAAATAGATGTGAAAATTGACATTTGTTAATCTAAAGTTGTGTTAAGAAACCAACAAAATTTAATCAAAATCAGTTTGTTAGTTGGGGATAGGGATAAATAGCCCTTGTACCGCCCCCTCTGAGTACTTAAAAAAAGTAAACCATATAAGCTCAACAGTACTCAGATATACATATCTAGTTTAATATTTCATCGACGTCGGTACGTTATTTAGGTGAGGCATAAATTTGGGGTGGGTCACCTTAACATTTAGAGGTATGAAAAATAGATGTTAACCGATTCTCAAACCAACCCTATATGCACACAAAATTTCATTAAAATCGGTCCAACCGTTTCGAAAGAGTTTGGCAGCAAACACCGCGACACGACAATTTTATATATTAGATTTATATCTACATACATTCATGTTTACATTTATATTAACGTTTGCATATAAGACCACTACTAGCTAACTAACACTGATAAATACTAGGTGTTTTGTTTAGTAGTGATAGCGGCGGATCAAGTGTTATACTTCTCGTTTAGTTAATATAAATAAAAGCATAAGTAGTAAAAGTTTAACAGCAACCGACAGCGACCGGTGCTCGTAATCCTGTAGTTATAGTCGTAACTCGTATTTAGTTGAATATAAAATCTACTGAATTTGTCTTGTATTCGTAACTTGCACTTAACCGAATAGAAGATCCCCCGAATTCATCTTTTATTCGTATTTATTTCACAGGTTATATACCGGTGGACGAGAGTCGAGACGTTACCCGTTTACTGTACTCAGAGATCCAGTGTAGCAGCGCCCTTATAGTTTAATGCCTGTATTCATAAAAAATATTATAGGTTTATTGAGGGCATATTTGACAAATATTGCATAGAAATTTGTCAAAAAAAAACCCATTATATTTTTTATGAATATGGGCATAAAAGTATTTTAGTTTACGAAATTCTTGTTTAAGGTTTTCGTTCAATAAAATACTGTGCTTTAAATTTAAAAACAACAACACCAATCGTTTTATCATTTCAAAGGAAGCAGACCTTTGGTAAGATCCTGGACAGGCTGAGCATACCTCAGCTGGAAAAACAAACCGCAACACAACAGTACGGTACACTTCGCCAAACCCATGCTAATGAATGAAAGTAAAAGGCAAAACCATAAAAATACATTCCACATGCCCAGGAATTATTTAAAACTAGGCTAAAACATTTGTGCGTAGCATCATCCCTATTTGTCCATTCGTTTTTCTACTTATTATTTTTATTGACTAGGAAATCAATAACACCAAATTCATCAACTCTTATCAAGATATAAAGAAATCAATATTTAATATGTATGGGAGATATTATGCCTAATCCTCAATACCGCCCTGACTGATTTTTGACTGATAATTTTCCTTGACCGTAATGTCATTCAGAACAAATTTTTTAACTTTAGTATTAAAATTAGTATTTTCCGATTATGCCCACTTTTTGAATAATAATTTGCTTTCATCATGAAGTCATTCAGACTATGTAGAGAAATACAAAAATTACTATTTAGTTTGTATGGGAGGTACCACACTCAAGTCCAATTTAAAAAAAAAAGACGTACTATATTGCACTTTCGCTGGTTAAAGCAATTTATATTCCAAATTTTAACAAAATCGGTTTAATGGTATAGGTGTGATTGACGGACAAATAAACAGACGTACAAAAAGATTTTTATAGATAAATACGGATGAATAAAGGCGTTTTTCCCTATTCATATCGCTGTACGGGAGTTTATGTGCTCTATCCGTCATTTCATATATTTTATATATCGTGAGTTAATGATGCCACTTTAAGTTTTTGACCCCAAATTTTTCAAGTCTGCAATCCGTTTTCAAATATCTCGTCCAGTTTCGAAGATAAATAGCCGAAAACGGATTGCACATATTAAAAATTTTGGTGTCAAAAACCTAAATAAGCATTATTAACTCGAGATTTAAAAAATGGCAGATAGAGCACATAAACTCCCGCACGACGATATATCGTCAGTTCTTTTCCTAATTAAACACCTTGATTCTTTTTGAGAAGATGACGTAGTCGAGCGTTTTGCTTTGGTCTTATATTCTCTGTATGAAGAAGTCATCTCTTATAGCTCTTCAGCTTTCATTGAAGCGGAATACAGTAGCTTCACCATTATTCAGCACTACAACCTGGGAAGGGTTTTGGGTTTCTTTACAACTTACATCTATTCATTTCTTTTTGCAGAAAGGCAATTCTTCACAATCGTTGTATTTATGATATCGTAGTTGCCGTGGTCTAGTGGTTAGTGTGTTGGCTAACTAAGACATTAGCGCCGGGTTCAAATCTCAATTCTGACATCTTGAAAAAAGACAAAGAAAAAAAAATTATTTTTTTCGGCGACTAAATGTCAACAGTCTTCTGTCAAAAGCTCTGGAAGTAATTGATTGCCATAAAAAAGTTTCTCAAATCTGTCGTTCTGATATATAAATATCTATATCTACATACATATTTTTTGATGGTAATTTTTTTTACATTAATTCATTAAATGAACTAAATTAAAAATAATGTTGAGCTCAGTGGAAATTGACGTAAAAAATGTTATATTAGTACTTCTTTTAATGAGTAGTTTAAAAAATAAATTAAATTTATTCATGACAATAATTTAAATTTTTTTTATTCTCATATTTTCACAAGTTCATATTTACTTGTATAATATGATTCATTATTTAAATATTGTAGTTTAACAGGAAGTGTCATAATTTTGATGATGAATTCATCATCGTCTAACCAAATGGACCCGTATAAATCAAAAACAAAGACAAAAAAGAGAAAAAACAACTACTGTCAACTTAATTTAAAACTTTGTTCTGACAAGTGTACTGATCTCCGCTCATAATTAGTTATAAGTACGAGTATTATTAGATTTGGGGGTGCCATATGACTTTGTTTCGAATTGCTAGTAATTTGTACACACAATAGGTTGCTTTTCAATTATGATCAATAATTAAAAGCAGCCATTTACAAGTAAGTACTGACCCTAATTGAGTATGTCAGTCAGTCATTGTTTATAAAAAAAATTTAAAAGATTTGCAGAGTATTGTAGTGTAATGGACGGAAATATTAGCATTGAATTCAAAATAATTTCTAAATTTGCTTTTTTTTTAAATTACGAGTTAAGAATTAAAAAAAATTTATATATTAATGAGAAATTTTAATACTTTAAAATAGTATTTTTAGATATTAAAAAACGTCTTAATGATTGGGGGTATATGAGAATTATAAATTTGTTTTTATGCCATTAATTTTACCGCTTTAACTGGCAATCGTTTTAAAACAAAAAGTAAGTAGGTAGGGTTAGATGGCCAGCCAATCAAGAAATCCATAAATAGCAAAGAAATGGCGTTTTGATAACATTTGCAGGACCACAATGAAACACGCAAGTAAAAAAAGAATTACTGCCAACCTGAGCGGAGTACAACAAAAAATTAAAAAAAATCAAATCAAAAACTACAAACGTCTGACTGCTACACTTGGCCAATCACAGCGGTAATAATAGTTTCACGCTCACTAGTCATACCGCATTGAGGGTTAAAGAAAAGACTTATGTTTTCATTCTGCATGTCTAACGCTATATCATACCGAGCTGAAAAAGTTTTATAAACACCACAGAAAGTGATGGAATTCTGCCCTTTTCAACCACATAGAACATCTTAACGATTTCATCGCCCTTTATTCTCTATATGTTCAGATGACCTGAACCTAGATCAAGGAAACGGTACAGGCATTAATGTGGAGTTTGAACTCCTTTTTGAAGCGAAAGCCGAGTTACTATTGGAAGACGCCAGGCGCTGATAGCGTGCTTCACTAACAGAGAAAAGTCTAATTCCATTCACTAAACATCGCTGTCTCGGTATCTTCACGGCAGAATCACAAATATCTCAAATTGAAAAACACTATATTCTGCAAAACAGACTAGCAGAAAACACCAGCCCCGTCGACGAATTTTGAAACAAAAATATTTTTAATACTTTTTCTTCATGAAGCTGTATTGTGTTGAATTCGAATTCGAAAATGATGCTGACTTTGAAGTCGGTGCGTACTCCCAAATATATTCTTGTCTCGTAATACTAAGAATATAGGACTGTTATAAAAGTCGTTAGCATCTGCAATAGTGCTGGCAAAGTACTGAGTAATGGGTACCGACTACCGAGTATCGAGTATTTGTATTAATTTTTGGATACTCAATACTTAAAAGTAACTAATCAATACTTTAAGGCCCATTATTACAACTTGCAGTTAGTTAAAGGTAGGATTTTATCAGACCGATAAATTGGTTTTTGTTATTACAAATAAATTTTAACCTAAAGTGACCGATAAAGTTATCGGGAAGATTGCCTTACCTTTAGGTTAAAGTTAACTTGTAATAACAAAAACCAATTTATCGGTCTGATAAAATCCTACCTTTAACTAACGGCAAGTTGTAATAATAGGCCTAAGAGTTGTATTTTTTCTTCGAAGTTGTATAGAAAATTTTAACTTCCAAACAAATTTCTGTCCAAAAACACAATACTTTATGAAATTGTTTTCTCTTAAAAATAAAATCCGTTAAAAGTATTGAGTAGTATTGCAAACCCAAATGAAAGTACTCAATACTTTTGAGTAATGAAAAGTAGCAGAATTTGACAGCACTAATCTGCAAGTACACAAAATGAACATCTTTAGACAGAATGTAGGTAAGAATTTACGGAAATTTGTCAACTCTCTTTTAAGGTTGGTAAAAAGTATTTTTCTTGTAATGTCGGTACTGAGGGGATAATCAATGCATTGCGCTAACAACTGGAAACCAGGTTATAGAAAGGGAGAGTAGTCTTCGTAAATATTTAATTTTAATTTATTTACACCGTGGATGACAGGAAAAATTCTGTCTGTAATGTATTGAGGGATTCACTGCATTAATTAAAAGCATATGTGCTATGTAAGAAATTCAAATATGCAATTATTAGAATCTGCTTGCTTAATATTGTTAGGATAGAACAATGAAATGCAAGCCGTTTAACAATGTAGCTAATTATCAATAGATTTGGATATCCTACTGCCATTAATGAGCACTTATCTGTATAGGGTCTAGAAGCCCCAAAAATAAGAAATGATAGCACTGGCCTACATAAGGGTTATTTTCCATTTAATATTCCATATTAAAGAACGTCAGAAAGAGTGAAGTTTTTTTATTAAAAAAAAAACCGATTAATTAAATGCTTGAAACTCGAAAATTCAATAATTCCAGTACGTTTTATAGTTATTTCTCTTGCTTAGAATAGCAAAAAGGATTTCCCTATTTAATATATACTTAGTTACATATGACAAGATATCATCACCATGATATTAAGATTTGCACACATTAAAATCAACTCTACCACACAAAGATAGTGACCAGGTTACTTGCTGGAGTGGCGTTTATATTCTGTTCTGTGAACGCTCTTCAGATCTTATTACTTTCCTTGATATAAATATTTTGTATAAAACCTTTTTGTGGTAGCCCTGAAAAACCCTTTCTAAATTAGTTAAAATTTACATACTTTATATAATAATCTGGCTATCGGAAGCGATATGTAATAATTTTTTTTCTATAATATCCATGACCAAAAAAAAACATTTTAAAATCATGTCTTAATTATGGCAACATGGAAAGTGTTAAAATTTATATTTTCAATATTTATTTTTCCTCGTTCGAATCGTTAGACAGAATGCACCACCGCTAAAAAATAATAATTTTAAGACTCATATGAACATACTTATGTGCCATGAATATGGTATCAAATGGAAATTCTAATCTAAAAACGAACAGCACACACACCAAAAAATACACAAAGTGGTAACAACTACAACAACTTAAAATGTATGTATGTGTAAAGGCAAGAAGAAAAATGATCCAACAATCCCAGTGGCATAGTGAGCGTGTGCCATTCATTCATTGTCATGTAACAACACAACATCCTCTCAGTATATATTTACAAACGTTAACAGCATTGCTTTGGCAGCAATGGCTTTAATTTAAGATAAACCGGATTTAAAGGCATCAACTACAACAGCAACAACAGCAATAAGAAAAAAAACTAAATACAATATTATGGGTTTCTTGCAGTCGCTTTATTTATCTTTCCCACTATTTGTGGGCCTTTTGTGACTGACATCTGTATGTTGGCTTTGGCTTTAACTTTTGCCTTAAAAGCAAAGCGGCGTAATATTCATTTGACTTAAATTTTTGAATCACAATAATAACATCACATCACAAGATCGTGTGTCCATAATCACTATAATGTTAACCCCATCAATGTACAATATAAGGCAACAACAAACACATAACTACCATCTTCTTTAACATTCTCATCGTTTTCAACTCATTCTCACCATTTGTAATCAAAACCCATCTTCTGAAGTTTCTAAGCAAGTGTGTTTGGTTTTTTTTTAGTTTTGTGGGGTGTGTGTGTGTGTATGGATGTGTTATTAGTAGGCAATTGTGTAGCACCATTGGGGTCCCCCATATTTATTTCGAAAATTGATCACATTGTTTTAAACTACAATACGCCACTACACTATAGATGATATGCTTAGTTAATGCTGCTATTGGTAAATAAAATTAATCAGAAGGTAGAAATGTTTTTAATTTTAAAAACCATCTCCATTATTTCATATCTGACGTTCTACTTAACTTCCATAAAAATGTTCTATTGAAATTCTTGATTCAAGAAATGCTAAGAAAGCAGATCTAAAAATCAGTACGAGAAGGACTAAACTGATATGCGTTGGAATTATGAATACTTCGATACTTACATTTACCAGCCTGCTAATTGAAGACACGACATTCTTTTGATAACACTGCGGTACTGTAAGCAATGATGATGAGACTAGTGCCGACAGCACAGATAGAGAAAATAAATCTCGGTGTGCATTTGACTACAATCATATAATTGATCTTGATCAGATTTAAAGCATTATAGTTTTACAAAGTGTAACTATTTTCAAAAACAAGTCTCAAGGAGTACAACGTAGATTTTCTTTTATTAATTTCCAAATCTTTTTGAACATCTTTTTTGGATGCGTTGTTTAATCAATGTGATCATACTACCTACCTCTCAGCAGTCTTCTGGCAAAAGCTCTGAGAGTAACTAATTGCCATGAACAAGCTTCTCAAGTCTGTCGTTCGGAGTCGACATTAAACTGTAGGTCCCGGTACTCATGGATAAAAATTGACACACACAACATGAGTGCTGCTAGAAGCTAGGCCGTAATCCTGACACAGGGTTGTAAAGGCCAGTTATGTTACATACATACAAAGCCAAAGAATTCCATTTTAACTAAATTGTTTACCCATTGGTAGTGTCGCAAAAAGCCTTTTACTTTTACTTTCTAGTCGCCGTAGTCTAGTGGTTAGTACGAGTAGGTTGGCTTACTAGATAATATCTCCGGGTTGTAACCCCAGTTCTGACATCTTTAAAAAAATTGTGACTTTGGCGACTACCACTCAGTATTCTTCTATTAAAAGCTCTGGGAGCAAGTGATTGTCATGAACAAGCTTCTAAAGTCTGTCGTTCGGAGTCGACGATAAACTGTAGGTCCTGGTACTCATGGAAAAAAAATTCACGCATACAACAGGGATGCTGAGAGAAACAAGTCCGTAACTCTGAAACAAGGTTGTGACGCCCAATTATGTATGTACAGTCAACTCGCGTAAACGTGAACATTTGAAAAGGTGAAAGTCTTAAAAACGTGAACATTTTTTCTCGTTACTTATTTAAACTTTGCGTACTTTTACTTGAGAAATCTCAAAAAAAAATTTTTTTAATCTATAAACTATATGCTTGAAATACTCGTTTCACAATGTTTTACTAAAACATTATTTCTGATGGTAAACAGAATGTCCGAAATTTTACATTCGAATTCGTGAACAATTTTAAAAATGTGAACTGACTTGGTAAAAATTAGTTTGCGTTATCGCGAGTTCACTGTATGTATGCTTTTTAAATACAATATGTTTTATGTGTTTTCTTTAAAGTTTAAACAGATGCATAGCTTGAAATAATAGCGCAACTTCATTATTTTTTACGAAATTTAATTGTTAAGCGAAGGTTACAGATCAAAATGTACTGTATGAGATAAAGATTTTCATTTAAGAATGCTGTGTTTTCAGGTATAAAAATGTCACTCATTGAAACTTTTCGATAACTGCAGCAGGCCAGATATTTTCAAGTTCGTACTGTATATTCTATAATTGGCTTGTAAGCAAGATTCCATAATTTTTAACAGAAATTACTAAAAATAGTTTCGTTGTAGGGTATCATATGATTTGATTTGATTCACTCTGTACAGATTTATTCGTTTAATACTTGGCCAACATTATTATTTTATAGATTGCTGTTGTTATTGTTGGTTTTAGCCTGCGTCCGCACGTCTTGGAAGCAGAAAAAAAAATCAAAAACTTTATTTTTTTCCTAACTTTCATGCCGCAACCCAACAATAATAACAATACCGACAATAATAACAGCAACAACTACAATAACAATAATCACAAATAAACCAAAAACCCATAACGTGCTGAGCCGTGCCATAACTACAAAACTATTCCCTCATCCATCCATCCATCCATATAACGAAGAGTTTAAACAACAACGACAACGACAACAACTATAAAATAAAGAGCAACAACAAGAAGCAGGCAAACGATCGTAACAGGCAACGGTCGTGATCTTGCCGTAAGTAGTCAGTCTTGAATCTTGAAATTAAAATTAAAAAAGGGCAGGTGTGTCGATCGTGTGAGAACCACGTTCCAAACCATTTTCTCACGATCGTTGCTTTGATATCATATACCATTGTTGTTGTTATTGCTGTTGTTTCTGTTGCTATTGTTGTTTCTTTATTATATTTAAACAATATTTCTTTTATATATACTTTTGTTTTTTGATTTTTTTTTCTTTCTTAAATTTTATTGTTAAGACATACATTTTCTATAAGAGTTTATATGCTTACCGTGGTGATATACCAACCAACTAACCAGCCAGCCAGCCAACCAACTAACAACAACAACATTAGCATCAATAGTAATATTAAAATGCATTGTTTTATATTTCTTTCTCACTCTCTCTTCCTCTTTAACACTGTTCTTGTACAATTTGAATTAATACAACACGTATTTTAAATCGAGTTAACCCAGAGTGTTTATTTAAACGTATGTATGTGTGTGTATTCATAAGTAGGTAGAAAAGGATCAGTGTTTATACATATTGTATGTATGTATGATTCGTTTGATTAACTCCAAATTACTTGTCGTTGCTGTAAACTCTTGAATAATATTTCGTTTATTTTACTTCTTCATAACAAACCCTTGATTTGTATGCTTTAAGTGAAAAAAAAGAATAGCAGGAGGGTAAATTGTAAAGACCTTAAGATTTGTAAGAAATTTAGAAAAACGGATACATATTTAAAATACAGTTGCGATATTGTAAACTGCTTATTATTAAAATATTTATAAATTGTTTAGCTTTTCAAATTAACGGTAACGAAGAACGGTAACAACAGAAGTTTCTAAATTTAGTAGAAATAACTCCATTTCCAATAAACATCACCGTTTAAAATAGCCTCATTCACCTAATTTGATAGTTACACACATTTTTGAAATATTGCTATAAGTTTTAGAAGAATGCCAAGACTGGAATTAAGAGCAACATAAGCGCCTACTTTTAAATTTTCTATACTTAAGGTTTACTTTACTCGTATACATAGTATCGTAGTAATTATCTTCTTAGTTGATATACGATTACCAACATTACAAATTAAAGAAATTCTCAAAAATACGGAACAAAAAATGTATTCGAGACACTTGTGTGATATTCTTATTATTTTCAAACTGTGAAGTTATTATGTATTTTGATTCAAACCGTTGAAATAAGAGTGGCTTTATTTTGACTCAAGGGAAAAAAATAACAAATTTTGGTTAGAAATAACCAAAAACGGCAACGCTGAATACAAACTTAAAGGATAAAAATATACACACTGTTTTACCAAAACATATATTTTTTACTATTCTTTTTAAAGGTACAAGTATATACATTTTAAGTTCTCTTAGTCCATTTATTAAATACCTTATCAATGTGCCTACGTAAGGGTAATCGAATAGTAATAGAAACGAATTGTTTATAATATGATACATACATAATACATAGGTTTCTTTACTAAAGTTTAACTTGCTTTATAGTTTTTATACCCTACAATACTATTAATGATGTTGGTATACTTTAATAGTGTTGATGTTTGTAACATGTGTAAAAAAAACACCCAGTTGTAGGCATCTTACTTTACTTGTAAGCAGTATTATGAAATTATGTTTCATTCTTTATCCAACAAGAAAAGGTTTTATGAACGAAGTAATTGTGTAGGTGCTTAAAAATTAAAATTCGCCTGCTTTACTAATTGATAGTCCAAAAAATAGCATTTTGAGGGCAATATCGGTAGTAACTTATGGCGTTTTCTTTTCTACAAAAATGCGTTGCCTTTTATTACTATATTGTATAAACAAGAGTAGGAAAATAAACAAAACTAAATGTTTAATTTAATTTTGTTTTGTTCTTTACAATGAGTAAAACAAAAGCAAAACAAAAACCCTGAGAGCGATTGTCCCATTTTGTTTTGTATATTGGTTTTGTTTTGAGCAAACAAATACACTAACTCAAATGTGCGTAGGTAGAAAAAAAAATTAATGAGAATAAAATTAAAAAGTTTGAAGAAAATACGTTTGCAAATGTTTGCTAATTGATTTGCTCATTCTAACTCCCTAAAATATTATATGCGCATTCTTACATACCTAAATGAATCAAGATTTTTGGCAAAGCAGTAAACATTTTAATTATGATTTAAATTTTATTCAAAAAAAGAAAAAAATATACATACGGACTAAATAAAACACTCAAAAAATACGTTTCTCCTTTTATTTTGTACGCCATCATACAAATGTAACGGGATATCAAAGCAAGCGAAAGAGCGAAAAGCCAATTGTTTTGTTTGTGCTCTTTCTCATTTAAAAAGTATTTGTTTTGGTTTTGCTCATGTACAAAACAATAAAAAAAAATTGAAAAGTTTATGACTTTGTGAAAACGTTTGCGAAATGTTTTGTTTGTTTTCCCACTCTGGTATAAACATAGGATACTATAAATTCTTTCTTCATTTCTTTTTATTGTGTTTCAAATTTTTAATTGATAAAATTAACGATAATTTATAAAAAGTCATTATTTTGTTAAAATTAGAGAGAAAAATATACAAAAGGCAAATTGTTTTTGGTAGAAAACAAAACGCCATTAGTTTTTAAAAGATCTGGGGACAAATTAGGGCATTCGATATCGATCGATATTTTTATGAAAATTGTTTTAAAATTGTATGAAATTTCGAAAATCAAAATGAAAATCGTCAAATGCCGTCAAAATGTCAAACGCACTATTAGGACGAGCGGCTTCATACAAGTTAGTAATTATTTTGACAAATACTTTATAAAGTAGGGTATCAGAACAACTCTCTTGACAACTTACTCTTCTTTTATGTTTTATTGCTATTGTTAATACTATTATTATATGCAATACTAATTTTTTTTTTCGTTTTTGGTATCAAAGTATTCGTCTATCCTGCCCTTATCCATTTCTTATAATTTTTTTATAGACGATTTTAAAAATACACCTTAAGTTTAAAAGATTATTGTCTTTGATTGTGTGTGAATTTCATCAGTTCAAATTATTAGTGACGTTTTGATACCCTCTTCTATATTTATGTATGTTTTTTGTTTAATTTTTTATTTAATAATAAATAATAGTTACGTTATGAAAGGTAGGTAACCAGTATTGGTTTGCATTAAATTTTGTATTTTTTTTTTTTTTGTGTGTTTCTTCGTTTAACCCTTAAATATAATTTTCTTCGTTATGATTTTAATAATAGGGTAACAACAACAACAGACACACTACAACAATAGCAATAAATAATTATAGTTGAATAGATTTTATAACAACAGATCTTGTTATTAAAACATACAATGTGAATGAATAAATGTAACAAAAAATTGATTTAAACGCATGCGCAGAGTTTAGTTGTTAAAGCAGTTAAGCAGTAATAATGATTTACAGGAATTGTTGCTGAAATACTTATATTCTAGAATCTAGACTAAATACATATATGTTTTATAGACATATGGTCAAACCACCTACAAACATATTTGTTAATTGTTCTGTTACGTTTTAGTAGAATTGAACATCAATATTTACAACGCATTGATAAATATAGTATAGCATCCTACCTTTTTCGTAAGCTTAATAATACATACATACATACATACGAGGTATAATAATTATCTTGTCCCCTTCAAAGTAATCCCCTTCAGATATAATACCCTTATGCCAGCGTTTTATCAAATCCCTGAAACACTTCTGAAATGCGCTTTTTGGTATCGCCAACAGCTCCTTTCTCGATTTTTCTTTTATCTCCTCAATCGTAGCAAAACGCTTTTGGTGTCTTAAGTTTTGGAAAGAGGAAATGGTCAGCGGTGGCCAAGTCCGGTGAATACGGTGGTTGAGACATGATAACGGTTTTGTTTTTGGCCAAAAACTCACGCACAAGCATCGGTGTGTAAGCTGGTGCGTTATCATGGTGCAAAATCCATCGTCATTGACATCTTCTCGGCCTTCCTTAAACCGGTTATACCACAATTGAACCTAAATTTTGTTATTGTTTTACATGGTTTGCTACGTTTGCAATACTTGCAAGAGTGTTTGCAACGAAGAGTGAATACCACTATTATATTGTCATTTAAATAAATAAATTGTTGCCATGTATGTATGCCTGCTTTAGAATTCTTGATGGTACCCTATGAAAATTGCTCACTGCTAATGTATATTTTTACTTTTAATTTTTTTGTTTTGTATCACTTTACGTGTGGCATGTAGTTTTTATGTTTGCTATCTGGCTGGCCATTTGATCAGTTATCTTACTTCTATTGTTGCACAAGTTGTCGCTCAAGTGTTTTGTGGCACAAGTGTAATTTTAGATTTGAAAGGGTATAAAACTGTGTTGATGCTGTTGTGGTGGTATTTTGTTGCTGTTAATTATAATCGTTTGGAAAGGATGGTTAAAAAAAAACAAAAAAACAAACAAAAACTTCGACATCGACAACAACAAACTTATTTTGTGCATCATTACCAAATTTTAGTTTTCATAGGAGACCAAAAAATCTATTTTTAAAAGAAAAAGTGTACAGTTACAAAATCCTTAGGTTACTATATATTTGGATAGGCGCAAACCTAGCTTAAGATTTTATTTTTAATTTAAACAGACACAGTTAGTACAGTTTCTTTTTTAGTTTAAAAAAGTTATTGCTTTAAAACATAATTAATTAATAACGAGTAAAGTAATTTCTAATTATAAAGTGTTTGTATCAAATCCAGGAAATATAAAGTATAGCTATCTAAACATCAATTAAAATTTTTCGTAAATACAGTGAACTGGCGAGAACGTGAACTAATTTTTACCAAGACGGTTCATATTTACAAGATCGTTTACGATTGCAACGGTCAAAATTAGGACATACTGTTTACCATCACAAATCATTACCCAATTCACAAAATGTTATAGTTGTCGTAGATCGGTAGAAACTATGACATGAAAATTAAAAAAAATAAATTAAAAAAAATAAAGAAAAAGTTTTGCAACTCTGGTGTATTGATGCGACATTTCGGAAACATAGGAAAAATTGTCGTACATGTTGTAGTAGTTTTTGACATGGAAATTACCAACAACATTATGTACAATATTTGTAGGTTGTCATAGTTTCTACGATCTACGACAACTATAACATTTTATTAGTTTATTGATTGAAAAAAAAATTGGAGATTTCCCACTAAAAAGTATGTAAAGTTTAAAAAAGTTCACGTTTTAGAGTAGTGGTATAAAATAAATGTTCACGTTTCTGAATTGATCATCCTTTCGAGTGTTCACGTTTTCGAGAGTTGACTGTATATTACTTTCTATGGGAAATGCTTGTATTTATAAAATTTATCCAAATTTATAATTAAAAATCATTCAGTTCCTTAATGCAATTAAACTTAAGTATATATTCTTTCCTTTCTTGTGCTTGGTAACCAATGCGTAGTGTAAACCAATCTGTAGTTTCAAAAGCGTTTAGCTTGCCATTTTCGTTTAAAAATAAATACAATGAAACAAGAAATTCAAAATAGAAAGCTCAAAGAATTGTGATGGGAGTCTGTAGTAATAGCACATATATGTATGTATATAAGGTTTCTTTTATTATGACTTAGTTATAGGGATAATCAATGTTTATCGATGCATACGGATTTTCGATTTTCATGGTTAATCGAATAACAATTTTGATTATAGAGTTTTTTACCACTGGTAACGATGCCATACTAAAAATATTAAGATCTAACTACCCGCACTGCTCAAATTTCAAAATTAAACTAATCACTTGTAAATGCTTCTGACTCATCGTATGCAAATAAGGGAATTCCCCATTTTCATCACAGATAATAGAGGTAATCACGGTTAAGCAAACAATTTGAAAACATTGCAAACAAAAAGCAAAAGACTGATCTTTGGCCATCACGTTTAATCGGGGTTACCGGTTAACCGCATCACGGATAATCGAGGCCCGACTGTATATGCTTTTAATTTTTTTTTAACGTCTCCAAAACGTACCCATTATAAATTAATATTAAATTGTACAAGAAAAAAATTAAATTTTTCCACTTTAAAAAACATTTCTATTTGAAATCCTTTTTAAGATGATCAAAATAAAAAGAAGCTACAAAAAATATTTTTGTCACGAAAGGAACACTTCTGTGAGTCTATTTTCAACAATTGATGAATATCAAATCAGGCTTATCTTCAAAAGATGGCAGGGCTGGCTGGGCTTTATTGTATAATTATTTTTAATGATGACGGTGGTTGAAACTCTCAAACTTGATTTGACTGGCTGGCTGGCTGACTGACTGACTGACTGGCTAACAGCCAGCATAGAATCCTATTAAAACAAAATTAATTGAATGCCAGTGATAAACGTTAGTTGTAGTCTAAACAATACACAGATTAGATACCCTGCTAAGATCTTATCTTTATAGTTTAAATTTTATGGCATTTTTGTGTGTTTGAAAGTCTTTTACAAAACTGTCCCTTTTTTATATTTTTTAGTTTACATTTGACGGTATTGATCGTGTTAATGAAAAACTCTGTGTGGAATTTTTTGGGATTTTAATTTCTAAAAAAAAAAATTCTTATAAAATTCTTATAGAAATTATTTTTATATTTAATTTTGCTTTTGTTTTGTTGGTTTGTTTTTTCTTTTAAGAGATAAACAGTTTTCATTTCAGTTTCTGATGTTTGTAATTATGCCATGACATGATGGAAAATGAAAATAAAAAATAAAAAAATAATACGAATAATAAAATGCCCAATACGACTTGCCTTTTGCGTGTATCCCTTTTTCATGGGCTGGCTCACTGACTGGCTCTCTTCTTTAATCTATTGTCTGAACACGTGTTCAAACAGGATTTTATAGATTTTTCTTCATATTTGTTTTTTTTTTCTTTATATAAAGATTGTGGCTGTTGTTTTTAAGAAAACAGAAAAAGTGATTTAAAATCAGAGGCAGTTTTTTATATCATTAATCAGCATAAAAATTGATTCAATTTAAATTAAAAATTTACTAAAAACCAATGGACAAAAAACAGGAAGTCTTTTAATAATAAAAAAAATAAAATTAAGAAAATACGTAAAATTAAAAAAAGTTAATAAGAAAAAAAAAAAAATTATCGAAATAATTTAATACAACGGAATTACATCATATCAGCGAAACATGGCAGTCATTGACCTGCTTAACCACCAATTTATTTTCATTTATGATTAATTATCGAGTTTTTTAGTCACGGCTTTAATTCATTTACATACATACATAACATATACGGACATAATTGGCAATTACAACCTTGTTTCAGGGTTACGGCCTAGCTTCTGATAGCATCCATGTTGTGTGCGTAAGTTTTTACCTACAGTTTAACGTCGATTTCGAACTACAGACTTGGGAGCTTGTTCATGGCAATCAGTAACTTTAGAGCTTTTTCCAGAAGATTGCTAAGAGGTGGTTTCCGAAAGAAATACTTTTTCTTTCCCTCTTTTTTTTCAAGATGTCAGAGCTGGGGTTTGAACCCAGAGCTCTTGTCTAGTAAGCCATCACACTAACCACTAGATTATTCACTTATGATTATTATTTAATGAGTTACAAGAAAAAATAATAACAAGCAAAATATAATTACTGTAACTAAAGTTTAAGTATTTTCTGAATTGTTTAGTTGAATTTATTTGTCACGACTCTGTCCACTATGCCCATTTCTAGTAATCTAAAAAATTTTTTCACGCAAACTTGAGGAAACATGTTAAATGTTATTTCTCTAGTTTAAATAGTTTCTTAGTTATATATACAGTGCACTCACGGTAAGGTGAACATCGCTTAACGTGAACAAGCGTTTGTTTACATTGACTACTCCTTAGCGTGAATAATTTTTTATTGCATATAACACTGATATGACATTGTTTTATTAACTTTTACAGTGTGCTTAGTTTGCCAATGTTTCTGATGTCGATGATAACATGACATTTGCAAAAAAAAAAAACAAATTAAGTCACGACCATTAATTTCTCGTGGTCTCCTTTTGTTTTAGTTTTATATTTTAATAATTCAAATAACATAATAATTTCACTTTCAAGCGTGTAAAACACAGATTTATATTGTAAAATTTTATACTGTTGTCATGAAATTCAACAATCGCCAAAGTGAAAAATTTCGCTAACATGAACTCCCTTGGTTTTAATTAGTTCACGTTACCACGAGTGCACTGTAAGTACAATATTTAAAGTGGGTGTAGTATCCCCCCTTTTTTTGTATAACAATAGAATATAATTTTCAATTATTAGCCTCTTGTTTTTCCAGTACGACCATTTCTGGATTCTTCACACACACAAAAAATTACGCAATGGGAGAGTTAATTGGTCACAAAAGAAAAGAAAAATTTCAGTATTCTAAAACGCTTCGAAGGGCAAGTGTATACTGAGCCTGGAAGAAAATCTCTTAAAACTTACGTAGATTTCTTTACTGATCTCAGAAAAGGACAAAGTTGTAAAACACAACACTGTCAATTTCTGCAGGATGTGTTGTGATGAAAATTAACACGAGATAGGCGTGCACATCTTATAACTCTACAGTCTCAAATTATAAAGCCGGTACTGTAATTCAATATGATATTTTAACGACAGTGTTTTGATTAAAAACTTTTAAAAGCAAAATAAACGATTTTGCCATTCAGTTACAAGTTTTTTAACCACTTTCGACTTCTAAATTCCAGCTCATTTTAAGTGTTTAAAATAAACACAAAATAAGAATAAAAATTTTATTTTCTATATTGATGTAGCTCTTGGATAAAAAAAAAGGTTTTTGTTTACATTTGTTAGATTGGTCCAGTTATCCACAATGGTCCTTTCTGTATGTTCTAGGGGAGAGTGTAGAAGTAAACTGCCGTCGTGATCTGCCTCAAACAAATATCTTAAATTTTTTCTAAATTCTTACTGAAAATTTTAAGTCTAACATATTTAAATGGGAAGATGGGCAGAAAATTTATTTTAAGTAATTTGTTAAAGTTCAATATTCATAACATATTACCTTTTTTCAAGTCAATTAGATTCTGCACATTAAAAGCTTATTTGACGATATCGAAAGAAAACGTTCATACGCCTCCATACTGTGTTTTCTAATGCATAACCAGAGAACAAAAAAAAATGATTTCGATATCCTGAATCAGACGGTGAATACAGTCTCCCCGAAAAATGCCCCCAAAGAAAAATGACACCAACGCGAAATTGAAAAATTACCCCAAAAATTTTAATGGAGCACAACAATTTTGGGGTCAATTTTTTCGTTTTTTCATTTTTCATTTGTTGCTTTGGGGCTATTTTGATTTATGAAAAATGGTCCGAAATTTTAATAATATTGCAAAATAATTTTCTTCATAAAGTACAAGAAATATAAAGGAATTCGTTGTTCTGTTAGTGGTTTCTTGTAATGGGGGGGCCGTGGCATACTGGTAGAGCGCTTGCACAGAAATTCACACGACCAAGGTTCAATCCCAGCGAAGGACAAAATTATAAAAATAAATATTTACGGTTTTCTAGAATTACAATTTAAATTAAAAATTAAATTTAAATAAAATAAGAGGTTCCCTCCCCCCCCCCCTCCAGCAAGACCATCTGCAAGAAACCGCCCCCTGACATTTCTAATCTATTCCACCAAAACCAATGATCAGGAGTACAGCGCCACCTTCTGGGAAGATAACAGCTAATATACTGAAGACGCTCACCATTCACATGTAAACATCCACCGACAGATGAGGCCATTGCTGTTTGATCATTTGAGGGTGAAGGTATAACACTGGCTCTTGAGTGGACAAATTACCAGCAACTTGTTTCATCAACAAATAAAGGCGCAAAATATACAAAATCTATGAAAAAAAAAAAAACTTCTATCAACCATCTTCACATTCCAATACAATGCACACTGCAGGAGTAGGGGTTTACCCCTGAGTATTGGTCTTAAAAAAAAAAATAAAATTAAAATTTTGTTTTCGTATTCATTAACTAAGAAAATGTAATTAAAATATGTACGTTGTATATTCAAAACAAACATAATTTCCTCATTAAAAACAAAGATTTAGATTGATAAGGTCACCTAAATATAAATTTGTAAACAAATTAAAGAAAAAAATTAATATATTAAATAATAATAAATAATATATTCTCTAAAATCTGCATTGTAGAAGAAGTCTTCTCCTACTACATATTTTCTTCGTAAAAGTCAATAGACCTTATAAGGGAGAATATTAATGTGTCTGATATTAAATATTTTGTGGACGCAACATTCAAAATTATTCCTTAATAGTCTTTTAATCAGCAACTAAAAATATATGCACATATATTGCATATTTAGAAGAGGTAAATATTTTTATTTTTTATTAGTTAATATTTAAGTATTCGCATCCTATTAAAAAGAAATCGTATGATTACAGCACCAACGTTTTGTTTATAAATGTTAATTTACTGTGTATTTGAAATCGCTTAGTTTATATTTATAATAGAAGTTATTTTTTTTTAATTTTTTTTTATTTGAGACCAATACTCAGGGGTAAACCCCTACTGAATGCTGTGCATTGTATTGGAATTTTGGAAAGGAGAGTACATATTAGGGTGGGTCAATTTTTTAGCCTACTAAGCGTATAGCATAATCGTAATCTACGGGAAATTCTAAGAACTTTTCCCAAAGAAACCATGGTTCTAAAATCAAAATCGAGCTTCCGGTTTTTTACGAGAAAATTTGGTGTTCAGGTCATCCGAAAATAATGCTATTTTTTTGGAAGTATTCATTGCAATTGGTGAATAGTTGACCTGTAACGCTGGAAGAGGGCTTATTTTAAAGGAAATTTTCTCACCTTTCTATATCTGTGCTCATTTATAGAAAATTATTTACCCAAATAATGGTTTTGGAGGTTTATGTCACAATAATAATAGTTTTAGGTTTTAAACAGTTTGACTATTATTATTGTGACATAAACCTCCAAAACCATTATTTGGGTAAATAATTTTCTATAAATGAACACAGATATAGAAAGGTGAGAAAATTTCCTTTAAAATAAGCCCTCTTCCAGCGTTACAGGTCAACTATTTACCAATTGCAATGAATACTTCCAAAAAAATAACATTATTTTCGGATGACCTGAACACCAAATTTTCTCGTAAAAAACCGGAAGCTCGATTTTGATTTTAGAACCATGGTTTCTTTGGGAAAAGTTCTTAGAATTTCTCGTAGATTACGACCTTGCTATACGCTTTGTCACGTTTTTCGGTCCCGAACAAATTGACCCACCCTAGTACATATATTATTATTAATTATTATATTATTGTTAAGCGCCTTAGGAATGAGACAAATTGCTGAGAATGGGGGATAGATGGCTCCGTAGGAAAAGAAATAATTTAAAGAAATCGTACGAAAGCAGGAAACTCTTAATTTTTTTTAAATCTCCCGAAATTAAAAAATCATTCTGATATCTAAGCCAAACAGGATCTATAGTCATATTGCTGTACTCCGCTGTTTGTTTAATTTATTTAAAAGTTAAATTCCTAAACACACAAGCAGATTAATATACAGTCTCTTTTAGCTCCTTCTTGATCACTCACCATCCTTTTCTTTACCAAAGTTTGAAGAAAAACATATTTCTAATTTTTCTAAAAGAAAAACACGTTATTTTTTAGATTTTTTTTAATAATTTTTATAAATTATTATTAATTTTTTTTTAGTAAAAGCTTAAAAATAATTTAACAATTCGTTTACTTATAAACTATCACATTTTACTTTTCTACAACTATTTTGTTTTCTTTTTTTAAAGTAACTGTTAAAGCTTTTGTTTAATCACTACTTGAATACTTTGCTTTTTAACTAAAGGTCATGGGCCCGTTTAAGGCAATTATGACCAGACATTGGAAGACATTTTGAACTAAAGGGTGCTTGGTGGTGTTGTAACATTATGCATCATACGTATTACCAAGGACGCCAAACATTCTCCTCATCATCAGCTTCTACATCGATGGTGGTGACATCAATGTTTGGTGTAGGAGGACAGGTGGTTAATAGATGAGCGGTATGCTTTTCACTGCTAACACTGGAATTAGGACTGTTTGTATAACTGGACACTGGTGAAATAGGCACTGTGTATTGTCCTTTAAATTGGGCAGCAGCAATTTGTACAGATAAAGGACTGGTAACAGGTACAGCAGGTTTCACTGGAGGCTGTAGTTGATTAAGTCTTTGGCCCAAATGTGTCATGAGTTGAGTGCCCAACGTTACATTGACACCGGGTAATTCTGACAAGGATTTGGATACTTCGTTGACAGCATGTATATAACCAGAACGAAAACCTTCAGCTTGATTCATTGTATTCTTACCGTTACTGTTGAGTTTGCGCTGTTGTTTAAGTTTTTGCAAATGTGACACTGTCAGCTCTAGAATGTCGGCTTTTTCTAAACGTGTAACATGTTCACCCTCCGACTCTAATGTGGCCACCATTAAGTCTTTCAATTCATCCAAGCATTTATTTATGCGAGCACGACGTTTACGCTCCAACATGGGTTTCATAACTTTACGGTACTGATAGGTTTTTGACATTTCCGATAATTGTACAGACATTTTTGTATTATTTTTTGTTGGTTTTTGTTTTAAAAAAAAAGTTAAGAAGAAAGCAAAGAATACAAATTCTTTAAAATTTTATTTTTTAAATGTTGTGTTTGCTTCAAAGGCGTAAGACGTAATGCACTTAGACAACACTCTCTTCTTAACTTATATACTGGCCACATTATATTCTCCGTGTGTGTAATATCCATGTTAACAACCCTCTTTCAAATGTTAAGGAATGTTTAATATGTGGCTCTCTTTTGGCGCTCGCTCTCTGTTTCTTACGGTTTTTTTGTAGAATTTTTTGTTTTTGTTCATAGCAAGCATGAGTTGTGTTGTTTAATAACGAAAAGGCACAACAAAGAAACCACCCCTATTTTCTTATTTAGGCTTCAGCATTGAATATTTTCTTATTGTACATTTCGATGCATAACACGCTATGGCCTCAGTGCTTGCACCCTTATGTTGCAAGCATAAATGTTATGTTCTTGTTGTTAGTGCATAGGTATGTATAGTATGTGTGGCTTGTTTTATTTGATAACCTTTAAGGAAGGAAATTAATGCTAAGGCATGCCAAAGGACCTTTTTTTTTTGTGAGTGTTTTTTAAAACTTTACTTACCGTGGGAAACACTTTCGTTCGTAGATTCTCACGCGAGTTACTTTTTTCTTATTTGCTGCCACATTTACAGCTCACCTGGCCACGAGGCTGTTTTCTTGTTTCTGTTTCTTATTGTGTGTCATCATTCAACGTACAATATACGATATTATTGTATTATAGTTGGAACTATTGTTTTTCATGGGAATATATTTTTGTTATTTTGGAAGACAATCTCGGTTCTTACAACTTAGACAGACAGCTGTTATTGGTATATTTTCTGCTTTTTCTTAAGCCTGCTCCTTGAAAATCTAATTGTTTCCTGCTTTAAAAGTTTTTTATTGTATTTTTAAATATTACAACGTTATTTCATTTCTCAGGCATTTTTTTTTACATAAAATCCTTCGTATTGGCAGAGCATTATGAATGAAACACTTGTCCCTGTGCTTATAGTTGGGCTCAACTCGTGTTTTGCGTGCGTCTTACCCAACGTTACTCGTTGAGTGAGTTGGTTGTGTTAGTCTTGGGTGCTGCATAGCGTCATAGCCGAACTCTATATAACTTTTTTGGTAGTGGGCCATTGTTGTAATACGTGTGTATTGAATCTTTAAGGTCAACTTATGCTTTAAGTGTGCTGCAACTGAAAGTTGTTTCATTTGTGCATAAGAATATGGTTTTCTTTTCGTTTGTAGTAAACGTGTAAATGGCAGGAACTTTTTTTATATCGTTTAATGGCTTATCAACAGGAAATTTCTTAATAATTTGTTGCTTTACTTAATGATTATCGAACAATTAAATAAAAATGAAATAAAAAAAAAGGAAATTCTTTTAGGTAATGGAAATTAAAAAAATCGTTTCGTATTCTTACAATATTGAGAAAATATCATACAGAAGTAGTGAAATATAAAATTAAAAATAAATAAAAGATTTGAAGCTCGAGATACATAGATTGTATATTTATTTCATACTAACTATCAAAGAATAGATATTCAAAGCTAAAAAAATATAACATTTCTGAATGCGTGAATTAAATTTTCATATTTTTCTCGATCCAACACTTGGTTGACCAAAAACAAACATTAAAAAAAACTACACATTGACTAATAACGAAACAAACAGTGTGTAGGAGGAGAACCGTTTGGCCGCTGCTGTTTTCACAACTTATGAAGTAATTAAGTACATAGTCCAAATGTTCTACGGCACCCGTGGCCTTTTAAGTCTTAAGGACTTAACTCCATTATTTATTTAATCCTTGTTATTGGGCCAAAATATCCTGTAAATGATTTCAAGGCACTTGTTGATGAATACCTGTTTCACGGCCATACGATTGTGTTGCTTCTGACAAATGTGTTCAGTTTTGCAAGCTTGACTCGTTTAAATGACCTTATATCTACATTTTACTATACTAAGTACCTACATGAGCTATTCGAATATTGTGGCTGATAGCGGTATACTTAGGAGTTGAGTTATAAGTGGGGTCCCCTATTTAATTACTGCATTGGTGTGAAATAGTTTATTACTAGGGCAACCAAAAATATGCATTAGCATTTTTTTTTTCTGACAAACAAGCAAAATATAAATTCATTTTAGGAAAAACTATGACGTTTAATCCCTATTTGTTACGGCATATTTTTGCATATTTTGTCATAAATGCATACTTTTGTATTTTTCAATAATTTTCATAATTGTATGGCATATTTTACAAATGTTTACATATGTTAGAAGAATTTACGTGTATTGGTAATTTTTATTTTTTTAAAATAATGACTACCTATTGACATATGACTTAAGTATAATCTATTAAATAAAAAAGGAACTCTTGAAAACGCTTACAACTAACATTCGTGAAATTGGGAAAAATTGCGAGAATGGTTCATGAGGCTTCAAATTTTAAAATTGATAGGAAGATTCTGTGTTGTAAAATTTACAATAAGCCACTGTCATCAAAGAAAATATTTAACATAAAACAACACCTCGGAGGTCAAAAACATATTGAGCTCAAAACAAAAAATGAATCTAGGAAACGTTTGCTTTCAAATTTTTTTTTTACGTTTTACGTTTTACGACCAAAAATACAAATCTTCATGTTTCAAAATTTGTCATTTATTGCAGCATTTTGGAATTAAAATATAATACATATGTATGTATATGTAAATACATAAATAATTAATAAAAAAAAGAGAAATTCAAAATCTAAAAAGACTTGGAAGTTATAGCAACTTGAAATTGAATTTAGAAACCAGTCAAATAATATATTTTTTTCAATTTGGTTAGAGCGCTCACACAAAAACTCAAACGGCTCAGGTTTGAATCCCAGCACAGGTGAAAAATAGAAAGTTAATTTGCGGTTTTTTCAAAATTATAATTTAAAGATAAGAGGTTTCCCGCTCTTCAAGAAGTCCATCTACAAAGTAACCGCTCCCTGACATTCCACTCTATTCTACCTTAACCTTTGACAACGAAAAACGAATGATAAGGGAAAAGCGCCACCTATTGGGACGTAGCAGATAATAGCCAAAAACTTACTTAGCGAAGGCACTCACCACAATCAACATGCAATGATGTTGATCAATCAAGGGTGAAGGTATAACACTGGCGTTTGAATGATCAATTCCCAGCAATTTGTCTCATTCATAACATACATACATAACTGGCCTTTACAACCCTGAGTCAGGATTACGGCCTAGCTTCTCGCAGCACTCATGTTGTGTGTGTAAATTTTTATCCATGAGTACCGGGACCTACAGTTTAATGTCGACTCCGAACGGCAGACTTGAGAAGCTTGTTCATGGCAATTAGTTACTCTCAGAGCTTTTGCCAGAAGACTGCTGAGAGGTAGTCGCCGAAAGAAATATTTTTTTCATATTTCTTTTTTTGAAGATGTCAGAGCCTGGTGTCGAACCCAGAGCCCATGTCTTAGTTAGCCAACACACTAACCACTAGACCACGGCGACATTCATTCATAAGGTACTTAATAATAGAAGAAAACAAAATATATATATATTTTGTTGTCATAATGTAATGTTGTCATAATGTGCTTTCCACAAAAATTCCAATGAAATGTACAGTATTTAGTAGGGATTTACCCCTGAGTATTGGTCTTAATAATTAAAAAAAATGGTATATTTTTCGCACGACTAATTTTTTACGCGCTGTAAACGCATCCATGTTAAGAAATCAGGACACGAGGTATACTTCTCTTTGTAAAAGAAAGATATACCAAAAATTAGCATATTTTTAGGCGTTCTTAAAAATATGTTAAAATCTTATTACAGTGTAATTAATTAGTATTGTTGGAAAAAACTATTTTAAATATTTTGTATAACAAGTGTAATAAATTGAAACTTGACTGTATAAGCAGAACGTATTTTTACGATTTTAAAAGCACACTTCGCTCTCTCTTCTACGCGGTTTGATTTAGTATAACGCGGCCTTAAAATTCATATAATAAATATACTTATATAATAATTTATAAAATTTTAAATTTAATTCACTTATAGTTGGCAGTTTCCTTCCTACGCAGTTAAAGAAGGTCTCCAAAAACAAGCTTAAGTAAGTTATAGTGGAAAAAGCCCCAAAATTTCAAGGTGATATGAAATTTTTATGGGGTAGTTACCCCGATTTTTTTTTTGCATATAAAAGCAATTATCAGAAAGTGATACTCATTACCAATTGTTTTTTTTGTTTTAAGATTTTGAATTACTTTTAATTACCTTTAATTACCTTATCATTGTTTTTTGTTTAATAAAATATGTAAATAAATAAATGTAAATAAATTATTTAGTTGCATATGCCGTCGTGCGTGAGTTTATGTGCTCTATCCGCCATTTCATATATCTCGAGTTAATGCCACTTTAGGTTTTCGACCCCAAATTTTTCAAGTCTGCAATCCGTTTTCGGATATCTCGTCCAGTTTCGGAGATAAATAGCCGATTTTACAGATTTTAAATTACCAATGTAAATGTCTGCGTTACTGATAATTTTAATGAAAAATTGTCCGCCGTTTTCGGTACTTCAAAATATCCTCTGTACCACCCCTTCTGAGTACTTCTTAAAAAAAAGTAAATCATATGTATTCCAAGTCGGTACGTTATTTATAAGTAAATTGTCCCTTGGGTCACCGTTAACATTCAAAACTATGAAAAATAGATGACGACCGGACGAGCATTATTAGATTTTGCTCAGTTTGATACGGTATTTTTTCACCTGGAGCCAATGCGAGTTTTTTAGGAACGTATCTATCACGCAAACACAGAATTAGGTGTACGTGTAAATCTATATAGAATTTGTTAACTAATTGTAAGAATTTAAAAAGTAAACGTTTTTTTTTTTTTTTTTTTTTGAATATTTAATTTTATGATTTTTTTTAATATATACTTATAGATATATACACATATATATATTTTTTATTAAATTATTTCTTAATTACAAAAATGGAAGATCATTGTGAATTTTAATGGACTCTTAAAACTGTCTTATATATTAATGAATACTTTTGTCTTGTAAAGAGATCATTTTATATGTTGTTGTTTATATGTAATAAAAAAAATTAAAATAAAAACTTAAAACTATCACAAAATATCACATTAAAAAACACAAAAAGAAAAAAAATAATATGAAAATACTTAAAAACTAAATTGTACATCAATATTTGAAATTCTTTAATAAATTCGTTCTTAAAAAATAGTAATAAAGCTTATTAGTGTGGAGGCATTACTTATAAACCAAACAATTCCTGAATCATAAATTAAAGCTGCATATTTATTTAAAGCTTTTAAAGTTTTTAAAGTGTCCTTCACAAGCACTACCAGGGACGCCAGACATCTTCGCCCTTTAGTTGTGCTTTATCATGCTCATCTTTTATCTTGGCCGTTGGTGGCTGCAAGTGCGATTTATTTTCATTTAAGAATTGTTGCTTTAAATCCTTTAACTGATAACCCAAATGTTTCATTAGGCGAGTGCCAAAGTCTACATCTAAGCCTGGTATTGTGGAGAATACTTTGGATACTTCATAGGCTGCCTGGGTATAACCCTCACGGAATTTTTCCACATTTAAAGAACGTTTTTGTACGGCATGTGGCTGCTGATCTACCACTGTGGCATTCTTTTGATTTCTTAAATAACTAACGGTCATCTCAAGTATATCTGCCTTTTCCAATTTATTAACATGTTCACCCTCCTGTTCCATGGTATCCACTATTAATTCTTTAAGTTCTTCTAAATAAAGATTCATGCGGGCCCGTCGTTTTCTTTCCAATAATGGTTTTGTTACTTTACGATAATGTTGGGTTTTTGTCATAAACTTTTGTCCGTCTACAGCCATTGTTTTGGTTTTCAATTTACGTTCAAAAAAAAAAAAACTTTTAATATTAAAAAATTACTTTTGGTTTTAACAAGTGCTCCGTGGCTGTTGCTCACTGTACGGTAGCTGGTTTATAAATGTTGATGCCCGTAAGGTAAACGATCCTTTTTGTAGAGCAAGTATGGTGTGTGTTGTTCATGCTCATGTTCGTGTTTGGCTTGTCGTGTCCCCTCATTGCTATTATTGTTGGCAGAAAAATTATTTACTCACATATTTTTTTATTTTAATTTTATTCGTCTGCTTGCACTAGTTATTTTAGTGCTGAACAAAATGTTTGTTGTCGTTGTTGTTGGTGGTAACAGCAGGTACAATCCACCCCTATTAGAATGATATGAACTGCTATAACGTGTAACTCTCACTCTCAGTGATTTTGTCGGTTCTCTTAATAATGGTTAAGGAAGTAATCAATGCTGATTATAACTTTGATTTGATATCATTGAGGAGTTGGAAATACACTGAGAAAAATAAAAGAAGATTTTTTCTCTAAGTAAGAAAATATATTTTGAAGATGTTCCGGGAAGTGTGATAAGGCATTCCATGTTCGATCATTTCTCAAATGATTGGACATTGCGGCATCAGAAATTCACAATATAAAGTTGTAAGCAGTAAAAGCGATATGGGCGATGAATCGCCACATGAAACGGTATGTTAAAGCATTCCGTCCTATTTCTTAAGGTGTTTTCGATGTAGGCAGCAGAAAATTATTACTTTTGTAGTTTTTGTAGACAACAGGTGGCTACTGATTATACACAATGGGCAATTTTCGGCTGTCAACGTCACAACCGGCAGCAACTACACAACAAAGCTAGTTAACTAATGTCATCAAAAGCTAAATCTGTTCAAAAACAAGAGGAATAACATATTTTCTGTCACTCAATATCTACGATATGCTGGTTAAATTATATGACCTGCTGAGATTAGCGCTCACTGTTAGCGCTTAAATTCAATATTGAGAAATACAAGACCATAAAAGCCAAAAATTTTAGCAGGATACATGAATAGCAGTTGCTATGCAGGAAGTATAGTTAAAATGAATGATAGAGCATTTACAGACAATAGGCTTAGTAAGCAGAGAAGCTTACAAGCTTACAATATCCTATTGTACTAAGCTTAGGATATTGAACTTATGTGCCAAAATCAAACATGTTGTATGGCAATAAAACCTGGGTAATACAGAACGCTTCTGCATAAACTTCAGCTGTTCATCAACAAGTGTCTCAGAATCAAATGCAAGATATTGTGGCATAACAACAGAATTCACACGAATATCTGGAGGTTGACTAAAGAGAGTTATTTAGGTATTGAGTACTCAATGCCGTCCATTTTTTAAGTTACTTAACATCCAAAAATAGTAACTCTATACTTTTGAAATTATATTTTTCAGCAAAACGCGGTTCTGCGGAATAGAAAAATGGGATACGTTATGCTGGTTTAGGAAAATATGATGGGAAGAGGTAAAAAGGGTATGGATCCTACTTTAAACATGCAAACCGCAAGGAAATCGATTGCTGTTGATTAAATATTCAATGGGCAGTGTTATACCTTCACCACTAAATAATCTAAAAGCAATCAATCCCATGAAGCTCGCACAGTAAAGTTTAAATTAGGCGAGGAATAAAATAATACAATGATATTGGAGATGATGTTTTTTTTATCATTATTGATAAATACTCAGGGGTAAATCCCTACTGATCGCTGCTTTGCGAATCACCTCGGCTTATAGCACAGTGTCAGGACCTGCAGTTCTAGTCATAGCCGGCACAATCCCTGTGGATCTTCTAGCCGAAAAGCGGACGATAATATATAGGGCCAAAACGGGAGGCCTTCCCGTAACCAGTTCCATCAGGCAGAGTACCATTTTCAAATGGCAACAACGCTGGAATGCTGAAGAACGAGGAAGATGGACAGCGAGACTCATACCGACTATAGGGTCATGGATGAATCGAAAATTCGGAGAGGTGAACTATTACACCACACAGATGTTATCGGGTCACGAATATTTTAGAAAATATCTGCACCGAATGAAAAAGTGTGACTCCCCTTTCTGCATTTATGAGGACAAGGAAGATGTGATTGACGACGCGGAGCATACCATTTCGAATGCAGACGCTGGAATTGCTATCGAGCGGAACTGGTGTCTGAAGTCGGAAGAATTACGATTGAGAATATCGTTCATATTATGACGTCAAATGTGGCGAACTGGACCGCCATTGCAGGATACTTTGAACGCATCCTAAGGCGAAAGAAGAAGGACCTTGAGGCATTTGAAAGTGCGGGTCCTGGACGCAGGACAAACTAGACAGAAGTGGCCGTGCCAAAGAGGGGTCCACCTTGAAGTAATGCGAATGTGGTTCCGAGGTGGTATATCCCCTGGTGAGGAGATAAGGGGGGTTTTTAGTCGATATACCCTTTTGGGCGAGTCCGACATATCATGCGAGGTGACGACCTCCGCGAAGGCATAAAGCTTTTACCCTCCTTCCCGCACAAAAAAAAAATCCCTACTGATGCTGTGTACAGTATATATCTTTTATTTCTTATATTACTATGTATTAAGCGCCTTAGGAATGAGAAAAATTGCTGTGAATTGATGATTCAAAGGCCAGTGTCATACCTTCACTCTTGAATGATCAACAGCAATTGCCTCATGTTGATTGTGTGTAGTGAGTGCCTTCGCTAAGTAGGTTTAGCTGTTATGTCTACTACTTACCAATAGGTGGCGCTTTGTCCTGATCATTCGTTTTTTATTGTCAGTGGTTAAGGTGGAATAGAGTGGAATGTCAGAGAGCGGTTTCTTTGTAGATGGACTTCTTGGAGGGGAGGAGGACCTCCTATTTTTAAATTATAATTTTGAAAAAAAAAAACGCAAACTAACTTTTGCTGGGATTTGAAACTGGGCCGTTAAAAAATTTTTTTGTTTTGTTATCGTCTCCCTGATTCAGCGCCTGGGATAGTTACAATTGTGTCTTTCCAGTATAAAACTCTACACCACAACAAGGTGATTTATCCCACTTAGACGGAGTTCAACACGAGTTGTAATTAGTAGTATTAATTCCCGCGATAAAAAAACAAAGATTTATATCAAATACACAAAATTTATTTCAGTGTACCCTAATGTCTTATAAAGTTCAACTTAATTCTCGTGCTCACTCACTTAAAAGTGGGTCTACAAGTAGAAGAAGAAGTGTTTAGTTGCATGTCTGTATTTGTCTTTTTTACGATGCTGTTCGTAGTACACAATATGTACAAGTGAGCATAAACGACATAAGTACATAAAACGTGTGCTCTTTGTGTGTCGTCCCATCCGTATTTTGTGTGTGTGTGTGTGGGATCATCAGACAAACTTCCTCCCCAGTTATAACAGCCGAAACGTTTAACGTAAACTGCAATGACTATATGCACACCGGTAGTATGGAGAAGAGTAAAAAAAACGCATGTTAAACGTACGTATAACACAAACTAAGAGAAGTTTATTTTGTTGTTGTTGTTTTTTTTTGTTTTTCAAAAGGAAAACATGAATGGATGTGTGGAAGTATGACTAAATGAATGAACGATATTATAAAAGAGTAGTTTTTTTTTTGTTGTTTTTGGATCTGAGAATCGTCATCAGAGCACATCAATATTAAGAATATATTCGTATTCAAAAAAAAAAAAAAAAGGAAATCACTTGTCGTTCATCGTGAGAAAGTATTCACCCTAAATTCCCACACTCATTTTACGAAACAGATTTCATTTTTAATGCTAGAAAATCACCTGCTACTCTTTTTTTTCTCAATTCTTTGCTTTATCTTACAGAGAGTTTTGGATACGAAATTTAATCGTAGATGTTCCCGATATATTTTTGTAAATATTTGCATGGGATTTGTGTTCTTTTGTATGTCCTTTTTTGTTATTAAGGATACCAAAGTATGTAGATTTTTAGGGATGCAACATTGAGAGTCTATCTTGCTTTTGTGGCTTGTCAAGGATTATGTCTAAGGGTGCCAGTCAATCTTAAAAGTAATGATTGATTTCATTTTAAATTCTTTCAATAACGGCAATTAAGTTTTTAGAAAAAAAAAATAAAACAAAAAAGAAAAAATAATCGCAAACTTGTTTCTAAAAATAATGACATTTTCAGTGTTTTTTTTTTTTTCTAAGTTTTAAGGAAAGTCATGCTACTGATGTATAGTGCTTTGAACCCGTATAAAGCATGAACAATAGTAGAAGGAGTAGAGACAAGAGTTAAGCAGTTGAAAACTGATACAATTACATAAAACATTTTATTTTAGACATTTTTTTAGAATATTGAAAAAATCGCTGCAAGGACACATACATTTCTCATGCGTCCTGAGATATCATGATATAATTCCTTTATAAAATCTTCAAATATGAACAGATCGTCATGAAAACTACCATATATCGTACATATAGAAAACACAGAATTTGAAGTGTGCTCAAGTTCGGTCATATATCCTTTATCTCTAAAACTTCATAAATCTTTTCCATAAACTTCTCAGTCGTAATGAAGTTTTTCAAGTAAAAAATAAACATTAAACTGAAAGTATACTATGTTTGCTGTGAGAAATCAAATCAAGGACTGTAAATAACAAGTTTTATCTCTGTTTATTCTACAAATTATTATATCAGCTGATTCAAAACGAATTCTCGCAAAAATTAAAAAGACCCTATTTACTGTACTTAAATAGTTTACCTCCAATGTCTTTGCAGAAGGCCAAAATTGTGGCAGTAAAACTCAATACCGTCAACTCCTATCCAAATTTTGACTATGGACTGGTTGCCATTCTTAAGAGTCATGATAGTGGCTCCCAGTTACCTTTTTTCGCCCAATGATCTCCCAAATTGAAAAACAGAAATACTGCAAATTCAATTTTGTTTGTATGTTAAATGGAATAATTCTCATTTAGTATATAAAATTTTGATTTTTAACATTTATAATCTAAATAGCATTTTCGGTAAAAAATCTTCTGACGAGTTTCTTCAGCAGAGACGAAATGACAATCGCGATATGCTTATGCCTATCAGCAATTTATTTCATATTATTATTAATATTTAATGTATTGACGAAGAATATTTTTTGATTTAGACTATAATTTTTGACTGAAAGTAAGATGAAGCGCACAATACATTAGAGGAGTGCGAGAGTTTTTTCTGTCAATTACGACATTAATACTCGTAGATTCTAATCCAATTTTCACCTAATACTACTCCCCTTATATCGGGTGTTTTTTATTGAGGTATAGAACTTTAAGTTGGCATCACTTTTTTAACTGGCGGCCATTTTGTCAGCTGTCAAGTGATTAATATTTAGTTTGGTTTGCCATTTCATCATGAACAGGTTGACAAAAGAACAACGCTTGCAAATCGTGCAAATTTATTTCGAAAATAATGGTTCAGTTCGCGAAGTTTACCGCAAGCTCCGTCCATTTTATGGTCGACATAATCGTCCATCAAAGCAATTAATTCGGTTAACCATGGATCATTTTCGCACTACGTTTACTCTATGTGATAATACGCATCCGCAGAGACGTCGAACAGTGCGCACCGAAGAAACAATTGCCGCTGTAGAGCAAAGTGTTGAAGAGAACCCGAATGAATCGATTCGCCACCGTGCACAGCAATTGGAGCTTTGTCCATCAACTTTATGGAAGATTTTGCGCAAAGATCTTGGCTTGCGACCTTACAAGATCCAGCTTGTGCAAGAGTTAAAGCCGCGAGACGATGCAATGCGTCGTGATTTTGGTGTATGGGCCGAAAATGAGATTGATCTCGATGCTGATTTTCATTGCAAAATTTTGTTCAGTGATGAAGCTCATTTTTGGTTGAAGGGCTACGTCAACAAGCAAAATTGCTGCATTTGGAGTGAAGAGAATCGACATGAGACCCTTGAGACGCCATTACATCCACAAAAACTGACTGTTTGGTGTGCTCTATGGGCTGGTGGAGTCATTGGGCCATACTTCTCCCGAAATAATGCTGGAGAGTCAGTTACCGTTAATGGAGACCCGTATAGAGCCATGATAACCGACTATTTTGTTCCCGAATTGGATGGCATGAATGTGGATGAGTTGTGGTTCCAACAAGACGGCGCTACATGCCACACAGCGCACGTCACAATCGATTTATTGAAGGAAACATTCGATGAGCGCATAATTTCGCGGAATGGACCTGTCAATTGGCCACCAAGATCGTGTGATTTGACACCATTGAATTATTTTCTTTGGGGATATGTGAAGTCGCACGTCTACGCCAACAAACCAGAAACGTTGGGGGACTTGGAAGCCAACATTCGTGGCGTTATTGCCAACATACGGCCCCATATGCTCGAAAAAGTGGTTGAAAATTGGACCTGTAGAATTGGCTTTATTCGAGCTAGCCGCTGCGGCCACATACCCGAAATCATATTTAAACATTAATGGCATAAGATTATCCTTCCAATAAAGCCAAATTGATGGACATTAAAACGATTTTCTTGTGTTTTATTTCAATTCGAAGTTCTATACCTCTAAAAAAAACACCCTGTACCAAAAACTTTTTTTTTACACCAGCACAATTTAGTGCATTATTAAGTATATAAATAATAACCTGAGTGTTGGCCTGGTGAAAAAAAACGAAAATTCTGAAGTAAAGCTTTAACCCTTATCGGTCGTAAGTCACCTCTGACGTGACAACAGTACTTTTCTGCAACGGTCGTATGGCACGTGTGAAGTGACAAGGCGAATTATGTCGAAACATACTGTCTATTGATGAGATTTGTTTTTAAAATGCATTCATTTCTTCAATTTACCGTTACCATTTGAAAATACGTATTTACCGTTACTTTCAATTTACCGTTACCGTTTGAGCATAAGAATCTTTTCAGTTTGTCGTTATCAGCAGAGCATTTAACTTGTGCAATAAACTTTCAATTCTTTTTTTTCATATTTGTTAAAAATAACTACAACCTGGTGAGAATCAAACGTGTGAAAAGTCGCGTCCGATAAGGGTTAAATATCGTTTGTTCGGCTTGTACACTGCAACAATGACTTGCCATTCATTCATTCATATAGGAGCTAATTAATTAGTACTTCGATCTAAGAGATGTATTGTACAGCCCTCAACATAACTAGGGTTTCCATAGTATCTACCCCAGTTTCGTCGCTTTAACGAACCTTAAAATGTCGGCCGGTGCTACTTTTGATATCCGTTCCCTTCCCTATCCGTTATTTGATAAACATCAAGATGTCTCTTTCTACAATGCTGCACAAGTGTCGACTATGTATTCTGATGACTCGATTGCCTTAGCACTGAATCTGCACAAACTATTTAAACGATTACTATTTTATTCAAACGCTCATTGAGTTTGCAGTACCTCAGGTTAACCTTAGGGAATCTGAGACACGATTCAAATCTCTTCCTTTCGTAGTAACCAAGTGAAATTTTAGACCGTCTGGCCCCGGGAAGAGCGATCGTACCTCTCTGTCTTATTTTTCCTTCAGTATGCCCTTTCAAAATTCCCCCTCCCATCCCACAAAAGGGTTTTGGTCCCATCAGTGGCATGGCCTCTCCTATTCTGGCAAATTCATGTGCCATTTCCTTTCCCTGAATGCCCGCATGACGCAGGATACAGCATAGGCTGACCTTATTATCCCTGCGCAGACGCTTCAGTTATACTAAACGGTCCCATACTTCGAGTCAAGTGTTCGAATGGCAGCCTGACTGTGAATTACTATAAAATTGGTTTCAAGTGTAAATGACTTGCCATAAAAAACAAATTCTTTCTTTCTTTTCTTTCATTATATTAAATAAGCCATTGTGATTCACTGGACTTTACGATATTGAATATGTACCACCAATTTTGCTAATCCTGCTACAATATACAATTTACAATAATAACACAGATTTTCTTTTTTTTATTTTAATGTATATACTTATATATTTTTTATAATTTTATTTCTTTTTCATAAAATTAACATTAAATCAGCTGTAAAACATTTAACGAATTTATTTGTTTATTTATTTTTATTTTAATCGATACATACATGCGCTTTTACAAACACTCAGATACAATAGTTTGATTTGTTTTTTAAATATCATATACATATGTATATATACATATATTTTTAATTTTTACTTAAAACATTAGCGGTAATCACTCTTGGTAGCAAACATCCTTGCAAGTCTTGCAAGCATAGCAAACCAAGTCAAACAATAACAAAATATAGGAATATAGAATACGTTTGCTGCGTTTGCGAGATTTGCAAGGCCATTTGCTACGAAGAGTGATTACCGCTATTAATTATTATTTTTTTTTATTAAATATAGTACATCATATACTTAAATGTGTAATGAATTCGTTTGTGTTATTTCTTATTTATTTTATTTTAATTTTGTAATCAAAAAATATATTATTTTTAGTATTTTCTAATACATATTCACACATTTCACTAAAAAAATATACAAACATATAATAAATATTTTATGAATTTTTTTTTTTTATACAATTAGTAACTATTTTTTAATAAATATTTTTTTTCTTTTGTTGCAGGTATTTGTTTTTTTTTCGTAATATTTTCCTTTTTGCAATATATTTGTGAAATTTAAAAAAAAAATAAACTTTTAAAATAGTAACAGGTGAGTTTAAGTTACAACATTACACGTAGTTTGGCGTTTAACATTTAGAATTTTTAAAATGTGGTGTTTTACTTATATTTAGTTTTTATTATACGTTACATACATAGTAGTGGGTGGTTTAAATTGTGTTATAATTTTAATGCACTCAGTTGTAGATTAAGGAACTAATACGGTAATATGACATAACAACCTAACTAGTGATGTACAATAATCCATTATAGCCCAAGTATACGATTTTTTTCTACGCTCTTTATTGGCAAAAAAACCATAAATTTCACAATTTGTCAAAAAAACCCCCCGTAGTTTTGCCATTCTTTAATGAACTGTGGCTCTATGGCACCCGCGATTATAATGCTCATGCTATTATAATAATGGGGTAAGAATTTTGCTGTCATGCCTACTTTTCTAAAAAGAAAACGTATTAAAACATTAAGTGAAAATAATAGGTCAATTATGAATGCAGTCGAAAAAATCTTTAGTTGCCGAAACAAAAAAAAACTTCTTTTTCAAGTACAATTTTAAAGTGGTAGTTGTCAACTGCCTTCTATAATACCTTTTTGGCAACCAAAACCAAGCAGCTTAACCAAAGTTCGCTAACCATCTACATACTTATAAGCGATCTATAAAAATCAAATGTCGATAGAGACAAGCTTATTATAATAAAAGCCAGTTTACACTATCCTACAAGTCTTAAGACATTTACTACAGTAATGATTAGGTATCATATAGGGTGGGAAAATTGCCAATGTTGGCTGTGGCAGACATTTTGAAATTTATTAAAGCGATAAACTATTAAGTATAAATACATACATACATAACTGGCCTTTACAACCCTGTGTCAGGATTACGGCCTAGCTTCTCGCAGCACTCATGTTGTGTGTGTAAATTTCTATCCATGAGTACCGGGACCTACAGTTTAATGTCGACTCCGAACGACAGACTTGAGAAGCTCTTTCATGGCAATTAATTACTCTCAGAGCTTTTGCCAGAAGACTGCTGAGAGGTAGTCACCGAAAGAAATATTTTTTCATATTTCTTTTTTCAAGATGTCGGTGCTGAGATTTGAACCCGGCACTATCGTCTTAGTAAGCCAACACACTAACCACTAGACCACGGCGACTACAATTAAGTATAAATAGCAACACCATTTTATGGATCGATTATGGATATCAACCAATTCTTACATAAATCAGGGAAGTAATTTAGAATTTAGGGCTTTCAAAAACTTATTGTAAAATTTTTTATAATTAATTTTTCTATAAAACTTTCGTTGTTTCATTTTAAATATTAGTCCTGTAAGGCTTTGATATAGAGTTATATACGAATATTTAAGACCACTACAAAAGTTTTATAAATTTCTACACTTGAAAAATATGTCTATCAACTGAGTGCAGTTTTTTTTTTTTTTTTTATTTTCTTTTCTTATAAAAATATTCTGCCCAATTATAAATATTTAATAATTCTTCTATTTTTAATTACATTTTAAGGTATTTGTTAAAATTCTATCTCTCGTTTCATAGAAAAGCTGTCAAAAAATCGAGAAAACTAATTACCATTTTAACTTTCCTGTCAAAATTAAAAGAATTGATTTTGAGTTTCTTCATTCCTGTTTTCTTATTTCTTGTTAGATAATTCTACGAGAATGTTGACACATAATTGGGCTGATTATTTTTTAACTTGTGCTCTATATAGAATAATCTTTTTTTTTTTTTTGTAAATATTTTTAAATTACTTGTAATTCTGTTCATAGTTTATTTTAATTTTAAATTTGTGCCTCATTTTTTTATTTTAAAAATAAAATATTAGCGGTAAAATCACTCCCCGTTGTAAAAACACCGTTACAAGTTTTACAAACGTAGTAAACTCAGCATATCTGCCTATATTTTGTTGTTATTTAAAGTGGTTTGCTAAGTTTGCACGATTTGCAAGGATGTTTGCAACAAATAGTATTACCGCTATTATTGAAAAGAAAAAAAAATATCACGTAAACTTTAACAAAATATATGTTCTTATATATATGTATGTTACAGGCCTTATTGAGTAGACGATTGGCAATATCGTCCCAGATTTTTTTTTTTCTAAGAAGAATATGCAGTTTAAGGTTTCGTGTTTAGTTTTTTTGTTGCTAAATTTAAATACAATAAAAATTGTGATTGTTTATATGACAAGGTTTTGTGCTAATTTAATGTCTATGGCTGTATATTAAAAAAAACAAATTAGAAATAAATATACATTTGGGGGATTCAGCAAGTCTGCTATTATATCATATTCAGGCCTGTCACAGATTCCGATCGGAATGGTTTTCATTTCGTATTTTCAATTACGATCGGTTTTGTTTTAGCTTCTTCAGATTCCGATCGATTTAGCAAATTCCGATTTTTCTATTTTACTCTTAAAATATGGCAACATAATATCGTCGATGGAGTAAAAGAACGCTGTAACTGACAAAACTTTAAATGTTCACCAAAGCCAAAAAACTTTCATAAAAGTAGAGCAAATACACTGGTATTTTTCATTTCGCAGACGGCGTAAGTGAATTTATTTTCATCGTAGAAATCTGAGACCTGGACCAATCGACGCGTATTTTTTTTTTTTTTTTTCTGATAAAAATTATGCAAAAAACGAATTTTCGATTTTTTGTCATTACAGCGTTCTTTGAAAAAATTGTAAGAAGTGAATAAAAGCAGTTATTCAAATTAAAATAATTAAAAATAAAAGAAAAATACCTGGAATAGAAATATTTTCTTTTTATTTCGGTTTTGCTGTTCGTATTGCCAAAATGTAAACTTTTTAAAAATTTTTAATTTTACCTTGAAAAAATTTGCGGTTTAGGAAATGGCTTTTTTCAGAAATAATAACAAAATTGTGTTTATTTTTAACAAAATAAATATTTAACAAATTATTTTTTAATAAAGTAAATTAAAAACAATATTTATTTCCCATTAAAAGTGGCGTTAATTAATATTTTAGAATTTAAGTCACTGAAAATATCAGTTCCATTTAGAAAACTGAAATTGGTTTAATTTCGCAAAAAATTTTCATTTTACGTCTTCTGAAGAAGCAAAATACGGAATTCCTTCCATTTTCGATCGGAATGAATTTCTGTGAAAGGCCTGATTGTCATAAATTTGTTGTGTTTTTTAATAAAAAATGTTTTTTACAAATAAAATTATAAAATTTTTTTTTAAACAAAATCGAGCAAATTCACCGATTAACCGTGAAAATCAATTATCCGTAATGCTTCTGGTGAGGACCATCACGATAATCGAGGGCCGACTGTATTTACTAATACATTTTATACAAGTTTTCAATCGCTTGAAATTTGCATGTTGTCGTACAAAAAAAAAGCAGTTAATTTTTTTTAAGTGGTCTTATTCATGAAAATTTTTTTTGATTTACAACTGACTTATAAAACAAACTTTCATTAATCAAATTTTATTTTATAATTCTTTAAATAAATTGAAAAAAAACATTTTTTTTTCTTTTTTTTACCAATATTTCACTCGATTTTGTTAAACATGGAAAAAAATACCAAATCAAAAGCTAAAATTATCTTTTAGGATAAGACTAATAAACTTAACAATATATTTTTATATTATTATTTTAAAGCACAATATTGACTTAAAACTATCAAAAAAAATTTGTGTTGAGTGTCTTTGCCACCATCAAAAACGCAATTCCATTTCTTTGTTTACTTTTTACCAACGCATTTTGACGTAATTTCGTAATTTTACATAAAACAAATGAAAATGATAAGATATATAAAACAGTTTTAGTTGTTTGTTTGCCGAATATATTAGTTGATGAAGAATAATTTAAAAACATTTTTTAAATAAATTAAAAATTTTTAAAAAATTAGAAAACATTGTACGTCTAGTGCGCGGATTTGTTGTTATTCATGCAGCTGTAAAACGTAAACCATAGAATAGAGAAAAAGAAAGACAAAAACACAAAATATAGAAATAGAAATAATGGGAAGGAACAATAGAGAAGTTACAAAAATTACAATTTTTAGTTTTTAAACTACAGGTACATAAAACTAAAATTTAAAATTTATTTTATCATAAAGGATTGATTGTTATTAATATGTTATTAAGGTTTTTTTTTTTCTAACAAATAAAAAAAATATTTTAATTAAAAACTACTTATGATTACAAAAAGCTGTGACATATTTTAATAAAAAAAAATATTAATGCCCGTATTCATAAAAATTAAAATTGGTTTATAGATTGTGTATTTGACATATGTATTTCTATGGAGTAATTGTCAAATAAGTAATTAATAAAACTATTTTATTTTTTATGAATACGAGCATTAATATTTAGTTTTTTTTTTTAATTTTTGATTAATATATTACAAATTACAAAAGATGAAATTAAATTAAATTTGTAAAAAAATTTGTCATTTATTAAACCAGTTTCAAATTAAGAAACGCTTTATAGACGTGCTATAAAAAAACTATCACACAAATTTTACTTCAAAGTCGCCTTATTCATAAAAGTTATACTGCTGTATTCATAAAAATATTAAAGGTTTATAAAGAGCTTATTAGAAAAATATCTATGCAATACCTGTCATATAAGTTCTTTATAAACGTTTAACATTTTTTATGAATACAGCACATATTTTTGTTTTTATAAAGTATAACTCAAAAATAGTTTTTATGAATAAGACTTCAAATTTTTGATTAATCGAAACTCTTTATAGTTTAATGAATTATGTGTTAAATAATTTAAATAACTACTGATTTATTTTATTAAAATTGTTTGTATACACAAAAGCCGTACATTTACTATACAAATTTATAATTTATTTTTTTTGTTTTTTTTTTTGTTTTTAATTTCAAGAGACATGCATTTTCTTTGAAATAAATTTTTAATAAATAGTGAGTTTTTATTAATTTTCTCATTTTTATATAACATTTTAATATTCAAACTTTTAAATGTGAGTTGTAAGCGTTTGTTAACATACGAGTACATTCATAAATAAATTTTTCTACTGCATTGATTGTGTGTGTGTATGAGTTAGATATAAGAAGGTATGATTGACAGATTTAGATTGTCAAAATTAATGCGATTAAAAAAATATATAAGTATTCATATTAAGGTAAAATAACTACATATGAGTTGCTGTCAGTGTCAAAATGTATCATAATACTAGATAACTACATATGAGTTGCTGTCAGTGTCAAAATGTATCATAATGACAAATAAGGGAAAGTTTGCAAGTGAGTCTTATTTTTTATATGTAAAATAATTATTCTTTATACATTCTAGTAGATCGCAATCTTAATTTTAAAAAGAAGGAAATAAATGAAATTTTATTATAATCAAAGATGTCACATATGGCGATTTCTTGCCAAAAATGACAGTTTATAAAGTAGTTGCCAATTTCTTGGGATATTAATTTGGAAATATGTATATAATTTTGTTTTTATTCCCGAATTTTTTTTCTGAAAACCCAAACTTTCATACCCACATATGTTTTTAAACTAATTGATAGGATGTGAAGTTGGTGTTCTCAACGAAATAATTATTGCGACCGTATTAAAATAGTATTTTTAAGTATTTCTATATGAACTTAGTTATTACAAGTTTTTAAAATAAAAATACCAATTCATATACACCTGCATACGGAATCATACCACAAACGTTTTCTCTCATTATTCTTCTTATTTCGTAGTCGCCGTAGTCTAGTGGTTAGTATGTTGGCTTACTAGACAAAAGCTCCCTAGGTCTGACATCTTGAAAGAAAGAAATATGAAAAAATATTTCTTTACTACTTAGCAGTCTTCTGGCAAAAGTACTGAAGTAACTGATTGCCATGAACAATCTTCGAAGTCGACGTTAAACACAATATGGGTGCAGCGAGAATCTAGGCCGTAACTCTGAAACAGGGTTTTAATGGCCAATTTTGTATTTTTTTTTATTTAAGACCAATACTCAGGGGTAAGTAAAGCCCTACTAAATGCAGTGCATTGTATTGGAATGTTGAAAATATATAGAAATAGATAGATGTGAAGATGTTAAGCGCCTTATGTTAATGCTGTCAATTTGATCACTCAAAGGACAGTGTTTTACCTTCACCTTTGAATGATCAACAGCAATTGCCCCATCAGGATGTTGAATGTAAGTGGTGAGCATCTTTTTATGTAGATTAGCTTTTATCTTTCCAGAAGGTGGGGCTGTACCCCTGATAATCCGTTTCTTGGTGGAATAGACAGGAAATGTCAGGGAGCGGTTTCATGAAGATAGTCTTCTTGGAGGTGGGTGGAAACTCTTATTTTTTAAATTATAATTTAGAAAAACTGCAAATTTATTTTTTAATTTTTTTCTCCTTCGCTGGTATTTTAACCTCGGTCGTTTCTGTGCACGGGCTCTAACCACTATGCCACGACCCCCCCAAGTTAGTTAAACACAACAGCGTCACCGTTTGTCTTTAAAATCTCTTTCGCTTAATGATACATCAAACTTCCTTTTCTATGTTCTATATGGCTTGGTAATGCCTATTTCGTCTTGAAGTATGTTCACATTAGGCAATTATTTGACGAAAAAAGCATAATCAAAAAAATTTGTTTGTTTTATTTTTTCCTTCAACTTTAACTAGTTTAAAATTTTATTCATATTTCTGGTTATCTGCTCTTTTTTTTAAACCCTTTTAGGAAACATTTATATGAATCGAAATTTGTATATGAAATGTATCAATAAAATAGTTGCTAATGTGAAGCCCTCCAATAGATTTTAGATAAAAGTTGTAACAATCAACAATTATTTTTTTGCGACAGTAATTTTTTAATGTAGAAATTGTTTTGATTAATTAATTTCGATTGCATATGTATATTTAAAATAAATAAAAAAAAGGATAAGAAGCATAGTGTAAATAGTAAAGTATTAAAGCATTTAGATCACATACATACAAATATAGATAAGTTTTGTTTAACTACATACAACGTATAAGCATAATAATGAGGGGATTAAGATATATTTCATGACAACAATATATACTAATTAATGCTATTTAATAGGGATTATAATCATAACAACAGTATTAATAGTAATAGTAAAAATTTGTAATAATAATAATGATGTTTGCTAATGTGGAATAAATGATGATTTGCTGTTTTTTTTTTGGTTGGTTAATAGATAATTTAATGGCTAATAAAAGTCTAGTTGCTGGACTTATGTTATTGTTATAGAAAATTTTTGGTTTTTTTAATTATTATGTGATGGACTTTCGGTGAGACGGTGCTTGGCACGTGCTTTACTGTGTGATGCACGACGGAGAGAGCTTACACTGCCGCCGAATTCATGATCTAATGATTCCGATGAGAAAGCTACAGTTATCGAATACAAATAACCGAAAAACAAAAACAAAAGAGTATACAAAAAAAAAAAAAAAGAGATACAAAATATGTAAAACAAATTACCATAAAATTCATAATCTAAAGGTTAAATATGAAATAATTCTCAATAAGTTTAGACAGAATTTTCATCATATACACAAGTACACGTACATACATATGTTACATACATATGTATGTATGTATGACGGATGGATATGTACTAAGTTTATATGCTATCAAATGCTAATGATTAAGGAAAAGGTAGGGTTACTAGGCAAGTGAACTTATAACAAATGATAATGTTAATGCACTAGGGGGAAGAAATGCTTTAATTAAGGGAATATTTTCCTTCACATTAATTCTGTTATTTGATTTTTTTTTATTTTTGTGTATATAAAAAAACTACTCTTAAAATTCAAACAAGAAAAGTAATAAAAAAAGCATAAACCAAAAACATTTTTTTTTCTTTTTTTGTTTTGTTTTACTACACTAAAAATTCTTTGGTATTAACCTTTATCAGTGGGTGAGCCCAATGTCAAACTGCTAAGACTGGAACTTAAGTTGTAGGGTCGTACTAAAGGAACAATAGGTGTCTGTTGCTCATCACCCGGCAAACAGGTCTCTACCATGGCCTCCAAACAGTTGACAAACAATTCGGAGGATTCACCCATAACATTGTATTTTGTAAAGGGTCCGGCAAAACGCCATAAACCGCCAAAGCCACAACTTTGTAGAAAATGCAATTGCTGTTGTGATGGATCTTCACTGGCCAACATATTTTGTATAATATTTTGTACTGAATTCAGGACAACTTGATCATGAGACACGGATAAGATATTATTGATTTTTTGGTCCAATAAAGAATGTCTAAAACAAAAAAATAAATAAAAAAACACACACACAAATTTAGTTTTGTTTAAATAGTTTTACTCGTGGACGGGTTACTTACATTACTGGAAAAACTTTGGGAAATACCACAGATCCTTCAGCTAAATATTGATACAATATACGTGTTTCATTTTCATCGGAGGTATATTTTACTAAAGTAGCCAATACAGTTAAAACTAAAGCCTGTATTGACAAATCAGGTAAAACTTCAGGATCCAAAAGAACATTTGATTCGTTGGATACAGAGGTACGTGAACCGCGTTCCTAATAACAACAAAAAATGCTTATTTTATTTAAAATTTCCTTTTATTATAATACAAAATTATCACACTACATGAGTATCATCTACAAAATTTGTTTTAAAATTTAATTTGTTAAATAAAAAAAGAGAAAAAAAAACAATTATTCAGTTCACATTGTATAGTGTTTGATTAAAAGGTAGTGCTCTTTAATAAAATCTTAATTTTAAATATTTGTGCTACATTTTACATAAATTTGGTGAAATATTAAAGTGTAATTGTGGGTATTTTTATGTTATTGCTATAAATTTCTAAATTATTTGGATTATTTTTTTTTTTTTTTTTTGTTTTTTGTTATATGAATTCAACACTCTGCGTAAACGAAATTTAATTCGTATTTTGGTTTTTCAAAAAGCAAAAAACGAAACAACGTTCGTTTTATTAATTATTTAATTTCGATTTTTTTTTATTTCAGAGAACCAAAATATGAATTAAATGCCGTTGCCACACGAAATTGTTCTCTGTAGCATGGCTGTATTTCTATTATTTCTTTCTACATTTTTTTATATTCTTAACCACTTAACAATAAATAATTATTATTTACTGTAAGTATCTCTAAAGATATTTTAAAAAGTAAGTCTATAGACTAAAAAACATTTTAATCAGGGGGCAAATTACGGCATTCGATATCGAACGAAATTTATATGAAAATTGCTTTTAAATTGTATGAAATTTCGCTCGAATGTCGTAAGTTGCCCCCAGGTCTGTTGTAGATTCTAACCCTTATCACATGAATTAACAATCGTTCTAGAAAATTATTTAAAATTGATTTTATCTTTTGCAACTATTAAATAGCAGTCTAGAATTTATTCTTCTTAAACCATTTAAAATTAGTAATATGTCAACTACAATTCGAAAACTATTTTTTGTTTTAATTTATTTAATAAATTAATAATTTTTTGACGAGTCTCTTAAGCAGAGACGAAATGGCCATAGAGACATACTTATCCCCAAAAGCATACATTTCAAATTATATTAATTTTCAAAATTTTTTAAATATCTATTAAAACTTTCCTGCTTATTTGTATAGTCTGTGTCTATTTGTTTCAATTAAAAAAAAAATTTAAAGAAATGTGTATTTAAAACTTAATTTGCAGACACGCCTTATAACGCCCCTACCAATGTTAGGAAAATAGATCATTGGAAGGAGGAAGTGTTTATGGGCATTTGATTAGATCACATTTATATCATACGAGTAAAGGTAGAATTACACAATGGATATAATTTACAATGAAAGTCAATTGTTTCACTGTCAACGCATCTAGAAGTTAAAATTTTTTTAACTTCTATACGTTAGATGCAATGCCAATTTCGACAATTACTTGTTTTATGAAAATTCCTCATTTTAACTTTTTTAACAAATGTGCAAAATATACAATTGGCGCAACTCATTTTATGTACTTCTAGCTTAATTGGCAGGGCTATGTCACCCCCATTAAAAGTAAATATTATTTTGTCTATCCAGTATGTAATGAAAAACGAAGAAGTTGGGATCTTCCAACGAAACGGATTAAAAATAATTAAAATAATAATTTGTTTAATTTAATTTTGGTGACCTAAAAAGCCCAGTTTTTTTATAAAATATTATAAACACAGAATATATAAAATATATGTATATACAAAGGTCAATATTAATTGTGAAAACTGAATGCGAAAAACGATTTCGTTCGAAATTGAAATCGTTTTGTACTTTCAAAGTTATATAAAACTTATCAGTTTTAATTATTTTAACATTTTTAATAATCAAGCAAGTAATGGCAGTAGTCATTAAGGTGATGATTAAAAACCGAATTCCAAATCCTCTCAGAAACTTGAAATTTCAATCGATTACAATTTACTTCGAAATCGATTTCCACTACATACCATTATATCTTTAAATTTAGTCCAAATAGCTTCATAGTCAATAGAAATCACTTTCGGATAATTGGACATATTAAATGTTGAGTTTTATATGTATTTCGAAATTGGATAAAGCAAAAATGCAAAAATTTGGTCTAAATGTCTTTTTGTTGTTGTCAGATTCAATTTTCAATTCGAATATCTTTCATTCTCCTAGAGTTTTATAAATTAATAGTAATAATTTCTGTTTGTTAGATTAATTATGATGTTACATAACAATACACTGCTGTGATTAAAAATAACAACAAAAGCAATGCTTTTTTAAAAGTTTTTTGCCTCTGTAAAAGTTTTTTCGATATAACTTGGGGTTTTGTGATTTCCTAGAACGATATACTTTTATAATTTCTTTTTTAAATGTTGTGCAAAAAATAATCCCATTTCTAAAGCAAACATATTTTTTTGTTATTTTATTAATAAAAAAAATCTATGTAAGTACTAAGTTATAAGCCTTATGCGAAGCAAAAAGTTAGCAGCTCGTTGGCACTGAGAATAGAATAAACTTAATAGAAATCAACTCTGAAAATAGTGATGTAAAGTTGTGTACTTTTAATAACAATCCTATGGGGTTACTTTGTATTCCGATTCGAATCGAAAATGCTTTCGAAAGAAATTTCCCATTCGAAAAATCAATAATAATAAATCCTAAATTTTTTTCGAAAATTCGTAAATTTTTGCGAATTCCTAAGATTTTCGAATCGAAATACAAAGTAATCCCGCTGATTTTTACATTTTTCCATAAAAAGAAATTTGTTTTGTACTGAATTCATAAATGCAGTTTGCAATGCAACATAATCATATTAAACATACTTTTGGTAATGACGCAAGTTCATTAATGCATGAAAATACTTTTTAATGAGCAACAAGTGTTAAATTTGTGTGTGTTCATTATATTTTTAGCAGGAATCCTTTTTTTTATTTGTAGAATTTCTTATTTTAATGTGTATATACATATGACAGTTTTGCAAAAGTTTACAGTTGTAATGTTTTTTAAGGTTAAAAGTTGTCTCAAGAAACAAAACTTTTGCATGTTCATAATAATACTGAAATGTCATTGCATTATTTGCCCAATTTCTGTGCAGTGTTGCATTGCAAACTGCATTTATCAAGTCAGCCATTATAAAAATAAAAAGATAACAAATAATTAATGAAAATAAAAAAATAAACATTAAAAAATTCAGTAAATTTAAGAAAGAACAAATGGTTAATATAACGTTCTTTGTAATATTTTATTTTTTGTGCTTGATGGCTTTGAATTACTTTGACTGCTATAAATAAATAAATGGTTAAAATATTGTAAGCAACACTTTTGCAGTGAATTGACAGAAGTTTGAAAAGTGTTTTAAGACTAAAATCTATGCCAATGAGTTGCTAACTTTTTCTTATGCATAAGGCTATAAAAGTGTTTAAATTCTTAATAGTGCTATAATACGATTTATATTAAATTAATATTTATCGTGGTTTTTGCATACATCGGTATATTACGAGTATTTTAATAATAAAAATAATAATAAAACGTGTAGAGGTGTATAGTGAGTGGTGGTGTAATTTGAAAACTATAATTTTTGAATATTTACTAACACTTAATTATATTATTGATTTGATTAGAGTGCAAATTAAAATAAAAATAGCAAATTAAGAAATAAAAATAAATTTTAGGACTTATAAAGAAAAAAATAAAAGAAAAAATAAAATTAAGCAATACCTGACGTTCTTCGATTCCACTAGCGTTATTTGGATCTTTGGTGGTGGGTACCGAAAAGGAGCGCTGAGTTTTAAATAAAACTCGAGCATTCTTCAGTTAACAAAAATTTTGGTTTTTTTTTTTTGTTAAATGTTTCGAATTTGTTTTTTATTTATATTTTTTTTTTCGTTTGCGAATATTTCGTGATTTGCGAAATAATTGTGTTGCGCATTTCAAGAAATTTTTTTCAACAGTTTTTGTAGATTTGTAACGAACATAAAACAATGAGAGAGTTATTGTTTTTCATATTGAGCATGCAATTAAATAAAAAAAAAGAAAATACAGGCGTATGAACAATAATTAATCGAAATTAAAATGTAAGGGAATGAAGAAAGACAGAAAGAATGAAAGAAAGAAAGAAAATTATGTAAATGGAAAAAAGTTGAATTGGTTTTTGTAAAGGGAATATCAACAAAAAGTTACAGGCACCAATAAGAGCAGGCATATTATTGTATATGTTATGTAGTATGTACGAGAAAATGAAGTTTCAGTTTTATTGAATTAAAATTTAAATAAAAAAAGAAAGAAATGGAAAATTTAAAAGTTTATTAAGTATATAAATACTGTTTAATGTATGTATACAGTAAATAGAGATAGAGAGAGACATACATATATAAATATAAATAAATATATTAGTAGTAAGCACTCTTTGTTTTCAAACGCCCTTGCAAGTCTTGCAAAAGTAGCAAACTACGTAGCTACGGTTATTTCTTTACAAAGCTTGCAAGGCCATTTGCAACCAAAAGTGATTACCGCTCTTGTTTAAGGTATACATAGGAATATATAGAACAGATTTAAAAAGAAAATCTGTTCAAAATATCAAAAAACAATTGAATACAAATACATTTAAATATTTAAATAGTAAATACCAACTTCAAAGAAGCTAAGAAGATTTGATTTTTAAAAATATACATTTTGAATACGTTTTTTCTTTTCTTTTCAACTTGTTCAACTTCATATTCATTCATTTAAAAAAATAATACCTACCGGTTGTACAGGTACTTTATGATGACGCGCGAAATTAAGTGCCGATTGATCTAAAATATCCCAAGATTTTTGTCTTCTCGATAAAGCCATGCCAAATTGCTGCAATTAATTGTAAAGAAAACATTGTTAATTTATTAATTCAATATAATTCTGTTTTCTTGTGAAGCTACATTTTGAGTGCCATTTGTTGCTGTTGCTGCTGCTGCTGTTGTTTCACCATTTTCTTGTGTTGTACTCAATTCTACTGGCCACTTGGGTAGAGCATGTTTGACATGACAACGTGATCTTACTTCTTCAGATACTGCCACCAGGGCAGTCAAATAGGCTACACTATCTGGTGTGACCTCAAATTTATCACGCCTTACGGGTTTGGCTATAATACCCAAAAGCATGGTTAAAATACGGGCGGTACGTGATACCGTTGTAGGTGTCGAATGACGAAAGCCCTGTAATAATTTGATGTTTAAAAAGTTACTTAAATACGAGTATCATGAAATAATTAATCATTTACTTTGATTAAATGCCCTACAAGAGCAAAATGAAAATTGCTGCGAAATGAGAGACCAACAGCATGATCCAATTGTTTAAAATGCCATTCCAATTTTTCACGTGTACTCATCATAACATCGGCTATATTGGCATTATCAAAACAACCCTGAGATTTTAGAGTATGTAGATTTTGTTCCAGCAAGGCTAAACCAGCTCCATACAAATTGCCTTCGTCCAATTGTAAAACGGATATGGCCACCCAGAACAAATTACGATGTATAGGAGATTCCTTTAAAATAATAATAAAAGAAAAGACAAATTATTAGCAAACTTATAAAATAATTTAATTGACCCTTTTCGCTGTATAAAAACTTCTTTACCGGTCTTAGCAAGGGTTGTATGCGTGTTAAACACATAACAATGGCTTCGATGAGTATGATATCATTAAACGATTCTACAGCTTTAACTAAAATTCTCAATAACTGCTTAACTTCTTGGTCCGTAACTGATTTACTTATACAGCCAAACACAATTAACGCTCTTGGCTGTAAAGCTGGATTGTAGCAAAAAGCAAAACTGCGTGCCAATGAATTCCAAGTCTGTAACCACTGACAGTCGGGTACATCACGCATACATGATTCCATTATTTCCAACAGAGCATCTGTTATTACCTCCAAGGACGGCAAAGATAAACGTTCGCGATCGGCTGGCAAAGGCTGTGATACACGCTCATTACCCAGCCACTTGTCAGGCGGGTGACGACAACTTGAACGGAAAGCAGTAACAGCTGCCGATTTTACTTTACTTATGCCAAAGAGTAAATAAAATTTGGGCAAAGAGAATTCATCCAGTGATAATCGTAAAACACGCTGGGCTTCTTCAGAGAATATGGGTTTGGTGCAGGTACATAAAGAATGAATAATATTAATGACTAAGCCATGGGTTGAGGCTCGCATGGATAAACTCCCAGAGCACACCAGAAACGTTATTGTATGAAACAGATATGGCAGATGGGTGGCCACATCCAGGCAATTATTAAAAGACAACATAAGCAAGTAGCGTCCCAATATGGCAATATCATCCCACATGACATGTTGTTCCAGAAAAGGTGTCGGATTTGTGCAAGTCTTGTCCATAACGCGACACATGCGTGTAATAACCTTTTTCGATACCAATTGCACATTGGCTGAAGCCAATGCAACTGCCGTATCCGCCATTATTTCCACTTGCGGTGAACCTAAGCCATATATAATTGATTTGTGCAGAAAATTATCCAATACCATATCTATTAATTCTGGTATCTGTCCAATGGAACCCCAAATCTTAGCCTGTACGGAGGGATACATTTCCTTTTGTTCGATTGTTAGACATATAAGTTTATCAATGATCTGTGACACTTTAAGCTTTTTGGCATCATCATTTGATTTACAAAATTTCACTAAATTCTTAAGCCAGGGTGTCATGTATTCTAAACATAAATGTTTCAATTCGATGGTACTACGTTGGAAGCCCTGTATACATTCCTCTAAAAATTCCAAAGTCAAATGAGGCTCATTCGTAGCCAATTTTTCGCTGACCGATTTAATAAATATGGTATTATTGGAGGGTATGCATAAACCCTGTGTTTCCAATAGTTGGCCCTCAATTTTCAAATCAAATGTAGCTGTTAGAGCGCACAAAAGATTATAAGCTGCTGTACGTAAATTAGGATCGGCAGAACCTAAATTAAGCAAAGCCTGATTTAATAAAGTGCCGGGTACATCTTTGGGTCTAATCTTTTGATGTACAGTTACCGAATCCGGTTGACTTAACTCCCAGCGATTTCGTATATGTATAATGGCTTGCACAATATTATCACAATCGTTGTGTATGAAACTCAATTGGCCACTTTCATTAGCAATGGACAGCATGAATTGGTTATCATCAACCAGACATACTTCCTCAATTTCCGAGGCATAATAAACATCATTTAAAAGTACAGAATGAGCCAAAACTTTGGTCTTTTCGGCCGAAGTTATTTGTAAAGCGGTTGGTCCTACTTTTATGGCAACTTTTGTATCTTTATGGCTTAGTTTTAAAGCATTATTAAACACTTTCAAATCTTCGTCCAGAGATAAAGTAGCTCCAGGTAATTTTTGTTGATCAGGTTCAATGTAATCATTCAATTTATTGGGTGAATCTAAAAATACTAATTTACGATTACCCTGCACAAGAAACAAAAGAAGTATAATTAGTACAATAGCCAAAAGTGAATTATTGTAATTTCTTATTAATGTACCTTAAGTGGAGCCAATATGCGATCATGAAATTTGGTATATTCCCTAACCCAAGAGTTACAATTGTATATATAAACAGCATGAACATTTTCGTAGGCCACAGCTGGCAAAACATAAAACCATTTCTGTAGGAACTCTGTACGGAATCTATTGTCCGAGTTAACGTGTGTAAAATCAATAACAACCTCAAAAGTGGAATGACAAAATGGTTTTAAAGTTAAAAACACATGATACATTAATATATCGCCATTAGTATCACCAATTCTGTTAAAGAGATAAATAAATTAAAGAATAAAGATTTCTAAGTTTAGTATAGTAAACAGGGGCCAAATTGTTGAAATCGAATAAAATTTCTAATTGCTTTAATTTTTAAAATTTTACAAGTTTTTTTAAATATTTTACTGCATACGTTTTTCGATTTTTAACCCAACTTTTTTAGCTTTTAAAACTTGAAACGAATAGGCGCCATTAACAGCCGAACATACTCGATTATTATTCGATACAAAAGTTTGTACGCTCACGACTAGGACAATTTGGCCTCCGATTTTTTAACTCACTTGTATCTACGCGCAATATAATAAAATACTGGGTGACCCGATTTACTAGTACCAGCCTGATAAAATATATTCATGGCTTTTAAAGCTTTAAATTCCTCCTTTTCATGCATTTGAAGTTTGACCATGAGTTCTTCGAAATTCGTAGAAGTCATATCTATAGAACTCCAGCGTGGATAGGAAGAAAACATCATGCTGCAAAGGCAGAGGGCAAATTAAAATCTACTTCTACTTCTGTGCAAAATGAACTTACTGCGAATCTACAGGTTTATGTTCTGGTGGTCCCAAATAAGCCAACAAAGTGGCCATTTTATCAAAAGGTCGGCGACCCACAGCTTTGTGATCTCGACTGCTAGATAAGTAATCTCCTATTTTTTCCTGATGCGTCCACAATAAACGATGCAAAGCCAAGACATTGGCATCCGATATAAAACTCATGCTATGCGAAGTTTGATCTACTGTTTCACAATCCGAGGCTATCTGTATAAAGAAACGACGACCAGCTTCGAAATGCTCTTTTAAAAAGTCATTAAAACACAGCATGTGCTGTTCCTTGGAGAATTCAACATGATTAGCAATATTTTGTAGAATTTTTGACATTAACATTAGGCCACGCTTAACAGAGCTGGGCACTTGTTTGCCCACAATACCCAGCTCTTGGGGAGACACTACAAACAAACAAAACAAACATTGAAAAAAACTTTTATATAGGGTGTTTTTTATTGAGGTATAGAACTTTAAGTTGACATCACTTTTTTAACTGGCGGCCATTTTGTCAGCTATCAAGTGATTAATATTTAGTTTGGTTTGCCATTTCATCATGAACAGGTTGACAAAAGAACAACGCTTGCAAATCGTGCAAATTTATTTCGAAAATAATGGTTCAGTTCGCGAAGTTTACCGCAAGCTCCGTCCATTTTATGGTCGACATAATCGTCCATCAGAGCAATTAATTCGGTTAACCATGGATGGTTTTCGCACTACGTTTACTCTATGTGATAATACGCATCCGCAGAGACGTCGAACAGTGCGCACCGAAGAAACAATTGCCGCTGTAGAGCAATATGTTGAAGAGAACCCGAATGAATCGATTCGCCACCGTGCACAGCAATTGGAGCTTTGTCCATCAACTTTATGGAAGATTTTGCGCAAAGATCTTGGCTTGCGACCTTACAAGATCCAGCTTGTGCAAGAATTAAAGCCGCGAGACCATGCAATGCGTCGTGATTTTGGTGTATGGCCCGAAAATGGGATTGATCTCGATGCTGATTTTCATCGCAAAATTTTGTTCAGTGATGAGGCTCATTTTTGGTTGAATGGCTACGTCAACAAGCAAAATTGCCGCATTTGGAGTGAAGAGAATCCACATGAGACCCTTGAGACGCCATTACATCCACAAAAACTGACTGTTTGGTGTGCTCTATGGGCTGGTGGAGTCATTGGGCCATACTTCTTCCGAAATAATTCTGGAGAGTCAGTTACCGTTAATGGAGACCGGTATAGAGCCATGATAACCGACTATTTTGTTCCCGAATTGGATGGCATGAATGTGGATGAGTTGTGGTTCCAACAAGACGGCGCTACATGCCACACAGCGCACGTCACAATCGATTTATTGAAGGAAACATTCGATGAGCGCATAATTTCGCGGAATGGACCTGTCAATTGGCCACCAAGATCGTGTGATTTGACACCATTGGATTATTTTCTTTGGGGATATGTGAAGTCGCTCGTCTACGCCAACAAACCAGAAACGTTAGGGGACTTGGAAGCCAACATTCGTGGCGTTATTGCCAACATACGGCCCCATATGCTCGAAAAAGTGGTTGAAAATTGGACCTGTAGAATTGGCTTTATTCGAGCTAGCCGCGGCGGCGACATGCCCGAAATCATATTTAAACATTAATGGCATAAAATTATCCTTCCAATAAAGCCAAATTGATGGACATTAAAACGATTTTCTTGTGTTTTATTTCAATTCGAAGTTCTATACCTCTAAAAAAAACACCCTGTATTTTGCTTTGCGTATGCCACTAAAAACCTACCTATAGCGGGATTAATAAAACGTAGAAATATAACAGTGCCCACAGCTCCGATATTATTTTGTAAGAGATTTGGAAAACGTTTACTCAATACCTGATATAAGCAATGACACATGGAACGTAATTGAGGTGGAAAGCGATCAGCGGAATTAATAATGGCATCGAATACTTTTTTAGTTAAGGCTATAAGATTGCGACGATTAACATCTAAATCATCGCCTGGCTCCAATCTAAAATAAAATAAGGGTTTTACTTTCATTGAAAGGGCAATGACTTTATAAAGCATTTTAATTATTACCTGGCAGGATCTACTTCAAAACAGGTATTGGGATTATCCAGTAAAGGTCTGATTAAGGGTTCCAAAAGCAATTGTAAATAGGCTGAACCATATATTTTGAAACAAAAAGCCATAATTTTACTACCCAAAGAATTGCCTCTAAACAAAGTCTGCATGCAATCGGAAACTTCAACTTCACGATAAAACATATTCCATAATAGAGGTGACAGTAAATGTTTGGCATCGAACAGAGTTACCAAAACTCTGGCCAATTCATCCATTTGAGAGGTTGTTACCACATTGGCCAATGCCATGGCTATGGGTAGTTCACCCTTGTCGCTAATCATTGTGACCAGTTGTACCAACTGTTCGAAGCGATCCGCTAATACAGTTTCAGCCAAAGTATCAAATTCAGTACCCTGTTGTAAAATTTGTGTTAAGACTTCCATAAAAGCGGCTCGTGTCTGTAAATCAGGATTGTAGCCCAAATCTATGGAATGCATAAGACCTGAATCGATATTGGCACCCAAAAGATTCGACATGGCTTGTATGGTGGCATTGCGTAAAGCGGTTAATTTGCCAGCTGCTAAACGTGGTCTAGGCGGCAATAGAGGTGGATTATTTAAATCCTTCTCAGGCTCTGAGCTCTCTATGCAATCGCTTAGTAAATTCATAAATAAAGTGAAATATCTGAAAGTGAAGGGAAAAACCCGATTTAAAAACAATGTTCTTCGGAAATGAACGCAAAAACCTATATATTACTTAAGAAATAGAGCACTTTTGGCATCCATCAAATCACCACGATCAGATTCTTCGGGTTGCAATGGCAAACCTCTTAATAAAGCCGCTACAGCCTCCATGCAAGCCTGGTCTAAGTCCCTAAATATAAGCAAAGTGCTAAAAGGAAAGAAAAGCAAATACATAAAATAGTTTATAGAAAAAACTCAATTCACACTCGTTTTACTTGGTTATAACTGCCGGATCTGTTGAACTTTGTTGTGCCACTTGATGTGAAGTGCCCATTACCCAATCCGATAGATATTCTACCAATTTATTACGAAATTTCATTTCTTGACGAAAAGCCAAATCATCTCTACGTTTCATCATTACCTCTACCAATTGGCATAGTTTAGTTTTAATTCTAATCGCATAGAAAGTCATATCTAAATGCCGCACATAACGCACTATACCCAACATCATGCCTTCTATGCTAGTAACACCTAAATTCTCGGATGTTGAGGGTTGCTCATTATTGGGATCTTTATTGGGTTTGGGATCTAAAATCGATTTCATTATATAGATAATGTGCTCTATGAATTGGGTATTGATATCGGTAACATTGACTTGACCATGTTGATCAAAGAATTTCTCTACTATGGCACGTATTTGATCGAATAAAATGGGATACAAATAAGTGGACATTTCCTCGCCCACCAATTCTTTAACATTTTTCTGTATATTTAAGCCTATCTTTTCATTGCTGCACACTAATAAACGCAAAAGTTGGCCTATAAATCTGAAAGAATGAAATTAACTTACAACCCTTAAAACACCAATAAATTTGCTAATTCTACTTACTGTGTGACCGGACAATATTGTACTTCCTGTTGGGGACCCTGAGGTATAGCTGCCAATGAAACTGAGTTGGGATTTAGAGAACCCCTACCCGAACTCGAAGAACTTGAAAGAGAATGTAAGGAATTTTGTGCTAACGAACTTATGGACCCCTGATTTATGGGATGCACATGAGCAGCTGGCAAAGGCTGTTGAAATGAACCGAAACTTTGAGAATATTGATGAAAAGGACCATGATTTGATAAACTGTGTGGAGTATGAGTGGAAGCCTGAGCGGCTACCACTTGTTGGCGTCGTTTTATTAGACAAACACCACCCAAGGCTAAAAGAAACCAAGTCATATTAGCCCATTCGGTAATTTGTTCCTCAATATCGTGTTCAGAACTTTGATGGCTGGCACGGCGTTTGCCCACGCCACGATGAAAAAGTTCAGCCTGTCCATCTTCTGTTTTACACTTGGGATAGGTTTGTAACATTTTGCTCATAATTTCCCAATTTCTATAAATCAAAAGAAAATGAATTGAAACTGTTTGAAAAGAAAATTTAAATTTACCTAAAAGTTTCCTCCCAAGCTGGTTGAACACCATGTATGCAGTGTTCGATTTTTCTTAACAATTGCATAATGCGTTTTTGTAAATGTAAACGATTCAAAACATTGCCATGACTGGTATCATAAAAGCATATGCGTGAGTCGGTCGCAGCTGCACAAAGAAATGGGTTTTTAAAAAAATTTTATTTTATTTCTCATTCAAACTCACCTGTGGATAATTGAGCCAATTCTTGATAAATCATATAGTTGGGCACCAGCATGGAAACAGTCAATTCATCTGAACCACAACATATTTCGGCTTCTTCACACAACAAACCAAAACACGATAAAGAAGTAAGTACTGCATCCAAATCAACTGACCATAAATACATAAAGAATACCACTTCCAATTTAATGTGAGCCTGTTTACATATTGCTATCTGGCTGCCCACATGAGCATAATCCTTATGACGTTGCAAGAATGTATTGCGACATATTAATATTTCACGCAGCCATTTTAAAACATCCGTATAATTGGCAATTTGATGTTGTATGAGTTTCTGTGATATCGAGAACAAAACCTGAGAACTAACATCCCAAAATGTATTGATAGGTGCCTCAGGATTCCAAACTTCAATTTTTTCTGGAGCATGCAAAGCCAATAAGGCTTCCATAGCTTCTTGAGCCACATCTGGCATGGACGGTTGGTGTACCAAACTAACAAGACCATTAATTAACTCTAGGGTAGAACTTTGCACCTCATGGGCTACTTTACCCTGAGTATTAAGCAATAAAGTAGGATCGGCATGTATTAAGCGCACCAAGAGCAATAGTAACATTTTATGCGCCGGTCCTTCTTCTGAACGGGCTAAACCTTTTTGGGTGTCTTTAGTTTTCAAAGTCAATGAAGTAATCATTCTTAAAGGGGTATGCGCAATATAACCTTGTGTAGCCTTATTAAGAGTATCAGTAAATAGAGCTCTTAACTCAGCTGAACGATAATGTACCACATCGGTTTGAGGCCACCAGGGCAAGCGTGGTTGATTTACAATACGAAAAGGATTTTTACTTTGCAAACGAAAATCCACATAAATGTGAGCCAACCTTTAAAATATGACACAAAAGCAAAGCCAATTACACATACGTACGTACATAAATTTATAATATTGTTGTGAGATTTACCTTAACAAAGAGCACACTATTACAAAATGATAGGCTTGTGGTGAATTTAAATTTAAACACACCTTTAATGCCTCTATATTATGAGGATTAATACGAAAGCATGATACCCAACAGTCGATCATGAGTTCAATGTCTGCAAAATTGTAACCCTGTCCACGAGAAAAGGGTTTCACGGGATTAAAAAGTAAAGCTTTGATGTCGTTGATTATATATTGGACCAGTTTAAAAATCACATTGTTTGAATCGTTGATATTTACATAAGTAGCTGCCTTACATAGTTTAACACAGGCTATAGCTGCCGATTCTGTTACCAGTTTTGACGGTGAATGGGGACCTAAACCCCTCTTAACGCTTTCTATAAATTGTTTAGCTGAAAAATCTTTATCACGTGGTTGAGTTTTTGAGGTGGTTTTATCTTTTTCCTTTTCGCCCTGTTGTAATTCATTGACGGTGGCTTCCAAGCAGACCTACACATTTATAAGAAAATTGTTTACATTTCCATAATGGATAATATTCATACTTTTCTTTACCACTAACATTGTCTAAACACACACATAGGAATAAAAAAAAATCAATATTAACTTACTGGATTCAAGATAAGCAATAACATTTGCAGAGGCCATACAGTAGTTTTACTTTTTTTATTCTCCGCCTTATAGGCTTCTACAAAATCCAATAAAGGTTCCCAACAGCTTTTAAAATAAAATTATAAATATTATAAATAAAACGCAATAGCTTTTTTCTATATATGTACATACAGGGCAAATTCATTACAAGGTGTAGGCTATTTTACAATACAGTTTGACAGCTTTAACCAGCAGCAAACGACTAGACAGCTAATTGGCTAACCGCACCTTATAATCAATTCACCCCGTATGTACGTATGTATGTATATGTATATAAAAACTTACGTTGATATGTCACGATTCATGCCTCTTTGTAAATCTTGAAATTCTTGCGGATGATACTCTATCCAATTCCATATGGCTTTCTCAATTGAATTCAGCAGTATTAAGGGAGGTGCTCTTTTCGAACGAAATTTTGTTATCGTCTCCTGTAATAATTTCGTTAATTTAATCATATCCATATCAATGTGTTGTATTAGTTCTATATCTGAATAATCTGGATTTTCATCGGAACAGGCGGCTAATTCTTGTATTCTAGCCGAAATACGATTAAAAACGGCAGAAAAATGATTTTGTGATAGAGCGAATAAAACTTTGGATGCTAAAATTTTTAATTGGGCGGCATGGGGATTATTATCACTTTGTTCGTCTATAAAACGTGTTATTTCACGTAATAATAATTTAACATTCATGGCTTCTTCAAAACGTGCCGTATCTTTTGTTTGATTGGTAAGACAACGTTCAAGTGTGGTTAAAATAATGACCAGTGATTCAAAATAGCAACGATCGGTTTCATGGCGGTTTTGTATAGCCTAATTGTGGTGTATAGAAGTTAAGAAAAATGTTTTTGCTATTTTTTTTTTCTACAATATTTAAATACTTACAGCTTCGTTGACTTTTTGTAACATTTTTGTTAGACCAGAGATTACTAAAGAAAAACGATATCGTGATATATGTATAAGACATCCCACCAATTGGTCTTGGTTCATTCTAGCCTGTGTACCATGCGGACCGGTTGTTTTATTAGGAAGCTGAAATTAAGTTTTTTATTTTTGTATTTTTAAAAATTCTCAAACTATGTATGTATTTTTTTAATTTTATATGCTTTCAATTTTCTTTAATGTGACTTTTTTGAAAAAATTTTCTCTGCATATTTCTTATTTTTTATTCTATAATAGATTGGAACAAGATGAATTTAATAGATTTTTGGAAATTCAACCAGTAAAAACGAATTGATCAGCACTGTACATATTTTAGCAAAAGATGACCCGCCATATTCATAAAAAATATTCAAATAAATCTTTATTAAGGGCCTACTTCACAAATTTCAATGCAATACATATCAAATAAGCTCTTATATGTATGAATATTACAATAGGTTTGTTCAATAACTAAAAATTGTTACGAATTTGTAACAATTTTTACTGGAGAGTGTTCATTAACTCGAAAAATTTGCAGGGAGAGAGAGTCAAAAGAGAGCAAGAAATTGAGTCACAAAAAAAGTATTACAAATTCTTAAGGCCTCGTTACTCAAATGTAAACGTTGCGGATACGTAAACGTTGCGGCCGAGTTCAGCGAATGGTAGTTACTGGTTTACAATTTAGATACGTAAAAACGAAGAAAAATTTTAAATTTATTGGATTCGCCTGCAACGCAACGTTACTTTTACGTATGAGTAATCCTTTACACATAGGCTTGCTAAGCAAAACTGAACAGCTGTTCCGCAACGTTTACGTTTACGTTTGAGTAACGAGGCCTTTACTAGTAAAATTTGTGTTTGTAAGAATTTTTTAAACACCTGTTTTGTATTTGTAAGTAAAGTTTCCTAAAAAAAAAAAAACTGAAAAATAAAAATATTTCCAACCGGCATATATATTTTTTAAATTAATTTGTATCACATTTTTTACATAAATAAGTAAATGAAAATTACAAAATTAAAGATATTAAAAGCAGAGTAAGTAAAAACGCAGCGCAGAGCCGCTCTTTTGGCTCTTTTTTGCTCTTTACGCAAAGAGCAGAGCAAACTTTTTGTTGCTCTTGCTCTGCGCCATTTTTTTTGCTCTGCGCATTACAAGAGCTGCGCATAGAAGGCGCATTTTAATTTTGAGCTCACTTGCGCCACTCTTTTTTTTTGCGCAATGCGCAAAAGAGCCAAAAGAGTGCGCAATTGCGCATTGCTCATTTACTGTAGTGTAAAATACCTTTGAAGTCAGTAATTTTAATATGAAAAAAGAAGAAATAATTAAATGTAAATAGAATTTATATTAGTATTTTCATATACCTTAGGGTAAAATAATAAAACAATTGTTTCTTTTTTATATTAAACTGGGGCCTTATCCTGTAATTCTCTTAAGATAAAATGGCTAAATTTTGGGTTTTTGAAACAGGCTGGGCATTAGAATATATAAAATTAAAAAGTGTAGAGGTAATAGGCATGAATTTTTTAAATTACAATAAGCGTTCAAGAATTCTATTCGTAGCCAAAAAGTCCTAAATCTAGCTTAGGAGAGTTACAGAATAAGGCCTCTGCTTATTTTTTCTTCACGCACATAAATTAGTACAACAAAATTTTTTCTGAAAATCACACGCGAATATATGCATTCAAATTTTTTCTAAGTATACATATGTCAAGAATTAGTGAAAAAAATTTTATTTTCTTCATGCAAATAAACGAGTATCATAAATCTGTTTTTTTTTTTCTTAAAAACATACGCGAATGTCCCCATTCATCTTTTGTTAAGTATATTTATGATGGAAATTTCCATCAGTAATACTGTATAGTCATTTTCTGTAACACAATGATTGACTGCACATAAAAATTTTTTCGAATGGCAAATTAAAAAAATTTGTTGCTGACATGACACTGTAGATATAAAAAGCGCATGCGCAATGCGCTGCTCATTTTGCTCAATGTGAAGAGCAAAGCGCCAAATAAAAAATTAAAATGCACATAGCGCAAAGAGCAGCGCTTACAAAAAAAGAGCAAGAGCTAAAAGAGCCAACAACTGCTCTTTTTTATTGGCTCCGCTCTTTGCGCATGCGCAATTTTTCGAGGCGCAAGAAAAGAGTGCGCAATGCGCAATGAGCAAAAGAGTGAGCAAATTCTTACTCTGATTAAAAGTAATTGAAAATTTGTATAACTATAAAACATATTAATACCATAGACAACCAATATTTCTTTACTTTACGATCAACAGTTCGAAAATAATTAATGCAATTTTATTAGGTAACGCAGGATTTAATAGCGTGGATGATTTTAAAAATTTTAATGGCACAATTTAGTTGCAATTTAGATGATTCCATTTTTAACTCGATTTGTATTATTAATTATTATATTATTATTAATTATTATATTATTAATTTTATATCTAAAGTAAAACCTTTTGTTCACTTGATTATTTTCTTTTGATTTTAATACATCAGCTGATAGCTTTAGTATTACGAGTATTTAGAAACTCGATACTTTACACCGTGGCCACAGATAACCGAATTAATTCAGAAAAATTTTTAAATTAAATAAATTAAGAATAAGTTTCTATAAATACATATGTATATGAAATGTATTGCTTTGTCTCTATAGCCTTTTCTTATCTGCTTAAGAGACTCGTTAGGAAATGTTTTTCCGAAAGGTGTTAATCAAAACTACAAATACTTCTATATGCTCAAATAGTTATAAACTAAATGGGAATCATATCCCATTTAGTATAAAATATATGGAGAAAAATATTTTTTGTTTTTTTAATGAGTTTCTATATTATTATTTCGTATTTCAATATTAATATTAAAGCACAAAATCACAACATATTTAAATTTTGTATACTATTGTATTTGCACAATTAAAGATGTAATTATTAAGTACTTCCATATTTCTGTGTATTACTACACTATTTTAGCCTACAAGCTTTGGCTGGTAAAGTGTTCATTTACTTTTCATTTTCAGTATTTTTGAGAGAAATTAAAATATTTTTCTTCTTACTCTCTCGTTGCTGGTTTCTGCTAGAAAAGTACTTGAACAGACCTAATAAATAAACTGATATTCTGGTATGTGATAAAAAACAATTTCGTTCGAAATTGAAATTGTGTGTATTTTCCAAGTCATTTAAATCTAATCTGTTTTAATTTTTTAACAATTTAATAATCAAAGAAGTACAGAAAATTGTCATTAGGGTGATTAGTTAAAAAAATAAAGAAATCCAAATCATTTCAGATTTAAAATTTCAGTCGTTTTTAATTTCGATCGAAACCGATGTCCATCACATACCAGGTTGTTTAGAACTCTTATTAAATTTATAAACTTTTATCATTTTATTTAAAATAAATTTTGTATAAGTATTAGTTCTTACTCTATATACATACATACATATGCTTTAATTAATATTTTTTATTTAATTTTCTTTTTTTTATATGTATGTATATGCTTTTGTTCAATTACTGTTTGATGTGTACATACATTGTATGTACATATATAGGTATACACAATTACTTTAAAAAAATTAACCCCACCGCCCTATAAAATATTTTCATTAATCAACTCAATTATCTTACAGCATTCTAAACTCATCTCAAAAAGTATGTCAAAGTATTCAACTTTACACAACAACAGCAGCAGCAATAAAAGGCATACACCCTCTTTTCGCAGTAGAGCAATGTAAAAAAAAAAACACCAAAACAACAACCTTCAATTTACCCACATTTTTGTTTACAAACAAATAAAACACACATTCAAACACACAATTACAAATACTTTTTCTTTTAACCTGCACGTGCAAATCCACTCTCAGTCTTATTTAATTCATTCGTCTTCCTCTATCGCAAATTCATTCATAAATCTCGCTTTTCTCTACACAAAACGTAAACAAACCACAATTCAAATAGAAAAAAAAACAACTTTTCAAAACAATAACAAATTATCCATCTTTGTCTTACACATCTTTTCTCTCGTTCACACAATTTTTTCAATCGATACATCTGTATTGCTTGGAAAAAAATTTTCTTTTGCGTTTTTCACTTGACCATTTTGGGCAGGAACAACTGGTGAATTTTATATTTTTATGGTTTACCTGATCTTCAAAACGGGCCAATAATGAATTGGCCCATTCACCTGGTTTTTGTGTAGCCATTTGTTTATAATTTAAATAAATAATTTACACTTTTTATAGCATTTTTTAACAATAATTTAACAGAGCAACAAACAAATTCTCCAAATTAACTATATCTACAGAAAATTTTCATTGCAATGAATTTGGCTGTAGTTGATTCGCATGAGTGTGGTCACCACACGTAGTAGGAAAGAACAGCTGGGTGAAGGCAAAAAACCGCTTAAATGAAAACAATTTTTCTTTGCCAACTTGTAACGACAATTCATGTTTGAATTGAAAAATTATTTCTACTAAAGCAAAATTTAAACAGGGTTTTAAATCAATAATTGTTTTATTTACTTTATTGAAATGAAAACTAACCTTAATAAGTTTGAAAGAAGTATTGTGCACTTTGTAGGAAATAATAATATGAATTATATCTTGTAAATCAATCGGAAATTAAGTGGATTAGAAGAGAGACGTATTGGACTTCAAATACGCATCTCAAATTTAATATATAAGTAATAAGACGAAAAAATAAAATAAAAAACAAAGAAATAAAGAGGACACTTAGTTTAATACCTTAGAAAGCTATCACTTAAAAAAGTAAGTCCATAATTCACCTCAGATTCCATAATATAAAGAAAGTTAGTAAATTTTAATTATATATCGTCGTGCGGGAGTTTATGTGCTCTATCCGCCATTTTATTTATCTAGAGATAATTATGCCACTTTAAGTTTTTAACACAAAAATTTTTAAAATCTGCAATCCGTTTTCGGAAAAATATAATAAATATGAAATGGCGGATAGAGCATATAAACTCCCGCACTACGATATGCCTGTATATGCAGTGGTAGCTTAATAATTAGAAACGATGTTTAAAACAAAAAATATTAAGAAGCAGTTACACCTTGCAAGGCGAATGCTTAACAAATTTGCATGTTTTCGGAAAGAGAGTTCCCTAGGGCAACGTATACAAGCTTATCTTATTTTTATTTGAAATATTTAAAACTGCAAATATAAAAAAATACAAATTATTCAAATATTTAAATAGGTATAATGAATAATTCAACCAATCTATGAAAACTTGCACTACAAAGTGACTCTAAATCACACCTAAAAGATTTAATTATTTAAACAGTGTAAAAAAGAGCTCAAAAGTTTTGAAATTAAAGCTTTTTTTGCGATTTTGTTATAACTCATTGAAACAGTAAAAACCCAACTGAAAATTATGAAAAGCTTAAGTACCTACAAACGACTTCAAACCAGCTTTTAATGTTTCAACTTGAAAACTTATCAAATCAGTTCAGCGCGAGTAGTGAAAACATCAAGTATATCCAAAAAATTCAAGCGGTTTAAATTTAAGCTGCTGTTAAAAAAAATAAAGTTTTGCTATTGGCATTAAAAAAAAAATATTTTTAAAAATAAATTTAAAAAGAAGTCACACAGAAGATAACATTTAAATAAAATCAAGTACTTTTTTTGTGTGTGCAATTGAATAATACGGTGATTTTTTGTTTTTTTTTAACATTCAAACGATTTTTTTTTTAATTTTTGAAGAGTATCAACCGGTTTAACGGAGCTGAAACCAGTGCTTATATCATCATTATCATAATTATTATCGTTATAAGCGAACAGCATCAACTAACTATTGCAACTACAACAACAACAAAAAACGCACTTTAAAATATAACATACACACATCCAACGAAACTCAAGTAAATATATAAAAAAATAAAAATAAAAAAAAAATTATTTGTAAAATTTTGCAACATTTGAGCAAATGATTAGCAAACAAACTTAAACAAACAAGGCTGGAACTGTTGAACTGTTATTAACTGTAGTCTTTATTGTTATTGTATTGTTATGTTTTTATTTTTTAACTATGAGTTGTTGTTATTATTTTGTTAATAATTTTAAATTGAGAAACAAAACTAATTATCTGCTGTATTCAGTGTTGCCACAGAACTTGTTTTTTCAAAAATTTTAATCAAAATTTGATTAAAAATAATTAAAAAAATTGTCTTCAGGCAACCCCTAGTATTTAATTTTTTGGAAGAAAAATTTGATCATATTTTTGACACATATAGGAATAAAGCTACAATCACATTAGGAATATACATACATATTTGATGAAAAAAGCGTAATCACTATTTTATAAAAACATTTAAATAATTCTTAAAGAAATATTCTCCCAGAACAAATTTTTTGCATAAAATATATTCAAAAAAATATTGGTTTCGCTTGTTTCGTCAAATATTTGCTCAATGTGACCGCAACTTAAAAGGCATTTGCATGTGTTGTTTACACTCTTTTTAACTTAAGTTTTCCAATTAAATTTTATGCGCAGTTAGACATTTTATTGATACTTTTAAGTGAACTTTCCAAAAATTTAATTGGAGCTTAACTTAAATAATAACTACCTATCTTTTAACCTAAGTTTTAAAAAACTAAGACCTTAAAATTTCTCTTATGTTGAGTTATAAAAGTAATAATAACGAAGCTTTAATGTACTACCGAATCATAGCGGTAATTATTCTTCGTTGCAAATGTTTTTGAAATCTTGCAAACTTAGCAAACCACGTTAGATGGCAACAAAATGTAGGCAGTTATTGCTAAGTTTGTTACTTAGGGTTTTGTACAGTTTCTAAGTTTAAATACTCACGGTTTATAAACGGCTTATTTGACAAGTAGTGCCTAGAAATTTGTCAAATTAGCCGTAAATAAAACTCATTCATTTTTTTTTAGAGTAAGGGAGTTAATTTTTAGTAATCTGATTTACTGATGCCATGTAACCTGAACTAATAATCTTTGTTTAATTAAAAAGAAAATATTGAACTATTTTTAAATTTTTTATAAAATATTTTGTAGTCTAGTGTGTGGGCTTACTAAGACAATAGCTCAGGGTTTAAACCTCAGCTCTGACATCTTGAAAAAAAAGAAACATATAAAAAAAAAAAATATTTCTTTCGGCGCCTACCTCTTAGCAGCCTTCTGTCAAATGTTCTAAGAGTAATTGATTGGCATGAAAAAGCTTCTCAAATCTGTCGTTCGGAGTCGACTTTAAACTGTAGGTCCCGGTACTCATTGATATAAATTAATACACACAAGGTGAGTGCTGCGAAAAGCTAGGCTGTAACCCTGAAACAGGGTTGTAAAGACCAATTATGTATGTATAAAAACATTTAATTTTATTAAATAAAATTACCAATATTGCCAATAAAAGAAAATTGCAAAAATAGTGCACAAAAAATGTTTCATTTTGTAAATTTTCTTTAATTTTGATTATAAATAATTCACATTCTTCAAAATAATAAACAATTAAAGTAATTATCGTTTTCAAATAACAAGAATTTACAATTATTTTTGTATGCCTTTGAAAAAAAATAATGCTTACATTTCTTTACTTAAAATAAGTAGAGTCTACGCAACGGCAACACTGACTATATTACATCTTTATAATACAAATTGTTTTTGTAATTGCTTTTTGCAAATAAACAGCAAGCCTACACATTTGTGAGAGAAAATGTAGGCAAAGAGTACTAAACAATTATGGTAGAAAAACACCTTTATTGTTATTGTTTTTATTGTACATAATTCCAGTAGATGTTTACATAAATATTTAGCAATACAGTACTCGTACATTACGTATGCATGTCTCTTATTTTTGTAATAGGGATGGCCTTTTGTGACAGTTGGTAATATTCATTATCATTTCCAATAAACGTTCTAATCAATCGTTTATTTAATAATAATTACATACATATGTATGTACCATGTTTGTTTGTCTTTTATTTTACAATAATAAACTAAAAGCCTTGAATTCAATACTAAAATGCCAGTGTTTATTACGAATATTATTTTGAGTAACAATTTAATACAGTTTTTTCTATTTTATTTTTTATTGAATAATGGAAAATCCCCATAATTAAAACAAATGACGTCAGTTGATCTTTATTATCACAATTTTTTTTAAGAATTTTTACATACATACATTAGGAATCTTTGCTATATTGCTTATACGAGTATTGACAATATTGAAACAATGCAAAAGCAATTTCTAATATTTTGTTTAAGAGATCTTGAGTGGAACTCATACAAAATTACAATTATACAAAATTAAAAGTCTTGAACCTATTATGCTACCAGCTCGGAAAAAAAATCATGGGTTGAAGAGCACAGTAACAATAATCAAGAAGTAGAAAACTCAACTAATTCTAAATTTTATGAACCAATTAGCACTGATTGATTATGATTGATATGACAATTCTAAATCATAAAAAGATAATGTATTCATTGCTTTGTTACTAAAAGTCTGAAAATATTTTCGTTATAATGTGATTCTACTGTTTTTAATCAGGAACTATTTGAAATCTATCGATTATACGAGTAAAGTGACTACGATTTGTATCGACTGTAGTAGTAATGAATATTTTATGATTTCGAAAACTCAAATCTAAATATAGAAACTGAGTCTTTTTCCCCATTTTTCATATTTAAAAGAATCCAGTATAAAGAAGTTAAAAATAAATAAACTGGTATGCATATAAATACATATTTGCAATATATAAATTGAATAACCTGTTAAACGGGTCACTAGTGTGAAATTTCCAAATTATCTTTTGCATTTAATATGAAATATTTTTAAAACTTATTTCTTATTATCTCTTTTATTATATTTTCAAGATGAATCACAGTCACTAAAAAGTAAATATTTATTACTTTTATGTTTCACATATATGATGTTCGTTATTTGTCCCCCTTCCCCCTAATATTTCTACTTTCACAAGTACTTTGTTTAGTAAAGTCCCCTTTATAGTAACTGTCTTTGTGACTGTGGGTTGGTAATGGCATATTATTAAGAGGAATGCGGCTTTCAAAAATGTTGCGTAAATGCCAGTGGCAAAAAAATCAGTGTGAATCGTTTGCTCTTAAAAATTTCTGTAAGAGTGTGAATGATGACAATCTGTATTTGTTTTGTTTATTAGTTGTGTCTGCAATCCATTTACTCACCTTTCCATTGTATTTAAAATTTTTTGATGCCATCCTATATGAGTCATTAGCGCATGCGCTGTATGATTCGAATGAAACTATAGTAGTAGTATAACGCATGACCGACCGTTAGACAGACAGATAGTCAACATTGTTATTGTTTTAAAAGTGGGAAATGTTTTATATATTGTGTCGGGGTTTTTTTTTAGGAAATTTCAAGCGGAAGTATTATAAACAAAGGGGAATTTATAATAAATGCGAAAGTTGTACAACAAAATAAATTCGAAATAAATCGTAGAAGAGGTCGACTGGAAAATAAAAGTAACAACACTTTTTGTAGTTTTAAAATTTCTATTTTGTGAGGTTTTATGTTTTAGAATTTTCCGCTTCAAAAACAAAGTTGACAAATTATAACAAAAGAAAAACTTATGTATGTATCTGTGTCGATAAGAAGTACATACGTATAGCTTAAGTCAGCATTTTAAAATATTCACAAATTTATAATTATTTTCTGTTGCCCCAATGGTCTACTGAATAGTGTACTAGACTACTAGTGCAAGGTTTGTGGTTTCGATTTTTTTATTTCAGACCAATACTCAGGGGTAAACCCTTAATAAATGCAGTGCATTGTATTGGAACTTTTGGAAAGGACAGTACATATCTGTGGCATTTTGACAAAACACCTTAAGTCGAGGTAAGATAGAAAAAAAAGGTAAAAAAAAAACTCGGGGAAAAAATCATTTTTATGAAAAAATAAAATAAACCAAAATTAAAGAAAAATTTCTTCTATAATATAAAATTTTAAAAACGTACACAAAAATGTTTTTTGAATAAAAATTCGTATCATTGACAACATTTTTTTCAACTTTTTGACAAAATGCCACAGATATATATTTGTTATAAATTCTTATAAAATTTCTTGTTAATTTTAAAAACTGAAAATCCATTTTTTTCTTTTTTTTTCATAAAAACTATATTTTATAAATAAATTTGTGATTTTTTAAATTATTTTCTCAGTTATGAAAAACAAAATTTGTTTTCTTGTGCATAATAAATATTTAACGTTTGAATTATTGCTTGCTTTTACTTAAGAAACATTAATTACTCCACTCAATTCACTATCAATTGACCTTCTCAATGGTTTATCAGTGATTTATTTTGCAATTTTTTTTATAGAATTTTGCAGTTTTGTTTTTTTGTTCCTTAATGTGTTTTTCAATCAGTCTCGGTCTGTCATAGTCAGTCATTTTTCATTGAAAACCATTCCAATTTGTCTCCATTTTTACAGAGATATTGTTTCATTATTATTGTACTTGTTATTGTTGACATTAAAAGAAAAAAAATGGGAATTTCCAAAACACTTAAACTAAAAAAAAATTAAGCACCGCACTAATTTGTTTTGTAATTTTAAACCTTAAAAATATTTATTTATTTGTTTTTTTTTTGTACATAACTTGCTTGATGGCTTGAAAGAAGTATTTTTTGAGGAGCTAAAGTTATAGTATAAAAAAAAACAAAAATTCTAGAAACAGTGTAGTGTTAGCAGGGAAATTACGTTGAAATTCCTCATTAAATTTTTAAACGTGTCTTATTTGGAATTTTTTTTTTTCTAAGTACAATAAAAAGAACTCAAGCGATTTGTACGATTTTTTTTTTAGATATTTGATTATACTCATAAAACACTGAAGATACATAGTGAATTCACAATGTAGAAAACATACACTATAAAATATAAGACAGTGGTCACAACGAAGCAATCGTACGAGACTAATTCACTCACAACCTCTTTTAACGGACATCTAGGACAAACGTTGAACTGTAAGGGCTGGTTATATCTTAGATACTTTCCCTATTTTTTTATCAACAAATACTTAGAATAGACTTCACCACGTATTAACCTTAAAAGAAAGGAGACACTTAGCATTGTTCTTTGACTCTTCAGCGTAGATAGTTTTATAAGAGCGAGTCTGCGCTCTCATATGAAGAAAGAACGAACGAGTTCCATCCCAGTCCTCTCAAGCAAAATAAAAGAAAGCATTTCTGTACAGATTCAATGAAGTTAACGTAAGAGAGGAAGTAAGGCTCAGTTAATTCTTTTAACCAACGCTTTATAAATCTTAAAGGATGCATTAAGTCCTTAACAGGGGCTACAATGTACAATGTAAGTCAACTGTTCAACTGTCAAGGCATCTAAAAGTTGAAAGTTTTTCAATTTCTATACGTTAGTTGTCTTGGCAATTTTTCTAGTAACTTGCTTTATGAAATTTGACTATTTTAACTTTTTGACAGACAAGAGCTACCTTAAAACTCCATTTGCTTTGTTCACCATCATTGAGATATGTTCACAAAGTTTAAAAAGTCTATGATCGAGCAAGATCCTAAGACCTTGTCTAGGATTTTATTCTTAAAATGATATGAATGATCCGACTGTATTTAAATCCAATAAGTTAATATCACACTTTTGAGAAAAATACTCAATATATCTTGAAGTGTTGATTAACCAGATATGCCATCAAACATGAGAATATTAGGATGAAAGTAATAAGAGATATAAGATCATTAATAAATAATGTGAATAAAACTGGATCAAGATGGCTCCCTTAAAGCACTCCAGAGTTAACATCGATGTTTTTAGATAGAGCATTTTCAAATTTCACTTGTTGAGTTATTCCAGAAAGCTAAGATTTCAGCCAACGTACAGCATTGTAGTTAAAACCCATGGAAGCTAGTTTTTAGAGCAAACTTTATCCAATGCTTATCCTAAAATCTGTGGAGAGAACATCAGTTTGTTCTGTTGTTGATGAACCCTTCATTAAATTTTGTTGTTAATTGGAGAATATTAGTAGAAGTTGAACATAATTTTGTAGTCGCCGTGGTCTAGTGGTTAGTGTGTTGGCTTACTAAGACGATAGTGCCGGGTTCAAATCTCAGCACAGACATCTTGAAAAAAGAAATATGAAAAAAATATTTCTTTCGGCGACTACCTCTCAGCAGTCTTCTGGCAAAAGCTCTGAGAGTAATTAATTGCCATGAAAGAGCTTCTCAAGTCTGTCGTTCGGAGTCGACATATTAAACTGTAGGTCCCGGTACTCATTGATAGAAATTTACACACACAACATGAGTGCTGCGAGAAGCTAGGCCGTAATCCTGACACAGGGTTGTAAAGGCCAGTTGTGTATGTATGTATGTATGAACATAATTTTCGAAAGCCATTTTAATGGGGTAAACCCCTACTAATTGCTGTGCATTTTTTGGAAAGGACAGCACATATATATTTTTTCTTATATTATTACTAGCTGAACCCGGTGTGCTTCGCTACCCCCTCGTTATATACATATTACAAAAAAAGTATTTTGTATAGCAAACATTATTAGTGGTGTAAGTAAGTATCTGAATTAAAAGAGAAGGGGCGGTGAAGTGGGCGTGGTTAATAATTATATGACGACGTTAACAGTATTAAGAGCAGTATATTACCAAATAAAAAAAAAAATACAAATTACTACATAGAACAAAAAGTTTGAAACTTTCAAACAAAATTTAGCGTGAAAAGGGGCGTGAAAGAGGGCGTGGAGTAATAAATTATTTATACTTCGCCTGGAGTATAACGTGTATACAATTTGAAGTAAATCATTTAAAAACTATATGGGGGCAATTACATAATTTAAAAAAGTGGGCGTAAAAGTAGGCGTGGTCGAAAAAAAAGTACCCTATTAATCATGTCAGAGTCCCAGTTAAATGCTGTAAAAATTTCAGGAAGATCGGTCCAGAGGTTTGGTCTCCTATAAGGTACAAACAAACAAATAAACAAACACACATTCAATTTTATATATTTAGATTAAACGCCTTAGGAATGAAACAAATTGCTGTGAATTGATTATTTAAAGGCCAGTGTTATACACTCACCCTTGAATGATCAACAGCAATTGCCTCATCGTTACATGTTGATTGTGTGGTGAGTGCCTTCGCTAAGTAGGTTTAGTTGTTATCTGCTACTTCCCAATAGGTGTGGAGCTTTTCTCCTGAACACTCGTTTTTTTTTTTTGACATTTATTAAGGTGGAATATAATGGAATGTCGGAGAACGGTTTCTTTGTAGATGGGGCACCTTTTATTTTTTAAATTATAATTTTGAAAAAAAAAACGCAAATTAACTTTTTAATTTTTCACGTTTGCTGAGATTTGAATCTGGGCCGTTTGAGTTTTTGTGCGAGCACTCTAACCACTATACCACGCTCCGCCGTCTGTAGTTCAACACTTTCAAAAAAAAAATTCAAAAAAAAATTCGTAAAATTCGTTCTTCCAATCAGACTGGAAATAACCCCAATCCATAGATTTATTGAAAATTGCTGTTAACCGACGGCAAAGGTTTTTAGAACAATGCTTAAGAATGCAGATAGGATACCATCAGAGCCGGGATTAAATGAACTTTGTATTGATAAGAGATTTTTTAGAACAGTTTTAGAAGAAGTTCGTGATAAGTAGATTGTATTTTTATGTTTCTGTGTTATATCGCAGTGATACGTAATAAGTTCGATTATTTTAATTCACAAAAATAGAAACTCGAACTTTTTTTCGAAAACACATTTTCATGTTTTATAACTTCGTTTTATTTATTTCTAATTTATTGGTTTTAAATTTTTACAAACTTTATGCCTTACAATCCATGTTGTGGGAGTATAATTTTGTAAATTTTCTTAAAAATTTCTTTTGCAAAATTTAAAACGCAAATCAACCAATTGGAAAATGTAATCTTTGTGCACACAACTCGTAAGTTGCAATTAAAAATGTTGTATTAAAAACGACTTTCACTTTTTTGCAAATGCATAGTAGATACATACGTATGTGTGTACATATGTATGTTTGTACGAAATGATTTTTTTTACAATTTAGTACGTCATTTTACAAAATTGCATTTAAACGTCAATTGCATTATTCAGCCACAATTAAAATGTCAATTTTAAAATGAACAAATTTTATATTTTAAATTAATTGTTAAAAAACTAATTGCATTTAAGGGAATTCCATCTAAAAATTTGAAATAAATTCATAGAAGGTTGGTTGGGTTTATTAATATTAGTTCAGGGGATTTCAACTTCTTTTGAAAACAGCCACCCACACATGTATTAGAAATCTGATCACGTTTAACGGGAAGAAATAAATAAATATTAAAATTTTTTTTTTAAATTATTATTCAATAAATCACCCTAAAAAGTTGTGCTTACTAAAACCAAATTTATAATGAAGGTCATGTGAATACGTTTTGTCTGTATAACTAACTATTAGACTGTCTTGTCTGATTGTCGTCTATTGTTTGTGTTTTCTGTTTTGTTTTTCTTAATTTTTTTTTAAATTCATATTCGCATTTGATTTTTAAAGATTAAGACTGTGTGTTGAATTGGCTTGTATTGGATTACCGTCAACAGTTCAAAAGCCTATGAAAACAAACGTTTGCTAAAAAAGTCAATGATCAGATCAGTCCAGTCAATGTTTAGTGTAGAGGAGAAGGAGATTAATAAATTAAACACTGGTTTTTTCTGCTTTTTTTTCTTATTTAGCCATGAAAATATTTCTATTTAGTTTCCTGTGCACGGTTTTATTGGCTTTTGGTAAAGCCCAAAACGATGACTGTTTCTCACCTAACGACGTGGCGCCCATACCAAAGACTATACGTGCCGATTTGTATCGCGGTCAACAGGAATTCACTTTGGCCATGTTAGAGGCTGTACAAAAAGCTACACCCAATGAAAATGTATTCTTTTCGTCGTATTCCACTTTTCATGCCCTCTTGTTGGCCTATTTTGGTGCCAACGGTGCAGCTGAACAGGAATTAAAGCAGGCTTTACGTTTACAATGGGCCACAAACAAGAAACATATTAACAATGCCTATCGTTTGGAGAAACAAACACGTTTTAGCCGTTCGAAAAATTCCTCTGTAGAATTTGCCTCTGCTGATAAAATGTACTTTGACAAGAGTGTTCAACTATCGCACTGCATTATGTCAAACTTTATGGATGAAGTAGAGAGCTTGGACTTTCAACATGAGTCAGAGGAATCCAGAAAATATATAAACCAATGGATTGCTGAGATAACACGTAATGAAATTCCTGAAATGTTAAGTCCTGATGATATTACTCCAGAAAGTATGATGGTTTTGGCTAATGCGGCCTATTTTAAAGGCCAGTGGGCCGATAAATTTGATGCCAAACATACTAAACAAGAGATTTTCTATACCTCGCCCAGTCAGCAGTCATTTGTGCCTATGATGCACAAAAGAGGCACCTTTAATTTGGCCATTGATGAACAAATTGGTGCTCATGTCTTGCAAATGCCCTACAAAACTTCAAATGATGAAAATAGAGAATCGGACATATCCATGGTTATTGTACTGCCACCTTTTCAAACACCTTTGGAACAGGTTTTAAGTAAACTTAAACCTGATACCTTCGAAAATGCCTTAAAAGAAAGTATGCCCAGAGAAATCGATATATCATTGCCCAAGTTTACCTTTGAACAACATTTGGAATTAATGCCGGTGAGTATTACTCGTAAAAGAAACACGCTATTTAAAATCCTTTTTTTTTAATTTAATAATTTTAATACTTTGTTTTCTATTTTTATTTTCTTACAGATCCTTAACAGAATGGGTATTCAAGGCATTTTCAATAGTTCTGCTTCGGATTTCTCTGGCTTCTCCGTTAGTAGCCAATTGAAATTGGATGATGCTAAACATGTGGCCAAAATTAAGGTGGATGAAGAGGGCAGTACTGCTGCTGCTGCTACTGTACTTTTCAGTTTCCGTTCGGCTCGTCCTTTCGAACCCACCAAATTTGAATGTAATCATCCATTTTTGTTTCTTATTTACGATCATACCTCCAAGGCTATACTTTTCACCGGCATCTATCGGGATCCCAAAACCCAAAAGTGAATTTTATATGACAGCAGCATAGCATAGAAAGTACTATAAATTATTATTATTTAATGCAATATTTTTCTTAACTCTCGCCTGAGATCTACATATTTGAAAACTTGTATTTTTTATTTCTTTTTCTAATTTTCACTTATTATTTAATTTTTTTATATTGTTTTTGTTTAATTTTTATTTAATTAATTCGTTTGTATATTTTATAAGTTTTTTTTTTTTTTGATAAATTATAAAAAAATATGACGATTATTCATATGACGTTTAATTTTTATTTAATTCTTTTTTTTCAGTAATAATTACGATACAATTTAAGTAATACGGAAAAAGGAAATTATCAAATTTAAAAATTTCTATAGAATATAATACGACGAATGGTATGCGTTTGAAATTGCATGTGAAGTAGTCATTGAAGCATTTGAAGTTCAACAAAATTTGTTTAGAATACTCGCAGTATGCGCAATGCTTTATTAGAGTTTTAGCATTCACTATTAGTTTTTAAAGTAAATTGGCCAAAATTATGAATATGAAACATTACTTTTTTGAAAATGGCTTAACAAGTATCAACAGAAAAATTAATTGATTTAATATTAATAAAGCAATTATTGTCGTATGCCAAGTTCTATCAAGTTTTATGGCAGGTTTTATGCAGTTTATTCAAGATTATAAGATTTACTTATGCTTAGAGCTCACTGTTTTTAAATATTCGGGTATGTTCTGATAAACGAATTCGCGTGAAATTGAAAACGAAAGTTTTTCGAAGGCAACTAAACCTCAAATATGCGAATTATTTTTTACGGGTGTATTCTGAAAAACGAAATCGAATGAAATTGAAATCGAGTGTTTTTTCAAAGACAATTAATTCTTAATTACGTCAATTATTTATTTCAAAGTTTTGATGATCATATAAGTTATGTTAATGGTTATTAAGGAAATGAATACAAAATTATATCAATAATTTGTCTTATTTTAAAATTATAAAGATTTGAAATTTTATCCGATTTCACATTCATTCGTTTTCGGTTTACAGAACATACCCGATAGTTTCGGTATTCCAGGAAGTTACATTAATGGTTATTAGGCGAATAAATAGAAAAAAATTATCAAAAAAGTTTAACATTTTATAAATATAGCGGTTTAAAATTTCATTCGATTTAAATTTCACTCGGATTCGCTTTTCAGAATAAACCCGACTATTTCGCTATTCTTCGTTATTGCCTAATGCTATATATGTATATAGGATGTTTTGTACACCTTTTAGACACTACGAAAGGCTTGGTGGCAAACAAGCTGAGCTTAATTTTAGATATTCATGATCAGTTTAGTTTGACATATCCTCATGAATAGATTGAGAATTGAACAACGCTATCAATTTATACAGATTTATTTTAAAGAACACTCATTACTCCTATACAGCGATGAGGCATCATTTTTGTTTTATCGGCTTTGTTAAAAAATAAAATTTTCGCATATGTAGTGAAATGAATTCGAGTTATTATGAATTTTGATTTGTAACGAAAAACTTACGAATTCGTAAAAATTTACGAATTTTCGAAAAATTTTTGTATTTATTGTTATTGGTTTTTTTTAATCGGAAATTGCTGTCGACAGTATTTTTGAAAAACAAAATAGCCCCTCAAAACAGTTTCCATACACTATTTTACAATTTAAAATGTGCGAATTTGTTTTCTTCAAGTAATTAAATAAAAAAGAAAAATAATAATAAAAATTATGTGATTAGATAATTAGAGCGTACAAGGTGGTAAATACTGATTTATCACACATTAAGATCAAACTGTAAATGACAAGAAGATATTCGTTCGGTTAAAAAAATTTTTTTTTTCGAAATCTCCTTGCCAAAATACTTTATATTAGAGGCTGTACAGGGAAACATTGTTTGAAGTACGGTCTAATATGCATGTATATCATAAAGAACTGTTACATTTCGATTACGATAAGTAATTAATTAAAAAAATAATCAGAGGCCAAATTGTTGCATTCGTTATCGAACGATCTTGATCGAAATTATAATACTTTGCAATTTAAATTATTAATATTCGAACGCAAGTTTATTCGAACAAGAGTGAAACGATTTGGCCTCAGGTTTTTTTAGCAATTATTTTCTAAATTTTAGCCTTAATTTCCTCAATATTGTTTTTTCATAAAGGACTCAGAAATTAAGTTTAGATTACGAAAGCATTAAGGATTAACATTTTAATGCTCGCATTACACGTTTTCGAATTTTCGAAGTCCGAAAAAAAGTTTGCCAACAAAAAAACATTTTTGCTTTCTAAATTAAAATAAATTAACGAGATTGTTATTTATTTTTTTAAAATGTTTTATCCAATTGGTATAACACTTTACAACTGGTATGGGTTTCACTTTCACTATTTAGACAGGATGCAGACATAGACGTTGAAATATAATTAAAAAATTAAAAGAGATTGTGGTCGCAATAGTCTAGTATGTACGTCTTAGTATGTTGGCTTACTAAGACGAGAGCTGACATCTTGAAAGTAAGAAATATGAAAAAATATTTCCTTCGGTGACTACCTCTTAGCAGTCTTCTGGCAAAAGCTTTGAGAGTAACTGATCGCCATGAACAAGCTTCTCAAGTCTGTCGTTCGGAGTCGATGTTAACCTGTAGGCTCCGGTACTCATTAAAAAAATTAAGCCGTAACCCTGAAATAGGGTTGTAATGGCCAGTTATGTGTGTAAAATGAAATTTAAGTGGTCTGATTTGAAAAGTCCTTTGTGGAGAGATGATATTACAAAAATGAGGGCTAAAGTTTTCAAAATAACCACTACAATAATCACATTACTTGTTTTAATGATTATTTTTTGTAATATTGTGAAGCTTGTGAAATTGTATAAAATAATCTATTTTTTTTTTAATTCTGGTTTTTCGACCTTTATTATTTTATGTAATGAAATTCTTAAGCTTAAGGTCTTTTTTTAAATAAAAACTTTTATTTAATAATCAATATTTCGCTACTCCTGCGTGTAGCGTCTTCAGGATATATTTTTTGACAAACAATTTTTTGAATTTATAAAGACACATTTTCTGTATTTAAAATTTGAAAATAATTTATAAATAAATATATCCTGAAGACGCTACACGCAGGAGTAGCGAAATATTGATTATTAAATAAAAGTTTTTATTTAAAAAAAGGCCTTAAGCTTGAGAATTTCATTACATAAAATAATATATTATAATTACTATTCACTGCTTAACAGGTCTGATCTCTTGTACTTTATTTTTAAGGATTAAAAATTTAATGCCTTATTTGCTATTTATATTTAAAATTATTTTATTAAAATTTTCTATTTTTTGTTTGTTTGTTTTTTCTTAAACATTTTTTTCTTAATATTTTTCTTAACATTACACAAAAATACTACACAGTAAAAGAAATAAAATTCTATATAATTATATACGTAAAATTGTTGTATAGAGTGTTGTTGTTTTGAATTGTAACTTTAGGTAATAACGCTCGTTTACATTGCTGCAGGTAAATGTATACTTTGGATAAAGCCAGATTGAAAGACATTTTTTGTTTACACATTTAAATATCATCTGGACGTACTATTAAGGCATATAGAGCAAAACCAAGGAACACTATACCACCAACAATTGTAACAGTACGTACAGATATTTTGGCAGCCACCATACGACCACCAATCACAGCCAAACCGGTACAAATGGAATGACCAATAACACCACCAGCAGTAACGCCATAAGCATTCTAGAGGGTAATGGATATAAAAAAGCATTTTTATATTTGCATGAGTGTACATGAAGGTCAGAATTTATATACTCACTTTGCTGGCTGCTAAAATAATGGTCGTTAATTGGGAACGATCACCCCATTCAGCCAAAAAGGTCATTGTAAAAGCCTGCATTAAAACACGAGTCGTTACATAAGCTGCACCCTTTTTAGAATTTTTACGTACAACACCGCTTTCAGGATCTTGGATTAAGTTAGAGGTAACATCACGTTCCAGCTGTAAAATTGTATTTAAAAAAATTAAATAAATTTTTATAAATAAAAGAAATTCAAAAAATGTTTAATATTGACCTGAGTGTAGGGTGGATATTTAAATGATGAAAATATAAGACAGGTATTGTGCTTGGGATAACAAAAACATGATGAATAAATAAAATAAAAAAAAAGCTTAAAATAATAATGGAAAAATATAAATAAAACCGAATTCTATACTAAAAAGTGTCTTCGCAAAATATTTAAAACTAAAATTTTAAAATCAGAGCTGTAAGTTTTATTAGTTTTCAAATTTTCTTACTTGTGTTTTACTATTATTTTAGGGATTGGTTAGGAAAATCATGCGTATAACTTGTAATTAAAAAAAAATTAATTGTGGAATAAATACTAATGGAGAAGAGAAAGTGGTAAAAAAAACTAATGAACTACTAAAATATGCCGCAATATGTTGCATAAAACTCAAGTAGCAAACCAACTTGTATTTAAGTGTTAAAGTTTTAGGTTAAGAAATTACGAATTTTGAAAATAATTTCAATAAAAAACTATTTAATTAATAATATTAATAAAATAATATTAGCTTTAAGTTAGGCTACAGTTTATGCCAAATAAAATGGTTAAACACTTGCTAACAAGCTGTTAAACTTTTACCACCGATATTTCAAACACTTGCTAATTTGGCAAAAACATCTGTTAAGTGCCAGTTTGAAAACATTCGAATATGTATTTAAGACAGTTCATTGTAGATTTGGAAAGTTAAAAAAAGAAAAATCTGGAAAAATTTGTATAAAGCTTCTTTATAGGGATTTTTTTTTTAAATTTTTACAAAAATATCCATCAAAATATTACATGAAAAATTTAATGAAATCACGAATTCAACATAAAACCAAGTGGTTCAAGTGATTTCAAAAACGACATGAAAAAAATTTAATAAGTGTCATTAAATCCACTAATATCGAGTAGAATTAGTTCGATTTCGAACAATAAACGCCAAGATATTGGGTTTCATGTCGTCAAAGTAAGCCTTTTTTGCTCGCTCTGCTATCTAACATTGTATTCTTTGTGACGTCCCTAAATGTTTTTAGATACTATTTTTGTAAAAATTTGCCCTAAAACTTGAAGAATTATTTTTATTTTAATTTACTTCTTAATATACAATTTATTCGAAATAATCGAAAAGGAGTGAAATTGAAATCGATTTTTTTTAAAGACAAAACTTAATTTCCAGATTTGATAATGAAAAAAGGTATGTTGATGGTTATTAAGCGTAATATTAAAGGAAATATATCAAAACCTGGTTATATTTTTTTGACGAAACCAGTATTCAGGGGATGACTCCTACTCATGCAGTGTATTATACATACTAGCGTTAGGAAAGTATATTATGTGGAAGGGAAAAAAACGATCATTGCTTGTGGATATTTAATTTAAATTGTAATTGGTGGGAGATTCGATGGAAGAATATCGAGCAGTGCGGCTAAAAAACGAATTCCCTCTATAGTGCATTGTGCGTATCATTGTAAAATCAACTAGAAAAGGGTGTGCTCTTTTAGAGGTATGAGTTTTGCGTTGGAATATACGGTTATCCGGTATTAATGCCTTTATTTCATCAGGATATTGCCGTGGTTGTACCGATAGAACAGTGAAACAAACGCCAAATAATGAATCGATAGAGAGTTGGATACCCTAAAAGGCCTATTAGACAGGCATACTTGTCTGCATACATATACGATGGCATACTTTGGGTTTTGCTATTACACTATCGAACGTTGCTGTCCTACTTCAGTACACAAAAATTTTTGAAGGGAAAACATGTCAATGAAAAGAAAGTTTGTAGCGGCTTTAGTTATAAATGAAATATGTTTTTAAATTTCCGACATACACAAAGCAGCGACAACAAGCAAACTGATTTTTTTTTATATAAAGTACGACGGACACCTTATTAGACGAGTATGTTGGTATGCGACAGACTCAGAAAATCAAAAATTTTTGAAAACCAACGTACATGTCTGACATACTCGAAATACATGCTATTAGACAGTGAGATTTGGTATGCCATCGTACATGTATGTAGACAAGTATGCCCGTCTAATAGGCCTTTAACGTAGTTGAAAAGCACCCTTGAGATTTCCTATACACGGCGGAGAAGCCAAGAGATTTGTATTTCATCTTATATTTACATATATTATGCCTATTTGAAGTTCTGATCGATTTCAATTTTACTCGTTTCAGGTTTTTAAAATAAAGCCGAATAAAATAACTTTGCTTGTTCGAAAAGTTTTTTCGTTTATTTTTTGTAAGACAGTTACAAACAATATATTTTGGACAAATTAGTAGATGAACCAAAGTTTGTTATGTATAAACTGTGTGCTAAGAAGTTGCTAAGCTTAATCAGCAAACTGGTTATCGGGTTGCGGCACGTACGTTTTTTTTACGCATAAAGTTCTTATGGGACATTTTATATAAACGAAGTGAGTATAGATAGAATTGAATTTGGGTAATAAAGAATTTAATTTTTAATTATTTACTAGTCTAAGGGCCATTGTTACAACTTTCCGATACTTAAAAGTACAATTTTAACAGACAGATAAATTACTTTCTGTTATTACAAGTAAATTTAAACCTAAAGGTAAGGCAATCTTCTCAATAACTTTAGGCTAATGTTTATTTTTAATAACAAAAAGCAATAACCAAGAGCATTAACGTTAATTTTTCTGTTACATTTCGCTTATGATAAAAAGCAACTGATATGTGCGACAAAATCCTACCTTTTACTATCGGTTACTTGTAATAAGGGCCCTTAAGATCCTAATATTCATATTCTTATGAAAATTAACATCCCTTAAGGAATATGTATGTATAAAACTAGTGGCACTGAACTAGGTTACGACCCACGCTTCTAAGGTCACATTAGAGTTCTTTGTGTTAAGGATTTTATAGCATTTTCAGTTTAAATTAAACCTTTTTCAAAATAAATAAAACCTTTTTCAAAATGAACGCAACCTTTTTCAAATTAAACGAGACCTTTTTCAAATAAAACGAAACTCTTTTCAAAATAAGTGAAACTTTTTTCAAAATAAATGAAACTTTATTCAAATTCATTTAAACATTTTTCAAATTAAATTAAACCACTTATAGAATTTTCTAGAAAACAAAAGAAAAAAACAAAAAAACCTTCATTTTTAATTATGGATAATGCCAAAATCCATAAAACCCAGGAAATTCTAAATATGGTGGATAATAGTAACTGTACGCTTAAATTTTTACCACTTTATTCCTATGTTGAACCCGATAGAGAAAACATTTTCTAAGATAAAATTCGCCCGATCATTATTAAAGGGACATTATCACAGAACATAACATAGTAAGTGTATATAATTGAGCAAAGTGTCGCACAAATTAATCAAAATGATTGTGCGAATTATGTTATGGATATGATCATGTTAATTCCTAAAGCGGTCAGTGGACAAATTTTTCATTATTTTTAACAAGTATTATATTAAAAATGAATATGTTTAATATGTTTTATTTTTTTTTTTCTTTTGTTTTCTATTAAATTCTATAAGTGGTTTAATTTAATTTGAAAAATGTTTAAATGAATTTGAATAAAGTTTTATTTATTTTGAAAAAAGTTTCATTTATTTTGAAAAGAGTTTCGTTTAATTTGAAAAAGGTTTCGTTCAATTTGTAAAAGGTTGCGTTCATTTTGAAAAAGGTTTCATTTATTTTGAAAAAGGTTTAATTTAAACTGAAAATGCTATATTTAAAATAAAATAGAAACTATAGGTTACTAGCACAGTACCGGTATTAATTGGTTTAACAATTTATGTATAAAAAAAAACAATAGCGTTACTGACTACTAAATATTTTCTGTAGAAAACTAAAACTAAGCAATTAATGAAAAATTCAAAAGGATACAAAAGGAAATACTAAACTAAACATCTACTACAAAGACATTTAAAGCTGTTTACTTTTAAAAATCCTAATAAATCTATTCTTGTTTAACTATATCTCTACATGATATTAAATTTTTAAATATCTTGGCTTTCTCTGAAATATATAGAAAAACAATTTACTAACCATTCACCCAAATTAAAATTTGATAAATAATTAAAAAAAAATTTATACAATAAAACCAATTAGTAAATAAATAAATAATGATGATGAATAAATACTGAAATAAAATCATAATTTAATTTGTTTCCATATACATAAATATGTATGTATGTATGTAAATAAATAAAAAAAGATAAGAAGGATTTATATGTGAATGCATAAATAAATGAATTTGTTGTTTGTTTTTATAAAATAATAATAAAAAAACTCGAATCATGAATGAATGAATGAGTTAATTTATATGCAGCAAACTATAATAATCGGCAGAAAAATGTTTTTCAATATTCTCAATATACACCATATGTATATGAATATGTATTTGTGTATGAAAAATAAAAAAATAACAGATGTACATATGTATGTATGTATGTATGTATGCATGTATGTGTGTTTAAAACCATATAAAATTAAAGTTATGCATGTAAAACAATTTAAAAACAAATATGTATGTACGAGTATATAACAAAAAGACAAAGTGGGACAAATAAATATTTATAAGTAATAAATAGTAATTAATGAACGTCTTATAATCTATATTTGATAAAAAAAACACAAATTGAGACGCTAACCCGTTTTTTGTTGCCGCCAACTTGTTTCAACTCGCCATTGGACTGACCAGCAGCACCACTAGCAGCAGAGTTGAGGCCCAAACTAGTTATACTATCGATACTATTAATGCTGCCATTGTTAGTGGTCAAGATATTGCCATTTGCTTGTTTATTCATAGATCTTTGCTTATTGAAATTAGCAGTTGCAGAAGCTGAATGCACCAAGACTCGTCCTGTAGAGTCATTGTTATTCAGTTTTCTTGAGGGTGTACCACCATTGCTGACGACAGAAGAAGTAGTATTACTAAGAATAATTGTATTATATCTATGCTTAGGATTAGGAGAAGTATCAACATCACAATTTGTTTGATTCGTTTGATTCGATAAGGCGGACGCCGATAGAGCTGGGCTGCTATGAAAGGTTGACATCTTAAGGGCCTCCTCTTGTGAGAGGAAATCATCGCTATCGCTATTATTGCCAGAGTCAGCCAATACAGCAGCTTCCGAGTCATCTTTGTCTTTGTTCATTTCACAGCCATTATTATTATTATTATTGTTATTGTTATGAAGTGCAGAAAGTTGTTTACGTTGGCGATGTTGCATTTCGGGATTCTTGGCCGAGGCCAAAACTGGTGGAGTAGCAATTGGGGCGCCTGCGCCGCATTCTAAATCTGCATCCTCCTTATCCGAATTACTATTTTTACGTTTAGTTTCACTATCGCCACCACGTTTTGAACGGAAAAGCTACTCATCATATGCATTCCCCATTTACAAATTTACAGACAATATGTTCAGGAAGAGGCATCAAACATTTAATTATTCGTTCATTCAATTAATTCAAAATCGTGATAGTGGATGGGCGATAGTAGGTTTTGTTGTTGGTTTCAATAACAGTTTATTAGTAGCAGTAGTAGTAGTAGAAGTAGTAGGTGGTTGTAAATAGCAAAAACAATTGGTTTTTTTTTAATATTCATTTTGCGTAACCACATATTTTATATAGAAGAAGAAGAAGAAGAAGAAAAAATATATAAAAAATAAAAAAAAAAACTTCGCATTAAAACGATTGGACAAACAAACATCATTATTATCATTATCATTTCATTTACATATATTCCAAATATTGTAATTTTATTAGTTTAAAATTTTTGTAATTATTTTGAACTTGTTGTCGTTTCCAGGCATGTATTATTTTATTTGAATTTAAAAGTAATAAAAGTTTATGATTTGCGTTTAAATAAATGTTTGTTTTTGAGTTGTCAACAGAAAATATAAATTTAATTTTGCAGGTGACAAAAGCTTTAAAATGTCAGAATTGTTAGAGAATAGTAATAGAAGAAGGGCTTAGGAATTGGGTGTAAAGGTAGTAAAAACAAAATATGTATAAGGAAGTCTTTAAATAGAGAAAAATAAATAATCAAATAATAAGACAAACTGTTTGTTAGTTACAAATGTGAGAACTGATAAAAAAAAAAAGAAAAATTGCATTTTATAAGCTTGTTTGTACGCTTTTTTTTTGTTAACCGTGTAACCGCTATTAGCTAAAATGTAAAAAGGCGTAATTGCTAACAAATTCATAATCAATTTTTACAATCAAAACTGACAACTTTATGATAAAAATGTTGATTGATTTTCTGTGTAAAAGCATTGCATGTTAAAAAATTTTTTACCGCTTTTGCTATAAAATTATCGGATTTTGTATATTATATAATTTTTATATCGGTTTTAAGATCTTAAAACTAGTATTGTTTATAAGAATTAACTTCCGTTAAGCTACAAATATGTATAATCACTAGCGGAACTTAACTAATTTTCGACCCCCGCTACGAAATTCTCATCAGAGTCCTTTGTGTTGTACATATTCTTCATCTTCTACATTATCTATGTAAGTCTAAAGACCGAAATAATATCTATGCAACTATACAATAGATATACAGAATCACCCCTATCGTGAATATTATGGGAGTAAAGGTGGAAGTACATAACAAGCGTTCTGAGCACCATGCGTTGCAGGCTTATGTCAAAAAAAGTTGAAACAGTGTATTTTCATAAAGCAAGTTACAAGCAAAGTATGCAACACTGCTAACGCGAGAAAGTTGACCAACTTTTAACTTTTACAAGCGTTGACAGCTGGATGAATGGAAAAAAATGAAATCACTAATACAAATAATAAAACGTTTTTATGTAGAAAAAAGGAGACTGTTTTTTTTTTATTTTGAAGGCCAGCACTCAGGGGACGGCCTCTACTCATGCAGTACATTGTGCTGGTCTAGGAAGATATGTTGTGGGAAGGGGGAAAGAGGGAGTAGTGTTTGTGGACATTTGATTTAAACCTATTTGAAAAATATAAAAGAATTACATACATACATACATAACTGGCCTTTACAACCCTGTGTCAGGGTTACGGCCTAGCTTCTCGCAGCACTCATGTTGTGCGTGTAAATGTTTTATCCATGAGTACCGGGACCTACAGTTTAATGTCGACTCCGAACGACAGACTTGAGAAGCTTGTTCATGGCAATTAATTACTCTCAGAGCTTTTGCCAGAAGACTGCTGAGAGGTAGTCGCCGAAAGAAATAATTTTTTAATATTTCTTTTTTTGTCAAGATATCAGAGCTGAAATTTGAACCCGGCGCTATCGTCTTAGTAAGCCAACGCAATAACCACTAGACTAGAGCGACTACTATACTTTACCCGCTAACGAATGCATGTACAACGTTTGACCTTGTGTTTATTTTTGAATTTTAAACAAAATCATTATTATAAAAGAATTAGTTGTGGTTTTATGATTGACTTGTGAGAAAAACATTTTGTTTAAAAAAATATAAAATTTTTGTGAAAAAGTACATTAAACTTAAATATGTATATACATACTTAAGTGCCGCCTGTAAAGTATAATGCCATTTTAAAAGCATTAAAAGTCTCAAAGTTTTAAACGCGCTCAGCGGCTAACGCTTGTTATGTATTTCGACCTTAAGTTGTTTGGGAGTAAAATTTTTTTTCCATCCCAAAAGATCGGTATCGCAAAAATATATTGGGAGTTAAAGTTTCTATTGTGAATTATTTCTGAATACTGTAGAAACAAATGTATTTTTGTGAAATTAAAGAACCATGTAACTGACAAATAAAATCGAAAATACATTTTTTTAATCATTTTTATCAGAAAAAAAAAAAATACGCGTCGATTGGTCTCGGTCCCAGATTTCTACGATGAAAAGAAGTTCACTCACGCCGTCTTTGTTTTAAAAAATACCAGTGTCTTCTTTCTACTTTCATTCGGGTTTTTTGGCTCTGGTGAACATTAAATGTTTTGTCAGATATAACGTTCTTTAATTCTAGCGACGATATGTTTTTATTTACGCCTTTCTGCATTTAAGCTAACGATTTGTGGCTTCAACATATTAATTATAATTGTTTGTTATTTATTTTTCAATAATTGTAATGAAACGTTTTTATAAAACGAAATTTTTGCATAAAATATTTTCATAAAATAGTGGGTGGATTACGCTTATTTTTTTTCCTGCAAATATTTGTCATATGTGAACTTAAGAAATATTTAAATTTGTGTTGTATAAACACAGTGTACATACATATGTACCACTTGAAATCAAAACATTTTAAGATTAAAACTCATTGGAATACTAAAGTACTATTGTTATAAATATATGTATGGAAATAAAAATAAAAAAACAATTTTTAAAATCTTCTCTAAGTGTTCTGTTTGATAACACAATTAAACTGAAAAAAACGAAATCTTTTTTAATAGTTTAAACAATTTTTGTATTATATTTTTTTGTTTTTAATGGCAGTATATAAAAGAATAACGATAAGAGAATTGTAAATATAAAGAAAGTTAAAAGAAAAGTTGCATATATTTCTGTTTATTTGATTACACCCACATAAGGTGTGCGTCACTATAAACTGTAACACATCAAAAGTCAAATAAAAACTGACTGGAGTAAGCTAGAGTTAAAAATAAAACAGTTTTATTTTGCATTTTTATTACAGATTTATATTCTGTATTATTTTATTTAAAAATTAATTTAATTTTATAAAATTTTTTATTTTATTCATTATGCCATCCATAAGCAATGTTATAGTGTTTTCGGTGATTTTTTTGGTACCAGCTGTCCATTTATATCGAAAACTAGTAATGGTTTTGGGAACAGATGTACTCTTCTTTAGTTCTCTTTTGACCAGAGCCCAATATCTTTCAATAGGCCGCACCTCTGGGCAGTTTGGTGGGTTAGCCTCTTTTGGAACAAAAATAACATTATTTTTATTATACCAGTCTATTGCGCTTTTACTGTAGTGACATGTTGCCAAATCTGGCCAGAAGAATGTTGATATGTTGTGCTGTCTTAGAAATGGGAGCAACCTCTTTTGAAGACACTCTTTGATATAAATATCTGAGTTTATTGATCCCAATGTAACAAACGATGCACTTCTGTTGCCGCAGCTACAAATAGCCTGCCAAACTAGGAACTTTTTGGGAAATTTTGATAGTTTTTTAGTTCGGAACTCTTCAGAAACATTGCCTCTACTATCCGCTACATAAAACTCTTGGCCAGGAAGCTGCGCAAAGTCTGCAAGAACGTAAGTTTCATCATCCATTACACAACATTCGAACTTTTGAAAAAATTCTTTTTTGAGGAATTTTGCTCTTTTTTTTGCTTCAATATTCTTCTTAGCATTTCTATCCGGAACTTTTTGGACTTTAAATGTTTTAAGGCCAGCTTTAGCTTTAACTCGGTGCACAAAACTTTCCGAACATTGCACGCGCCGGGCCACTTCGCGACCAGAAATGTTTGGAAGAGCCAGCAAAAGCTTCTCAACTTTTTGGCTTTCGCGTCGTTCGTTACCAGTTTTGCTTTACCTGTTCCAGGCTTTCTTTCAATTTTTAGGTCTTTGTTGAACTTTTTGACCACTCTGGAAACACATTGCCTGGTCACGTGGACTTCCCTAGCAACTTTTGTATAACTCCAATATGGTTTTTTTTGAATTATTTGAATAATTTTTGTATGCACTTGTCTTTGATTATCCATTGTGAACTAACTAACAAGTCAAATTTGACAAACTGATACATTTTAAAATCAGACACATTTTTCAAAGATATTGTGATTAAGAAAAATAATTTTGATTAAAGGTGAAAAAAGTTATTAAGAAAAATGGGTGTTACACTTTATAGTGACGCACACCTTAATATTTGCTATTCAGCAGCTCATAACTTTTCATATACATTTTTATATAAGGAATTGGATTACCAAGGAATTTCTACCAGCATAGTGTTTTTCTTTAAGTTTAAAAGGTACATATTTTTATCACAGTTTTATGAAAAACAACTACTCAGCAATATAAAATGCAAGTGGTTCTAGAAGATGTACATGAAAAATAATTAATGAAAGCTTTGGTCCAATACATGACAAAGTGGCTTTATTCAAAGTGGGGATTTTAACATTAATGTAATTGAAGATCATGTGATCATTTGTGTGAGAATTTAATGAAATGTAACCCATTTTAACTTATTGATTCAAAGTTGTTTTTGCATGAGTTGACAAACACAATTTTAATTCGTTTATATTGCATCATTTTGCAAATCACCACCTGATTTGATAGCTTGTTTTTTATATTTATTTAAATGACTTTATAAAATAAGAAACTTATACGGATTTAAAACGTATAAGTTTGTTTTTTCTAATGGTAAATTTAGAAGCGAGTTTACAACTGTTTTTTTGTTTTTTTTTTGTTTTCCGTTTTTACATCCGCTTAGTAGATTTTGTTTTACTGATGTTGTAAATAGTAGTATTTACACTATGTGTACAGTATTGTAGTCGCCGTGGTCTAGTGGTTAGTGTGTTGGCTTACTAAGACATGGGCCCTGGGTTCGACTCCAGGCTCTGACATCTTCAAAAAAAAAAGAAATATGAAAAAAATATTTCTTTCGGCGACTACCTCTCAGCAGTCTTCTGGCAAAAGCTCTGAGAGTAACTAATTGCCATGAACAAGCTTCTCAAGTCTGTCGTTCGGAGTCGACATTAAACTGTAGGTCCCGGTACTCATGGATAAAAATTTACACACACAACATGAGTGCTGCGAGAAGCTAGGCCGTAATCCTGACACAGGGTTGTAAAGGCCAGTTATGTATGTATGTATGTACAGTATTTAAAAGGGTGCTTTACGACCAAGAATGGAATGGGTAATTTAACAAACAGATTAAACAAAAATTTGTAACTAAGTTAATACAATTATGTGTCACATAGTAGCGTATTCGCTTAAAAGTCTTTTTACAAAACTAACAATACCCATCGATAAAAATTTACACACACAATATGGATGCTGCGTAGGCCGTATCCCTTAAACAGGGTTGTAAAGGCCAATTATGTTGGTATGTAACACTACTAAACCATAGACTTTCTAATAGAGTCAAAGTTGTTCTATTCATTTGTAAACTCCAAATGAAGTATTATTTAAGAAGTATAGATTATATACATATATTATTTATATTTATTTATAATAAAAATTTAGCAGCTCGTTGTACGTAGTGGCTAAGTTTGCTATTCTTTTATCTGGAAATTCTTACTCAAACGTAAGAGTTCTTCAATTTTTTGGCTTTTCTGACCAGTTATCAAAAAAAAAAGATATTGAAAGTTTTAATAATATCAGTCTATAACGGGTGATAAACTTTTAGTTGAAAGCAATCTTCTTCTATAAACAGGTAGTTAAACAAAAGAATTCAAAGTCGATTGTGACTTTTTGAAATATTCTGTGCACTTACCAAACTCTACTTTTCAAGTTTATATTTTAACTTTATAAAACAATTTCTTGACCAAGAGCAAGTTGGTTTTGTATAAAATTCAGTGGCGTTTTATTTGAAAAATAAAAAATGCCAACTGACTGACTTTAAGTGGTCTAATCTAATAACTACTAATATTTTTCTAGCGCAGTGTTTTTTCTTCTATTAAAAATAAAAAATATTGTCGTTTGATTTATAAAAAAAAAAATAAACAAATATACGAGTATATACAGTAGCGAGAAAAAAAAAATGCACCTTGATGCTATATTATGTTCAACACCGTGTCTTGTCATATTTACAGAATGTTGTTAATTTGTTATCTTATTGTGAATATCTTTGTTTTGGAGGCCGACGAATAGAATTTAACCCATCAGAGCTAAATAAGTTAAATTTTCATTCGTCGCTCCACAACACTTTGGCCCACTGTTCCGTTGATCAATGCAGATACCGTCTCGCAAAATCAAGCCGTTTTTCTTATTTACCTTACATATAAGTGGATTCTTGGCTGGTCTTCTAGCTAATAAGTTTGTCTTTTTTAGTCGGTTTCTGGCTATGTGAACGCCAATAGAAACCCCTAATTGCTCGTTTGCATAATTAGTAACATTTACTGCCGTTTTCCGAGGATTAATTTTAACCTTTTGACGGTCTAGGGGAGCAGAAGATTTACGAGGACGACCACTTCCAGGCTTTCTTTCGGCGTTATTTCTTTGACAAAACCTTGATGCAATCCGACAAACGGTTGATTTATTGATATTAAATTGACAAGCAACTTTATTCATTGATTTGCCTTTTTCTAAAGCCCTGCTAACAGCTGCTTCTATTATAAAATTTACAATTTGCAAATTTTTAATTAAACTTTTATTTAAATAACCCTAGTTGACTTACTTTTATTTTTAATAAATTTCGTTGCATTTTTTTCTCACTAAATTTGTTCACTCTTTTTACAATATAAATATAAAAAAAAATTAAATAGACAGAGAAGCAAGCAACGCTTACTGATGCTTATTAATAAAATCTAAAGGTTAACGAATAAAAAAAAATAAAACAAAAGAATAGTAGAATTGAATACCGTTTTATATTTCGAATCTCGACTGAATATTATGTGGCACAGAGTTGCATTTTTTTCTCGCTACTGTACATAAGTATGTCTAATACAAGCATTTATTTAAACGTTGACTTTATATTCATATTTAAAGTGCATTACTCTTGAGTTGATGTGATAAGTTTGGATTTTTTGAAAATTAGTAAATTTTGAAATGTTTAAGGAAATTGTATTAAAATTACGGGATGATATTACAAAAAACTATAAATTTTTTTTTCATTTTACTCTTTGTTTTCATACAATGTTAGTCAAATTATACAAAAAAAAAAAAAATATTCACCATTTAAAGAAATCAAATTTGTTTTTAAAAAGTAAATTTACAGCAGTGATTTTGTTTTACTAAACCGTTTAACCAAAAAAACTTATAATTTAACATAAAAAGGCCAAAAGAAACCACTATTACTACTGTGTATGCAAACAAAAAGAGAATTTAAGGAAAGAGTAAATAGCGATAGATAGTAATTGAAAACATGCAAAATAATAAATCACCAAAAATTAAAAATAAATTAAAATAAACAAAAATTATTTTTTGTTTTTGTTTAATAAAAGAAAGAAAGAAAGCCAAAACAAACTTACCTCATCTTCACGTTTACGCAAATTTGATTGTACTTCTTCGAGTTCTTCTTGAGCATCGGTGGCTTTCATGAAATAACCTTCATAGATCATTTTTAAACCGAATATGGCAAACAACGCCGTTGAAATGTAATATGTATAAATCTTAGGAATAATAGTAGCAGCCATGCCAAACACCACCGAGAGTACGGTCATTAAAGCCAAGGCCGTTATGGCACCGGTAAAGATAACTAAACGTGGATGGCGCATAGCCATAATGGCTGCTATAAAAAATGTCTTATCACCTAACTCTGTAAATAAAATTACAGAGATGGACGCAGTAAATGCGTCCAAGAAGCCAGCATTAGCAGGTGCTTCTTTGGTTGTATCAGTATTTGGTATAGCATTTTCCATATCGGCTTGTAATTCTTTGGGTAAAACAACATCTTCAGCAATGGCATTCTAAGAAGTATTAAATAAAAAAACATAAAACGAAATTAATACAAATTTTCAAATAAGTATATTAAAAAAAAGTAATTCATTTCCTATCTTCAATTAATACTTACGTTTTGGAAACCAACTGCCTGTCCATTATCATCGTTATATTTGGGTTCTATCTCTGCCAAACATATTGTAGAATACGTCAGTACGGCCATTAAAGCCAAAAGCATGTGCAGTTTTGCTGAACGCTTCAAATAGACATTATGTCTAGTGGTTTGCCAAAAATATGATTGATTCTGTGACATATTCTGGCTTTATGGTGTAATGCTGATTGGTAGTAGTAGTTGTAGTAGAAAATGTTTTTTCTTTTAATAATTTATTATTTATCTTTTCACTTTTTCTTTGTATAATTTTCTGGGGGAGAGGAGAAATTATCACAACAGTATAAAAGCTTATTAACGTGGTTATCAGGGAGACAATTAAACGTTCCCTACACTTTGAGTGCTGAAATAAGAAAGAATTTAAAAATGTGACTGCATTAATTTCATATTAACTTTAGCTACATATATAGTCTCTTTAGACAACAATGATATGACATTTATCAAAAATCCCTGGTTGATTTAAATGCCAAGATAAGAGAAACATCAACAAGGTACACTTGTACGACGTTATATGTAGTGCTACTTCAGAGAGGTAGTAAACTTTATAATTGAAAAACAAAATGTTTTTTTTTAACTTTTTGTAAATATTTTTAATACATTTATGGCCACACATGTTAGAAGAAGCCAATATAAGTTTTGGCAATTATAACGAAATCATTTAAAAAGAAATAAACGACTGACTAATATTTAACAATGGACACAATATCTCTGATCTTATTGATGCCAGTATCTCGCTGGATCTAAATTATCTTTAAAAGTAGTCTTAGCACCCAGTTTCAAAGTTCAAATTGCGTATTAGTGAGAGCTGAAACATTCTTTATCTATTCTAGCATAATCGCAAGATCTTCACATGCCAAATATTAGCTTAACAATGTATGTAATTAAATTGTATTTTATCAAAATAATAACACACATTTTTTAACTACAGTCGGGCCTCGATTATCCGCGTTGGACGGGACCAGAAGCACTACGGATAATCGATCTTCAAGGTTAATAATAGAGGTAATACCGGTTAAACGGACTGTATATAATTTTGCGACTTAAAAATTAAATCAACAAGTTCCTTAAGGTGCATGCATGCATTAGTCTCAAATAATTGGCGAAAAATTCAAAACCACTATTTTACGAAACACTTTTGTGTTTTTTTTTTATTACATGAAGTTTAAACAATTAAATATATAAATATTATTACTTATTATTATTTGCAATAAATTAAATTAAAACACTTTATGTATGTATATCTGAAGTCTCACTTCTTACTACGAATTATTTACTTCGAAACATTTTTATATTCTGAATTCGTGTCCAAACATAAAATTTTTGTTTTGCTGCTTGAATATGTTCTACGTAAATACAATGCATTTTGTATTTATTTTTCTTTTTTTGTAAAACATTTTATGACACTTTTGTGTAAAGCAAACATCATCATCTAAAATCTAAAAGGTCGTAAGTCTAAAATTCTTTTCTAAAACTACCTTCGTGTCCAAACATAATGGCGCATATTCAGAAATGATCACTATTAATAGTGCTATTTTTAGCATAAAAAGTTAAAGTTGTCACTAATTGCTAACTAGCTAGAGCACGATCAAAGAACACCTGATTGATTTAATTTTATATTCTTATATGTTCTACTTTATTTCATAAATGATACAGTTTTCAAATGATAATAAAACACTACAGAAAAGGAAAAAATTATAAAAGAGATTTTCCAATATTTTCGGATGAAAACATGGTGATTGCATTTAAGACATCCACACAAAACAGAAAATAATTCAAAGATATGATTTAGCCGATAATATTCTATTGAATCATTTTATTTTAATAGGCCTTTAGTCTGGATTGCTGTGTGTTAGCCACTTGTAGACTACGGCGACTACAAGCACCATTTCGAAAAAACTACTACATATTTTTTTTATAATAATCCTAATTCTCATTCAAGACCAAAAGCAAATGTTTTATAGTATAGACGGGGACTAAACGCTTTGATTCGATTTTTATACATGTCCAGATTATTTTAAGAACCTTAAAGACGCATTTATGTTTTATAAAAATAATATTTTCAAATGCCTATTAGTAGGAAACATAAGCCCGCAATACCTTTATAGATAACATATCAGAATTTTAGAAAAGATATTGGATTTCTGTACAAATTGTTTTTAGTATAATATACACACATGGTCAAAATAATAAGTATACGCGATTATTTTGTTTTTTTTTTACTCAGCAAAATGAAACAAGTGGTTCAGAACGAAATGCCTGCCAATGTATTCCTAAATTCGAATAAATTTGTAAATTCGAATAAATTTGTAATTTTTCGAATTTATGAATTCGAATTTTGCCAGAAGACTACTGAGAGTTAGTCGACGAAAGAAATAATTTTTTCATATTTCTTTTCTCAAGATGTCAGAACTGAGATTTGAACTCAGCTCTATCGTCTTAGTAAGCCAACACACTAACCACTAGACCACGGCGACCACAATATGACTTTAAAAATCTGATTTTGTTTTAAAAAATCTTTTAGCGCAATTTGGTGCAATTTTTTTATTACCTATTCTTGATTACTTTTTTAATCTTTCTTAATTTTTTCAAATATTCATACGAAAAACTGAATTTTTTTTTCAAATACTTTCATCAAAAACAAAAAAAAAACCTGTGTTTTACGCATGAAAAAAACCCATAATTAAAATTACATACGAATAAGAAAAATTAATTTAAAAAATTTTTTTCAATATGAAAAATAATTTTTTTAATATCATAAAAGTCAAAACATACTTGTGTACTTAAAATTTTTGTCATATGTGCAGAGCATATTTTTATGTATTTCACATAAATCGATAAGAAGATATGACGACTTTGTTTGAATTTTCGTACCCAGGCAACTGCTGAATGGTTAAAAATTTACGTTTTTTTAGTGTTATGAGTATCACCGGTTATATTTTGATTTTTATAATTTTATTATTTACCTATATAAACAAAAATTAAATCTTATCAACATTCTAATTAAAATAAAAATTGGACGTGACTATAAGAGAGTACATAGTGCTGCTGCTAGCTAATGGCCCTACAGAACAGTCGTTAAAAACAATTTATACTGAATAAATAAAGGATTCTGAATCATTTTGCTTTAAGTAAATTCATATGGCAACAATAAAAATTAATTTGATTTAATTTCCATCACTGCCATATGGTTTTATATAAAATTATGAATGAAAGTTAAATGATAAAATCATTAAATTAAACAAGTTTGTTAATTGATTTATTTTTCGTATTAATATGTATATACAATACGTGTGAAACCTTTGCATGCTTTATTTTTATTCATTAAAGTTTATTTGTATTGACTGTATAGGTTTATGTAAGAAAATACTTTTCCCAGTTTCTTTATTTACGTACGTAAGTTTCCTTTCTTTTAATCAATTAAAATATTTCTATAAATATGTATTTGTTTGTCGGCATTTGTGAGTCATTGTTTATAAACAAATCCAAATACACATACATACATACTCCGTATTTTATAAAACTCTTTATAGTAAGTCTGTTTATTTGTTGGTCAATCACGCCTAAACGGCTAAACAGATTTTGTTGAAATTTGGAACAAACATACTTGCATAGGTAGATTCAACTACCGAAAGTGCAATAGGGTAAGCAATTTTCAAAATTTAATGTAGACGTGGTATCACCACGTAGATATGTCTTAAGAACGTTAATTAATTTAGTGTTAATGACTTCAGGGCAAAGGAAAATCATACATCAGAAAATAGGCGTGGTACCTCCCATAATTTATGTATATCTTGAGAACGATTTAAGCTAAAGTTTCTGAATTTAGCCTCAATGAATTTGTGGTCAAGACGAATCATCCATCAGAAGGTGGGAGGAATGGGATAAGTGGGCATGTTATCTTCCATATATAGGAAATGCTTATTTTTTATATCTTGCGAACGGTAAAAGCGAAAGCTTCTGAATTTAGTAAATAGATCAATCTATCAATAATTTTATTTACTTGTAACACATGTAGCGAAGCATGCCGTGGTAAAACTAGTTTTCATATAAATTTTGTTTTATAAATAATTAAACAATGAATAGGGGAGGGGATAAATGTTGAAAAAAATCCATCTAAGTAAATTAGTTCCAATAGAATTTAGCAGAAAATATCTGGGGGTAAATTAATTTCATTTAAAAAAAAATTGACATTTCGTGCGGTATGGAATTCCGTACCTTGCTTCATATCTCTCCGTAATTAAATATTGATTAATTGAATCTTATCTTTAATTTTATTAGTTCCTTACCATGCGTTTGATGCGTGTTGTTTAAAATATTAAAATTAAGAAAGTTACGAGTCATTAAACCTTTATTAATTGATACTCTACACACGATAATATAAGTTATTCGTAGACGGATGCAAGAGTTGTAAGTCCAAATATTCAAGAAATATCATGAGTAACAAGTGAACTTATTACCCTTTACAAATTACATCCTTACATATTTCTAAAGCATTAAATGATACTCTTTTGGGTAAACTGCTGGTCTCAAGATGGTTGATGTGGGCATTGATCGACTAATGAAGTTTCGGAATTGCAGGGACTAATAAAGTAGCTCAACACAAAACAGTGTAGTTTTTTGTTTTGATTGATAAGTTGGCAACGAGAATGTGAAATAAATATATCGGTAGAGTGCTAATTTTTTCTTGATGTCACCACAATCGGAACTACGTTCCGTAACGAACCGACACCCGGATCAACTCAGCGAAAGCTGTACATACCGGAAGTTTTTTCCCTAGAGAGGAACTTCCAGCAACAACAGAGCTGTTACAATAACAACCAACCACGTTTAACTTTTAATAATATTAAGTAGATTATAGTATAATTGAAAATAAAATCATTTGTTTCTCCTAAAGATAAGACAGATAGATACACATTTAGAAAAATATAATCAAAAAAGTTTATAAATAAATTTTTTATTTTTTTTTTTGCATAAAAAGTAAATATTATAATCAACAGATATAAGAGATAATATACATACATATGCATATGTAGACGTCATGTACTATAAGAATATTTAAAATTATTCATTGTATATACATACGAGTACGTACATACATATGTACATATGTATGTACATTCTAATAGTACGCTTTTAGCCAAAAACATTGTTTTTTGCGGTAATATCAGCATTACTAATACAAATTTATTTTGAAATTTTAAATTCGCACAAAAAATTGTTAAACATTCTCATTTTTTATTTCATTTTTTTAAGAATTATACTTAACAAACTTATTGAGCTTAAGATCAATAAATTTATTTTGCATATTTGGCTACTCTGACGAAGATACTCAAAGGAGTAGCAAAATTTTAAAAACTATTTATAGTAATAAACAGAGCGTAAGTTCATATACTTTGCTATAATTTGTATAAAACGCAAAAGGTAAAAAATTAATAAATTCGCGATAATCATTCCTCGTTGCGAACGCAGCAAACCATGTCAAATAAAATGTAGGCACATATGCTACGATTGCTTGTTTGCAAGGTTTGCAAAGGGTGTTTGCAAGGAAGAGTGATTACCGCTATTATTTAATTTTTTACAAAATACCAAATTTTCCTATTATTTTTAAAATACGTAACTCGCCCTCCAAGAAAACCATATACAAAGAAACCGCTCCCCGACCTTCACCTTAACCAATGTCAACAAAAAAAGAATGATCAGGAGAAAAAGCGCCACCTTTTGGGAAATAGCAGATAACAGCTAAGCCTACTTAGCGAAGGCACTCACCACACATAATAAACATGCAACGATGAGGCAATTGCTGTTGATCATTCAAGGGTGAAGGGGGGGTCGTGGCATAGTGGTAGAGCGCTCGCACAGAAACTCACACGACCCAGGTTCAAATCCCAGCGAAGGACGAAATTATAAAAATAAAAATTTGCGATTTTCTAAAAAAATTACAATTTAAATATTAAATTAAATTTAAGAAAAATAAGAGGTTCCCCCCCCCCCTCCAGCAAGACCATCTGCAAGAAATCGCCCCCTGACATTCCTAATCCATTCCACCAGAAACCAATGATCAGGAGTACAGCGCCACCTTCTGGGAAGACAACAGCTAACCTACTGAAGACGCTCACCATTTACATTAAAACATCCACCGACAGATGAGGCAATTGCTGTTTGATCATTCGAGGGTGAAGGTATAACACTGGCTCTTGAGTGGACAAATTTTCAGCAACTTGTTTCATCAACAATAAAAGGCGCAATATGTTCAAACACCTATGAAAAAAAAAAAAAAAAAAAAAAAAAAAAAAAAAAAAAACCTATCAACCATCTTCACATTCCAATACAATGCACTGCATGAGTAGGGGTTTACCCCAGAGTATTGGTCTTAAAAAAAAAAAAAAAAAAAAAAAAAAAAAGAACACTGGCCTTTGAATGATCAATTCACAGCAATTTGTCTCATTCCTAAAGCGCTTTATAGTAATATAAGAAAAAACAAAATGTATGTTCTGTCATAAATGTACTGTCCTTTCCAAAAAATTCCAATACAATGCACTGCATTTAGTAGGGGTTTTACCCCTAAGTATTGATCTCAAATAAAAAAAATGTCTCTTATACTCACACAAATTTATAAAAGTTTAAAAGATATTAAGGGGGTTAAACGAATACCCTACTTTACAATATAAACTAAATCTACATATTTGGTTTGTTCTAGTTAAATTAATGAAAACCTTTAATAAATTATGGTTTATACGAATATGTTATTTCTAGTATTAGACAATATACAATACATATGTATGTACATACATATTTGTATATACATACATATGTATATATTTTTTTGGATATCGTCAGGGTTAAATAAGTTGTATGTACACACTAAAACAATTTAAAAGCATTCAATCGAAATTTGTGTAATAAAAATTAATAAAAGTGAGGGGATTTACTACTACAGGTAATACCATTTTTGATAAATTAAAAACGAGTTTTACTAAAATGATTATGGTTTTACGAAAAAAAAGTTTTTTTTTTAAATAAGACATATTCTTAAACAAGTACGAATAAATTAGACAAAAAAAAAATGGTAAAATATTACATTAAATCGATTAAGTCGGCTAATAAATACCCTAGGCTTTTCTAAAATTTGTTAAACTATTGTTACTGAAATAAGAAAATGAACGCGTTTTAAATTAAAGTTTGAGATGCCATTATAAACATCATTGTCAGAAACGCCTTAATTAGATCAAAGTTAAATTCTATTAAGGATTTTGATTGTTTTTTGCAATGATTTAGATAGTCAAAGGCGAAATTGTACACAAGCCGAACTGAACATGTTTCCGACATCAGCTACGGTAGTGGCCAGTTTTCTATGTACATATATACCTACACACATATATTTCGTACTTTTTGTAACCTATTTGATGGTGTCAAAAGTAAATCTCAGCGAACGAAATCAAGGCAAAAGAAAGAAAATTATTTTAAATTTCTTAAAAAAATCTAATGGCCTATTTTTTTCTCTGGTAAAAAATAGTGACATTTTTTAACACGTTAACTTCCAGGGCAATTGCCAGAAATTTGGTCTAAAATGGTAAATAGATTTTATTACATTAAATAAGTATGTGATAACTCGTAGTTGGCGTCCTAAAGAACGTAATCTAAATACATATTATTTTGTATTTGGCTGTCGACGTGTTAAAAATAGAAAAGAATCTACTATTTTGATAGTAAACATAGTATTTTGTATATACCGACATACATATGTATGTATGTAGTATGTACACGTCTTAAACAGGTGCTTCAGATATTTCAATGGTACTTCTAAGCAGAGCGCATTGTGATTGGTTTAATTTTGAACGCAACATATTTGTGACGTGTATAGGCAGGTTAATGATATAAAAACTGACAACAGTATAACCAAAACAAGAATGTTTGTATGTGTGCTTTTGTGTTACAAAAAAAAAATTATTTTTTAAACAAAGATCAGCGTATGTAAGTGGCTCAAGATTTTTCAATTTTACAAATTAAAAGAAACTACATATTACAACACAAAATACCAAATTTATTTTTTTTTATTTGTTATTGCACAACATAGAAATAAAAGTGTGACAAAGACTGATGTTTGCTTTCGAAGCGTTGACATTTTGATCAACATTTTCGTCAGAATACTGCTAGTTTTTTTTTCTTTTTATTCTTTTGGGTGATCATACGAATATAAATCCAATATTAATCGCTTTTTCTTGCGGCAAGCGATGGAAATCGGTATCAGATGAAGAATTGTCTAAGAAGACACCGGCCGACATTATGAAGTTCGTCAAATCTGTAAAATAGATCTACAGGTCGAAGTAATTAAGTACCTCGTTAATGAATGAATATGGAAGAATAATAAAGTCGACATAAGCTTAAATTAATTTAGTATTTTTGACGCTTCATAATTATAATGTAAAATATTATAGTGCATATTTGTTGTATTATAAGTCCTTTAACAGTAACTACATACATACATACATATGTAATTATAATAAAATTTATAAAAATTTAGGAATATTTCAAACTTTCATACTTTGATCTATACCATGCCGACACATAAGTACATATGTACTAATAATTCCGACAATTAAACTTTTGTTTACATTCAAATTGGCCTAATTAACAAACCTTGTGTATTTTATTTTTGTCACAAAGTGTTATCAAAAGCTTATGTATACACATACATACATATGTATGTAATTTAAGTTTTTAGAAAATATAAAAACAAAACGAAGAAAACAATAATGGGGGCTATTTTGTAAATCGTTTAGGTGATGCGTTGCGTTTCTTAAATGAAAATTGTTTTTGTAACAAAACAGAAATAACGCAACGCATCACCTAAATTATTTTTAAAGTAACCACCAATAAATAATAAAATAATTTCATTGCCTTTGTTCGCTTTATATGTACATGTAATAGTTTATTGAACTTAAAAAGTATTTTCTTTAGTCTTTTGAGTAGTTTCGTCAGTTATAACACAACCACCAAGGAGTAGCGAAATAGAGAAAATGTAATTATGTATAACAAAAGGAACTTAAGTTCAATAATTTGGTTATAAATTTTTTAAATTTAAAAAATAAAAAAATTTTTAAAATCTATCAATTTGTAGGGTACAGTTGTGACCGACATATACACAACAAGGCTCAAAAGTAATCACCAGCATTATTAAAAAAATGAGAACATTGAACTACAAATTTGTAAAAAAAAATTACTTTGAATAAGAACATTTGATTTGATTTAAAAAAAAACAATAACACAGATTCAATTAATATTGTACATTCATACATATTGTAACAAAGAATTATTTTTATAACAAATAAATTACAATTGCATTTAATAATAATATTTAACAACTTTTAACTCATTCTCTTTGTCTCCCTCTAATTCTCATGTTTTTACTCTTGCACGCATTGCACATATGCATGGTGCAATGTATTCTTATAAACAACACTTTCTTTTTATTATTCTTTATAATGTTGTTGCTGTTGTCCTCTTTTCTGTTTATATCACATAAGCAGCGACGCGGCTGATATAGAGAAAAACAACAATAACAACGTGGCCAAACGTTATTACAAAATAAAAATAGCCAAAAAAGGTTTTTAAAACACTACCAGGGTTGTCATATCTCCAGATTTATCTGTTTTTGTGTTTTAGAAATTTTTATTTAATTCAGGAAACTGATTTATATTTCATTATTTTTTAAATATAAAAGTAGATAATTTTTTTAAACCCACTTAACCGTTCTCAAGTTATGATGTAATATAGGAGAGTGGTTACTTTACAAAAATTTATATTATAAAAAAATCTCGAGCTATGGAACAAATAAAAATCCTTTAAGTTTTGACAATTCTTGTTTTTGTAATACAAAAAAACCTTTATCTCGTCGACGAGTGTAATTATTTTTTTTTTAAATTTAACTAAAAAATACAAGCAGATTTAGTGTTCTTAAAAGAATTTGAAAGTTTTTTTTTCTCAATTTAAAGATTTTCAAAAAGTAAAATGTGACAACCCTGATCAGTACACACAGTTATTCTCTTCCTCTTATTGTTGTTGTGGTCATTTACTTTTTTGTTGCTTGTTTGAATTGTTCTTAAGATTTCAGTTCCAATTGTCAAACGATTAAGAAAATTCACAAGGCTATACAGAAAAGTTGTGTTATATATTTTATTTCGCAAATAATTTTCATTTATGATTTATATTTTTTTAATTCGTTTTAATCACTTAACACAAAAATATTAAAATTCTTTTCTAGCTGCCAATAATAATGCTGACGTAAAACGATTTTTCTTTCTCTTCTTTTTCCACCGAGCAACCACACTTGTTTTAGAAAATTTTCATTTAATTTCTTTCTTCTCTTAATAAATATTTATCAGTTTAACATTTTTTTTTGTATCTATTAATTTATATATGACTTTATTAAACTACGCCACAATTTAATTTATTTTTTTATTTCTTTTTAGGATAAATACAAACTTTTATTCTTTTATGTTTCAACTTACTTTTCTCAAAGTACGAATGTGAATGGAAACTGGCTGTTAAAATAAGGTAATAGAAGAGAAAGAACAACAATTGTCAAACATAAAAAATTTATTTGTTTACCAATGTTTGCTTTTAATGACATTTCAAATAAATTAACTTTAGTTGGGTGCATAATTATTATTGTGAATGCACTGTTTTAGTAAAGACATGAATCGTTTAGAAAAAGACGGTTACTTTTTGAAAAGAATTGAAATATATATTCATAAAAAATTTAAATAGATTTGAAATTGATTCTAGAAAAAAATGTTATAGAAAATTTAACTTAAAACTCAAGTAAAAGGAATTTAAATTTTTATGAATTTTAAATTTTATTGAGACAAAAAGACAAAAAAAAAATAATTATGTTGTTAAAACTACAGTACTTACATAAATGGCACAAACCTTTAGTTCATGCATCATTCATCATTAAGTTAGCACGTCTGACTTCTGATGGACTGTCTCATGGACATTTATGTGCTCTCACTTACTGTAAATGGCTGTAATTCAATGATTAAAAAACTGTTTTTTGTTGTATGGCAAGTGGTTAACGGTAAATAAATAAATTTGTTAGTTGCAGACAGACACTTGAAAAATTATAAAATAAAAATCAAAGTCCATATCTGAAAAGAAATGTGTTTTTTTTTCTCATATATTCAGTATGTTTTACCAAATCACCATTAACGGATTTACTGGCATGCAACAATACGTGCAAATAATATGAAAATGGATGTTTTGTTCGCTTTGCCCATTTTACGGTTGCCTTAAATTTCCTACTAAATGGACTATTTGTAGATTTGAGTCCACTGTCTCAGTAAACGTCAATGAAATGCAAAATCTGCCGTAAACATCTTTAATGTCCGTGAGCCTGTATGTTAGAGCAACCGATACAGACGGTTTTGTGTCGCTCACTAGAACTCGGTCTTTTGCAGACAATAATATTATGAATTTTTGAGTAGTGTCTTGGACTTGCAACCGCATAAAAGTTAACATACCCAGGTAGACGACCATAGACATCGATATTTTTTTTTTGTGGGGGAAGGAGGGAGGAGGTCGTCACCTCGCATGATATGTCGGTTTCACATAAAAGGGTATACCGAATAAAAACTCCTCTTATCTTCTCACCAGGGGTAGAATACCACCTCGTACCACATTCTCATTACTTCAAGGTGGACCTCTTTTTGGCACGGTTGCCAGTTCCGTCTAGATTGTCCTGCGTCCACGACCCACACTTTCAAATGCCTCAAGGTGCTTCTTTTTTCGCATTAGGATACGTTAAAAGTATCCTGCAAAGGCGGTCCAGTTCGCACAAGAACTGCATGTCCTGATACGGTGCGATAAGCAGAGTAATTTTCTCAAAGTCGCTACAATCTGGACAGATGTGAGTAAATATGCGCGTCCCTTTGCCTTTAACGTCTCGGCCCAAATTTCGCATCGACATGTGTAAGTTGTAAAATTTCTGGAACAGATGGAAAGTGACCCTAATGTTAGTTGAGAAATGAATTGTCGAAATTAGGACGGTATCAAACCACGTGAGATCCAAGAGCTTCCAAATAATTCCCAAAAATTACTTTTTGGTGTGTATAATGAGCTGGCGGCACCATCGGTCTATATTTCTTTGAGAACAAGGGCGCGCACTATGAGTCGACAGTTGTGTACATTTTTACAGTCTAACGATGTTATACTCCTCATATTATATCATCAGTAAGTCTTTAAAACGAATAAAAAATTTTGATGATATCCCACATACATACATATATATTTTTTTATTTTAAATTAAATTCAAATATAGGAACCGGTTTATTCGAGAACCGATATTAAAACTTTACTTACTTTACTTGTGTTTAAAACCTATTTGTGATATAGAAAACAGTTTATAAAATTTATAAAAATCATGCATTTATTTACAATCTTAATGAAATTTTAATTTAAAGTATTTTGTCAAAAGTACGAATATTTATAGAACACGAATAGTAAACATTTAAATAAAAACATTTATTTTTTTTATATTGAAGGCCCATTTTAAACTTGTTAGTCATTTAATAAAATTTATGTATATAAAAATTTACAATTTGTTTTATAGTTTATGAATATAATACAATTTTTTATATAATTTCTATATTACAGGCCTCTCTAGGAACATTTCTTCTCTATATAAATTTGGGTAATTTCTTAAAAAAAACTAAAATAATTTTCTTAAAGTTTATAACAGACTTTCTGTTTTCTTTTTTTTCTTTTTTGTTGTTTTTTATCACTATTTATGGAAGTTTATATTCTCCAATAAAGTTTCTAAACTTTTACTGACAGTTTCTGCGTAAACAACTTTCTCAACACCACAGCCATTGGCCAAATCTCTAACGCAGGCTCGTATACTTATGCGATATGTTTTTTCTGGTTCCAAACGCGTTAAAATAAAAGAATGATGTTGACTGGGTATTTCAGTGGCTCTTTCGAATATATCCAAGGCGGTGCAATTAATACCCTGCAGCTGTTCAATAAGAGGATGGCTCTGATTGCACACAGGATTGGGGTGGTCTATAACATACGCTTCTTTGCCTTCTTCCTGTTCCTTCTGAGTTCTTTCTTCTAATAACTTGAAGGCTAATGCAACTCTAGCTTCGCCGTCCTTAAGCAAAGTAGCATTTACATTTTCAATTTTTCTTTTCTTTTGAAATCTGAAAAAGTTGGAAAATTGATTTTTAGTACAGATGTATAGACAGATATTTTTTAAATGCAAGAGAACTACTTACAGGAAATTATTGAGCGCATCTTTGTAGAGTAACTGTTCTTTATTGTGATAATCGTCAGCATGTGGTGTGGGCATATGTGACTCGGTGTCAAGTTTAGGACACTGGCATACTTCCTGCTTTTGGTCATCAGTAGGATGTAAAGGAAGCGTTTCATCTAGAAGTAACAAAAGAAGCTGTAATATAAAATTGTTATAATTAAAGGAAATAAACGCATTTACTGGTTGTTTCGTATTGTAAAATATATTTCTCGATTATGCCATTTGTTGTACGTGGTGGCCACCAATGGATTTCCTATAAAACACAAAGAAAACGTTCAATAAAATTCCAAACTATTAAAACCTTTTGACATATTTCTTTGGTACTTACAATCTCTTGGGTAGACAGTGAATGCGTATAAATTTTGGCAACGGGACCCGGTTTAGCTGGCTCCGTTTCAAAATATTGAATTTTAGAAACATACTCCGCTTGATAGGGATAATCCATGCTAGTCAGACTCTGCACAAAATATGCATATTGTGTAGCCGGTTTTAAATCCTTTAAAATATGTCTTCGTCTATGTGTTACCACAACATCAGTAAACCAACTGTATGGGAAAATTAATTTTTAAGTACGTAAATTCGAAGTAAGTAAATTCTACCCACCTATCGTCACCACAACCATGACGTCCATCAAATCTGGTTACATTTTTATAGGGTGCTTCCTTATAATAGTATATATAGCCGATTAGAAGTACTAAATCGTCGAAAAATAAAACATCCACCTCAACCAAAGCTGCAGTTGCATTATAATCGGCAATAGTGGCATTAAGAACTTGTACATCGTCACCACCTAAAGGAGGACAATAAGACAATAAATTTATGTGCAATGTGTTAAAGTTCCTTTTCTAATTTGGAACTATCTGTTAAAAGACAAATGGGAGCGGAGTAAAGAAAATAAATTAATCAAATATAAACAAAACGAATCCTTTGATCTCATTGTGTTTTGTTCTTTACAATGAGTAAAACAAAACCAAAACAAAAACAATGAGAGCGATTGCCCCATTTAGTTTTGTATATTGTTTTTGTTTTGAGCACTACATATACACTAACTCAAATGTGAGTAGGTACAACAAAAAATTAATGAGAAGAAAAAGAAAAGAAGAAGAGAAAAAAGAGCAAATTATACGAATGTAACGGAATAACAAAGCAAGCACGAGAGCGAAATGTTTCATTAGTGCTCTGTCTTATTTAGAAAGTATTTGTTTTAGTTTTGTTCATGTAAAATACGATTAAAAAAATTTGAAAAGTTAATGGCTTTGTGGTAACGTTTGCGAAATGTTTTGTTTATTTGTCCACTCTGTTTCAAAGTCATATAACACTTATCCGTTTTAATTATTTTCAAATTTTAATAAGCAAGAAAGAATGTAGTGGCAATAGTCATAACGGTAATGAGTACAAAAAGGAATTCCTAACCTTTTCAGATTTAAAAGTTATAGCAGTTTAAAATTTCAGTCCATTTCAATTTTGTTCGAAATCGATATCCATCACATATATAATTGGCCATTACACCTCTGTTTCAGTGCTTCTGGCAACACCCATGACACCCATGTTGTGTGTGTCAAATTAAATTTTAGTTTAAAGTTAACTCCGTAGGATCAGTTACTCTCAGAGTTTATGCCAGAAGACTGCTAAAGATGTAGTAACCGAATGAAATATTTTTTTGTATTTCTTCCTTAGAAGATGTAAGAGTCGTGGCTTGAACCCGGAGCTGTTATCTGGTAAACCAACACACAAAACACTAGGTTAAGGCCACTACCAAATTATCTGTCAATATTATATCATAAATAGCCTTGAGAAGTTTCTTTTGCAAAAAGTTATTTTTTATATGAATCTCTTAAAATTATTTGCCCTTTGTAGAGTATCAATCACTCTAATGAATTTTTTAAATAACATGGTTGATTATAAATAACAACCCAAGTTGCCATCTAAAAGTTAATTTAAAAAAATCTACATCTCCAATACCTATTTTTTTTGTTGACAAAGCCCAACAGGCAACTCAACTAAACTTCGGTTATCAACAACCATAATCGCTATATATAATACTTACACACCACCCTTTCACCATTTGAATTCCTTGAGGCATCCTTTACGCTTATCTGTGTACATTCTCTTAAATTCGGTTTCAAGTCAGTAATTTTATCATAACAAAGACGTGGATTCAAATGGAAATAAACACAACCATGTAAAATCGCCACATTTTGAAGCCATAAGTTTTCCAAATACTGATTATCGACCACATACAGGGAGTAACTGAAATTATTAATTTTTCGCAAAAAATAAAAAAAAAAAACATTTCATTATTTTCTATTTATAAAACGAAAATATAAAAACTCACGTATTATCGATCAATTCTTGACCTCTAATCGAGTGCAGATTTTTAAAGAAATGCAATGAAACAATTTGTGGTGAATTTAAGATTTTCAAATAACCGGTGATTTCATTCAAGTGACGGAAAGTGTATTCCAGACTAGTTATTAAAGCCTCTAAAAAAATGAAAAAAAAATAATTATATCTCTCAATAGTGTGAAAAGAGGCCTTATTCTGTAACTCTCCTAAGCTAAAACGCTATCGTTAAAAATTTATAAACTTGATTTAGGACTTTTTGTCCAAGAATAGAATTCTTGAACGCGTATTGTAATTTAAAAGCTTCATGCCTATTACTTCTAAACTTTTTAATTTTATATATTCTAACGCCCAGCCTGTTTCAAAAACCCAAAATTTTAGCATTTTAGCTTAAATGAATTACAGAATAAGGCCCCAGGCCTTATTTTTTACTTTCTTATATCTACTTACTACTCTTTTGCTTTAACTCTATTGTCAAAGATCCTTTTATAATGGTACAATCGTTCAAACCTTCCAAATCTTCCAAGTCATTAATCACAATATTTCCCACACAGTTTAGAACGCAAACAGTTTTGTTATTTTTTCTAACCTGCTGATAATGATTCGGACATTTGTCTACACATTTCATGCCAAACTGTATAAGACCCCACTCTGTACAATCTCTGACACATTGACGTTTAAAAGCCTATTTGTGGGTTTTTTTTTGTAATTTAATTTAATTTAATCATTAAAATATCAGAACTTCATTTAGAAATATATAACATACCAATTTATATTTAGTTGGCCAACAGTTACCCACACAACCTTTCTCTGACACAAAATTGGTACAGTGACGGCATTTGTTATCTGAACAAGATGTCAAACAATTATTTGTGGTTCCTCGCCAAAGGCAGCCTTTCTTGTAATCGAGAGTTGTTCGTTGAAATTTCCCTAAAGACCAGCATTTCTTATGACGATTCACCTCTAATTCGCTTTGTTCATCTTCGTAGGTATAACAAAGGGGACATTCATTTGGAGACTTATTGTTCTGCAAAAAAACAAAAAATTTTAAATTTTATTTTTTAAACAAAGTGACCTTTAGCCTTTATACTCACCTTTATAAAATAGTTATATTCTTTTGAATAATCACCCAATATAGCAACCCAATTAATGGTATGAGTAAAACATAAAACTGGATTCGATTCCACACGTATGAAACCCGCTAAAACACGTAACAGTGAAACTAAACCGATATTCTGCAGATCACGATTTTCCAAAACAATTAACGCATACTGATCATATAACAAGTTGACACCACGTATTATTAACAATTTAGGAAATAAACGTTCTAAACTATCTAAACCTTCTACACGATAAACTAAAAGATATTCACTGATTTCTTCTATATTTGAGGCGGCGACTTCTTCTAAAAGATTTGGAGTAAAAGTCATTTCTACAATCTGCACGTAACCAGCAATTACTGTGCATTTTTGTATTTCATTAAATTCTTTAACAGAACGTATAATGGCCGATCCACAGACGATGTCATCATTGCTGGCGGCAGTAGAAGGCTTACTTAAAAGGCATGGTATGAAGCACATCAGCAGTGTAATGATGCAGAAGAAATTTTTTCGTTTGAAGATTTCCATTTTTGTTGGTTTTTGGTTTTTTTGTTTTTTTTTTTTATATATAAAATTTAACAGTTAAAATCTTTTTTAAAAACAAAATTAATTTTTTTAGAAGACACAACAAGACACAGAGCACAGTTCACAACAAGACACACACGTCATTCATTTAGATATTAGTGGTGCGTCGCTGGCAGTCACCCACTTTTCCACTTGACATTTGACCTCTGGGCAAGCAGATATTGTTGTTGTTTCTTTTTTTTATTTATTTCTTCTTAGATTCTCTTTATTATTGTGTGTGTTGAAATAATTTAATATAAAAAAACAAAAATAATTATTTAATTGAAATCATGACCTTAAAAAGTACTGGACGACACTTGAAAAAACGTTGTTTTTTAATTTTAATTACTTTTCTTTTTCTTAACAAAACTTTATTTAAAAAAACATTTAAGATTTTTGCACATCAAATTTTCAATAAAACAGTAACACTAAATATGTTTAATATTTTGGATTATCTCTCCTTAAGCAACATATATTGAAAACGTTGTATTGAGCCTTTAACGGCTTAAGTTTAACTGATTCTTTCCAATTCTTATTCTGGAAAGCCACATATGATACCAATTGTATATATCAAAGCATCTATAGTTGTTATTGCTGTTTTTATATTTATGTACATAAAAAAAATTGCTTTTATTTAATTGAATTTTGAGAGCATCTAGAAGATGATCAATAGTTTTTATTAACCCCTTAAGAGATGCACAGTTCAGTGTTTTGTAATATTTGAATATTAGGAAAAAATAAATTAAATATTAAATTTTTGCTTTATGTAGTTAAAAATAAATAATTTAGTTGAGAGATAATAAACAGCAAGAAAAGATTTCTAAACGGACCATTGTCTTATTTTCTAAAAAGTTTATCGCATACAATAGTGTAGAGCGCTTGCTTGCAGCAAGTATATTATGCTGCACCTGATATTTAAAGGTTAAATTATAGCACCAGAGCTGGTAATAATGATTTTGTTTAAAATTCAAAAATAAACACAAGGTCAAACGTTGTACATGCATTTGCTAGCGGGTAAAGTACAGTACTATATATAGTGGTATAGTGGTTAGAGCGCTCGAACACAAAAACTCAAACGGCCCAGGTTAAAATACCAGCAAGGGCGAAAAATGGAAAAGTTTGCAGTGTTTCGTAATTTTAACTTAAAAAAAATAACGGGTTAACCCCCTTCCCTCCAAGAAGTCCATCTATACAAAGAAACAACTCCCTTATATTACACTCTATTCTGCCTTAACTATTAACAAAAAAAAAAAAAAAATACGAATGATCATGGCATAAGCGCCAACTATTGGGAGGTAGTAGATAACAGCCGACATACTTAGCGAGGGCACTCACCACAACTAGCATGCAACGATGGGGCAATTGCTGTTGATCATTCAAGGGTGAAGGTATAACACTGGCCTTTGAATGATCTTCACAGCAATTAGTCTCATTCCTAAGGCGCTTGATAGTAATATAAGAAAAACAAAATGTATGTTCTGTTGTCATAATGTACTGTCCTTTCCAAAAATTCCAATACAATGCACTGCATTTAGTAGGGGCTTACCCCTGAGTATTGGTCTCAAAATAAAAAAAAAAAAAAAGAATTGAATTCCTGCACGGCCAGCCCTGAGGCACATTAAGACTGGTCATGTGGGTATTCAAGCACCGAATTGTAATCAAGTTTACATGTACCTCCTCACCGCTTTATTGTTATTTAACTTTATTGAATATTCTTTTTTTTTGTTACATCGGAAAAGCTTTATTAGATCAAAGTTAGTTTCGAACTCGGATTTCTAAACCATATAACAACAGTTATTGACTCCGAGAAGTTAGTAAAAGGTAGTAAAATATAAACACAAAACAATTGGTAACCGAAACATATTAGGTCTGTTTCTTTACTCTCCATTGGCCGCCCGCGGGATCTAAATTTCACCAAAAAGCGTTCCAGTAAACAAAATTTGTGCAAATGAGAGAAATTTTGAGAGAGTAACATTCTTCTTCGTCATGCACGAAACAGACCGTACTTTTTCTTCGGGTTAGTTTGTGCAAGTAAACAAATAATCAGTTGTTTAAGAAATAAAATAAATAATAGAAAAATTAAAGGTTTAGAAGACTAAAAAAATTTAAAAGATTAAATTAAAAAATATTTATAAACCTGCAGTGAAAGGCTTATAGTATATTTTAGTTCAATATTTGTATAAAAATGTTTTTCTTTGTTTTAGTTAACATGTATAAATCGAGTTATTGCGGTTTCCGAGCGGGAAATGGTAATCAATGAGAATCGAGAAGGTACTTAATACAAGGAATGTATAATCTGGTGATTCCGGAAACCATTACTCTTAACACAGATCATGTCCTACGAAAGTAATTAATGCTTTTAATGTCCCAACGTAATAGATATTAGAATTCATTATTTGTAATGCATAAAGTTATTAATTATTAATAATTTGAAGAAATAACGAGAAATATCTCAGCTCTGAAATCTTCCAAAAAAAGTGCGGAAGTTTATGTGCTCTATCCGCCATTTCATATTTTTTCTATATCTCGAGTTAATAATGCCACTTTAGGTTTTTTACCACAAATTTTTCAAGTCTGCAATAAGTTTTCAGATATCTTGTCCAGTTTCTGAGATAAATAGCCGAAAACGGATGGCAGATTTTAAAAATGCTGCTGTCTAAACCTATAGTGGCATTCTTAACTCGCATGGCGATATGGTAATCAATGTTTACTTGTGTGTCACATGAAATTACTTTCTCGATTCTGATAGTAATATATTCTGAAGGCCTATATTATTTAATTAATTATAAAATAAGGTCATCCATTTCTTTCCGTTGGGTTATTTTTTATGAAGGTACATGTTTAATATGTATGTGTGTGACATAAAGTTGTGTTTTTTTTATATTTTTATGCGAATGCCTAAAATATTTGTTTTTTTTTGTTCTCGTACTTTTGGGTAAATTTGTCTCTTATTGAGAGAAATTATTTTTTACTCTCTATTTACCGAACTTTACTCAAAAAGTAAAGAAACAGATCTATTATATGCGATATTGTTTGTTTCATAAAATAAATATGAATGGGCGGGCTTTTTAAAAACAGATACGAGATTGTTCCACATTTAAGTAGATCTGGGTTTGGCTGTTAAACAACTTGCTATCTGCTTGTGGAAGATTTTTATTTTATTCCATACAAAAATCTTACATATAAAACGTGCTTTATAAATTTCTTGTTTAGATTTTAAGTGAAATTTTTTTTTTGAACAGCAAGTACTTTGCAAACTTAGGTAACGATCGTTATTATCCATTCCTGAAGAGAGACGTTAACATTTGCGTGTTAAAAAGCCTTTAAGGAGAAATACTCTTGAGTAGGCAAAACAAAACAAATAACAAAAAAAAAAAAAAACGGGCTGCCATAAGAATTTTTTTGGTAATTTTGTGGGAAAAATGATTTTGTTTTGTTAGAAAAGCCATTTCAATAAATTGTTTTTCTCAAATTGTAAACTATTTTCTCTACATGAATTATGTTCAATTTACATTTGTATATTCGTTTTTAAAATATTTTTAATTAATTTTTGGTAATTAAAAAAAACCAAATATGTTCATTTTAAAATGTTCGCTTTTATTTTTTTTATAAATTTTTATTCTTAATTTCACACTTTTTTACTTTAACAGCCTGTTTCTAGAACACGAATGGTATTTGACATTCGTCTTTTTATATGAGAAACACTAACAAAAACACTCAAATTTGGTATTTGACATTCGTCTTTTTATATGAGAAACACTAACAAAAACACTCAAATTTGTTAGTGTTTCATATAAAAAGACGAATGTCAAATGTCGTGTTCTAGAAACAGGCTGTAAATTCATAGTCCGAGTAAACATACATGTGTGGCAACTCTTGTTGCATAGGATTTTATTCTTAAAATAAATTTGGTTCTCAGAACCGGTAATTCGCATGTTGTTATTGTTGTTGTAGTTGCTTTAATTTTTCTTTCTTTAATTTTAGCCAAATGCAATGGTACCAGTTTTAAAAGGTAACTTTCCTTCTTTTTTTTACTGGGAGCTAAGAAGTAATAGGACTTTTGTTGTTATGCAGTGATGCTGCTGCATATATGTACCTGTTAAACTTATGCGTTTAAACGCTAATAGCTAAATATACTTATATGTACATATAGTAAAATTAAGTTACATACTTATTTGTTTAAAATTATATATTTTTTCGACTCCTAAATTTCAAATTTAGTATTAGTTTCCATTTACACTCAAAAACGAACAATACCTTTGACAACCCATATTAAAGTATTAAAATTAAAACGTCTCAATATTGGAACGTATTTTAAGATGCCATTGTAAATCATGTCATGGAACTTAATTTCGATCGAAAGTGATTTTAATTCCGAAAATTCAATTTTTTTAAAACGGAAATTTTTCCGAATGAAACCACCACAACTGTTAACTTTGAAAGTAACAGTGTTATATTAATATCAAAAATATACATACTCGTAAGTGTATAAATACCAGTCTGATCATATAAGATTATATTATCTGAAAGAAAAATTTAATTTTCTAAAAATTCAATTTTCGGAATTGAAACCACTTCCGATCGGAATTGAGTTCTGTGACAAGACTGTATATGTCTATACTCTTTTATCCAATTATTACTCCTATGATTGTGTTGCATTTAACCATAATTAACTTATTGAATAAATAAATAAAATTTCCTTTAAATATTTCTCCTTTTGGCAAATTTTTCCATTTTGTTTGCGGCCTTTATTATGTCAATTGGGTTATTTCGTTTATATATATTTTTTTGTGTATCTGGTACAACCTGTTGTATTTTAATATTTAATATTGTGAACATTTTATTTTTTGCTTATACCTTTTATTATGGTTTCATTATTTTCTTCTTGATTTTTTTTTTTTCTTTTGTCAGTGTCATTTCTTTTTTGTTACTATTGAGCGCTTTTTTACCCAAATTTTCTGTACCTTCTTCATGATGTAATGTTTTCAATTTTAAATATTTAATGGGATTTTGAGTTTTTTCTTTCATGTATCTCGTATGCGATTAAGTTTGCAGAGACTTGTTGATTTTATCAATTTTTTTTAATTAAATATTTTTTCGCCTTTAGGCTATTTTAAGTTTAAATTTTCTACACAAAATTTTTGTATTTTTTGTTTAGTATTATTTTTACTTACATAAATGTCTATAATTTCAGTAATTTTTATATAAAAGTATATTGCTTTGACTTCAGGACCACACTATTTCACCATTTCAAATACATACATACATACATAATTGGCCATTACAACCCTGTGTCAGGGTTACGGCCTAGCTTCTCGCAGCACTCATGTTGTGTGTGTTAATTTTTATCCATGAGTACAGGAACCTACAGTTTTAAGTCGACTCTGAACGACAGATTTGAGAAGCATTTTTATTGCAATCAATTACTCAAAGAGCTTTTGCCAGAAAAATGCTGTGCGGTAAGTAAGTAGTTTTCTAAGTAAGGGAAGTTAGATTTTCCCTTACAAAGCTCATTATGGAAGGCAAGATTTCCATGTGTCGAGTTCCTACTTAGAAGCATCACTTTTTTAATAATGAAGTTATTTTAATTTAATTTTTGAAATATTTCGAATTCAAACTCCTTTTATGTAAAATATAACTCATTTCAATGGCATTATCTCATTTCCTGGTTATTTGTAATTCTTCACAGTAAGCTAATACGTCAGCAGTTAAGCTTCTTTTGACATTCTAAAAGTATGAAATAAATTTGCAGGGATAATCTTTAAGTTTCGTTTTTTTTCAGGGGTAAATTCCTACTCATGCAGTGCATTGTATTGGAATTTGAAGATATATAGATTTTTATTTTTTATAGATAAATATTATATTATGCGCCTTTTCGTTGATGAGACTGTCAATTTGACCACTCAAAGGCCAGTGTTGTACCTTCACCCTTGATTGGTCCCGATGGAAATTGCCCCATTTGTCGGAGGATATTGAATACGAGTGGTGAGCGTCTCCACTTAGTAGGTTAGATTTTAGCTCCACAGAAGGTGGCTCTGTACTCCTGATCATTTTTTCTGTAGGTGGAAGAGACTGGAATTTTAGGGAGCGGTTTCTTGAAGATGAACTTCTTGGAGAAGGGGGAGGGGGATCCTCATATTTTTAAATTATAATTTTCGAAAAACCTCATATTTAATTTGTCTTTTGGCTACCTTTCAGCTTTACTACCTAAACTTTGAAATAGAAGTGTCTTGAAAAGTCCCCTTATAAGCTGCATAAGCAACAGCGAAATGGCCATCCGAACATGCTAGTCCATAAAAACAATTTTTTGTTTTCAGTTTTAATAATTCCATTAAAATATTTTGTTAAATTATGATTAAAATTATTTTTTACATTGAAACCATATTACCCATTGGTAATATTTCTTTTGTAGTGGTCTAGTGGTTAGTGTGTTGGCTTATATAAGACGATAGCTCGGGGTTCAAACCTCAGCTCTGATATCCTGAAAAAAGAAGAAATATAAAAAAAATATTTCCTTAGGCGACTACCTCTTAGCGGGTATTCTGTTAAAAGTTCTGAGAGTAAGTGATTGCCATGAATAAGCTTCTCAAATCTGTCGTTCGGAGTCGATTTTAAACTGTAGGTCCCGGTACTCATGGATAAAAATGAACACACACAACATGAGTGCTGCGAGATGCTAGGCCGTAACTCTGACACAGGGTTGCAATAGCCAATTATGTATGTATGTATGTAGTTTTTTTTCTTCGCTGGGGTTTGAACTTCGGTCTTGTGGAGTTTTTGTGCGACCGCTCTAATCACTATAATTTGTACCTTTTTTGTATTATTAAGTTTATAATTGAATCAACATAATTTTTTTATTACTGACTAAGACGTTAGAAGATTAAATATGCAATTCTAATATATTGCTTGAATAAATTCTTTTTAAAGATTTTCAACTTCTTAAGTCATTTAGTCTGCTTCTACAAGCTGGCTTTTTATATGAAAAACACAAAAAAAAGACGAACATCTGAAACTAGTCATCTTCGCCAACAAGCTGACTGTGTTTTTTTACTACAGCTTATAACTTACTAACCTAAAGCCGGCGTCTACGGTACACCTACCACTACCAGTCCAAATCTTTCGAGATATAAAGACATAAATACCATTTAAATGAGTAACACAATATATTAGCTTTTATTGGCAGTAAATTTGCCACTAAGTCAACTATTTCAGCATAAGAAATGAGAACGGATAGAAAAGAAAAAAAAAAGAAAAACACACAAAACTTAGAAACTTTAGATTCAATCGTTTTCGAGATGTACAAAAAGCAGCATTTAGGTTGTTTGGGAGGTACCATGCCCACTCGCCTGATTATGTCCATTTTCTGACTGATGATTTGGCTTAACCATGAAGTCATTCAGACTTAGTTTAGAAACTTTAGCTTCAAACGTTCCCAATATATACAAACATTGCAATAGTAAAAATAAAAAGTATATTATCAATCACTTATATATGTATTTACCTCAATAACAATAATAATAAATTAGTGATTATGAAGTTGTTATTTTTGTAAGATATACGCGTAATGTTGTACTTGAAATAATTTATAGCTTTTCGTTTTTCATAATTACACTATTGAAACTGCACAATTTTCCATGCGTTTGATAATAGTCTGTTTCCCTCAGTTTGTTCGTTACGTTTCTCCTTTTTTTCTTTGTGGATAATTGTGTAATAAATTTTGGCATAAAATGAACGTTTGCACAAGTGTACGGGTTTGAGTCAAATGAATATATGCTTATGTGTGTGTTTGTGTCTTTTATCACCACATTTTCTTATTCATTTGTTCGAGTTGCTCCAATTGCCTACTTTTATATATAACGGTAATTTATTATTTCTCAAGCTTTTTGCCCCTATCGTATGTTTGAAAGAGGGGTTCTTGAAGTTTCTCTCTTTCTGTGTATATCGCTCACGATTTATTTACTTAAACCCTGTGTTTATGTATGTGTAAAAGTAAGTAAATACGTCCGTACAAGAGTGCAACAATAATTTTGTTGAAATTCATTGACTATGTTTGTATAAGTACAAGATTAACTTACAAAAAATTAATAAAACACTATGGGCTGCAGTATTAAAAATATTAAAACCTTAATTTTTAATTCTGGTTTTTCTACCTTTATTATTTAATGTAATGAAATTCTCAAGCTCAAGGTCTTTTTTTAAATAAAAACTTTTATTTAATTATCAATATTTCGCTACTCCTGTGTGTAGCGTCTTCAGGATATATTTATATATTAATACACGCAGAAGTAAAGAAATATTGATAATTAAATAAAAGTTTTTATTTAAAAAAAGACCTTGAGCTTGAGAATTTCATTACATTAAATATTAATACCTTTTAAAAGAAATTCCTAAAACTAAAATTTTAAATTAAAAAAAAGTTTTCAAGTTAAAAATGAAAAACATAATTTCTATAGAGGATTTTTGTTTCAACCGAATTAGAAAATTTAAAAATGATTCCTTCTACCACTTCCAAATTTTATTAGTTAATACCATGATTTCATAAACTTCAAGAGATAAGTAGATATATTTATGTGAGCTTCGTAATCTTGATAAGCCGATTCGTTGTATTTATAAAAGTTTTGTGCGCCTTGGTTGCAAAATGTGACTTTTATTTCTTTTACAAAATTTTTAATTCCCTTAAAGATCTTGAATATAAATTATAAAGTGTTTAAATTATTCAAAAAATTTGATTAAATTTTAAAAAGATTATTAGGGGTATTCGTTTAATCTGCTAAATGCCTCTTATACTACTTACTAAATTATTTTAGGGCATTGGTGTCCATAAAACTCATTTAATGCTGAGAGTAATCGGTTCTTGTTCTGCTATTGCCGTATTTTAAAAAATATAACTGTTATTTTAAAAGTAAGTTGTAATAACGAAAAACATTTAAAAGACACTTTATTCCTTTTATTAATGAAAGTTAACTTTTATTAAACACTTTATAGGAGACATTTAGCAGTTTAAACGAATAACCCCTATGGGTAAATATTTCTTGGTTTTTTTTTTGTTTCAATAAGTTTATATCTATTTGAAAAAATTCTTATTTTTTTCTGATTTAACCCACAGTGCTGCACTTTTTAGTGAGCACTGGCAATTTATAACCTTTGTGTGTTCTGTTAGTGCGTGTGTCAAAAGTATATTCACCAAAAAATAAAATTCATTGACTGTTTGCTATGAAAATACCAGCAACTTGTGCTTTTCTTTCTATCTGTCGCTCACTTTTCTTACATTCTCAATTTTTCCAATATAGTCTTTTCGTCGTACATATTTATTTTATTTGTACGTTTGCACGTTTGCATGTGTGTTATTTCATTTTCATCACTTTGCCATTTTCTTTATTTACAATCGTTGTTGTTGCTGTTATTATTATTATTTGGTATTGGTTGTTGTTGGGGATCAACATTTAAAAAAGACAGTGAAAGCATAAACTTTATCTATATGGGGTATTAAGCGTGTACTACAGTGATGGCAAATGTAAAATTTTGGTTTGTAGTAGTGAACGAATAACTGCATGGCGTACATAAAATGCGTCAAATTTAAAGTTAATATTTGGCTTCATTTACAAATTGAACAACAATATGAGTTTCAAATCAATTTCATAATGAATAGATGCTTCAAAACAATGAGTGATCCATTTCGAGATTCCCTACTTTTTTAAAGAAAAAAAAAAAAAAAACAAAATAACGGAGAAAATTCAAATTTAATGGGGAATGTTTATTACCATTTTTTTGGCATTTATTTTTTGAAGATTCTCTCTATCAAAAGTTGGCCGTTGCTACGTCGCATCCATTGAGTCCAATTTTCGATGACTCGTTCGAGCATTTCGACTGGTAACTGGCGAATGACAATCGGGTTGTTATGCTCCAAGAAGATTTGGATTTATATTAAGGCTGGCCAGCTGCATGAAACAGTAAGTAATAATAGCAGTAAGTTTGGCAGTTAACTATTTGGTAAATTCTATAGGGCTTAAACAAACATACGCTATAAAAAATCTTTTTTATCAGTGGAAATATAAAATCAATAACATGCCTAATGGTACATGGTACCGTCACATTGGGAAATTATTTGATGACAAAGGCGTAAGCACTATTTTTTAGTAAATATTTTATTCAAATATTACGTTGTATGTGAACATTTACTCAGAAATGATATAAAAGCATAATTAATTAGAAAAGATATTTTCGTTAAATATTTATCTAATGTGAGCGTAGCTTAATTAAGGATTGTAGAGCATAATGTTTGATAGTAGTACTTAGAAGAATTTTCTTTTATTATACCAATTTAATAAACCAAATTTGTGCGTTTAAGAGCCATTTAAGTGATGACTAAAAGAAAAACTATAAGAATATTTATATACATACGTTATTTGAATTCTCTTTGCTCAATTGTGCTATATAATTGACATCTCTGCATTATGCATATACAGTGAACTGGCATGTTTGTGCATGTTTAATTGAGTTTATTTATTTATAATGTATGAATAATGGCTCATATGTACAAACCAGCAAACAAGAAATTAAACGTTTAAAGTATCATACTTTTGTGAGCTAAAATTGAGCCCAGATCTCAAACTTTTTTTCATGATAAGATTAAATTTATTTTTCTAATTGACTTTAAGTGAACGACAATTTAAAAATGAACAATAATTAACTACTCCAAACGGTTGGTAGAGCCTTTCTTGTGTGGAAAAGCAAAATGCAGAAACTTTTGTTAAAGTTAAACATTTAAAGTTGTCAAGATATACAAAAATTAATATTTATTTTGTATAGGAGGTAATCCGCCCACTTATCCAATTAACCGCATTTTGGAATTGATGATTTACCTATATTGACTGTGAAGCTATTTCGATAAAATTTGAAAATTCTTTTGGTTACCATTGTAAGGATATAATACTTTATATGGGCGTGGCACCAGCAAAATAGGAAGGAAGGTACAGAAAAAATATCACAGAAAAGTCATTAAAATGTCTATATAGTTCAAACCAACCAAACAAACCCTCAAGCATACATAACTACATAACTTTCCTTTACAATCCTGTGTCAGGATTTCGGTCTAGCTTCTCGCAGCATTCATGTTGTGTGCGTCAATTTTTATCCATGAGTACCGCCACCTACAGTTTAATGTCTACTCCGAACGACAGACTTGATAAGCTTGTTCCTGGCAATCAAGTTCTCTCACCTGCTAGCAGGTAGTCGCCGAAAGAAATATTTTTTGTCAATATTTCTTAGCTTCAAGATGTCAGAGTCGTGGCTTGAACCGAAACTCTTGTCTTAGTAAGCCAACACCTTAAACACTAGAACAGGGCGACTACTTCAAACCCTTAAGCTCATCATGTATATAAAATAATAAAAATTTAACATTTTGTCCTGGCACTCTAAATAGGAAAAGAGTTCTTGGTAGTCTACCGCAACTGGTGCTCTCAAGGACTGACCAGATATATGTTAATCTGTTACTACGGGCTGAGCCAAAGACTGCTGCATCTTGTAATTTTTTTTTTTTTTTTTGAAATCAGGCATATGTCTTGCTTGATGGCTGTGTGCGGTCTCTTGGTGAGTGAACGTAGTGGCTGTGGTAATAAAGCTGGATAGTATGCAACCTCCTAAGCAAACGTGGTGCTACTTTCCAGTCAAAAGCAGTACTAGAATTGTTAAACCTTTGTCGGATCTCTTGATGTGAGCGGCGTAGCTTAGCTATGTTTGGTGGCTGGGAGTTTATGCACTGGTTGGGGCTGGTCTAATGCATAATTTTTCTTCTTCTTCGCCTATGGGTAGCGTTTGGTATGTTGATGACGACGAGACGAACATTAAGTTTCAGAAGTAGTATCATAAACATTGCTATCTAACAATTTTAATCGCTATATCTTATTCGCATAATGAAAAACAAAAATTTTGAAATTAAAGATGGAATCCTACAAAGTAATCTTTCAAACGTGGTCTGCTTCTGGTCTCATATAATTAAACCAAGGTACGGTTGCCATCCATAATTGATCCGTAAATTATGGCATCTTGCTTGCTGGGTGTCTGCATATGTACGAGTACAATAAGTAGAAGAAAGCAAAGGCATATACATTATTTTTTTTCTTCATTTTCTTTTTTCTTTAAAAATTTATATTTTAAGATGAACATGTTACGGTTTTCATTTTCTTTCCCTCGTTTTAAGAGAATGTTCACATATACACACACACACACGTATAATTGCTTGTGTGTGTTTATTTTCTTTTTCGCCGTTTTATATATTCAAACACAAACACATTAACTCTCTGCAAATTTGTTTTTTATTGCATTTCTCTTTCGAAATCAACGAAATAGTGGAGAAAAAGCTTAACCAGCCACTTATGCATTTTAAAAAGTTGTTTGTATGGTGAGTACTCGTATTTACTATTTAAAAACAATTTGTATTAAAGCAAATTGTTATTATTTTATAATGATTTTTTTTATACTTTGAGTTCATGTGTGTGTGTGTGTAAAAAATAGTGCACTGAAATGCACTGGTGGTTTTTAAGAAATTGTTAAGCAGGATTGAAATAAAAGTATGTGGAAGAAGAAGAAAAAACAAATAGATGAAATTAAAATTTAAATTAATTTTTTAATACTATGTTTGAAAATAAATATTTTAGAATTTTAAAAGGTTTTATAAATTAATTATGACGAAGTGTGCGATCGATAAACTTGCTAAAACGGGTATACCCTTCTGTCAGTTATGGATTTAGTTGTGAATATTAGATTTCTCTAACCTTTGCCAAGTTGATGGTTAGGTAGGGGCATTTATTGGCCTGAGGAGAGACATTGCTACAATGTCAGACTCAAGTGATCCAACAATAATTCAAAAGCTTGATTGTAGGGACATTTTTAGGTCTAAGACAATTCTCAGGTGTCATTGATAATGGAGAAACCTGCAAATGATTTTTGTTGATATCTAAGATTGTATACCCATCTCCAGCTCGGCGTTGGATCCTCTAATTTATCTCGCCCTTTTTCTATAGTTTGAGGGAGCTATCGTTCTAGAATAGTGATATCGCTCATCTGGCAGTTTGAAATTATCTGTACCATATGTCATCACATTCAGAATATTAAGCAGATCGATGCCTGACGATGCAGGTACTATGGCGGCAAAGATACAAAGACGGGACAAAGTCGTACTATCAAGTCATCATTCGAACACTTAGCTCCTATGAAACTAACTCTTAATTAGTGTGGGAGTATCTGGTTGAATTGAAATAATTGGGAGAATAGCCAATTTATACTAGTTATGTGGTGGGAGTACAGGTAAATGAAAGGTCGGATGAACTTGCTAGAAAAAAAGTCACTGATGGTGTTAGAAGTCTTCTGTGGATTAAAACGAGAAGCCTGGAGTTGCATCAAGAGCGAAAGAGAGATCGGTTACAGGCAAGCACTCCTTTTAGGTCATGCAGTTTGGAGAAAATCAACACTTTTGCTGGGTAACTATCGGGTATATGCTGTAAAACGAAGTCGACTTAATTTAAAATGCGACAATATTTATTTTTTTTTTTATTTTTTTTTATAAGACCAATACTCAGGGGAAAACCCCTACTCATACGGTGCATTGTATTAAAATGTGAAGATGGTTGATAGGTTTTTACTTTTTTTTTTTTCATAGATGTTTGTGTGTTTTGCGCCTTTTTTTATTGTTGATGAAACAGGTTGCTGTAAATTTGTCCACTCAAGAGCCAGTGTTATACCTTCACCCTCGAATGATCAAACAGCAATTGCCTCATCTGTCGGTGGATGTTTTTTTTAATGTGAATGGTGAGCGTCTTCAGTAGATTAGCCGTTATCTTCCCAGAAGGTGGCGCTATACTCCTGATCATTGGTTTGTGGTGGAATGGATTAGAAATGTCAGGGGCGGTTTCTTGCAGATGGTCTTGCTGGAGGGGGGGGGGGAGACCTCTTATTTTCTTAAACTTAATTTTTAATTTAAATTGTAATTTTTTAGAAAACCGCAAATTTTTATAATTTTGTCCTTCGCTAGGATTGAACCTTGGTCGTGTGAGTTTCTGTGCGAGCGCTCTAACCCTATGCCACGGCCCCACCAAACGAAAAAATCAAAAATACGTTTTTTTTTTCATTACCTTTATCAGGAAAAAAAATACGCGTCGAGTGGTCCCGGTCCCAGATTTCTATGCTGAAAAGAAATTTACTTAAGCCGTCCGCGTTTTCAAAAATACTCCATTTTAATTTCAGGTGATTTCGTTTTAGTAGTCGCCGTGGTCTAGTGGTTAGTGTGTTGGCTTACTAAGACATGAGCCCTGGGTTCGACACCCAGCTCCGACATCTTAAAAAAAAAAAATCTGGCAAAAGCTCTGAGAGTAACTAATTGCCATGAATAAGCTTCTCAAGTCTGTCGTTCGGAGTCGACATTAAACTGTAGGTCCCGGTACTCATGGATAAAAATTTACACACACAACATGAGTGCTGCGAGAAGCTAGGCCGTAATTCTTACACAGGGTTGTAAAGGCCAGTTATGTATGTATGTATGATTTCGTTTTAGAGCACATACCCGTATAACAGATATATATTTAAGTTTTAAAGACCGATTGTCTAGAAACGAGTTGAGAGTATTGACTGGGCTTCTTACTGTTCATTGCAGACCAGGATAGAAATAATTTACATTTCGCTGAGCAGATTCCGCGACGACGTGAAAGCAGTTAAAATGACATAACGTTTAGACAATAACAATAGCGCCATCCTGTAAAACTGCTACCAACTTCACTTTCTACCGCGCTGTCAAAATCAAGTTTTCCAATTAAAGATTTTTGACGCTGCTCTGGTTTTATTTACTTCTACAATTGTGTGTGCATGAGAATTTTTGACAGAAAAACAGCGTTTAGCGCTTTAATTTATATTTGACTGTTAAAGTTGAAAAAGAGAGAAACAGAGAGAGAGAGAGAGAGAGAGACAGAGAGAGACAGAGAGAGAGAGAGAGATTAGAAAGAGTAAAACGACATTAATTGCCAACATTTTGTAAAATATTTTTGCATTAAAAATTTTTTTTTTTAGTTTTTTCCCTCCAATTTTATTACATTTCGCTTCTCTTTAGGGTTTTATTTTTGATGTAATCAAATTTGGAAAACATTAAAACAAAATGTTTTAGACACGGAGGGAGAGAGAGAAGCACTAAAAATAAAACTCAAGATAGAAAAAATATAAAGCAAAGCTGGAAGCAAAAATAAAATTAAAAACTGAACATATTATTTATGCTTAAAATATAATCTACAAATTCAATTTTTTATAAATTTTTTTCATGTTTTCCCTTCGCTGGCTGTGTTGTTCTCCTAATACTTTGCAGTTGGCTTAATACATTAATTCCGTTAGAAAAAATTAAAAGCAAACACGATTTTAAGTTAAAAAAAATATAAATAAGAAAATATTATGAATAATACTTTTATAATGTTATTAAAAATGTATATAAAATGTTGTTATTAAAATTTGAGGAAAATCTTTAATAACGAAATAAATTTTATATTCATGGTAAAATAAAATTTAAGATTTTATAAGTTAAACACCAAAGTACACACATATTGTGTACATATGTACACAGTGTATACTGGAATTCACACTTTTATAAATATTTACATATTTCTCTAGGTAATAGTAAAAGAGCCAAGTTAAAAAAACGAAACAGATATGTGTATGTACTTTCTTTGTATGCATACAACTCATACCAGTAATCCTTAAAATATTTAATCCTATTTCAGAGGATATTTTTCCTCTTTTTTATTTTTTGTTCTATATCTTTTTTATTTCTGTGCAAAAGACAAAAATAAACAAAGAGCTTAAATATGTACATGCATATGTAAATTTACCTACACACATACACTCGCACATAAATTCTTTAGCTATAAAATTCGAAAACTATACAAAATCTACCACATACAGCCGCCATGTGTGTAAATATATGAAATCATAATTTAATTAATGCAAGACTTTGACTAAAAAAATTGTTTTTTTTTTCTATTAATTTACATACATTCGGTCTTAATACAACATTAAAATTATAAAAATTTGCAAGTGTTGCCCTGCTGTAAATAAAAACAATAAAATGTCATACCAAACTAAACAAAAACCAATTATCAGCTGCTAAATTGTTTGTCAATTAAAGCAATGTCGCCAATTCAACCTCAAAAATTAAAAAAAAAAAAACACATTATATATAATTTAGGGACTACTACATTGGTGTACAAATTTGAAATAAAAGAAACAAAAAAAAAATTTGACTGTAGAAACTAAGTATGTTTTTGAATCTGTGTACTCTGAATTTAAATCTATCATACTATAAAACACTTGTAGTCGCAGTGGTCTAGTGGTTAGTGTGTTGGCTTACCAAGACAAGAGCTCCGGTTAAAGCCCCGGCTCTGACATCTTGAAAAAAAAATATAAAAAAAAATATTTTTTTCGGCGACTACCTCTTAGCAGTCTTCTGGAAAAAGCCGTGAGAGTAACTGATAGTTCGGTACTCATGGATAAAAATTGACACACACAACATGGGTACTGCGGGAAGCTAGGCTAGAGTTGTAAAGGCCAATTATGTATGTATGTATGTATGTATGTATGTATGTATGTATGTATGTATGTATGTATGTATGTATGTATGTATGTATGTATGTATGTATGTATGTATGTATGTATGTATGTATGTATGTATGTATGTATGTATGTATGTATGTATGTATGTATGTATGTATGTATGTATGTATGTATGTATGTATGTATGTATGTATGTATGTATGTATGTATGTATGTATGTATGTATGTATGTATGTATGTATGTATGTATGTATGTATGTATGTATGTATGTATGTATGTATGTATGTATGTATGTATACTGTAAAACATTGCAATTTCACAGTTCCCGTATTAATGTGACAGAAGCCCACATTCATTCTAAATCTTCATAATAGTAGCGTTTAAGCATGTTAGGGAGATCGTATGCGACTGATTTAAGCTATTTTTGCTTTGTGTGTGTGGTGAATATTTGGTTGGCAAATAAGGATATTCGCTAATATAGGAATATTTAAATCAAAATGATTGTGCTGGTCAGAAACTTGGACAAATCGTGGACACGGACAATGTGTTGCAATAGCTGCAGAATATGGTTCGATTATATGGGATCCCTACTATACCATCCATATTTATAGTATTGAATATGTACAGAAGCAGTTTTTATTATTTTGTTTACGAGGCCTTGGTTGGAATTCTTATGAGCTGCCGTCATATGAAAGTAGACTTGGTCTTATTAAGTTACCAACTTTGAAGAGTCGCCGAATTATGCTTAGACTAATTAGAGGTGACGTTGATTCCGAAGTCCTGCTTGGTAAAGTTAATATTAGTGTTCCAGTTAGACCTACTCGGACCTTTCAGCTGTTAAGTTTAAATTATTATAGATCTGTGTATGCAAATAATGATCCATTTCGTCGCATTTATTTGAATTTTAATAAATGTTATAATATTATAGATCTTTCTGAGAGTAATGTCGTTTTGAAAAGAAAAATTATTTTACACTTTAATTCCTAATTTAAATTATATATATGTACATTGTTGCTTAGTCTGTAAGGACATGTTATCTATAGACTTAATAAAATAATAATAAAAATAATAATAATAATAACTGTCTTATAAAAATGGTCAAATGGCAAGAAGATCTATTTCGATTTTTTTATTCCAGTACTTTGAAGAGAGTCAAGTAACCACCAAACCCATTATTATTTCTATTTAACAAAAGTTGTTGGATTCAATATGAGAAATCGAAAAATATTATTTAAGCGAATGTCTTATCGTTTTTCAAACCATTTTAAGGTTTACAAAATGATCCATTACCAGTCATTCCCGGTGCTATGAGCAGTGATTCCGAAACATCTTTCACCAGCAGTGGTAGTTTGTATTAGGCTGGTGATGACATCCAATTAGAACCTCAAGCTGAGCTGAATGGTCTAATTCGAGATTTACATTTAACGAAGCAAGACGGATAATTACTAGCTTCACACTTGCAGCAGTGGAAAACATCTTGCAATTGGGACAAAAGTAACAATCTATAGAGATAAAAATTTGGAATTGGGTGCATATTTTAAAAAGAGACACACTATTCCATACTGGGGGGTTAGTTTGTATTTCGATTCGAATTGAAAGTGTTTTCGAAAGAAATTTCCCATTCAAAAAATCAATAAAAACGAATACAAATTTTTTTCGAAAATTCGTAAATTTTTACGAATTCGAACTGATATTGATGGATTATTTAAAAGAACTTAACCATCCTGACCATGACAAAACTGAATAGAGATTATTTATTGACGGCTCTAAGTAAAGTTTATAGGCTCTTCTTTTGCATAATGGGAATGAAAAATCATTCACACCAATTGGAACGTGCTCACCAAGATTTAATGAAAACTGAAAAAAATTATCAAGGATTTTGAGCCTGAACCAACAAAGTCCAAACGACGCACAGTGGGGTTTTGTATGCCAAAAGTGGGAAATAATTCGAGGTAACTTTCCCTGTTTCTAATTATAACTTTTTTCAGTCAAACCCAGCAGAAAATTTTTCCAATTCGGAAGCAATAAATAAAATTATACATTAAAGCTTATAAATATGCTACAGAATAAGATAATATTTTTGATTTCTTCTTCTATTTGTTTTCTGGTTGCAATAAATGTGAATTTCTTTTGCATTTTAGCGGCTCATTTCATATAAAAATCATGCATTATTGATGCGCATGTGTAAGTGATTATTCACAATTTCTCCCTTACTAATTTCTGCAGGGAAATGGCTTTAAGAAGTAAAACTAATCAATTTTTAAATAATATCTCTATGCGACAAATGAAGACAGTATACGTTCCATTGTACTAGCAAAACTTAGTAAAACCCTGTACTCTGTTTGGTCAGATTGACTGACCTCAGTTTTTCTCCAACAGATAAATCAAACTTAAATATACTGGTTAATTATGTTCAGCAATAATGTAGTGAAGACTCTACTGAATAAATTTTAAAATATTTTTTTGTGCAAAAACTAATTTTTTCTTGCCTTATTTTGCAAAAATGTATGAAAAAATTTTTACTTTTTTTAATTTTTTTCAGCCTAACGTACAGGGACTCGTAATTTTTCACTAACAATATATGACAATATGGTATCCATTGTAAATCTGAACAACTTTCGTGAATATATCAAAACAATCTAAACGTGTCTAGGCTTCCAAAATAGCTTACAAAGACCAATTTGGTTACTCCAGTCGAAAACCTTGTTGTCTAGTGTTATTAATATAAACAACTTTTATTACAGTTGTTCCCACTGTGCACGGTTTAAGAGTATTACGAGTATTGATTAACTGGCTTAATAGAAAATACGTATGTGTGTTTGTGTATAACTGTGGTTGTTGTATGTGGTAGGTGCATACATACAATATGATTTGTTTTGTTATATATATATTTTTTTTATTTCGTAATACAAGAGTAAATTGCTTGCAATAACTGCATTTGTTACTTTCGTTCTCTCGCAGCCACGTAAATAAAATTTAATATTTTCTTTGTTACTTTGTTTGTTTGTTATTGTTACTGCTGTTATAAGTATTGTTGTTATATTATAAGACTTAAAGGCAAAAACATAATACAAAGAAGAAGTTATAGTTTTGAGTTGTTCTCACTGTTTGTAAACTAAAATATCATGGAATCATGGCATTAAAATGAAAAGCAGCGACAATAACAAAAGGAAACAAAACAGGAAAGAAAGTTGTAACCCAAATAAATGATACTCTACAACAATGTATGTACGATATATAGAAACTGTTTAGAATGATAAGCATATAGGATTTTTCATTCCAATTTTTGTGTAAAAGCTTTCATGTCGGCTATGGGCAATTATGGATCGAAACTTAATACACTTTTAAAGATTTATGCCGGTATTCATAACAATTAAAATAAATTTTAAATGAATTTAAAGTCAAATTTTCCATACAAATTTTTTTCTAAAATGAATTTCAAATTTATTTTAATTTTTTATGAATATGTGTTATGTGTTTCCAATTAAAAACAAAATAATTTATTTGATTGGCGACCACCATAAAGAGAAAATGCTAAAAATGTGGCTATAGTTTTGAGAGCATATGTATAAATGCGTGAAAAATTTTAGTATGCAAGTAAGTTTATTTTTTGTATATTCAAGAACCAATAACCGGCTTTATTTCTTCAGTGAGTTGAATTTTATACGCCTGAAGATGAAGATCGTTGTGCAAAATATAGCTCAAAGTGTCTTTGATGATGCCCAATTGTTACAAACGACGACGAGTAGATGTTTCATGTTGATTCTCAACACTTAGCTGTACAGCAGTTATGTTTGCATCACTACCGCGAGCCTAGAATTTAGCGCTTAAATTACGCACAGCGATCTCATAAAGAGGAAAAGCTGTGCGAATTTTACGAAGTGATACCCTAAAATCTTTACCATCAGAGTAGGAAAATAAACAAAACTGAACGTTTGATCTCATCTTGTTGTATTCTTTACAATGAGTAAAACAAAAATTAAACAGAAACAGAGAGAGAGATTGTCCCATTTAATTTTGTATATTGTTTTTGTTTTGAGTACTACAAGTACACTAACTCAAATGTGCGTAGGTACAACAAAAAATGAATGAGAAGAAAAAGGAAAGAAGATGAGAAAAAGAAAAGAAGAAGAGAAAAAAACAACAAAAAACAAAGCAAGCACAAGAGCGAAAAGCTAACTGTTTCATTTGCGCTCTTTCTCATTTAGAAAGTATTTGTTTTGGTTTTGCTCATATACAATACCATTAAAAAAATTTTGAAAAGTGTATGACTTTGTTTTAACTTTTGCGAAATGCTTTGTTTGTTTGCCCACTTTGTTTACCATTTCGATAGTAAATTTTTACAACTAAAATTCTTTGTCCAAGAGTGAAGCCTTCTAAGGTTAAAATTTCCCAACTTTTATTAAACAAATGTTGAAGGATGACAACTTAACTCCCAACTTTTATTAAATGTTTAGCAAAATTTCTCTGACTGTATAATATTTTAATATAATTTTTATTGTTCGCTATTCTTGGCATATGTATGTGTGTATATGAAAAACAGAAGATGTTTGTCCCTCGGGGACTACTATTCGTAGTTCCAGTCATTGTTTTAAATCGTTTGTTTCAAAAACATTTCAGACGTTATGCTAAACGCAATAAACAGCCTGAAACACCGTCATCATTTTTGTACATACACAATGCAATAGAAAAACAAATACAAGCTATAAACGTTTTAATTAAATGTAAATGTGTTTGTTTGTGCGTGTATGTGTATGTATAAGAGACAGAATTTAATTAAACAGTAGCTGTATTGCAGTTTTTTTTTGCTATAAAACTCCCACATTAGTAGTAATGGGTGTGTATAACTATGTATTAGAGGACTAAACTTGTATAATTTGAATGGCTTACAAGTAATTCTTTGCCATTGCAAATACTGTCTCTTTTATTATTTCGCTTTTCAAAACAATATACTTCAATAAAAAAATATTCTAATTGATAAAACAATAATAAACTATAAAACAATTCATTTTTAAATTAAATATGAATATAAAGGTACGTTCACATTTGTCTAATATTTAATGAAAAATGTTTAAAGCTGCGGTCACATTAGAAAAATATTTGACCTCTATTTTATGAAACCAATAATTTTTTAATTTTTTATTCCTTCAATTTTAATTAAATAAATATCAACTTATTTTTCCTTAGAAATAATGCTTTTAAATAATACTAAATATGAAATGTATTGCTATTGCTTCTATTGGTCATTCCATATTTAATATTGAATGTATTTGCCTATATGGAGAAAAATATTTTTTGTTTTTAAATAATTTTTGAGAAAATATTTTTATATACATATCTGTGGACATTTGACAAAATGTCTTCTTTCAAAATCAACAACTTTTCAGTAGAGCAAAAAAACAGTTAAAAAGGCTAATAGAAATTATTGCGTATTAAATTAAAGAAATTTTGAACTTGGATATTATACACAAATACTTAACGAACATTATGCGACCTTTTTTTTCCCTCTAGAAGTAATGGTTTTCTTTAAAACGACAAAAAATTAATTTAAGACTTTTTGTGAAATAGATTTTAAAGCAAAAAAATTAGCTCCTACCATACAAGGCGTTTTGTCAAAATTTTTTTGATTAAATTTGAAAATTATTTTAATCGCTTAAGTCAAGACAAGTTGTTTTGTTAAAATGGAATATGAATGAAATGTTGAAAGAAGTTGATCTGGAAAAAATACATATTTCGGTTTCATTAAAAAAAAAATACTTCAATTTTTCGCTACAATATGCAAATAATTAAAATATAATAATAAAAATTAAATCAAATTTTTTATAGACATTCAATTTTTCAAATTATTCTTAATTCTCTGAAAGAAGTCGTTTTGTCAAATTGAAATTGGGGAAAAGCCTGAAAGAGGTCGATTAGTCAACTGAATATCTTGCGCTCCAAAGGTCGTAGACATATGGGGATTAGAGCAAAAGAAGGACAAGGAAATTCTATATTTACTATAAAAATCTTGGAAAATTGTCTTATTTCGGAGAAGACGTTTTTTCAAAATTCCACAGATATATGGTTACTAATTTTAATTCTGGTTTTTCGACCTTTATTATTTAATGTAAAGAATTTATAAATACACATTTTCTGTATTTGAAATTTGAAAATAATTTAAAAATAAATATTTCCTGAAGACGCTACACGCAGGAGTAGCGAAATATCGATAAATAAATAAACGATTTTTATTTAAAAAAGACCTTAAGCTTGAGTAATTCTTTACATTCGATATATGGTTACGTTTTTTTCGTCAAATATTTGCCTGTAACTGAACAAATATTTCATTGAAACTTTTTTTTTGCTTATCGTTTTTTGCTTCAAATTTAATTAATTAAATACTGAAATATTATTTTTTGTGTTTTTCTGTTATTAAATAATTTTTTAAGAAATGTTTACATAAAACAAAACTTTGTTGCAAATATTTTCCATCAAATATTTGACAAAAGTGAAAGTAGCTTAAGCGCTAATAAATAATTGTGTATTTCATTTCTCTCTCTTCATACAAACATTGTAACAATCATTTATAATTTGCTGTATAAATCTATCAAAAAATGTGTATGACCTTTTTATTTTGTTTTTTTAAAATATGTGTTTGTAAATAGTAATATAAGGGGTCGGTCGTTGGGTCAATGTTTAAGATCAATAGATCTTTTATATACGAGTACAATATGAAAATTTATTTGTAATTCATTTACATACTCTTTGTTTTTTCTGCTGCTGCAATAGTGTGCACAAGTATTTAGTGTATGGTTTTACAATTCTGTTAAGCTGATTTATTTATTTAAATTGTTTGTTATTGTAGATACTATTGTTTATGTTGTTGTCATTAAGGGTTAACTAAATTTGCTGAAATAAAAAAAAACAAAAATATTTATTACTACTGGTAAAATATAAAAAAATATACATATTTTTTATTTATTTTTTATTTTTAAGTAAACAATACACATGTATACATATAAACACGATTAATAAAAGCACACATAATTGAATGTAATTCTCCTGTAAACATATACAAATCTACATACATGCTAATATTATTTACTATGATATATGTACATATATCCATCTAATATTGCTTAAAGTAACAACCCAACAAACACAAATGCTTAAGCAGTTTCGAATTATATCATTAACCGATGGGAAGGTGTTAGTTAGTACGTCAGGTTTTAAAATTTGTGTACAGTGAACCGAGGGATATATCATCGTTTAGGGTAATGACGTTGTGTAGTCGTTTTGATATTTTTTTATTGATACATCTTTTTGGCGTTTCTTCATAGAGATCCAGAAAAGTCCGCTAGAGTTGTGAATTTTCCAAAAAAAACTGAATATTCATTCTTTGTCTGTTTTGTATCAAAATGTTAGGGGTTTAAATTCGAAATTATGATATTATTCGGATATGTTCTGAAAAACGAATTCGAGTGAAATTCAAATCGAATGAAATTTTAAACTGCTATATTCTTAAAATGTTAAACTGTTTTGACAATTTTTTCAATTTATTAATTAAATGGCCTTGAATACCAAAACTATAAAATAAATTGTGCATTTAAGTTTTATTTGCCTTTGAAAAAACTTTCGTTTTCAAGTTCACTCGAATTGTTTTTCAGAACATACCCGATTGTTTTACTGAAACATGTTTGAACTCCAATGTCTTTGATAGTAAAGTATTTTTGGGTAATTATCCAAGAGATAGGGTAGGGAGGAAAGTTGGGGATGTATTAATAGCTGTTCATAGGTCATCCAATCTGAGGTTTTGAATACTGAGAATAATATTTCTCTGAAATTTTTATGTATTTCCTTATATTTTCACAATTCACTTTCATCGAAATTGAAATGGAATATTAATTAAGAATCTATCGCTATTTTAAATCCTGATAACAGGAATATTAAGCCTTTATACTGCTATTATCTATTTCGATGTGAAACAATAACAAACGTGTCAAAAAATCGTAATGACACAATTTACTCTATAGGGTAGTATATCTTTTGGACAGACTTGAACGCCTATAATTTTGTTTTAATTTTTAATTACAGAGCGCATTCTTTTGTAACTGATTAACTAGTGAGTCCAACAATGCATTATAGAGAGAATTCGTTTCTTAGCCACACTGTTTTCGCGAAACTTTTTCCTGTCAACTACAATATTAGTAAGTTTAAATCAAATGTCCATAAACACTAGTCACCCTTCCCATATCATATCGTTGATGGAATTAAAGAACGCTGTAACTGACAAAACCTTAAATGTTCACCAGAGCCAAAAAACCTGTATGAAAGTAGAACAAAGACACTGTTATTTTTTTCAAAATGCAGACAGCGTAAGTGAATTTATTTTCATCGTAGAAATCTGGGTGCGGGACCAATCGACGCGTATTTTTTTCTGATAAAAATAATATAAAAAACCTATTTTCGATTTTTTGTCAGTTACAACATTCTTTAATTCCATTGACGATATTTTTCTAGACCAGCTCAACGTACTGCATGAGTAGAGATAGTCCCCTGAGTGCTGTGCTTGATAAAAACTAAATTATGTTTTCACTGGCTTCTTCCTATTCCCTACATTGCAATCTGAATTAATTTTATGTTTTTTTTTTGTTTGTAAAGGTCCATGTCTGGTTTGTTTATTACTGTTGTTGTATTTGCACTGATATTTTTTTTTGTAAACAAATAAAACAGTTCCCTCCCTGTTTTCCTGTTTGATTTTCTGATAAATTTATTAGAAAATTAAAAACTTACATTTAAAATTCTCATAATCGTGTTATGGGTTTTTGGTAGCGAATAAACAAAATAAATATTTATTTAAGTAATAACTTAACACAACAGCAACAACAACAACATTGGTAACTACAAAATAAATATTTTAAAACAATTATAAATAAAAAAAAAACAAGAAAACAAGAAACAATATTATTTAAACAAGTTTTACAATTTCAAAATAAAATTAAATTAAAATAAAAAACAATTATTTTCACCACGTGGCCAGTTTGGAAAACAATTTAAATTCTTTAAATATTAATCCATGTATGATGGAGACCTTGCCGATATAATAAAACGACTGGAAAGTGGCGATATACAGAAATATTTAGCGAACAGTGAGTTGCAGAATAGTGACCGACACGATATCTTAATAATTTTAAAATAAATTGTTCTTGTTTAATATTTAAAAAAAATAAATAAACGTATACTAATTAATTGGAAGGAAAGTACCCTTACCCTTATGTGCATATCTCACCGCATAACGCCTAACCGCGTGAACCGATTTCAACAAAATTTATGAAGAGAGTAGGTACTTGTGGTCGCTGTAGTCCAGTATGTAATGTGTTGGCTTACTAAGACGAGAGCTCCGGATTCAAACCCCAATCTTGACATCTTAAAAGAAATAAATATGAAAAAATATTCCTTTCGGCGATCACCTCTTAGCAGTCCTTTAGCAAAATATCTGAAAGTAACTGATTGCCGTAAATACGTTTTTCAGGTCTGTCGTTCGAATTCGACGTTAAACTATAGGTCCCGATACTCATAGATAACAATTGATGCACACAATATGAGTTCTGTGAGAGGCCATAACTCTGAAAAAACAAGTTGTAATGGCCAGTGATGTATGTATGTATGTATGGTTCAAATCCTATAACGCATGTGTGATATAAGTAAAGTTTCTGAATTTCGTCTGAAAGACATTGACTTAGTCATTGCAAATCATCAGTCAGAAAGAAAGCTGAATTGGACAAACTAAATATTGATTTTTGTATATCTTTAGAACGGGCATAGTTGATTGCTTATGTAGAAAATATTTTATTTTATTTTTCTGTATAAGTAAAACCCCTGAATTATCAATTTGACCTCGCATATAACTAAAGGCCATACAAGCAGTATTGATAATTATTATTGTTGTATTGGTACCAGTAAAAATGGTATTAATTAAGTGACAACAGTTTTAAACAAAATTTTAATTTAATTTTGTTTTTCTAATTTTTATTTTAAATTTATTTTGAATTTATTTTTACCAACAAAAGCCATAATACGTGAGAGCATTAATAGAAATGAAAAACAATGAATAAAATTAACAATTTTATTAAAAACTTTTTATTTTTATTTTATCTTTATTTAAACACAATTAAAAAAAAGAACGTTGCTTTTACTAACAATAACAAACATATTATTTTTAAAACTATTTGTATGGAAAAACAAAAGGTTAAAAGTAAATTAATAAATAAATAATAAAATAAACCCATGAATTCAGCTTTATTTAATTGCTGAAAAATGAAATCATAAAAAGAATGTTAATTTTTGTTTTATATAAAATGTTTAATGTGAAAAATAATGTATTTTTTAAACTTTTCATTTATGGGGTTCATATGCATGCGCATATATCCCAGGAAAATTTAAAAAAAATATTAACAAAGAATCAAATTTAGCGGGTGTGTTGTACAATTCGAATTCACTCGAAATTTGGAATTGTTGTTCTTATGCATTTAACATCCACATATTTCTATTTGTTTTCAATTCAAGTAGTAAATGGTTGGCGAAACCAAAACGAATAGCCAGCCTGTTATTCCAATATGTTGTAACTTTGTTACACAAACAAAGTTTTGGTTTTCAGTATAAAGTGTTATTTATTTAATTTAATAAAAATTTTCTTTTCCACAAATATTAATGCAAATAAAAAATATTTTTAAAGTAACCAAAATTTTTACTAAACTTTTCATTGCAATCAATTACTCCCAGAGTTTTTGCCAGAAGACTCCTGAGAGGTAGTCGCCGAAAGAAATCATTTTTTAATATTTCTTTTTTTCAAGATGTCAGAGCTGAGATTTAAACCCGGCGCTATTCTCTTAGTAAGCCAACACACTAACCACTAGACCACGGCGACTACGTAAAATGAAAATACGAAGCTAAAAATTGCGGAGTTAAGAGACCGCCCTGATAAAACCAAAGGTTACACATGTCAACAATAACCAGTTATCATGGTCTCATCACCAAAGATGATTTTGTTAAAAAACGTGTTGTTTTCGCTTAGTTTAGAATATTAAAAATAAGATAATTTTTAAATGAGTTTTAAGTCCTAGACAAGGCACACAGCCGACCATACAATATTTTTTATTGCATGAGAAATTTCTCGGTTGAGATTTGGCAATGTCAATTGGCCGCCTTGCTCTTGTGATTTAACGCCACTGGATTATTTTCTCTGGGGCCACTTGAAAGGCCGGGTTTATGTTAACAAACCAAAAAGAACTGAAGCTCTGAAAGTTGAAGTTCGGGTCTGCATTGGAGAGATAAGCGAAGATTTGCTGCCAAATCGTGGTACGGGAGTTTATGTGCTCTATCCGCCATTTTATATTTTTTATACATATATCTCGAGTTAATACCACTTTAGGTTTTCGACTCCAAATTTTTCAAGTCTGCAATCCGTTTTCGGATATTTGGTCCAGTTTCGTAGATGAATAGCCGAAAACTTATTGCAGATTTTTAAAGTTTTCGTGTCAAAAACCTAAATTGACATCGTTAACTCGAGATATATAAAATGGCGGATAGAGCACATAAACTTCCGCACGACGAAATGTGGTTCAAATTTTTGTGAAAAAAACCAGACTTTTGCCCACGTGCTATAGATGGATATTTGTCAAACATCATATGCTATTATTTTGTACCCATGTTTTTAGTTTGTATTGGTAGCAATAAAAAAACTGATGTTGTTAAAAAAACCCATTTTTAAGTAAGTTTACTTCCCAACATCAAATTTGCCCACCCTTTATATGAATATATGCATTTTATGGTCACCCTATTTTAATATAAATTTAATTGAAAACATTTTTAATTTTACTCTTTTTATTTCTTTTTTGTTTTTTTTTTTTTGTTTAAATGACATCATTTTGAATAATGCATGCAAATCGATTTCATTCAGTAAAAATTTTATTTATGCTTAAAATTGTATGTTTGACTTTGAGTAAAAATGTATTTTTTTATTAAAAATATATTCAAATTTGTATGCAACACTTGAATGATTGGAATTATTTTTAATTTAAAACAACAACTGTGCAAAAAATGGAGAGAAAAAAGAAACGGAAATTATAAAATCAAATAAAAAAATGCAAACACATGTATAGATAGATAATAAGTACACTTATGTTTTATAGTTAATCGGTTATATTTTACTCGCAACTTTAATTTTTTTTTTTCATTTGAGACGAATACTCAGGGGTAAAGCCCTACTAAATGCTGTGCATTGTATTGGAATTTTGGAAAGGACAGTACATATATTATTATTAATTATTAAGCGCCGTAGGAATGAGACAAATTGCTGTAAATTGATCATTAAAAGTCAGTGTTATACCTTCACCCTTGCATGATCAACAGCAATTGCCCCATCATTGCATGTTGATTGCGGTGAGTGCCTTCGATAAGTAAGTTTTTAGCTGTTATGAGCTACTTCCAAATAGGTGGCGCTTTTTTCCCTGATCATTCGTTTTTTTGTTGGCATTGGTTAAGGTGGAATAGAGTGGAATTGTATTCTGCTGCATTTTGTTTTAATATTTTGATTTTTCTTGGGTATAAAAAAGAATCATTTCCATTCTTAGAATACATAATTGGCCATTACAATCCTTTTTCAGAGTTACGGCCTAGCACCCATATTGTGTGCATCAATGCACCATGAGTACCGGGACTTACAGTTTAATACCGAATCCGAACTACAGACTTGAGAAGCTTGTTAATGGCAATCAGTTACTCTCAGAGCTTTTGCCAAAAGACTGCTAAAAGGTAATCGCCGAAAGAAATATTTTTTTTTTCAATATTTCTTTGCTTCAATATGTCAGAGCCGGGGCCCACTGAGCTGTCGTCTAGTAAGCCAACACACTACCTACTAGATTACTACGACCATTTTGTACCAGTTTTCTTAAAATGAAACACTTATTTTTTGGAAAGGTATATTATTTTATTTATTATTTCGTAATAATTATAGCAATTGAACGTGTAATGCATTTATACATGTACGATAGAAGAGAGAGAGAAGAGCAGTGAAAAATTTGAGAAATATAACAAACATTGTAGAGGACAATAGCCACACATTTGAACGTGTTTTGTTCAAAATGCGTTAAACCCAAAAAAAGAAATTTAAAACACGTGAAATACGAATACCCAACTTCTTATTCTTATTACTCTCTCTCCCTCTTTCTCTCTACCAAAAGGTAAATTTTTTTCTGTTGTAGGATGAATTGAGGCTGCACAATGTCCTAGCATGATCTCTGATGATTCGATGACTCATCAAAGAATATAGATAAACTACTTGGCGTAATTTATGTTCCCCTTAAATGTCCATTAAGTCTAGAGACACTGTCAGAAGTCCTCTTGACACCCTTAGGTGGTCCCTAGACAATATGTTGTTCGACTTAAATCTTCCCCTATCATGGTTTTCAAATATGCCAATACATTCCATTCTTCTTCCCCTTGTATGACACTCCAAATTTCTCTAACCATTACAAATAAGTGTCCTTCTGTGACGTGAAAGTTTAGTTACTGACTAAGTCATTCTCTATTTTATTTCACTGAAAGCCATGTGTGTAGGCTTGGAACCAGGCATAGCTTGATCTTATTGTCCCTGCCCAGCCCGCTCAATTTTATCAGACACCCCCCATACTAGCTTCGAGTCAATTTCATAGAAGCCAGATGCTCGGCTCCTGCCCTATGTACTCTTTGTACAGGTTAAATTGAACACATCAATGACATACATTTCCGCCTGAAAAATGCAGGGATTTTTTGTCTCTATAAAAGGTAAAACGTACTTGTGTACTTATTATTTTGATTATATGTGTTTATAAAAATTTCTACATACAAACACTTTAATATGTACGCATGTATGTGTTAATATGTAAATGTACACGTATGATGGGGGCCATGTAAATGTTGACACGTGTTTTGTTTAACTTAAAACATCAGCATTATTATATTAACAACAACAAGAACAACAACAATAACGATCAGTGTTAGTAATCGTTTGCAACATATCTTTATCACCATCTTTATAATCTCTACTTGCCCATGCTCTGCTACAAACCTATGCACACTTAAACTCATGCACGAGTATGTATGTGTGACAATACAAGTATAACTGCCATACCAGCACAATCTTTAAAGAATGTCAACCATGATTTTCTTTTATTTTTTTATTTTACAATTTCTTTTCATTTGTTAAGATTGCCTTTGTATGTGGTAGGGAGGGAGTAAATATGTATGTGAGTGCATGTACATATTTTTATAATTTTTATTGTTTAAAATATTCTTAAAAACACTCTAGGAAATCTGTTAAAATTTATTTTTATCTCTATATCTCTCTGGCTTCTCTCTTAATTTTTTTTTTCTTAAACACATGCTGTTTTTTTTCAATACACACTTACACACATGCATTTCTCTGTTCTTGGCTTCCTTTATTAAATACTATCACTGGTTTTTTGTACTTTTAAAATAAAAGGAAGAAAGATTTTTTTCAAGAGGAAGTAAAGGGAGAGTAAGAGAGATGGCTGTTGGTATATAATTTTAAAGCATCAGTGTAGATTTTGATTTTCGAAAGATTGACAAGTCAGTGTGTATTGTTTATGTCATTTATAGGGCATAAATGACAACATGTTTTTTGTATTGAGTAACGGTAATATAATAAAATATGTATTTTGACACAAATTTTTTATGGCAGTAACGACAATACGATAAAATAATAATAAAAAAGAAAAAAACATACAATATTGTTAAAATTATTTTCTTGCTGTTATTTTTTATGTTTTTGACATTTAACTCTTTGAGGTGTTAAAAATTATAAAATAAAGAGAAACAATACATTTATACGACTTGTTAAAATGGTTTTAAAAATTTTATTTTTTTTTTTATTATTTTAAATATGAGTAATAAATAAGATAATACAGTGCAAGTTCGGTATTCGCGACTACCCATTATCGCGACAGCTTAACTTTTAACATTGCAGGTTCCTTAATCGCGACAGCTTACAAAAAAGGAGGTTCTTTTATCGCGACTTTTACTGGTTTTCTTTAAATTTGATTACAATGTCTATATCCAAAAAAGGGAAATCCCCATCTTCTAGTATGTTAACATTTTAAGATAATTTTTGTCTTCAATTTTGCAAGTTTATTCGGGTCATTTGTTGTGTAAACATATCTCTTACTATGGGAAAAGTTCAACGTATTTTAAAACCAGCAATTTCTAAAAAAATAGATATTAAAAAAAATTGAAAGTTCAATTTGCGTGAACTACAAGTTGCATAACTTGAACTACAAAGTCTAATATTAAAAAATCCTGGAACGCCTTGCTCGAATTCGGTAGGGAATGGAGTGAAGAGGTAACATGCCGTTAAATATTTTACAAAATATAATTCGAGAAGAAAAGGAAGATCTTTTAACTATTGGTACACCTATAGCTCAAATTGTTATGGAACATATTTTCAAATGCTGACATAAACAACTGGATTCAAGAAGAATTTTCTTTGGAAAGTAATGAGGAGCAAATAGAATTATCAGACACGGAATCGGAGGATTTATATGATAGTGGCCATGAAGAAAACAAAATTAAAGTGGAGGAGGCTATAGCATCTATAAACGTATGCATACAATGGGCCTTGAAAAATGATAAGCCGAAAACAGCACTATATGAACTACGCAATTCAGCTGTTATTTTATAAAATAATTTACCAAAAAAGCAACTCAAAATCTCGAATTTCTTTAAAAACGTTTAAAATGTAAATACGTACCAGTATATCAATAAAAATAAATCTAATTTTAAAAATCACACAAAATTTTCTAATAAAATTTTGGGTTCTGTTATCGCGAAAATTCTGGTCTGGTTTTTCATTAGTCGCGAAAATCGAGCTTGTACTGTATCTTAAACAGTATTTCTACCAAAAGTTTTTTTTTGTCAATGTCTGTTTAGCACAAAAATTAAATCCAGGCTTAGGCCTGATTTTCGTGCTATTAGGTTCTGTTTAGCTAGTTTTCCAGTCAAATTCAGTAATAATAACTCAGTAAGAAATTTATAGAGAGTAACATAAAATTTACTTTTAAAAATAAAAAAATTTAATAAAGTAGTCGCCGTGGTCTATGATTAGTGTGTTGGCGACAACCTTTCAACACTCTTCTGGAAAAAGCTCTGGGGTAATTGATTGCTACGAAAAAGCTTCTCAAATCTATCGTTCGAAGTCGACCTTAAACTGTAGGTCCCGGTATTCATGGATAATAATTAACATACACAACATGAGTGCTGCGAGAAGCTAAGCCGTAACTCTGACACAGTTATGTATGTATGTATATAATAAAGTAGATGAACGGCCGTAGTGTTTTGGCTTACTAGACAAGAGCTCCGGGTTCAAACTCCAGCTCTAACATCTTGAAAAAAAAAGAAATATATATATATATAGAAATATATATATATATAATATAGCCTTGTGGCAAATACTCCGAAAGTAACTGATTGACAATGAACAACCAATCTCAAGTCTGTCGTTATGAGTCGACGTTAAACTGTAGATCCCACGGCTACGAAGACAAATATAAAAATTGTTACTGTACTGACACAATCATTTTAACGTAAATACTAAACTGCTCATCCTGAACTACTTACACAACCATAATAGAGAATGGATTTACCAATGGGCTGTGTAACTCACAAACGGAGCAGAAATTTCAGGTGATAGAAACCACTGACTGTACGACTTTAAACTGAATTTTTTCTACTTACTTTGCTATTTCACCATTAAAAAATTTTATTTGGTGTCAGGTTTTATAAAGTACTTCTAAATAAGGTGCTTCAGTTAACAAAATCGCAATCATGAATCCCCAAAATTATCGTTTCTAATAAAACGGTTAATAGGAACAAAATCTTAAGAAAGGTTTAACGTAAAAATAAAATTATGAGCCCCTACTCCAAACTGTAGTGCTTATATCCCTGTCGCTTAAACAAATTAATTCATAACTAGAAAGGAACGGTGCTGTGTGTCACTATGACAATGAGACATCTATGATGACTTTGTTTTGGTGAAATTTCCTTAAAAGGAAAACAATGGCTAGCCATACAGAAGCTGAACAACAATATGTCAACGTTTTTACCAATAAAAGTCTAAAGTCATGGAAGTCTACTTGTAGCCTTAATGAAAAATAAAATTAAAAACGCTTTAGTGGTTGCATTATTTTTCATAAAATAATGGCATTTTTGTGTTAAATATTATACAGAACAAAATAATATAAAGAAAGAAAGCAAGAAGTGAGTGAAAATGAATTGAAATTTTTGTAAAAAAATAAAAAAAACGGAAATTTATTGTAATAAATACAATAAAAGAAAAATAGAACAAAAGATGAAAGAAAAAAAATAAAAAAATAATAAAAAATTATTTTAAAAAGATTTGTGTGACATCGTATTATCTGGCCATAAATCTTTTCATAAAAAAATATTGGCTTAGAGTAAAAGCAACTTTTGTTAACATGCTTTCTTCATACAAACAATTTCAACTGATAAAAAGAAATTTATTTTTACTCTGCTCTAATAGTTAATATCGTTGGTCTCAGGTAGAAAGGCCCTAACTCGCATTTTTTCAAAACTTACTTTTTTTCAGTAAATCCAATGCATTTTAGAAATATTCCGCTCCTCACAAAGAATGTTTACAATATTATTAAAAATAAAGTTATTACAAGCAATTGTACAGCATTTAATAAAAAGTTATATATTAATAAATACAGTATCTGTTGTATTTTTACCGCCTCCTGTAAATTTTAAATTATTTGAGTTAGGGCCTTTCTACCTGAGACCAACGATATATTGCCTTAACTACTAAAGTTTTGTGAGTATATTAATAAATGCCTGTCAGTTACTTTAAAATGTCATTAAAATGAAATTTTCAAAATAGTTTTATTATATAATTTACGGTTATGCTTTCTATTTCTCTTTTTTTCTCACTCCCATAAAGTACTATAAGTACTTACTTTTAATAACAGCACTAAATGACACACTATGTATAGGTTTAAGTAAAATATTATTTCTTTTCTTATTACTATATTTTATTTATTTATAAGTACCTAAAAATGTAAAGAAATACTGAGAGAGAAAAAAGGAAAAAAATGAATGCATTTCTCAATATTAAAATTAATTGCTAGAGCAACTAAATGGTCTTTAGATTTGGGTTTGTCTACGTGAGTGTGTATTCCTTTTCTCGTTGACTCTTAAAACTTTGAATATCCAGCTGGGAATCTCATCAATAACAGTAAACCATGTTGGTAAATTTACTTCTTTTTAATATATTCCCTTTAAATCTCTTTTAATAGGAAATTTCATGTGTACTCGTATGTGTGTTTGGATCGTTAGTTGTGTTATTAAGTCTCTTTAGAATTATTAGATTGTATGGACATGCATGTCTTTGCTTTTAATGAGTCGGACTAAATGACTGGCTCTGTTGGAGCATTTAAAGACAACAACAATTGCAAATAACATGATGAAACATTTTCCATTTCTTTTTTCAGAAATGTATGTATGTGAGAGCAATTTAAAATGATATCCGTATAATGAATATCCGTTAAAACTACAATTAAGTTTTTGTTTTTTCATATGGAGAATCTATGATACATTTACCATAAATTTTATAAATTGCCTTACATTTCCATTTAAATATTTAAGTGTTGCATTTTTTAATTGCCCTTAATATTTTAAAATTACTTACCCAGCAGAGAATTGTGCTTTTTTTTTTTAAAGACCAATACTCAGGGGTAAACCCCTACTCATGCAGTGCACATTGTATTGGAATGTGAAGATTGTTGATAGGTTTTTTTTTTTTTTTTCATAGATGTTTGAACATATTGCGCCTTTTATTGTTGATGAAACAAGTTGCTGAAAATTTGTCCACTCAAGAGCCAGTGTTATACCTTCACCCTCGAATAATCAAACAACAATTGCCTCATCTGTCGGTGGATGTTTAATGTGAATGGTGAGCGTCTTCAGTAGATTAGCTGTTATCTTCCCAGAAGGTGGCGCTGTACTCCTGATCATTGGTTGCTGGTATAATGGATTAGAAAATATCAGGGGGCGGTTTCTTGCAGATGGTCTTGCTGGAGGGGGGGGAACCTCTCATTTTTTAAATTTTAAATTTTAATTTAAATTATAATTTTTTAGAAAACCGCAAATTTTTATTTTTATAATTTTGTCCTTCGTTGGGATTGAACCTTGGTCGTGTGATTTTCTGTGCGAGCGCTCTACCACTATGCCACTTGCTTACCAGTAAGTTATTTTGTAAGGGAGAAATGTGTAAACAATCTCATCAATAATGCATTATTTTTATATGAAATGAGCCGCTAACATGCAATAGAAATGCAAATTTATTACAACAAGTAAGCAAATAGTACAAAAAATAAAAAATAATACCTTATCCTGTAGCATATTTGGCAGCTTTAATGTATAAAAACAATATAATGCTTCCATTATTGCTTACAATTTTATTTATTGCTTCCAAATCGTTACAATTTTTTGCTGAGCACTTACTTTAAGCAGCTCGGTTACACATCAAACTGCTGCTCCAAATTCGCATTTTTTTGATTGTGTTGGTCCTAGGAGTGTTGGAGAGAAAAGTTCTTCGTAAGATCTTTGGTCCTCTAAGGCATGGTGATGAGTTTCGCATTAGAACCAACCATGAGCTGTATGAGCTCCTCGGTGATGTGAGCGTTGTTTAGCTTATTAACATCCAGCGACTACGCTGGCTCGGCCATATTGTTCGGATGGAAGAATCTGTTGCAGCGAGAAAAGTTTTCGATGCCAAGGTCACTGGACGTCGCACAGTGTGACTTTTGTTACTTTTAGGATGCCAAAAGTAAAAAAAAATATGTTCTCCGATTTGAATAATTTTATGCTATGTAGTACTAAACTCTACAACTATTACGAATATGTACTCAAAGCAAAACAAAAAGCAACAATTAACATGATAACAGTTATCAAACTTGTGTCACTGTGATAAATGTAGTAAAACTGTTTATTGTTTTCATTTGTTGTTGAACTTTGCGGTGGCATTATTTTTTTTTGGCAAAATATTTTTAGCTTTAGCTTATTGCTTTAAATAAGTTGAAACCTTTTCTATAAAGGCTGGTAAGTTTCTGAAGCTTTAACGTTATTATTCTAATTTTTAATCAATAAAAATATGTAATAACCAAAAATTGAGTAATATCCAAAAATGTTTGTTTTTCGATAGAGAAAAACTTGTATGATTCTGTAGAATTCTGTTAAGTGATTATATGGAGATTGAAGGTTTATATATCTAGTTTCAGATTCAACAATAAGTTTTTGCTCCTTTTTGCGATATTTTGATTTTTTTCGCAAAAAAAAAAACATGGCAGTTTCACGAAATGCGCTCTTTGATGTTTGGCTCAGAAACAAGAAAGAAAGCACAAATGATGCCGTACATAATCACATTTCCAGTATAATTGAAAAAGATGTAGACCAAAATAAATTAAAAAAGTTTGTGATCAAACTTTCTTTTGATTTTCGGTCGAGATGGGAATATGCATGGTACAATATGCCAGTGAGTGTGCATAAAATTCATTTTCATGGAAAGGATATAATAGCGTCTCCCGTTCTTCCTATTGGTCAACTTTCTGAAGAGGCTCATAAGTCCACAAACAAAGATGCAAGAAATTATCGAGAACTCTTTACCCGAAAAACATCTAGAATTGAAAGTAATTTGGATTTGTTGCACAGATTACTCATATCGTCAGACGCCTTTATACGCAGCTTGCGGAAAGCGACTAAGACAAAGCGACGATCATTACCAAAAGAAGTTATTGGCTTATTATCCGTACCGGAATATGGAAACGATATTGACTCGTAGTAATTATTATTATTTCCAGATTGCTTTTTTTAATATGTAATTGAAATTTGTTTTCAAAAATATAGATTAATCATCTCAAAACAACTACTAATTGAAGGCAATTGTGTGTATTTAAAAATGTAGTGAAATTAAAATTATTTTTATATATTTTTGCCCCAATAAGTACTATTAAATTAGAAATTACGGCATTTTGAAAAAACACCTTATATGGGGGTGGCCAAAAAGTAGGCGAAACACGCCTATTTTTTGTGTCCAATGCTATATCCATCTCATCACTATTATTGCTAAATTTTATTGCCATATCTACTTTTATTTGACTGTTACGACTTTTGGCATCCCAAAACTGACAAAAGTCACACTGTGCGTCGGCGTAGAGGACGACCATGTTTACGTTGGAAGGACCAAGAAGCCCTGTTATCAATTAGTGTGAACAACTGGAGAGGCGCGAGCTTAGCAGAGATGCCTGGAGACTAGTGTTAAGTCAGGCCGAAACCCGTTAACGGGTTGTTATGGTCATTTAAGTAAGTAAGTGGTTGAGCGATTGCACAGAAACTCTCACGACCGAGGTTCAATCCTAGCGAAGGACAAAATTATAAAAGTAAAAAATTCCTTAACGGATGTTAATTCTCATAAGAATACCAGTATTAGGATCTTAGGCTATTAAATTTCATACAATAAGTATAATAAAAGATCCATTAAAATATTCGAATTTAATTCGAAAATGTATAATAATTAAAAATAAAATAAAAAAAAAAAAATAAAATAAGAGGTTCCAACACTCAATATTTTGAGTGCTTTTCATATAAAAAGACAAGTGTGCGAAACAATTCGTTTTCTATGAACAGGCTGTCAAATTTTTACTACCGTCGCAGCACAAATTTGAAGCCAGTTTGATGTGTGACACGTCAAATACTTCAAACTCCATTTTTGTTTAGATTTCTTAGCGACCAAAAATATATTTCTTTTGTTTTATGCATTGTTAAAAATACATATGAACGAAAGAAAAACTTTCATTCTTTAATTGAGCGGTGCTTAACATGGTTTGTCTGCTTTATGGCAAGTTAAAGCTAAAGAATACAGCAATTGAAATAAAAATATACGGAATGACATATTGCTGAGGAAACTAAAGTTAAAAGTTCCTCATATGCATCTTCGGCCACACGTAAACAATAAAGAAAATCACTTGGTGAACTCAATTTGAGCTAACTGAGCAGATTTTCGAATTTGAATTCATTTTTTTTAAACCAATCTTTCATCCAAATACGCTTCAGGGTTTCTTTCTTTTGAATTTTTTTAATTGCTTGCGTTAGTGTCGCCGTGGTCTAGTGGTTAGTGTGTTGGCTTACTAAAATGATAGCGCCGGGTTCAAATCTCAGCTCTGACATCTTGAGGAAAAGAAATATGAAAAAATTATTTGTTTCGGAGACTACCTTTCAGCAGTCTTCTGGCAATACCTCTGGGAGTAATTGATTGCCATGAAAAAGCTTCTCAAATCTGTCGTTCGGAGTCGACTTTAAACTGTAGGTCCCGGTATTCATGGATTAAAATTAACACACACAACGTGAGTGCTGCGATAAGCTAGGCCGTAACCCTGACACAGGGTTGTAATAACCAATAATGTATGTATGCATGTATGCGTTAGTGTTATAGCTAGATAATCAATTTCGATCATATTTAATAAGAACACCCTATGCAGTTTAAAGAAAAATAGTTGAAAATTGAAAATAAATATTTTTCCACTAAAAATCAAACGTCTTTTCTTTCTCACAACACTTCGGAAATGAAGTTTGAAGATATAAATTTGATGTTTTGCTGTGCTAAGCAAATAAGGCACAGTTTGATGTGTGGCCATGCCGCTTTAAACACACATGTTTGTGCTCTCACACTATGTATGCATGTGTAATTTGCACTAAATTTTCCAACATCAACTTAAAGATAAAAATTCAGATTTAATTGCAAAAGAAATAATAAAAGAAAATAATAAAAAGAAAAGAACAAAAATACCGAACGAATAATAAAAAGAAAATAAATTTCTAAAAATTAAGAATTTAAAAGGGCATGTCTATCTTTAAATTTTAAATACACTTACTCTCACACACATACATACATGTACATAATGTTTAGCGTAAAAATAACCAGCAAACACAGTGACTTGATTTCAAGTAAGTAACAGATAATTTGAATTTAGTAGTTTTTTTTAAATGTGGTAGCTTAACAACAGATTGAGAAACAAAGCATTCTCAACAAAAATGTGCACTTTTGTTTTTCATTTTCAACTAATAATTTAGATTTTCCTTCAGATATTGTCAATTGTGGATTACATGCAAATGTAGTTAGTGAAAGCGTTTAAAGTAACGTTAGTCTTTTCAAATTTGGTAAATTTTAAGTGTTAGTTAGTGAAAACGTATCGCAACAAGCAGTTTAGTCAGCTGTTAATATTTTGTTGTGAACAAAAAATTGTTAAAAAATTAATTAAATTGTTTTTCAATCAAATATATTTGTTTAGCGTGATTTATTTTATTTCCAATTGTTCACAAATACTGTAATTTCTTTGTAAAGCAGCCTTTTATTTTTTAAGTAATGCCAAGTTGACATTTGCAACGTAAAAATCTAATTTCTGTAGATATTCTACGTGACCTTGACTACGATACGTTTTCAGTAAACAGCATTGTGTCCTGTTTATGTGACAGATTTTCACAGCAGATGCCGTCGTATACGATACGTTTTCACTAACTCAGCCTTAATTTTTATTAGTCAATGCGAATAGTAGTTAGGTTTAAACCTTAACTCTGACATCTTGAAAAAAAAAAAAAATATTAAAAAATATTTAAAAAAAATTTCCTTCGCTAAATAGCTTTTAGAAGTCTTCTGGCAAAAGCTCTGAGAGTGACTGATTGCCATGAACAAGCTTCTCAAGTCTGTCGTTCGGAGTTGATATTAAACTGTAGGTTTCAGTACTCATGGATAAAAATTTACACACCAAAAAGCAACATATTTAAAAAATTTTACTACTTGTTTACTGGGTGCTTTGCGATACACACATGCATTCGTATTAAAAGATAATATTTTTTTAGCTCTGCTCTCTTTTAAGAGATATAATAATGATTGTTTGTTGAAGGCAAATAAATACTTGAGAAACTCATGCCAGTTTACAAATGTGTATGCACGAACACACATGTAATTACAAACATACATACATACATACATACATACATACATATATATGCATGTTTTCACTTTTTAATAACAGTATATTAACGAAGAGATAAAATAGTAGAGCGGGAAGTTGTAAAGAGTTGTTTAGTATGAAATCGTTATGAATTCAAATCACGTTTAACTGTAAAAAAAATTAAAAAAGAATTCTAAAAAAAAATAATAAAAATAAAATGTAATATTACAGATCGTAACGTTTACAAATATTAGACAAACTTTAGTTTCCCAAGAGTCAATTTATATCAAATAAAACAGGGGAAAAAAAAGAAAAATGTTCTCCTGCTTTTACATTTTATATTCATTTTTAAATGTTTACTTACAAACACACATACTATAAATGCTTTGATATTTGCAAAGTTTTAAGTCATTTGTATCCATTTAGAATTTAGAATGTGTAAGTGTGTGTGTGTATGTGCATGAGTTTGATAATAATTTAAACTAACAGTGGTGGTCAGTTAATGAGAAATCGCTTTTTGCTGCATGTTTCTGCCACACCATAAATTGTAAACTATTAAAGTTGTTTCGAACAATCATGATGTTATTGTTCCATATATTCGGCAAAGTACTCGAAAATTATTCCCTTTGAATGGGGGACTGTGAGGCCAGCCGCATAAGCCATGTCAATGAAATAATATTCCATTTCTAGCCGGAACAACTGTATATTGATTTTACATGCGCACCTGTCCGTTTTCGGATATCTCGTCCAGATACATACATACATACATAACTGGCTTTTACAACCCTGTGTCAGGATTACGGCCTAGCTTCTCGCAGCACTCATGTTGTGTGTGTAAATTTTTATCCATGAGTACCGGAACCTACAGTTTAATGTCGACTCCGAACGACAGACTTGAGAAGCTTGTTAATGGCAATTAAATACTCTCAGAGCTTTTGTCAGAAGACTGCTGAGAGGTAGTCGCCGAAAGAAATATTTTTTCATATTTCTTTTTTTTAAGATGTCAGAGCCTGGAGTCGAACCCAGGGCCCATGTCTGTAATCCGTTTTCGGATATCTCGTCCAGATAAGTAGCCGTAAACTGATTGCAGATTTTAAAAATTTTGGTGTCAAAAACCGAAAGTGGCATCATTAACTCGAGATATATAAAATGGCGGATAGAGCACATAAGCTCCCACACGCGTTATGCTGTGCATTCTATTGGAATTTTTGGAAAGGACAGTATATATGGGCAATTTAAAAAATTTTCGACATTTTGATATTTTTTTTTCCAATTTTTTTTTTTTTTTAGATGACACGAATGACGCTTTGGTCACGTGAAGGGTGATATTTTAGCATACCAAAACAGTTCGCGTTAATCATTTATTGCAAACGGCGCGAAAGTTATGGAGGTTTTATGTTAAAATGTCTTTAAAAAAAAATTTTAAATTAAATTTGTTGGTTTATTTTAATAAATGTTGTATGGATGCATGAAACTCATTTCAAATTCATCAGTGCAGTCCAAATTCATCAATGCACTGATAAAATACATAAAAAATATCAATTATAATTAAAATTTCTTAATATTAAAAAACGCGAATTTTTGCAAAAATATGAATGTTTCACCGATTGTCATAATATGTGTTTATATAACGCATAACTAATTTACAGAAAAACAATGTTTTAACTTGCAAATTTAAAAAACAACAAAAATTATATAAGAATTATTTTTGAGGTTAGAATTTTTTTTTTGATCTGTAAAATTTAAAATCATGAAAATTTTTTAATGCCTATTCGGTTTTATTATCAAGCTTAAAAAAACCTTTCATTTGGTGTCAATCGCGGCGGAATCTATACATAACTGCAGATGTCACAAAGCAAAATGTGTTTGAAGAAAAATGCCGCTGTACCCGCTAAATATGGACCGAATTCAACCATATTTATATATGATCTTTAGTTCACCGCCGCACTTCATTTCCAATACTTTACATTAATTGTAAACCACTGATTAACTAAAAAAAAACGCGAAACAAAATCATGAAATTTCGCAAAAGTTTTATTTTCTTTATAAAATTTTTGCGTTTCAAAATATTTTAACGCCTTCTTGACGTTGAGGTGCCATTTACTAAGAAGTTTAATTCACGCAATACATAAACCAGTTTTAAATAAGATTGCAAATGTCAGGCGCAAAAAACTGTCATTTTTGACAAATTTACGCCAATTCTATAAAAGTTTGAGCTCATCGTTCTCAGCAACTAGTAGCCTGACATCGACGTGATATGGCGCCAATTTTAGCAAATTACACCATCTAATAAATACTGTTGACGAAATGCAATTTTCTTGAAAGGCGCAAAAACGCTATAGAAAAAACTGCGAAAATTAAAAAATCGGAACATTTTGGTTTCAAAAATGAACCGCCGTACAACTTTTTCCCAAATAGTTGTATGGGCATAGCTTTTATAGTGTAAATATCTACAAAGTCTAGTGACTTTATTTTATATCAGTGAGCATCGGAAGTTTAAAACTAAATGTAGAAAAATGATGAAATATGAAAAAACTCTTATAAATTTCAAGCCTTTTTTTGAGTTTTTCGATACTTGAGTGCCCATAACTTTTAGAGACAAAGAACTGACGGACTGAAATTTTGAATTTCCCAGTTTTCTAGTGTGGCCTACCATTCCCTTTTGACCGTTTTGGTCAATTCGAAAAACTGGAGAAATAATAAGCATCTGAACTCAGTTTCAACAAATGTTGAAAATTTTTGAAATTGCCCATATATATTTTTTTTCTTACATTAATATTAAGTGCCTTAGGAAAGAAACAAATTGCTGAAAATTGATCATTCAAAGGCCAGTGTTATACTTTCACCCTTGAATGATAAACAGCAATTGCCTTATCGTTGCATATTGTTTGTGTGTGGTGAGTGCCTTCGCTAAGTAGGTTTAGCTGGTTACTCTGCTACTTCTCTTGGTGCTTTTCTACTGATTATTCGTTTTTTGTTGTGGTTAAGGTGGAATAGAGTAGAAAATCAGGAAGCGAACCTCTTGGAGCGGGGGGGAACCTCTTATTTTTAAATTATAATTTTGAAAAAACCGTAAATTAGGTTTTTCATTTTTTTCGCTTTCAGAATTTGAACCTGGGCCGTTTGAGTTTTTGTGCGAGCGCTTTTACCACTTTACCACGCACCCTCTATACCACAACAAAATAATAAATTTTGCAAAATTTGAAACCATTTTTGCTCTAGTGCATTTGAGAATTTAAACTTGAAATGGTTTATGCAATATATTGTAATGTGCCGTCACAAATGTTTGCAATTATATTTATATTCGTATTTATATGTATATTTATATTTACATTCATGTTTACATTTATATTAACGTTTGAGTATAAGACCACTACTAGCTAACTAACACTGGTTAATACTAAATGTTTTGTTTAGTAGTGATAGCGTCCGATCAAGTGTTACACTTCACGTTTAGTTAATATAAATAAAAGCATAAGTAGTAAAAGATTAACAGCAACCGACGGCGACCGGTGCTCGTAATCCTGTAGTTATAGTCATAACTCGTATTTAGTTGAATGTAAGATCTCCCGAATTTATCTTACATTTGTAAATCGTATTTAGTTGAATGTAAGATCTCCCGAATTTGTCTTATATTCGTAACTTGCACTTAACCGAATAGAAGATCTCCCGAACTCGTATTCGTATTTATTTCGCAGGTTATATACCGATGGACAAGAGTCGAGACGTCAACCGTTTGCCGTACTCAGAGATCCAGTGTAGCAGCGCCTTTATAGTTTAAGTATTTTACTTTAAGAAATTCTAGTTTAAGGTTTTCGTTTAACAAAATACTGTGCTTTAAATTCAAAACAACAACACCTATCGTTTTATCATTTCAAAGGAAGCAGACCTTTGTTAAGATCCTGGACAGGCTGAGTATACCTCAACTGGGAAAACAAACTGCATCACAATATGTAATTGAGTATTACTTATTTGAGTTAAGGCAACTAAAATCTAAGAAAAAGTAGTCTGTTCAGGCAACAAACAAAATTCGTTCGTTTCATTATGCTGAGAAAGAAAATTGCAGCTTGTTTTGTAATTTTCAGTTTTGCAAGGAACTGGCTGGAATCAGTGCTTCAATAAAAAATATTTATTAAAATCCGTTTGCTTATTCACTTGTGGCAACTGTTTGTTGGCCTTAATATGTTGCCTTTCATTCCATTTACATTTATTTATATATTTACTTACATTTAAATACTGTTAAATACTTTGAAGGCATTGTAAAATATCATGAAACGCTAAATTAGATATGCAGAAAAAGAAAACGTTGCATAGATAATATAGGTTAAAAAGCAAAAGCCCTTAAAAATCCATTAAAAATTATATTGAATTTGAAACCTATGCTTCATTTCATTTTATTTCTCTTTTTTGTTTTTTCTCTTTGAGATTTCGAAACCTCTGATATGCGAATTTTTAGGCCATATTAAGTTTTAAATATATATTTTCTTATGGCTGTGTGAGATATTAGTATGTAATAGGTTAGTTGAGTGATGCTTCGCCCATGTTTATCGCCAATATGTTCATCAAAGCATATGTTAGAGAACATGTAGCAGAAATCTAGATTACACTACTAATGAATATTTAATAATATAATATTTTTATTTTTATTATACCAGTTTACATGATGATGATGATGATACTGAACGAGAGAAAGAGAGAGAGACAGAGCACTGCTTTAACTTTTTAACCTTATTTTGAAGATTTGTTTTTTTGCCGCTAACACGGTTATTGTATTACTTTTAGAAAAATCTAGGCATGTTTTGCATAGGCAAGTTGAAAACACATTTTTAATGCCTTTTTAGTAATTTTTCTAATTTTTTGGTTACAAAGTAGTACACAAATAAATTCGTAAGTTTTTTTTATATTTAATTTTAAATAGAATCAAGGAATTTATATTTAAAACCTTTTCAAAGACTATCAGTTACTGCTTAAAACGTTTAGCGCATTTTAAATTCTTTGCCTGCCCATCTGTAAAGCGTTTAAGCTGTTACGCTTTTGTTTTCCCACATACAACATTGTGTTGTTCTCTGAAAACAGTGGCTTTTATTCTTTTAATGTGGCTGATGCCATTGTTAGAGTGTGTGCGTGTGGTCTAACATTGTGTAATTGAAGGAAAACGTGGGTAGTGTAATAAGGTTTGTTATTATTAATGCTATTTTTCAATCCCCAGATCGAACAAAGTTGTAAAATATTATGACCCATTAGATCTAAAGATTTACTGTCTTTCTAACAAACTAAAGTAGTGCATGTGCTCTCCAGTAAGGTCATGTACCTCTCTTAGGTTAGGTTAGGTATGAGGACGTGTGACTTGCTATTCCCCTATGTGGTCTATTTTGTTCGTCTTAATAAAAAACGAGGAAATTGCCACAGAAAAACAGAATAAGAAAAAAAAAAGAGAAAACAAAAATAAAAGATAAGAAAAAAACTCCGAATCCGTCTTCGATCTAGGTCAGTTTCTGTACTACAGCAACCTATGAGTCATAGTAATTTGCAAAGCAGTGACCGAAGAAGTTTAGCAAAGGAGAAGTATAAATTCCATGTTCACTCATCATCCAATTCCTTCTGCTAAAAAACTACTTATATTAGTGACACAATAAGTTTTCATTGAGATAAGGGATCGAGTATATGCAGCAATGTCTGAGCTCGGTATTCCTGCAAAATTGATAAGACTGTGCAGAATGACCCGCAGCTCCGTCAAGGTAGGAAGAGACCTCTCCGAGCCTTTTAAAACCGTGCGAGGATTCAGACAAGGCAATCCCTTATTCTGCGACCTCTTCAATTTCGTCATGGATAATGTTCTGCGAGACGTGTGCATCATAATGGCACTATTTTCAACAAAAGTGTTCAGCTCCTTGCGTACGCAGATGATATAGACATCATTGGGTATACTAAGCGAGATGTCACCGCAGCTTTTAATGTTATTGAACGGGAGTCTGCTAAAAAGGGGCTGGTGGTAAATGAGAGCAAGACGAAGTACATGTTTTCGGCGAGTAGGGACGTTGATCGTATCGGCTCCCAGGTTACAGCCGGCACACTGGCCAAAAGATGCTACTACGGTCTCGGTAGGCAGTTTAGTAATAGAGACCTCTCTCGTGCGACGAAATTAACACTCTACAAGTCGCTTATTCTTCCGGTGGTTCTCTATGATGCAGAAGCATGGACGCTGTCTTGTGCCCATGCAGTAGTTCTGAGACTGTTCGAGAGAAAAGTTCTTCGTAAAATCTGTGGTCCTCTAAGGCATGGCGATGAGTTTTGCATTAGAACCAACCATGAGCTGTATGAGCTCCTCGACGATGTAGGCGTTGTTCAGCGTATTAACATCCAACAGCTACGCTGGCTCGGTAATATTGCTCGGATGGAAGAATATGCTATAGCGAGAAAAGTTTTCGATGCGAAGGTCACTGGACGTCGGCGTAGAGAACGACCCTGTTTACGTTGGAAGGACCAGGTTAATAAAGCCCTGTCATCGAATGGTGTGACCAACTGGAGAAGGCCCACTAAGCAGAGGCGCCTGAAGACTAGTGCTGAAGCAGGCCGAAACCCGTTGATAAGTTGTTATGGCCTGTTAAGTAAGTAAGTAAGTAAGTAAGATCTAGAGATTTATTTCCTTTCTAACAAACGCCTTTATATCGCAAACTTAAGTAATGCATATGCTCTCCAGTAAGATAATCTACCTCTCTTAAGTTAGGCTAGGTTTGAGGACGTGTGGCAAGTCACTCCTCTATGTGGTCCATTTTGATCTTCCTAATAAAAAAAAGAGAAAATTGCCAGAGAAAAAGAGAATAAGAACAAAAAAAAAGGGAAAACAAAAATAAAAGATAAAAAAGGTCCGAATCCGTCTTCGATCTATTTCTCATAGTAATTTGCAAAATAGTAACAGAAGAAGTTTAGCAAAGGAGAAGTATAAATTCCATGTTCACTCATCAACCGATTTCTTCTGCTAAAAAAATATAATAGTGGCACAATAAATGTTTCTTTGCTTCTTGTCCTTATCTACAGCAACCATCCCTCATTTACAAGGCATTAGACGCATATTGCAGAGACTAGTAAGAATGCCCGTAACTAGTCTCAGCTTCGACTTGCTCTAGGAAAGTGGAAATGAGAACCTCTTTTCAGACAACACCAGCTAGCTTTCCTAGTATAGAAACAAAAACGATAGCGCCGGGTTCAAATCTCAGCTCTGATATCTTGAAAAAAAGAAATATGAAAAAGTTATTTCTTTCGGCGACTTCCTCTCAGTAGTCTTCTGGCCAAAGGTCTGGCAGTAATTGATTGCCATGAAAGAGCTTCTCAAATCTGTCGTTTGGAGTCCATTTTAACTGTATACCCCCGTATTCATGGATAAAAATTAACACATACAACATGAGCGCTGCGAGAAACTACGCCGTAACCCTGACACAGGGTTGTAATGGCCAATTATGTATGTATGTATGTAATGCTTGTCTTAAAATTCTCTTCATATTTTTATTACTGGCTTCTAAACATATGGCATTGTGTATAAAGATTAAAAATTGTAAACAATTTAACTTCCTAAACTACCCACGTACAGGGAATTCAAATATAACACTTGCAAACTTGCAAGTGTGTTGCAAAAAATTTCAAAGTTTGTGAGCTTGTGGTTTTCAATAGAAAATATTTATAATGAAACTAAAAAAACTACTTTATGCCATCACATCACTATCATCGTCATCATGATCTTCAAACAGAAAGAAAAAAAATAAAACCGGGAACAAATTTTATACCAACCCATCATCATTAAGTGACTTTGTATGTTGAAATATTTCTTTATAAACACATTTTACTTCATACGAGTATCTTCTACTTCTTTTTAACTCCTTAACCTGGTTACAATGTGAGCCTGTTGTTGTTGTGTTTTCTGCCAATGCTACGTTCCAACGGGCAAGTGTACGTGTTGTAAGCACAGTTAAGAGCACTGAACTAAACTGACATGGAGTACAGTAGTCTAAAGTAGAGTAGAGTAGAGTAGAACACAGAAGACGTATATTTCATTTGTATGCAGAAAAGGCAACATTTTGTTCTGTAGCAACCAAATCGCTTTTAGTTTCAGTTGATTTCACGTTTGCCGCAGATTTCAATTAAATGAAAACTTCTTTGGCAAAACTTTTGCAACAAAATACAACTACACTTACTAATACTTGCACGCATTTATGTGAGTGTATGTATATATACTTATGAACATAATTATAAGTACACATATGCATAGGTTTTTAGTTATACAATTAATTATTACTTTAAATTTATTTTTGTTTTGCTCAGTTTTAAAAGACAATTTTAGCATGAATTGTAAAATCTATTGTGCCAACATTGATTTAAATATGATGTGTAAAAAAATTCCAAATACTTTTTGTTTTATAGATTCACATTTTGTTAAAATTAAGAGAGAGATTTGAATGCGACAAAGTGTTTTGTCAAAAATGCTTCAAACTCGTAATAAAAGTTTTAAAATAAGTGGAAAGTAAAAACAAACATGCACCCCTATACTGATTATCAGACTACCAGTTCGTTCTTTTGTTATTTTTGTGTGGGAAGAAGAAGGGAGGTGGTCACCTCGTATGATACGCCAGACTCGCCCAAAAGGGTGTACCGAATAAAAACCCCCTTATATCTATACTAGGGGAGGAATATCACATCGGACTACATTCGCATTACTTCATCTTGGATCAGTAATCAGTTGTTTTCAACAGTAAACAACAGAATTGTCGATATTGCTATTCATTATCTTTCGTTTACGACAGTCTCAATAGGTATTATCGTAAACTAACGACAAACATTTTTATATTGTTTATTCAGTTGGAAAATTGTAAATTTTTTATTTTGAAATTTTGTAGAGAGAGATGTCTACGCTTTTAACTACTTTGTTTGTTCTTTTATATCCAAAGAAACTACGGGTTTGTGACTTTGCTTACTTTCTATCCCTTTTAATTACAAATTAACCAAAAATTGACTGCTTTTATACGGTGTTGCCCTATTATTGCAATTTGAACATGAAGAAATCTAGAGATGTCGGCTGTCGCTAATCACATAATCGTGACTGCAAGCCAGAGATCAGCATTGAGTCGCTTTTTAGCGATTCATAAGCACTTATAAAATTTTAAATATAAGTGCGTTCACGTAGTTAACGTTTAACTACTCTGACTCACTCATACTCACACAGCGTTGATTCATTAATAAAGGTTGCAATAAATATTAGTCCAATGTTGACATCAAACACTTGGATTCATAATTTTATAAAAATAGCCGATAGACGTATACAATAAAAAAGAAAATTTATATGGTGTATACAAAAATGAACATGCAAATAATAATCAAAATAAGCGAAAAAGTGTAAGTTTATAAGAAATGTTTTAAAGTAGATAAAATAATCCGTAATTATATTTTAATTTTGTACAAAGAGGTCCCAAAGAAATTCTTTACAAAAAAAATATTTTTAAATTTTTTCTACATTTTACATTGTAAAAACTTATAGTATACTTAACAAACTACATCTTTATAATCAATATTTTTAAAATAGATTATTGGAACGCAAATTGCCCATATTGGGCTGTTGCCTTTATGTTTCCGAACTAATCGGAGACTTCCGACACTGATTTTCTCCTTAATCACACTCTTGCAATCCATTTCTTTATAACCTGCTTATAAAAATAAAAAATAAAAATAATTAAAAATTGTTTAATTTCTTTAAAATATTTCCTAAAAATATAAACTTTTTCCCTTATGTAAATTCTTACATTTTAAATGTTAATTATAATATACACCATATCTATTTTCTTTTTATTGACGAAAAATAATAAAAAGATAATAAATTACATAGTCAAAAACATAGTACTTATTTAACACGATTCCTAGTTTAACCCAAAACTTTTTTTTTGCAGTCGTGTGGTAAATGGTTGGTAGCTAGGAATGTGTTTATAGCATTAATTTATTCTCGTACTAACGCAGTAAGCAGAGCAAACATACAACAGTTTGTAATCGAATCATACTTATTTTTTCTCATCTGTATGCACTGAGTTAAGGAGAGTTGAAGTCAACAACATCATACGTATTATTAAATATAAATGCGATAAGTACTTCAAACTTTTGAGATGAGTTGAGTATCTATTACATTAACAAGAGTATGAATGCGTATAAGTACAAGAAATTATGAATCATGATTCGAGTCTACTCACTTTTTCAGTATTCATTGCTGATCTCTGCTGCAAACAATAAAAATTGTCGCCTTCTTTTACTTTACTCATCAATGTCCTACATTTTAAGCCATAATGATACCTTCGAAGCATCCTGCAACGGAAATCCAGTTCGCCATGTTTGTCGTCATAATATGAACGATATTTTCAATCCTAAAGCTTCCCACAGCTGACAACAGTTTCGCGCAATAGCAATGCCAACGCCTGCAATTAGAAATTGTGTGCTCCGCGCCGTCAATCACATCTTCTACCTCCTTTTTAATGCAGAAAGAAAAGTCACCATTGCGCATTGCTGCAGATATTTTCTAAAATATACGTGGCCCGTTACCTTCCACGATTACAACAATTTTAGCTACTCAGCTGGATAACCAGAAAGTCAACATTTTTCTTTTCTTTTTGCTACTCGTATCATACTAGTGTACTTATTATTATGAGCTTAAGTCTTTGGATATACTGTATGCATATGTGAAAAGAGATAAGTAGGTATCTGAGTGTTAATATTATAGACGAGAAAACGCTTTTTTTTCTCTACTTCATTTATCTTTTTATTTACCAGGATAATATAGAACAACCAACAAATATTATTTGCTTTGTTTTTTCTTTTAGATCAACCTAATGATTGTTTAAGTTTTATTACACACACGTGCACGTACAACACACATACATACACACACCTCACACTTTCAGTTCTTTTATCTATACTAATAAGGCGGTGTAACCAAAAGCGTAGTATACAAAAGTTTTTCCTTTTGGTTTTTCTTATTTTTTTGCCTTTTTCTATAAAACGAGAAAATAAGTTAAAAGTTTTGTTGCCATCATATCATTATCATACACTTTGTAAACCATATGCACATCATTATTATCGTCATCATCAACCAACTGAACAATACTAAAATTTCTTTTTAATAAATTGTTTATAAACCAACTACTTTTTTCCATTTTCATACTTTAATTATGTATTAATTGGTTTAAGTTGTTGTAGTTTTTGCAGCAAATAAGGCTGTCTTGTTAATGGCTTTGAAATTTAAAAATAACGTTGAAAAAAGTAAAAAAAAATAGTTTCTGCTTAAAACATAAAATAGATGAACTTTCCAAGGAAATTTTGGGAATTATTAATTTGAAAAAGCAACTTAATATGTAACATTTAAGGCTATAGATAATGTTAAAAATGAAATAAATATATACGGATCTGTTAGAATTCTTTTTCTAATTTTTCTCAGTGTAATAGAGTTTGGTGAGCCTCTGCTTCCATTACAATTCGTCTTGTATTATTGCTGATTGGGCTCATTAGAAATTGGTTGAAGATCGAAAAGTTTTTTATTTGTTTTTGATTGAGGCCAGCATGCAGTAGATTGTGCTAGTCTAGGAAAACATGAGGGGAAGAGGAAAATAATGTGTGGACTATTGATTTACACTTAAATGTGAACCGCAAGGAAATCAGTTGCTGTTTATTGATTATTTAATACTTAGGGTTATACGTAGTATAGTGGTTATAGCGCTCGCACCAAAACTCAAACGGCCCAGGTTCAAATCCCATCAAAGGTGAAAAATGAAAAGTTAGTTTACGGTTTTTTTTCAAAATTATAATTTAAAAAATAAGAGGTTCACCACCCCCTCCAAGAAAACCACTCTAATCCACCCTAATCAATATCAATAAAAAACCGAATGAACTGGAAAAAAGCGCCACCTATTGGGAAGTAGCCGATAACAGCTAAACCTACTAAACCTACCTAGCGAAGGCACTCACCACACAATCAACATGCAACGATGAGACAACTGCTGTTGATCATTCAAGGGTGAATTTCGGCACCAGCTTAAGTTTTCTTTATAAAATTTTCCACGTACATACATAGAGGAAAAAAAGGCGTTCTAAAATTATTAACCAAGGGTATCAAATTAAGAACAAACTGTGAACAATATTTCGTTTACTTTCGGTACCAAATCAAGCTTAATGAGTTATTAAAATAAGAACACTTAGCGAACTGATTTTCTCTATTTTATTGACATCTTATAGTGACTGTAAACCAGGCCTGTGCAAAAGTAAAAATTTAGTTGTGTTGGTGATAAAATGAGAATTACACTGCTGAACGTCTAAGTAGCAGTATCAGCAACTATATGAATTTTTTTAAATTAAAATTTATTTCTAATATTTCATATAAAAATTTAATTACTTTAAGAACAATTTATAAACACTACTCTGTTATAAAGAAATAAAAAGTACTTTTAATTTTTTAACAAAAACAAAATTTTTTAAGTTCTGTTTTTTTATTCAATTTATTAACAATTATATAAAAATAATTAAAATGTCGCTGAAAAACTTTTAAACTATATTTTTAAACGTTCTATGATAAATAATATATTGGATTTACAAATTCATTTATAATAAAAAAATATTTGTGTACATTGCTATTAATTTTGTTCTCACTGGAAACAATAAATCAGCGTAAACCCACCACGCATGTTAACTCGTCGCTGTCTCAGTGACGGCTGAAAGCAAGAGCGTAAGAATACATGTGAGTTTAGCTAAGGCACAATTGTGTATGAAATTTTTATTTTTGCCCAGGCCTGCTGTAAACCCTCTTTCTTGTTTATAATCTTTGCATGGTTTTTTTTTATTGATATTCTTGTTCGGATATCTACCCGAGTGGTGTACTCATCTATTAAAGTACATTATTCAGAGGTTTAAAGTGTTCCACTGGATTTAAAGATGAGAAGAAAGAAGTGCACATACACTTTGGTGTCATAAAATCTAATTAATTTATTCCAAATTCGGCATAAATAAGATCTATGACACTGCTGATTCGTTTTTAATATAATTTTTTGTGTGTATTATTGGTATTTAGCAGCGTTACCTTACTTTTGTTCAATTTTTTTTTTGTATTTTTTAATTTTCTACCTCCTTAACAAACTCTATTTTGTACAAATAAAAAAAAAAATTTATATATTTCATTCTCTTATATGGTCATCCACTTCTTTGTTTAGTCATTCACACAGATTAGACAAATAAATTGCGGTTTACTTGTGGCTCATCATCATCATCATCAGTATCAACGTCAGCATCAACATCATCATTACCATCAACGTTATCACGATGACTTGAAAGTTTTTGACCAACAATTTTGCCCGCCAGCCTCTGTTTACAAATCCATTTGACAACATGAAAGCCGTCTTTTTTCTTTTTTTTTTTGTAATTTCACAAATATTTGACATCAATTTGAATATGAGACGAAGAGAAAATAAATGAATACCGGAAAAAAATATAACACAGAAATGCCACAGGCTGTGTCAACTGAATTGGGACTTGAGTAAATTAAATAAAAAACAAAAAAAAAAAAATATATTTCTTTTTTTTTGTGAAATTATTTTTCATTCGACACTTTTCTTTTTTGCGAAATACGATGAATTGTAGAAATATTTTCAGGCAGTGGCAAAAGTTTTAGTAGCATGTATTTGCAAAGCAGGTAAATGAACTTTAGTAGGGTTTCTCTTGTTAGGAAGAAAAAAAGTTTAAACAAAAAAAAAAGCTAAAGCGTAAGAAATACAGTAAAATGTGTTTATAACGAACTAGTCAGACTTGTAATGCAAAGCTTTTTGTTTAGATTTTAAATGATTCTTAAGAAATATTATTTCACTAACCAAACTGCTTGAAACAAAACTTAAAATTCATTGCATTTTCACTGAAATTTTAAGGGAGTAGAAAAATTTTATTTAATATTTAAAAAGTGTTGAATGTCTTGTTCAAAAGCCGATTTAGTGCGCCATGGCAAACAGAAAGTCATTTATAAATTACACGAATTAGAGATTGATTTTGAAAAAAGATCTTTATAATATAGGGTCCGCCGAATAATTTTTTTAAATGCGATAGAAAAACTACTGAATATTTTCTCAAATTTCTTTTTTTATTTGAAAGTACAATCCTCCCGGTTAGTAATAGAAAATAATTCCATTCAAATGGCTCCCTCGGTTGGCCATGCCTACACGATTTGTCCAATTTTAAAGCACATTATCGATTGTAGGCAGCTGTATTTCACCAATGGCTTTACGAATATTGTCCTTTAAAGCGTCAATTGTCTCTGGCTTGTCGGCGTAACACTTATCTCAAACAACATCAGCTCTGCGGCTGATAATGCGATCTTCAAAAACAGGGCGCAAAACATCGAGTGTAGCTTCGGCTGTGTGGCACGTAGCGCCGTCCTGTTGAAACCAGATGTTGCCAATATCCTCCTCTTCAATTTTTGTGAACAAAAATTCGTTCATGATTTTCAAAGTAATGTCGCAATATTTCCCAGCGTTGTTCAAGCGTATACACAACCATATTCGTTCAGCGGAAGGACAAAACTAATTATCTGTCAAATCGTCATGAGCTAAGTGTTACCGTTCACGAAATAAGCACTAGTTGAAAAAAAACCTTAGATGGCAGACCCGATATAATGTTTCTTTTCTTGTTTAAAATTTAATCAGTTCATTATGTTTTGCCGGGGTATATTGATCAGAAATAATAAAAGATGACATCAGTATGACAGTTAGTTTGACAGTTAAGCTGTAACAGGCTAAAAAAATATCTTTAGTTACATCAGCGTAGAAATAAAACTTTAGTAGAGAAACGAAAGCCATTGAGAAGTTTTACGTCTTCTAAAGTTCATCTGAAGGCTAAAAAGATGTGAAGCAAAGAAAATTCTGTCGAGTAAACTTGTATGCGAAACAGACATACACTGCAGAGTAAAAATGATCATAAACAGAGTGGGCAAACAAACAAAACATTTCACAAACGTTATCATAAACTTTTAAAATTTTTTTTAATGGTATTGTACATAAGCAAAACCAAAACAAATACTTTCTAAATGACAAAGAGCGCAAACGAAGCAATTAGCTTTTCGCTCTTGTGCTTGCTTTGTTATTCCGTTACCTTTGTATAATTTGCTCTTTTTTCTCTTCTTCTTTTCTTTTTCTTCTCATTAATTTTTTCTTGTACCTACGAACATATAAGTTAGTGTATTTGTAGCGCTCAAAACAAAAACAATATACAAAATTAAATGGGACAATCGTTCTCACTGTTTCTGTTTTGTTTTACTCATTGTAAAGAATAAAACAAAATGAGATTAAACGTTCAGTTTTGTTTATTTTCCTACTCTGATCATATATAATATGAAGTATTTCATAGTAGAGTGGGGAATGTAAAACAAATTAAAATATTGTAAATTGCGTGATTTTTTATATTTTCCTATTCGATTTTTTTTAAAAAACCTCTATAAAGCTACCACTTGTGCTTCAAATAATTCTGTTTTATTTTATTGTTAAAAACCCCCATTTATATGCAATTTAATTAACATTATATGCTCCCACATAATGCCATCATGGTACGTTGTGTGTAGAATAATTTCTACGAAATGATTTATATGGAAATGACATCTAAATAAAATAAGTAAAAACTTTCTAATAAAAATGTCTTTTTTTTTTTGCAAAAACAGTCTTTTGTCCATGTGCTTATTTTTATGTAAAGAAACTAAAATTTGCCCTCTGGTGCAAAGAAAATAATTTATGAAAAAAAAAAAAAAATTAAATAAAAGATAATTTTAAAAAAGCCATAAAATGTTCGTTCATTCATTTCATTATATTTCATCATAAATTTAAACTGCAATAACAATTATTATTTGCTTTACATGCAGACAGACTTTGTATTGTATAGACACAGGGGTAGGCTACCGGAAGACAAAAGGTGTAGACATATAAAAAATACATTTGTACTGCATAATGAAACAATGGCAGAGCAAAATAAATAGATATTTTATGTAAAAAAAAAACTACATGCATTATTACAATAGAGTTAAGTTTTTATTTTATTGTTGCATATTTTTAGGCGCAATCCGATTTAGCCGTAATAGAAGATTTTACATAAATTGTCTTTGTTAAGAGATTAGTGGGCATTGTTGCATAAATTTCGTAAAACTCCATATAAAGCGTATATTAGACGATCCATTCCATTCCAATCAGCAGGTCATGTAGTAGGGAAGAACTCAATCTTTTAATTTTGGCCTGACGAACCAACCACACTGTTAATTGTCTGTTGCTGTTGTAAAGGGACGTTTTCCCTTTCTTAGAACCTGCAGAAGCTCATGGTTAAAGTAAGATCATAAGAAATTTAAAAATTGATACCGCTCATGCATCAAATGCAGGGAGGGACTTTAGTATCCTAAGTTAGCACAGTTGTGGAAGCAGCGCTCTAAAGTAAGCACAAATAACAGCCTGTTGAAAATTAAATACATACATAATTAGCCATTGCAACCCTGTTTTAGGGTTACGACTTAGCTTCTCGAAGCATCCATGTTGTGTTTGTTAATTTTTATCCAGGAGTACCGGGACATACAGTTTAACGTCGACTCCGAACCGGTGACTTGAGAAGCTTGTTTATGGAAATCAGTTACTGTCAGATCTTTTTCCACACTAGTGGTAACAGCTGGTCGCCGAGACAAATATTTTTCAAAGTGCTAGAGGCAAATCTATACATCTAAGTATACGTCAGGTGTATATAGTCCTATATTTGCCTGTAAGAACATTGGCCTGAAAATCATAACGAAGTCCTGGTCATTTGATGACATCTTTTGAGTACCTTCTCAATTTTCTACTGAGTAATAATGTAGTTGCCACAACGCGTAACGGTGGAGATACATATTTTTACCATCTTTGGCATATTCTGCAGGTAAAGGGAACACAAAATGAACTGCATTTAAACAACTTTAAGAATACTCTAATGACAAATGAATAGTTTTTTCTCCATAAAAATTATTTTGTCGCGAAAATTCGAGAAATATCAAACTGCTCTTGTATAAATTGAAAATTTTGGCCAAACAATTTTTTTTTTGTATTTCTGCCAGTTTTTTCTATTTTGGTGAATATTCAGTTTAAATTTATAATTATTTTTTTCTTAAAATAAATGTGTGCGTGTCCTGTTTTTAACAAAGAGAGCGTGCTTGAGTGTAGGTAGGCATGATGTGTATAAGTATTTATTTAGGCTTTATTTAACGTTACTTTTTATTTTTCCTTTCCTTGATGTTATTGCGTAAGTTCCAACTTTAAAAATTGACACAAACATGGCGAAAAATATCGAATTTTTGTTTTTTTCTGCTTTGTAAAGTGTATCGGTGTAAGTGTAAATAAAAGTAACACACAATTCTGTATGCTTATACTTGTAGGTATGAACACGTGTGTGTCCTTGTTGATATTTATTTAGTAATATAAAGACTGGCATTGTAACCGAATTACGAAACACACAGTGTGTCGAGAAACAGTAAATTTTGAGTGCTTGTACTCAATACATGAACTAAGAAAAATCTAAAGTTTGAAATTAATCAGTGCAAGGATCTGCTTCCCACACAGGCATATATTTAGTCTGAATCTACAAAATTTAAATTTAAAAAACAGTTATGATCAGAACGTACTTGAACTCAATAAAATATATTTTAAATTTTATATCCCAGCTTTATAGAAAATTTTGCATATAATTTTTATTTTTCAAAATGAATTTTCAGCCACTGACTTTAAAAGTCAGTAAAATATTCCTTCAGGTATATGTCATAGTTTTGAAGAAAATTTCGTTGACTTCTGTACAAGGACATGTCAATCTTCTAACTTGTTTTCTTTTCCTACTTATCTACGGACGTACTTCTTTTAAAACTAAATTTTAGCCATATTTATGATTAAAAGTAACCGCTTCCTGACATTCCACTCTATTCTACCTTAACTTTGACAACGAAAACGAATGATCAGGAGAAAGGCGCCACTTATTGGGAAGTAGTAGATAATAGCTAAACCTACTTAGCGCAGACACCCACCACACAATCAACCAGAAACGGTGAGGCAATTGCTGTTGATCATTCAGGGATGAAGGTATAACACTGGCAATTTAACTCATTCCTAAGGCGCTTATTAATATAAGGAAACAAAATATATGTTCTGTTGTCATAATGCACAGTCCTTTTCATAAAAATTCCAATATAATGCACCGCATTTAGTAGGAGTTTACCCCTGAGTATTAGTCTCAATATAAAAACCCATTGACATTTCTTAAATCATGTGTCCAGCTTTTCAGAAAATTCTGTTTCATTCTGTTCACGGACGTGACTATCTTCCAATAATTTTATTTTAAAAGTTTAATTTTGAAAATTTCGTTTCATTCTGTGCAAGGACATGTCTATATCTCATATATTCTCCGCACTAAGATTGAATTATTCAGATTTAAAAATGATGTTTCATTCTATTCAATGATATTTACCATCTAGGTCGGGATAATAAGGTCAGGTCCTAGCAAGTATTCAGGGAAATGAAATGGCCTACAAATGTGAAAGGAAAGAAGCATTCATGCCACTGATAAAGCCAGAATTCGTTTGTAGAATGTAAAAGAGAGTTTGGAAGGTCATACTGAAAGGAAAGAAGCATTCATGTCTCTGATGAACCCAGAAACCCTTTTGTACAATATGAAGGGAAGTTCGGAAGATAATACTGAGAGGGAAAAAGAGCCAGACTTGTCTCAGTTCTTCCAAATTTCTACGTGGTAACTATGGTCGAAAGAGGTTTGAGTCTTGCATTAGATTTTATAGGGACAATCTGATGATTTTAATGGGACTTCTGACCGAGAACTGCAGAATCAATGGATATTAAAAAAAAAAAATACTAATCGGCTCGAGTAGTTTGCACAAAATTTAGAATGACACAAGCGAGTCATTTAAGCACATACTGGGCACTAGTGCAGCATTTATGCACAGTAGGAGAAGGCAATTTGGTGATTATCGAATATCAAGTAGAGAACTTTCAAGTTTGGCACCGGCCGACATTTTAAGATTCGTTAAACTGACGAAACTCGGGGAGATACTCTAGAAACGCTAATTTAGTTGAAGGTTGTACAATACAATAGATCTTCAGGTTGAAATACGTTTAGTACCTCATGAATGAATGAAGCACATGCCATCTCCATATATCCTTATTTCCAAAATTTTTAGTCACAATCTCTACTGTTAGCAAAGTGAGAAGAAAATCAATAGTTTGTTAAATTTATATAACTGTATTCTATATAAATGTTTTATAGATTATATTTGATTATAGTTTGGCTATAAGACAAAGCACTGTGTGCTGCTGTCTCTACACTAATATTTCACTCAACTTGTGTGACATGATAAACATAAATAAACGCCTGGTGAATTATTAATGTGGGTCAAAGTGTAAAATTCCACACCGTTAGAAATGTGAATTGCTGATATAATTGACAGTTTGAAAATCAAATGAAAACCCAAAACCATATGTATGTGCTGGAGCATGTGTGCTTTATAATAAAAGTTTAACACACAATTAGACAAACTTTAAAACAGGATGCTAAATGATTTAACGCCTATTCTAGGCGTATACTTCCCCTTTAAAACAAGTTGAAATAAAAAAGAAAATGTTTCAATTATTTGTTCTTCCCAATGACAACAGGGCAACATTTGTTGCATTTACAGTTCATATCATAACGTAGCAAAATCAAACCGAACGACTAAATAAAGAGAAATTGAAACTTAAGATATTGTGACAATAAGAGGGCATTGCTTTTCTGTATACAAATTGTTAAAATTGTATTATAAAATTAAGGAAATTGCGTTGCAAATTAAAAAAAAAAGAATAAACATCTACTATAAAAATTTAAATAAAAAATTCTAAAAATTTGTAGAAAAAAAAAACAGAAATTAATGACTTTTTAACATTTTGGTATAACGATGATGACTATGAGGACAATAGGACGTACGGCTTGTACGACAAAAAAAATCTATAAGTAAATCAAGAAAAAATTTATGCAATAACAACATAAAAACAACATCAATAATAAAGAATGAAAAATATTTTATCAAATATTTATTGTACGAGCGGAAGACCCAAAAAAAAAAAAATTTAAAACAAAAGAGAAAAAAAACGTGCTAAACAAAATCACTGAAAACAAGGTACAGTGGTAAAAAAGAAGCAATATGTGAATGCGGTGATTATGTTGTGTCATGTTTTTTTAGAGAGAATAACCACAGAAAATCGCGATTTATTTGCACATAAAAATAATCGTCTTAAAGCAATTGTCTTCTGAAAACCGGCTGTAAGTCTAAGTTGCAGAGAATTACTATTAAACCGATGTGAAATTCCGTTGTAATCAATACCAATACTAAAACAATTATATTCAGACAGAGCAGTCCTTAAATACAGTATACGTGAGCTGATCAATAAGTCCCTGACTATCTTTCTGACACAGACTTTTTTAAATGATTAATTAATTATTTTCTATATTTTTTAAAGTGAAGTACAGGGTGGAACAAAAGTCACGAAGGGGTTTAAAACAGTCATAACTTTTTTAATTTTGAATTTTATTTTTTTTTTACAAAATACTAAAATACGATATTGGGAGATTTTTTAAATTTAGGTGTGAAAGATTACGTCACGTAAGTGAGCACCATTTTCAGCCTCGCAAAGTTGAGCTCTTTTAATAGCATTTTCCATGACACGAGTCAGAGTATCTGGCTGCGGTCTTATTTCGGCTCGTATATTCTCTTTGAGCTGTGCAGTGTTCTGGGCTTATTGATATACACCTTCTCTTTCAAATATCCCCAAAGGAAATAATCTGGTGCTGTTAAATCAGGCGAACGGGCTGGCCAATTGAATGCTGAATTTTTGGAAATTAAACGTTCGCCAAAAATTTGCCTTAGGAGCTGCATAGTGGCTCGAGCAGAGTGTGCAGTGGCCCCATCTTATTGGAACCACATCTCTCGATTGTCGGAAAGAGCTGGCCTTAAAAAATGTTGGACCATATCTCGATATTGCTCGCCATTTACCGTTACACCATTTCCATCGTTATCTTCGAAAAAGACTTTTGCCCCACCCTGTATAATGCATGCATGCTTTCTTTGGAAATATCTCACTAAGAAAAACCCACTGTTTAGACTACAATTTGAACACTGTTTTGTTGTAATATACCCATGTTTCCATCAATGTAACGAAGAGGCACAAAACCTTATTAATTTCGAAATTGTCGTTTGTGATTCACTGTGCAACACACATTTTAAAACACAGAAAAAAGCGTTATACTCAAGCGAATGTTCAAAATTTCTCGAACTTGCGATATATAATGTAGAATTGACTCCTTCATAAATGTTGTGAAATTGTTTTGGGAGAAGAGATCTCAAATCCAGTACGTTTGGAGTTTATTGTGCTTAAACGGTCACATTGAAATCAAGTAAAACATTAATGCCCAAGGTAGTAGTATTGGTGAGATAAAAAAATATAAGACACAGAAGTTCTGCAAGTGTAGTTTGTGTGTCCCACTCATCATGCTGATTTCCTATTGGTTGATTGACGATCAAACAAAAGAACGTAAGCATACGTCTGAGTTTAATTTGCTGATATCAGCCACTTCTGGGCATCTTTGAAGTAAAACATTAGTTGCAATATTAAATTTAATATTTCGGAGTTCTCGCAAACTTCTTTATCTTAACAGTGGCTGCTACAGTACCAGATAACTGATTTTATTTTCTGTTTTCATTAAAATTCAGTTAAATTTTTTTGGACAAGTTCCTGGAGTCTTAAATAAATTCGAATTGATTTAAGATTCTTATTTATTTACAATAAAACTTTTAACAATTTAAACATTTCAATAACCTTGTAACCACTGTATAAAAATTTTAATTTTAAAACAAATAATAGCAGATATTAGACTCGAAAAAAAACAGCAAAAATATCTGTAAATTACACAGAATTTTTTTTGATAAAGAAAAATCAACAAAAAATAAGGAAGAAAAAACAAGACACAATGATTTTTCATTTTTAACCGTCTGTGTGTTTTACTCAGTATTTTTAGTGTTTATTTTTTCATAACCACTTTCACTGCTGATATTAAGAATCGAAAAAAAGAAACAAAATTTATTTCTGGGAAACAAATTCCCCAACTAAGTAAATAAAAAAACCGACCTGTGCTTCTTTCATTTGGATGACTGACTGACAGACGACTACCTTTTGAAAATGTATTACAGACGGATTGTTTTGTGTGTTTGTTTGCATTTTGTTAAGGCTTTTGAGAATTTAAAGGTAACAAAATAGGTCTTTAAAGATATGAAATTTTTCTGTTAAAACTGAATTTTCTTTTTTTGCTGTAGACTGCTTGCTGTTACTTGTTTTATTTTGGCTTGTAATTTTAGTCTTTTCCAAGGGTAGAAGTGATGTTTGGATTAACTTTCGCTATTTTTTTTTATGTAACTAAATTAAGTACGTGTTTTTTTTTTCTTTTTGCATTAAGGAAGTTTCAAAGGCTCTAAGTGTTCTAAAAGAAAAAAGGAAAACGTAACTTTTCCTTAAATAAATAAATAAAATAAAGACGAGGAAATGAAAATATTTAAATACAATTTTTTCTATTTTTTTAGGGTTTTCTCAATTTTTACCGTGTGGATGACTTTAAAGCTGGTCAGCCTTAATTGATGGTAAGGAATTAAATTAAAATTTATTTTGTTTTATTTTATTTAAAAAAAGGTCTTTGAATCTTTAGACAAATGGAATAAAAAATAATTGAAAAAAAAACAAGCAGCTATCCCAGTTTTTGAAAATACAGATATATCCGTCATTTTAAACTATATTTAACAAGTTTTTGATATTAAATTTGATATTATATTAAATATAAAAATGAATGCTTTGTCTACAGCTACAAAATGGTCTGACAATAATGCAGGCGTTGCCAGCCCTGTAAGATACAAAGTCCCTTTGTCTTTAAACATCGAGTACAGGCGAATGCAAAAAAAAAAAATCGACGAAATAATTATTTTGGTGTAAAACAAAACTATTTGCAATTAATCAAGGCATATTTTTAGGACGTTTAACATGAATTTTGTTAAACTAACGCCGTATTGATAAAAAAAAATTAAAACTTATCACTCATTGTTTTTATTAAAATAAACTAATTTCTAATAAAATAAGGCATACTTTTAGGATTTTTAATATGCACATATCGTCGCAAGAATTAAAGAACGCTGTAACTGACAAAACATTAAATGTTCCTCAGAGCCAAAAAAACTGTGTGAAAGTAGAACAAAGACACTGGTATTTTTCAAAACGCAGACGGCGTAAGCGAATTTCTTTTCGTCATAGAAATCTGGGACAGGGACCAATCGACGCTTTTTTTTCTGATAAAAATGATGCAAAAAACGTATTTTCGATTTTTTGTCAAATAAAGCGTGCTTTAATTCTTGCGACGATATGCTAGAATGTTCTATGGAATTTGTAAAGATTAAAATATTAATAAAAATTTTTTGTATTTGAAAAAATCTTTAAAGAATTTTATATCCCCATAAGGAAGGTATTTCAAAGATTTTTAGCTAAAGTTACTTAAAGTTAAACAATGCATACTTTTAGAATATTTCTTAGGCAGATATAACGTTAAAGTGATGTACACTAAATGACATTCAAATCACAAGGGCTTTTTTAAAATTCTATAATAATTTTATTAAGAGCTATAGACAATGAAATTTTCTGCACTGAGAATATATTAAAAAATTCTCAATATTATTAAATCGCCCTCATGTTAATCCCAACCATAAATTTTTGTAAAGAAAAAAAAGGAAATTTATCATTAACAATTAAAATTTATTATTCTATTAAAGCCTGTGGTATTAAAAATAAATTTATTTCTAATTAAACATTGCATACTTTGAGGATGTAGTATATGCACATATGCTAAGGCGTTCTTTGTTATTTATATGTATAATAAATAAAAACATTATTTGTAAGTTATAAATAAAATTAAAATTTTTTGTTTTTATGAAAAACAAAAAACTCTAACAATTAACATTTTTAGAATTTATCACTGTTTTTTTTTAGTTTTTATGTGCATTGATAACCGCCATTATCTACAATAATTTAATTGAAACAAAGAATGTACCTTCTGTTAACCCGTTTAAATCACTTGATAATTAATATTGTCTATGTATAAGTATTTAAGTTATTCAGGTAATTTATGACACTTTATAGTTAAATTACATACCCATGTACTTAATTCATTATACATACAATTAATTGAAAATGTAATTTATTGAATTGAAAATACCTTTGTGAAGTGAAATGCAAAATGAAAGCTAAAAATTATAGCAGAAAATCCGTTTAATTTGAATTCATCATGTACTCTTGGGTGAGTAACAAATCAAAGTATTTATACGCCTGAAAGCATGTGTGCTTGTGTGTGAAAATCTGTTTTAATTTTATTTTGAAATTAAAAAAAAACACACGGTAAGGAGATTAAATGTTGTTCTTATTTTTAGTCTTTCCAGTTAAATCACTTTAAATTATGTTTGTATGGAAAAATAGTTTGAAAATATAGAGGAATTTACAATATTTAAATAGAGTTAATATAAGTGCTACTTTGTGGTAGAATTTTAATGGAAATTACTTGCAAATGATCGCCAACTCTGGGCGCAAGGTCAACTGTGATTAATCTGTGGATTGCATTCAGTATTTGTCCTACCCACGAACCTGTTTTTGCTAGACCTCCGTGCATACGTTTTATTGTACAGCCTTTTGCTGATACCCATGCTATTACTCCTGTAAGATTTCGCACGACAGATGTATTTAACAGATGTATAAGAATGCCCAGATTCGGAATTATACTTTTATTTGACAAAAATACAGAACTAACAAGGCACTCTTAAGCATAGTGTATACAGTAATGAAACAAATGATAGCTCCGCTTAATTCTACTACTACTTAAAATTAAAAACTATATGTAGTCTTGTTAATATTCGCTCTCTCTTTCATTTTAAAAAGTAATAAAATTATAGTGCTGTTCATAGTATTTTTGTTTGAGTTTTGGCACTATATACACTGTGCTCTTAGATATCTTACGTATGTCAATAGGTTTGATATTTATTTTATGATAACCCACTTTAATTACCATCGTATTTCGTGATTTATTAAAAATCATTTGAGATTAAAAAAACCTCTAAACAAACTATGTACGTACATATGTATGTGCATTTGAAAGCGGCACACACTGGTTCAAGAGCGGCATTAATTAATTTTTTTCATGCCTTCTGATCTACCTGATTTTTATACAGTTTATAATAGACAATCTAATTATCATGTACCAAAAATATTAGGCTTATATCTTTATTAAAAAAAATACTTTTTTTACTACAAAAAATTGTCCAAAAATATATATTTTCTCCAAATTCTATGAATTGCTTCTTTTGAGCTCCAACGTGCTCCAGCCAGATACTTATATCAAATTAAAGCCTGAAGTCTCAGTTAATTATTTATTAAAAATTCAGCTGCCCGTTTTTGCCCCTAGGCAATTCCGGTTTAAAAAACTAAAATTAGTTAGGAAAAATTTCCTTCACAATCATGTAATTGCAGTAGAGGTTTGTATTAAAATCTGTTGCATACTGCTAGGATTGCACTTTTCTGCAACAGATTTTATTGCACCTTGTCTGCAGTTTTCCCGGCCATTTTAAAAAAATTCATAAGTTTGTTTAACGATCTGTAAAAACTTGGTGATTTTTTTGGGTAAATTGAAAGAATAGGCTTTTAGGGTTCATTCGGTTCCAGTAATATAGCCGGACCTATCTTTTATATTAAAGAAAAACTGCAAATTTTGAGGCTTAGAAGGCAATTTTAATGCTGTCATATCTCTTACACTTCATACGCAATCTAAACAAGTTTTTCTACGAATTATAAAGGAAGTGCTGTATTTCAATAAAAACTGCATCGAAAAGTTATCAATTAAAAAATCTGACATGTACAAGCTACTGAACTGTGTAAAAATTTTCCTCAATTTTCGTTTTACAATATTTAAGTGAATTCAGTAGACTTTTTCTAAGACAAAATATTTCTTTTTAATCAAATAAATTATGAATTTCTCTCAGTGAAACACTCTTCTTTGGAACGGAATTATTTGATTTGTAAAAAATAGTTTTAAAAAACTGTATTTTAGTCACCAAAATACCGCCTACACAGAGTGCAAGACGGTGCGATGGGCGTGGTAGATTTCAATGAAACTTATCATGCGGGTTTTGTTTTTCTAAGTAGTACATGTACTAAATTTTAAGACTTTTGCTTTTATACGAAAGGTTTCATGTAAATATATCAATTTTGATTGTATGGGCGGTAGGCGATGGGTGTGGCTGATTTCCATGAAATAATTTTATTTTCTTAATTTAGTCAATATAATACTCTGTGCCAACTTTCAAGTTTCTAGGTCCACTCCTTATATTTTTTGCACAAAAATGTATGAAGCCGAACCAGCATTGTTTAACTAAATTCAGGGTTGGTAAATAAATGCAGTTTTGAGACTGTCGCGTATTTTAAGAATCTTCATAAATTTATTGTGTCGTAATTTTTATTGTATTTGTTTACAAAGAATATTCTTAAGGCAACAACAACTGCATACTGCTTAAAAAATTGCAGTTACAATAATTTTAAAGCCTTAAAATATAACACACACCCACACACTCACACATCAAAGTGAGTTGTCATACTCGTATTAATAAAGAGACCAAAACTAATTAGCTACTCTACTACTTAAAACCTAAACAAGTGTCATGTGTCAGTGTACACATACATTCATTGAAGCAACATATTACACATACATTTAAATGACATTTCTCTATATTTCTCTCTCTCTCTAACAACATTTTGAATAAATTTAAAAGTGAGTGAGAAATGAATTTCGTAATAAACACTCCCTTATACACGTTTTACTATTTTTAGAAATGTTTTATTTTACACACACTCTTCTCATATATTCTATAGAATTCTACCCTCATTTAAAATTTTGTTTAATTAGTAAAACTAAAGAAATTATCAAAAAAAAAAAAAAAAAAAATCTCTGAAAAAACAACTGAAAATAAAACGAATATTTTCTTACATTAGACTGCATTTATTCATTCATTTTGGAATGTGCATAATATTATATTACAGAGTCATAACTGGTAATTTCTATTCATAGTTCTGCATAAATTTTTTAAAAGAATTTTTCATTATTTTTAAGCAGGAGAATTGAAATATTTTTTTTTATGTGCTACCTTAAAATATGCTTTAATTTTTCTTTTATGCAAACTGTTAGAAATATGCTACTTATTTCTTACCTTATCTGTTTTCTGCTTTTGTTGTGTATTGTTAAGGAAAAAACAAAAGTATTCTTAGATAGGTTCACATTTGTCAAATATTTGATAAAAAAAAAAATTAAATATTTTTTAAGAACTGCTATATAAAATTTTTAAACAAAGTTTTTGCATAATTTTTTTTATAAATAGTAGTAGTAGTAGTTTTTCATCAAATATTCGACAAGTGTCAACGCAGTTTAAAATTTTAATTTAATCTTGGATTTTAAATTCTTAAAAATAAAAAATTAAAACAAAAAATTTTATAACAAAAGTACAATTCAATAAAACTGAATCTTCTGTTTTAAATATATCTGTTTACTAGTAAAGATTGTGGCAAAATCTTAATATTTTTTCAAAGTTTTGTAGAATACAGGGTATCTGGAATCTGTTTCCTACTCCAAAATTTTTTTTTTGCATTGGCAGTAAATAATTTTTATAAATTCTAATATGAAATTAGGAAAAGAGAACCTTTCAAAAATAGATATTTTGAGGTTAAAATATTTATTTTTCCAAACCCAAAAGAACGTTAAACCATACTAATGCTGTTTTAATTGAGGTACAGATTAGCTTGATCTAATATCTTTGAGACCCAGAAAAACTTAAGAAAACCGTGATTAATTCTTTCGTTTCTTTTTGTTTTGGTTTAACTATTAAGTAAATATTATAAAAACACAAAAATTCCAAAGATTAAAAGTTGAGAAACAATGTTGTATAAGTATTCACACCTATTGCTAAAATCAACTAGTTTTGCCTGTTTGAAAAGATAGATTCACCAAATTTGGTGGCCTAAAAGAAATCGTTTTTTTTATTATTTAAAGCAAATTATTTTCTTTAGTTACGTTTTATTTACTTCAATACTTAATGGAATTACCATTGCTTTTTATAAAGGCCAAGAAGCGTTTTGGCATTGAGTTCATAAGTCTTCGACACGTTTTGATTGGAATATTTTCTCACGCATCTTTAACAAATTCTTACAACTGTTCTTTATTAGAAGGGGTTTTTCCTGGAAGAGCCGCTTTGACAATGTGTTTGTAGAAAGTATAACCCAGCTTAAAATCAGGACGTGTTTGGGTCGTTTTCTTGTTGAAACATCCATTAAGGAGGCAGTTCCCATTAAGCATAATACATCATGATATGTGGTATACGGCATCCATTGTGATTTCAATTCTAAACAGAGGTCATATGTCATAACATGAACAATATTACGATTATGAATATGTTAAGAAGTATTTTTTGCAAAATTAGTTGGTTTAACTACTGATTTCAATATAGAATATAAACATACATACATAATTGATAGTTACAACCCTATTAAAGGGTTACGGTTAAAAACGAATTCAGAAACATAACGTTTTTTCGGTCTCAAACACGAATGAATGAATTTTTTTGAACACCAATGTATGCTTGTAATAAAATATATTATATCTCTAGACTGATTTTTTTATAAATTTCTATGGAAAATATGTTTAAGCTGCAATTAAGTTTTATCGTTCAAGTTTAAAGAGTGTACAGCTTGAAGCAGGTGAAATAAATTTTTTTTGTTACCCAGAGATAACTACTTTACTAGCCCGAATGGCCACACAAGTATAGTTCTTTCAAATACTATCTGATTTGCAGTTATTTCATTGATAGGTATTTTTGCCTAAAATATTTAGTGTTACTAGCCTTACTTACTAGCTTTGTGCTTAAAAACCAGCTCTGATATTTTGAAAGAAATGAATATAAACAAATATTTCTTTCGGCTACCACCTCTTAGGAGTCTTCTAATAGAAGCTCTGGGATTAACTGATTGCTATGAACAAGTATCTCAAGTTTGTCGTTCGCCTTCGACGTAAAACTGTAGCTCCCGGTATTAATGGTTAAATATTGAAGCACACAATATGGATTCTGTGAAAAGCTGGCCTGTAACTACGAAAAAGGGTTGTAATTGCACGTTATGCATGTATGTAGTTACCCATTCTTATATCATTATTATTCCAGATTATTATAATGAAGTGAATAGAAACATAAAAGTAAGAGCGTTATTTCATTTCAAAATATCACTACTTACTTACTTAGCTGGCGATAACAACCCGTTTACGGGTTTGGGCCTGACTCAACACTAGTCTCCAGGCGTCTCTGCTAAGCGCACTCCTTCTCCAGTTGGTCACACCAGTTGATGACAGGGCTCCATCTACCTGGTCTTTCCAACGTAAACATGGACGTCCTCTACGTCGACATCCAGTGACCTTCGCATCGAAAACCTTTTTCGCTGGAGCAGATTCTTCCATCCGAACAACATGGCCGAGCCAGCGCATCCGCTGGATGTTAATGCGCTGGACAACCTCTACGTCGCCGAGGAGCTCATACAGCTCATAGTTGGTCCTAATGCGAAACTCATCGCCTTGCTTTAGTGGACCAAAGATCTTGCGAAGAATTTTTCTCTCAAACACTTCCAGGACCGCTGCATCGGCACAAGACAGCGTCCATGCTTCCGCACCATAGAAAAGCACCGGAAGAATAAGTGACTTGTAGAGTGTTAACTTCGTCGCACGAGAGGTCTCTGTTACTAAACTGCCTACCGAGACCGTAGTAGCACTTGTTGGCCAGTGTAATTCTTCGCTTGATCTCCAGACTGACATCATTCTTGCTGTTAATGGCGGTGCCAAGGTAGATAAACTCCTTGACCACAAAATATCACTAAAAAATATTTAATAAAACTTGCTGTCAATTTGGTCACTCAAGGGCCAGTGCTATAACTTCATCCGTGAATTATCAATAGCGATTGCCTGATCTGTCGGTGGATGTTGAATGTGAGTGGTGAAAGCCTTTTAGTAGGTTAGCTGTTATCTTCCCAGATGGTGGTGCTGTACTCTTTATCATTTTTTTCTGATGAAATAAGACTGGAAATGTAAGAGAGCGGTTTCTTGAAGACGGCTTTCTTGGAGAGGGGGCGGAACCTCTTTTATTTTTTAACTTTATTATTATTCATAAAGCTGTGAAATAAAAGTACATTAATAGTGTTAAATAAATAGTGGTAAATACCAACTTATCTAGCCGGCAGAGTGGCCAAAAAGCAATAATATACTACCTTACTTTCCCATTAAATATTGTTACTTTTAAAAACTACTATCAATTAAAATTTTGTTTAAATAGTAACAGAACATATGCACGTGTACCATTTTGTCGTTATTAAAATTAAATTTTGTTTTCTCTTTCAATTTTACACATGTTAGTTGTCACTTCAAACTTGTGGCAATAAAATGTTCTAAAGCTTCTACTCTTCTATGCCACACATTGTAACACATATGCTGTAACAATATTTAAACTAAAAGTCTGTATTATTTGATAACTATTTTAAATGGTATATAACCGAACAATGTTGAACCCCTTCCATTCTTATACTCCTTAAGTACTTAGTTTTAGAATATTTTCTGTTTAAAATTTTTAGCATCATCATGTTTTGTTTGTTTTTTTTTAATTATTATCTAAATACAGTTTTAAAGAATTTTTTTTAATAATTTTCGTTTTCATTGAAAACAAAAATTGTGTTATTTTGTATAAGATCTTCTAAATAAGAAAAAAAAGGAAAAAATAATTGCAACATTTTATTGGTAATTGATTTGAAATTTACATCTTTATTTCGTTAACAATTACGTTATGTGTTCCTTGTTTTTGTTGTTATTGTATTTCCTATTTTTTAACATTTATTTGCTCTCAATACATTTTCCTTATTTCTCTAATTTAAGAAATTCAATTGAAACATTTAAAAACATACATGCCCCTGTTACATGTATTGCAGATGCATATGATACGATGAGATAGAAAATGTATTTTTTTTCGTCAGGTTTTAAATGAATTAGGAAGTAATGAAAAGAAAATAACAAAAAGAAAACACACACAAGAGGGGGAAAGAAGAGACTGAGCACGGAAGAAATCTTTTAAAAAGTAATGCTTTATTTTTTCCTTAAAGTAAACATTTCGATTAAATCTTCAGAAAAAAATTTGGCAAAATTTCAAATAAAATTGAAAGATATCTAACCCAGTTAAAAGGAGTACTACACTGCGTATGAGTGATATTTTCTGTTTTAATTCAATTAAATATTAGGTATACGCTAGAGTTTTTTTTTTTTTTTTTTTTTTTTTTTTTTTTTTTTTTTTTTTGGTGAGAGGGGAAATGCATTTACGCACTTAGGTGGTTGTTGCCACCCGTCGTGCCGGACTCCACGCAGTTATTGCGTGCCTACCGGCTAAAACCCCTCTCTATATCACCAGGCTCCATCCTGGGACAGTCAATTTATGACATTACTTCAGGATGGAGCCTTATATGCCGGTCCAGTTGGACCCTACGGTCCTGTCGACCTTGCCAGGTCTCTCTCCTTTCGACGAAGAATCCCCCTCGCAAAAAAGGCGATCCTACTCCATGCAGCATACGCTAGAGTTGCTGAAATTTTATTGCAAATAACATTGAACTCCTGACAATATGGATTAATTCTTTTTTGTTCAGGTTCTTAATTTTGTTAAGATTCCAGATTAAAATTTTCTTTCGTATTTTTTAATGAATTTAAATTGTTTTAATCAATTTATTGTGACAATTTTCAAATTTTCCAATTTAGTTACATTTTTAATAATGCCTTGTTCCGAGAAGTACGATTTAATGTAAATACAACTTTAAACTTAACTTAAAAAACAAACAAACAAAAGAATATAGGAAATCTTATTCTCACCATACTGTTTTTGGGTAAGAACTATTTTATTAAAATGAACGTAAAAATCAACCAGAGGCCTTATTCTGTAACTCTCCTAAGCAAAAACTCTATCGCTAAAATTTTATATACTTGATTTAGGACTTATTGGCTACGAATAGAATTCTTGAACTCTTATTGTAATTTAAAAACTTCCTGCCTTTTAATTCTAAACTTTATAATTTTATATATTCTAACACCCAGACTGTTTCAAAAACCCAAAATTTTAGCATTTTAGCTTAAGAGAATTACAGAATAAGGCTCCTGTATTTCAGTTCTCTCTTAAAATAATTCTATTGGTAATAAAATATATATACTTTATTAGAATAACATGCAGCCACGTATAGTCTTGATGGCACATTATGCTTTTCTGTGCATCAGGAGATTAGTTTTGCTTCAGGTCTTTGTTCGAGCTAACCAAAAGGCTTAAATGGTATTGAAAGCTAATCAGTGTAGTTCTTTCAAATTAAAAGTGAATGATAAGGAGTGCCTCTTAAAATACTGTTTTTCAAGCACATGGAAAAAACTATCAATAGTAATACTGTTTTTTAGTTAAACAAAAAATATAAAAAACAATTTTTCTTTTATATGGTGAAGACTCAAGTTCGAGCCCCAGAAAAAATGATAAATTTTTCCTTCACGGGCATCACTTTCTCCTTGAATTATCAAAAAAATCATTGCACAAAACTTTATAGAATTTAACTTTGATGTAATTAAAGCGTTTCTGACGAAACAAAATAAATTTTTTTTGTAATTTAAATGCAATGAGTTTTTTTTTTTTTGTAATCAACAGAGAAAATGATGTCCGTGCCAAAAACTAGCCAAACTGAACAATTGTTTTGGACTCCAGTAGTCTCATCAGAGATCTTTGTGTCCTGTGCATATTCAAAACCAAAAATTAACTATTTAACTCACACTTTTCAAGTAATCACATACTGAAATTATTTTTTTCCGTATAAAGAAGAGAGAACAAAAATTAATTTAAAAAATTTATCACTTTTCCTGGGGCTCGAATCCGAGCCTTCAGCGCTTTAAAATTAACTTTTCTTTTATATTATAGAGGACCTAATCATTGAAGTTTAGGCAAGATAACTTCTATTAAACGCTGGATTGCATACTCATACGAGTAATCAAATATTAATTTAAACTGCGTTGAGCTTACTCCGTGGTTCTTAATTCTTTAATTTGGGACTTAAACAACTTAGTTTTAGAGTGAGAACCCTAGTTGAGCGACCAATGGTTTAACATTTTAAGGGTTCAATATTGAGATATTTAAAATGCGGCGTTTTCTCAGTCAATGATGATTTGCAGAATACCCACTGTGATGATATCTTTCAAATAGATATCATCCCTTATTATTTAGAGGTGGAATTGACTGATATTCGGACTATCTCTGGGTGAATAAGCGCATAAATAAATTAACTGCTTTTCGTTTGGTTTTTGAAGAGACCCTTGTTTATACCAGGATGCCGTAACATTTATTGAAATGAGCGTATATTGTCAAATTTTTTATGCGAGATGGGATGCCCTTACTTGCTTATTAGAGTAATTGAAAACTATGTTCAATAAATGATACTGGAATATAACGATTACAATTGTATCTGCAGTGTTGAAGAGGGCTACACCACATCATTACAGATACGATAGTTGTTGTTTTACTGCAGTTCAATTTGCAGACTATGATTTCCAATATTTATGCATGAACAAGTATAATTTTCCGTCTTTTTAAACACTGTTAGTAAAAGTTTCGAATACAATAACCAATATTGACCACTGCGGCTTTTTTAAGTAGTCTAGACTGACGAAATGAATGTGAGGTATAGTTGTGGTCGTGTAATGCAAGTGCTGTAAAGGTTTTTCAAAACAGAGTCTCAGGTTACTGCTTAACGTTCAATGTATTGTAGCGTAAGACCACTTAAAGCAGCCCACCAGCGAGTACTATAAAATTTAATTGAACATCTCTAAACCCTTAACATTTATTTTGCGGAATTCCAATAGTATTTCCCAAGGTTGTTTTTTGGCTATCGTTAGCATTTGGTTTATATGTGACGAATGTGGCTTGAATTAACATGTTTGTGGTTTTTAATAACCATCAAAAACATATGCGTGTCAAGCAATTATAATGACAGTAATAGGCATGATAATGAAAGGCTAATTCTGAGAAAATACAAAATTTTTGGTCGAATAAATTAAATTTCCTGGAAGTAGCTGTTTCACTAAAGAAATTTGCCATTTTTTTCCCTTTGTGTTTTTTATTTTTATATTGATATACAAATCAAATAAAATCTTTTTACAATTTCTCAGTTTGTTTATTGGGATTTCCACAAGTAATTTTTCTTTTTATCAAATTTTTTTCTTCTTCATACTTGAATTCGTGTGGGAACTTTGCTTGACATTACATTTTTAAAACATTTGAACTTAGTAGTGGTGATACATACTTCTACAAATTGTTTTTTTCTTTCAAAAATTGTGACACACACATTTTGTGTGTGGTTTTTACTGAACGAAAAGTAGCAGGCAACTTCGGGGTGAAAGCAAGAGCCAAAAGCAATGAACAGTGAAGGAGAATTTAAACAAACGAAAAAAAGAACATGTAGCTACTCAAGCGAGTTTCTAAAATGCAATTTTACCAATAATTCATATAAAAAATTGGTAAAACTTTTTTGAATTTTTGCATTTTAAACTACTTTGGCTTCTTACAAAGAATAATAGCTGCTGATATATATCATGTATGATCCATGTATAGTATGGGATTAAAAAAAGTAATGGCGAGCTCATATATATGTATGTAGTATACACACTGATATGTAGTATATCCGATCATCACATGATTTTTTTCTTTCATCAAAAGTGTTTTTGTTTTTGCAAAAACAAATTTTTGATTACGATCTTATACTTATAGTTCAGCATTTTAAGTAGCATTTAAAACAATGACTTTTCCAGGTCACAGAGTACTCCAAATGGAACTTTTTTGTGAATGAAATGATTTTCTGATAAATGCTTATGGACTTTGCTCAATTGAAATGCGAAGATTCTGTTTATAAACATACCCATTCAACCAAAAAATGTAATTTATTGGAAAACAAAATTTTCAATTGAAATTCATGATCAAAATTAATTTGTATTTCAGCTCATTCGATAAAATGGCGATGCATACTATGGTTTACTATGGTTTAATTTATACACAACATGACTTACTTAGCTGGCCATAACAACCCGTTAACGGGTTTCGGCCTGCTTCAGCACTAGTCTCCAGGCGCTTCTGCTTTCTGCTTAGCGCGCGCCTCCTCCAGTTGGTCACACCAATCGATGACAGGGCTTCATCAACCTGGTCCTTCCAACGTAATTAGGGTCGTCCTCTACGCCGACGTCCAGTGACCTTCGCATCGAAAACTTTCTTCGCTGGATACACAACATGAGTCTCAAAATTTTTTAAGCCTAAATGTTTTTATGAAATTTTCAAGAGTTCGAAGGTACATAAGCCCAGTTGCTGAGAACGGCGATAAATTGATTGTTTTGGATATTTTCAATGCTTTCCTGAATGAAAATAGAACGCATTGTTCGCCAGTTAGTGATTCAAAAACTATTCGTTGTTAGTCAAAGTAAAAAAAAAAATCTCTATACCTTTCAAATTCCAATGCAATGCAGAGGTATGTAAACCCCTGACTATTGGTCTTAAAAAAAAATGGACTGACATAAACGACGATTATATAAGCCATAAAATATACGAAGTGCACGATGATAACCTTAACTTTTTTTTAAAAATTTGCTAGCGTTTCGCTAATGTAAGTTTTTCCAGAATGAAATTTAAATCAAAGTAAACAAAATACAACTATTAAATCTAATTTTACTGTTGATTGAATGTTTAGGGATTTTTCTTTGAATTAGGTGTAAAATCATAGTCAAAATTTGATGTCCTTGTCAATATACATCTCCTCTGGTTTAAGTACAGTTACACAAACAAATTTGAAACAAATTTCTTAATAACTTAAGATCAGCCAAACAAAAAGCTGTGCTCAAGTTTTTTTTATTGTTTTTGCTTTACTTTCCGAATCAACCAGAAGTTATAGTCAGTCCAACAAAAAACTTTCGAAAATTTTGGCCGTTGAAGTTCGATTGTTTTGCTTTGATGTAGTTTTTGCATTTACTTTATTTGCTACTGCTTGATTTTTGAGAAGCATTAGCATATAGTCACCGTGGTGTAGTGGTTAATGTGATGGCTTATTAAGATCTGATATCTAGAAGCAAAGAAATATTAAAAAAGAAAATATTTCTTTCGACTCAGCAGTCTTCTGGAAAAAGCTCTGGGAGTAATTGATTGCTATGAAAAAGCTTCTCAAATCTGTCGTTCGGAGTCGACTTTAAACTGTAGGTCCCGGTACTCATGGATAAAAATTAACACACAAAACATGAGTGCTGCGAGAAACCAGGCCGTAATGCTGATACAGGGTTGTAAAGGCCAGTTATGTATATATGTGTTAGCATATAAGAAACAAAGCAATAAAGTTTTTAAACGCTGGGAAGAAAAAAATTTTTTTTGTATGTGAACAGGTAACCTGTAAATAAAATAATAAAAAAAAAGAAATCAGTGATAACACAGTCTATAAAAGGGAATAGGCAACCTTGGGCGTAGTAAGACTTTTCTGAAAAGGATTCGTCCGTGTAATTTTCAAAATATTTTCAAAATCCCTGTTTTCTTTGAGTGTTTTTTTTAGTAAACTTGTTAGCATTTAGTCAAGAGTTCACCAATTTAAAATTTTTAGGCGTTTTCTGTCATTTCGAATGATTCATCTATAACTTTTTAAATTAATCATGAGGAATCCACACAATTTTCTACAACAAAAACAAGTTCTGTCTTTTTTAAAGCAACTTTTGAAGTTCATAGATGTTAATTATTTATTTATTTATTAAAAAGTAATATAAAGCCACTTTTGGCCAATTTAATATACATTACAAGCAATACTTATAATAAATATTATGTAATATGAAAAGAGAAAAGAATATTTTACAAATATAAGAACATGTGTACTAAAAAATTAGTTATTCATTTGTTCTCAGTGCGTTATTTTGCACTCAACTGTATATAATTTTTTTGTTTTTTTTTTAAGAAACAGTGCATTTACTCTAATATATCGTATATGCATGCATTTGTTACATAAATACGTATTCAATCATTGAACAAATTGAATGCCAAATACTCATTCTATTTTCTAAACCCGTCTCAGTCTCTTTAAATTTCGTTTTCTCTCTCCTGGGTAATACCAAATAATTTCTATGCATTTTTTTTCTCTTTTTATTAACTTGCAATATAAAAAATATATGTATTGATAGTTGTGTAGTTCATTTATATGTTCTTCTCTGTTTGATGCTTTGGATAATACAACAACAACATATTTCTATAGCTGAAAATGTGAATTTATTTTCTGTATGTGTGAGTATGCAAGTTGTGTTGTAGCAAAGAAACATGCTTTGGTTACTCAAATAGTTGTGAATGTTGGAGAAAGTATTTTTACTTGTTTCTCTTATTCTTGTTAAATTTCATTATGAGTATCATCATTGTTGTTTTTTGCAAGTGTTATTGTTGTTGGTGCTTGTTTTTTTTATTAATTTACTTGTTTAGGATAAGAATGCTGCTGATTAGCGACCACATGAGGAAAAAAATATGCAGCTATTTTTTATATTTTACTCTCTTTTCTTGATTTGGCGAAAAGAAAAAAAAAAAAACACATTGCTAACTGCAAGCGTTCAACGTAAAAATGTGCTTAAAATGCAAAAATGCAGCAAAAAATAAAATTTTTTGTTAAAAAAAACGAATTTAAAAATGTTTGTTGTTTGTTAAAATAATTGCTTCTAATTTTCTTTGTTGTATGGTGTTTTTTAGACATATTTGTTTATTCATTTTTTCAAACTATATTTTTCTAGTACATTTTGTTTTATTAAATTTTAATCCGTATTTCCTTTTTTTTTCAAACAAACCAGCATTGCATTTTTTTTTGCTGTTGTTGTCAAAAGGTAATATTATAAGGCCTTACGGAGAGGAAAAAAAATTATTAAAAAACCAGATAGAAAAAGTAAAAACAGAATATTAAATTACATCCTTTAAACCAGCATTTCATGGTTAATACCCACCATTTTGTTTCTCTTATAATTAGAACAGCAGGAATTTTTGTAAAAGGCTTGTAATAATGGAATATTACTCGTATTGCATTAAAAATATTTTAAATTCTCTCAAACAAATTCTTTTGCAACAAGACTTAGTAGGTATTTTCATAATTGTTTTTAAAAATATTTAAAGTGAAGTTAAAAGAACAACAAGAATTACATCTAAGACCACAAGAAATAAGCCATTTGAAATGTAGGCAAAGTATGTTTTACTTGAGAGCTTTTTTGATTTTAAACAGCCAAGACTCATAACGCTGATAAACCTTCACAAGTATTTTTTTTGCATTTTTTTAGGCAGTTTTTGTTTCCAGCCGGGGTATAACTCCAGTTGTCCATTTTCGGAGTCAAATTTCTGCTTCCTTCAAAATGAAACACAATCATATACTTTGTATAATTTAAATGAACAAAGCCTTATTTACGAAACCTTATACTTACAAATAATATCTACTACAATAACTGACGTTTTCGGGATTCGGATTTGCGTTCAGGCTTCGGGTGATTCTTCGGCTGGAAATCGAATTACGGTTGTTGCCTTCAGAAATCGGTGGGACGCTGGTACTTCTAAATAAAATACAAGATATTGGATTTCTCGTTAAAGCAGTTTAATATTTGGTAAAAGTAATAACGACGGCAAGAAGAATTCGGGGGCTCTTGTTGTGGTCTACGATTAGTACGAATGTAAGAAAAATTCGGAAGCTCTTACACTCGGCAAATATACGATAATAAAATAATCTACGACGACAAGAAGAATTCGGAGGCTCTTACACTCTGAAAATCTACAGTAATAAAAAAATAATCTACGACGTGTCGGTGCCCTAAGGAGTCTGTAATCGGGTTATTGACTATCAACCAACTCGCTTTTCGTTGGGTAAAACTCAATCTCTTATGCATTTATTTTCATCAACTCGATGAGAATTATATTACACTACGATGTTGGTAATAGGTTAATATACTGCCATATTGTTAATAGGTAAACGTGTTATGTGACGTCACGTCACAAACTGTAAGTAGAAATCATAATAATTCCCTTAAATTTTTCCGATTTTCATATTATAGTTAGAATAGTTAGAAAAACAGTCAAGTTTTACCACATATTTACTTTATTCAGGCATCACAAATTAATAATTTATACACAAATATCGTGGTTTGGATACAAAACATTGACTCAAAGTAAGATTTTGCTTTTTGTTTTTATTTAAAACCAATACTCAGTAGTAAACTCCTACTAAATGTAGTGAATTTTAGTGGAATGTTGAATATATAGATAGAGATAGACAGATGTAATGTCAATGAGACAGATTGCTGTCAATTTGCTCGCTTAAAGGCCAGTGTTATACCTTTACCTTCGAATGATCCCAGCAGAAAATTTTTCAAGTTTGAAAGCAATAAATAAAATTCTAAGCAATAATGGCAGCTTTATATTGTTTATTCATATCTTAAAGCTTCCAAAGATGCTATAGGATAAGGTATTATTTTTGTTTTTGTATAATATTTGCTTACTGGTTGCAATAACTTTGCATTTCTATTGCATTTTAGCGGCTCATTTTATATAAAAATCATGCATTATAGATAAGCACAAGTAATTGTTCACAATTTCTCCCTTACAAAATAGCTTATTGGTAAGAACTAATTCTGCTGTAGGTTAGCTGTTTTCTTCCCAGAAGGTGGCGCTGTGCTCCTAATCATTCGTTTCTTGGTGGAATAGATAGAAAAAATGTCAGCGAGAAGTTTCGTGAAGAAGGAATTCCAGGAGAGGAATGTCTTATTTTTTAAATTATAATTTTTGAAAAATTGAAATTTTTTTTTTATTTTATCTCCTTCGCTGGGATTTGAACCTCAGCCGTTTGAGTTTCTGTGCACGCGCTCTAACCACTATACTACGACTTACGATTATAATACTTTCTATGGCGTAAAATTTTACCATTTAGCGTTTAGCTACTAAAAGTTTAATTATTGGCTTTTAAGCATTTACCGAGAAAAATTTGTGGTCCTTGAACTGAAACTCAGTGTATCCTTGAAAATTTCAATAATAATTTTGTTTTGCTCAGCTAAATCAAATTTCTGGATTTCTTTAATAACGTTTATATTTAAGAAAAGAAAACAACTCTTCGTAAAGAATATATAATAGGTTTCTTATCTTTGGCCAAAAAATAATGTTCAAATACCCAATGAAGGGGGGGGGGGTCGTGGCATAGTCACACGACCAAGGTTCAATCCCAGCGAAGGACAAAATTATAAAAATAAAAATTTGCGGTTTTCTAAAATTACAATTTAAATTAAAAATTAAATTTAAATAAAATAGGAGGTTCCCCCCCCCCCTCCAGCAAGACCATCAGCAAGAAACCGCCCCCTGACATGTTTAATGCATTCCACCAGAAACCAATGATCAGGAGTACAGCGCCACCTTCTGGGAGGATAACAGCTAATCTATTGAAGACGCCCACCACTCACATTCAACATCCACCGATCGATGAGGCAAGTGCTGTTAATCATTCAAGGGTGTAGGTATAACACTGGCTCCTGAGTGGACAATTTGACAGCAACATGTTTCATCAACAAAAAAAAAAGGCGAAAAATATACAAACATCTATGAAAAAAAAAAACCTTCTATCAACCATTTTCAGATTCCAATACAATGCACTGTATAAGTAGGGGTTTACCCCTGAGTATTGGTCTTAAAAAAATGGGGAGTGAGATTCATTGTACTCTCGGTATTACGCTCTGATGAAATAAAGGACTTGATTCCGAATAATCGCATATTCCTACAGACTACACCTACAATTCTCAGAGCACATCCTTATGTAATTGATTGTCCAGTGATTCGTACAATGCATTACAGAGAGAATTCGTTCCTTGGCCTCACCATTCATTTGTGGAAAAATCTTCCCGCGAACGTTTTTGCGTACCATAACAGTAGTTAAACGCATTGCATGAGTAGGGGTCATCCTCTGAGTACTGGTCTCGTGTAAAAGAAACTGCGAAACAACAGAATCACTAAGACCGTGTTTAATAAATACTTTTCTTCCTTTGCTTATTTGCACAAGTATTCAATTACTGGCTCTTTTAAACACCCATGAAATAAATTGGTCCCTCATGTATTGTTTAGCGGCCTTATTTCGGTAACCTTTACCGTACGTTCATCGCTTGACAGTTTTTTGAACACAAATTTAGTATCGGCCGACAAGCATATTTGTTGTCAAAAGGTTAATGAAAGATATATTATATGATACATGCACATATATCGTCGCAAGAATTAAAGAACGCTGTAACTGACAAAACATTTAAATTAAAAATCCTTTATGAAAGTAGAAAGAAGACACTGGTATTTTTCAAAATGCAGACGGCGTAAGTGAATTTCTTTTCATCAAAGAAATCTGGGAACGGGACCAATCAACGCGTATTTTTTTCTGTTAAAATTGATCCAAAAAAAACGTATTTTTAATTTTTTTTTCTCAGTTACAGCATTCTTTAATTTTTGCGATGATATTTATATATATATATATATATATATTTTTATTCAATTTTCTCTGACCTTTATTGAATTTAAATAATAATTCACCACAACCAATAAAAAATTGTGGCAATAAAAACCAAAAATTCAAAAATAATAAACAGAAAAAACCAACAGATTCATGCAAAAACCATGTGTAGTGCTGGTGCAAGAACAAAAAAAACAGAACTTTGATTTTCAATTTTATTTAAAATTCATGTTTATTTATTTATAAATTTCTTTCTTTAACAATGTAGTAATAAAAAAATAAAAAAAAAAAAATAGGAAAAACATTTCCAAACGTACAACCAACATGCAACATTTGCAAATGTAAGTTGTTTTAATGCGGTAGTGCAAATAATCGAAACTAAAAAAAAGAGCACAAAAAATGTGCACAAATTGTGTAGTACAACAGACATGTAGAAAAGCAGGCATGCATGCATGATTGAATTGATTGACCTGAACGAAAAAGTGGTACAACTGTGTTGCCTGTTGTTAAACAAGTGACATGTATGATGTACGTGTTGTGGTGGTCGTTGCAAAATAGAAGGGCCAAAAAAGAAAAGGGATTACAATTACTGGTATAAAAGTGTCACAAAGTATTACACACATCCACCACACATGCATGTAGGCAATAGTGACAGTATTAAAAAGTTGTGCGAGTTAACACGAGTCTGGAATTAAAATTAGAATGTAGACTAGAGTAGAGAAAGCAAATGGAAGCTAGAGTAAAAAAGTAAGGGAAACAGAGAGAGAAAGAGCGTAATTTTAGTTTTAATACCACTTAATATTGGACAAAATATTGTAACTAATCAACATGTACATGCAATTATAAACATTATATGAAATTTATAAACTAAACATACTCATAAACTCACGCACACATGTGTTTATAATGTCTTTTTCTCCCTCTCTCTATCTCTCTCTCTCTTATTTGCACATATATATGTATGTGGTATATGCACATATAAATAAGCTGCACACATTAAAACTGACTTTCTTCATGTAATTTAAAATTAGCACAAAAACAAACATATAATGTAGTTGTTGTACAGTAAACTACATACATATACACTCTTATATAGATATATAGATACATGTAATATAACATATCCTAACTGACTGACTAAACTTTGCACAGACGATATGGGTAAGCCATTAAATTAAAAATTTGGTGACATTATTGCTATAATGATGCAGACTCCCAACGCCCGCCAATATAGGAATTTTTTCAAAACACGCCCTAGCAATGCAAAGCCATAGGAACAAAATTTATAGTTGTGTTCGAGAAGCCTAACGAAGTCACCTAAAGTTACCCAAAGTAGTTCTAAATGCAAAACAAAAATAATAACAAAAATTGTCTTAATGGGAGAGCTCAAGAGCGAGAGAGAGATAGAGAGTAATTTTTTTTATCCATTTCTGGGTGTCTTCGGACAAGAATGATGATCAGCTGTTTTTAGTTTTCATGAAAATTACAAGTTGAAAATTGTAAAAAAGAAATATAAATCGTTTTTTATGAAAAAAATTATGTTAAAACAACAAATGGCAGATAATTTTAATATGGCGATCACCGTAGTCTAGTATGTAGTGACGAGAGTGTGTGAAGAGAGAGAGAGATAGGAGAGTTGCGGAATCATACCCCAACTCTGATATCTTGAAAGAAAGAAATGTAAAAAATATTTATTTCGACGACCACCTTTGTTCTCTGTGTTCTGACAAAACCTCTAAGAGTACGTTCGGATTCAAACGAGCTGTCTTTTTGAATTTTGGCAATTTGAGAAAGTAAATTATGTTTTTTTATTTTTATTAGTCTGAACCCAAGTCCGTACATTATCTTGAACTCAACTAATGATTTACATACTTATAAAGGGTGGTTTAAACTTAAGGGCCGATGTTGATTTTGAATAAAATACAAATTATGAAGTAAATCATTGTCATTTCTTTTTATTCTGATAACTTGGTATGGCTTAATTATGTATTGAACAAAATATGGACCAAATAACCTCGGCGTCACACCTCCATTCAAATTTTCGATGTCGCTGAGGCATAATTGAAGTTCTATGCAGTTAATGTGCCGAATTTTCTCATCCTTTATTTCTTCAATTGTTGCTGGCTTATCGAAGTACACCTTTTCTTTTAAATAACCCCAAAGAAAGAAGTCCAACGGTGTCAAATCACATGATTTTGGCGGCCTATTGACATCGCCACCATGTAATATAACACGTACATTGAATTTGTCGCGCAAAAGAGCCGTTGTTTTGTTAGCTATGCAGCAAGTGGCACCGTCCTGTTGAAACCACATATCGTCCACATCCATATCTTCCAATTCGGGCCATAAAAAGTTCTTTCTCATCTCACGATAGCGAACACCATTCACAGTAACTGCAGAACAGCTCTTCAGCCATGCTATCGTTAACAGCAGCAGTACGAGATCTACGAGCATGCTCTGGTATTTTCAATTCTTCTAAAAACCCGGTTTGCTCAAATTTTTGCACAATTTTCCTATTGTACGCACATTTGGACGATTAAATTGACCGAACAAATCACGAATGGAATGATATGTATTTTGATTTAAACGCTCATTTTCATAATAAGCTTGAATATATTATACGCGTTACCCGATTGTGTATTTTTCCATGGTTTAAATTGAGTTAGTCTGAGATTGGGAAATGTCTAATGAAATGCAGAAAAAAAATTTGACGTTTAGGTGTGGTTCACATTTAACATCGGCCTTCAAAATTTAACCACCCGATACATACATATGTTTTTTTTTTATTTGAGACCAATACTCAGGGGTAAACCCTACTAAATTCTGTGTATTGTATTGGAATTTTTTTTAGAAAGGACCTTGGGAATGAAACAAATTGCTGTTAATTGATCATTAAAACGCCAGTATTATACCTTCACCCTTGAATGATCTACAGCAATTGCCTCATCGTTGCATGTTGATTGTGTGGTGACTGTCTTCGCTAAGTAGGTTTAGTATGTTTAGCCGTTATCTGCTACTTCCCAATAGGTGGCGCTTTTCTCCTGATTATTCGTTTTTTGTTGACATTTGTTAAGATGGAATAGAGTGGAATGTCGGGGTACAATTTCTTTGTAAATGGTCTTGTTGGTATGAATTATTTAAAAACACTTACATTCTTGTAGACATAACACTCTCAACTTTTTTTTACTGAATTACCGCATTCACAAAAATTTTAATATTTTTATTAGGGCAATATCTAGAATTGATAAGGTCAACTCAATATTCAATCTGATTTAAATGTGAGCAGTTATTTAATTGTTTAATTGGGGATTTGGGATTTGTTTATTTTAAAAATCATAATATCACACAACAATTAAATACCTGTTATTGTGTATGGGGTTGTACTTTTATAACATTGTGTTGTCCTTATAAAAACGACCTGATTGAGTTTTAATATAACAATTATATAACAAATTCTTTTCAAATAAGTGCGTGGCATTGGATTTTTAAAAGTAGCTCTCAACAGACTTGGTAGCTACTGAGTTTTGGAAATCTTGAAAACAGCGTAGTTTCTAAATTTAATCCAAATAACTTTGTTTGTTTGATACCGAAGCATGCCGGTGTGTTGTTAATAATATTATAAATTCATACAAGCTTTCTTTCTCTTACACTCACAGACACAAGCACAAACTCAAACTCAAATACACTAAAACATTAAAACGAAAACGTATTTTACACTTATAGCTGTTTGTTGTTGGTGCTGTGCAGTTTTTAATTTAATTGTGTTTCAGTTAAAGTCCGTTATTAAATTTTATGTATTTGGTAGTGGCATAACTGAGTGCCTATGTTTTATAATTACTTTTATATTTTTTTCACAGCACCCTTAACAACAAATTTATAGAAAAATAAAGAGAGAGAGTGAGATCGGGCAAAAGAAAAAGTAGAAAAATTGTTTGTTATAAATTTGCGTTCGTCAAATGTATGTCGTTGTAGTTGTTTTTAGTTTTATTGTAGGTGTGTAGTTCAGTTTTAGTTGCTGTAATTTTTATGTCAAGACTTTTAAGTTTTTTTTTTAGAAAAATTTGTTTCAATGGCCACTTGTTTTTGGCATGAAAATAATAAAACAAAAACACAAACGAATTTAAAACAGGCATAATTATGCTGAATAACACTTAGTTAAACACTTTCTCTTAAGCTTCTCTACTCTAACACTCTCCTTTGCTCTCTACCTTTCTTTCTTTCATTCTTTTATTTAATTTATGTACGAGAAATTACAAACAAAAAACATAAAAGAAAAAAATAAACAGCAAAACAATACTGGGTTGGTTGGTACACAAATTTAAGCGTAAGTGTTAAATGCTGGCTTTTTTTCGTATCTTACAGCCTATTATTCTTTAAGGATAGAGAAGTGTGTGTGCGAGAGAATGAGAAACAAAAAAATATTCAAATAAAAATCCTAAAATAATGAAAAACTGGCACAATTTTTATTTCATTTTAACAGGTGCGTTGCTTTTGTTTGCTGTAGTTTTGTTTTAATTGTTGTAATGTAGCATGAGGCTTGTCTGGAAAACTTTTAACTGCAAATATCTATTTAAAGCTTTTAGAGGGGCCTTAAATATGCACTGATACTCGCGACACTTTACAATAAATATTAGACACACAGGCTTTTATCAAAAGGAACAACTTTCAATATATCAATCATACTAATCTTCTTAAAAGCCAGAATTGCTCATAATGCCACCACAATTAATCATTCCAGATCAGTTCAAAGCTCCTAATAAACCTAAGGAGTTTCTCAATGACTGTGACAGTTTAATGAGTTCAACAATTTCTAATCTGCAGTAATTTCCAATGTAACATTTTGCCACACTTGACTAGTTCATCCACTCTGTAGTTTATCATTTCGGAAACCATTGCGAACTGGTATATACGAGTACACACAATATATATACAGTGCTGCTTAACCATTTCGTTGGAAGATAGTTTAATATAGCTTATAACAACCTTAAAGTCCACCTAAAGTATATTGCGTTTCACAGTAGTAATCAAAATAACTTGTGTGGTTCAAATTTCTACATAAGAGATGCTGAAAAGGGACCAGTAGCCCTATCAACCAAGCTTTAACTAGCCTTTTGTAAAAAGCTGATGAAAGTTGTTGATAGGCTGCATAGTACCCTTTGAAAACTCTTTTCTGTTCAAAAAGCTGTTAATATCTAAGTAGTCTATTGTCTGAATAGAAAAGAAAAGATATTTGAGGCATGACCAGAAACTTAATTGTTATATTTTCCTTTTTTTAGTGAGAGAGGAAATGCATCTACGCACTTGGGTGGTTTTTGCCAGCCGTCGTACCGGACTCCCCTCAGTTATTGTGTGCCTAACGGCTAAAACCCCTCTCTATATCACTTGGCTCCATTGTGGAACCGTCAACTTGTGACGTTACTTCAGCATGGAGCCTTATATGCATTTGGACCCTACTGTTCCACCGATCTTGCAAGGTCTCTCTCCTTCCGTCGAAGTATCCCCCTAACAAAATAGGCGATCCTTCTCCATCCGGCGGGATTTCCTAACATGACTCCCGTGATTGTATTGGGAGTCAGTATGCCACTCCCCACACTCAAAAAATTTGTGCAAAGTGGAGTCGGATTGTGCACCACAGTAGACGCATGTGAGACTCACAGCCTTTTCCCTTTTAAATAGGAAAGACCAAAATTACCCGCCAGCAACTACGAGAGATAGTTATCTACCTTATCGTGCTGACTATTTATCCAAGCGTGCACTTGAGGGATAAGGCCGTAAGTCCATCATCCGCATGTCTCAGTATCCCACTGTAACTGCCAGTCACGGAGGGACCGAGACCTTGCCACAGATTGGGCGTTTTCCCTTCTAATTTCGCCCTTGTGTTTGTGGGACGAATTATCGCCTCCTGGCGAGGAGGTCCTAGGGTACGACCCCCGCGACCATCAAGAAAGCCGGCTCCGATACCGTGCGGTAGGAGCATTTTATACCGAGCGTTGCTCTCTGTCGCACTGCCGCCATGCGCTTTCAGTACTTTTCGAACCCGAGCGCATCAGCCCAGGCTTAAGCTCCATACAACATCACAGACTCGGTGGTGCTCAGCAACAAACGTCTTTTACAGGGAAAAGGTCTACCAATGTTGGCCATCACCCTGCTCAACAATGTCACCACCGAGGTCACTTTGTCTGCTCTGCTGGATTAATTGTTATATTAAAAACGCTGGAAACTGGGGAACTAAGTCTTCCATTAGATAACTTGATGGCTGTAGTTTCAAACTTAGTTACATCAATACTGATTAGTAGTTTAATGTCAAATGTTCAAAGATTGGTTAATTAGAGGCACCAGAAGAAATATCGGGCTCAATTTTACAGTATAGATATATTATGGTCTGACGCTTGCAAGATCATCTGTTCGCTTTGGCCAAAATATGATCAGAAAACGACCAGAAACTTGTTGGGCATGATACGTTAAAATGCCAGCAGAATCACTGCAGTGCAACATTATTGCACAAATTATTTTGTACTTTTGATATTCAAAGGAGTTACATTAATATCGAAATCTTTTTATAGAAATTTCATTTGATTTTAATTTCACTCGAAGTCGAACATACGAGATAATTTTTAATAAATGTATTTTTTTAGTTGTAGTCGCCGTGGTCTAGTGGTTAGTGTGTTGGCTTACTAAGACGTAGGCCCTGGGTTCGACTCCAGGCTCGGACATCTTCAAAAAAAAAAGAAGTATGAAAAAAATATTTCTTTCGGCGACTACCTCTCAGCAGTCTTCTGGCAAAAGCTCTGAGAGTAACTAATTGCCATGAACAAGCTTCTCAAGTCTGTCGTTCGGAGTCGACATTAAACTGTAGGTCCCGGTACTCCTGGATAAAAATTTACACACACAACATGAGTGCTGCGAAAAGCTAGGCCGTAATCCTGACACAGGGTGGTAAAGGCCAGTTATGTATGTATGTATGTATGTATGTATGTATGTATGTATGTATGTATGTATGTATGTATGTATGTATGTATGTATGTATGTATGTATGTATGTATGTATGTATGCATCCCAAAAACTGATGTGATAGAGAAACACCAATTACAGATTCTAACTCAGCTCACCCCTATAAAAGATATCTCGTTACTTCAGTTTAAAATGAACATGAACAAGCTTCTCAAGTCTGTCGTTCGGAGTCGACATTAAACTGTAGGTCCCGGTACTCATGGATAAAAATTTACACACACAACATGAGTGCTGCGAGAAGCTAGGCCGTAATCCTGACACAGGGTTGTAAAGGCCAGTTATGTATGTTATGTATGTATGTATGTATTTTTTTAGTTTTTATTTCATACTAGCTTAAACCCGCTGTGCTTCTCTACACCTACCACTATCATTTGTCCACATTTTTCGACTGATGATTTTTAGTGACTATGGAGTAATTCAGACCAAATCCAAAAACTTTAACTGCAACTGATTTCAAGATATTCTGAGCTTAGTAGTTAGTTTGTCTAGAAGCTACCACGTCTTCTTGTCCGCCTTTTTTTCTACTAATAAATTTTAATGACTACGAAATCAATCACACCAAATTCAGAAAGTTTAGCTTCAACACTTCTAAAGTTACGAACATATGTATAAAGAAATCAATTTTTAACTTGTATGGGAGGTTCCACGCCCACTTGTCCAATTTCGCCCACTTTCTGACTGACAATTTGCTTTGCCCATAAAGTCATTCCGACCCAATTCCGAATCTTTAGCTGTAATTGTTCTGAAGATATACAAAAATCAGTATTTAGAGATAAATCGAAAAAAGTGGGCGTGGCAAATTTTTCTCTCGATGTAAACTTAAAATGGATTACTACAAACATTTGAAAGAAACATTAGTAACATCGATGGAGCCGTTTTCTGATTTTATATAAATCAAAAAAAGTGGGCGGGCATAGTGTTCTTTCTGTAAGAACCTAAATTGGATCACGGCGATCGTTAGACAGAAAAAATCGTCAAAATCGGTCCGGCCGTTCTCAACTGATGCGATGACCAACGAACAACATTGATTTTTATTTATTGTATATAGAAGATTTTCAATTGCTTTTAAAATATATATTTACCCCCTTGGCATTTAATATTTTACTCTATCACTGCTTTTTTGCTTAAATTCATTTTTATAATGGCACTTTTATAACCCCTGGCTATTTCTTTGTGTTTGTGTGTATTTCTCTTTTTTTTGCTTCTTTTTAAAACATATTTTCATGGTTTTGCGGCCAGTGCATTTAAAATGTTTTCTTTTTTTCTATGACTTTTGACTTGCTGGGTAATATCAGTAGCTAGCAACACCAACAACAGCAACAAAAGCAACCGTAAAGGAATAACTTAACAAAACATGTGCATCAGGGGTAATTTGAGAACCCTTTTCAAGTGAGTGTTACGTGTGCTCAGGTTAATGAAATTCAACATGTTAATGTGAAGGGATACAAGAAATGTAATGAGTTTTGTATGCAATGAGTGAATTGAGAAGTACCTAAAGTAGTGCAATGAAACAATTAAAACTGTAACTGTAAATGTAATTGGAAAATATTACAGTAAAATGTAATTTTACCTATGCAAACAATGGAGAGAGAGAGAGAGATAGATGCTAAATGAAACTGGGTGACAGGAATAATTTAAATTACGAAATGCTAAAAAATATATTAAAAAATTATAATTAAGAAAGTAATTCCCTCTCACTTAAGTCAGCAATAAAAACTATTAATTTTTTTGTTAAAAGAAATTTTTCAAATAAACTTAATTAATGTTTTAAATAAGTGTAATGAACGAGTGCTAAATGGCAGCCCCGATTAAGATGGTCATGGTACCAATAGAAAGCTGTTTCTTAGCTAAATGATGATATTTAGTTCTCTATTATAAACCATGAATTGAATTTTTTTTCTACACCTTCTGAACGAATTTTAGATATCATAAGAATACCAATATGAGAGTCTAAAGATTTTATTACTTATATAGATAAAAAATAAATAATCTATAGAGATTTCAATTTGGAATTCAGAAAAGTTTATAACAAAAGTTTAATTATTTTATTTAACTGTATTACTGCGAGTATTATTTTCTTGCCCATTTTTTGTTCATTTACTTTTAACCTATACTGTAGATATTTGTACGTAGTAATAGCAATAAGAATTGAAAAAATAAAAGTTAACATCTGTACTCCAGTATTTGAATCATTTTGTATTTAAAATACAAATTTTTTGTTGTTGTGAAATATTTAAAAAATGTGTTAATTTAAAAACAAAAATAAAATTTCATTTAAATACTAAAAGTCACATTTATTTACTTAAATCTCTTCTTTAAATACGCTTTGCTTTATAACTGCCTGCCGTTTTGAGTTTTACCTCTAAAGTTCATAAATCATACGCACCGTATGCTTTTAAGTTTTGCGTGCGTATGTGTTATACGATGCGTATGATTTATTTAATTTTGAATTTATGGCATGCATTGAGCATAAGAAACTCCATATATAAGACGTTTAAGCAAATATCTTAATAAATTATATTTTCTGAATGGCAAAAGAAATGTAAAGATTTCTGTTTTTTTATTTTATTTTCTTTGGCAAGTCATAATGATTTTCTCTTAATTGTAGGCTTCCGGCAGTTGTTATAAGAACTCTCAGGCACTTTGGTTACTGGTGTTATATTGTGGTTAAGGAAAGAATATTATGCTGGGTTGTGTTTAAATTGGTTTTAAATTAAATAAAAAAAATTGAATATTTTAAATAAAATATTCAACATGATATGATATGAAATGTATTCTTTTGGGGATAAGCATGTCTCTATGGCCATTTCGTCTCAGCTTAAGAGACTCGTCAGGAGACTTTTTACCAAAGGTGGTATTTAAAACTATAAATACATATGTTAAAATAGTTATAGACTAAATGCGAATCATATACCATTTAGTTTACCAAAACCAAACAAAAGCATTTAAAACACAATATATTTCGGTTTTTCAAAAAATTAAAATTCTATTTCTCTGTTCTACCACATCAAGCCATCCAGCGGTTGGCATAATATCTGTAGCACATGAATAGAAAAACAAAATTTTTTTTTATTAAAAAACAAAAAATATTCAACGTTATTTCAATTTATATTTATTTATTGATGGTTCAAAGTACAGTTTAAGATCTATTCTTTTGCATAATGGGAGTGAAAAACCATCCATACCAATTAAAATGTGCCCACCAAGATTTAATGAAAATTAAAAGAAATTTTTTTATTTTTTTTTTTTATTTGAGACCAATACTCAGGGGTAAAATCCTACTAAATGCAGTGCATTGTATTGGAATTTTTTGGAAAAGATAGTATATATAGTATATTTTTCTTTTATTATTATTAGGAATGAGACAAATTGCTGTGAATTGATCATTTAAAGGCCAGCGATATACCTTCATCTTCACTCTTGAATGATCAACATCGTTGCATGTTGATTGTGTGGTAAGTGCCTTCGCTAATTAGGTTTAGCTGTTATCTGCTACTTCCCAACAGGTGGCGCGTTTCTCCTGATCATTTATTTTTTATTCATTTTGGTTAAGGTGGAATGTAGTGGAATGTCGGCGAGCGATTTCTTTGTATATGGTCTTCTTGGAGGGGAGGGGGAACCTTTTTTTTAAATTATAATTTTGGAAAACCCAAAAACTAACTTTTTAATTTTTCCCCTTTGCTGGGATTTGAACCTGGACCGTTTGACTTTTGGTGCGAGCGCTCTAACCACAATATCACGCACCTCTTTAGGTCAAAAGCATGCTGGGAGACTATTGCTAAACTGTAGTACGTAAAACCGAAGCTAGCACTTTTGAAGATACATTGATTAAAAAAAACGAATAAAAATAAAATCTTTTTGTATCGCGAAAATCTGATGTGATAGAGAAATACCAATTATGGGTTCGAATACAGCTCACCCTTTGAAATATATCTGATTACTTCAATCTAAAACATTGTTGGTAGTGTAGTTATCCTTCCTGTAATTTATCATTTTTTTTTCTTCATATCTCATACCATTTCTACGAAATTTTCAACCACTTGAGTTATTTACAAAACTTGAAGAATTAAGCCAAGAGTTGGTTAGAAATTAAATTAAAATCGTTCTATGTGTAGTCCAATTGTTTCGACACTATTAAAGACGCACTGATTTGGAGTTGTAAATCTTTTGCTGTCTTAAAGAAAGTTCTTATATTTTGAGGAAATAAGTTGATTCTAGTATTTAATTACCATGCGAGCTTAATTGTATATGCCCGCCCGTACACACAGAATATTTTTTAAAGAAAGGTTTCCACTGTATCCTGATAGTGATTTTACATTTTAAATGAAAATAAAAAGGAAAGATGATGGAAAGTTTTAAAAACTCAAAATTAAAAAAAAAAATGCAAATCAATTGCAAATAAAATTGAGAAAAAAAATATTTCAAGACAATAAAACATTAGGACAACTAATTGGGGTCATAATATTATTGTCTTTTACAATAAAAGTATGATACAATAATACCAGGTTATTTGGTTTTGCCAAACCAATAACAGTGCAGATTTTGTCATAACATTTTTCTTTCAGTGGAAGCGTGGAACCTTACTTCCTGCAGCTAACAATGAATAGGTAAAATTGGATTTTCGATCACCTTTAGCTGCGAAAATTCTTTTTGGTAGACATATGTCTTTTAAATGTTGGTACTACCCTCTCATTAGGAAAGTATGTTGTACGAAATCTATTCACAGTTTGATAAATGGTGGGTTGAGATAATGGCCATAAAAGCAAGAAGTTGTCAAATAAATCTGGGAATTGATAGCTAGTGCAAAAAATTTGACTACTTTGCTAGTTTAGTTGAAGCATCAGTTATTATTCATGACGATTTGCTAGAGTACACTTATCATAAATGTCCATAAGTGATAACAGTAAGGCATTGCGTATTAGGGTTAAACATTACTTAAGTGTTAGTGGCCTTAAAACAAATTTAAAACGAATTAAATAAATCCGTACTTAATGTGCTGAACTTGGTTTTAAACTGGTTAAAATTTTTAAGGAGTTCAAACAAATGTTATTGTATATTTTCCAGCAGTTTTATAATTATATGTTAATAGATTTTTCAATTGTTGCTGTAAATCTGAAATTAACATCTAAAATACTTTTGTACAATATAAGCCGGCCAACGATAATTTTTTTTAATATTTATTACTACCTTTTATTAGGGATAAGGCAGAAAATAATTTAAAAATATTTAAACAAACGCAAAGGGAAACAATTTTTATAAAATGCAGTTTCATTGTAATGAAACATTAAATTTTTCATAAATGTTTTTCACGTTTCCAATTATAATACTTTGAAGTACAAAGAGGTTACTTAAGGGAATTAAAAAAAAAAACATTTACAACACTAATAATGCAAAGTAATATGAATTTTAATATTAAAAAGCGATTTTAAATTATTCTTATCAAAATTGACCTATTTTTGTAAATTTCAAAAATTTTAGAAAATTACAGACGATTATCCGTCCATAATGACCAATTTGTTTTTCTGATTTAGGAATTGCATATCACTTTATGAGTTTTATAACAAATGTTTCAAAATAATTTTATTTTATAGGAAATACATAAATATTAGAGATTAGATTTAAAAAATAAGAACTTAATTTTTTTGATTGTTGCGGGAAATGGTGTAATTTCGATAATATTTTGTTACATACTTGTACTACAAGTATTTGCATAAGTACTATTGCGTATTGACTGTTGGTAACTTAGATGGCCTATTTCTTATAGCCATACTGTAAAATTTGATTTTTAATTTAATCTTTTTTATTAAAAAAATATTTGTAATTTCTGTATGCAAGTGTGTGTGTGTGTAGCAGTAATTGCTTCTTCTTGTTCTATCTTCCAGTTAGAAACGTTCTACTCCCTTATGAATATATAAATGCATTTATTCTTGTTGTACAACGTTATCCCTGGTAATATTTAGCATAAGAAAATGGGGAAAAAAATACTGAAAACATAAAATGAAATCCCTGCAATAGAATCAGGCAATACAATATGCAATACAACTCTATCCAACACACACACTCTGCAACAGAAGAGACGACAAAGATAAAGAGCTGGAGAGAGAGCACCAAATGAAAATAAAAACTCAATTTATTTATTTTGTATGGAGGTGGTATTTTTTTTCACAAGTCTTGTTTTAACAATTTGCATAAAGATTTGTGCAAATTTTTTTTTTGTTTTAATTTTTTTTATACTCTTACATTGCAATGCCAGGCACAAACACAATTTACAAACACATGCATTTTTAAACAGCCATACTACGGCGAGTAACATGAACTGACAAACGTACATAAATAGTTGTATTTGGCTGTGTGTTTGTGTGCGTGTGTGTGTTATACAATGTATATTTTCAAAATTGTAGAAAACTTTTAGGCGGAAGTAGTGGTAATGCAAGAAAGTTCGGAAGAGACAAAAGACGAGGAGTTAGTTTTTAAATGTATGGTAATGGTATGAAACCATTTCTGGCATGTAATACCCATATTTATTTTACATACACACACTTAAGCCTTTAGTGCATGTACCTATATATGTATGTATGTGTGCTTGTGTATGTGTTTTTACCTGTATATGTGAATGAAAATTTCATTTTCAGTAAAAGTAATATGGATATGCTAATATTATGGTTAGAATTTATTTTGCATGTGTATGAACACAACCATGCCAAGATTTAAAAAGAAAACGAAAATAAAAAGAAAATTGAAAAGAAATTGAAATCCAGTTAAAAAGGAAGAAAAACTAAAACAAGTCCATAATTTATGCGGTATTTATAACCGAACACATATACCTGCACCCATACGCATTAAAATATTTCCTAAATTTGTAGCCAGAGTCACTAGAATAGATAAAGTTTAATACATACATACATACATCCATACACACATACACACATAATTGGCCATTACAACCCTGTATCAGGATTAGGGCCTCGTGTTTTCAGCACTCATGTTGTGTGTGTTAATTTTTATCCATGAACACCGGACCTACAGTTTAACATCGACTCCGAACGACAGATTTACGAAGCTTTTTCATGGCAATTGGTTACTGCCAGAGCTTTTGTCAGAACACTGCTGAGAGGTAGTCGCCGAAAGAAATAATTTTTTCATATTTTTTTTTCAAGATGTCAGAGCTGAGATTTGAACCCGCACTATAGTCTTAGAAAGCCAACGCACTAACCACTAGACCACGGCGTGAAAAAAGTTTAATACACAGATAATAAATGGCATTTTTTATAGAAATAATTAAAGTTGGCAAAGTGTAGTCTCCCTAGTAAGATCTAGACCAACTTCTGTGTGTACTTTGTATTTAAAATATTAGAAAATTTGTCAGTTCTAGGCAAGTTCTTAATTTTTTTTAAGCTTCCCATGCCATTCAGAAGAGATTCAAAGTGATCTTTAATCTTTATCTATTTGTTAATTAAAACACAATCATACTGTATTATGCAATTCACAGTTTTAGTTTTATTACGACGAGTTATCTTTCATTGAGCAGGGAGTTGTCGCTGATATCATATATTATAATCATCAACCAATAGGAAATCAGCATGTTGAGTGGGAGAGACAAATTACACTTGCAGAACTTCTGTGTCTTATTTTTTTTTTATCTCACCAATACTACTACCTTGGGCATCAATGCTGTAGAAGATATTTTTCTGTAGGCTATATTAACACTACCTCAGTTTCTCATCTGAGTTTTATATTAAAAGCGCTCTCAAATAGACTCAGATAGTTTAATCACAAATCTAATTTAATTTTTAGTGTTCTTGCCTGAACTCAGTTAAAAATAGAACATTTTCTAGTTTCAAAATTATTGCCATCTAAAATAACGAATGAATACCCTTTTTTACTTTTTTTTTATTTAAGACCAATACTCAGAAGTAAACTTTAAACTTTTTTTTTAAACTTTCGTAACTGTTATAGTCGCTGTGGTCTAGTGGTTAGTGTGTTGGCTTACTAAGACATGAGCCCTGGGCTCGACACCCAGCTCCGACATCTTAAAAAAAAGAAATATGAAAAAAATATTTCTTTCGGCGACTACCTCTCAGCAGTCTTCTGACAAAAGCTCTGAGAGTAATTAATTGCCATGAAAAAGCTTCTCAAAATCTGTCGTTCGGAGTCGACATTAAACTGTAGGTCCCGGTACTCATGGATAAAAATTAACTCACACAAAATAAGTGCTGAGAGAAGGTAGGCCGTAATCCTGACACAGGGTTGTAAAGGCCAGTTATGTATGTATGTATGTAACTGTTATAATCTGTTATAATCAGTACCGCAATTCAGTAACTTTTAACAATACGATATTCGCAAAAGAAGTCGACAATTTTTATTGTTTGCAGTAACGATTATATGATTCACTAAGTATACATTTTATCGACAGTCTACAACTGTAGTTTTCTTTATATTTAAATTGTAATAATGGGGCAGCACCGTATAAAATCAGTTAGTTTTTGGGTAGAAAGTAAGCAAAGCTACAAACCTCTAGTTTCTTTGGGTATACAAACACACAAAAATGGTTCTCAAACAAACTAGTTAATAGCGTAGGCACATCTCTCTACAAAATTTCAATATAAAAATTTACGATTTTCCAACTGAATAAATAGAATAAAAATTTTTGGCGTTAGTTTACGACAACAGCCATCGTAAACAAAAAATAATGAATAGCAACATCGACAATTCTGTTGTTTACTGTTGAAAACAATGCGATTATCGTAAAAATATGTTACTGAATCGCACCACAGATGAGAAACTTAGGTAGTGTAAATATAGCTTTAGATAAAGCTTTTGAAAAAGTTGTCATTTCATACTTTTTTTCTTTACTATTTACTTTCACTCAACTGTAACAACTCACATGTGCATTTTAGTATGAAAACATTAATTCAATAACAGAAAATAAAAATAATAAGAAAAAGGAGCAACGAAATAAGAATTATCCTTTGCCTGCTATTTTATATGCATAATTGTATTACTGAGTGTGTGTGTGTGTGTGTGTGTGTGTGTGTGCCTTTAAGGATATGTTGTATTTTTTTCTTTAATTTATTGTATTTTCTTTTGCAAAATGGCCACTATATTAATTCGCATTAGAAATCTAACCAAAATAGAAAGTAAAACCCTGAACAAGAAAACGAAAACTCAAATTATCATATAAAAACCAAATGTTGGTCATTCATAGCTTAAAATGGCTTAAATTTAGTGAAATTTGAAAAAAAAACTTGAAGCTAATAAAATAAAGTTTAATGCACTCAATACATAATGGCTAACGACTAAAGAAAAATTTAACCTTTTTAAAATTAAAAATTTTTTAAGACATTTCACTTGGCAAGTCCATACCAAAAATGTAATACAGAAACTTTAGAAAATTTTAAAACTGCTAACTTTGATTTTTGACTTAATTTTGTTAAAAAGAATAAGAAAGGAACCTCAGAACTTAAGAATAAAATAATTATTAGTAACTCCGTGAAATGTTTTAGTTTAAATAACTAAGAAGAGATATTGATCTTCTGCAAGTCATTATTGAATAGTTGTTTTGAAACTTTCTCCTCTCAACTCCTTACAAGTATTAAGTTATTGATGAAACAGAATTGGGGCAAAATTTACAAGAAATTTATCCGACCTAAGGTGGAATATAACTCTCATGCATGGCTCGGTGCTTCAAAGTCTATTTTGTGGTTTTTAGATCGAGGAAAGCACAGAGGTGATGAAATATCCAACTATATCGATTTATTGGAGCATCTGCGTAATGTGGTACATGTTTCATTGTTCTATCGGTACTACCATGGGGGGTGTTCTGATGAAATAAAGGACTTGTTTCTGGATGTTCGCATATTTTGGGGGATAATCAAGTTAATCGCACAATGCATTACAATTATACAACGAAAGTAGCGGCTTTTCTAAAATTAAAATTCAATATAATATGAAATGCATGCTTTTGGGGATAAGCATGTCTCTATGGCCATTTCGTTTCTGCTTGACAGACTCGTCAGGAGACTTTTTCCCAAAGGTGGTATTCGAAACTATAAATACTTATGTTAAAATAGTTATAGACTAAATGCGAAATATATCCCCAAAAGCATACATTTCATATTATATTGAATGTATTTGCCAACAAGGCGAAAAATATTTTTTGTTTTTTATTAATTTTTAAAGCAATCCATCTTCAAGAAACTTCTCCCTGACATTTCCAGTCTATTCCACGAAAAACGAACGATTAGGAGTACAGCGCCGCCAGCTTCTAGAAATATAACAGATAGCCTACTGAAGACGCTCGCCACTCACATTTAACATCCACTGACAGATGGGCTAATTGCTGGTGATGATCACTCATGGCTGAAGGTATCACACTGGCGTTTGAGTGGTCAAATTGACTGCAACTTCTGTCATCAATAAAACTAAAAAAAGGCGCATAATAACAAAATTAAATAAAACTCTATCTATGTATGTATTTTCAAATTCCAATACAATGCACTGCATGAGTAGGGGTTTACCCCTGAGTATTGGTCTTAAATAAAAAAAAAAAAATTACAAAGGGTATTCATTCGTTAGCCGCATCGCACGTTTATGGAACAATCTTCTCGTAAATGGTTTTCTTGTCAATTACGTTGTTTGTAAGTATAAGTCATTGGTTTAAATCAGAGTGGGCAAACAAAAAAAACATTTCGCAAACGTTACCACAAAGTCCTAAATTTTTCAAATTTTTTTAATGATACTGTACATGAGCAAAACCAAATCAAATCCTTTCTAAATGAGAAAGAGCGCAAACGAGACAATTCGCTTTTTGCTCTTGTGCTTGTTTAGTTATTCCGTTAAATTCGTATAATTTTCCCTCTATTCTTTTCTTCTTTTCTTTTTCTTCTCATTAATTTTTTGATTTTTTGTTGTACCTACGCACATTTGAGTTAGTGTATTTGTAGTGCTCAAAACAAAAACAATACATACATACATACATAACTGGCCTTTACAACCCTGTGTCAGGATTACGGCCTAGCTTCTCGCAGCACTCATGTTGTGTGTGTCAATTTTTATCCATGAGTACCGAGACCTACAGTTTAATGTCGACTCCGAACGACAGACTTGAGAAGCTTGTTCATGGCAATTAGTTACTCTCAGAGCTTTTGCCAGAAGACTGCTGAGAGGTAGTCGCCGAAAGAAATATTTTTTTTTTTTTCATATTTCTTTTTTTTGAAGATGTCAGAGCCTGGAGTCGAACCCAGGGCCCATGTCTTAGTAAGCCAACACACTAACCACTAGACCACGGCGACTACAACACAAAAACAATATACTTACAAAATTAAATGGGACAATCATTCTCACTGTTTCTGTTTTGTTTTTGTTTTACTCATTGTAAAGAACATAACAAAATGAGATCAAACGTTCAGTTTTGTTTATTTTCCTACTCTGGTTTAAATTTGGGTCACAGTGTCTGTCTTTGGGCATGATTAGTCCTTTATAGTAATAATAATAATAAAGTTTAAGTCAAATGTCCAGAGACACTACTCATTCTATCCCCCTTCCTTCTTTGGCTGCTGGCCTCTATACAAAAGACTGAAATGGTGGTACTCCCGAGTCTTTTTCTCACATTGTATAATGTGATAACGAATAAATTTAAGATTTAGTGCTTTAGAAAGGTTTAAGATTAGTTTCTAAAATTTTATTGTCTTAACTAACTCCTTAATTGACTACCTGAGACTGATAAAGTGACTGTTGCTTAATAAGCAAGCTGAATCATACAAATATTATTTATTTTTTATTATGCAAAGAAAAAAATATATATAAAAGCATGCCCAAATATAGAAGCATTGGCTTTGTTATGCGTCTCCGCAAACTCATACAATAACAAAAAAAAATAAATAAATAAAATCAAAAAATAAAAAATAAAATCAAAAAATAAATCCGCCTTAATAACTTATTGGTTGTCATAAGCTTCTTAAGTGATAGCAGTACTTATATATGTATGTGTAACACACAGCCACATACATACTTGAATCCTTAGCTCTTACACATATAAACACATACTTCACAAGAATTTTCTTTGGCATTCAAATTTCACAAAAGGATAAAAAAAGTACTTTTTTTTCTTAAACAAAAAGCAGCTTTTCAATAGGTTTCCCTAACTTGAATAGTTTTAGAAAATCTTGAAAAAAAATGGTTACCTAAGTAGGAGTGTACCTTTGAAAAGGTGACATAAACAGAGACAATGGCCATCAAAGTATGGCAATTGTAAGGGATCCACTCACAGTTAAGTTCAGGAAAATATACTTTATGTACGTTTTTAACCTTATAACCCTTCATCAATCGATGATGACTTTGGTTGAGGTCTTTAAACGTTTAAGAGGACCTGCATAAGTGGGCGACGTGTGTGCGTGCAAACCATTTCATTGCATATAGGCATACATTTCTAAAGACAGATTACATTAATCCACTTTTGTATGTATGAGTGTGTGTGTGTGTATTTCAAAAATGTTAAGTTTATTGCTGTTGTAACTGTTGTCCTTATTTGATCCTCTTTACAAAGGCATTCCATTGCTACAACACAGCCAACACAGCAAAACATTATTTGATTATCATTCACATTGTTGTGCAATCAAGTGTACGCGTTTAAATATTTCCTTTTGGGCGTTCAAGTGTCACTGGCATTTTGAACTTTAACCCCAAATGAAAATTTAATCTACATCAAGCCAAATGTTGAATATTGTTTGTCCGCTTTTCAATTATAACAAATTGCATTTCAATAAATTTTTTAAAGTAATGATTTTGAAGAGTTTAAAAGGAGAAACTACAACAGTAAGAGATAAACTTTATTGTAATAATTATACAATGATTAAATTTAATTTTTGTCCCTTAAAAATTTCAATAAAGAACAGATACTGATGCAAAAACTGCTCAAATTGAAAGGTACATCTCATACAGAATATCATTAAATAAAGATTTGCTTTCGATCTATTTTTTGTTACACTCGTATATTTATTATCCAGTATCAAGTAGTCGCCGTGGTCTAGTGGTTAGTGTGTTGGATTACTAAGACGGTCGCGCTGGGTTTAAATCTCAGCTCTGACATCTTGAATAAAAAAAATTTAAAAAAATTATGTCTTTCGGCGACTACCTCTCAGCAGTCTCAAATCAATCATTCGGAGTCGACATTAAACTGTAGGGCCAAGTTCTTATGGATAAAAATTAACACACAAAATATGAGAGCTGCGAGAAGCTAGGCAGTAACCCTGACACGGGGTTGTAATGGCCAATTATGTATGTATGTATGACAACGTATTATTAAAATACCGGTGAGTATTTAAAAGATTTTGTACCAAGTTTTTTCCACAAACCCTCCAAGGCCTTTTAGTCAGACTTAAATCCTTACCCAAAACCAATACTGATTTTATTACTTATTTTTTTATAAATATTTCTGTTTACATACATATATGAAAATTTATTTAATTTATCGTTTTTCCAATTTTAAATAAAAAAGTTTTTAATTTTTTAACAAAAGCTCACAGATTGCACTCAAGTCAAGTGGCTGGTTAAAGTTTAAATTGCTTGTGAATCTCTTCATATGCTTTTGTACTTTTGATGAATTGAATTTTAGGGAAAAAAAGAACATAAAATTTTATTAAAAAGAAACAAGTTTATATACATACACACACACACATGAATATTTCCAAAACAGACAGTTTGAGAATATGTGAAAAAAAAAGAAAAGATTACAAGAAAACCTGTTAAATCTTCTTGAAATGCATCTTGTTTTTGAACGAGATTTTTCAAACATTTATTGACTTCCGGTATTTAAAGAAAACATCATAAGTTTATGCACCTTTTATATTTGTGCTTTTGTTAACTTTCTCTCTCTCTCTCTTTTTCGCTTTTTCTCTTTTTAACTTATGTTACTCAGCCGCCTGTTTCTTTGAAATAAATCTTATCATGACTTAACAATGTTAATTGGGCGAGTGCATGTGTATGTTCTTGTGAATACTGCAACAGTGTTGCCGCTTTCGTTAAAAAATTGGTAGTTTTTCATTATTAAAAACTACTTGGTAGTTAAATTGGTTTGTTATAATTTTATACTTTTGCAGTAGCTTTTTGTTCTCTGTTCAAAAATAATAATTCTTGACAAAACTATATAAAGGGGTAAAGAAATATCGAAAATAATAGCTTGCAATTAAAAAAGTTCTTAAGCTTAAACAGAGTTGTATTAATATTTTCATTAAAAAAAAATGTGATAAAATTATTCTATAACATTAATACAGTTACATATTTTAACTTTAATTAAAACAGAAACAGTAATTTGTAGTGGCGTTGATTTTTTTTTTTAAATATTACTAAATTGTGACAACTCAACGTAGAATATCTATAGGATATAAACGGTGTTATAACGCCGGGTTCAAATATCACCTCTGACATCTTGAAAAAAAGAAATATGAAAAAATTATTTCTTTCGGCGACTACCTTACAGCAGTCTTTTGGCAAAAACTCTGGAAATAATTGATTGTCACATAAAAGCTTCTCAAATCTGTCGTTCGAAATCGACTTTAAACTGTAGGTCCCGATAGTCATGGATAAAAATTAGCACACACAACATGAGGGCTGCGAGAAGCTAGCCGTAACCCTGACACATGGTTGTAAGTCTGCTAAGAGGTACCGGAATGTGATGAAAAACGATGCCAAGCAAAATTGAAATCGAATGAAGTTTCAAGTTGCTATAACTCCCAACTTCTTGCATATTTGGAATTTATTTTTACTCATTACCTTACTGACTATTGCCACTACATCCTTGATTATTAAAATTTTAAAATAATTGAAACAGATAAGTTTTATATGACTTTGGAAACACAAACGATTTGAATTTCGATCGAAATCATTTTTCATCACACACCGGTTAGTCTCTGAAAGAGGTGCTAAAAACTCACGGCTTAACTCTGAAAAAGGATTGTAATGGCCAATTATGTGTGTATGTAACATTCTACAAGAAAAAAAAACTTAAGACGAGTAATGCTTGACTATTCATTCAGAACCCATTTGAATAATTATCGAAAATCTAACATTGATATAAAACACAATCTAGAAGTAGCTAAAGTTTTTGTTAGAATAAAACAAGAATCACATAAATTTCAAAGTTTTTTGTTCTGATGTTTGGTAGTCTGCCTACAAATTTGGTAGGTTTTTTAATTGTTTTATGCATGGCCACGCGGTACTATAAATAAATTCAATGCAAAGAAAACCAGAAGTTTTACAAGCAAAGCTACAATAACAGTAATAATAACAATCATAAGAAGAATTATTTTTTTCATAAATTTTGTTTTTTTTTTCTTTTTTGTTCTCAATACTACTATTGCATTCAAGTACTTTTGTGCATAAATAGTAAGAGATAAAGAGAAAGAGAGAGAGAGAGAGAAGGCACATATATCAGTATATGTGAGAAGTGTGACCGAGTGTGTATATTTTAGTTTAATGGTTTCAAGATGATTTAATATTTTCTATTTTCTTTTTTTTGTCCTTTTTTATTCATTATTTTGTTATTTTTTCTATTTGTAGCACCAACTCCATCACTGCTGGTAGCAGTATTTTGCGTTGGTGCTCATAATTGTAACACACTTTAACGGGACAGCCTTAAAGGCTTTTTTAGTTGTAATAAATCATTCCAGTCTATCAGCCTATCAGCCTATATAAACCATATAATGAAAGTATAGCTTGTTGCTTCAAATTAAATTTTCCAAAAAAAAAAAAAAAAAAAAAAAAAACAGAAGAAATTAAAACTCAAGGTATTTTATCACAGTTTTCAAAGTTTATAAGTTTTAGAAGCGAGTTATGGATATGAAAAAAAAAATCAGTTGTTACTGTTGTCGAATCAGTGATCAGTTAAGGGGGTTTTAGACGGTAATAAAAGTCGTACGACATGTCAAATTTTGTGTAGAAGAGAATGAATAGTATCGTGTAAACTTGATATGTAATGAGACCGTACGACATTGAGAGAAAATACTGATGAAAATTTGACAGTCGTACGGCTCTCTTTGCTTTTTGAATTTTTTTAAAAAACCATCACATTTCATTAGATCAGGGATGCATTTTTATGTTTTTGTTTGTCTATGTTAAATGTATTCACAATACATGTAAATTTTATGTACATGTGTATGTGCATTTTATGTTTTCATTTTACTTTGTTTTGGTATTTTACCAACAGTGTAAACGCACAAAATATCTGTCGTAAGATTTTTACTCTCATTTTTAAAATACGGATGGAATTTCATAATATATTCTCTTTGAATTTACGTACGACTTGTATTACCGTCTAAACCCCCCTTTAGTAAGACAAACACAGTTACAACATTATTTTTTTTTATCAAAAAAGCTGTGCAGTATCTGCGTGATATAGTGGCCCAATTTGAAATCCCAGCAGAGGCGAAAAATGAAAAAGTTAATTTGGCGTTTTTTCCAAAATTATAATTTAAACTCACCACACAATCAACATGCAACGATGAATCGATTGCTGTTATCATTCAAGGATCAGAGATATAACACTGGCCTTTGAGTGATCAATTCACAGCAATTTGTCTCATTCCTAAGGCGCTTAACAATACTGTCCTTTCTCAAAAATTCCAATAAAATGCACTGTATTTAGTAGGGGTTTACCTCTGAAAAACATCTGTAATCTTACTGCCATCATTACGAGTCATATCTAACTATGTTGAGATTTCTCCAAGGGGTCATATTTGGACAAAGCGACTTTTAATCTTTCAAACAGTCTAACCGGCCCACTTACGATCTGGGAATCAAGGCTATTTCAAGGTTTTTTTTTTTTTGACAACATTAATTAGTAGAGAGACTGATTCCACAAGAGTTATTCACATCCTTATGAAACCATTAAAAAGATAGAAAAAAAATAATTTAAAAAAATGGTTGACATAAGTTTTTCTTTGCAATATCTTTTTATAATATTGAGGACATAGTGAACTTAATTGTCATGACTAATGTGAACAATTTGCTTTATAGATTTAATTTCGCTTCTTCGTAGGGTGCTACATACTCCCGTTTGACTTTTCTTTTTTTTGCTATCTTTGTTGTATTTTATAATTTATTTGATCATATTTCTTTAAACATTTTTAAGTGACTGGCTATTATACAGAACATGAACAGGTAATATAAAGTAAGTGTAGGTAGGTGTGTGTGTTAAATAGTGCATACATATGAGTGCTTTCGAAAGCAGATGCATTTCATAATACAACAATAGAATGAGAGTTACAGAGAGCAAAAAAGAGAAATAATTTTTTTCTGTTGCCCCAGAGTAATAGAAACTTAAAAAAAGAATTATTTTTTTGGCACAATTTTTTTTCAAACTCCTTTACAAGCACCTGAACATTCCCAGTCAAATACATTCTCTCACTGCACTCACCATATAACACATATGGTGTACAAAAGAATTGCTGAATTATTATGTCCTACCAAAAATATAAAACGAAAAAAAAAAAAAAAAATAGGAAAAACGTTGAAAATTATATATGGAAATAAAAATTGTTCAATTTACTTTAATTTTTTACTGTTGTTGGCACATCACCTGCACTTGGTTGTATGCACATAAAACATAAATGATGGCTTATCTACAGTCGTATTTATCGAAGTAGAATTTTTGGTTGTAAAACATGTTTTTCTGTTTTGGCTATATTTGCTAAATTTATTTTTAAACAATTCCTTAAAGTTACTAAAGCTTTCAACTGTCATTTTTACATTTAAAGAATCATAACACAATGAAAAATATTTAGAACAAAGGAACTATTCGTTTCGTTAGAGATGTTTTTAAGAAAAATTATTTAAAACTATTATGAGTTGTTATAGAAAGTACCCTAAAAGCATGTTCGTTATTTGTGTATTTGACTGTAATATAAAGCTAAAACATTATTTAGGCTGTTAAATAAATTATTTGGTATTTCACTTGTATTTTTATTCAAAATTTATAAAAAAAAAAAAAAATATAAAGGTTTGCTAAACAAAACAGAAAATTACACTAAAATTTGTTTCGCCATAAGCTGCTATATGACTTTGTTCGTAATTTAAGTGAATACTTATTAAATGCACAACAAAACGACAAGGTTTTCTAACAATAAATTACGCTTAAATTGTTTACGATTGTAATGGAAAACTAGTACGCAATTTAGTTTGCTAAAGAAATATTCTCTTTACCCTACACATAGAAATACTATATGACTTAGGAAACTGAACAGACCAAAGCATTACTATTCAAATGATCACAGCTGTATACACGTTCAGTTAGTTTAACCCATAAACTATAGTCAGAAAATTTGCTTTCTTTAGATTTCTTTTTTTTAACAATTTGTTTTAAATCATACACATCGCACATGAAAACTAAGAACCTTAAAGTCCGTTAAATATTTTTTTTTGCAAAATAAAATGAAAAAAAAAATATTTTACTAAATTTTTTAGATGATTTTTACATATATTTATTACAACTATAATTCTCTACGCCTGTATTTCTTTTTTATTTTTGCCTTATGCTAGAAATACTTTTGTAATTTTCCAGCAAATTTAGTGTTGTAGCTCGTAAAGTTTTGCAATTATTTTGAAAAAAAAAAACAAAAGAAAAACTCTATATCTCTATGCCTTATGCTTAAAAAGCTGTAAGGAAATCTGAATAAAAATAAAAAAACGTGACTTCAAAATTGCTAAAAGTTGAAATTGAAAATTTCTACAAAAAAACGTATGTTTAAAAATTTGTTTTAGTTTTGTAAGAAAAATTTCAGCAAAAAAATCAGAGTTTTGTTTGTTTAAATAAACTTAATTGAAATATTTTTGGAAACCTCATAATGAAAAGACAAAGACAATTTATGGATAGACATCATTATTTAAAAATTGTGTGAATTTAACCAATTTAAGGAAATGCGTGCTATAGTGTTTTTTTCAAAAATTATAATTTAAACATAAAAGATCCCCCCCCCCTTCCCCAACAAGAAGCCCACCTACAAAGAAACCGCTCTCCGACATTCCACACTAATCCATCTCAACCAATGTCAATAAAAAAATGAATGATCAGAAGAAAAGCGCCACTTATAGTAGCAGATAACAGCTGAACCTACTTAGCGAAGACACTCACCACACAGTCAACATGCAACGATTAGGCAACTACTGTTGATCATTCAAGGATGAAGCTATAACACTGGCCTTTGAATGATCAATACACAGCATATTGGCTCATTCTTAAGGCGCTTAATAATAATATAAGAAAAAATATATATGCACCTTGTTCTTTCTCAAAATTCCAATACAAAGAACTGAATTTAGGAGGGGTTTACCCCTGAGTTTTGGAGGCAATTAAAAAAAGAAAAATTAAACACACATTTTATAATAGTAAAACTATGTGAAGACTACTTATTTTTTATTTATGAAATTGCTTTTTGAATTTAAATTTTTAATTTTTCTTTATAAAAGTCTTATATTTTTAATTTCTAAAACAAAAACCTTCAAGATAAACTAATCAATAGTGATTTATTTTTGCAATACATCGGAGGTTATTCACACACCCACTAAAGCTTTCACTATGTCATTATAAAAGAAATATGATGTCATTTAAATAACCGCCTCTTGTTGTCACTAATCGATTCTTTTGAGTTATGGCCTATATATTCGAATATTTTAGGAGTTATATCAGTGCCTGACATAGGGGGTCAAATGAAGTCGTCATAATATTTAAAACAAGATCCAATAATATATTAGTAGGGTGGGTCAATTTTTTTGCCTACTAAGCGAGCGTATAGCAAAATCGTAATCTACGGGAAATTCTAAGAACTTTTCCCAAAGAAACTATGGTCTAAAATCAAAATCGAGCTTCCGGTTTTTTAAGAGAAAATTTGCAATTTTTTTGGAAGTATTCATTGCAATTGGTGAATAGTTGACTTGTAACGCTGGAAGAGGGCTTATTTTAAAGGAAATTTTCTCAGCTTTCTATATCTGTCCTCATTTGTAGAAAATTATTTACCTAAATAATAGTTTTGGAGGTTTATGTCAAAATAATAATAGTTTTAGATTTTTAACAGTTTGACTATTATTATTTTGACATAAACCTCCAAAACCATTCATTCAAAAAATATATGAACATCCAGTCACCCAAATTATTAGGTAAGGTTTACGGATTTGAATAAGTGGGCGTTGTAATTCCTATACAAAACAAATACATTTACAGTTTAGTACATCTTGAAAACAATTAAAACTAAAGTTACTGAATTTAGTCTGACTCTGATGGTCAAGGCAAATCATCAGTAAGAAAACAGACAGAATTAGACAAGTGGGCGTGGCATCTCCTATACAAATTAAATAGTAATGTCCGTATGCAAAAAAAAATTAAAGTTATCTTTAACTCAAAATTTTTAAGGCAAATAAATGCCCGTAACAGTAGACACACTTCTTATTAACTCCATATCATGGGTATGATTAAGGGGTTCTTACCAAATTTCAAATATAAAATTAACTTAAAAAAGTCATAATTTTCAATATTTTGCATACATTTTTGTATTATTATATTTTTTAACTCTTCTGTAAAATGCTTGTTTTAGATATAAGTTCTTTTGACTCAAGCACACAATTATGTGTATTTAAACAAAATTTAGAAAAATATTTATTTTTATAGTATTTCAACATTATTATCTATTGTTAATACAACATAAATAATGATAAAAATTTTTAGAAAACAAAATTAGCAACAGAAACAAAAACTAGAATATTATTTATTTTTATTTAAATAACAACAACTAAAACAACAACAAAATTATTATAATAATAAACTTAAATAGAAAAACAAAACAAGTGGTGTTATGAAGTACAACAATTGAGAGCATTAGTAAAAAGAAGGTTAAATGTTATTTGATCCTTTAATCCTTCGTAATCATAAAAACTAATAGAAACCAACATGAAAATAAACTTGTTTCTATCACAAAATGAATTAATAATAAAAGTAAATTTAATTTAGAATACAATATCATCATAAATAATGGATTTTATGATGATGAAGCATGACATATTTATGGATTTTTGTTTTATTAATTTTTAGCAAAATTTTTTGTAGAAAAAAAAATGGTTAAAATAAGTTTTTTTTAAATAATTTTATTACTTGTATTACAGTAAGATAAAATGTTCAACTAATTGACAACCAAAAACGAATGAGCAGGAGAAAGGCGCCACCTATTAGGAAGTAGAAGATAACAGCTTAAAACCTACTTAGCCAAGCAACTCACCGCAATCAACATGCAACTATGGGGCAATTCTGTTGATCAAATCACAACAATTTGTCTTATTCTAAAGCTACGGTCACATTTGGCAAATATTTGACGAAAAACACGTAACCACTATTTTTTTTAATATATTATGCAAATATTTATTTTTATGTAAACATTTCTTCAAAAATTATTTAAAAACGTTGTTAATAAGAAAAAATATTTTGATATATAATTAACTAAATTTTAAGAAATGAAAAATTAAAAAAATAAATATTTTCATAAAATAGTGGTTACGTTTTATTCGTCAAATATTTACCCAATGTGACCGTAGCTTAAGGCGCTTAATAATATAAGAAAACAAAATATATGTCCTGTTGTCATAATGTTCTGTCCTTTTCACAAAAATTCCAATACAATGCACCATATTTAATAGGGATTTACTACTGAGTATTGGTCTCAATAAAAAAAAACCTACACTTGCAGCCGACTTTAATTGTAAGTAAATTGTAAATTGCTTATAAAAAGAATAATCGAATATTCACATTTGCTCAGACGGCAGCTGGGCAAAAACAGAACAAATTTTTTTAACACAAAAACTTTAAATATTTCTGCTTTTGACTGCCAGCTTGCCTATTTAGCATATTAAAAGCTTTTAGGAACCAGAACCTAAAAGTAAATTCTTTGCCATGAAAATTGCATAAAATACATCAAACAAACAATTTACATATAAAACAAAAACTGAAATAAAAAATAAAAAAAATAAAAAAAAATAAAAGATAAAAGCTGCAATATGTTTCAAAATAAAATAAAAGAAAATAAAAAAGGCAAAAAATATACATTGAAATGCAAATACTTTTAAAAACTACAACTAAAGTGTAGAAACAACACCCAGCAGGCAAATAAATTTGCAATTCCTTGTCGTACACAGTTCAATTCACTTTAAGCTGAACCATTTGCCATGTAAAGAATATGTGCCTTGAAATGCGATTAAACCAAATATTTCTAAAGTTTAGGTAAGTTTTCTTGTTTTTTTTCTCTTTTAGTATGTTTTTTAGGAACGCATACATATATGCTCAAAACAATAAGTACACACGTTTATTTTTTAAGGTATGTATTTGCTTTCTTTTAACTTTAGTTTTTCCCGATTAGTGAGACATCTTTAACGTTAATTTTAATGGCAGTTATGACAACACTTATTGGTTAATTGAAGTGAAAATATTTCAAGAATACGAGCAAATTAAGTTGAATAGGAACTAAAACATATTAAAATTTTTTTTGTAAATTTTTTTTTATCAGAGCTACAAAATATCAGTATACTTATTACTTTACATAATTGTACTGCCGATGAATTGGCTAGGTCGGGCACGTTTCTGCCGAACGTTCATCTTCATGTGGATGTGGGTATACCCCTTTCCACCGTTAGGCTCCTTATTAAAAGGAGACATTTATTGAACGCGGACCTGGCCTGGTCGCGGGAGGAGTCTTGTCGGATTTCTAGACTCACCTAGCTCAGGCTGAACTTGAAGCGTACCAATCAACTCAGGGTGGTATCACAACGGGCCCCCATGCGTGCTCAAGCGTGCCTTGTCATTACCAGGCTGCCACTTCCTCCTATCCTATTACTTTACAATATGTGTATGTAGTTTTTGAAAAGGTTTTTTTTTTTTTTTTTTTTTTTTTTTTTTTTTTTTAACATCAATACTCAGGGGTAAACCCCTACTAATGCAATGCATTGTATTGAAATGTGAAGATGTTTGATAGATACATTTTTTTCATAGATATTTGTATATTATGCGACTTTTTTGTTTTATTGATGAGACAAATTGTCTGGTCAATTGCCAGTGTTATACCTTCATCCTTGAATGGTCAACCAGCAATTGCCTCATCTGTTGGTGGATGTGAATAGTGAGCGTCTTCAGTATATTAGCTGTTATCTTCCCAGAAGGTGGCACTATACTTCTGAGCATTTGTTTCTGGTGAAATAGATTGGAAATGTCAGGGAGCGGTTTCTTGAAGATGGACAATTGGAAGGGGGGACCTCTTATTTTTTAAATTTAATTTTTAATTTAAATTTTTGGGTTTCCCTCAGGCGTTGAAGAAGAGTGTTAACAATTATTTTGCAGTCGTATGTTATAAACTAAGTGTATACAGTGTTGAAACTAACGACAGTGCCAAAAGTAAAAATCAGCTGTTATTATATCACTTTTAGTTAGTTGCTTTACCACTTAGTCGGCATTTACAATGAAGGAATTAAAAGCCAGACATTTTTCAATTTTCTTTTGCTCTTGCGTTTTGCAATGTAGAACTTAGAACACAAGCCGTATAAGCAAAAATTGCGAAAAGTGGAAAAGAAAAATTAAAAATGTTCTCTGCAAACATTCGTGCACTACACTCTTTACATTTTCGTCTCCATTTCTACAAGCTTCGTCTGACTGTCTTTTAATTTCTACATTGTAAATACCGACTTAAAAATAAAAAATGTGTGTATTTTTGCTAACACTTGCTATCTCTTTTTTTTAAATGGTAGTAAAATTCTTGTATTGTTTTTGTTACTTTCGTTGGTATTTCGCTTCCCTATACTCTGTGGTTATAAGCAGCCAGAATAAATCTTTTTTTTTTCAAAATATACAAATTAATTTTCTTATTTTCGAAACTGTAAAATTAAACAAAAAAAATTCACATATTTATGTTTTAAATTTATTTATTTTTTTTAAACAAAAATTTCTTCTGATCTTTAAAGTTGTCTTTATATTGTATTACTAGTTGGCTGTATATGTAAATGCCACTTGCACTTACGAATAGAAGATACATTTCGTAGAATTATAAAGAAATATAATTCACTAGAAAAAAAACAAAATGTAAAACTATGGGAAAAATTCCAAGAAGTTAAAATATTCGGAAGGAAAGAGAAAAGAAAAAATAGATTTTTTGTGGTTAAAAATTTTGCTTTAAACATTGTATGTAATTTGTTGTGTTTTTGTTGAACAATATTGTTTTTTCAGGAGGTAAAGTTAGAGAAATCTAGAAACTACATTTTAGTTATAAACCAAAAAAAAAAAAAAAAAAAATTTTGAAATTTTTTGTTTTCAATAAACTGCTTTTATACTACTAACAGTTCATAAAAACAAAACGTATGCAAATTTGTTAAGGAAAAATATAGAAGAACTATACACAAGGCCCTTTTGAATTAAAATTGACAACGAATAGAAGCATGTCTAGGCTTTTAAATATAAACAAATAAAAAAATTACACTAAAATTGTGTTCGTCATAAACGGCTTAAACTTTAATAGAAACTGTTACATGATTTTGGTAGTATTTTCAATGAAAATGTATTGAAGGCAAAATAAAACGAAAAGGTTTTCTAATAATAAATTACGCTTAAATTGTTTTCGACTGTAATGAAGAGCTGGTACACAATTTCGGTTGCTAAAGATATTGTTAGTGGTCGCCGTAGTCTATTATTTAGTGTATCGGCTTACTGGACGAGAGCTCCGGGTTCAAACACCAGCTTCGCCATCTTTAAAGAAAATAATAAAATAAAAATATTTACTTTGGCAATCACTTTTAGCAGCCTTCTGGCAAATGTTTTTCGTGAACAAGCTCCTAAAACCTGTCGTTCGGAGTCAACTTTAAACTGTAAGTCCCATGTACTTATGGATATAAACTAACGCTAACAATATGGCTGCTCTCAGAAGCTAGGCCGTAGATATGAAAAAGGATTGTAATAAGCCAATTACGAGTATGTATGTAAAAGACGTTGTTAGCTATAGCAGTTTTGTTTTCAATGGAAATGTTTTCAGTGTATAGAGAGTGTGTATACATTCGTTCAGAACGTCTTCGACTATTTGTAAATTGAAAGGCTTACTAAAACTATGTTCATTGTAAGCCTTTGTAATATAATAATTGGAATCAAAATTCAAAAATAGCTTAAAAACGGCATAAATGGGCAACACGTAGGACCTTGTCTAGGTTTTTAAATAAAAACATTAAAAAAATCGCAAGATTTCAAAAGTCAGATATATTAGGTGGACACTGCAAATCTTTTGCAAATAAGCAGTTAAAGAGGTCTGCAATTATTGTTTTTGCTATTTTAAAAAAGAAACCTAGTTTTATATAATACTAGCTGAACCCGGTGTGCTTCGCTACCCCTGGTTATATAATAAAATTAACGGCGGTGACGTGGTTCATAGTTATATGGCGACATTAACAGTATTAAAAGCAATATACTACAAAATAAAAAAAATCCGTTGGAAGGAACAAATTTGTACAGAGAAATGCTTAAAACTTTCAACTAAAATTTTGCGTGAAAGGGGGCGTGTCGTAAGAAATGTTTATTTATACCTCGCCTGGAGTATAATGTGTATACAATTTGAAGTAAATCTGTTAAAAACTGTATGGGAGCAGTTACATAATTTTAAAAAAGTGGGCGTGGTCGAAAAAAAATTAATCATGTCAGAGTCTCAGTTAAATGCTGTAAAAATTTCAGGAAGATCGGTCCAGAGGTTTGGTCTCCTATAAGGTACAAACAAACAAACAGATAAACAGACAAACAAATAAACAAACACACATTCAATTTTATATAGTTAGATATGTATATAAATTGTTAATTATTTTTTAAAGGCATTTTAGACGGTAATACAAGTCGTACGTAAAATCAAAGACAAAATGATATGAAATTCCATCCGAATTCTAATCAGAGTAAAAATCTTACGACAGATATTTTTTTGCGTTTACACGATTGGTAAAATACCAAACCAAAGTAAAATGAAATCATAAAATACACTTGCACACCAAATTTACATGAATTGTAAATACATTTAACATAAAAAAAAACATAAAATGCATCCCTGATGTTGCTCTGATTTAAATACGAATTTTTTTCAAATATAGACTTTTCTGCGTATTTAAAAAAATTATAAAGTTACCTCATAGGGTTTGTGCCGTGATTGCAAACTTCCTTGGAAGAAAAAAAAAAGGTTGCTCGGTCGTGCCAGGTGTTCCCGATATAATAAAATGGAAGATAAGACTCCATACTGTCAATTAAAAAAAGAAAAAGGTTAAATAAATACTAATCTTTTATAAAATCAAAAAATTTTTCTCCAAGTTCATGAAATTTTTAATTAAAAAAATTTAAATAAAATTTAATTAGTTTTGGTAAAGAAACAAAAAGTTGTGGCAAAAAATATGATATGGGTTATATGAGCAGTGAATAGTGGGCGTTAATTGAGGTAATAAAGCCTTTATTACTATCAATCCTGTCACAGATTCCGATCGGAATGGTTTTCATTTCGTATTTTCAATTCCGATCGGTTTTGTTTTAACTTCTTCAGATTCCGATCGATTTAGTAAATTCCGATTTTTCTATATTTCTCTTAAAATATGGCAACATAATGTATACCAAAACGAAAATAATGTGTTTTAAACGAATAAGAGCAGAACAAATTGAAAAAATTGTAACAAAGTGCATAAAATAGTTATACAGATTAAAATAATTAATAATAAAAGAAAAATGTCGGGAATAGAAATATTTTCTTTTTATTTTGGTTTTGATGTTCATCTTGCCAAAAAATATAAATTTTTTGAAAATTTTTAATTTTTGTTGAAAAAAAATTTGTGGTTTAAAAAATAGCTTCTTACAAAAATAATTACAAAAATGTATATATTTTTAAGAAAATAAATTTTAATAACATTATTTTTCAATAAAATAAATCAAAACAATATTTGTTTCCCATTAATAGTGCTTTTAATTAATTTTTTTTAAATTTAAGTCACTGAAAATATTAATTCCGCTTAGAAAACTGCAAGTGGTTTAATTCCGCATAAAATTTTCGTTTTACGTTTTCTGAAGAAGCAAAATACTGAATTCATTCCACTTTCGATCGGAATGGATATCTGTGACAGGCCTGTATGCCGAATTTCAAAAACTTTGGGCCAAAAATAAATTTTGGGTTCTATGAGCGTGGCCAATTTTGATGAAACTTTATATTTTTCTTAATTGAGCTAACCAAAGGCTCAGAGCAAAATTTCAAAAACTTTGGGTCAAAAATAAATTTTCAATGGGCATTGGGTAGTGGGCGTGGCCAATTTTGATGGAACTTTATATCTTTATTTATTGAGCTAACCAAAGGCTCAGAGCAAAATTTCAACGAGCACTCTTATATTTTTTGCCAAACATTGTATGAACAAATCCCATCGTGTGTTCTACCACTTGTATTGTCGTCTAAACCCGCCTTAAGCAGTATACAGTTTGTCTAACGTTTTTAGCTGTAATGCGCATTACAAAATATTTTTAAGAATGCCTAAAATAATATTTTTTTTTCTAATAAATAGAAAGACTGTTATGTCATGCTGTTTAAACTGTTGTTGATAACTTTGTTGCCCTTAATAAGGCCCTAGCAGTTTTATTTATGTAAACAATCTCACAGACCATCAACCAACAAATGCTTACATTTCTATATAAATATATGCACACACGTGCATATGTTTGTTACTTCGATTTGTTATACACTTAGCAATAAAAATAAATTCACTTTAGTTTTTGAACTCTTCACTTAGTTGATAAGTTGCCTAAACACACACTCACACAAACAAGTATATACGTATGCACCTGTATGCGTTTAAATTTGCTTCATCCATTTAGTTTATTTGGTTTTTATCTTACAATCTACAATATGCAGTACAAGCATGCATTAACTTGTTTTATATCAATAAAACAAATAAAAGAATAATGTATTTATATATTTATATATGCATATATATATATATATATATAGTTTTGATCTATTTCTTCTTGAGTATCTTAGTTTTATTTTTTTATTTCAGAACAATTCCTTTTATATAAAATTCTTAACAAAATCTCAATTTTTCAAATTGAAAAGTTGTTTGTACAAAACTTGCACAAAACGCAGAACAGCAACAACTATTACTTGAGAGAGAGAGAGAGAGAGAGAAAAAAAAGTAAAAAGTTCCGTTTTGTTTTTCTCTTACAAGATGACTTTATTTTTGTATAGAATGGTTTTTAAGGCCAAAGTCTTTAAAAAACACAACAAACATACATACATACATACATATCTATAGCATATAGTATTTAAATTGACTATTGTTGTGCCAACATTTGTTTCGCCAACTTTTCCACATTCGTTTTAATCAAAATGCAAGTATTTTGTATTCTCATATCTTCTTGTATTTTAATTTTTTTTTTTTTCTTACATTGAGCTCAACTTTATCATTGAGTTAAACTTTTTCAACTTTTTATTCTATTCCATTTGACTTTTTCTTCTATCTTTCTTCATCTTTTCATATACTTTTTTAAGACAAACTGTATGACTGCATGACTATATGTCTGCTTTTTATCATTTTATGTAAAGATTTTAAAAATTGTTTGAGTATAAGTTTTTATAGAGGAAAGTGTTAAAAGATATACTTGAAAAAATTTTGACAAAAGTTATTTATAAAGTTGTAAGAAAAATATTATAAAAATATATTAAAAAAAAATGTTTATTTTAAAATCTATTTAAAATCAGGTTGTGAAAAAGGCAGCCTAAAGGTGTAAAATTAAAATTTTTAATTTGGAGAACACTTCTTAGAGTAAGAGGTTTTACTTAAGCCTATTATGATACCACAAGCATACTTACCAATCGACCATTATGGGAAACTATTTCAATTCTAGAATAAATTTTATTATAATTCTCATTCCGAAGATTTCAGTTACAGATGGCGGAAAATTTTAGGCCAGAAAAAGGGATTGGAAACTTTAACATTAGGTGAACTAAAGTCTCCTTTTTCTAATCAAATATAAAATATTAAAGCATACTAATTAATACCGAGTATAACAGCATGTTTTCCCAACGGACAGCAGTGTATAAGAACTTTAATTGTGCAATAAATGATAACTAGATTCTTTAAGAGAAGACTATTATTACTCATTATGTTCTATTCCATCCCTTAGAGTGTAGCAGTACTGTCCGTTAACTCATGCTGCCAGCAATATTTAACCCAGCTTTGCACTCATGGGAGAATATCCAGCCCGGTTGAGGTAATCGGAACACATATGTTTGGATCAAATTCTAAAATTTTAAACACAGTATCCGTTCTCGCGAGTTCATCAGCCACGAAACTTAAAAAATACCCCTACGACAAGAAACCCCTTTATTAGTAATTAACTTTCAATGCAACTAAATTTCATAAAGAAACATTCAAGATTCATGTATAAATTCAGAGGCTTATAACTGACATCCTGGTTATACTAATAACAAGTGCAATATTCTGCTACTCAATAAGCATTGTATAATCTTCAGTATGGCCATAACGTCTGCCTGAAAAACATTACAGTGGTCAACCAGCCTAAACGAATCTTTTTCTAGAATTTTGTATCGTATTCTGTATAAAATTCTGTGATCATCAATATAAATCTCAAGGGCTTTGTCAGCAACTTTTGGTCTGTTGTACCAGAAGTTTTCATTGGGAATCTCAAATGTAAATTTCCTATTGAGGAACTTATAAGAAACCATGTGATCAAACCGAATGTTTTTATGATTTCCAAGGATGACAGCATGTCTTCAACATATACATATTTGGCTGAGACTTGATTGCAATACGCCTTACTGCTACTATTTTGTCTCTTTTTTCTTCAGCAAGAGGTTGATTTTTTTTTTTAAATTGCCAAATTTTTTTTGTAGTTCAAATAAATTTTCATTGAATTTATGGGGGTTTCGGGTTTTAAACATTTTTAATTTTTAAGAACTACTCAAATTTTTTTAATTTGTAATTAGATTTATTAATAGTTATATTTGATAAAGTATTATTTAACTAAAATATTTTATTATATAATAAATAAATTATTTTAAAAATTTATAAAATAAAACTAGATAGTTTCATACATAATTGGCCACTACAACCTATTTTCAGAGTTACAGAATAGCTTTTCACAGCACCCATATTGAGTACGTAAATTTTCATATATTAGGACCAAGGCCTGCACTTTAACGTCGAGTCCGAAGGATAGATTGAGTAGATTGTTCATGGCAATGAGTTACCCGAAAGAAACAGTTTTTATATTTTTTTCTTTCAAGATGTGAGAGCTGGGATTTCAACCCGAACTTCTCGTCTTAGTAAGCCACCATACTAAACTACGGCGACCATAAGAAGAAGCCATTTATGAGTAATCCCACAAAGCCTGCCCATGGCCTTCTTGCAGGTGTAAACTACTAAAAGGCCAGTTTTTCACAAAGTAGTGACCCATTACTGGACGTTCACTATATACTTCATCATAAACAGAGCGACTTATATGCCAGAAATTAATTTTAAATTTATTAATCCGTCAACCAAAAAATTTTGTTTTCAAGAATTTGTTATTAAGCATTTGAATTTTGTCTCAAGCAAAATTATATTTTTTTTTTAAGTGTACCAAGAGAAAAAATTTCATTACAAGTAAATGTACTTTCAAAAGTACGTTACTTGACTGTTTTTGCTGCCACACATTGAATGTTCAAAGTTGGCTAATACTTTTTTATGACCTTAACTTTAATATGTCCAATACCCAACACACACACACTAAAGAAAATTTTACCATACTACCACCACATGCTTACATATACACATGTGCCTGCACAAATCTATATACACAATAATATATTTAAACATAATTGTTGTGCATAAAGAAAACGAATATCTTCTTAAATATAGAGAAACTAGAAATAGAAAAACTATATATAGGATGTTGGAAAAATCCCATTTGATTTTTATTTTCTCGGTCTATTTTCTATAGTTTTTGTTTAGTTTTCTTTTTTCCTTTATGTACGAGTATATGTTGAACATTTTTTTGCTGCTTTAGTTTTGTATTTCAGTTATTATTTTTTTCTTTTTTAGTTTCATTTAGTTTGGCAGTTTTGTTTGTTGACAATTTTCTTGATTCGTTTTCTCTAACAGACCATATTAAATATAATTTGTATTTACGACTGGTGATAAATAAATTCCTTTTTTTTTTTCTTTTCTTTCTTTCTAGTCACTAATCTTTTACTGGTGCTATTGCTGTCGCTTTTGCTACTGCTACTTATGCTTTAGCCCTGGTTTGCTTGTTTATTTTATTGAAGACATATTTTATAGCAAAAGTTTCAGGGTTTGTTTGTTTTATAATTTATGTGTGTGTGTGTGTGTTTTTTCTTTGCACTTGTTTGAGAAGATTTACTTCGATTTCCTGAGACAAAACAAACATTATTGACAATAATTCAGCTCAACTTATTTATTGGTTAAAGACAGTTATAAGATAAGTATGGATTGTAAAAGGAAAAAGGGATTGCTTCAGGGATTTGTTGTTGATGTACAGATTGTTAGATAACCAGCCAAGTTGCTACTGTTGCTAGATTTTATTGTATGTGTCTCAGAAAACTGTTGAAGGTATTTCCTTTTTAATTTTTATTTAAGTGCAAGTTTTTTTTAAATATATTTCTAAAACTTTTTAATTTTTAAAATTTTTTTTCTCGAGTGTGTTTAGTACGAAATTTGCAAGTTATTGGAAGTGACACAGTTTTGATTTTTTATTGTTTTAATATTTTTTCGGTAGTATATTAAAAATTATTCAGAAGAAATTAACAAAGATTTGTAATTCATATTAAAAAGAAATTGGTTTAAAAACCCTTTAAATTAGTTTTTAATGAATGTTTGCCTATCTTATCATATCATATCCTGTAAAATATGTCAGGTTTTATAAAAAATAATCTAGTCATTAAATTCAGTTCAATAAATAAATTTTGTTGAACTTGTAGTGGACAATGCTTAATGTTGCAATGCTTTTCCCAAATATTAATTCGTATTAATACGCTGTAAAAATTATTTCGATATATTTTTAACAACGCCTAAAAGTATACAATTTTTTTGGTTGAGCAAAAGTAATTTAAGGTAGTATAAAATAGGGCTTCAAAACGAGAATTAAATAATAAGGCATATCACAAAAATTATATACGTACGAAAGTAAAAACGAAAACTCTGTTAGCTTCGTCAAAAAAAGCGATTGAATAAAACGAAATGAAATTGAAAGTTTAAGAGTAATTACATTGATAAATCAGCCCAAAACGATCCAAAATGGTAATAAATCTTCATAAATCTCCGATTTTATCTGTATTGCATTTGAAATTGGGGAAAAAAAAACTTTAATGTCATTGAATCTAAAGCTCTACTATATTATCGACTAAAATTTGTTCGATTTCGAACATAAAACGTAAAAGATTGTATTTTATGACAAGAAAGTGTGTTTTTGTTTTTTTTTGTTTTTTTAAATCCAATTTCGACAATATTGGATTGTAGTCGCCGTGGTTTAGTGGTTAGTGTGTTGGCTTACTAACGCGATAGTGCCGGGTACAAATCTCAGCTCTGACATCTTGAAAAAAGAAATATGAAAAAAATATTTCTTTCGGCGACTACCTCTCAGCAGTCTTCAGGCAAAAGCTCTGAGAGTAGTTGATTGTCATGAAAAAGCTTCTCAAATCTGTCGTCCGGAGTCGACTTTAAACTGTAGGTCCCGGTACTCATGGATACAAAATTAACACACACGACATAAGTTCTGCGAGAGACAGGGTTGTAATAGCCAATTATGTATGTATGCATGTATGACACGCCTACTTGTCTTTCCTTAATTTATGTGTTAAAATCAGTAAATATTGTTTTTTTTAAGCATTTATCTTACCTCTAAAAGTCTTTTTTAGAACCATTAAGACACAGAAATAAAAAAAGAAGCAGTGTAATGTAAATTTTAGAAGTTATCTTTTCTCTTGAAAGAAAATGAAAACTCAGCCCAAGCAGGTTTCAACATTTTAAAATTTAAAAATTTACCTGTGCCCAATCGACAAATCCCGTCTTTACTAATTTGTGTAATACTTCGTACTACAGTTGACAACGTTTGTAGGTTATTGTAGACAAATTTGAAACTCAATATCATTAATTTTACTTCAGCCCAAAATTTTTTACATCCTGTTCAAAGATAACTTGGTAAGCTCCCGTAATCAGTATTTATGTTGTCCATTGGCTGTCGGATGTTGTAGTAACTTTGTCATCTGAAAGAAATTAACAGCATTATTTATAATAAAAAATTAGCAGGTCGTTGTACATAGTGGCTAAGTTTGTCATTTTTATACGTGGAAATTCTTGCTCAAACCTACAAGGTATTTAATTTTTCGGATTCTCTGATTAGTTATTAAATAAAATGTATGGAATAATATCAGTCTATAGCGGCTGATAAACTTGCCAATTTTTTGTCCCATACGCTAACCAGTTGCTAACTTTTCATTATACATACGGCCGTAAATATATATACATCAATATTGTTCGTTGCTCATCGCTTCAGTTGAGAACGGCTGGACCGATTGTGACGATTCTTTCTTTATAATGATCGTCGTGATCCAACTTAGGTTTTTACGCCCACGTTTTTTATTTACCTTAAATCAGAAAACGGCACCATCAATTTGACTAATTTTTCTTCCTCATATATTTGTATTGGTCCATTTTAAGTTTTCTATCGAGAGAACAATTTTCCACGCCTACTTTTACTCCCACTTTTTTCTATTTTCTAGGATCCCAATGATTCCAACCAACATGCTATTCGATTTTAAACCCTTGCAGTTTTCAGTAAGGCTCGCATATTCAATGACAATCAACAAATCTCAAGGGCAGTCATTGCGTGTTTGCGGCATTAATCTTTAGAAACCATGCTTCTCGCTTGATCAATTATATGTGGCCTATTAACTCGTTGGAAGTCCATTAGCATTATTTGTTTATGCTCCAGACTACAAAAGAAAAAATGTCGCATATCACAAAGCATTGCCATTGCAATGAACAAAATTACGATATCCTAGCAAGGCAATCGAATAAGTTTTATTTATTTTTTTATTACTGGTTATCTGAATATTGAGCTTATCAACTAAAATGTAAATAGAATACTATTAGATTCACAGCCTATCTCTACCTATATATTTAATTTCAAATCAAATGTAAATCAAATATACCCCAAATCTACATATAGGAATACAATTTTAATTTAAAAATAGTTTTTTTTCCTCTTTTTAAAGCATTTTAAAAATTTAACGCAAATATTTTTTATAATTTGACCGTCTGTCGGGTCAGCTATTTAGATATAATTCTCATTTAGTGTATAATTTTTTAAACATAAGAACTTTTAGCTTAAATACCATTATTGGAAAAAAGTCTTCTGACGAGTGTTTTGACAAAATGGCCATAGAGATATGCTTATTCTCATAAGCAATACATTTTGTACTAAATAGCAAAAAAATTTTTTTAATATTTTTTAGACTTATGAAAACGTTCAAAAGGTGAACAAGTAAACGAAAAACGTAACGATATAAAAAGTATGAAAATTTTTAATTTCGAATAAATTCTGTGACACACCTGAATACTTCAAATTTGAAAATGAAATTAAATCTTAATGAAAACAAATTAAATTCAGATTTTTTGCATAAAAATTTTTATGTTGCCGGCACTGGGTCGGCCATAATGATTGAAATGTCTCATAGAGCAACCATAATAAACAAAAACCTATCATGTAAATGAAAATAATTTTACACCGCCAAATAATCCCTAAAATAATAACTATAAAGTTTTTAATTTTGTAAAAAATATTTTATTTCATATGAAATAGAATCCCTAAAAATAAAATCTTTTATTTTATTTGAACAAATTTTAAACCAACAGATAAGACAAAAGACCCCAATTATTTCCATTTTTTGCTTTATTTCATAGGAGCCATTTTTCATGCCACCAAAATTAAATAAAAAAAGATGTTCTCTGCTGTCCTAAGTAAGAATTGATTTAAATATATTTTTTTGTCTTTATAACTTGTTTAATAGATTTCATATAAACTAAGAAAAAACCTTTTATTTTTTGTTTTACTTATTTAAGAGAAATTATTTAAAAAATTACAACAAATGTTTTGACACCTTTTACAGATTTGCCTTTTTATCCTTTTCTTTGTGTAATATTATCTTCATTTAAATGTTTTTTTTTTTTGCTTTTTTTATAGGATTAAACTAAAACATCAAGACATACTTACCTGCTGTTTATAATTTGAAAAATCTTTTAAAGAAGTTCTAAACCTATTTCATATCTCTTTTAAAGATGTGACAACCAAATTCGGTGCATTTAAAAGACTACTAAAAGGTAAGAAAGTTTCTTTTCCATTCTAATTTAAGTAATCTTTTGCAAAAGTTTGGGTTATAGTTACCACTCGTTACCACTCGTTACCAATAAACCAAAAATCATAATTTTTAATACTGATCAAAATACCAGTAATTTTCTTTTAAGTTTTTAATTTTAAAACCCTTTTTATATTAAGATTTATATTTTTAGTTATTGGGAAGTTTACAGAAATACCTAGAAACTTGTCACCGGCAGACAATTACTACAGCTTAGAACTAGAGTTCAGTTGTATGTAAAACTACGGAGTAAACGTTGACTAGAAAGAAATCCACTATATTGGTCAGAAGCTGTACTGTTTAGTAAGCCTTTTTTACTATTCTCAGTCTAATTTGAAACTTGAAAATTGGCAAATTCTTAGAACACTAGATCGTCCAAATAGGGTCCTAGACGGGCTTAATATAAATCTCTTTGTAAGCCTGTTTCTTGGTCATTTAATCAGGCCAATACAATTAAACCGAGTCTGTTGAAATTTGGTACAAAGATTGCTACAATCACTGAAACCACCTTCATACCTCTTACTTACTTACTTACTTAGCTGGGCATAACAACACGTTAACGGGTTTCGGCCTGCCTCAAAACTAGTCTCAAGGCGTATCTGCTATGCGCGCGCCTTTTCCAGTTAGTCACATTAATTGATGACAGGGCTTCATCTACCTGGTCTTTCCAACGTTAACATGGACATCCTTACTCCGACTTCCAGTGATCTTCTTCTCAAAAATCAATCCCCTGGACTTTAAATTTGGGTTGTGCGCAGGCCTTCGAACCCATCACTTAAAAAAATTTTTTAAATGAAAACTAAAAGCTTAGCCTTCGTACCTCTTATACAAACTAAAAGGTAATTTCTGTGTTTATTGGGAAAGCTAAAGTTTCTAACTTTAGTTTGAACAATTTTACGCTAAAAAAAATCATCAGTCAAAAAGTGGGCGTGGTACATTACATAAAAACTAAGTACTTATTTTTGTATATCTTAAGAACGTTTAGAGCTAAAGGTTCTAAATTTGATAAGAACGACTTAACAGTCAAGGAAAAGCAGCAGTCAAAAGTGAAGGGAATTGAACAAGTGAGCGTAAAACCTCCCAGACCAATAAACTATTGATTTCTTTATATCTTGAGAAGTGTTGAAGCTGAAGTTTCTGACTTTGGTGTGATAGATGTAGTTGTCAATAAAACTCAACAATAGAAGAAAAGGCGTACAAGTATACATGGTACCTACCACATAAACTAACTATTGGATCGATCGCAGACAAAAAAGTTTTTAAATTTAGTCTCCGTTACGTCGTAGTCACTAAAAATCATCAGTTGCCAAATTCTGGACAAATGGTAGTGGCAGGTGTAGCGAAGCACACTGAACTGTAGAAGAACGTAGCTGGTACTCAATAGCTGGAATTTCATTGAGCTGATCACTGATGTACATGTTCGGAAATTGCATCTACAGACATTAGAAACAGCGGAATACATATTGTATGAATTGATAGATTTAGATGCATGAGTCTCGTTGAAACACGTAACAAGTACTAAATTAATAGACTTATTGGCATTTATTAGGAAGGCAGTAGATCTTCACAATATATGTTACAGTGTCTTTTTTTTACTGAGACCAACACTCAGAAGTAAACCCTTACTGATGCTGTTCATTGTATTGGAAACATTTTGTAAAGACAGTAAATATTTTTTCTTATATTATTAATAAGCTCCTTAGGAATAAGACAAATTGCTGTGAATTGATCATTCAAAGGCCAGTGTTATACCTTCAACTTTGAATGATCAACAGTAATGGCCTCATCAGTGCATGTTGATTATATTGTGGTGAGTGTCTTCGCTAAGTAGGTTTAGCTGTAGTCTGCTACTTCCGAATAGGTGGCGCTAGTCTTATGATCATTCGTCTTTGTTGTGGATGGTTAAAGTGGATTAAAGTGGAATATCAGGGAGTGGTTTTTTTCTTGATGAACTTTTTGAAGGGCAGGGGGGGGGACCTCTTATGTTTTAAATTTTAATTTTGAAAACACCTTTGCTGGGATTTGAACCTGTGCCGTTTGAAGTTTTGTGCGAGAGCTCTAACCACTATACCACGCACCGCGTTGCTGTTATGCTCGGTCTGAGGAGAATAATAAAACAAATAACTATAAAAGAGTTTGACCTTTAGTTTTTTATTTTAAAAATAACTTCCTTTAAACAAAAAAATCTTGTCTAAGCCCCTTCTAACTTGATGTAAATACAGATATATGACATAGGGCACAAAGAAACAATTTTTAGGCCTCAAAAAGATATTCATTTATAAACTCATCAAAAAGTTTAAAATAACCGACATATCTATTCATAAATAAATCTGCTTAGAATTCAATTTATAAATATTAAGTAACACAAGATATACAGTGCGGAACAAAAGTGAACAAATATTTCAAATTTACTTAGCAAAGTGTCTGCAGAGCAATTGTAGCAAATAAAACAAATCTTTTGTTAATTTTCTTTTACTTTTAAAGACCCTTTTCCAGCACATTTTTACTCATCACTGTATGTACACTTGTAATGACTTTGTTTTCCATCAAACTTAAGTTCTTATCCTTTTTTATTTATGGTTTATTGATTACTTAAAAGCCCTTAACATTAAAATTGTTTTAAATATAATTTTATTTTTTAATATTTCAAAAATAGAAATTTTCTTTTTGAATTTATAAATGGCACCTGTCTATATGCCAACCTTTTTTTCCTTTATGGAATCCAAAAACAGGTCTAAGAGGTTTCCCAAAACACTATCAAAGAAACAAAAAGAAATGTTTATGTCAGTGAACTTTAAGGCAAATATTGTAGGAGTGTTTTAAAAAATTATTTTTATTATTTATTCCATATTAAATAAAGTGTTTGGGGGAATTTAATAAATAACATTTTATTATATTTTACTTTTTATCTTTTATAGTTTAGTAGATTGAAAAATTGTTAAATTTTTTAATTTAATTTACAATTTTCTTTTGGTCATTGCTTTGATCTGTCAATAACTATAAAAGCTCTCAATTTTATTTCAAAAATATATTTTTCTGTGTACCCTTTTATAGCAAAAAAAAAAAGAAAAGAAGGAAAAAATATATTCATTTATGCTGGCAAATCCCAAATCCAATTTTAAGGTTTTAAAACTAAACGTCAAGATTCTTATCTTTTGCAAAAAGAAAAATTGGCGTCATCAGGTAAAACAGCCTCAGTTTACTTAATTGAAATACGCAGTGCTAAACAAATTTTGTCATTCTGTCCATATGCCAGTAAAGAAAAGCAAAAGTTATGCTGATATTTTATGGGGTCACAAGAAATCCCTTAAAAAATGTCATTGAAAACCACCAAAATAGCATCACTCACAATAACTTCTATTCATATCACCGGCATTACCTGTTACGCATATCAGTTTTGCATTTGGCGTAATGCTGCTCACTTTTACTTAAACTTTCTGAACACAGCATTTGGTTCGTATTAAAGTATGCCGGAAGCCAAGAGTACAATAAATTTTAGGGCCCCATTTGGTAAATAATATTATAAATGACAAATTAGCATTTTCAACAACAAGTCATAAAAGACTATATTAGTCCGATAGCTCAGATAAGTAATTTGTAACCAAAATTAAACGACAATCACATACATACACAGTTGACCATTGCAACCCTTCTTCAGAATTATGGTCCTGCTTCTCACATCTGTCGTATTGTGTGCGTAAATTTTTATTAATGGCAATCAGTTTCTTTACTTAGGTGATGCGTGCTATAGTGGTTAGAGCGCTCGCACAAAAACTCCAACGGCCCAGGTTCAAATACCAGCAAAGGTGAAAAATGAAAAAGTTAGTTTGCGGTTTTTTCAAAACCCCCCCCACTCCCTTCAAAAAGACCATCTACAAAGAAACCGCTCCCCGACATAGCACTCTATTCCACCTTAAGCAATGTCAACAATAAAATGAAGGATTAGGAGAAAAGCGCCACCTATTGGGAAGTAGCAGATTACAGCTAAAAACCTACTTAGCGAAGACACTCACCACATTGATCATTCAAAGGTGAAGGTATAACACTGGCCTTTGAAAGATCAATTCACAGCAATTTGTCTCATTTCTAAGGCGCATATTAATAATAAAAGAAAAAACATATATGTACTGTCCTTTCCAAAAATTCCCATACAATGCACTGCATTTAGTAGGGGTTTTACCCCTGAGTATTGGTTTCAAATAAAAAAAGAGCTTTTTCCAACAGACTACTAAGTGGTGGTCGCCGAAAGTAATATTTTTGCATGTTCCTTTCTGTCAAGATATCAGAGCTAGAGCTTGAACCCGCAGCTGTTGTCTAACAAGCCAACACACTACCTCTTACCCATTCCTTGGGTATAAATGCAAGCAAAAAATAGATAAAAGCGACGACGATGAATTTAATGAATGAATAAAGTAATAGGTTACAGAGTACAACATTTTTCAGCTCACTGATTTGGGACGGAATTGCGCGAGAAAGTAGCCTCAAAAATAAGAATTTCTGCTTCAAGCGTTTAGTCAAGTGGCTGCCTTAATAATTTTATTCCCATACGAATTTTTTTTTTAAATTGATTTTTATCACTTTTTCTATATGTTAATACGGCTCTATCTCAGTATGCCATACGGAATATTTCTTTTGCAATTTTTTTTTTTTTAAGACCAATTCTCAGGGGTAAACCCCTACTCATGCAGTGTGCATTGTATTGGAATTTGAAGATGGTTGATAGAAGTTTTTTTTTTTTTTTTTTTCATAGATTGTGTATTTTTTGCGCCTTTATTTGTTGATGAAACAAGTTGCTGGTAATTTGTCCACTCAAGAGCCAGTGTTATACCTTCACCCTCAAATGATCAAACAGCAATGGCCTCATCTGTCGGTGGATGTTTAAATGTGAATGGTGAGCGTCTTCAGTAGATTAGCTGTTATCTTCCCAGAAGGTGGCGCTGTACTCCTGATCATTGGTTTCTGGTGGAATAGATTAGAAATGTCAGGGGGCGGTTTCTTGCAGATGGTCCTGCTGGAGGGGGAGGGGGAACCTCTTATTTTATTTAAATTTAATTTTTAATTTAAATTGTAATTTTAGAAAACCGCAAATATTTATTTTTATAATTTTCTCCTTCGCTGGAATTGAACCTTGGTCGTGTGAGTTTCTGTGCAAGCGCTCTACGAGTATGCCACGACCTCCCCTAAAGTAAAGTTGCAGATATTGAATAGCAAAAAAAAAAAGGGGAATAACCTACTTGAAAAACGTGCATCCAGTGTTTTAAAAATACGAGTATGTATATGAAAAACAAGATATTTTTGATTTGTAAACCACTTATTGAGCAAAAAAGGTGAAAAATGAAGGAGAAATGGGAAGCTTTGCTTAGGCTAGTTCCCCTTTTTTCACCTATTCAATTTTAGTTTCGACATGTATTTCGTACCACAAAGTTAAATATTGACGGTTAATACTCGCTGTTTGGGATTTTTTCCCCAACCAAAAATTTGTACTGCGAACCCTATTTAATTTTATGATCATCAATATTGTAATAATTATGTATTTTTATTATTCACTTTTTTTCTGTATTAAAATTGTATACAGTTATTCAAAATATCTTCATAGGTATAAGTATATACATATGTATGTACAAGCATACATATTCTTTTAGCAAACTACTTGTTGTTGTTCAAAAGAATTTGTATACAGTTAATTTTTGTAATGTTAATATTTTTGTAACATTAACACTTAAAATAAAAATCAAAATCAGTAGAGTAGAGTAAAAGCTGCTAAACAGAACTGCACATTTTGTGCAAATAATAAAATCTTTACTGAAAATATTAAATAAATGATCAGGAGGATTAACTTTTTTTTGAAAATTAAATAAACTCTCTTACATAAAATTGTTGCCGAAACCCGGGAACTGTCCATGCCGACAGTAATCATTTAAAACTTCTGTGATCGTGATCCTTGCTTGTGTGAAAGTTTTCTTTTGGACTGCCTGAGTCTTATTTCGAGGAAGCGTATACTATTGTCACCTGCCTGAAATTTTATAATACGTACGTGTGGTACTATTTTATTTGATCTAATTTTGAGAAATTAGAATCACGATGCCTTTACACCAAGCAATCGAGGATCAAAATCTACTTTTTGCTCACATCAAGCATGTAGCTAAATCATTTAGTGAAAAGCCTAAACATGAACTATCAAGAGGATATGTTCAAGCCATAATGGAAGAGCTGGAATCTAACTACACACTGTTTAAAAATGGTCATAGTAAGGTATTACAAATGCTGAGAGATAATTCTTTTATTGAACAAGATGTACCCTACGTAAGTGACAACACTTTTTACAAATGTTATGACATTTATATATCTTTAAAATCTACCATTCACGATATTATGTTTGAATTTGAGTCTCCACAGACACCAACCGTCCACGCAAGTACATTCGCAGCGCCCAGCCGCAACGATACATTTTTTTCCGGAGCCAGACTTCCAAAAATAGATCTGCCCACATTTGACGGAGATTATATGAACTGGATTTCATATCGTGATATGTTTCAAACACTAGTGCATGACAATGCTTCTTTGACAAAAGTTCAAAAATATTTTTATTTAAGGTCTTCATGCACAGGAACTCCACTTGATTTGGTAAATGAATATCCAGCTGCAGAAACAAGCTATGATTTAGCATGGAATGCTCTCGAGAAGAGATTTCATAATGAAAGAAAGCTTGTAGAGCAAATATTGAAGCGTCTATTCTCCATCCCGAATTCTGATGGTACCTTCAAAACTATTAAAATGTTGTTAGACACAACACGCACCTGTCTTTCACAGCTGAAATCTTTAGACATCGATATAACTACATGGGATTCGATCCTGATATACATAATTACACAAAAACTAGACACATCTACTAGAAAAGAGTGGGAGCAGTCGCTGAAGGCTAGCACAGTCATCCCGCCAATGTCTGACATGTTGAATTTTTTGGAAACAACTTTTCGCACTTTGGAGTCTCTAGAAGAACAAACTCTGTCTACTGCTAATCGTCAAAAACCTTCTAGAATTGTACGAGCTCACACAGCTTCAACTGTAAAGGATGATAACTGTCTCTGCTGTCATAAACGTCATCCACTTTACAAATGTTTTAGATTTGCAAATATGTCTTCTTTGGAGAAGAAAAATTTTGTAAATAAAAATCGTCTTTGCAGAAACTGTCTTAAAACTGGTCACATGCAATCTTCTTGTGGTTTAAATACTAAATGCCATATTTGTCATGAGCCTCATCACACCGTTACTCACAACGAGTTCTGCAAAAATCCTTCAACTTATGTTACGCCTGCATTTAATAATGAAGCTGAATATAAAAACAATCAACCTTCTAGCACTACACCAGCAACAAATTCAGCATCTGTAAGTACAAATACATCAAATCTTTTTTGTAAAAATTTCAATCCAGCGATACTACCTACAGTAAAGTTAATAATAAAAACAGCAAATAAGAACTTTTTTGTTAAAGCTCTTGTAGATCAAGGCTCTCAGCTGTCATTTATTTCAGAAGAGCTTTCTCACATACTACCAATACAAAAATTTAAAACACGTGTAAATGTTTCTGGTATAGGTGGAAATAAAGCAGTTACAGTCAAGAAAACTGTAAGATTTTCAATTACGTCAAGATATAAATCAGATTTTGAATTGCCAATTACTGCACTAGTAGTACCCACTGTAACTTCATATGTACCCAATAAATTTAATGTTCAATCTATTCCAGAGCTATCAGAATTTTTTCTCGCAGATCCAGATTTCAGTGTACCTGAAAAAATTGATCTCCTCCTTGGAAACGATGTTTATGGAGACTTGATACTTTCTGGCATGAAAAAATTTGAAAATGGTTTACTACTGCAAGAAACTAATTTAGGCTGGATTTTATCTGGGTCACAAAAGCAAAATAATAATACTACACGTATCTATACAAATGTCTGCTCAGTTGATGAACAACTTCGCTTATTCTGGGAACAAGAAGAAATTCTAGATAAAAATCCTTGGTCAGAAGAAGAGGAGCTATGTGAACAATTTTTTAAAGAAACTCACTCTCGTGATGAATCAGGAAGGTATACAGTTTGTTTACCATTTAAAAAACTTCTTCAAGGTGAAGAATTGCCAACATTTTTCTACACGGATTTTAATGCTTTAAAAAGATATAAGCAACTTGAAGTATCTTTCAAACAGAAGCCTCATTTTGCTAATGAGTATAAAAAATTTATGATGGAGTATGAGACTCTCAATCATATGGTCAATCTCGGTGAGTATCCAAAAGCTATACCTCACAATTCATATTTTTTTTCCACATCATGGCGTTCTGAGAGAAAGCAGCACAACCACTAAACTGAGGGTAGTTTTTGATGGTGGAAATCGCAGACCACCACAACCATCTCTTAATGAAGAGTTATCACCAGGACCTGCCCTACAAAATGACCTGGCAACAATTATAACTCGCTGGAGAAAACATTATATCGGTTTTACAGCAGATCTAGAAAAAATGTTCAGACAAATAAATGTGTCTCCTGAACATCAGCCTTTTCAATTCATTCTGTGGAGAAATGCTACAAATAAATTATGTGTATATGCACTTCGTACAGTGACATATGGCACAACGTCAGCTCCTTACCTCGCTATAAGAGTTCTACAGCAACTAGCAGAAGACGAGAAAATTAAATTCACACTAGGTAGCCAAATACTAAAAACTGACACTTATGTTGATGATGTCATATCAGGTGCTGATACTTTGCAACAAGCATTGACCTTACAAAAAGAACTTTCCAATCTTGTGAAATCAGGAGGATTTCATTTAAGAAAATGGAATTCAAACTCAAGTAAACTCATAAATAATATACCAGAAGAAGATCGTGAAAGTAAGAACGCATTTTCTCTTTATGAACCAAAAATGTCAAAAGCGCTTGGTATTAATTATGATACAAAAAACGATTTATTTTGCTTCACTATTAATTTTTCATTTTCTGATAAAATTACTAAAAGTAATCTGCTTTCAGATGCCTCAAAACTATTTGATCCATTAGGATGGTTATCGCCTACCACTATAATAGCAAAAATAATATTTCAAAAGCTATGGAAATTAAAGCTCGATTGGAAAGATATTCTACCCGATGACATTCAACATGAGTGGCGGCACTTTCGGTCAAAATTAAAGTTACTTGAAGATGTTAAAATCCCCCGATGGATTGGTTACAGGCCATCTAAATGTAAAATTGACCTTCATGCCTTCAGTGATGCTTCCAAAGCAGCCTATGCAGCAGTTGTTTATATCCGTATAGAAACTCAATCTGGAGATATACTTGTAAATTTAATTCAAAGCAAAACGAAAGTTGTTCCGTTAAAGGGTGACACTATCCCACGGTTGGAATTAAATGCTGCAACGCTTATGGCAAAATTAGTAGCTAAAATAAAAGCGAACATAGACTTTAATATTGAAAACATATTCTACTGGACGGACAGCACCATCGTTCTTGCGTGGTTAAAAAGTACATCACTTCGGTTGGAAGTCTACGTGGCTAATAGAGTTGAAAAAATTCGGAGGCTAACAAATCTACACTATTGGCGGTACATCCCTTCAAAAGAAAATCCAGCAGATTGTGCAAGCAGAGGATTAATGCCCGACCAATTAGTAAAATATGACTTATGGTGGAATGGCCCTTCTTGGCTTAAAAAATCGTCTGATTTCTGGCCTACTTTTCCTAATGATACGGCTCACGATGAAATTTTAAATAATCACTTTGCTTTTCATGTAACAAAGATATCATCTGAATCATATCCGGAGCTTTTAGCTAGATTTTCGAAATGGTCAAATTTGTTGCGTGTGATATCATACATTTTTCGATTCTACAAAAATTGTAAAGCGAATCCAACCAAAAGAGAATTTGGATTTTTAAAAACATACGAACTAAAAGAAACACATACATTTGAAGGCGGTTACCAGCTTAAATGTTGACTCATTTTTAGCTGCCTTTCGACGCTTCACATCGCGTAGAGGATTGTGTACAGATCTATACTCAGACTGTGGAACAAATTTCGTTGGTGCCAATAAAGAACTACAAATCCTGTATCAACGTAATAAGACATCCCTTCCAGAACATTTAGTAGAAACTCTGGCGAATCAAGGCACTAAATGGCACTTCATCCCACCTGCTACACCACATTTTGGCGGCCTATGGGAGGCCGGCGTTAAATCAACAAAACACCACTTGCGGCGTATAATGAAGGACCGTACGCTAAATTATGAAGAACTCAGTCCTTTACTAACGCAAATTGAGAGTTACCTTAATTCAAGGCCGCTATGCCCATTATCATCAGACCCAGTGGATTTCAATGTACTGACGACATCCCATTTTCTTATTGGTGAACCCTCAAATTGTATTCCCGATGATGACTTACTTGATGCTAATATTGATCGTCTAAGCCGATGGAAATTAGTAGAACGTCTCAAACAAAATTTCTGCGATCGTTGGAACAAAGAATATTTGTCAAGGTTACAAGCTCGCCCAAAATGGGACAAAATCGAAAGAAATATAAAAGTCGGCGATATAGTTCTCCTTCTACATGAACGAAGTGTACCAGGTCAATGGCCACTTGCCAAAGTTGAAAATTTACATCCTGGCTCTGATGGATTAGTTCGAGTTGTCACACTTTTCATTAATGGCAAATACATCAAGCGACCAATTTCTAAAATATGCCTTTTGCCAGTCAACGATGCCTACAACTAATATTGAAATATGTACTCCTAAGTATAAGAACAATGTTCTTCGCGGGGGAGAATGTTTGGGATTTTTTCCCCAACCAAAAATTTGTACTGCGAACCCTATTTAATTTTATGATCATCAATATTGTAATAATTATGTATTTTTATTATTCACTTTTTTTCTGTATTAAAATTGTATACAGTTATTCAAAATATCTTCATAGGTATAAGTATATACATATGTATGTACAAGCATACATATTCTTTTAGCAAACTACTTGTTGTTGTTCAAAAGAATTTGTATACAGTTAATTTTTGTAATGTTAATATTTTTGTAACATTAACACTTAAAATAAAAATCAAAATCAGTAGAGTAGAGTAAAAGCTGCTAAACAGAACTGCACATTTTGTGCAAATAATAAAATCTTTACTGAAAATATTAAATAAATGATCAGGAGGATTAACTTTTTTTTGAAAATTAAATAAACTCTCTTACACTCGCATTATAGTTATCCTTGCCATATGTTGGCATAATTTAAACCTCAGTGTTAATAGAGGCCCTGATCATAAATACGGTGTGCCCTTATTGTAAAGATGGAATTGGGAGAATTGAGACCATTATGTCTCTAATAGTGTAACAAAAAAAGTAGCGGCTTTTATGGATGGCAAATAGTTTTTTTGTGTGGGAAGAGAATGAAGAATTTTAGTTGAGTGGCTTAAAACTTAATAAAAAACAAAATAAAAATAGCGTTGACTTCTTTTAAAAGAAATCAGCAAAAAAGTTTATAAAAATATTAGCACATTTACTTCTAAATAAAACAAATGAAAAACCTAAAAACTTTCTAATTTTAGTAAAATGTAAATTTTAGAGAATTTTAAACACCCGAGTTTGAATTTCAGTACAAGTGATAATTTTTTTCAATTAATTTTGATTCATAAGAAATGCTTTTATTAAATCAAAGCGAAATTGTATAAAAAATTTAGATATTTTTTCTGTTTTTAGACCAATACTCAGGGGTAAACCCCTACTAAATGCTGTGCATTGTATTGAAATTTTTTATGGAAAGAGCAGTACATTATGACAATAGAACATATATTTTTATTTTTCTTATATTATAAAGCGCCTTAGGAATAATACACATTGCTGTGAATTGATCACTCAAAGGCCAGTGTTATACCTTCGCTCTTGAATGGTCAGCAGCAACTGCCCCATCGCTACATGCTGATTGTGGTGAGTGCCTTGGCTAAGTAGGCTTTTTTTAGCTGTTATTTGGTACTTCCCAGTAGGTGGCGCTTTTTCTCCTGTTCAGGAGTTTTTTTTCTGTAGTATTTTTAATAATCAATGAAAAAAATTATGTCCTTGAAGGAATTGTACACAAGCTGAATGGTAGTCTCATCAGAGTTTTTTGTATTCTGTACATAGTCATGATAATCCTCAACTCTTTAACTTACACTTTTATAGAAATAATGTAGTGGAATTATATTTTTTCTATATTCTTGCAATGAGTTAATTCTATCATACTCTACTTTTGTTGAACATCATTGCATTTTTGCCTTCCTATTCCATTTTATAGCTATTAGTCTACATCGGTAAGTAAGATTGGTTTCGTCAATGATTCTACTAATGACTGATAAGAACGTTTTGCTGGAATATATTACAGGCCAATATGAACCAACTAACTTGAGACTAAATGTCTTAAATTTCATAGAAAACAATTGCTTATAACGAGTGTTTTTATAACGTGTCACAACTTTGAGTTGGCACCACCCACTAAACAGTTGATATTTGCTTTTTGTTAAGTTTGCTTTGAAATTCCAATATCTAATCGACTTACACCAGAGCAACGTGTGCAATTTGTTAAAATTTTTAATAAAAATAATTGTTTTATTCTATTGTTGTCGATTTTAAATTTCAATTCAAAATTTTATTTTCCGATGAAGCCTATTTTTGGTTGAATGCAGGATTGTCATATTTGGAATTAGCTTTTGTTGAAACACCATTACATCCGAAGAAAATTACTGTTTGGTGCGCTTTATGGGCCGGCGGAGTCATTAGCCCATATGTATTTAAAACCGATGATGATCAGAATGTTACTGTCAATGGTGAATGGCATAGGAAAATGATTCAAAATTTTTTCGTACCTCAATTAAGTAGCATGAATCTTGCTGATATGTAGCTCCAACAGAACGAAGCTACATGCCACACAAAGAGCGTTTCAATTGATTTACTCAAAGAAACTTTTGATGAATGATTTATGATTTAATGATTTTTATTGATTTCTATGATTTATTTTTTTTGAGGTTATGTTAAGTCACTTGTCTACGTCGATAAACCACAAACAATTGAATCTGGAATCTGGAAATCAAAAAATTATTTACATAAATTGCCTCATCGTTGCATGTTGATTGTGTGGTTAGCGTCTTCGCTAAGTAGGTTTAGCTGTTACCTGCTATTTACCAATAGGTGGCACTTTTCTCCTGATCATTCGCTTTTTTTTTTTGTTCTAATGAAATAAAGGACTTAATTCCGAATGGTCGCATATTGTTGCGGACCACATGTACCTCTCTCAAAGCACATTTTCTGATGAAATAAAGGACCTAATTCCGAATGGTCGCATATTGCCGCGGACCACATGTACCTCTCTCAAAGCACATCCATTTGTAGTTGATTTCCCAGTGAATCGCATAATGCTCTATAGAGAAAATTCGATCTTTAGCCGCATCGATCTTTTGTGGAACAATCTTCTCGTGAACACTTTCCCATGATATCACACAATGTACTCCTGAGTGCTGGCTACAATCAAATAAAAACATTTATAATTCTGAAATTCTGCCTTTATTTCCTTTTAATAGAAGTTATTTTAAGCACGATTAACACTATGTTTTACTGAAGTTTTTAAACTGTAACGTCAAACCAATCCTAACTACGAGTTTAAGTTTCGAGTCAACCAATAAAACTTATAAGCTGTTTTGCAATTTTGCTATCTGTTTTTTATACCGATAAGTGTCCTAAGTCCCGATTACAACTGACAAATTGGTGTTGAAAAATAAATATAATCGTCTTCTTGTGTGTGTCTTGATGCGGTGCTGTAGGGTAAAATGAACAAAAAAAGAATATAAAAAGAAAAATGAAAATGAAAATAGTGAGAATGATTGCGAATAAAAGAGCATCACAGTAACATTTTATTTTGTATTTTAAGGATCCTCTATTATTTACAGTTTCCGTAAAAGGCAGGAGAAGCAATATAATGCCAAAGGGTTATGTTACACCATTACATTAAATGTTAAATGTGTGTATATGTGTCTGTATGTGTTACTGTGTGTCTGTTTTAATGTGTATTTCAAGTGAATATAACTGTAAAATGCTTCGTGTTGTGTTTTTATGAGCAACTTCCGTTTTCAATATTTTCTATCCCTAAAGGTCATTTACAAATAAAAGCATCGTAATATATATGAATGTGTTTGTCGCTAACTTTATGTGTGTATGTGTATGCATATTGCCCTATTTTTTTCTTTTTTTTTTGAAATATTTGATTTGCTGTGTGTGTTGCCTGTGTATGTTGAGTGTGTTTGTGCAAATATTTTTCAGGTCTTTTTTTATATTTTAATTCAATTTTTTTGTTAAAATTTGTTTGTCATTTGCTGAGTTAAGTTTTCAGTTGATTGAATACGAATATTTCTACTTTTTGTACTTGAAATGTAGTTTTTATTTACATTTCGAATGGTTTTTCTTTTTGTAGCTTGTTTTGTTGTTTATTTTGAAACATTTTTTATTATTAAAAAATTTAATTTTTTTAATATGTTTTCATTGATTTCTTTTTTTTTTTTTGTTTTTGTCTTTCATAGTATTTTTATTCACTTTTCATTCGTATTTTTATTTCATTTCTTTTGGTTGCTTGGCTGTGTTTTTTTGCTGCTCTTCCTTGTTTCCTGCTCTTTGCTCAATTTAACATTTAATTTTAAAATTTAAAGTGCTACACTTTAGTTTTTATTTCTTCCTTTGAGTTTCCTTTTCTTTGCTTTAAAATTTTTTTCTGTCTTTTCATTTCTGGTTAACTTTGTTTGCTGGCACTTTTCTTGTTATCCATTATAATCCCGTAGCAGTAAGTTGTATTCGCATAGTTGAGAAAGAGAAAATGTCTGTTTTTATTGAACACTTTCATGCATAGCTTTACATTCAAAAGAAATAATTTATTGTGAAATACAAGTACTTTAGTTTGTTTGACTTTTCATGATAATTTTGCCATAAGAAAAATTAAAAGCAAACAAGTAATTCATTTCTACTCAAATCATATTCTGAGGTAAACTGTCAAGAAGTGAAGTACGAATGCGAGAATTCAAAATCCATGTCCAAATATTTTAGAGCAAATCTACTAAACACTCTAAACTGGTCGGGAGTTTATATCTGAGTGATATTTAATAACTAATTTATTAGACTTATGGATGGCCCTACAATGCCATGTTGAACTCATATTTCAGCGTCTTAAATAGGGAATATAACATCTGCCGTTTTTGGTAACTCTAACTGCGAAATCCAGGTTTTGTGGTTATAGGAGGCTATTGTACATATTTAGAGAATCGCCACAGACTGTAGAAAACAAATTTTTTAATCAATAACATACATACATAATTGGCCATTACAACCCTGTGTCAGGGTTACGGCCTAGCTTCTCGCAGCACTCATGTTGTGTGTTTTAATTTTTATCCATGAGTTCCAGGACCTTCCATTTTAAAGTCAACTCCGAACGACAGATTTGAAAAGCTTATTCATGGCAATCAGTTACTCTCAAAGCTTTTGTTAGAAGACTGTTGAGAGGTAGTCGCCGAAAGAAATAATTTTTTCATATTTCTTTTTCTTCAAGATGTCAGAGCTGAGATTTGAACTCAACTCTATCGTCTTAGTAAGCCAATACACTAGACGACGCACCCTGGTACGGCTTCATACATTTTTGTGCAAAAAATATAAGGAGAGGACCTAGAAACTTGAAAGTTGGCACATAGTATTATATTGACTAAATTCAGAAAATAAAATAGTTTCATGAAAATCAGCCACACCCATCGCCCACCGCCCATACAATCAAAATGGATATTTTCACATAAAACCTTTCATATAAAAGCAAAAGTCTTAAAATTCAGTGCATATACTTCTTAGAAAAAACAAAAAAAACACATGCCAAGTTTCATTGAAATCTGCCACGCCCATCGTACCGTCTTGCACACTGTGTAGGCGATATTTTGACTAAAATTCGATTTTTTAAACTATTTTTTACAAATCAAATAATTCCGTTTCAAAGAAGAGTTTTTCACTGAGAGAAATTCATAATTTAGTTGATTAAAAAGAAATATTTTGCCTTAGAAAGAGTCCACTTAAGTCAATTCAATATTGTAAAACGGAAACTGAGGAAAATTTTTACACAGTTCAGTAGCTTGTATATGTCAGATATTTTAATTGATAACTTTTCAATGCAGTTTTTATTGAAATACAGTACTTCCTCTATAATACGTAGAAAAAGTTGTTTAGATTGCGTATGAAGTGTAGGAGATATGACCGAATTAAAATTGCCTTCTAAGCCTCAAAATTTGCAGTTTTTCTGTTATATAAAAGATATATTACTGGAACCGAATGAACCCTAAAAGCCTATTCTTTGAATTTACCCAAAAAAAATCCACACGTTTTTACAGATCGTTAAACAAACTTATGAATTTTCTGAAAATGGCCGGGAAAACTGCTGACAAGTTGCAATAAAATCTATTGCAGAGAAGTGCAATCCTAAAAGTATGCAACAGATTTTAATACAAACCTCTACTGCAATTACATGATTGTGAAAGAAATTTTTCCTAACTATTTTTAGTTTTTTAAACCGGAATTGCTTAGGGGCAAAAACGGGCAGCTGAATTTTTAATAAATAATCAGCTGGGACTTCAGGCTTTAATTTGATATAAGTATCTGGCTGGAGCTCGTTGGGAATTTTTTTTGTTTTAAATTTGAAAATTTTTTGTATTTGCATATGTATCAGAAAAAACTTCCAATTGTATGAAAAAATCTTTTTAGTGTCATTACAAGAGTATTTTAAAAGCATGAAGCGATAGAAGGTAGCGTATATAATACGGTCATTTCAAACGCATTCACTTTGGTCAACTTTGAATGTCTCTGGACAAAAAAGTAATAAAGATATAAGTCTAATATTTTTGGTACATGATAATTAGGTTATCTATTATAAACTGTAAAAAAAAATCAGGTAGATCAGAAAGCATGAAAAAAATGAATTAATGCCGCTCTTGAACCAGTGTGCGACGGTGACTTTGATCAATAAAGGTCGTATTAAACACATAAACTTTGGTATTTATTTATATTTGCGGTAAACAGCTTTGAGCATTCTTACAATTTCACACTGGCTGCAGTAGTTGTTTATTTGCAAAGTAAGCAGAAATTATTTTTGTCGCCTAGATCTGATTGGTAATTATGCTCTCGTTAGTTTCAAAGTATAAATCTGGCCCATTATAGTGATGTGTTGGAATTAACTGTTGTACAGCTCCATATAATTCTTAATTAACTTGGAAAAATTTTGCATAGAAATAAACGTCCCTTTCTGGGTACTTAAAAGCTTACTTGTTAAGAAAAGTATTCGCTGGGTGGCTTTACTGTCCTGTTGAATTAAAAAAAAAAAAAAAAAAGACGAAGTACTTTTACAATTCCTCGCTCCTAAGATTTCAACTCAAAGAATATTGCTTTTGAAATATATTTTTTTAAAACGATTGATTAAAAAAAAAAATGACAATCTTCTTCAGCTTCTCTGTACTTCTTTATTTTTATCCTGTTGTTTTGTTGTTGGTTTCCTTTTTTTTTTATTCGTATTGGATATATAGAAATTATTGCTGTTGCTATTGTTTCTTTGTCGTTATTGTATTTATTGCTAAAAAAAAATAAAAGAATTGGAGATACCGAGAGCCCACTTATCTTAGCTTGTCGTTCTTGTTGTCATGGATTTTGTTCAGTTTTAAAGTACTGAGTAAATACTTGACTAATACCACTCATTTTTAGCCTCTTCCTCTCTCTCTCTCTCACTCTCTCACTCTCTCACATCTTTTGCTTTCAATCATTGTAATAAAACAGATTTTTTTACAGTAATGGAAAAAAAATATCGTTATATTTATATATGTATGTATGTGTGTGCGTTTGGACATACATATGTGTGTACATATGCATGGTAAAAAAAATATCCTGTGTATGTGTGTGTGTGTGTTTGCAATTTTACTGCTGTGTTTTTATCATTGTAAATGACAGCATGAACTTTATTTGAGTCTCTCTTTCATTTTTATTGTTTTTTTTCCTTTTTTTTTGTTAAATCTATACTGTTGTCAATGTATGTACGTTTGTATTTTTGAAAGTATAAACATGTATGTAAGCGCTCGTGTGACTTTTAAAATTGACAGTGACAGTGCGTGTAAAATGGTCAATAAAAAGTTTTATTTTGAATTTTTTTTCTTTTCGTTTTTTCCTCAATTCGTTTCATAATTTATGTTTTCGTTTGTAAATTAAAAAAAACGTTTAGTTTGTAGTTTTAATTCATTTAAAGTTTTTGCTATTAAATCGGACAATGTTTTGTGTTTCAGAGTAGAATTTGTAAAATTTTTTTTTTATTATCAAATAGTGTTGCAATAAATTTAAACGAAAACTATTTGTAGTTTTAAAAACTTTCTAAAATAAATTTGTTTTAATAGTTTTATTAAAAAATATTATCTTCGTATTAATAAATAAAAAGAGCAAAAATATGCTTTTAAATTATATTTTGCCAAATATTTATTGGCAACAATGACTTCATATTCTCTAAACACATTAATTTTTTGAAAGTGTTTAGTTTTCATTTTGTAATGTATTCGTAGGGGGGTTTAAATAATTTTGTTTGATATTCTGAAAAATTATTTCTTACGATGAAGTTCAGTTTTGTTTAAGTGGCATTTTTTCAACTAATTTATATCTATACGGATACTAAATCTTTTTATTAATCTCTCTAATTATAATTATTTATTTGCATTAATTATAATCACCCATCTCTTGGGAAGATTTAATTCCTAACTTCCAAGAGTTTTATTTTAAATACAATTCAACCCACAATTGTATTCAAAGTGTTTGATTCAATGGGTTTAATTTTACTATTTCATAAATAAATGTTATATTTTTTTTATTTGAGACCAACATTCAGGGTTGAACCCCTACTAAATGCTGGACATTGTTTTGGAATTTTTTAAAAAGAACAGTGCATATATATTTTTTCTTATATTATTATTAAGCGCCTTAGGAATGAGACAAATTGCTGAGAATTGATCATTCAAAGGCCAGTGTTATACCTTCACCCTAGAACGATCAACAACAATTGCCTTATCATTGCATGTTGATTGTGTGGTGAGTGCCTTCGCTAAGTAGGTTTAGTAGGCTTAACTGTTATCTTCTACTTCCCAAAAGGTGGCGCTTTTCTCTTGATCATTCGTTTTTTGTTGTCAAAGTTTAAGGTGGATTAGAGTGGATTGTCGAGGAGCGGTTTCTTTGTATATGGTCTTTTTTGAGGGGGAGGGGGGAGGGAACCTCTTATTTTTAAATTATAATTTTGAAAAAACCACAAACTTATTTTTTCATTTCATTTTTGAACCTGGGCCGTTTAAGGTTTTGTGCGAGCACTCTAACCACTATACCACCATAAATTTTTAGAAAATTGTTGTGTTTAATATTCAGAATTGTATAACTGTAAGGCGTTTTGGACTTATATTATATACAATACCAACAAATTTCTTCTTACTTACTCAGTATCGATGAAAATAGCCTCTTATTAAAATGCTCTACGGCCTAGAAAATCCCAAGAGGCTCAAACGGTACTAAAAGGACTGCATAAGGGCTAATTTTTTGTGCTGTATTGAATTGACCTAAACAATACTACACAGAATACGGGCAATTAAAGCTTAGAATGCTTCATTAGCACGTATTTAAACGACGCATCTCCATCTCACTGCATGGCATCACTATCTGCCTCGCTCACTCATGGCAAACATATCCACTATCCATCTATCTCAGCAGTTTGGCGTAAAATCAAAAACCTACCAAGAGCTTATGTGAATAAAAAATATTTGAACTGAGTGTAATATAGGTTAGCAAAAATCGGGTTACTTGAGGTTTTTATTTTTTACTCGTTTTTTTTTCAAGATGAAACTAACAAGTATTGTATTGTGTTATATTTTCAAAAAACCCTTCCAAACTAAAAAGCATAATCGTCACTTTCAACATAATTTCATCCCCAGTGAGTTACTACTAGTCTTTATTTGTCTGATGTTTATAAAGCCAGTAAGAGATGCAAGTTGACATCCCTCTACTAATACTCCTGAGAACTGTGGAATTAGCCTGGACTAGAAGCCATGCTTTTTGTGATATTTTTACCACGCTTTCAATGTGCCAAAATATTAATTCTCTAAAGCAAATGTTGTCATGTCGCGGTATTTGTTGCTAAACTAGTATGAAATGGTTCGACCGATTTTTATAAAATTTTGTGTATATATCGGTCTCTCTATCTTCAAATTCCAATACAGTGCACTGCATAAGTAGGGGTTTACCCTTGATTATTGGTCTTAAAAAAAATTATCGGGTAGGTCTGAGGATCGGTCAACGTTTAATTTTCATACCCTTAACTGTTATATGTGAAAAAACAGTTTATTTTTTTTTTTTTTGATGAAGAATTCAGAGGGGCGGTACAAGGGCTACTTGTTTTTTCCCCAAAATATCAAACTGAAGCATTGAAAATGGCAGATAATCATTTATTAAAACTAACAGTAACACAGACATTGGCGTTAATCATCGTTGTGTGGTACCATATTCACCCCTGCTGAGCAAAATATTCTATGCACTTATCAATATTGAGTTTTGCAGTTCGGTAAAGAGCATCAAATATATTTAAATTAAACAAATATTTCCTACAAATAATTTATATGGCAAAGCAAAGCTTGCCGGGTCAACTAGTATTTATATATATTTCTTTTAAATTTAATTTTTGTTTCGTCAGAAACGCTTTTATTAGATCAAAGTTAACGGCAATGAATATTTTTGGTAATTAAAGAAGAAATGATGTCCGTGAAGGAATAGTACACTAGCCAAACTGAACAATTGTTTTCGACTCCAGCTACGGTAGTCTCATCAGAGTTCTTTGTGTCCTGTGCATATTCAAGACCAAGCATCAACTATTTAACTCATACTTTTCTGGAAATCGCATACTGAAATTATATTCTTTCATATGTATGTACATACACTTGTATGAGTTAGTCGAAGTAAAGTCACACAACATTTCTTTTAAATATTTTATTTTGTTTGAATTTAAGACTAATAATTTAAGCTTTTATAAAAAATATTTTCGTTATAAATCAACAAAACTGTTATCTCTTTAAAATCCTTTTAATAACAAAGGATTAAAAAAAAAAATATATATGACTTATCTCATAAATCTGTCACACTTTTAAAAAATTAAAAAAAAAACATTTATTTGTTAAAAAAATTAATGATTTAAAATGCATTGATTGATTCCTTTTTTCAGTGTAGGTGGCTGACTGCAATCAGAGACTTTTAATTATTTTACTATGAATAGTTACTGGGAATTTTTTTTTTGTTTTGCTAGTTTTTATAAAGAAAAGATATCAAATCTGTTTTCATATTTTCTTTTTTAAATGCATTTGAATTTAAATTTAATTCGGATTCATGAGAAAAATTTTTTTTAAATTGATTTGATTAAAATCAAATTATTACAAAAAGATTAAAATTTATTAATTTTTGGTTTGTATAGGACAGTGGTGAGTGAAGCGTGCATAAAACACGTTGTGTTTTCATTCGGCTGTATGGTATACATACTTGAAGCACATTAAATTTAAAGTTATTTATGATTCACCAAAAGTATTACCACTTGAGGACGATTTAATCAATGATTTTTCTAATGATTGGTATACTCCGTGTTTTTTTTTTTTGGTATATAAAAAGGTCAAAAGCCATGCTCAAATAGCAATTATTGAATGAATTTCCTTTAGACACAGATCTAGTATCCGTTAAATCCAAGTGATCCCGCTTATATACCTGAAATCTGTGTTTAACTAGTACCAAACAGTTGCACTAAACTTGCTCTGAGGTCTGATTTTCTTCCAGTTAGAGCCCTCACTCAAACTCTAGAAGACAACAGACAACAACCTACCAGCTAACTCATACAAGACTACAGTACCAGGAGGTTTCCACCAGCCGTTTGGCCAAGCTGCCTAGTTTAAATGCAACACTAGGAGAGTGCCTTGTTGTTCTGAACTCGGTCGTTTTAATTCCACAAAATAGCTTTTGAACAACAAAAGCCTCGGTGGACTTTTTTCTCATTAGTCTGTGCAAAATTTAATTGTCAGCTATCTTGAAATGCCTTAAGAGCTGGCCAAGCAGAACTTAGTTCAGCTCACTGAGAAGCTGAAGATTATCAAAGAGCTCTCTGACTAGACGGAATTTCACTGAATATGAATTATTGACTAAAACGTGAGCTCAGGATTAATAAAAAAAGTACATTTTAATAATGGTACCATCGCCATTCAAATTACATTGAATCCACTCCATTTTCTGATAGTAATGGAGATGTGGATGGGATTTGTTTATAGGTGACAATTTTGTTTATTAATAACCCTGTTAAGCTAGAAATGAGTTTTTTTTTTCTTCCATTGAGACCCATACTCAGGGGTAAACAGACCCCTACTGATGCTGTGCATTATATTGAAATTTTTGGTCTGTGATTTGATCATTCAAAGGCCAGTGTTATACCTTCAGCTTTGAATGATCCGCAGCAATTGACTCACCGTTGCATGCTGATTGTGTGGTGTGTACCTTAGCTAAGTAGTTTTAGCTGATCATTGGTTTTTTGTTAATATTGGTGAAGGTATAATAGAGTGGAATATCAGGGAGCGGTTTCCTTGCGTTGAATTACCAAACAGAAGTTTATAATAACATATTGCATCAATTAATTAAAACATTCGATTTAATAGAATTAATAATTTTATTTAAAAAACCAACAAAACAAATAATTCTTGTTAAAAATTAAACAACAAACAGCAAATTTAGGTTTAAACGCTTAAAAATAAATTTTAAAAATATTTCAAGGTTTTTAAACAAAGAACTGAAGAGCATAAACATAAAGTCCATATTGAAGAGTATTTTAAAAGTCCCAATAACACACATGTTCTGTAATAAAGAGAATATATTGGTTAAATTGAAGCTTTTATTTTAATTTTATTTAAAAATTGTTTTCTCTTATGCTATGCTGCCTACACTCTTTCCACTATAGTTGGCTTTGTTTACTCTTTACAATTCATACTTCTTTTGTTTTCTCTTGTTTTTTTTTTTGAAGGTCTTATCAATACATGTATTTGTTTGTATTTGTGTAGGTGGTTTTATTCAAATTATTTAATTTTTTTTTTTTAGTAAAAGTTTTTATCATCTGGGATTTTGGAATATAAAATAAATAACAAGCATGAACGTATAATATATAGTTTTATAAAATGAAAGGCAGAGTAAGAGAGAAAGGAAGTTAGAGAAATCGAAAAGGAAAAGGAAAAACAAATGAAGTGAAGTAGTTATTTTTTGTTATTGTTACCTTTACCTTTAGAAGAATATCATTTGAAAACATTTATGTGTAGAAGAAAATTGATATTTTGCAACATTATTTAGATGTGAACAAAGTTTTCAAATATTAATATGAACTTGCTAAGTTCTTTAGAAATGACTTTGAAAATTACATTAAGTGTGTAATGTTATCGCAAGCGTATGTTAAGTAACCAAATGTTTAGATATGGAGGCAGTTCTTACGCTACTATTACCTTATTAGGTTCCTAATTGGATCAAAGAGCGTCTACAGTTTTGTCGGCAGTACAATTACATTTCCATACCAAGAAGTTGCCTGAAGATTTTTCAGGATTCAACGTATGACGCTGTTTTAATGTTTTTTTAATTAGTTCTCTCGCTACTACTCATTCATTTTCATTTGCAAAAAGAATTGCAATCGACACTAACTCCTCATCAGTTATGTTAAGAAGAGAGAAATAAGTATTTCCAATATTTTTCTCAGGCAACGTTTTATAAATATTTTCACTTTATTAACTAAGCTTACAGCTATCAAATGTAAATAGAATGGGAAATAGTATTGAAACGTGTTTTTATTTATTTAGCTAGAGTTAAGAACACCGATGTATTTTATTAAAGTCTTTTAATTTGAGAAACGCTTCCTATTTTATAAAAGTTTTTGGCTGGTTTGGAAATTTCAAATCAGACCATTAATTCTAACTATATGCAACACGATCCCAGTCTTCTGTTCAGCCACAACAATACAAACGATGCATAGTTCCCACGCTAGCCAGTGTAGAAGACACCAATAACCAAAACATGCATATTATGAATCGACACCTTGAGCACGTGTTCAAAGCAGTGAGAGTCATTGAATAGAATTAAGACAAGGGCACCTCGAGTATGCTAGTTGATATTTGTTTGTTGTGTTATAAATGATCATTAATTATGCAGTAAACCGTGTTGGCATAAACGACAGTAGGGACTTGCTACATTATGTCCTAAAGCCATAAAGAAATATCGAAGAACTCATGTCATATTAAAGTGTTTAGCGTAAACTTCGACAGATTGTAGTGGCTTTTAGCGTACTATGTATATACAGATATAGGGTGGCCCGGTTATATAGTTATATTTACTCGCATATCATCTGAGATGCAAATGGTAATCGCAGAAATAAAGCCTGCATTTCAAGAGCAAATATGTTATAATTTTTCTTCAAAGAGTACTTAAGTCGTTCGCTATAAAGACCGCCGATTGATATTGAAATGCGTGGCACTTTTTTCGGTAGATACTAAGGGTTCCTCTGTGACATCTTTAGCCGAAACCATGCTATTCTCATTAAAACGGCTATTTGTGACCACCTGTGTTGTTTGACTTTACTTCGACTAACTCATACAAGTTAATGTACATACATACGGAAGAAAAATAATTTCAGTATGTGATTTTTTGAAAAGTGTGAGTTAAATAGTTGATATTTGGTCTTGAATATGCACAGGACACAAAGAACTCTGATGAGACTACCGTAGCTGGAGTCGAAAACATGTGTTCAGTTTGGCTAGTGTACTATTCCTTCACGGACATTATTTCTCCCTTGATAACCAAAAATATTCATTGCACTTAACTTTGATCTAATTAAAGCGTTTCTGACGAAATAAACGCCGTAATGTTTGTCCAGTTCATGTCTTCACACAAGAAAACCTGCCTATATTTTTAAGCTACGGCACCGATGAATTATTACACAAAAATTCGAAACAATTATTACATACTCCTCAGAAAGTATAGCCAGTTATTCATACTTTAAAAACTTCAAAGCAGGATTGACATCTAAAGACCGTAGACTGACATTGAAATTTGTGGCACTTCTTGTCGGGGATATTACGGGGTCTTCTGTGACATCTTTAGCTGCAACCATAGCATTCTTATCAAACCGGGTTTTCGTCATCATCTAGGCCTGACGGAATCTTGTGTTTGTCGCATGATTTTTTAAGCGTGCAGTTAAATGCTGTAGTATTTCCCCAATTGATGTCCACATGGAAGAAAATCTTCATCTTATTTTCAGCTATAGCATGAATTATTATTACACAGATATTACATATTCCTCAAAAAATACAGCCATTCATTCAATTGTAATATTTTGCTAATATATCGTCGCTAGAATTAAAGAACGCTGTAACTGAAAAAAAATCGAAAATACGTTTTTTGCATCATTTTTATCAGAAAAAAAAAACAATACGCGTCGATTGGTCTCTATCCCAGATTTCTACGATGAAAAGAAATTCACTTACGCCATCTGCGTTTTGAAAAATACCAGTGTCTTCTTTCTACTTTTATAAAGATTTTTTGGCTCTGGTGAACATTTAATGTTTTGTCAGTTACAGCGTTCTTTAATTCTTACTACGATATTATGACGTAAATACCATCTTTAAAAATTTGTTTTCTACGGATTTCAGTTTTTTGACAGATCTATTCAACCAACTAATGGGGTATCTTTACTCCATCTATTCGTTGATTTTTCCTTTATAATAACATTTTTAATATAATTTTTGAGAACTTTATTAAAATTAAGTCTTTTGCTCCACTGACAGCTTCCGGCAAGTGCGTATCGTTTTTCATTTAAAAATAAGAAATAAATAGTGTATAGTATTTGACTGGACACGAATATGTGGGTAAAAAAATAAATTTAACATTTTAATGTATTTATTAAATTTTTTTATTTATTCAACTTTATTGTCGTTTCCGTTTTATTATTATTTTAATTTTTTGTCCATTTTTCGTTTATTACTAAAAACTGTGTACTTCCTGTGTAGTTATTTTAAGTTCTTAACTTGAAAAAAAAGAAAGAAGTTTTTTTTTAAATAGAATTGTAAGGAGTAGTGAATTATAAATGAAAAAATGTTCCCCTTCCAAAAAAAAAAATAAAAAAAAAAATAAAAAAAAAAAAAAAAATTTAAAAAAAATTAAATAAAATAAAATAAAAAAACAGAAATGTGTTTAAAAATTTGGTTTGATTTGATTTAATTTTTTTGTTTAGACACCAACATGCTTTTATAGCCTGTTTCACGATAGTGAAAGTATGGATTCGGGTTTTCTTACTTTATTTTTCTTACGTTTAAGCTATGAACACACGTTTTCTTTCGTTATGCGAAGCAGGCTTCGCCTCAAGAATTAATTAACGCTGTAACTGACCAAAAATCGAAATCCTTTTTTTGCATCATTTTTATCAGAAAAAAAATATGCGTCGATTGGTCCTGGTCCCAAATTTCTATGATGAAGAGAAATTCACTTACGTCGTTTGCGTTTTGAAAAAAACCAGTGTCTTCTTTCTATTTTCCTACAGGTTTTTATGGCTCTTGTGAACATTAACGACCGTATGTATAATAAAAAATTAGAAACTCGTTAGTAAATGGGACAAAAAACTGGCAAGTTTATCACCCTCTATATACTAATATTATTAAAACAATGACAAACTTAGCCACTGTGTACAACGGCCTGCTAATTTTTTATTATACATAAGGCCGTAATCGTTTTGTCAGTTACAGCGTTCTTTAATTCTTGTGACGATATTTTTGTTTATTTATTGCTAAATATTTAAAAGGATTTGATTTTTTGTACTTTTCGATTTTTGTATTTGGTTTTGCATACAATTCAATGACTTTAGACAAAAATTTTGAATTATTTTTCAAGCTTTTGGCATTAAACCGAGCCACATTCTTCACCTTGTATGTATGCAGTTTTCAGGACAAGTTATATTTACTTTAAAGAATATCTCCATATCTCAGAGACATTTGTTTAAATTTGCCAGCGAAAAATAGTCACCAGAAGCTTGGTGAAACTACATGTAGTCCAGCGAAGAATAATTGACCAATCAACCTCAGTAGTTATGATGAATCACCATTAAATTTAACAACATGTGGTTGTCATAGGCCGCAAGTGACCCAAAACCGTAATAGTATTTGTTTTGCTATTAAAGAAGTGCCTGAGAATATTAAATTCATTTCTAAGAAATACTTGGCGTTTAATGGCAATTTTCTGATTTTGTAACAACTTCCTTCATTTCTTTTTGCTGGTAGTTTAAATCCTCAGATTAAATCCTACTCTTAGAGATTACCCTCATCGTTGCCTTGATGATATCAAAAATACAGAATCTGTTAAAAAGCAATAATACTCTTTTATAATCATTTCACTTTTTGTACTGCTAAAACTAATAATGGTTACAGCAGTATTTAACTACTTAACTCTGTACACCATGACGTATGATTGTTTTCCTCAATACACAAATAAATATAAATCATACGCCTACGTTAATTATACTAAATAGTTCAAATAGAACAACTTGTTTTCAAAGACATTTTCTTTTTTTAATTTAATTTCCTTTATCTATAAATAAGATAAGGTTTTAATCTTCTGTAAAAATTTATATAATAGTACATAAATATCTGTGGGTGTCTTACATCAATGCTAAAGTGCTTTGAGGTTTGCAAAAAAAAAAAAAAGGGGGCAACTAAAATGAACTTATATTTAGGTTATGCTTAAAATGAACTCCATAATACCCAGGCATTAAGAAAAAGGGCATTCCTTTGTATTTACATAAAATTACTAAAACGTGTTTATTGTCTTCAATATTGTCGCGAATCTTTTTTAAAGAATCCTCATTAAAACGAACAACAAATGTTAAAGAAATCGTTATAAATACTGCCAAATTCTTTATTTTTCTTTACTGCTGTTCCTTTAAATTTTATTTTTTTTAATTTTTTGTTTAAAATTTATGAGGTTTATTAACACTTTCTTCTAATGGCCATGTTCTGTCAATGAAAGTTTCTTTGGCCTGGTATGAGGTCTTCTTTCTTTTGCTTGAATCTAAATTAAAAATACGAGGAAAAAATAAAATAAAGAAAGGTTTAGATCATCCAGTTTTTGTTTAGATCTGTGTAACTGGCCTTTACAACCCTCTGTCAGGATTACGGTGTAGCTTCTCGCAGCACTCATCTTGTGTGTGTCAATTTTTATCCATGGATACCGGGACCTGCAGTTTAATGTGGACTCCGAACGATAGATTTGAGAAGCTTGTTTATGGCAATTAGTTACTCTCAGAGCTTTTGCCAGAAGTCTGCTAAGAGATTGAGTCAAAGGAAATATTTGTTTCAGATTTCTTTGTGTCAAGATATCCCCAGCAGAAAATTTTTAAGATTTGGAAGCTATAAATAAAATTGTAAGCAATAATGGAAGCATTATATTGTTTTTTTAACATTAAAGCTTGCAAATATGCTATAGGATAAGGTATTAGTTTTGATTTTTTTACTATTTGCTTATTGGTTGCAATAAATTTGCATTTCTATTGCTTTTTAGCGGCTCATTTCATATAAAAATCATGCATTATTGATACGCATTAGTAAGTGATTTTTTACAATTTCTCCCTTACAAAATAACTTACTGGTAAGCACTATTTTTTGCTGGGTCAGAGTAGGAGTGCAATAGTCTGCTAATATCTTACAGAAATATACGGCCTTGGAAGAATATGTGCATTATATACTTATATTGGAAGTATATGATAGTCGTAGACTGCCATTATTGGTTTCTAAAAAGTGTTTAATACTAAAGACCATTCCTTAGAACAAAGATATTAAAAAAAAGTATAAATATTCGAAACAATGGAAAGAACTTTCTTTTATTAAATGCTGAATGCTCGGATTCAAACCCCAGTAAAAGTGATACATTTTTTAAAATTAATTTTTGTTCCGTCAGAAATGCTTTAATTAGATCAAAGTTAACTGCAATGAATTTTTTGATAATCAATGCGTTCCTGACGGAACAAAAAATAAATTTCTTTTATTTTGTTTAGTGGTATTCATTTAATCTGCTAAAAATCGTTTATACTTTTTAAAACTGTGGAATTTTAATGAATAGCTCTGCTACTGGCTTGATAAAGCTGTCCAAACTAAACTGCACTTAAATTGACAGCAATTTGTCTCTTTTGTAAGGCGCTTAACAGGAAAAAAATTCTCTCTATCTGTCATTAAAAATTCCAATACAATGCACAGCATGAGTAGGGGTTTACTTCCCTGAGTATAGGTTTTAGTCAAAAGAAGAAAGAAGAGGAACGCAAACACTGTGTATGTTTGTATGTATGTCTAGTTCATGGATGGATATGTTTTCTTAAAACTGTATTCAAATGTACTCGTACTGACTTAAGTTGTCATTTGGATTTATGATTTCGGCGTTCAAACTATTGAACAACAATTATTTCTAAGACTTTAATTTAAAATTCTGAAACAAGTCTTTTAAAACAAAATGAACACTATTAAGGTATTTGGATGGCTTTCGCCATATGACAACCACATGATAAATTCATTGGGAATCATCAAAAATTTCAGTATGATATTATAAATGATTCATTAATGATTGGCAGGTTGATAAATTTCTTAGTTCTCTCCTTTGAAAAATAAATATATTGCCCATAAAACTTGTATTGTGTTAGTACAGACTTAACGCTATATATTATTTTTTTTTACATTTGTGATGTATAAAAATATTTCTTAAAACCATTGAATAATTTGCAATTCATTTCAGTTCAGTTGTATTTTTTTTTTTATTTTACATTTTTTGCGGTCAATTTGAGTTTCATAATTAAAATTCTTTGAAAAACTTATGGATCTTTTGTGGTTGTACTAAATGCTCTGGCAAAGATTTAATAACTTTATCTGTGACTGTATTATAAATTATCTTTTCTTTTATTGTTTTCTTTTGCTACGCTTTTTCTGATATTATTTTACGATGAGTTAAATAGCAGATAAAAAAAGTAAATAAATAATAAAATACGACTGGTTATGAAAAGAAATAAAAAAGTATTGTTTTTAATGTGTTTTTCCATTCTGGAAGAAATATTATTTACCATGACTTTAAAACACTAATTCCAGAAGTAAGTCTTTAATAATGACTCATTTGGGAGGCCATATGCTCATAAATCATAAAATATTATTAAATGGAAGGTTATAAAAGATGAAAATGAATGAAAATTTATAAGCAAAAGTTTAAAGTTTATACGATAATACGCTTATCAAGCTTAGTAATGGTTATTTGCTGGTACAGATTAAAAGTCAGTTCTATCAAAATTTTTTGTTTGAATTTTTGTTTAATATTTTAGAAATTTAAAAGAATAAGCGTTTTATTAAAAACAAATCGTTTTTTCTACATAAAGAAATTTTAGTCTGGGAAAGATGTTACAATTTTAAAAGTAAATTGGTTCAATCAGTCTAAAAACAAATCTCACAAAAAAAAAAAAATTCCAATACAATGCAATGCATATAATAAGGGTTTACCCCTGAGTATTGGTCTCAAAAGAAAAAAAGTTGAGTTTTTGAAAAATGCCTTGTAATTTACAGTGTGCCATTACAAATTGTATTGAGATTATGGCCAGTATCGCTAACAACTAACAACTGTAGCTTAGCGAAGACACTCACCACACAATCAACATGCAACGATGAGGCAATTGCTGTTCATCATTCAGTGGTGAAAGTATAACACTGGCCTTTGAATGATCAATTCACAGCAATTGGTCTCATTCCTAAGGCGCTTAATAAGTAAGTAATATTAGAAAAAATATATATGAACTGTCCTTTTCAAAAATTCCCATACAATTCACAGCATTTAGTAGGTGCTTACCCCTGAGTATTGGTCTCAAATAAAAAAAAGGAACTTTTTCCCAAAGGCTACTAAGTGGTGGTGGCCGAAAATAATGCTTTTTCATGTTCCTTTCTGTCAAGATATAAGAGCTAGAGTTTGAACCCGGAGCTGTTGCCTAACAAGCTCTTAATAATACTGTCCTTTCCAAAAATTCCAATACAATGCACAGCATCAGTAGTGATTTACCTCTATGTATTGATCTCGAATCAAATGAAAATTGATTCTATCCTGCTTGTCATTAAAATGGTTTCGACACGAACAGATAATAAAGTTTTTTTGCTTGTTTCCATTCTACATTCTACGCAGATGTAATCTGTGAATTTTTGTATACCATGCATGAGAATTAGCGGTGATATAGGCTGAAATGATCACATATTTCGCTTCATCACATCTGCTGCAAAAATTCAATGCCTCGTTTTTTTTAATAGTGGAAAAATATTTTATTTCCTCTTACTTTCGTAGTATCTACACTCTTACTCTTTACTAAACCCCGAATAATTCTCATATTTGCATTATCAGAGTTTTGAAGTCTATTTTAGGCCTTCTTGGCTACATATAAAAAAGAGCCAAGGTTGTCGTTAATAAAAGCCTGGTATAAAACTCTTGATTCAATAAATTTTCATCGCAACGGGGCGTGTGTTGCAGTGTGCTGTCAATATTTTAATGAAATAAAGACTTTGATTTACAATAATAGTCTGTTTTTACGTGATACTCATACAATTCGAAGATTACAACTATTTATTGCCCGATGAATCATAAAGTGTATTATAAAGTGGACTCTTTCCTTTTGGCACAATTTTCTCTTGGAGAACTTTAAGAACCTGAGTTTAAGGTTCATGTTTTCAAGAAACCCCACAAAAAGGAATCTAGAATTGTTAAAGTAAATAATCTGACCAGCAATTTTAAATATTTAAACTGAGAGTTAAGGCAAAAATGCAGCCCTTAGGAGTTCTATTATATCTTTTTCAATTTGTGCAATTTACGACCCATTTTTTCACTTGAGGTAGTAAAATGCTGTTGAATATGGTTATGTAGCTCTATACTGATTCAAAGCTCAACTGTGAAGCATTGGTTATTACAATTATGAATTTAATTGGAGATTAAGAATATGAAAAATGCTTTCAACGGGTCTTAGTTAACAGTTTAGACGCAATGATGATGTCGGACTTTGGTTTTTCTTTTTTTTTGTGTTTTTTTTTTTTTTTTTAGATAAGACCTGTGTGCAGCACTGTATCGGAATGAAAGATACATTGATAGACTCTTTTTTTCTATTAAGCGCCTTATATGAATAAGACAAATTGCTATGACTTGGTTACTCAAGTTGATCAAAATGTTTAACTTATTATTTAACTAATTGTACCATCTGTTGCTCTTAATTTTTTGTTTCTTGTGAAGTGGTTAGGATATCGGCTATGGTGTTGTTCTTAGGTTTTGATCCTTGCTTTTTATTTCTGCCTGTTTACCCAATAGGTGAAGCTTTCTCCTGATTATTCATTTGATGGCTTAAAGGTGGTTAGAGTGGAATATCAAGGGGCGGCTTTCTTTGGACTTTCTTTGGACTTCTGTAGATTGGCAGAAAGAGGAAGGGGAAGGGGAAAACCTCTTAATTATTTTAATTTAATTTAAAACTTTGAAAATGCCTCACAAATTTTAGTTTTTTTCATAATCTTCAGTGCTGGGGCTCGAATCTGGGATGTTGTAAACGAGCGGTCTAACCACTACACTACACCACCCCCGTGAATTTGACGTTGTATGCTGTTTTTGAAGTGTATTTAAAGCGAAATATAAATGTTTGAACGTTAAGCTTACAATAACCTGCAATAGTGGAAGCAAAAGGTGTGCTAAAGAAGCAAAGAACACGAGAGATACAATAAATATCATTCATTGCAGTATCTTATGACTGTGCTTGGCTTTTAAAATATAATAATAATGACCCTGTAACCTTCGCCGTTATATAAATAATTGTACTTTTAATATTTGGCTTTGGGAATTGGTGTATTTTTAATTAACAATTTCAACAAAAAATTACCTGAATTTGGAAAGTGACTCTTCCTGAAAATTTCTTCAAAAAAAGAAAGAAAAAAAAAACACATGCTACCTAAGGAACTTTTTAAGAATAAAAAGGGAAAAGTTTATTGTAAAAGTTTTCATTTCTTGAGTTCTCATTTTTATTTTTATTTCGATTTCAATTTTAATTTTCATTTAAATTCGCTGCTGTTTTCCACTCATTATTTATTATAAATGCCAAGAAAGTTTTGCCTCTTTTTTTAAAAAGGCTTGAAAACAAATTTGTTTTATTTTACTTTTTTATTATTAATTTTCTTATATTTTCTTTTTGTATTTTTTGTTTTTTTGTTGCTGGAGCTGCTATATAAATGTCTTTATAAAGTATTTCTGTTGTCGTTACGAGGTCAGTTAAGTGGTGGATGCTATTAGGCTGCTGTCGTCGTATTTAAATTTTGATTATTGGAAATCACAATGTTGGAAGCAAATTGCTTATATTTCTGCAATGATATGGGGTTCGGCAGAAGGAATTTGGACGCATTCATGTTACTACTTACTTATAGTCAGCAGTGGACTTTGTAATTTTGAAAATAAATGTCAAGGAACAAAGAAACAATCAAAAACGGTAGGTTTTTTCTAGTAAACATAATGAGGAAATCTAAGATGAAACTGTAGGATAATACAGCCATTAGTACAGCTTTTTCGTTTTTAACAACAATTATTTATTTTTTTAATTTTTAATTCTGGTTTTTCGACCTTTATTATTTAATGTAATGAAATTCTCAAGCTCAAGGTCTTTTTATCTAATAAAAAAAATACAGAAAATATGTATTTAAAATTTGAAAATAATTTATAAATATTGATAATTAAATAAAAGTTTTTATTAAAAAAAAAGACCTTGAGCTTGAGAATTTCCTTACATTAAACAATTATTTATATTAAATGGTAAAGACCCGAGTTTTAACCAATCGTAACTACGAAGTAGAGGTGGATATGCGTTGAATATTTCAAACATTATACCACCCAAACGTCAACATGTACGAATAATACACGAAATAAAATCCAATGTTAACAAAAATAATTTTTTATATTTTTTTTTTATTCAAAAATATATTTATAAATTATTTGTTTTTAATTTTTCATTTAATACACATACATATGGGCATTTCCATATCCCGTCTGTAATATTTCTGCTTCATTAAAAGAGAGTGCAATATTTTAATAATTATGCACATATTTAAAAAAAATTAAAATAAAATTCATTCGAAACTTTAATATTCAAAATATCCAGCGGAATTCATAAACATCATGACCTGGTTACCATTTTTGTGGAAATACCCATATGCATTGTTACGTAGAAAAATTGTAATAAAATGAAGCAATCAAAATAATGCGTCAGAATTTCATAGAACAAGTAATAACAACAACTACATAAGATTGTATACAACACTCGCCTTTTTAATATTAATCATCTGTGACATACTTATACATACGCACAAATGAGCAAAACAACAACAAATACATGCTAGAACTTTACAAAATAAACAAATATGACGCGCATAGCAAACAAACCAGTAGAATCAGTTGCGAACATTATAAAACTAAAGAAAGATAGTCCTACAGGTTTCTCGTTTTTGGGAAAACTTTGAAGCTAAACAACACATAAGTATAAATAGCCGCAACACACCAACGGTGAGTATTAAATAAGCAGAAACATTGTAAGGATCGGGAATCTAGTTTGCAGAGTGAAAAATCGATAAGCGTATAATAGTTTTAAAATAAAGGAATTATTTACTAAAGAAGTATTTTAAACGAACATTTAAATAAAGTGTTTCATTTTATATGTGGTCGCCGTGGTCTAGTGGTTAGTGTGTTGGCTTACTAAGCCATGAGCCCTGGGTTCGACACCCAGCTCTGACATCTTAAAAAAAAAGAAATATGAAAAAAATATTTCTTTCGGCGACTACCTCTCAGCAGTCTTCTGGCAAAAGCTCTGAGAGTAACTAATTGCCATGAACAAGCTTCTCAAGTCTGTCGTTCGGAGTCGATATTAAACTGTAGGTCTCGGTACTCATGGATAAAAATTTACACACACAACATGAGTGGTGCGAGAAGATAGGCTGCAAACCTGAAATAGGGTTGTAATGGTCAATTATGTATGAATGTATGTATGTTTCAGTTTATACATTTTTTTATACCGATTTATGTTTTAAAATTATGCAGTAAATATGACTAACTACCCTCGTTTTAAGCCCTATGTTTAAACACTTGTCTGGGTTTTGAGCAATTCTTTACTTTTTCTTTTCTCTTTTTTTTCTTTTTTCTTTTTATATATAAATTTATTTATTAAGAGCGCAATTCTTTTTCAATTTTCAATTGATTTGTGCTGATGTTAATAAAAGTGAAAAAAAGTTAATTTTTTTCTTGAAGAACAAACATAAAAGAATAAAAATTATAAATTAAATAATTTTCTTCTTTCTTAAAATGTTCTGAAAATATTTAGGAAAATAGGCTGCCTATAATGAAATAAAATATTTAAAATAATTTGTATTCTGGGAAAATACAGGCATACATATGCCAAGGAAAGCCTGTAAGTGTATAAAGAGATATATGATGCCAGGCATTGCCAAAAACAATAAAGTGAAATGCCATAAAGTGCATCAGGCGCAAAAACTTGCAACAAATGATTTATGATATCAAACATACTATGTACAGCAATACATACACATATAAAAATGGGTATAAATATTTGTACGAGTATATACTTACACACACACCTATACATGTGGGTCAAGTGGCAGAACAACTTAAGTCAAAATTTAAATTTTGAAGTAATTTGTGTAAATTATTTCTTGCACAATATTTCTAACTTTGAATATTGATATGAAATTCATTAGAAACTATGTGTGCATTATAATACTTTGTATTGTAATGTTACCCTGACTTCTATCAAGTAATAGTCGTACTAAATTTGTTTGGGCTTATGTCAACTTAAGCTATTCTAACATAATACGACAGAGATGAACATATGTATGTATGTCATAAAAATTATTTATTTATTTATTTACTTTTTTTTGTAATTTTAATAGGTAGTCTCCGGCATTCTGCATGATTGCTCTTCATTTTCATATCATGTATGAGCATATCTTGCTATTGTTATTGTTTAAAAAAAAAACACTTCTTCTCGAACAAAAATAGTTGAAAAATATTAAAATTATTTCTGCCTGAGAGAAAAACTAGGGGGAAACTAAAAAAACAATAAATTTTGTAAATGTACGCTATGGCAGAAAGGGAGTTACACTCAGTCTTTCATTTTATACAGCGTGTTTTTCTATGTAGGTTAACAACTTTGAATTGAATTACCAAAACTGCTTTTTTTGACAATCGATTGAAAGTCGAACAGTCGTATAATGAAGAAGCTGTAGCCGCTGTAAACAGTATTGGACGGACTTCTGACTGCAAGTTAAAGATAAATAACTTTTCTCACATAATAATTTGGTTTAAATTATGTTTTCCAACAAATGAAAGCGTCAAACTTTGTCCTTGCAACAAGAGATACTACATATCAGAGCTATGCACTGATTATTTATTACTAAACCTAATAATAAAATTTAAGTTAGCTGCTTTGTGTATTTTGTTTTTTTTTGTTTTTTTTTTTTTTGTTTGTTATGACCACTACTCAGTAAACTTCTACGCATGCTGTGTATTGTATTGCAATGTTGAATAAAGAGAGAGATTTTCTTTTATTAACCACCTTCTGGCGATGATACAGGTTGCTGTAAGTTGATAAGTGTTATAACTTCACCCTGGAAATGATTAATAGTATTTTTATTTTCGTTTGTAATTTTATTGATCGCCATTAGAGTAGAAAAATAAACAAAACGAAACGTTTGATCTCATTTAGTTTTGTTCTTTACAATGAGTAAAACAAAAAACAAAACAAAAAAAGTGAGAGCGATTGTTCCATTTAGTTTTGTATATTGTTTTTGTTTTGAGCACTACAAATACCCAAACTCAAATGTGCGTAGGTACAACAAAAAATGAATGAGAAGAAAAAGAAAAGAAGAAGGAAAAAAGAGTGAGTTATACGAATTTAACGGAATAACAAAGCAAGCACAATAGCAAAAAGCGAATTTTTTTCGTTCACGTTCTTTCTCATTTAGAAAGTATTTATTGCGGTTTTGCTCATGTACTATACGATAAAAAAATTTTTTAAAGTTTATGACTTTGTGGTAACGTTTGCGAAATGTTTTGTTTGTTTGCCCACTCTGATCGCCATATATCAAAGAGTCAAGTTGCTATCAGTTGGTCACTCAAATGCCAGTGTTATATCTTCACTATTGAATGATCAACAGCAATTGCCCCATTTATCGGTGGATGTTGATAGTGAGTGGTGACCGTTTTCACTAATAAGGTTAGTGGTTTCTTCCCAAAAGATGGCGCGGCGCTGTATTCCTGATCATTCGTTTCTGATGGAATAGACTGGATATGTCAAGGAGCGGTTTTTCTTGCTGACGCACATCTTGGAGGGGGGGAGGAACCTCTTATTTTTTAAATTATAATTTAGAAAAACTTCAAATTTGATTTTATAATTTTGGTCCTTTGCTGGGATTGAACCTCGGTCGTTTGAGTTTCTGTGCAAACGCTCTAACCACTATGCCACGAAATGGTGAGAATTTTTGCTAAGTTGGTAGGTTACAATCCTTGCTTAGTTCTGACTATTACTTGCCAGAAGATGAAACTTTCTCCTGATCATTCGTTTGAAGGCTTCTGAAGGATAGACTTCTAAGCCATCCCCAATAGAAGACAAGTAATATGAAAAATTATTGCCTTTATATTACAACTCTCAAACATTTCGATATATTTTATGCATTGACAGCAGAAAGCGTTTCGTTTTTTTTTTCTTTTGTTTTTTATAAAATCGTGGTTTAACAAGTTTTTGAATAAATAAAATTATCGCGTCTGGAGTGAAACCAATTCACAGTCGACATTACAAACTCCTTTATATAAAAATCCAACTTTTTGTCATATTTTTACGATATTGGCACCTTTGGATCTTATTTTCACAAACATAAAAACCAAAGAGATGATTTTTATACACCCTCGCATCATGTTCAATAATTTTTTTGTTTGAAAATATAAGCGATTTATATGGATACGTACCATGCAGCCACTTTAACAATCTACTTCTTTAAGTTGAAATATAGCATTAATTTGATTTGGAGAAATGGAGTTTACCTTAAAGGGCATGCGATTTGATATTTTATAAAATACGATATTGATATGGAAGTAAATGAACTGAAGACTTTTTAGCATACTATAGGGTATAGGATGCAACTATTCATGTGCTTTAAATGCATCTACATGCATATGATGATGTCGTGTGTATTTATTTATACAACTGAGCCTGTAAAAAACGTAACAAATTTTTGGGGACATAAATTTCCTGAGGGCCAGTGGTGCACTTTATAGTTGTACAGTGGTGTTGCAAAGAATTTTTGCTTATGCTTAATAAACTCAGGGTTTTTCCATGTGAAGACAATTTCCTTATTAAAATAATTTTCAGTTACTATGGTTTTATTTAGCCAACAAAAGAGTTTTAATAACAAGATTTTCTACCTCGTATCGGAAGATCAGCACTTTATATGCATATCAGATATGACTTCTCTAAAGCTTTCAAAATTCAATAACCTGAGTTTCAGTAGATGATGCTTGACTTCGGCCTCACACTGACACCGTAGTAGTTTGATCTCTGGAGGTTATGATATGATTTTGGTAGCCTGAAAAAATTACCACTCTACTGGAGACATACTGTATTGATGACTTATGGACTAGCCCACTGAACCGAGGACCTGTCTATAAGCCGTCCTAACTAGGTTAGCTAATAGACATGGCGGTAGGGCTAGTTCTTAATTTCGTGAATAGCTTGACCCATCTCACATGGCTGTCTCTCCTGGTAATCAACGAATTACAACTGTTAGCTCGGCTTCAAGCAATCTTCTGGTTTTACTCTCGCATTGCCACAAAATGTCTACACAATTGCGACATATAGCTTTACATATAATACTATAGAATACTATAGAATCTTTACATATAATTTTATAGAAAGAAACCGTTCCTCGACATTTCACTCTATTCCACCTTAACCAATGACAAAAAAAAAAAAAATGATCAGCAAAAAAAAAGCGCCACCTATTGGGAAGTAGCAGATAACAGCTAAACCTACTTAGCGAAGGCACACTCACCACATAATCAACATGCAACGATGAGACAATTGCTGTTGATCATACAAGGGTGAAGGTATAGCACTGGCCTTTGAATGATCAATTCACAGGAATTTGTCTCATTTCTAAGTCTATAGACTGGATACACCACCAACTGCAGATTTTATATTATCGAAGATATTGTAGTCGCCGTGGTTTAGTGGCTAGTGTGTTGGCTTACTAAGACATGGGCCCTGGGTTCGACACCAGGCTCCGACGTCTTCAAAAAAAGAAATATGAAAAAATATTTCTTTCGGCGACTACCTCTCAGCAGTCTTCTGGCAAAACCTCTGAGAGTAACTAATTGCCATGAACAAGCTTCTCAAGTCTGTCGTTCGAAGTCAACATTAAAGTGTAGGTCCCGGTACTCATGGATGAAAATTGACACACACAACATGAGTGCTGCGAGAAGCTAGGCCGTAATCCTGACACAGGGTTGTAAAGGCCAGTTATGTATGTATGTATGAAGATATTCCAAATTAATTTACACTTTACATGTGATTTCCATTAGTATCTCAGTATTAAACATTTTTAAATTATTTTCTTTTTTTCAGTTTTACTTAATATTTTACATTTCCTTACCCACTGTGGTGAATATGTGTTACCCAGTTTATAGAATTTATAAACAACAGAACTGAAAACCTAAAAATGAAATCGAAATGCTATAATACATTGGGGTTCTTAATAGAGCTGCAAAACTATCGATAGTCGGCCCCATCGATAGTTTCGATAGTTTAAAAAAAACTATCGATACTATCGATACTATCGGTTTTCTGTTTTTCTGAGAAAATTAGAATCGCAATACGAATTTTTTGATATATTTTTACTAGGTTCTTCTAAAAACTAGTGGAGAAGTAGAATTCAATTTGTATTGGAAGTCTAGTAAGTAAAACTCTATTAAAATATAGCAAGTACTATGTACATATGTATATGGGTTATTATTCGCTTTTAACTGTCTTTCATAATAAATGTATTAATTTAAATAAAAGACATACATATGTATACTATTGTAACATAAATTTCAATTTTATTACAAAATAACAAAAAAACGAAAATTAATGCCAAAAAAAAAAAAAAAAATTAATTGAAGCTGTTAATTTGAGATAATTTTTTTAAACTAACGTTAACCGTAAAAGACTTTAACGTTCAAAACGTAAAACATACATTCTACATATGTAAATATCAAAATTCTAATTAAAAGGGATTATAAAAAACAATTCATAAATAAAATTAGGTACAGAAGCATTAAATTTAGGTATTTATAAGTTATACCAGGTTTACCCAATAGTTTTTGTTAATGGACAAGAGTTTATCGACCATTTTTGGTCGATGGTCTTAATTGACTTTTCCGCTTCTCTGAAACTAGGGTGCGAACGTTTAAGGTGATCTAATAAATTTGTAGTATTGCCGCTAGTTTTATAATATTTGCCACATAAACGGCATTTAGCACAATTTTTATCTTTGGTTATTTCAAAATAAGTCCAAACATCTAAATACGCCCTACGTATCTTTTTTGGAATACCCTCTTCATCATCGTTGTCTACCTCAATGTTTTCGTTGCCATTTTCTCTTAAACACAGACAGACATACACACTCCTATGGATGTGTCCAATGGACACATATGTACATTCATTTAAATAGTATTGTAATAATACTTACTTTCTGCTAATTGTAGGAACCTCTCCATTTTTTAAAACTGTTTTTTATTTAAATATTCTTTATTCTCTCAGAAATACTATTAATATTACCAGAAACTTCTACTTTAAAACTTCTATATATTATTTTTGTGTTTATGCACTTCTATAAATTGCAGGGTCTTGTATATAAGGAAAAGAAGCCAATTACGTTGCCGTCAATAATTCGCCATTGTCGCTATTAATGTACCCGTTGCCGCTGAATAAAAATAATTAAGTTTAAATAAAATTAATTACCCTAAGGAGTTTAATAGGATAACACTTTTTTGGAATAATGACTCTATTTTATTTTACATTAAATAAATGCAAATATATTATTTTTATTGAAAAATTAGAACATACATACAAAAATTTACCGGCGGCAAAAAAACTGCGGTGAAAGAGTTTACTTTTAAAATTTTCCGATAGTATCGCTACCGATAGTGAAACCATCGATAGTCGGCCAAAAATAAAACTATCGATACTATCGATAGTACTATCGATTGTTTTGCAGCTCTAGTTCTTAAAGGTATTTCCGATATTTGAATGTATAAGTGAGTGTTTTTAGCAGCAATATACACATGTTTTATGGGAATAGAAACACAGAATCTCTCTCTCTAAAACTCTCCTGAAAGACAGATGGCATAACTCTCACATACTCGTATGTACACATATAATCGTTAAACGTTAACGTGAATGTTGCACATTGTCTATCGTTTATTTAAAACGTGTGTCGCTTAAATATTGTTGCTGCCTTTTAACTGGTTGTTGTTGTTGCTGTTGTTGGTTTGTTGGACTGTTCTTGATTTATTGCTTGCAATTGTTTTCGTATTTAAAAGAAATATTTTTGTTGTAAATATTGTATTGCTGCCATTAACTATTGCTTAAGCTATTGTTGTTGGTCTGATGCGGCAATCTGCGGTATGGCATGCAATTGTATAACGTTTTTTTATTGTTTATACAGTTGGAATATATTTTTATAGTGTATGAGTAGAGGTACAAAGTACAGAGTGTGAATCTTTATAAATGCGGCTTAATGTTGTGGAATTATTTTTTGTTTTTTTCTACAACCGTTTGTGTCTCCACAATTTCAGTCATTCATTCATTCATTCATTCATTCATGTTTTAGTTTTCTTTTATTTCATCTTTCTATTGATAGTGTGGCGGTAGATACTACACCCAAAACTAATTTTTTCTGTGTGTGTGTGCTGGGTGGTAGCAATTAATTTTTAGCAGCAGCTTTATGAGAAAAAACTTTAAATTTTTTGTAATTCTATTTTCTTTAAAATACATTTTGCAACCAGAAAAAAAAATAATAAAAGAAATCTCTATAAAATTTGTGTGCCCAACAAAGTCTAGCAAGAAAAACGTTAAAAATATAAAATGTGGCCGTATTAATGGATAAACGCTCTCTGTATTACTCTACTAATTTTTATTTGTGGTGCCACCGAAAAAAACCATTAAACCAGCAACAACAACAGCAATAACCAACCACAAAAAAAAAATAGAAAAAAAAATATTTATATTCATAATAAAACCAGAGAAAAATAATGAAACCAAAAAAAAAGAAAAACAACAATAAAAATGACCAGAAAATATTTTTTACTTTCCGCTTGACCACATGAAACCCTTTTTTTCATGGTGGTTTTATTCTGATGCTGGGAAATTTGTTTTTTCCCTTTTTTCTATTGTTTTTGTATGTTTCTCTCTCTCCCGTTGGGGTTTTTAATTCAGTGATTAATCCATAAACTGGAGCATTAATTTAGAAATTGTGGTTTTTACATTAAAATACTCTTTCTAATCCACTGCCATTTCTGAGTTTTTCATAGAAGTTTAATTTAGTGTTTAATTTTTTAGTCATTTAGTAGACACACTCACACACCTACATACGTATGCACACACACAACTTTAATTTACAATTTTATTTCAATAGAAGAAGAACTGGACAAAAATTTAAACGTTTTCTTTTGATCAAACGAATAGTTTTTAAAAGTTAATAAAACGTAAAATTAAATGTATTTCATAAAAATGAATTATTTTTCTTTTAAGAAATAAAAATTGGTGTGGAGGAGGGGGAGGGGAAAATATTCTTAATAAATATCGCACATTTTTACCAACACATAGGTCCAGCCAGAAGCTAGGCCGTAACTCTGAAATAGGCATAGTCTCTAAGATAAGGAATATAATAAGATAGGGTTCGCTTTGACCGATATGTGCAGATTCTGTGACGAGGCGGTCGAGTCATCAGAGTACATACTAGGCAACTGTACAGCATTTATGCATAGTAGAAAGAGATACCTCGATGATTATCGAATTTCAGATGGGGGTTTGTTAGAGTTGGTGACAAAACTAGGGGAAATACTATAAGACCCTGGTTAAGTTGAGGGCTTTACAAAAGATCTACAAGTCGAAATACTTTAGTACATACCTCCTCTATGAGCGAATAGACGTAGTTTCACTCCAAAAAGAAAAGAAACATTAAATAGAATCAATAAGTTCAGTTGACCTTATTATTGAGAAATATATAAACTTTTAGTTAAGCTTTAAGTCCATTAAAATTAAATTAAAATAATTATTATTTCGATATTTCGCTACTACGGAGATTCTGTGACGAGGCGGTCGAATCATCAGAGCTTTTGCCAGAAGACTGCTGAGAGATAGTCGCCGAAAGAAATAATTTTTTCACATTTTTTTTTCAAGATTTTACAGCTGAGATTTGAAACATAAAATTAAATAAAATAAAATGTTTTGTGATCCTCACAAATAGGAGTTTGTTTGTGACTTAATTTTATGGCCTCAACAAAAATAATCATACATACATACCTAACTGTCAATTACCACCCTGTTTTGGAGTTACGGCCTAGCTTCTCGCAGCACTCATGTTGTGTGTGTTCATTTTTATCCATGAGTACCGGGTTCTATAGTTTAAAGTCGACTCCGAACGACCGATTTGAGAAGCTCTTTCATGGCAATCAGTTACGCTCAGAGCTTACGCCAGAAGACTGATAGTCTCCCAAAGAAATATTTTTTTCATATTTCTTTTTTTTTAAATGACAGAGCTGGGATTTGAACCCAGCGCTATTGTCTTAGTAAGCCAACATTCTAACTACTAGACCACGGTGACTACAAAAATAATCACTCGTGGCGAAATTTGAAGAATTTTTTTTTTTACTTTTTATTCTTTTTAATCCTCATTAAAGCGAGCAAAGAGTTTGTACACAATATTTGTATGAACTATACAGCGTATATTCGAAAAAAACCATCGCTATTACTTTATTGGCTGACAAGGGTTCATATGTTAATTCCCATAAAGAATACCAGACCGATATAATAAATATAAAGAGATTTACATAACAAAGATCCAATAAATTATTCCAATTAGAAATTCAAGAAATAAATTCTTTTAAATTAAAAATTTTTTTGCAATGTTTTTTCAACTTCTGTAGTGGCTGTGGAGGAGACTGTAGTTCATTATATTTGCCAGTGCACATCTCTGTCTCGACGCAGATTTCTTACATTTGGATCTCTTTTTCTCGATGGCTTGACTGACCTCTCGATCCTGGACATTGGATTAATTGCTAAATTCATTGTGCTCTATGGGTTATTTCCAGTATAATTTTCTGGGAAAGTAGTGCTTCTTGTGTGGAGCCTCTGGATATCAGGACTCCCTACATCATGTGAAATCAAAACAGGCCGATATATGTGCTCAAGAGTACCTTGTTATTACGAGGCTGACACTTCCTTTTATCCTATCCTATACTTTCTCAAACAAAGCTTAAAATGGTATCCGTGAAGAATTGTACACCAGCCGAAATGAACATATTTTCGACTTGAGCTACCGTAGTCTGATTAGAGTTCTTTGTGATTTGTGGGTATTCATGGCAATCTTTAACTATTATCTCACTGCTTAAAGAGTTAATTAAAGTCTTGCCAAACACATCACGTTTTCTCATCCATATGGTAGGGAGGAAAGAAGAAAAATTAAAAAGAATTATATATTGAGGATTTCAAATTATTTAAAAAAAAACTTTTCTTTAAATAAGACTGTGTTTTATATACAAAAAGTCACGAACTTATGAACCAGTCCTCTTACTACTTCTCCTTATTTAGTTTTAATTTTGATGAGCATATTTTTTTCTTTTTCGATTTAAAATGGTTCATGATTAAAATTCAAAAATAATATCAACAATATGTTTTCTATTAAAAAGATAATCTTTTTCTTTGTCTTGTACTTCTTTCAAACTATTTTTGGTGGTTTTTTCTCTCTCCTAAAATAATACAAAAGGAAACACAACAAAACCAAATACAAGAACTTTTATCGTTTTATCTAAAAGCCAGCTCCATCTCCTTTCAAACCCCAGTTCTTGCAATTTAATAAAAGTATTCCCAGCTCTGTTGCAAGAGATATTTTGGCAGGAAAGGCGAGGAAGAAAGGAAAGACTTTCGTATGGTTGTTTAATGCTGTCTTTGCTTTCAATTGTTGCTGTTGCTGTCGTTGTCGTTGTGTTTTACTCTTTGCCAAATAATCATTCATTAGTTGAATTTAGTTTTTGTAAGGTTGACTATTTTAAGGAAAAACAAAAGAAAGAAGAACAAGAAATATATAACAACCAAACAACCAAACCAACTATGCCATCGTCTTAGAGAATAATGGCAACAACAAATATCCTTTTGGCCAAACATTATTAGTGAAGATATTGAGATAAATTGTACAAATTAATCTTTATTCATTCGGTGGGTTTTTTTTTTGTTCATTCTCTCAATCATTCAGAATGTTTTCTCTTTCTTTAGCAATTTTCTTCGTTTAGCTGGATACTTATCACATAACTGTGCATGGGTGTGTTGGTGTGTATACTAGATGAATGCATTTTTCAAAACACTGTTGTGTTCGTATTTCAGCCATTAAGTAGTAGTATTTCTTTTTCTTCTATTCATTCAGCATAAATGGTTTAAAAAGAGATTGTCAAAGTTCACAACTGTAAGTAAATGTTGTGTCATATTTTCAATGTCAGTTTCTTGCATTCGCTCTCTCTCATTCTTTTAGTTTTTCAAATTGTAGTCGTCAATAAGCATATTGTTTGCTTGCCTTATGTGGTGGAAGCTGTTGCTATTGTTGTAGTTTTTTTTCTTACTTTCTGTTATTGTTGTTGTTGTCCATAGTATTTTGTTAGAGAGCTTTGAAAAAGCGGAAAAGGAAATTGCATACTAAATAAAAATGCCCCCGGTGAGCAATATGAATGAAAAATTAGAAAAAAAAATGTTTGGGAGAAACAGTGGAATTATATCCTGCTAAGCTTTAAATTTAAAATTTTTATTAAAGTTTTAATAGTATTTTTTCTAATCTCTCTAGACTTTAATGAAATAATCGATTTTTTTTATAATAAAAAAAAAAAAAAAAAACAAGAATATATTTTTACAGTTTTAAGAAACCTTTAAAAAGCACAATTATGCTATTTTTTTAAAGATTTACAATTTTTTCCGTCATTTTCATCAGTAAATTAAAGTACATACTTCTACTACATAAATTTCTCTTTAACCCACGGAGAGGTAAGCATTGGATATCTCATCTAATGCTGTGTACAAAAATATTAATAAATTTAATTTATTTATCCCTCAAACTCTATCTCTATAATTACTTTAATTCTTATAATAAGAGATCTCCATTTGATCATATTCAGGATAGATTTCATATAAAACCCAAATCATCCATGCATTTTTTGTCACTGATAATTAAATCCAGTTATTTCGGGGATTGCGTGGTATAGTGGTTAGAGCGCTTGCACAAAAAACTCAAACGGCCCAGGTTTGAATCCCAGCAGAGATTAAAAATTAAAAAGTTAGTTTGTGGTTTTTTCAAAATTATGATTTAAAAGTAATAAATAAGAGGTTCTCCCCCCCGGAAGGCCATCTACAAATAAACCGCTCCCCGACATTCCACTCTATTCCACCTTAAACTTTGACAATGAAAAACGAATGATCAGGAGAAAAGCGCCACCTATTGGGAAGTAGTAGATAACACCTAAAAAAAACCTACTTAGCGAAGGCACTCACCACACAATCAACATGCAACAATGAGGCAATTGCTGTTGATCATTTAATGGTTAAGGTATAACACTGGCCTTTGAATGATAAATTCACTGCAATTTGTCTTATTTCTAATTCGCTTAATAATATAAGAAAACAAAATATATGCTCTGTTGTCATAATGTACTGTCCTTTTCACAAAAATTCCAGTACAAAGCACAGCATTTAGTAGGGGTTTACCCCTGAGTATTGGTGTCCATTAAAAAAAGGAACTAATTTTTATTAAATAAAACTCGATTGGTTTTTTGCAATTATTTTATTATTAAAAGGGGAAAAAAAAGAATTAAATAAATAAAATTCGTCAATTTGTACCCCAGGCAAACTGATGTTTTTTATTTCAACTAAGGAAGTCTCTAGATGTCTTTGTGTTCTATGAACATTTCTGCAAATGAACCAATGCATACCACATGAATATTTCAACCAATAATTTTTCTGCATTAAATATAAATGTGGACACAGCTTTGTATGTGTTAATGATTTTGTTTTATTTGATTGTACGTAAGAAATGAAAAAGAATATGTTATTTTACGTGGCAGTAGGTATGCCGTCTAACATACATATCGGCCATCTCTAGCCAATCTGTAACATAGTCTGCTATTTCCTTTTGATCTCCAGCTTTATGCACCACCTTTACTGCTGAACGACCTAGTTTTCCTTTGGTTTTAGCCCATTTATATCTATTCCTTCTTCGTAAAATAATTTTTGAAAATGGTATGCTGAGCAGAAGTGTTACTACGTTTTTCACCGTTTTTTTAATGATTGTCAGTGCTTGCATTAGTTAAACTATATTTATTTTCGATATTTTTTAAAAAATTTTCCTGCTCAATTTCACTACGATGCGTAATTTCTTACGGAAGCCTTAACAAATACATCATTATCGTCGGACATAATGAGAATTGTTTCGAATTCTTCCTTAGATATTCTTGTTGAAGTCATTTTCTTCACAAAAAAAAAAAAAAAAATAATAATGCAATAAGACCAATTAAATGAGTCACGCAATATATAAGTTTTTTTCGGCAGCAGTTTAGCCACTAAGTCAACTCTTTCATCGACCGTCGTAGCGTTCTCATGGTTATTTACAGCACATCTTTTTGTAGTTGATTGACCACAATCCTTACAGAGAGATTTCTATCTTTAGACACACTGTTGCTTTATGTAGCAATCTTCCAATGAGAGTTTTTGCTGTCAAATATCCACAAACACTACTCACTGTTTCAATTATAAAATAAAAATTTGCGGTTTTTCTACATTATTGACATATCCAGTCCCGCGTCACCTTCTGGGAAGATAACAGCTAACCTAATTAGTAAAGAGGGTCACGAATCACTATTAACATCCACCGACAAATGAGGCAATTGCTGTTGATCATTCATAACACTGGCCTTTGAGTGATCAACTGATAGCAACTTGTCTCATTGACATATGGCGATCAATGAAAATAGGAAAAAAATCTAACTGTCTATGTTCTATCTTCAATATTCCAATACAATGCACTGCATGAGTAGGGGTTTACTCCTGAGTATTGTTCTTAAAAAAATTTTTTAAAACTAAATTAATTAGTTTTGTTTTATTTTTGTTTTAAATAAATTTTAACTTTATATGTTCGAAATTTTTCGTTTTCAAAAAATTTCTTAATCATTTTCTGTTTTAATTCTTGTTCATAAATGCAACTAATCCACAAAACAAGACACTTTGTTATTCACAATAAAGAAAAGATTCCTTTTTGTTTAAATCAATATATAAAAAAAAAACTGAAAATGTGTGCTTTTGTGACTTTTTCAACAAAAGGTAACACTGTGCATAAAATTTGAATAAATAAATAAAATTCAAGACCACTGTTACTAGAAGATAAAAAAAAGAAAAATAAAAATTTCACAGTTGCACATATTCAACAAAAATAATATCAAAAAAATATTTACAAATTCATCGATGAAGCTGTTGTATAGCCAATACACTCTTAAGGTATTGGCTATACTACTCGTACTTGTACGTATGTGTGTACATGCACCTACAATGGTAACTTACGTTTAGAAGTAAATACGAACGAGTGTATACCCATCTACTCATTCAAATAACTCTATGTAATTCTATATGTAGGAGGATTTATAGGTGTGTATACGGTCATGATATATTCTAAATACTCGTACTACCAATTCTATTTTGTTATGGTAAGTGAGATCTAACGGATGTTAGAATTTGTCATGTCGTTTATTTATACATTCGATGAGAGTTATACAGTTTTGTTTCTGTTTTTGTCTATTTTTTTTTTCTAAAAAATAAGGAGTAAGAGACTATAAAATAAAAAATTTCAAATAAATGTGTAGAAAAAAAATATATATAAACTGAATGAATGGCAAAGTGTATATGTTTGGCTATGATGTGACCTGATTTTAGTTTTTTCTCCATAGTTTTTTTTTTTCTATTCCAGCTGTAACTGGGCTTCAATTCATGCTTCATGAAACTATTAAAGTTAGAGTGTAAAAGCAGTTTAATGCAACAGCCTCGTTCTCATTGTCTGTGTCAGTTATTTTCATTATAACAGAGTGTGTCAGAAATAGAAATGATTGCACGGAAGTATTTTGTTATTGTTGTTGTTTTATTTTAGGAAAATGTATTGTAATCCATACCTTTTGTATAGGTAGTACTCTAATAAAAATCAAAAGCAGACAGACTAATAAGTATGCAATTTAATAGTTACAGTGCTGTATAACAAAAGTGTAATATATTTCTTTCACATACACCAATCACATTGCTCTATAGTCCTACTAAGTAGCAAGGTTTACCAACAGAAACTCTATTAAAGTTTAAAATATAAATAAATACTTCGAGTACTGAAACGATCAAGTGGGTGTTGAGCACACTAAGGCGGTTGACAATTGCAATACAGATTTAATGTGTTTACCTATAGAAGACAGGACATAAAACTTAATACGGATTTTTAAGGAGTCATTGTAGTGGGAGAAAATATTTGCAGAGGATGACAATTATAGATGTGAATGTTGGGAACAGATATTACCGACTGTTTGAAATGGGGTCTGTTTCTAGGCAGGTGACATATCGACCACTCCAGTTTGGTAACTGCTAGCATTCATAAGGAAGGCTGAAGGTCCATAGACCAACCAGTAAAATGCAAAGGGTACAATAGATCTCATAGGTCGCAGTATGAATTCAATAATACAGTTTACTTATGAATATGAATTATGATATCAGACAGATAATTTTGCAAAAAAAAAAAAAAAAAAATACAAAATAATTTTCTATTTTCGTTCTATTGTGAAGTCTTAAATGCATTCGTCTTTTTTATTTTTTAAATATTTATAAATATAGAGGAAAAATTTTACTGTAATTAAAGATATATTTTATAATTTTTAATAATATTTATTATTTCTGTTCTTAAGAAAAATAATAAATGAAAGATGATCTTATTGAGATATAAAAAAAATTATTTGAGAAATAATTTTTAATTTTAAGTGTTGTCTGAGTTTAAATTAGTTTGAAAAGGATATCATAGTGCGGGAGTTTTTGTGCCCTATCAGCCATTTTATATTTTTTATGTATCTCGAGTTAATGATACCACTTTAGATTTTATTATTTACCGATCTTAAAAGAGAATTTGATCACATAAAGTTGCTAGATAACAATGTGTTTACGCAGACTCATTCTTAAAGAATATGAACATTGGCGCATGGCCGCTGCCACCATTACTATTGATAACACATAACTATTCATCATGCGGGAGTTTATGTTCTCTATCCGCCATTTCATATTTTTTATATATCTCGAGTTAATGATGCCATTTTCGGTTTTCGACTCCAAATTTTTCAAGTCTGCAACACGTTTTCGGATATCTCGTCCAGTTTCAAGGATACAGAGCCGAAAACGGATTGCAAATTTTAAAAATTTTGGCGTCAAAAACCTAAAGTGGCATCATTAACTCGATATATATGAAATTGTGTATAGAGCACATAAACTCCCACATGAGGTAGGTATGTGAGGTAGGCATGAACTTGTAGATAACCAAACCTTCAAGCAGAGGATGAAATAGCATTTTTTTAACAGAAATAAAATGCATAATTTAAGGAGTATTCGCTGATTTTAAATATTTTCTGATCATAATTGCTGCTTAAACTTTGATTTTGAAAATAAGGATGTATGAGGGATAGACATGCTTTTGCACCGAATAAAATAACATTTAAAATATATTGAAGATGCCTAATAATTTTTAGTATATTCTGATCATAAATGGGATTTAATTGGTAATTTTAAAAATAAGGATATATGGGAGGCATGAGATTTCTTAGCAGATATTTTTTAAACATAAAATATAATAAAAGCGAATTTTATAGTCTTCTGCCTTGTTAACTGAAGTCATTACCAAGCACAATTATTCCATGTGTATCATAATCTAAATCAAGAACTATTCCTATGCTTGCAAAAAATAATTTTTCACCGATTTTTGCTTTTTCACGACATATTTCCAAGAAAAATACTTGGAATATTCTGACCTAGGGCAAGTTTATAAAGCTAAAGCTATGTTCCTGTAATCTTATTTGGCTAAGTTATAAGCAGAAAAAACTTTGTGGATCACATTAAGAGGTAGACTGTCAAATAAATTCTCACACCTCAGAATAGTCACTTGACCTGCCAGCATAGTGTTATAGAGAGAACAAGCTACAGAAAGCATAAGAAAATGAAACGAATGATATTTGGTAGACGTATAATGTCTTTGTTGTAATACCTTTTTCATCTGGAATTAAAGAACTAAATAAATCCACATTATTTCAGCTCGCTATACTGATTCCCTAGAATGTCACTATGCCTTAGGGAAAGAGGTCTAAATAAAATAAATAAATAAATAATTTTTTCTTAATTAACTGACATACATAATCTAAAAATAATATTTTCAATCATCTGAGTGTGTTGTAATTATAAAGCTTTTAAATATTTAATTAAAATAATACAATTGCCAAATTCACAAAACCCTTGTATTCATTGTATTCGTTGTTAGATTGTATGGCACTACAATAGTTGTGCGCTTGTTGTTGGTAATTTGTATATAAACATTCGGTACAACTCATACACTTTTTTTTTCATATGTTTTAAAAAAGTTGTATTGGTTTCTGTGTTATTGTGAATGAAAAATATTGACAAAAATATAAACACAAAAAAATTCTTTTTATTGTCAGCAGAAAATTAAATAAAATAAAATATAAAAATGGAAGAAAAATGTGTTTTGTTTGTAAAAATCGACTTTTAAATGCAGTTTTTCTTTTTCTTATTTGGTTCTTAATACACAAAATACTTTCATATACATACAATAGATGTTCACGAGCCAACATTGTATGCAATACATGAAACAACGATACAAAACTTTGTGAATTCGGTAATTATGGTTTTAAGTTTCCCTGTAAATTCATACTATAGGTATAATTTGTTTAAAACACTTTTGTTAACTTTTTGTATAAAAAGTCTCAATAAATTTTCATTGAATTGAATTAATTCACTCTTCGTAGACCAACTAAGAATATAAAAAGAAACTAATTTCTTTAGCCACCTCTGGTTTAATATAATTTCGTGGATTGTTCGACAATACTGGATGTCAAGACGTCAGAATTTTGCTTTTTTGTGTTCATATGATCACAGCGGCACTTAATGCCTAAAATATTACGATATAATTTAAGTTTAATTGCTATGTTTTATATAAATTTAAATTTTAAATATCTTATGTATTAAAAAAAAAGCATCATATACTCATTAATGCAGCTTTAAGATCTTCACATCATTATATTAAATGCAAACGGACGTAACTACACAAAATTTCGAAATTGAGTTTTTTTTATTAATAATGGTTCGATTTATCAAAATACATTTTCGTGCAAATTTTTAGATTTCTACGATCAAAAATGGCGATTTTACTAACGAATTCAAACGGACGTAACTGCAAGTGCGTGTATTTCTAAATGCAAGAAGACAAATCTACACACATATTTATATGAAAACCTTACATTTAAACTCATTTGTTGTGTATAGGGGTGCTAATCCTTGATATCTCGAATTACAAAATTTTTGATTTTAAGGCTTTTTTCTTCTCCTGTAAAAAAACAAAAAATGACGACATACTAATTCATTTATTTGTGTATCAATATTTTTCTTCTCCTATGAAATGGAAAATATTAAATAAAAAACTTCTAAAAGTCAACAAAATTATTTATTATTATATTCTAACCCTCTCACTAGCAGTCTGGCCTACTATCCACTAGATTACTAAACAATCTAAAGACATATTTACAGTTTCCTTAAAAATAAAAATAATAATTCCTACTCAGCAAGTAAGGCATTTAATCTTTTTGATTTGTCCCACATTTAAAAAAAAGGAAAAACACTGAGATACTGTGTTAATACAAAATCATATTTTACAATGATTACATAGACAGGATGCTATTATGTAAACAGAGAACAAAACACAAAATGTATACAAAATATAATATATGAACACTTATGGAACAATAATGAACACATACAAATACAAACTAGCAATATTTACATATTATTATGAGTTTTTCAATATAATCACTTGTTCTATATATATCTCTCTCCTTCTCTTTTATTCTATTTCTCTCTGTATATTACAAAAAAAACATAAAATTTATTTTTGTTTTGTTTTTTGGTTTCATTAGAATGATAATTGCAATAGTATCGTGTACCCACTGCCCCATGTATGTTTTAGTGTAAGTATTTGTAATGGCAGTTGTACGTGTATAGAATTTGTATTGTCTCGTATATGATGTGCTCGTGGTTAAATATTGACAAGTAATTTTGGGTGTTTGTGTATGTTATTGTATGTGTATGATCATTTTCAATATTAGCACTTTCATTATATGTAATATTTCTCTTTTCAAGTATTGAATGTAAATATTTTTGTGTGAGAGGGTGTCTATATAAGAGACTATGCCATACATACTCGTATATTGTTTTTGTTATTTATATCATTCAATAGATGTTGCTGTTGATGCTATTGTTACACTTTTATTAAATGTGTTTTATAGACCCATAATTACATGTAAATATTTTTATGAGTGTGTTTGTGTGATATTCAGTCTTATCTAACTCTGTATAATTTTTGTTCATTTGCGTATTTTGTCTACACAATAAAATATTTCTATTTCCAATATATCGTTGCCTAATAAGATAACACTGCACCATGTAATATAAAATACAGAGAGAGTGATCGTTGTATACGTTGAATTCTGTAGTCGCCGTGGTCTAGTGGTTAATGTGTTGGCTTACTAAGGCTTCTTGAAAAAAAAAAAAAAAAAATACAAAAAAATTATTTCTTTCGGCTGCTAAATCTCAGCAGTCTTCTATCAAAAGCTCTGGGAGTAATTGATTGCCATGAAACATCTTCTCAAATCTGTTGTTCGGAGTCAACTTTAAACTGTATGTCCCGGTACTCATAAATAAAAATTAACACACACAATATGAGTGCTGAGAGAAGCTAGACCGTAACCCTGATACAGACTTGTAATGGCCAATTATGTTTGTACAAGCATACAGAGCGGAATTTTAGGTATACGTAACCAAGACGAAAATAGGAACACCAAATTGGAGACTGTCCCATATATACAATAATTATTCTCCGCTTTGGGACAGGTTTGGTATAGGCTTGAAATAAAAGTAATTACATTTTTTGAGAAAATATATGACTGTGTCATCAGATCAAAAAACACAGAGCACGTAAGTAGTAACTTTAGCAAAGAACTATAAAGCCGATTATTAACAGACACACTAAAGACTCAACCCTATCCCTAAAAATTCTGCTAAAAAAAGGATTTTAATGGCCAATTATTAAAAAAAAATAATGAGGTATATTAATATAGAAATTAAATTAAAGTTGATAAAATGATAAAAATACAAATTAAAGATACATTCATTAATTTGTGAATAGTGATTTTTTTTATTTTTTTATTAAGACCAATGCTCAGGGGTAAATACCTACTGATGCTGTGCATTGTATTGGAATTTATGGAAAGGACAGTAAATATTATTTCTCATATTATTTCTTATCTTATTTTAATCGTCTCATTCCTAAACAAATTGCTATCAATTGATCATTCAAAGGCCAGTGTCATACCTTCACACTTAAATGATCAACACCAATTGTCCCATCGTTGAATGTTGATTGTGTGGTGAGTGCCTTCGCTAAGTAGGTTTAGCTGTTATCTGCTACCTCCCAATAGATGGCTCTTTTTTCCTGATCATTCGTCTTTGTTGTTAATGGTTAGGGTGGATTAGAGTGGAATATCAGGGAGCGGTTTCTTTGTTGACATACTTCTTGGAGTTGGGCGGGAACCTCTTATTTATAAATTATAACTTTGAAAAAACCGTATAACTAAATTTTTAATTTTTCACCTTTGCCCTGATTAGAACCTTGGCCGTTTGAGTTTTTGTGCGAGCGCTTTAACCACTAACCAGTGTTATACCTTCAGCCTTGAATGATCAACAGCAATTGCCTCATAGTTGCATGTTGATTGTGTGGTTAGTGCCTTCGCTAAAAAAATAAGTTTTTATGTTTTTTGTTCACAATTACTTCCTTCTAATGTTCGAAAGTGTAATAGAAATTAAATTTAAGAAATTTTTTAATATTAAAATCAGGTTTTTCTTTTAAATTTTATTTATTTATTTTATAATTTTGTCCATATGTGTCTATATTATGAATGCAAGTATAACAACATGTGCAAGTATTTAAGTGCAATTTCCTAAAATTGATGTTTATATTGTTGTTGTTGTTGTTGTTGCTATCATTGTTATTTATTCACATTGAGTCTTATCAAACTTTATTGTTATTGTATTTACTGATGATGATGATGATGATGAAAATTCTATAGGTTTTGTTCTGAACTCTAATAGTGTTATTTGTTAGTGTTGTTGTTTTCTGTTGTAATACGGCTTTTATAGTCATTTTAGGGTTTTTTCAATATTTTAAATAAATATTTTTTGTTGGTTTTGTCTTTTTATAGATAATTTGAACATCAGACAGGCATCATCAATTCATTACAATTTATGTTTCATATCTTTACAATATACAGTGTGCTGGTTGGTATTGGTTGGTTATTTGGTTATTGTAGTTTTTGTTGCCGTACTCCAGCTGCTTTAAATGTGTCATTATTTTGAGGGCAAATATTTATCTACGAGTATGCCACACATAACACATAAATTGTTGCCATTTATATATATGCATGAGAAGTATTTCCTTATTGAAGTAGAGAGAAAAAAAAAAAAAAAAACAAATAAAAAAAGGAATAAAGGAGTTTAAAAATTTTGGAGAGTATTTATGAAAAATTTTTAATTATTAAAACTACTAGTATTTGTGTCTGTACTTTTACCATTAAAATACAATTTTCTTTAGTATATAATTTACGGCTTCTATATTTTAAAATTGTTAAATTTTGATTTTTTTTTTGCGATATCACCATAGTCATACAACATCGATAATTGTTTTTTGTGTAGTTGCCATCGCGAGATGCGCTCAATTCAACCTGTATAAAGGATACAAAGGACAGGAAATTGCCATACTATCTGACAGTCAGGCTACCATTCGAGCACTTGGTTCGTAGGAAATCGACTCGAAGCTAGTATGAGATTGTCTGGAGAAACTCTACCGGCTTGGCAAGGACAATAAGGTTAGCCTATGCTGAGCTCCTGGTCATATGGGCATTCAGGGGAATGAATTGGCAGATGAATTTGCCATGTAGGGAGTAGCTATGCCATTGATGGGGCAAGAATAGGAAGGGAAGTTTGGAAAAGCAAACTAAAGGAAAAAGAAGACAGGGAGAGACCCTTGTTCATCTTGGGTCAAACTGCTCTTAGACTTTTAAAACTTTTGCTTGGCAATTATAATAAGAAAAGTTTTGAATCGTACATTAAAGAACCCAATGGAATAATCTGAGAATACTAGCATGCCACTTGACCGGCCACTGTAGGCTCAATGGAAAATTAAATAAGATTGGAATCGCTTCGAACATTATGTGCAGATTCTGTGACTAGGCGATAGAGTCTTCAGAGCACATACTTGCCAATTGTGCAGCATTGATGCACAGTAGAAAGAGGTACCAGTTATCAGATAGTGAATTATCGGGATTGGCACCGGCCGACATTTCAAACTTCGGCAGAGCGAGGAGACTGTGGGAGATATTGTAGGACTTCCGATCAGTTGAATGCTGTACAAAAGATCTACAGGTCAAAGTACTTTAGTACCTCATATATGACAGAATGTATGAATAAATGAAGATCGTCTCAATTTTACAAAAACACAACTACATACATACACACATACATAATTGGCCATTACAACCCTGTGTTAGGGTTACGGCCTACCTTCTCACGGCACTCATGTTGTGTGTGTTAGTTTTTTTTTTCACGAGTACGGGGACTTACAGTTTAAAGTCGACTCCGAACGACAGATTTGAGAAGATTTTTCATGGCAATCAATTACTCCCAGAGCTTTTACCAGAAGACTGCTGAGAGGTAGTTGCCGAAAGGAATAATTTTTTTATTTTAATTTTTTTTAAGATGTCAGATTTGAGATTTGAACCCGGCGCTATCCTCTTAGTAAGCCAACACACTAACCACTAGACCACAGCGACTATATTATAAATAGCTATTGTGTATAAATAACCTCATATTAAACAACTTTACAAACTGAATATAAAGAATATACAGCAACAATTTACAGTCTTGTGATACAGATTGCCACTTGTCGCTAATAAATGAGCCGCCATGTTAACTAACCGATCTTAAATAAATTATCAAATTGTAATGCTTTTTTATCAGTAAATTTGTTTTTTTTTTAATAACTTACTGGTGGAATTCAATTTTTGGCACCTCAAATCTCTTCCTTAAAAAAATTTTGGTCTTTTAAAAAATTATAATTTTTTTTTTTTAACTCCAAAAGTAGTACTCGTTAAAAGTTTCCGCTATTAATTGTTTAAATAAAGTGAAAAAAAGTAAAATTAATAAACAAATCTATAAAAATGAAATACAAGAAATAATGATTTCATCAAAATTAAATGATTGAGAGTGTTTTTCTTTGTTTTGTTCAATTTATATTTAAAATATAGTTTCGCTTCCATAAGCATTTTATGCCAATTAAGTGGGAAATGTGATTTTTTTTCATTGGGTTTTTGTTATCTGAAACAGTTTTACAATAAATTTTTTCACTACGATTTAAAAGCCCTATAAAGAAGAAAAAAAAAATGCTAAAAATCACATTGGAATTAATTTTTTTATTCATTTGGTTATTCTTTTAATTATTTGAATCAATCCGTTTTTTATGTAGAATTAATGTAATTGAAAAAGTATATTTGTACTTTTTATAGATAAAAATATCTGGCATTATATATAAATTTTTTTATTATATTATTAAAAATTTTATTAATAAAAAATTCCAACAAATACACATTTAGTTATCTGCTCTAATTTGAATAACCTGCGTTATTTAGTTTGTGTTTAATAGCCACCAGCAGCAGATTACCTCATGACTTAACGAGAAAATCAGGAAAAAAAAAACTTGAACTTTGCAAACTTGATAAGTAATATTCTTGAGGAAAAAACTATATTATACAAGCTAAGGCTAAATCTTATAAATCCTATGGTCATACTGCAATCGGTTTTCGGATATCTCTACCAGTTTCGGAGATGAATAGAGGAAAATGGATTGCAGATTTTAAAAATTTTGGGGTCAAAAACCTAAAGTGGCATCATTAACTCAAGATATATAAAAAATATAGAAATGGCGGATAGAGCACGACTATATGTAAAGTATTTAACATGTTTCTGTTATCGTTTGTTGTAATGCAATTTAGTGTACGTAAGCTCATGTATTTAAAACAATATTTCCGGCACTCTATAAGTCGCTTATTCTTCCGGTGCTTCTCTATGGTGCGGAAGCATGGACGCTGTCTTGTGCCGATGCAGCGGTCTTGGGAGTATTTGAGAGAAAAGTTCTTCGTAAGATCTTTGGTCCTCGAAGGCATGGCGATGAGTTTCGCATTAGAACCAACCATGAGCTGTATGAGCTCCTCGGCGATGTGGGCGTTGTTCAGCGTATTAACATCCAGCGGCTACGCTGGCTCGGCCATATTGTTCGGATGGATGAATCCGCTCAAGCGAGAAAAGTTTTCGATGCGAAGGTCACTGGACGTCGGCGTAGAGGACGACCGTGTTTACGTTGGAAGGACCAAGTTGATGAAGCCCTGTCGTCAATTGGTGTTACCAACTGGAGAAGGCGCGCGCTTAGCAGAGACGCCTGGAGACTAGTGTTAAGGCAGGCCGAAACCCGTTAACGGGTTGTTATGGCCATCTAAGTAAGTAAGTAAGTATTTCCGGCTTGTTGTTGTTACGTTATGTTGCCACAACACTTTAATTTAAATTTTATTAAAGTCTCTACACAGCAAAAAAAAAAAAATTTTAAATTCAGAACATTATATTGGCCGTGCAGAAATAGTCGTAATATAAATGGGCTTGTGGAAACCATAAATATTCACAACACTTAGTAGTTTCAGTTTACCAGAATCATTTGATTATATGAAACATTTTTTACTGAGATGGATTTCTTTGTTGGCTCGCGTTTTTCTCATTCATCAATCGTATTATATTTATGCTTTTGCAACGTGTCTTAACCACAACACATTGCAGACTTAACAGCAGTAAAACCAAATGATTTTTCAGGGTGGATAGGAATCACTACCGCTTAAGTCTAATGTGTGTTTTATAGAACAAACTCGTTATAACGCATTTTGTTCACTTTAGGCCGAGGCCACGTAATGAGCGGCAGAGCGGCGAGTCTCAGCGGAAAGTGGCTTATTACTGAACGTCATTTCTGAGCGGTTAGTGCGGTTAGTTGTTAAAATGCCATATTTTTATTTTTAAAACTTGGTAATCTATCTTGCCATAATAGCGGTCAACTTTCACTATTGGCGTGTTACAACTTCGCCGCTCAGAAATCAACTAAAAATTATAACAAGTTCTATTCCTGAGCGTCGTCGCTTAGCCGCTCAGAAATGCCGCTCATTGCGTAGCCACTTCAGTAGTATTCCATATGCTAATATTTTTTGCCGCTCAGCCGTTCATTGCGTGGCCTCGGTCTTAGAAAAAGAGTCCAGTTTTAGATCTACTGTTGTAATCAAAAAAGTTAAAGAGCTCTGAAGTTAACAAAAAAAAAATATTTTGCATTAAAACAAGTACTCACTTTCACTTAAATGAAAAAACTAATAAATGCAGAATAATAAATACAAATCAAGTAAGTCTTAAACACTGTCCTTTTAATTTCTTTATTTCTGAGGCAAGCACAATGCCCTACCATCTTATGTAGGAGACATTATTAAAACAAATTAAAAAAATCATGATATTGTCAGACAGTCTTAGTTTTTTTAGTCAATATTATATTTAACAAAAAAAACAAATTATTTTGCATTAAAAAATATACTCGCGAGTGAAGTTTCAATGGAAAAGATTTATATTTTTTTTTAAATTAATGCCCTAATCCTTTATTGGAATATTTTTATTGAACCCAGGGTGGCTATTTCTAGTTTTCAATTATAAAATAATGGTTCGTTGTCAATAAACGATTAAATTATGTTTTGATTTACTCTCCAAAACTTATTTAGTATGTGGGAATCATCAAATATTTATAGATTTTCTGGAAGAATGTACTTAAAAAAATGAATATAATTTTTTTTTTATTCAAAACTGAGCATTTTAAAAAAATTACGAGTTTTTTTAATATGCCCTCGTATCTAATAATTCAGACCTTTTTCAAATAGAACAATTTTTTTCGAAATTTACTTCCTGCTGACACCATAAATACGATTCAAGTTTGTTGATCATTACAGTGACAAAATACCAAAACATCTAAATGATAGATTATTCAATAAGTTTTATATTGAACCTTTGTTTTACGAAATACCAAGTACGTATACAATCATGTGTTTGTGGGTATATACACACACATATGGCCATACATGACATAACTGATATTTATGCCACAATGCTACTTTGTTGTACCTGTAACAATAGCAACAGCAATAGCTTTAGAAAGTAAACGAGTATAGCGTATTAAACGTTAATGTTGCATGAACTGTATAACTAAACTCTCGCTAAACTACATACATCCATACATATTTGAAGTGATTGTATTACTGTTGTACTATAATGGCTAGTTTTTAATGTTTAACGTACTAAAGTAGTTGCTGTTTAATCGTGTACATAAAAGCATTTTCCTTTTTTTTTATTATTTTAATGACATGCAAGCAGGATTTTATCTTTTCAAAATTATTATTCTCTATGGCGATAGTTGCCGTTGTATTATTTACATACATGAAGTGTCCTTTCGAATTGTTTACAGTACAAGCAATAGTTCACATGATTCATACAGTTGATTTCATTTAAATAGAACTGTTATTGTTGATAAAAAGAAGAACATTAACAACGTAATAAATACAAAGGGGAGGTGTGTGGTATAGTGGTTAGAGCGCTCGCACAAAAACTCAAACGGCCGAGGTTCAATTCCAGCGAAGGACAAAAAAATATAAAATAATAATTTGCGGTTTTTCTAAATTATAATTTAGGAAAATAAGAGGTCCGCCTCCCCTCCCCCCCTCTCCAAGATGACCATTCGCAAGAGAAATCGCTCCCTGACATATACAGTCTATTTCACCAGAAACGAATGATCAGGAGTACAGCGCCACCTTCTGGAAAGATAACAGCTAACCTAATTAGTGAAGACAGTTACTACTCACTATCTATATCCACCGACAAATGGGGTAAATGCTGTTGATTATTCAAGGGTGGAGGTATCGCACTGGCCTTTAAGTGATCAATTGACAGCAACTTGTCCCATTGACATAAGGAGATCAATAAAAATATAAAAAAATCTATTTCTCTGTGTTCTATCTTCAATATTCCAATACAATGCGCTGCATGAGTAGGGGTTTACTCCCGAGTATTGTTCTTAAAAAAATTGTTAAAACTAAATTAATTAGTTTTGTTTTATTTTTGTTTTAAATAAATTTTAACTTTATATGTTCCAAAGGTGAAAAATGAAAAATTTAGTTTGTGGTTTTTCAAAATTATCATTTAAAAATAACAGGTTCCCCCCCACCCTTTTAAGAAGTTCATCTACAAAGCAACCGCTCTGTGACATTCCACTCAATTGCACCTTAACCTTTAACAACGAAAAACGAATGTTCAGGAGAAAAGCGCCACCTACTGGGAAGTAGCAAATAACAGCTAAACCTACTAAAAATACTTAGCGAAGGCACTCACCACACAATCAACATGCAACGATGAGGCAATTGCTATTGATCATACAAGTGTAAAGATATAACACTGGACTTTGAATGATCAATTCACAGCAATTTGTCTCATTCCTACGGCGCTTAATAATATAAGAAAAAAAAAATATATATATGTATATACGAGGGCCAATTGACATTGAAGCTACCTAGTGCTAGATGGCAGCACAAACACAGAAACTTCTTTCATAGAAATTACGATCTGTCAAACGTCAGCTGTTAAAATTTTAGCCAAATTCATCGATTAGTTTATTTGTTGTAATCGTTTGAAGTAAGCAACTTTTGTGTTTCTTGGAAAATGGAAAAAAGTGAATTTCGTGTAGTGATTAAACACTATTTTTTTAAAGGCAAAACGGAGAAAGAGACAAAAGAAAAGCTTGATGAACATTACGGCGAATCTGCTCCGTCAGATTATATGGTAAAATATTGGATTGCTGAATTTAAACTGGGCCGAACAAGCACTGCAACAGTACCATCAACAGGACGGTCAAAGGAGATGGTTACTGAAGAAAATATCAAGGAAATCCTCGACATCGTTATGAATGATCGCCGGGTCAAAATACGTGAGATTGCTGAAATGGTAAACATATCATATGAACGTGTGTTCAACATTTTGCATGAACATTTGCATATGAAAAAGCTATCGGATAGCATAATTCTTCTGATTTTTGGCGTAGATTAATAACTGCTGATGAAACGTGGGTCCACCACTATACACCTGAAACCAAAAATCAATCGAAGCAATGTGTGGAAGCTGGTGGAAGTGCCCCGAAGAATGCGAACACCGCGAAATCAGCTGGCAAGGTTATGGCCACTGTATTTTGGGATTCGCAAGGAATATTGCTCATCGATTGTCTTGAAAAGGGATCCACAATCACAGGAGAGTATTATCGTGCATTATTGGATCAATTGGATGATGCAATTGAGGAAAAACGACATTTAAACAAGAAAAAAGTGCTCTTTCTTCAAGACAACACACCAGTTCACACAGCATTAGATACGATGCTAAAACTACGAGAAATCCACTTCGAATTGGTTGATCATCCACCTTATAGTCCAGATTTAGCCCCTAGTGACTTTTTCCTGTTTCCAAACTTGAAAAAATGGCTCGCAGGAAAAAGATTCATCTCAAACGAAGAAGTGATTACCGAAACTGAGTTCCCAAAATCGTATTATTCAGATTGTATAAAAAAGTTTGAAAACCTTCTTACTAAGTGTATTGAGCTAAAAGGAGACTATGTTGAGAAATGAATGGTTTAAAAAAAAAAAAAAGTTTTTTTTCTACTAAGGTAGCTTCAATATCAATCCGCCCTCGTATTTAGTAAATACTTTTTACACAAAAAAATAAACAAATTTGTTCAAACACTTTGGTGTATAAATGCTACTGCTATTTTTATATACAAAACTGTACGAGAGTAAGCACAAGAACTTTACTTTCGTTAGGGAGTTTCTATGTCCACTTGCTGATAGCTTTGTTGTGTATAAAACAGTTTTTTTTCCTCTCCGTTTGTAAATAATAGTGTGTGTGTGTTTGTGGGTATTTGGAAGAGCGGGAGTGATAGCAGCTATTTGTAAATTTCCGTTTTCCTATTGAAGATTATATTGTTAAACTAATTTTCTTCCCACTGCTCCCTGTAACTATAACAACTATAAAAATAAACAAAAGAAAAAAAAAAACTAATTTTTTTAAAAACAATTTCATTATTTTTTTGCTGTTGCTGTTGGATCCTATTGCCAATATGAATTTTCAAAGTATTCATGCTTTTGTACTGATTGAACCGCGTTTCTACTGTATAGACCAAAGCAGGAGAATATGTCCTGTGCTTATCTCTATCGCCATTATGTTTGATAGTTAAGTAATTGTATTGCAGCATTTCAACTTATTTTTGATTTTGTTCTTATTGTTGTTGGTGTTTCTTTTATTTAACAAATAAAAGTGTTTGTCTTGATATTGTTTTCGTTTATACATATATTCTCAATTTTCATTTTCATATCGTGATTTTTTTTTCATTTCAATTTAATACTTGAGATTTAATGGCAGCTTGTTGTACTGTTAAGGGCGTTATTCTTGTATATTCAATATCTCTTCAATATGTTTATATATACACATATACACACACACATACATATACCACAGCAAACAAACGAACAAACAAACAAATATTGACAATTACTTGCGCTTATAAATGAATGCTTGCTTATATTCACAGTGTAGTGTATATGCTTTCAATTTATTTTTATTTTTGTGTTTTCATTATAGAAAATTTTCATTCATTTTATTGTATTGTAATGAAATGTATTTCATATTGTATTGTATTGTGTTGTTAAAAGTTTATTAAAATGTAATTGCTTTGTTGAGTGGCACTTTTTTTATTTTTATTTTTATTTTTATTTTTGTTTTTTCTTTATTTTTTCTATTTGAAGCACATGAAGATTTATTTTCTCAAATATAAATTTTTAATAAAAAATCTTTTTGGCTAAAATTGTTAGTGGCTTTTGTACTTGTTCGTAAATTCAAGGAGAAATATTGCAAAATATTAAAAAAACGTAATAAAATAAATTTTGTTACTAAAGGTAGACATAAATCAATACGATTTTAAGATAATTCTGGCACAAAGTTAATAAGATTTTTCAAAAAGACTAATAAAGATTATTAAAGCAAACTAAGCTCTCATAAAATATGAGTTTGTTTTGTACTCAAGTGATTTGTTATGACCACTTTTTAAATATTTTATTAAAAAAAATAAATAAATAAACAACAAAGGGAAATATTAATACGTAGTATGTCCGAAGGTTGTGGCTTTGTTTTCAATGAGTTAAGCATGCTGAAATATCTTGTATACCGGTAGAAACGAAAATAAGTAAACAAAATTGTTTTAAAAGTTTTGAATGATATTTGGTTTTTATTCAGGATATTTTCGGTATGATTTTGAGCACAACTAATTGTGCTATTTGTATTTATTCCCTGCTCTCTTTAGCTTATTTTAAAACAGAACTTGTACTTTAGTTACATCGCCGTGCGGGAGTTTATGCGTTCTATACGCCATTTTTTATATCTCGAGGTTATGATGCCATTTGAGGTTTTTTACACCAAAATTTTTAAAATATGCAATTTATTTTCGGATATTTATCTCCGAAACTGGACGAGATATCCGAAAACGGATTGCCGGCTTGAAAATTTTGGGATCAAAAACCTAAAGTGGCATCATTAAATCGAGGTATATAAAAAAATATTAAATGGCGGATAGATCACATAAACTCCCACACGATGATATGCTTTTTTCCTGGAGGTTTTTTTATGAAAGATCGCCTTTATATTGGATTATGGAGTATCCTATTCTGCACCTTCTCTCTGCTACGATCACCAAAAAGATTTTCGCGTTCGGAGTGGAGTTTAAACTGTAGGTCCCGGTACTCATGGCTAAAAATTAACACAAACAACATGAGTGCTGCGAGAAAGTAGGCTGTACCTCTGAAACAGGGTGGTAATGGCCAGTTACGTATGTATGTAACAAGGCGTTGTGCTTTCCCAAATGCTATTGTTTTTCTTTACCTAAGGGCTAAAAAATGGTAGCATTATACCCAACATTATACATAATCGAACACGCATCCTCCAAAAGCAGACTCCATAGCCTTCTTGAAACCATGTTTATAGTAAAAATTGTTTAGGTTTCTTAAATAGCTGTCACACACAGACTTTTTCTTTCTTTTATTGGGAAATATTTAGTCAATGGGCCACTCTTAGTTTGGAAATAGAAAACAATCGAAGGGACCTCTGTTTTGCAAGCTAAGGTTGTACAAAAGCAATTTGATCATATATTTATTAAGTAGCAGATAACTGCTAAAAAAACTATTTAGCAAAGACACTCACGGCACAATCAATATGCAACGATGAGGCAATTACTGTTGATCATTCAAGGGTGAAGGTATAACACTTTTTTTTTATTGAGACCAATACTCAAGGGTAAACGCCTGCTAATGCTGTGCATTGTATTGGAATTTTTTGTGGAAAGGACAGTACATTGAATGATCAACAGCAATTGGCTCATCGTTGCATGTTGATTGCGGTGAGCGCCTTCACTAAGTAGGTTTTTAGCAGTTATTTGCTACTATTCATTTGGTGCCGCTTTTCTCCTGATCATTCGGTTGTCGTTGTCAAAAATGAAGATGGAATAGAATGAAATGTCAGGGAGCGGTGGCTTTGTAAAATGGCTTCTTGGTGGAGGGGGGGGGGGGCCGTTACCTCTAATTTTTAAATTATAATTTTGAAAAAACCGCAAACTAACTTTTTCATTTTTTACTTTTGCTGGTATTCGAACCTGGGCCGTTTGAATTCTACGAGCGCTCTAACCACTATAGCACGCATTCTCAAATAGAAAAAGAAATTTTTTTCTCTTACAACAGTGGGCGTGTACTATTACAATGTCTTTAAGAAGCAAGCAATGTCAAGTAATATATTTTGTAATCTCAATACTTTAACGCTGTAACACTTGATGTAATATTGTCTAAAAATGAAATTGTTTTACCCTTCTTGGGACACCATTCTTATACTTCAGTCCACTACTTGGTTGCTTCATTTCCTTGACTATAAAGTGGTGAAGTTATGTTTTAACCATGGCTACAAACAAAAGGAGAAATTAAGTATTGTAGTATTTTGTCCTACTGCAACAGCCGTTCTTCTCACAGCTTCCCCATATTCAAATTTGCCCTCAATTCACGATGCTGTTTTTGTCTCGCTGTGACACCCGTTTTGCTTACAGCTTCCCCATATTAAAATTTGTTGTCAATATCTAACACTTTTAGCATGCTTTGAAATAACTGTTATTTCAGTGACCTCACATACCTTCATCCAAGGAACATTCAATACAATTTTGATAACTTTTTTTTTAACCACTTCTAGTTCCAATTAGTCAGCCGCTACGGTATTTGTTTTGCCAGCTCCAACGGCCTCTTTTAAATATTGCTTTCTTAAGTTTTATAGTCAAATCAGAGAACCAAACGTCCTTAAAATAGAACTTAGCTCGATTTTAATTTAAGTTTGAAAGTGGCATTTCCAATTGAAGTACTGGGGGCGGATTACGGCATTCGAGATCGACCGAAATTTCATATAATTTACATAGAAATTTCGTTTGATATCGAATGCCGTAATTCGCCCTCAGTACTTCAATTTGAAATGTCGTAAGTAATTTACCCCCTGAATTGCACAGTGATGGTAAATTTGTTCGTGTTAACAATTTTATTGCAATTGATTATTTTGAAAGCCCTCAAAAAACATTCTAAATAATGGCATGGCCTGAAACAGAAATAAGCTGTTTTTTGAGATTTTTAATTTATACCTAATGGAGTTTTTCAAGCAAGTGCCCTTTTCTCTACGTCAGATATACACTTTGCAAATGTATTATATTCCTCTTAAGAAATATTAAGAAAAAATACAGCCATTTAATGTTAGCTCTTGCTTTATTTGTAATACAAAAATAAATTCAATTTACATGCATATTTCAAGTCTGTTGAAAATTTTAATTTTTTACTCGTAATATTGCCTTTCTGCAAAAAATATTTTTATTAATGTTTTGTTTTAATAAATTTAAATTCATTTTTAATAAAATGTTTGCGCATATGTGTAAGAGCAAAAGCAATAATAAAATCCTTAACTTACTTTTTAATTTTTCGATATTATTTTCCCATTAAGCCAGACACCAGAGCGTATACTTGTTGAAAATATAAAACAAATATTACTCATACGCTACATAATGTTTGTCTTGTAATATTTGACATTAAACTGCGTCATTAAGATGTGTTTACTGTGTGTGGCTCTGTGTGTGTATTTTATGTTTACAGTGTTTAGAAAGAAAAACATGTTGCAAGGAACAGCATTAATATTTTGTAAAATATAACTTTCAAAACGTAAATCTCTTTCTAATAGTTACAAATCCCTGGGCGCATATAAAAACATTTTTCTTCTCTTTATATTTCAACAAATTTTTATTTTACACTTTTGCTTTGTTTACGTAATTTTTTTTTTTCTGAGAAATGAAATTTTCGATAATTATCTTTCGAGTTTCTGATGTTGCTATTGTTGTTTGTTTATTTGGAATGTTATTAACATTTTCCCGCAACGCATGTAAATTACTTTAATTATGCATTTGGGCTAAATTTTCTTACAAAGCAATTTTCAAAGCAGCTGTTGCCAAAATTTAAAGCAAACATAGTCATTTAAAGCAAAAACAACTTAAATACACACACACACACACAGAGATTTACAATAGATGTGTCAGAAGAACTAAAGAAAACAGAATTTAATCAATAAGAGAATAACTTGATACAAAGCAAAACCAATATAAAACCCAACTAAACTAAACCAAATCATGTCATACCATACCATACTTTTGTTAATGAATAGAACGACAACCAATGAATGAACGGAAAGCTGTAGTCATTCTTCAATGATGTATGTATGTGTGACTGACGTGTGTGTTTCTAATCATTTTACCTACATTATGGTCTATAAAGGTTAATTTGTTTTTGGGGTCTTTAAGAAATAACAATTTCGTCCATTTCTCCATTAGATTATATTGTATGTTGCTCGTCTAGCAGATCAACTTGGTGAAAGCAACACATATGTATCTGTTTTAATATCATTAAATATATCAACAACAATAATAATTATCATTTCCACAGTAGCAACTACAATAATATTTGCTATGAAATCATTAAAACTCAAGTGTGCGTATATTTTCTGGAACATCAATTGACAAGTGAATGTTATAGGTTTTTGACTAAAATATCTTTTACTGGAAAAAGAATTTTCTAAAATTTATGTAGAAAATTGTAAGTGTGCTTGTGTTTGGTTGAAGGTGGTTCCTAGCAGTAACACCAATTAACGGCTTGTGTGTTTAAACATTTAAATGCCAAGAGTCTTTTAAGACAAATTAAATTCAAATATAAGAAATTCTAATTAATCTCAAGAAATAGTGTGCTTGCACAAACAAACACAGAAAAAAATAAAAATGTGTTTCAATTAAAAAATTTCTTATATCAATTAAAAACTTGTTTATTTTTCACCAGTAAACAAATTAATGTTGTCAACTAAGCTGATTGTAATATTAAATAAATATATTTAAATAAAGCTATATAAAGTATTAAAAAGTTAATTAAACGAATTAAATTATTTAATCAAAGCAAATATATTTTTCAATTAACAAGTTAATTGAAAAAAAAAAAAAAAATAACGATAATTTTTTCTGTGTTGAATACAAATCATCGTGCGGGAGTTTATGTGCTCTATCCGCCATTTTATATATTTCAAGTTAATGATGCCACGTTAGGTTTTTGTCACCAAAATTTTTAAAATCTGCAATCCATTTTTGGTTATTCATCTCCGAAACTGGACGAGATATCCAAAAACGGATTGCAGACATGAAAAAATTTTCGCCGAAAACCTAAAGTGGCATCATTACTTCAAGATATATAAAATAGCGTATAAAGCACATAAACTCCCGCAGGACGAAATGTAACGAGTATTATATACCTTTTTTTTTTACAGATTTAATGCATTTTATCAGTAAAAAAAAAATAAAATAGATTATGGGAAAGGAAACAAGGAGTAGTATTTGTAAATTTTTTCTATTTAAACTTACGTAAACAGTAATTACTCAGAAAGATCATTTTATTAACGAATAAATTCTCCCTCTAAAGCGTTATATGAATCGTTGGATAATCAACCACAAACCAGTGTATTTTGCCAGAAGTGATAATAGTACGTGAAATAAAGCGAAAACATGAAAGGAACATTGTATTATTGGTCGTCGTAGTCTAGTATATATTGTTTTAGTTTACTTAAAGCAGTAATATACTTATAAAAATGGCTGTTTCTAATTAACTAGACCTGACAGCATCTTATGTTGTCTTCCTTATGTTAATGTTCAAAATGCCTTGAGTACTGATTACACTCGGTAACTGGTCAGTAGCTATTCATTTAAGCACTTGCTATATTTCGTAAGGCAAACTAATTTAATTATTTATGAAAATTTTATATAAAGAGGACAGATTATTGGGCAATTATACCATCAGTCTCAATACTGATATGCTCAGTAGAACAGTTCAGAGACAGCTCTAACTTAACCGCTTCTGGCTTTTCTATTTCTTTTGCAAATCAGTATCTAAGCGCTGTAGTAATTGCCTACTTGATGCCGATGTATAGTTATTACGGATATTACCTCTCAGCAGTCTTCTGGTAAAAGCTGAAAAAAGCTGCCCTGAAAAAGCTTCTCAAATTTGTCGTTCGGAGTCGATTTAATACTGTAAGTCCCGATACTCATGGATAAAAATTAACACACACAACACAAATGCTGCAAGAAGCTAGGCCGTAGCCCTGACACAGGGTTGTAATGGCGAATTATGTATGTATGTATGTATGTCATTACGAACAAAATAGGGGGGTGAGTTATATAGTGGTTAGAGCGCTCACAAAAAAACTCTAACGGAGCAGATACAAATCCCAGCAAAGTTGAAAAATGAAAAAGTTAGTTTGCAGTTTTTTCAAAAATATAATATAAAATTAAGAGGTCCTAGCCCCCTCCAAAAGTTCGTATGCGGTTTTTACAAAACTATAATTTAAAAAATAAGAGGTCGCCCCCCTCAAAGAAGATCATTAACAAAGAAACGGCGCCCCGACATTCCACTCTATTCCACTTTAACCAAAGTTACCAAGAAAGGAATGATCAAAAGAAAAGCGCCACCTATTGGGAAGTAGCAGATAACAGCTAAACCTACTTAGCGAAGACACTAATCACACAATCAACATGCAACGATGAGGCAATTGCTGTTGATCATTCAAGGGTTATTGTATAACACTGGCCTTTGAATGATCAACACACGGCAATTTGTCTCATTCCTAAGGCGCTTAATAGTAATATAAGAAAAAAAATGTATATTCTGTCATAAATGTACTGTCCTTTCAAAAAAAATCCAATACATTTAGTAGGGGTTTACCTCTGAGTATTTGTCTCAAATTAAAAATTATTCAATGATTCTTAAGTTATATAGTGATCACGAAGTTTTTACATGTATTTTGCAAACACATCGTAAAGAAAATCTGTAATTTATCAATATTTTCAAAACTTATAAGATCTTACAAGAAGATAACGGCTTTTTCATGGTCTAGTATTATACTTAACCGTTGAATACACAGTGGGTTTACAAATGTAACTGGGAGAGTGCAGCGAATTAAAAACCACAAATTACTACGTATTCCTTCATATACAATTCGTCCACGACGTTTGCTGTGAGCTGGCTGCAAAATAAAATCATCTTTGTTGCTTTAACTGTAAATTAAAAAAGAAGAATGCCTAGAATTAAAGAATATAGAATTTTGTAATTTTACTGTAAAGTTATTTTGTAATAACTTGTAACCATTTTTGACTATTTTACAAGAAAGTTTTAAATATTTTTTTTTAACATTTTAAGAGACTTGATTACATTCCTTAAAATTTTACGCCACAGAAATGTTTCTGTATGCCCAACATGAACAGCAGTGCATCAGTGAGTATAGATTTAATATAGTGGTTGGTCTAAATAGCTTATATTACCTTCAAAATTTCAACACACACACACACCAACGAAAATATGCCAATTTAGTTTAATGTTTCAAATTATGCAGGAATTTTTTTAAAAAAAAAAAGAAAGGAAAAAAGTAAAAGACAAAAAAAAAAAAAAAATTATATAAATTACTTTGTTGTTTTATAACCAAAAATTTTGCTAAAACTCTGTTATGGCTGTTGTTGGAACCAATTAAACTTTTAACTTCTTTTGGTATACCAGGTCAGTTATAATATTTCAACCAGTAGAGTGTTAGACATTTAAAAACTTTTTACTTTAATTTTATTGCTTTACAAACTTTGACTTTAAATTGCTTGGAAAAAATTACTCAAATAATCTAATGCAGATGTTTGGCAACATTACTTTGTGTTTAATAATTCATTAGAGTGAAAGTTTTTTTAAACAAAATATGTACAATAGCAGAAAAAACGGAAATTTGATGCCTAACAGCTGCTTAGCTTATGAGGGTTTAAAGCCGAAAACTAGTTAAGTGTTCTAAATCAACTGTAGTCTGGTTTTTTGCATTCATTGCAATTTATAAAACGAATACTAAAAATTAGTTTCTTGTGTGAGAATCAAATAATAATAATACAGTTGACAGTTTTGCAAATTAGTTTTTTTAGTAAGATCAACGACACCCAGAAATGCTGCACAGCCAAAGTTGGACTAAAATGTTAATGATCTAAGGGCTCTACTTACTCATGAACTCTATAGCAAACTCTTTTATAAGAAATAGAATTACTGATATTAACATTGAAATGTATTGCTTATGGTGGCTAGCATGTCTCCATGGCCAATTCGTCTTTACTCAAGCGACACGTCAGGAGATTTTTTGCCAAAGATGGTTTTTAAAATAAGATTTATATACCAATTAGTATAAAAAACAAACAAACGAACAAAAGGATTTAAGCAATACATTTCAATATTAATATTGAATTTAATTACCTACAGTAATCGCCTTGGTCTAGTGGTTAGAGTGTTATCTTACTAGGACGAGAGCTCCGGTTCACGCCCCGGCTCTGACATCTTGAAAAAAAGAAATATTTAAAAAAAATTTTTTCTTTCGGCGACTAACTCTTAGCAGCCTTCTGTCAAAAGTTTTGAGAGTAACTGATTGCCAAGAACAAGCTTTAAAAGTCTGTCGTTCGGAGTCGACATTAAACTGTAGGTCCCGGTACTCATGGTTAAAAACCGACACACACAACATGATTTCTGCGAGAAGCTGGGCCGTAATCCTGACACAGGGCTGTAAAGACAAGTTATGTATGTATGTATGTAACTAACATATTACCGAATTAAAACAACAAGTCAACTTGAAGTCTAGAATCATAATAATGATTCTTTATGCTTTATTGACTTAAAACTATAAACAACCAAAATAAAACAAATTGCATTTAGCAAGAAAAATTGAAAGCGAAGTGTCATATAACATCTCCAATAAATGTAGAAGGCCATGCAGTTGCAGACGCTTATGTCAGCAGTACATGCAGGAGCTAATTAATCCATTATGGTATGTTATGTATGTCACTTATATTGGCCCATATGGCAAAAAATATTTCTTGTTTTTGATACTTGTATTGCTGTCTGTTGCTTCAGGCTTCTTAGTATGGAACAGTAACGTATTTACAATATTTGAAATAAGTTTTTGTATTTCGCCTCTTCCCGATACACATTCTCTTAACTATGAATTCTTAAACTAATATCTTCAAGAGTTTTGCGAATAAGTTTCACTCATTTCTTTATTTTTAATATTTTTTATTATACAATTTTCACCACTTTTTTATATTTGTTTTAAGCACTATCAAAATGCCGAAATATAGTAATAAGAGATGTATAAGAGTAGTATTTGATAGTGTTAATATAATATGTAATGGATGTATTCAGCACAGAGAGAAAGTAGTTGCGAACAATTACCGACAAACAGTTGTAGGGGTCTCACTGTTTTCTGAAAAATTTTAAAAAGTTGAACTTCATTAGACTAAAGTAATATTTCTTATACAAAAATATATTCTTTTTTTAATAACAAAATTTCCATTTATTTTGTGGAAATTTCTGACAACGGAGTAGAAACAAAAAGGTTTTTCAGGCGATTGTTAATCTTATTTTTAAATATTTTATCGAATTTTAAATTATTTTCTCTGGGGTTTTACCTTCATCAAGTAGTACAATAAATTTGTCCTTTACATGTTGTATTTTATTTCATAATTACAATTTTATCGACTTAATTTGTTTGTTTTTAATTTCTTTTGTTTTTTTTTTATTTCAATTATTAAAAATTTATATATGACAGCTTTAGCAAATTTGGTACTGACGTAACAAAGTATTTTCATGTGTAATAAACGCTTTTAATATTAAAATTAATTAAATACTACACAGTAAATTAAATTTGACGAAACAAACATATTACTTTAATGGTTATGGTGAAAGCATTTGCCTTCTTATGTGATTAAAGTTCATGCGGGCGTATGAGTAATTCTTTTGTTTACACGGTTTGCCATATAAATCATACGTCTGGGTGGTGTATTCATTTATCATTGTTAGTGGTTATGGAATATGTAGATTTTAAATTTTTCCCCATTTTTTTAATTTTGTTTTTAATTTCTATTTAGTAAGTTAATTAAAGACAATATGTTACGTTATACAGTGTCATGTCATTATGATACCATATGCTGTGAAGGTTTTACTTTTGTTTTTGTTTTGAAATTTTATGTAAAAATAGGTATTTTTTGTTTTTTTATTTTTTCAAGTTTTTCCTTTTGTTAAACAATAATTTATTCACAGTACTTCATGCTGTCAATAATATTAAAACACACTCGACTTTAAATGAGAATTTCACTTTAACTAAACCAAAATATTTTAAAGAACATATATATGTACTTTGCTTTATAAAATATTTTATAGTTTTTAAATCATTATATACTTATATAAGCCTTTGTAGAAATTTAAATTACTGAACAAAAAAGAAAAAGAAAATCAACAAATGTAAACAAACTTGACTTAATTATAAAGAAAAATATGATCTTTATTGTTGAAGTACTTAGAAATTAACTATTTTTCTTTAAATAAAATTCTTTTTTTATTTGGCTTAAAACTGATTATTAGATCATGGTGGTTATTTACATTAATAGTGTGATAACTTAAAAAGTTTTTAGTTAAAATTAATATTTCATACCTAATTAACCACTACAACCCAGTTTCAGGAATAGGCCATAGCTCCTCGCCGCACCCATGTCGTGCGTATCAAATTTTATCAATGAGTACCTGAATGCATAGTTTAATGTCGAATCCAAACGAGAAACTTGATAAGCTTTCTATTGGCAATCAGTTACCCTCAGAGCTCTTTCCAGAAGACTGCTAAGAGGTAGTCATCGAAAGAAATATTTTTCAAATGGTTTTTTTCAAGGATACCTGAGCTTGGGTTTGTACCTGAAACTCTTGTCTAGTAAACCAACACTCTAACTACTGGACTGCGGTGATTAAAATTTTAGAATTTATAATATGGAAAAAAAGTAAAAAACAATGAAAACGGGGTTAATTTTTTTTTTATTTGAGACCAATACTTAGGGGTAAAACCCTACTAACTGCTGTGCATTGTATTGGATTTTGTTTGGAAACGACAGTACATCTTATATTATTATTACGCGCCTCAGGAATGAGACAAATGGCTGTGAATTGATCATTAAAGTGTTATACGTTCGCCTTTGAATGATCAACAGCAATTGTCTTATCGTTGGATGTTGATTTTGTGGTGTGTGTCTTTGCTAAGGAGGTTTTGCTGTCATCTACTTACCAATAGGTGGCGCTTGTCTTCTGATCCTTCGTCTTTGTTGTTAATGGTTGAAGTGGAATAGAGTGTAATATCAGGGAGCAGTTTCTTTGTTGATGAACTTCTTGGGGGGACCTGTTATTTGTTTTAAATTATAATTTTTGAAAAACCGCATACGAAATTTTTAATTTTTTACCTTTCCTGGGATTTCAACCTGAGCCGTTTGATCTTTTGTGCGTTGCCTCTAGCCACTAAACCACACACCCCCGAAATATCTAGATTTAATTATCAGTGACTAGAAATGCATGAATGATTTGAATTTTATATGAAATCTCCTCTGAAAGTAATCAAAAAGAGATCTTCTATTTTAATTTTACTTAATAATTAAAGTGATTATAAAAATAGAGTTTGAGGGAATAAATAAATTAAATTAATTAATATTTTTGTACACAGGCTTGAGTGAAATATCCAATGCTTACCTCTGCTTGGGTTAAACAGAAAAGTATTTAGTTGTAGTGTATATTTTAATTTACTGATAATAAAATTTAAAATTAATTTTAGGTAAAATTCAATAAAATAACTTATATAATTGTTTATTTCCCAAAGTTCTTTGGACAATCAGAGACTGGTTTATGCAACATATGGATAAATTTAGTTGTCCTAATGTGACAGCCATGCAACCATAAAACATCTTGGCTGTACGATTTAAAATTCAAATTAGAAACAAACTGATGATGACGATGATGATGGTGAGAAAAGAAGAATATGATAGACTTGTTTGACTTTACTTCGACTAACTCTTAGAAGAATATGTACTATCCATCAACAAAAAGTAATTTCAGTTTGTGATTGCTTGAAAAAGTGTGACTTGAATTGCTGATGTTTGGTATTGAATATGCACAGAACACAAAAAACTCTGATAAGACTACCGTAGCTGAAGTCGAAAAACATATGTTCAGTTTGGCTAGTGTACTATTTGCTTAACCGATACCATTTTCTACTTGGATTATCAAAGAAAAATTATTGCAAAAAATCTAAATTTTTTATAGAATTTAACTGTGACGGAAAGGTTCAAAATAATCTTTGTTTTACAAAATTTCGTATATAGTGGATGCTCTATAGTAGATGCATCCAACCCTTACTACCAAAAATCGTTCTAAGTAAGTTTTACAAATTATAATTTAAATTGTTATAAAAAAAAGCTCCTAAAAAAATTATAAAATATTTGAACATTTTTTTTTTTGTAACAGAGAAAAACAATCAATAAATTATTTCAGTATGTATGTGCTTTGTTTATAACTAAAATTAAAAATTTTCCTTACAGTTTGCATAAGCATCTGTAACTTCAGATTTTAATACTATTTTTATGTCAGATTGTTGTTCTAAAAATTTTCTTTAAAAAACCTTTGAAAAACTTATGGAAAAGAAAAAGTAAAATCTGTTCCATAAATCAAATTTTTTGGAATTAAAAAAAAAACTTAGAAAACAAAAAATTATAATTTAAATACTGTTTTTATAAAAATTAATTTCCTTTATTTATAGCCATATGAGGGAGAGAAAAAACCAGTAAAAGACAATGTCTAAACAAAGTTTCTAAGGCTTGACAATAAAAAATAAAACAAAACAAAAACAAAAGTAATTTTCTAAGCAATTAAAACGCCCTCTGGTGTATGTTGTACTCGTATGTTGTATGGCAAACATATTTAAATTTATTGTGCTCATAAGAGGTCACACTTTTTGTGTGACTAAATACTTGTATACTGAAACTTATATCTGCATACGAAACCAATTGAACTTTATACGATTATTTTATACATAAACACCAATACATATATGCTGTAGGAAAATATATACTCGTATACTACCGCTAATTTACATTTGGCACACAAACATGCAAGAGGACTTTATCGTTACTTTATTTCTTAAGTATTGTTTATAGTTTAAATCTATTTTTGACTTTTCAACTTTTTCTCTCTTTCTCTTCCTTCTCAACTTTTCTGCGTGCTTCCCTTTTGCATGTTTGTAATGTCTTATGTTTTAGATTTTTCCTGTTGTTTACCCAGAACGATACTAAAATCATAAAATAAAGTTTTCATAACGAAAACTCGAATTTATTGGGTTTTTGTTTAGATTTCTTTTATCCTGAAACTTATTGTAAAACTTACGAGTAAGAAACTAACAAAACAGCAAAGAGAGCGTAAGATACAAAGAGTTGTAAAGCCCATGGCGCAACAAAAACTACAAAAGTTGGTACAATTGTACATATTTTAGCACAATTTTATAAACAAGAAAACAAAAAGAACACAATGACTAGTTCAGTAGTATTTGAAAGTTGGTTTTGTTATATTTTTAGATCATATTTTTGGTTCATTTCATAGTTCTATAGCAACTCTTAGGTTAAGTATTTTGGGTGACTTTCTCTTAAGTGTTTCCTTTTGTGTATTGATCCTGGACTTCACAAAGGGTGTTCCCCAAAAAACAAAAACAGAAATAATAGGGCAATTTGGAAAGCGTTTCATTTTATTAGAATTCAATTTAACTTTAATTTGCTCTTTATAGTATAAAGTTTTTAAATCCTTAGAAAAGTTATTAATGTAGCAGATTCTATGTCTTCATTGTTGGCAAAATATTTAACACTAAGCTGATTTTGTAACTCTTAGAACTAAATCTCACCATGCATGATTGCAAATTTCGTATCTTAGTTCATTGAGTTTGAGCAGTGTATTAGTGAATATGTGAACTACTGCATTGTGTTAGCGAAAACCCACTTTCTTTTCTGCCAACTGTATTCTATAATTTCGATACTTTTAGAAATAAAAAATAATTGCAGAAAGCAAAACCTGTATAATATGCATTCTGAAGTAATTTGAAAGTTAATTCATTGGGTTTGGCTATACAGGCAGTGCGTATGTGAACTGGTTCATTGCGTCTTTTTTCTAAAGGGATTGGTTTGTTTTTTCAATCTAATATATAAAGTTTTCGTGTCGCGGTGTTTGTTGCCAAATTCCTTCATGAAAATGGATCCAGCCATTTATACCCTTAAATGTTAAGGTGACCCGCCCAAAGGAAAATTTATGACTCACTTAATTAATGTACCGACGTCGATGAAATTTTAAATCAGATATAGATATCTGCGTACCGTAGAGCATATCGTCGATGGAATTAAAGAACGCTGTAACTGACAAAACCCTAAGGGCCACTTTTTGAGTTGAAGATTAGCGATTAAATTAACTTTAATCTTTGATTTCACTTTTTGGGTTGGCATAATCTTATTGTTAATTGCTAGTTTAATCGACCGATGCTGGTAGTTTAATCTTAAGGGAGAACTGTCAAATTCCATGTGCGTAATATAAATAACTGTTGAAAATATTGTATTATTTATTCATTTATTTAATAGAAAGAAGAAAACACAAAAATTAAAAGTTAAAAAAAATGGATTGTTCCAGTGCTGATAAAGATTTAAATGATCACAAATATCGTTGGCGAGGTTCAGCACATGGTTTTTTTGCACTCTATAATGTTTTTTTTTGTTTAATTTTATTAAATAGGTTACTTCACTTGAAGTAAAATTCGAATTTTCATATTAAATATTTTTTATTCATCTTTTTTTATAAATGTTTTAACTCTGTGTTATGCTCAAAAATATTTGGCGGAATTATTTTTTCATTAATAACAAAAACAAAGTGTTATGAAAATGTATATGTATGGTATACATAAGTAGAATGTTGTGAAAATATATTTGACATTTGCAAAAAAGAAGTTGCCATTTGTCTTATCAGTATGGCAATACTAATAGGTTTAAACTCTTACTCAAAAACACAAAACACAATTTATACCGGATTAAATTTAATCTTAGATTAGTTGACTAAATCATAAACTTGACTTTAATCTCCAACTCAAAAAGTGGCCCTAAATGTTCACCAGAGCCAAAAAACTTGTATGAAAGTAGGAAGAAGACACTGGTATTTTTCAAAACGCAGACGGCGTAAGTGAATTTATTTTCTTCGCTGAAATCTGGGACCGCGACCAATCGACGCTTATTTTTTTTCTGATAAAAATGATGCAAAAAACGTATTTTCGATTTTTGTCAGTTACAGCGTTCTTTAATTCTTACGACGATATATGGTTTACGATTTTTTTTTTCACAGACGTACTCAGAGCAGGTGATAAAGGGGATATTTCTTCCTCTCCCCAACTATCAAACTGGTGTATCGAAAAAGGCTTAAAATCATTCATTAAAATTATTAGTAACGCAGACATTGATTGCACATACTAATGCTGACTTTTGCAGTAACGTGAAGAGTATCAAGAGGAAATTTATATGGCAAAACAACGTTTGCCATATTAACTAGTAGTCTATAAAATTTTTAATTAATTTTTATTTATTTAAATGGATTAAAATTTTAGGGTGCGGGCGTATATCAAATAATGGACGTTAAGAACTGCATATTCCGGCCAATAGCTTTGAGTGTTACCTTGTCTAGTGGGTGAACTGGTGAAGCCGTTCACGTTGCTTGAAGTCAAGTATCATCATCAATTCTGTTTATATTCTTCGGTGAGGAAACTAGGCATATATCATCTGCAAAGCTTTCCTATTATAAAGTTTTCATCCATAACAAAATTTTAAATGCTTATCATATGAGTTAGCTCTCCAACATTGAACTGACAATCACCCAATTCTTTTTTGGGAATATTCTTAACATTTTTTGTCGTAGGAGCTTCAATTGGTAGCTCACTATGATGCCCGTATTGGCAACACGTGCAGTGTTCTCTAACATCTCCTACCCAATATTAACTAGTCGTAAATCAACACTCAGACTATCTTAGATGAAAATGGAAATAATTTTTAATATTGACTTTGTTATACGGGTAGAAATAAAATTATTGAATTGATGGCTGGTTTCTGTCAAGTTGATAAAATAATAAGCAACAGGGTTTCTTGAAACTTAATAAATAGCAACAGATGTAATTTTGTTAAATACTACCGCCATCTAAACTATAATGATTTTAAGACTGTTTCTTATATAAAAAAATGTTTGTTTATAGACCAAATAAATCAAACAAAACCCATTTTTTAACTATACGAGGAGGTTAATCGTTTAGTTATAATTAAACAGCTTTACGTATCGGAAAAACATCTAGAGAACGAAATTTTCTAGTTCTAGTACACAATACAAAATAAAAAATCTAAAAAAATAATATATTTGTGAGCGTTTAAGTAAATAAATTAAAATAATTTTTTAAAATTACGAAACTAAATTATAAAAATTAAAAAAAGTTAATTACTTAGGAAAAAAATAATTTTAATTATATAGTTTACAATTCTAACGGGTTTTAGATTTTTTATGTGAACTTTTTGATGAATTGTAGTTCTGCTGCCTCTAGTATTTTTTAAGCATTATTTGTTTGCATTAATTTTAACATTTTAAATCAAGTAGAAAATTTAAAATTTTTTATATTTTGGATTTAATTTTCTTTCCTCCAAGAAGACCATCTACAAATAAACCGCTCCCCGACATTCCACTCTATTCCACCTTAAACAAAAAAAAAAAAAAAAAAAAAAAAATAAATAAATCGAATAATCAGGATAAAAGCGCTACCTATTGGGAAGTAGCGATAACAATAAACCTACTCAGCTAAGACACTCACCACACAATCAACATGCAACGATGAGTCAATTGCTGTTGATCATTCAAGGGTGAAGGTATAACACTGGCCTTTGAATGATCAATTCACAGCAATTTGTCTTATTACTAAGGCTTTTAATAATAATATAGAAAAAATATATGTATATGTACTGTCCTTTCCAAAATTGAAATACAATGCATTGCGTTTGGTAGGGGTTTACCCCTGAGTATTGGTCTCAAATAAAAAAAAAAATTTAAATGTTATCTTAAAAGAAAACCTTTATTTTGATAAATTATTGCCTTTCGAAAAAAAAATTTTTGACTGAGATCGATACGTTTTATTCGATAATAAGTCAGAGATTTTCAAAAGAATGTTTGAATGAGAATAATAGAATTTCCTTCAGTTTTCAGAAGATGACTCCTACACATGCGGTGCATTCTACTAATTAGTGTTTGGAAAATATATTATGAGAAGAAGGATATAAGATGTAGTATTTGTGAATGTTTGCTTAAAATCAGTTCATATTTCTATACAGAAACTTCTTTATATAATATACTATGCGATTTACTAGACAATAGTTTACAAAACGAGGTGTTCAGTGAGAGGCAGAGATACAGCATGAGAATTTACGATTACCAGGGACTAATTTTTCTTATTTCATTAGCGCAACTCCCAGATAGAATACACATAGAACACTGAAACGCATCCTACATTGCTCCAGTGAAAGCACTTTCACTTTGTGCTTTAAATTTAAATCATAAATAGAAAAAAAAAATACTATTTTTATACAATTCTGCTACAAAAATTGTACTTTTTCTTAAAAGTCAGTACAATTTGTTAAATTTCATTTTGCATCCCTAAATTACAATAAAAACTTTTTCATATTTTTCACATGATTTAAAGTAAACAACGTAAATGTTTGCGTATTAGTGAGTTCACTTTTTTAGATCTTCATTAAAACTAAGAAAACAACAATCATTCCACAAAAGGAACAAAACAGCAGAGACGAAGAAAGAGTTAAACCAGCGTGTCTTTAACTGTTGGGTTTATTAAGAAATGCATGAGAAAATTTTAATTTTTGTTATTGGTTTTATTGCTGTTGGTGCTGTAACTTTCCGCAAAAGTTTGTTTTTTTTTGATAGCAGAAAACTAAGTTGTATTCTTTGGTTTAGTTTTTTCTTATATCGCTCGCTCTCTGTCTCTATTTCTGTATTTCACTTTCATATGCTGATTTACTTTAAGGACCAAACTTGACTGTTATTCTCTTTTTTTTTCATAAAGTTTTATTTTGTTTTGTTTCGTTAAATGAGTGTAAATAAGTATGTGTTTGTAATGTTCTGTATATGATTATGATTATATATGAAGTGCATAAATGAGCGTTTGTCTCTTTTTGTTTTTATTACGAGGGGAGAAAAGGAAGCAAGCTATGACAGAAATGCATACCCAATGCCAATACTCAGTATACTTAAGTCTGTTTGTGTAGGTGCATGTGCTTTGAATTGAACTCAATTGTGTTTTAAGCAAAGTAGTTGAGTTTTATGTTTTGTTTTCGTTCTGTTTCGTTTTTATTGTGTTTTGTGTTGTATTGTTTTTTCTTTCTTTCTTTTTCTTCATTTGTTTAAGTCAAATCAAAATTATTACCATCTTTGTTTGCATTATTATCTCTGAGTTTGTTAAGAAAGTTTTGCTTTTCCTTATTCCTGAACTTTATTGTTGCAAATTCACTATGGAAATGTGTCCAACTGAGTAAAGTTTCGTTTTTTTTTTTTGTTTTATTTTATTTTTCTTTTTTTTTCTTAAAGTTTCCTTTTTAAAGCAATTTTTTATTTTTTTCTAAACTTTTTCTTGTTTTTTTTTTTAATAAAATAATAACGATATAACAAAATTTATGTATAACAAACCTTTAAACGATTAATTGTTCAAAACGGACTGACTTTTTAAATAGATCAAAATTATTTTAGTTTTAAATAAGAAACCGGAATAAAATAAGTGAGACCTGTGGTAACACCGATACGATATATAGTCGGTGATAATCAATCTCATTCGGTGTTAAAACCAAATTGCTTGCATTAATAGTGGTATCGTAGTTAAACATATATTTTTAGTTTAAAAAAAAGAAAAAAAATTAATTATGTCTGGGTAACACAATTACCCAATTCACAAAATGTTATAGTTGTCGTAGATTGGTAGAAACTATGACAAACTACGATTATTGTACATAATGTGGTTGGTAAATTTCATGTCAAAAACTACTACAACATGTCGTACATGTTTCCGAAATTTCGTATCAATACACCAGAGTTGGAAAACTTGGTTTAATTTTACTAGTTTTATTTTTCAAATGTAATTTAAGAATTGTTTGAATAAATCATTCTTCTCTTCTTCTTTTTAAATTTTTTATTCAATAAATTTGATAACACTGGATAACAAAACAATATTTACGACAAGGTGTTCACAAAATGAAATGCCATTTAGCTATAATCTACAACAATATAACATTTTGTGAATTGGGTAAATATTTTCATTTAAAAAATTTTAGTTCAATCAGTATTAAAATGAACTCTACTCTGGACTATATGCTACCTCGTTTGCGTCTATAAAAACTCATCCAAGATGTAATCTATGGTAAGGCTCTTCTTTTCTACTTCTAAATTTAAAAATTTGTCTGCCTAAAAACTAGTCTCTAGGTGTCTCTGCTAAGCACGCGTCTCATCTACTTGGTCCCAACCATTTATGACAGGGTTTCATATACCTGGTCTTTTTAACGTAAGCATGGTCGTCTTCAATTTTGACGTCTAATGATTTTCGCATCTAGAACACAGAAAAAATTATTGCAGGAATATTTTCAAACAAACGATTGTTCAATTTTTATTTCGTTTTCAAATAAAGTTTTGTTTGATTCTATTAATAATTTTGTTTGAATGTATTTTAAAAGTATCAATGTTGATAAAACATGATATAAAGAAAACAAAAAAAAAAGAAATGTATTGCTTTGTAAATACTTTTGTTTGGTTTTTATATATTAGATGGGATATGATTCGCATTTAGTTTATAACTATTTTAACATAAGTATTTATAGTTTTGAATAACACCTTTGGGAAAAAGTCTCTTGACGAGTCTCTTAAACAGAGACGAAATGGCCATAGAGACATGTTTATCTCCAAAAGAATACATTTCATATTACATTAAAATAAATAATACAATAATAATATTAATAATACTATTAATAATAATAATAAAGTATAAAAATAAATTATCATAAAAAATTTAAATTTGTAAAAAAATTATTTGTCAAATTTCTGAACATTATTTTGTTGTCTCGAATAATTATTTGTTCAATTTTGCATTCATTTTTAAACATTTTATTTTTTTAAATGGCAACTTTTTTCTCTAAAAACAAATTTTTTTTCAAAAAATATATTAATTGGTTTGACAAAATTTTTGTTTGCTTAGAACCGTAATATTCAATAAAACTTTTATCTACTTCTATTAAATTTTTTGTTTGATTCGTTTTTGTGACTCCAATAAAAATGTTTATTGAATATCGCAACATTTTTATTGAAAATATCGCAATTTTTTTTCAAACAAAAAATTACAAATTTGTTGTTCGAATTCACAAATTTCTTTGTAGGACCGAAATTAAACAAAAAATTTATTAACTCAGTGAATTTCGTGTCTGAATCAAAAAAAATAATTTTTTCTGTGAACCTTTTACGCTGGAGCAGATTTAATGAAAAGTTGAAAATGTTGGAATTTTGAAAGTATTTCTCTCTATACTTATTTATTTACTTACTTATCTGGCTATAACAACCCGTTAATGGGTTTCGGGCTGCCTCAAACCTAGTCTCTAAGCGTTTCTACTAAGCGCGCGTCTCATCCACACACATCACATCACAACAATTGATGACAGGGTTTCATATACCTGGTCTTTTCAACGTAAACTTGGTCGTCCTCTATTCTGATGTTTAATGAACTTCACATCTAAACCTTTTACGCTGGAGCAGATTCTTTCATCCGAACAACATGGCTGAGCCAGCGAAGCCGATGAATGTTAATGCGCTGTATTACGTCTACATCGCCGAGGAGATCATACCGGTCATGCCTTAGTGGACTAAAGATCTTGCGACGAACTTTTCTCTCAAATACTCTCATGACCGCTACATCGGCATAAGACAGCATCTATACTTCCGCACCATAGAGAAGACCCGTAAGAATAAACGATTGGTGAAGTTTCAACTTCGTCGCACAAGAGAGGTCTCTGTTACTAAACAACTCCCTACCGAGACCATAGTAGCACCTGTTTGACAGTGTGATTCTTGGCTTGATCTCCAGACTGACATCAATCTTGCCGGTAATGACAGTGCCAATGTAGATAAACTCTTTGAACACATCGACTGTATAGCTGCCGGCTGTAATCTGGGAGCCGATACGTTCAACGTCGCTACTCGTCGACAACATGCACTTCGTCTTGCTCTCCATTCTTATTTAAATTTATATAATTTTCTCGTTTTTAGTTTTAATTAAAATGAGGATGGCGAAGCTTAGCTGAATTTTGTTTTCAAAATAATGAAAATATGATTTTTTTGGCTTGTGGGGGATCATCAGATCTTCTCAATGATTATCTCGTCTCTGCTTAAAAGACTTGTCAAGTGACTTTTCCCAAAAAACTATAAATTTATGTGCTGAGAAACTAAATGAGAATTATCGCACTAGACTTATAATTCTTGCATTTTTGTTTTTCAAATTTAAATAAAATTTTTCTGTTCTAGCCCAATCGGCCAATCATGGGTTAGCACAAATTTAATTTTAGCTGGTCGCGTTACATTTTATTTTTTTATAACTAATAATAAATTCTAAAAGTATTTCTTTCTTTAAGTATTACTAATGGAATGAATGTATTTCCTTGAGAATTTTCCTTTTTGTTTTTTTTCTTTTCTTTTTAAGCATTATAATCAGCAAAATTTGCTTTCTTATTTTGTAAATCAATCTCGGAAATAATTCTTTATTTAAAATTTTGTTGTGCCTTTTTGTTTGTTTGCAGGCTATTGTTTCTTGGCCGCCCATTTATTTATTTTCATATGCATGTGACCTTCAAATCTAACTTGGCTTTTTCTTATAAATGTTTTTGTGTGAATTTTATAGAAAATAAATAGTATTGAGTGAATAATTTTTTGCATGCCAAGTAATATTCTAATGACGATTTGGTGTTGTTGTGTTTTTGTACATTTAAAAAGTATATGTTTGGGTGTATGTATGAATGTGGGTGTTGTTATGTTTCTTGATTTTCCCGTCACTGTAGTTAATGTCAGTGGCTGTTGTGGTATTGAATGCTATTTTTGTTTTGCTAAAAGGATTTTTTTGTTTTTAGCTTTTCTTTTAGGCTTCTTCCACTTGAACTAATTTGGCTTCCTCAAGCAAGGACAGCCACAAATATTTGGTTTTGAAATGAAAACTTTTAACATTTTCTTATTCTTCTTTAGTTTGTGCACAATTCTATTTAATTTTTTTTTCGTTTTTCGTTTCTGCTTTTAAATATCAAATAGTTAAACTCACCCAGGAACAGACACTTTTTCTTTACAAATAAGGCAACACACACAGGATCTTTTTTATTTGTTTGCTATTGTGGCAAAAGTAAAAGCAACTCAACGGCTATGATGTAATTTAAAAGAATTTTATGGTTTTTTTCTTTTCTTTTAAGTTCCATGCTGCATGACAAGCAAAAAGTTGGAGAACATTGTTTTTGTTTTTCTTCATTTTAAACCCTATACTGTAATAAGTAACACAGTTTTTATAAAATTTCTGTTTAAAGATGGTAAGTAAGTCGTAATTTGTTTATAATTTTGTATACCCTTATTGTTACCGGTAACTTTAAAAATGCACAACTTCATCAATGTTCAAGTTGCTTCAGATTGTGTGTGATTCTCATTGCTCTGATTAACATGCAGATATGTTTTGATGTTGCTATGTCAGTCATGTTTATCCCATAGCTAAAAGAGGGGAAATGTCTCGTGGTTATGTGCTTTGTAAGACTCTTTTAGCCAGATATGGTAATTGTGTACTCCACTGCAATGATTTCCGCCGTGTCTAAATTACAAAATCTAGTAAAAGGAAAATAAGACAAGTTCTAGACTTACTTACTAACTGTCCAAGTTTCTGAATTTAGCCTGAGCTTAGTAAGAGGTTGGTAGAGGATGTATTAAATCGGTGTATGCTTACCTGCAGGACTTTTACAACTCATATTAACAACCATGCATATTATAACGTCCTGATTTGATGATAACCCTTGTGACTCAGTCATCAGTTGAGACCAAAGCTGTATTAATTATTAGTGAAGATAGAGCAAGTGTTACTGTCCAGCAATGCCCCCCCCCCCCCGGGTATACAATAAAGGCTGCTGGTGATTGTCTCCATTAGTGGCCTGTTTTCTCCGGGGAATATCGGGTTCAACCTAACCCTAAGTGGTCTGGCGCTCGATATAGGCAGAGAATGTTGGTAATGTGAGGTGCATGGCCTGTATGCCACGCTTGTTTGGGGTGCTTGTCCTTTAAGTACACGTGGCTGGCATTTTTGGCGTTTTCAAGGACTGCCCAGAGATGCCTTAGGGGGGTATCACTACCCAGATAGTGGTGGTGCTAAATTGCCAACTCAGAGCTATGGGCCCTTTTTTGAGCTCCGTGCCCTCATGCATGAGTGAGATTAGAGGGTACCGTCATCGAGTGGCGGTAGTTGGGCGCATTGAACTCAACTACCGCTCCGGCAACGGGTGGCGTGTGATATGTCTTCGGACAGTGCGCAAGTAAAACCCATACACAGTTGTCCAGCAATGCATTTCTGGGTAAAGACTTTTTCCTAATCTTAATATAACAATTATATGATTGCACTTCTTCATTAGTGCTTTGAGCTCTCGCACAGAAACTCGCACGAGAAGAACATTCCAATACAATGCCCCCCCGGGTATTGGTCTTAAGAAAAAAAAAACTGCCTTAAAGATACTATTGAATACTCTATCTTCAACAGTCTGCAATCGGTTGTCGGAAGCGAGAGGTTATGGTAGCACAGACTCCGTAATATCTCATACGTAATCACTGACAAAAAGGCTGAAAGCCGGGCCTTGAAAAATTATTTTATATATCGGCATCCTTCAAGCTAGATCTCTCCCAATCAACCTACAAACAACTAGATACTGCCTTGACATCAAGCGACGATTGAAGGAATATGGCTCGTTAGCGTGGAATCTATACGATATCATTAGGATTGGATGGCAGATGGTGGCCTTTGACCTTACAGAAATATGCTGTCTATTGAATAGACCTCTATTAGCTTTACTTACAGGCAACTAAATAATGCCATTATGCTTTCGAGGATTCTAGATTCGTTGTTTAATTTTAATTCAATGGTTTAATCGATGCGCTAATTTTTTTATTTTGTGTGCAATTAAATTTTTAATTGAGATAAAATCGATGTACAATTTAATAGATACTACAAATATTTTAATTGAAATTCTGTATCCTTTTTCATTTCTAAATATTTTCAATGCAGTTTTTTATTCGTTCCATATAAAGATTTCGTGTAACACCTTCTCCTTATTTATCTGTTTATTGCTTATATTTCTTTTTAAGTTCCTTAATAGATTCATTTTCTTTTTTCCTCTTACCTACGTACGATAAATATTTAAAGTCTGCTGTGATGCATGTGAGTATGTTTGTTATTTTATTTTGAAAATATTTTGTAACTTTTCTAAGACACATACAAAATAAACCTGTGATTATAAGATTTTGTTTCACATCAAACATCCTTCAAAGCTAACAAACAGGCCCCATAAAAGGCCTTCCTAAGTTCCTGATTAAAATCTAAGTTTTCTGCCTTTGAGTTATTTACTCAGTTATCTTTTCAAAGTTAAAATTTGTTTTCTTTTCTAACAATTGTATGTGTGGCCTTGTCTCGTTGTCTGTGACTTTAAAGTTCAAATTCTTTCAATTTTAAATTAAGCCCTTTAAAGCCATTTTAATTCTTTTTTCTTAATTTTTTTATGCAAATTTTTGCTTTTTCTGTTTAAAGGGAAAGCAAACTTTTATTTTACATATGACGCAAGCATTAAGTTCCCATATTTACATTTTCTTTTTGCCCTATACTGTTCAGAATTCTTAAAAAAAAATTTAAATTTTTTGCATTCAAGAGATTGCATTGACTTGTGTATGTCAAACTTTTCTTAGAATTTCATATTCAATGCAGCTTCAGTTAATTTAAAGTAAATATTTGATTTCAACTTTTACCGATAAGAAGTTTTAGTTTTTTTTATGTTTCTTTTAAAGGAATTTTCTTTTCTTTTGCTAAATTGCACTGAGTTTTAAACTCATAGAGATCTGTTTTTAATAATTGAAAATCGTAGATTAAAAAAATCAGAATAGATTGTACTTCTTAGTAGTCGCCGTGGTCTAGTGGTTAGTGTGTTGGCTTACTAAGACGATAGCGCCGGGTTCAAATCTCAGCTCTGACATCATGAAAAAAAGAAATATGAAAAAATTATTTCTTTCGGCGACAAACTCTCAGCAGTCTTCTGGTAAAAGCTCTGGGAGTAATTGATTGCCATGAAAAAGCTTCTCAAATCTGTCGTTCGGAGTCGACATTAAACTGTAGGTCCCGGTACTCATGGATAAAAATTAACACACACAACATAAGTGCTCCGAGAAGCTAGGCCGTAACCCTAAAACAGGGTTGTAAAGGCCAGTTATGTATGTTTATCGAAAAACCCGACATCTTGTATTTTATCTAGAAGCAACAGCAGCCCAAAGATTCCTAAAGGCAACCACCGTATTTCGACTTTCAACAGAATAATCACCAGAAGCCTGGACACAAATCCGAATCCCGAGAACGTCAGTTATTATAGTTAAGTAGATTTTAAGTATAAGTATAAGGTTTCATAACTTAAGCCTTGAAACAGAAACTGCATTACAGTTATAGAAACAGTTCGACTTATCTGGATTTACTTTTTATAGTATCTTCTCCGGTTTCGAATTTCTAAATGTTGGCCAATACCAACATTGACAGCAAGATGTCTCTTCTTTCTTCATACATTAATGCTGTACTTAGTATGCGCTCTAATGACTCGATTTTCTCATCACAGGATCTCCATAACTATTTGAAACGTATTGTCTTTGAGTTTGCAGTGCCGAGTAAGGAGTTTGGTTAAAATTCACCGGCTGTTGTCAGATAAAATGCATCACTCAAATCTCCCTTGATCATAGTTACCAAGCTGAAGTCTGTACAATGTTAAAACCACCTGGTTCTAGAAGAGTATTAGAGCAATTTCTTAAACTATGTAATTATAAAATGGCCCAGGTTCAAATCCCAGCAAAGGTGAAAAATGAAGAAGTTAGTTTGTGCATTTTTCAAAATTATAATTTAAGAATAAGAGGTTCCTTCCCACCCCTCCATGAAGACTATTTACAAAGAAACCGCTAACTGACATTCCACTCTATTCCACCTTAAACAATGTCAATAAAAAAAATTAATGATCAGGAAAAAAGCGCCACCTATTGGGAAGTAGCAGATAACAGCTAATAAAGGCTATAAAAGTGAAAAGAAAACACGAAAAATAAAACTTCAATAGAAACGTGAACATTTAAAATGTAATTTTGGTTTTAATTTTGTCTTACTGAAATGCAATTCAACAGTAGAATCAAAACAACCAAAAATCTATTCCCCAGAAATGTGCTATAATTGTGTGAAATTTTATGTTCAAATTCTTGTATAAAACGAACGTGGTTTTTGCTTATATTGATTATAAAATCATTAAATTTCATGTAAAAAATAATTCCACTCGCTATACAATAACACTGTGTATAATTTTTAAACCATATACGGACAATACTACTTGGTAAAAGACAAAAAAAAAAAAAAAAAGAAAGATATAAGCCTGAGAAAATCATCACTTTTTGCAAATATAACAACGAAGCTCCAAATGTTTTGGGGGTCCATAAAAACAAAAATTTCATGATTTTGGGTAAAACTGAGAGACACGGGTATTCTCTTTTTTAGTCTTTAAGCACGTAATGGTGTCCGTATATGGTTATTTTATTTCGTGTTGCACTGTGTAATTTAAACACGCGTTTGGTAACCTTTCTCTGGTGATAAAAATCGCATTTTTCTTTTGGTTATACAGCGACGCATAAAATTGCAATTTTCCCACTTTTCAACTCATAACGATAACTCTCCACCACCATAAAAAAATTCGAATCATTTGGAAAGCAAATGTTTGAATTGGTACACAAAGCAATTTAACCAGAACACATTCCTAAAAATATTTTTATGGACCGCTAGTAGATGTACATGGTTTTGTGAAATGTTTTTGGTAATGATAACGATAATACGAGCATAGATTTTAGTGCCAGAATTTGGTTGTAAAGTACGTTAATGAGGCATTTTTCTGTTTCCTGTTTTTTTTTTCGTTTTACGTTTAGAGTCGGAATTGAAATACTTATACATGTTGGAAATTGTACAACAATTAATTACATTAGAGTATAAAATAGAGTTAAAAAAATTTTTATTATGGAAGGAAAATAATACCGAAGGAAGGAAAATAATACCATTGTACATGGACTATATAATTGAGAACTTTTGGGTTTAAATTTTCCCTATAACTAGTGTTTAGGGTGCCAGTATTTTTGCGCTTTGCTATATAAACGATTTTTGCATTAGGGAGGAAGCTTTCGAAATTCCAGTTTTTTTTTCGTTTTACTGCAGCTACGACAATGAACGCATTGGCTTATTACTACTCAGAATAAATTGCCTTGCAGACAAAATAATTAACTAACTGATTAGAAGTATGTACACTAGTTGCTTTTTACTTTAGACTTGTTGCCAATCTGTCCTTTTTAATGTATCGGAATATCGATTTTAACATTAGGTTCTCATAGGAGCTCAAGTAGTTCATTTGTGCGTAATTACGTACTACTACTATACTAGTAATTATTCACTAGAGCATGTACTATATACGTAAATATTAGTCTTTCAACTAATATTTTTAAGAAATCTTTGTACTAAGTACTAGCAGATGCGTAATTTACTAATGCTTACTGTGCCGTTCTAAACCAATTGCGGTTTTGAAGGTTGTATATCAGTTTCTGAGTCCAATAAAAATTCTTGAAATTAATTAACTACAAGGTATAGTGGTTAGAGCGCTCGCACAAAAACTCACATGGCTCAGGTTCGAATCCCAGCAAAGGTGAAAAATTAAAAAGTTAATTTGCGTTTTTTTTCCAAAATTATATTTCAAAAAAGAAAAGGTCTTCCCCCCTCCAAGAAGTCCATCTACAAAGTAACCGGTCCCTGAAATTCCACTATATTTCTCCTTAACCATCGACAACAAAGACGAATGATCAGTGGAAAAGCGCCATCTATTGTGAAGTATTAGATAACAGCTAAAAACCTACTTAGCGAAGGCACTCACCGCAATCAATATGCAACAATTGGGCAATTGCTGTTGATCGTTCAATAGTGAAGGTATAACACTGGCCTTTGAGTGATAAACTCACAGCAATTTGTCTCATTCCTAAGACGCTTAATAATATAAGAAGACAAAATATATCGTCGATGGAATTAAAGAACTCTGTACCTGACTTACTTACTTACTTAGCTGGCCATAACAACCCGTTAACGGGTTTCGGCCTGCCTCAACACTAGTCTCCAGGCGTCTCTGCTAAGCGCACGCCTTCTCCAGTTGGTCACACCAATTGATGACAGGGCTCCATCTACCTGGTCTTTCCAACGTAAACATGGACGTCCTCTACGCCGACGTCCAGTGACCTTCGCATCGAAAACCTTTTTTGCTGGAGCAGATTCTTCCATCCGAACAACATGGCCGAGCCAGCGCAGCCGCTGGATGTTAATGCGCTGGACAACATCTACGTCGCCGAGGAGCTCATACAGCTCATAGTTGGTCCTAATGCGAAACTCATCGCCTTGCTTCAGAGGACCAAAGATCTTGCGAAGAATTTTTCTCTCAAACACTCCCAGGACCGCTGCATCGGCACAAGACAGCGTCCATGCTTCCGCACCATAGAGAAGCACCGGAAGAATAAGCGACTTGTAGAGTGTTAACTTCGTCGCACGAGAGAGGTCTCTGTTACTAAACTGCCTACCGAGACCGTAGTAGCACCTGTTGGCCAGTGTAATTCTTCGCTTGATCTCCAGACTGACATCATTCTTGCTGGTAATGGCGGTGCCAAGGTAGATGAACTCCTTGACCACATCGAATGTATAGTTGCCGGCTGTAACCTGGGAGCCGATACGATCAACGTCCCTACTCGTCGACAACATGTACTTCGTCTTGCTCTCATTTACCGCCAGACCCATTTTTGCAGACTCCCGTTCAATAGCATTAAAGGCTGCGGTGACATCTCGCTTGGTATGCCCAATGATGTCTATGTCGTCGGCATACGCAAGGAGCTGGACACTTTTATTAAAAATAGTGCCATTACGATGCACACCTGCCTTTCGCAAAACGCTCTCCATGACGAAGTTGAAGAGGTCGCAGGATAAGGGATCGCCTTGTCTGAAACCTCGCACGGTATTAAAAGGCTCGGAGAGGTCTCTTCCTACCTTGACGGAGCTGCAGGAGTTGCTCAACGTCATTCTGCATAGCCTTATCAGCTTAGCAGGAATACCGAGCTCAGACATTGCGGCATAAACGCGATCCCTTATTGGGCTATCGAAGGCTGCCTTATAGTCGACAAAAAGATGGTGTGTGTCGACTTGACTTTCATGGGTCTTCTCCAGGATTTGGCGCAGTGTGAATATCTGGTCAATGGTGGACTTACCAGGTCTGAAGCCGCACTGATAAGGTCCAATCAGTGAGATGGCGAATGGCTTCAGTCGTTCACACAATACGCTCGTAAGAACCTTATATGCGATAGGGAGGAGGCTTATACCCCTGTAGTTGGTGCATATCGTGGGATCTCCCTTTTTCAGGATGGGACAGAGAGCACTAAGATTCCAATCGTTGGGCATACTTTCCTCCAGCCATACTCTGCAAATGAGCTGGTGCATGCACCTAACCAACTCATCGCCTCCATACTTGAAGAGTTCAGCTGGCAAACCATCAGGTTCAGCTGCTTTGTTGTTCTTCAGTCGCCATATGGCAACCTTGACCTCTTCATGGCTGGGGGACGGGATCTCGACGTCGTCGTTAATGATTGGGTCCGGCACAGCATCTCTAGAGGCGGAATTTGTGTCGCCATCGCCCTGCAATAGATTAGAGAAGTGCTGTCTCCATAATCTTAGTGTTCCTTGTGCATCTGTAACCAGGTTACCATGTTCGTCTCTGCAGAAGGTTGCTCCGGGCTTTAAACCAGTAGTAAGACGCCTTATCTTTTTATAAAAATTTCGAGCATCATTTCTACTCCTGCACATCTCGATTTCCTCACGATCACGCCTTTCTTGCTCTCTTTTCTTCTTTCTAAATAGGCGTCTCTCTTCCCTCCTCTTTTCTCTATACGCCTCCACCGTTGCTCTTGTAGAGGTGGACTGCAATGTTCGTCTATAGGCAGCGTTCTTTGCTGCAGTGGCCTCACGGCACTCTTCATCGTACCATTGGTTTCTGCGGGGAGGACGCTCAAAACCAAGAACTGTTTCGGCAGCGCTGCGCAGAGAGTGAGCGATGTGAGACCACTGTCCACCAATACTTTCGAGAGAGGATGGGATGTAATTCAGCTCGTTAGAAAGGCGATCGGAAAACGACCTGGCTGTCTCTTGTGATCGCAGCTTTTTGATGTCCAGCTTCCCTTGCACACTAGAACGTGTCGTATTCGACGCGCATATACGCAGTCGCATCTTGGCTGCGACAAGATAATGGTCCGAGTCGACATTTGGACCTCTAAATGTGCGCACGTCTAGTATGCTGGATACATGCCTTCCATCAATCACAATGTGATCGATCTGGTTGTTGGTAGATCGATCAGGAGAGAGCCAGGTGGCCTTATGGATATCGAGATGCTGGAACCTGGTGCTACAAACTACCATGTTTCGCGCCGCGGCGAAATCGATCAGTCTCATGCCGTTCAGTGAGGTGGAATTATGAAGACTGAACTGTCCGACAGTGGGGCCAAAGATACCTTCCCGTCCAACTTTCGCATTGAAATCGCCGAGGACAATTTTGGCGTCATGTGCCGGACACCTATCGTATACGTCCTCGAGCTTTGCGTAGAAAGCATCTTTGACCGCATCATCCTTCTCTTCCGTCGGGGCGTGCACGCAAATAAGGCTGATATTATAAAACTTTGCCTTTATTCGGATCGTAGCAATTCTTTCGTTCACGGGGGTGAACTCCGAGACAAGATGGCGAAGTCTCCTACTTACTACGAATCCGCAGCCAAATTCGCGTCTCTTGTCATGGCAGCTGTAGTAGATGTCACATGTTGCTTGCCTCGTACAACCTTGTCCTATCCATCGCATTTCCTGGATGGCGGTGATGTCAGCCCTGCATTTTGTGAGAGCATCCGCCAATTGGATAGAGGCACCCTCCCTATAAAGGGTTCTCACATTCCAGGTGCATATCCTTAAATCATAGTCCTTAAAACGTTTGCCAAGTTCGTCAACATAAAAGGGGGTCCGTTTAGAGGCTATTGTTTTTGCTTTCATTGAAGAACGTTTTTACGTGGTGGGTTTCAAGCCCTACGCACAACCCAAATTTAAAGTCCAGTTTGTCTGTACCTGACAAAAAATCGAAAATACGTTTTTTGCATCGTTTTTATCAGAAAATAAATACCCGTCGATTGGTCCGGATCCCAGATTTCTACTTTGAACTTAGTAACTTACACTGCCTCATTGACTACTTTTCTTCACAAAAGAATCCACAGGTGATAGTGCTCGATGAGAATGCTCTGTTTAAATGCTCTTATTAAGCATATTTACCTGTAAAAGGCACTGTATGTGGCATTACATTAACAATACAGACATTTGATTTAATAAAATCAGTGATATAAACACACAAACCATAGAACTTGCTCTGTTTTTCCTTCTCATTTGGAAGAATTAAGAAAACACTAGTACAGTCCTCACACATTCCTACACGAGGTATGATACCTGAAATCACATAACATGCCTATCTATGTTTACCTATTAACAATATGCCAGTATATTTACATATATGTTTACCTATTAACAATATCATAGTGTAGTATAATTCTCATCGAGTTGATGAAATTAAATACATAAGAGATTGAGTTTTACCCAACGAAAAGCGCCGTCTCCATTTTGAAAAATACCAGTGTATTTGTTCTACTTTAATGCAGGTTTTTTTGGCTCTGGTGAACATTTAAGGTTTTGTCAGTTACAGCGTTCTTTAATTCCATCGACGATATTTTCTGTTGTCATTATGTACTGTTCTTTTCACAAAAGTTCCAATATATGCACAGAATTTAGTAGGGGTTTACTTCTGAGTATTGGTATCAATAAAAAAAAATGTAATAAAGCGTACCATTTGTAATTTTTTATTTTATTTTTTTATTTTGGTCCCTTTTAGAGTAGTTATTATCTATCAATTTTGCGACAGTCTTTTTACAACTATGTAGTAACATGGCTATCTCAGAACGTAACTAGTTGCGACTTTGGCTGCAGGGTGTCTCCAACTATCTAGTGGTAAACTTATATAACTAATTATCTTAATATACCTTTATATACCTTAATATACCTACTATAGTGATTTAAGAGTAAGACATAGCATTCTTGGATTATGCTGGAATTAAAGGTTCTTCAGTCGACATTTTCTTTAGAGATTATTTTGAGATTATTTTTGAAGCATTTGTTTCTTAATAAGTACTTATCACATAAAAATTCTACTGAATGTACTCCATCATTTGCCTTTGAAAAAAATACGTCTTTTCAGAAAGAATATCATGAAATGATCAGCTTTTATTTTGCAGAAATAATTAAGAGATACTATTGACATCAGAAGTTTCAAAACATTTCTGAGCGTTTATAGTTTTGAGGCGGACTTTGCTCTTAAATTGGATCTCAAATGCATAAGAACAATTTAGAGAGTACTGTACTTACAGGTCAGTATATTCAACACTAAAATCTACAGATAGAGTCTGTTGTGAAGCACATACATACATAATTGGCCTTTACAACCCTGTGTCAGGATTACGGCCTAGCTTCTCGCAGCACTCATGTTGTGTGTGTTAATTATTTTCCATGAATACCGGGACGTACAGTTTAATGTCGACCCCGAACGACAGACTTAAGAAGTTTGTTCATGCCAATTAATTTCTTCAGAGCTTTTGACAGAAGACTGCTGAGAGGCAGTCGCCGAAAGAAATGTTTATTTTTTTTAATATTTCTTTATTCCAAGATGTCAGAGTCACGGCTTGAACATCTTACTAAGCCAACACACTAACCACTAGACCACATCGAAGAACAGTCGTGAAGAACAGTTTTCTCTAAAACACTTAATTACTCAGTGTGAGGACTGAAACATAAACCAAGCATTTCATTTAAATCATACATTTCTATTAAAAGTATTGGTAGTGCTTCATAATAAGCCCATAACTGATAAAGAGAGTCATGTGTTTGGTTTGAGCTCTTCATTATGACAATGCGCTACATTACAAGAAAGTACATTGAACTCTGAGTGTAGGTCATAGTTAACCAAAACTCTCAATTTTTTTGGGTATTGTAGCACAATTGTGTACAGAAAATTAAGGTTTAGATTACATTGGTGTAGGTATCAGTTATTTTTGTCTAGCTTTTAACAAATTTAAAACAAATTGTCATTTATTTTCTTTGTTTAATTTTCAAAGTCTATATATTATCTTCTTCTCTTATCTATCTTAAGAGAATTACAAAGAAAAAAACACTTTTCTTTTTCAGCTGAAATAAAAGTTCAGTGACTGTTTTGGTCAATTAATTGTTTTCTAAAGTATTTATTTGACTTTTGTCAGACATAACAGTCTACCTACCAATTGTTTAAGCCATTTTCTGATTAACAAATAAGAGACAATGATAAGGCTGTTGACTGAAGTAGTGTTATTGACACATTGGTCTTGTCTAACAAACAATATCGCATAACAATAAATTGATTAAAAACCATAAACAAAATTGTTTTTCTTTTTCCAGACTCATGGCTTCTAGTGATTTCATTTGCTAAACTCTTGAGTTGAATTAATTTTTATGAATTTTTAAAATTTGTATTAAAAAAAAAATAATAATGAACTGGAATATTTAATTGTATTTTACTTAAGAAATTGGTATTTTTTTCTTTATTCATTAAAGTGGCTCATGACAACTATTAAGGTCTTTAGCCTGATTTTTTTATACCATGAAAACTGGTTACAGGCTCTATGTTACGCTAGCGTATGTACCACTTCACTAATACTTCTGCTTGTAACTATTAGTCTACTGGGACACTTTAAAATGTTATTGACTTTTTGATAACTTTATTGTTGCTGCGCTAACAATTTTCCTTTAGCTTCTGTTATATTTGTCTTTATCTTTCTTTATCTATTTTTAAAATATTTTATACTTGAATTGTAATTCAAGAGCGTTTTTTAATATTTAATTAATTGAATTTTATTATCTTTGCAGCAAATAATGGAATTGTCAATAAAATCTTGCTCTGTTAAAATGTATGTAGAACAAATATTTACTCCAAATAAATTTGTTTTATCTCTTGCTGATACAGAAAAAAAAATTAATTAATTAAACCCTAGTTTACCAAAACTCTCAATAAATGAAATGCGTTTTTATCACAATTGTGTACAGAAAATGAAAATTTGGATTACATTGAATTAAACTTTTAAATGTCCATTGAGATACGCTTGTTGCTCTCAGCAATAAATTAGGTAGTTTTTATTGTGAAATAAATTTTTTTTTTATAGTAAAATATAAGAAAAAAAAAATATATATTTTCTTGCGGTTCAAAAACAAAAGAGGCGAAATTGTCAGCGATTTGGTGTTTTTTTTTTCTTTTTTAGATAAGACCAATACCTAGGGTGCCGGCTGCACACCTACTCATGCTGTGCAGCATTGTATTGGAATTAGAGATAGATTGATAGCTTCTTTTTTTTTTTTTGTTAAGCGCCTTATGCCAATGAGTTAAGTAGCCGAAAGTTAATCACTCAAAGGCCAGTGTTGTACTTTCACGCTTGAAAATGATCAACAGCAATTGCTCCTATTGTTTATAAATGGATTCACGGATAAACCGGTTAGATTAATAAGAAAAAAAAAGCATAACTCCTCTCAATCGTACTACAAACTAGAACGAAAGCACAATGAATCTGGCAGATTTATTTATAAAAAAATAGTTCCGTCGAACTATTGGAGGAATTCAACACCGTAGTGCGATATTTGCAGCGCAGAAGATTTCTTGACTTTGTGCAACAGCTTGACATGATAATTTTTATTCAAGCCAGTTCGCAAAAGAATTACTCAACAAAGAGTAAGATGTAGTCCACATCTTATTTCCTCTACCTTTTTACAATAGTATATGACACAGGCTGTCTTACTAGCCTGAATCTGGCAGATTTATTAAAGAAAACAAAAGTTATTCCAATATTTGCAACGCAGCAGATTTCTTGACTTTGTGCAACAGTTTGTCATGATAATCTTTAGTCAAGCCGCCTTATGTCAATGAGAAAAGTTGCCCACAATTGATCAGTCAAAGGCCACTGTTGTACTTTCACCCTTGAAAATAATCAACAGCAAATGCTCCTTTTAATGATATTATTTTTTTTTTTTTGGTTTGTTTGTTGTGAAGTGATGAATATCTTGGCGGAGTTGTTGTTCAAAGGTTTTGGTCCTTGCTTTTTAGTTCTGCCTGTTTAACCAATAGGTGGCGCTTTCTTCTGATCATTCATTTGGTGGCTCAAAGGTAGTTAAAGTGGCATAACAGGGAGTAGTTTCTTAGGGATGGATTTTTTGGTGGTGGAGATGGGAAGGGGAACCCTCGAATATATTTCAATTTAATTTAAAACTTTTAAAATACCACTCAAATGTTTGTTTTTCATATTCTCCAGTGCTAGGGCTGGAACCCGGGCTGCTTGGTATTGTAAACGAACGCTCTAAACGCTACCCTACGTCATACCGATTAGATTAGACAGTTATGGCCTGTCAGTAGCTATTTCATTCTCAAAGAATTACGAACTGTTTCGTAATGTATTTGATGCTCTTAAATCTCTTGTAGACAATGGCATGGTCTCAAATTCAAGAATTTTGTTTGTTTACCTATCCGTTCATCCAGAAATGGGGCTAATCGCTGAAAATGTTTTTTTTTTTGTATTGAGACCCCTACTTTTGAGGTAGACCCATACTAAAGGCTGTATATTGTATTGAAGTTTTTTAATATTATTTTTTCTTATATTATTATTAAGCGTCTTAGGAATGAGACAAATTGCTCTGAATTGATCATTCAAAGGCCAGTGTTATATCTTCACCCTGAATGATCAACAGCAATTGCTCCATCGTTGCGTGTTGATTGTATGGTAGGTGCCTTAGCTAAGTAGCTTTAGCTGTTATCTGCTACTTCCCAATAGGTGGCGATTTCCTCCTGATCATTGGTTTTTTTATTTTTTAATTGTTGACATTGGTGAAGTCGGTTTGCCGATATTATTTTACATTTCTCATTTTCATAAAACGAGTGTATTAGTCGCCGTGGTCTAGTGGTTAGTGTGTTGGCTTACTAAGACATGGGCCCTGGGTTCGACTCCAGGCTCCGACATCTTCAAAAAAAAAAAGAAATATGAAAAAATATTTCTTTCGGCGACTACCTCTCAGCAGTCTTCTGTCAAAAGCTCTGAGAGTAACTAATTGCCATGAACAAGCTTCTCAAGTCTGTCGTTCGGAGTCGACATTAAACTGTAGGTCCCGGTACTCATGGATAAAAATTGACACACACAACATGAGTGCTGCGGGGTTGCAAAGGCCAGTTATGTATGTATGTATGTATGCGTGTATTATCTGCACGTAGTCCTAATCACGGTGATTTAAAAGAACAGACTGCATAAATGACATGCAACGTCAACTAGATGGCTGTTAACAACTGTAAAAGTTCGGAAGGCCCTGTTCGACGACCCAATATTTATGAAATTATATAACTTAAACAATTTTTGGAAATTGTTTGTTTGTTTGGGTTAAAAGGAAATCCTGTGAAGCCAAAAAAAAGGGAATAAAAATAACTTTACTGTAATAAGTGTTAACGTAGTCGTCGTGGTCTAGTGGTTAGTGTGTTGGCTTACTGAGACGAGAGCTCCGGTTCAAGCCCCTGCTCTGACATCTTGAAGCAAAGAAAAATTGAAAAAGTATTTCTTTTGGCGATTACCACTTAGCAGATTTCTGGCAAAAGCTCTGGGAGTAACTGAATGCCATGAAAAAGCTTCTCAAATCTGTCGTTCATAGTCGACTTTAAACTGTAGGTCCCGGTACTCATGGATAAAAATTAACACACACAACATGAGTGCTGCGAGAAGCTAGGCCGTAATACTGACAAAAGGTTGTAATTCCTAATTATGTATGTATGTATGTAATAAGTGGAAACAGGTTTTCAAAAAAAAAAAAAAAAAAAAAAAAATTACTCGAAATAATTTAGAAAGTTATTCAAAAGTATTTATAACACTCTTTAATTACAATTTAAAATTTTGAAATTTATTTTAACCGCAATGAATAGATGAATTTATACTTCAAAAGGTGTTTTGAATTTTAATTTTTGTTTTTAACAAAATTATATCCATATGTATATACGTATACTAAGCTATTACCCGTAATATGTTTAATTGGTTTTTGTTAAATATTTTTTTTTTATTTTTGATCATCAATAAAAAAAAAATATGAATAAGTATGAAAAATTCAATTGCAGAAAAAAAGGCTATCGATTAGAAAACCACAAATTGCCCAATTTTAAATGTGGTTTCAATATTTTGTTAAAACTTTAAATACAAAAAGTAAAATTTGTAAATTATTTAATATAATAAAATTAAAAATCATAAAATAAAAGTTGAAGTTCAAAAATAATATTTATTTAGGAGAGAAAAAAAAATATTTTTTGAAAACACTAATAAATTTGTAATAAATTTGATGAAATAAAAGGGTCAGTGAAACTATTAAATATTTTTTTTTAATTTTAGATACTATGGCCAAAAAAAAAATACAAACTTTTTAACAGTCTCGTATTTATTTTTCATTTGAAAATTTTAAGAAATAGATTTTTAATTTTTTTTTTCACTATTAAAAAATGCTTATTTCTCTCTATCCTTTTTTGTCCTTGTGTCTTAAGGTATAAACGTGATTATTTATTTCAAGTCTGTCAGTTTGTGTTTGTTTGTTTTATATTGTTTTTATTTTAACAAAACTTGACACTCGTTTGGTATTGTTGAAAATGTCCTTCCTCCCATTTTATTTTTTGTTAGATTTTACTTGAGCACAATACAACCCAAGAGTAAGACGTCTGCTCATTATTTTATTCAACAAAAAAAAAAAAAAATATATATATATAGAGGAAAATGTGTACAGACTCAAGTCAGCCATAAAATATAATATTACTGACATTATGCCTAAACATTACAATTGCTTTTTAATAGTTGTGAGAGGTGAAGGTAAGCCAAAATCGAAAAGTGTAATATTTTGTTAAAAACCAGATAATTTTGTTGGCACAATAATATTTTAAAATAATTTATTTTTTTTTACTTGAGCCATAAATTAGATTTTATTTTTCTTTATTTATTACTGTTGGCTATACTTCCCTTTCTTTCTCAGTTGCAAGTAGTTTCATTTATTACAAAGTTGTTGTTACTTATTGACACACCAGTGGGCCGTATTTTTATTCAATTTTTACATCATTTGTAGGCATGATTTAGTTTTTATTTTTTATTACCATGCACAGTGGCATGCTTTGGCTAAAAGTTATAGGCAAAATAAGTTTTTTGTTATAAAAAAATTTCTTAGAGACTAGAAATTAGTTCACAAATTAAGTGAAAATAAATGTTGGCAGAGCTGTCGAATATAGATAAATTTTATTAAAAACAAGTTGAGATGTAGAAGGAACCGACAAAGAGAATTCTATAAATTTTTTTTTTTTTTTTGAATTATTTGATACTTTGTGTCTTTTCTCGGATCGCATTTAGTTTTGTATTTTTTTGTTGTTTGTTTTTAGTACGGTATGGGAGAGGGTAGAAGTTTTATCAATTGATTCAGATGATGCCTTAAATATAATCAATCAGCACAGATAAACTGGTCTGATTAATAAGAGTAAAGGCTTCCATAAAAGCATAACTCCTCGAAATCGTACTACAAACTAGCCCGAAAGCACCATGAATCTGCCAGATTTATTTATAAAAAAAATACTTCCATCGAACTGTCGAGCAATGGCAAGCCAAATGGAGGAATTCAACGGCGAAGTACGATATTTGCAATGCAACAGATTTCTTGACTTTGTGCAACGGTTTGACAGGATGATCTTTATTCGCAAAAGAATTACTCAGCAAAGAGTAAGATGTAGTCCCCATTTTATTTCCTCTACCTTTTTACAACAGTATATGACGCAAGCTGTCTTACTATTCCTTTCAATCTAGCTGACCTTTCAGTATAGAATGGGGTTAGAAACTAAGCCCAGATATTTAGCCACAGAATTGAAAGTAAATCCAATTACAATTTTATACCGCCTTACTTACGTTTTGCAAAGATTGATGCTTAGTTCGAATACTTACAACATTCAGTTACAATAGATTGGGCAAAATTGGCAGGCAGTGTCTGTAGACACATACCAGATGCATAAATAATAGCTTCAAGTGATAGCGTCCACATATTTGCTCAAGGACTTAAATTAAGTAAGAAGAGTATTAAAGTAACAGATTCGTTCTCGTCCTTGTAAAGTACTGTGTTCACTGTGCGCTAGCAATGTGTAACTCTAACAGAGAAAATAACTAGTCGTAAAGTTAGATTTCTCTAAGTGGAAAACAAATCGTTCGAAACGTTTTTAGTAATGAAACATTGTCGAACCTAAAACTGTAAATTTGTAGAGCTGTCTGTGGTAGTAGGGAATTGTCTGTGTAATTTTTTTTTAATTTGAGATCAATACTCAGGGTTAAGCCCCTACTAAATGCAGGGCATTTTATTTTAATTTTTTTTGGAAAGGACAGTACATACAGATATATGTTTTCTTATATTATTATTAAGCGCCTTAGGAATGAGACAAATTGCTGTGAATTGATTATTCAAAGTCCAGTGTTATACCCTCACCCTTGAATGATCAACAGCAATTGCCTCATCGTTGCATATTGATTGTGTGGTGATTGCCTTCGCTAAGTAGGTTTCAGCTGTTATCTGCTACTTCCCAATAGGTGTCGCTTTTCTTTTGATCATTTGTTTTTTGTTGACATTGGTTAAGGTGTAAGAGTGGAATGTCGGGAAACTGTTTCTTTGTAAATGGTCTTCTTGGAGGGGGGAAGGAATATCTTATTTTTAAATTGTAATTTTTAAAAATCCGCAAACTAAGTTTTTCATTTTCCACCTTTGCTGGGATTTGAACCTGGGCCGTTTGAGTTTTTGTGCCAGTAATTACCTTTTAATTTTTTTTTATATAATTTTTAAAAATGTCTTCTTCGTTCCTGCAAAAGTTGTTATTTGGTTTTAGAGTAAAAAAAAAAAAATTCGAAACATACCACTGTGCCAAAATGCTTCAAATTTTACTACAATTTGCTGTTGAATTGTTTTCTCCAACGGCGTTAAATTTGTTACCAACTTGAGAAGAAAAAAAAAATATTAAGCGGCCTTAAAACAAGTACGAGCAGTTTTGTAGTTTTAGTTTTTTTTTTCAAGTGTTTTTAGATTTTTATTTTGTAATGAAGTTGCACAAGTTTTGCATAAATTCGCAACTTATAAATAAAAACCTTGGCTTGTTCTAGCTAAAAGCTAGAAAAAAAAAAACAAAACCAACAAACACACTCTTATTTAGTTGTACAATGGCGTTGGTGTTTAAAGAAAAACACCATCTTCATAAAGATTACAAACAACAGACCACCTACTTTGACTAGTATGCGGACTGAGCTGACATTGTAAGTGACGACTAACTGAATGCATAACCTTGAAGTGGTGGAATATATGCACACACATATATATACACTCAAATATACTTTGGTTTTTCAAACATACAAGGATTTTTCATTTCATTTGTTAGTGTGTGTGTTTATGCCTGTCTGTATAGCAAGAGATGACTGACAATAGACATCGATAAGATGGTATATTATAAGCCAAGTACTGGCATAGAGAGCCACACTCCTTAAGCAATTGTTATTGTAGTAGTTTTGCTGAGTAGGTTTTCATTATTTTAACAAATTGTTATTTAAAAAGCCCAGTTCAAGCAGAAGTTTTAAAGGATATTTTCATACAAATATTCGAAGGCAATTTTAAAATCATTGAAAAGTTATTTTAGTTCGTAAACAGTATTTTGTTGTTTTTGTGTTCTTTTGTAAACAGTTTTATAGCTTCGTTTGGCTTGAGGTCCGCCTTGCCTTAAACCGTTTTCAGAATTGAAATCGGCTGGGTTTCTCTGCCATGTTCTTTAGATATTAAAAAAAATTCTATCTTCTTGATATGAGCTTCAGATTTTTAATAATTTTAGGACTGCTCTCGTCCTCAATCGTCAATACGTCTCGTTCTCAATCTCAATACGTCGCACACTGGTTCAAGAGCGGCATTAATTCATTTTTTTCATGCCTTCTGATATACCTAATTTTTTTTATAGTTTGTTATAAACAATCTAATTATAATTTACCAAAAATATTAGGTTTATATATTTATTACTTTTTTGTCCAGAGATATTCAAAGTTGACCTAAGTGAATGCGTTTAAAACGACCGTATTTTATACGCTACATTCTATCGCTTCATGCTTTTAAATTATTCCTTGTAATGACAATATAAAGATCTTTTTCATACAATTGGACGCTATTTATGATACACATATGTGCAAATAAAAAAAATTTTTAAATTTAAAAAAAATAATGTTTTTTAATACAAAAAATTGTCCAAAAATATATATTTTCTCCAAATTCTCCGGATTGCATCTTCTGAGCTCCAAGGAGCTCCAGCCAGATACTTATATCAAATTAAAGACTGAAGTCTCAGCTAATTATTTTTTAAAAATTCAGCTGCCGGTTTTTGCCCCTAAGCAATTCCGGTTTAAAGAACTAAAATTAGTTAGGAAAAATTTCTTTCACAATCATGTAATTGCAGTAGAGGTTTGTACTTATATATTAAAATCTTTTGCATACTCTTAGAATTGCACTTCTCTGCAATAGATTTTATTGCAACTTTTCTGCAGTTTTCCCGGCCATTTTAAGAAAATTCATAAGATTGTTTAACGATCTGTATAAACTTGTGGATTTTTTTGGGTAAATTGAAAAAATAGGCTTTTAGGGTTCATTCGGTTCCAGTAATATAGCCGGACGTATCTTTTATTTAAAAGAAAAACTGCAAATTTTGAGGCTTGGAAGGCAATTTTAATTCGTTGAGATCTACTACACTACATACGCAATCTAAACAACTATTTCTACAAATTATAAAGGAAGTGCTGTATTTCAATAAAAACGCCATTAAAAAGTTATCAATTAAAATATCTGGGATATGCAAGCTACTGAACTGTGAAAAAATTTTCCTCAGTTTTCGTTTTACAATATTTAAGTGACTTCAGTAGACTTTTTCTAAGACAAAATATTCCTTTTTAATCAAATAGATTATAAATTTCTCTCAGTGAAACACTCTTCTTTGGAAGGGAATTATTTGATTTGTAAAAAATAGTTTTAAAAAATCGAATTTTAGTCACCAAAATACCGCCTACACAGAGTGTAAGACGGTGCGATCTGCGTGGCAGATTTTAATGAAACTTTTTTGACTTTTCTAAGAAGTATATTTAATAAATTTTAAGACTTTTGCTTTTACACGAAAAGTTTTATGTGAATATATCCATTTTGATTGTATGGGCGTTGGGCGATGGGTGTGGCTGATTTTCATGAAACTATTTTATTTTCTTAATTTAGTCAATATAATACTTCGTGCCAACTTTCAAGTTGCTAGGTCCACTCTTTATATTTTTTGCACAAAAATGTATGAAGCCGTACCAGTGTGCATCGTACGGGAGTTTATATAGCTCGAGTTAAGTTTTTGACACCAAAATTTTTAAAATCTGCAATACGTTTTTGGCTATTTATCTCCGAAACTGGACGAGATATCCGAAAACACATTGCAGACTTGAAAGACTTGGGGTCGAAAACCTAAAGTGGCATCATTAACTCGAGATATATAAAAAATATGAAATCGCGAATAGAGCACATAAACTCCCGCACAATGATCAGTTATGTGTTATCAATAGTAATGGTGATAGCGGCAATACCCCAATGTTTATATTGATTGGGATCAAAGATGCCCAGTAGTGGTTGAAATCAGCAAATTAAACTCACACGTATACTTACGCTCTTTTGTTTGATCGTCAATCAACCAATAGGAAATCAGCATGTTGAGTGGGAGAGACAAACTACGCTTGCAGAACTTCTGTGTCTTATTTTCGTCACTCTCACCAATACTACTACCTTGGGCATCAATGATTGTTATCTAGCAACTCTATGAGATCAGATTCTCTTTTAAAATTGATAAATAGGATATATAGATAACACCATCATCCATGCTGTTATGTGTTCTCTACCTAAATTTATTGCTTCTCAAATTCGTCAGTAAGACACTACCTTCTATTTATTTTTACTTCTTAACTATTAAAAATTTTTGTACTTAAAATTACGACTTCATTCTTTTACAACACTTTTCGGTTTCTCTATATTTTATAGTGATTGTAGATGCTGATATTGTTACTTTTAAATATAAACAATATTATTTTCTCTGTTGTTGTTGTTGTTACTATTCTGTTCTATGCTATTCGTATTATTTCTGTCATTGTTGTGAATGTTATGTTGTTATTGTTGTTGCAGTAAATAATGTGAAAATTATACCACCTTTTGTATAAAATTTAACTTGAAATTGCGTTGAGAGCATATTGTTAGTAGAGTATCATATACATTAAGTGGTTTTCTTTTTTCTACAACTTACTATAAGTACATAAACAAAGCAAGTAAATGCATGTGTATTTGTGTAAATTAATGTATTTTGTTTTCATTTATTTTTAGTGCTTTTCTTAGTTTTATTATTATTTTTAGTTTTATTTTTTATTTTTTTATTTTAAGGTTTATTGGCTGTTATGCTCTACACTTAAATGCGTTTAAATATTATTGAAAATGTCCATAATGAATGAATGAATGACTGAATGGAATAGTTCAATACATGAATGTGTAAACAGACAAATAAATGTTTAAATGATAGGTTTTATAGGTAAAACTGTATAAGGTATGACGTCAATTCAAATTGAAAAAAACCAACACAATAAAATATTTTAAATACTTAAAATGGTTTTTACATAATAAAGGTTTAAAATAATAAAATATAATTTGTTGAAATACGATATTTATTCTATACAATTACACACAATTGGCTATAGAACTGAAAAGTTTGCATAAATTTTACAAACATACTTGTATTGTGTTTGGGTAATAAATTTTTGTAACAATCCATAGCTACACCATCTTTTTAAGAGGAATGGCTATAAATTTTTCAAATTTTAAATGCAAAAAATCAAAAAAATTTTTTAATTATTGCTAAAGGTTTTTAGAGGATATTTAGTTGAATAGTTTGGTTTCGTAAGAGTTTCTGTAATACAAATATAGCTGATTAGAGAGTTAGTTATAGGAAATTGCTTGAAATTATGGTAGAATGTTAATTCCCTTTAAGGAAATATAAAAACGTATTAGAAACAATCTTCTGATAGCAGCTTTGAGTGTAACTAATTGCCATGAACAAGTTCCCCCAGCTTGTTTATCCCAGTACTCATGAATAAAAATTGATTCCCACAATATGAATGCTGTGATTTTGAAAAGGGTTGTAATTGCCAATTATGTATAGTTGACGTGCACCGTCGTTGTAGAAGCTTTTGATATGGTGATATGGGTGTCATGCATGAAAAGTAGAGTTGTGTAGCTCATGAACGAACTAGTTCAACTGAACTATTCACTCAAGTGAGCTAAAAGAGCCGTTCATTACAAAATGCTCTTTTAGCTCAGTAGTTAATGTTTCTTTCTTTCTTGCTTGTGAATCCACGTTTCTTTTCGCTCATCTTTCTTATTAGTTCGTTTTCTGTCTTTCTTGAATCTTTTTTATTCTTTGACATTTCATGTTGAAGGTACATACTAATTGGTAATGCCAGCTGCAAATAATATACGTAGCTGCCAGAAAGTTTATAAAACGTTACATTTTTGGAAATTTAACAATTTTTATGATAATTGTAGAAGCAATATAAAAGGGAATTATATTTATTTTTTACTGTCGAATTTGAATAAAAATGAGCAAATTTAATAAAATATTTTAAATTATTAGATAATATGTATGTACATACATGAGTAATTTTTTGAGATCGAAAATAAAATTGTATATTAATTACAAAATTCTTTAAATTCATTGATGAGCAGTACCAGTGGAAAAAAAGTTTAATATAATTCAAATGAAAATATTGAACGAAATGAGCTATTGAACTAAATGAGCGACCTAGTTCATTGAAGTGAGCTGAACTAAAAAGAGCGGTCACTGAAAAGAGCTAAAAAATCCAACACTTTTCATTGAAAAGCTTTGAACAGTAAAGTGGTATAACATTTTTTAGTTGATTTAATCAAGAATAGTATTCTTTGCTAAGACCAAAGCCTAAATAATCGAGCCTGCAGCCGTATAAGGTGCCTTTAAGCGCGGTATGGTTTCTATATGCTGGCGTTGTATAGTGGTTAGAGCGCTCTCAGACTACACAAAGCAAAGCACAATCGAGTAAGCATCCCGATAAGGATACTTACTGTCACAAGGTGCGCTCTAAGTGCTGCATGTTTTCTATATCGTCAAGCGGGAGCTTATGTGCTCTGTACGCCATTTCATATTTTTTATATATCTCGAGTTAATGATGCCACTTTAGGTTTTCGACCCCGAATTTTTCAAGCTATTTATCTAGACGAGATATCCGAAAACGGATTGCAGATTTTAAAAATTTTTATGTCAAAAACCTAAGCTAGCATTATAAAATCAAGATATATAAAATGGCGGATAGAGCACATAAACTCCAGCAAGACGATATGTTAACGTAGTATAGTGGTTAGAGTACTCGCATAGAAAGAAAGTTTTGCATTTTTTCAAGTTTTGAATTAAAAAAATTAATAAGAAGTTCTCCCCCATTCCTAAAGTCCATCTACAAAAACCGCCCTCTGGCAATCTCCTCTATATAGCTTCGGCATTGGTATAAAAAACCAAATGATTAAAAAAAAAGCCTTCTACTGGGAAATAATAAACAACAGCAAAGATCCTCACCAGTTCACAATCTACATTCAACGACAGATGGTGCAATTGCTTTTGAGCATTCAAGGGTAAAGGTATAATACTGGCCTTTAAGTGATCACTTGACAGCAACTTGTCTCATTGCCATACTGTAAAGTAAGGCGATTGATAGAAAACAAATAATATATGGAGTGATAAAATAATCTAGAATAAGAGCTGAGAAGTACTGCTTATACGTATTGAAAGTGATCGTTTAATTTTTTGCCATCTAACTGCCTATTATACGTTTATTTAAGGGTTATTTTTATGCAATACCTGTCATATAAACCCTTAATTAGCCTGTAATATTGGTTATAAATACTTGCCTATACGCAAATAATGCACTTAATTATTTTCCAGCTTTTATTTTAAATTTTTTCTTTTTCTTCTATTTTTTTTTTTTGTTCGTGTATCTTATGTTCTCCCTAATTAATGCCAATGAATTTCAAAAATAATCATTTTCTATACCATCACCACTGCCTGCCTATCAGCATGTGTTTAATTTTGACTCAAACATTTGATACAAAATTGAACGTTTTTATTTAAATATGGCGTGTTTTAACATTTGATTGTTATCGTTGTATCACTATGAATTCGATTTTATAGCCACAATTTTAGTTTGCCATTAACCTTAGCTATCAACACCCCCTACAATACACCAAATATTCTGTTGTGCCCATATTTAAACACACACTAAAACATTTAACAAGTCATGGAGAAAATTTATTTTGTTAGATTTAAACTACAATACTACCGTACCCTCACCCTACCAACTTCATGTAATCGAAATAGTTTCTAACTTAATGGCTGATTACCTAATAAAACATTTACAACACAAATACTAAAAATGCTAATTTGGAATATTTGAAATTTATTATTTGCGATTTGGCTTAAATGCGTGGTGGCGTGGCTCCAAAATGTAAACCAATCAGATCTGTTTTTTTGTTTTTATTCTCTTTTATTTTTACAGTAATACGTATATAACATTTTAACACTGATGTATGGAATTGTTTAAATTTTTTTTCCTTTTATTTTTATTTTGAAAAAAAATACCTTTTGTTTTCCTGGGCAAATCTAAAGCAAAAATAAAGCGAGTGTGCTTTGTAAAGGACATTTAAAACTTTGGCCATTAGACAACTAAATATTTTTTTTCCGTTTCTATGCAAAACAATTTTTTTTGTAATTGCTGTTTTTGTTTTTGTAGTGCTAGTTCAATAGAACTTCTCAATAAAAAAAACTCTTTTCAACAACAGCAATTACTTAATTTGGATGTAAATTTACAGCATTTTTGATAATCAATTGGTGGCTGTTGTTTAAGGGGAGATATAGCTTATATTTATCGATTTTGAGAAGATACCTTCAACTGAAAAAGTAAAAGAATTTGAAATAAAATACAAGATGGAATATTATGTAACAATGTTAACAGATTAAAGGGGTAAACTTTAATTTCAAGACTTTAGATCCTACACTTTTAGAAACAATATTTCGTTTATTGTAAACTATACACACTTACATACATAATTAGTCATTACAACTCTGTTTAAGGGTTACAGCTTAGCTTCTCACAGCACTCATACTGTGTGCATAAGTTTTTATGCATGCATACCGAGACCTGCAGTTTAACGGCGACTCCGAATGACAGCTTGTTCATGGAAATGAGGTATTCTCAGAGCTTTTGCCAGAAGACTGCTAAGAGGTAGTCCGCGAATGAAATATTTTTTTCATATTTCTTTTTTCAAGATTTCAGAGCTGGTGTTTGATCCCGTAGCTCTTGTCTAGTAAGCAAACGCATTAAACACTAGAGTACTGTAAACTATGGCAACGAATTGACTGATTTATTAAAAATATTTGGAGAATAATTTAAATTATAAAATATTTTTTAGGTTTTTTAACATCCTGCTTGAGGATCTAAAAATTTTAAAACTACATTATATGTCAATTCCGCTTTAATATTTGTGAAGTCAAAATACTTTTTTTAATATTGTCTTGTGCGAGAAATTATGCCAAAACTAAGGCTTTATTAGACTTATCTAGTTGACAGAAAAGAAATAATAAATTCTGTGAATTACGCTCAAATATTTTTAAGAAATGTTGTTTCTTTCGGATTTTTAATATTAATTTTGTGCAGCAAACTTTTTAAAACTTTTTATTGCCGTCGCCGTGGTCTAGTGGTTTGTATGTTGGCTTACTAACATGATAGCTCCGGTTCAAGCCTTGGCTCTGACATTTTGAAGTAAAGAAATTTAAAAAAATTATATTTCTTTCGCTACTACCTTCTGGCAAAAGTAACTTATTGCCATGAACAAGCTTTTTAAGTCTGTCGTTAGGAGTCGACATTTAACTGTAGGTTTTTTTTTTTTTTTTTTTTTTTTTTTTTTTTTTTTTTTTTTTTGATTAAGACCAATACTCAGGGGCAAACCCCTACTCATGTAGTGCATTGTATTGGAATGTGAAGATGGTTGATAGGTTTTTTTTTTTTTTTTTTTTTTTTTCAAAGATGTTTGTATATTTTGCGCCTTTTATTGTTGATGAAACAAGTTACTGTAAATTTGTCCACTCAAGAGCCAGTGTTATACCTTCACCCTCGAATGATCAAACAGCAATTGCCTCATCTGTCGGTGGATGTTTAATGTGAATGGTGAGCGTCTTCAGTAGATTAGCTGTTATCTTCCCAGAAGGTGGCGCTGTACTCCTGATCATTGGTTTTTGGTGGAATGGACTAGAAATGTCAGGGGGCGGTTACTTGCAGTTGGTCTTGCTGGAGGGGGGGAACCTCTTATTTTCTTAAATTTAATTTTTAATTTAAATTGTAATTTTTTAGAAAACCGCAAATTTTTATTTTTTTTATAAATTTGTCCTTAGCTGGGATCGAACCTGGGTCGTGTGAGTTTCTGTGCGAGCGCTCTACCACTATGCCACGACCCCCCCAGTCCCGGTATTCATGGATAAAAATTGACAACATGAGTGCTGAGAAAAGCTAGGCCGTAATTCCGACACAGAGTTGTATTGTCTTAAAAATATTTAATAAGGTTATATACGGCACATATTCCTAGAAATAATCATCGTTTTTTCTTTCGAATGACTGAAAATGATAGTGCTAAAGATGATCATAAACAAATGTCGATTATATATGCAAATGCATGAGTTTATATAAAAAATAAATCTGTTTTCTTATAGTGCTTTTCTAATCTCTTATTGCCACATTAAGACAATAGCTTTTAATTTTTTTTTTCAAATGTTCACTGGTACGTTCTATTTAAACAGATTAAGAGCAAGAAAGAAGAGCACGAGTAAGTAGTTGGTGTTTAAATCATTACGTCTAGTTAGCAAAAGTATTGGCAATTTGACAAATGAGTTTATAGTTGATTAATGATTGTTTTAAAATCATTAAAACAACACTTTTTCTCGCCTCCCCTTTCCCTCCCTTCCCCTCTTTCACTTAGTTTTGCTAACTTGTTCTCTTTTCGTTTACATTAAATCATCAAAGTATAATCAACTTGTAAATTAACTCATCCACTTAGACATTCATTCACTCAGACATTCATTGAATACAAGCAATGCCGCGTGTTCTTTTATATTTTACAACTCTTTTTTTTTTATTTAAGCTTTAAGTTGGCAATATATTGTGTTGTTGGTGTAGTTAGGTGGTGACTGCGGGGTAAGATAGCGCGTTAAAAGGGAATTACTGAAATGAACTGAAATGTTGTTTGATAAATAACAAAATGTAATTGGATAATTGTGGCCTAATAAAAATAGAATTTCTTCAGGAAATTAAAAAAGAAAAGTATGCCAACTTTGTAGTTAAAAATTATAAAACTTTTTATAAAAAAATAAAATAAGCAGTAGCTTAAGTTTAATTAGTATTCCAGGGGTGAGCCAGTAATATCATTAATTTAATATGAGATTTCAAATAGAAAAAGGAGCATAAAAATAAAATTAAAAGGCGGTTATTAATATAATTGTTGGAGTGAATGTTTTTCTGTTTCTTTGCGTATTTTTAACCCATTTATTAGCGTTTAATTTCCTTTCATTATTTATCAGCGTTATCACACAACCGTTTATTAGTTTAAACCAGTAATTATAAAAGAAAATTCGTCTTTTCTTTATCAAACTGAGCTCAATTATGTCAAACAGCATATGTAATTTGCTTCAAGCAACTTCTCAGTAGGTAGTTATGTTTTCAAAATTAATTGTTTTTTCCAAAATTTTCTTTAAATATTATGGAGTTTGTATCCTTTATATTTGAATTTAAGAGCATATCGTTTTAAAATTAAAACATTTGTTTATATATTTAAGCCTTTGTTTAGATATTTATGGTTTTCAGCTGTCATTTGTTTCTTTGCGACTCTACTAACTAAGATTATTTTATTTTAAAGCAACGTTGAGTAGTTTGGTTGTAGAAATGAATTTTATGTTAAGTTTAAAATTGATGGTAAATTTCAAACGCACTTTGTTTTATATTTTTCTTTGTTGAACTTAAAATTGTTCTTTAAGTTTCTCATTTAGCACAGAAGGACGACCAAAGCGTAGTTTACTGGAAAAACTGCCATTTCTTTCAAAATGTTTTATTACTTTGTTATGTTGAATTTTTTAAATTTAATATTTCGCCCCTTTTTTTAAAGATTTTCCTGCATTTTTTAATGTTACCACCAATTTTTTTCTTATATCTACTATTAGTCTGTCGTACGTATATTTTAGTAACGCTGTTTATCTCCCTGTTAATTAAATTCATATGAATGAGGTAGCGATGTAGCGGTTTAAATTAAAGAGCTTTAGGTGAATACCATAACCAAGTATCGTAAAAATGTGAGAGTAAATATTTATTTTATAATTGGCCATTACAACCCTATGTCAGGGTAACGGCCTAGATTCGCGCAGCACTCATGTTGTGTGTGTTAATTTTTATATGTCTTTTAAAGTTTAACTAACGTATATTTCAAATAATTTGGACGCAGCACAATTTCAAGGCAATACTACGTATAAGATTTATGGAATCCATTTGGGTCTGAAATTTGTTTAGCAGACCCACTGAATTTCTTATGAAAACCAGTATGTCTGAAGCTTTACTGATGCATATTTCTGCCAGTGAGACCACCCAGCAGAAATTAGTGCTTACCAGTTTGCTATCTTGTAAGGGAGAAATTAAAAAAATCACTTACACGTGCGCATCAATAATACATGATTTTTATATGAAATGAGCAGCTAAAATGCAATAGATATGCACATTTGTAGCAAGCAGCAAGGAAATAGGACAAAAAATCAAAAATTATACCTTATCCTGTAGCATTTTTGGAAGCTTTAGGGTATGAATAAACAATATAATGCTTCCATTATTGCTTAGAGTTTTATTTATTGCTTCCAAATTAGAAAAATTTTCTGCTGGACATATTCCTCCATAGACAAAAGCCTCTACATCTATCAAGAGTCGCACATTCATATAACATGTGTTCTACTGACTCTGTTTCCGCTACGGTTTTCAGACTGGCCTTTTATATTTCAGAACATCAGGAAGAATCAAATTGAGGATAAATCATTGTCTTGGAGTTCCTGACACTCACAAAAAAATATATGCCATAATCTTAACAAAGCGTAAAAATTTGTCATATCGTAGAAAGAATTAAAGAACGCTATAACTGACAAAACATTTAATGTTCACCAGAGCCAAAAAACCTGAATGAAAGTAGAAAGAGGGCACAGGTATTTTTCAAAACGCAGACGGCGTAAGTGAATTTATTTTCATCATGGAAATCTGGGACCGAGACCAATCGACGAGTATGTTTTTTCTGATAAAAATGATGCAAAAAAACGTATTTTCGATTCTTTGTCAGTTACAGAGTTGTTTAACTCTTGCCACAATGTAATCCCTTAATAAACGAATTTAATTTTTTTGTGAATATGGATAGCAGAATTTTTCAAAATTTTTTTGGAGCACTTTGTGGTTGGTTACTAAACGAGAGCTCCGAGTTCAAACGTCAGTTCTGAAATCTTAAAAGAAATATGTATGCAAAAATATATTACTTTCGGCCAGCACCATTTATCTTTCGAAATCATTCCCTAGTTGTAACTTGTATAAACATATCTGCTAAGAATTAAATTTTTAAATAGATACCATCCTCTTCTTATTACTTATTTCTGTGTCGGTATGCAAGAACAAGTTAAGTCGTAAAATTAAATTTAAAAATATTCCCAAAAAAATTTGCAATTTTACAGATTAATGACATAGTTCTTTAACTAAAAATGTACTTTTCCTAACTTTACTACTCAGACTTCTATGAAGCATTTAAAATACTAAATTTATTAGAGCTTATTTCTCAAGCTTAATCTGTTCTTCTACATTACCACATATTTTATATTTCTTACTTATGTTTTTTTTTTATACTTGCAACTCTTGACTCGTTTCGTAATCTTTTCTCTTTTAAGATAAACGTCATTTCATTACATTTATTTTTTATTCATTTTTTTTAAGACGAATACGTCCATATGTTGTTTTGTGTGTTTAAGAACTCTTTTATTAAGACTTAATCACACACGGGGTGAATATATTAAAGAAACCATAAAAGTGGCCATTTAATGTCGCACTTGACAGCAAAGCGAATACCTTTTTTTTAAAGGGCTGTCAATTATTAATTGAATTTTTGATAGTAGAAAGGAAACAAATTCATTTTAAAACTGAGCTGAAATTTTTTCGAGGGAATTTTTAAAAAATCGTTACAAGGTTATACTTTTTATTCAGTTATTATTGTAACACAACACAAAAGCATTTATTGTACGAGTATTAAATTTTTTTTGTTTGAACTTGTTTTAATTTCGTTTTATAATAAAACACAATGAAATTTTTTTGACATATTTTTAATAAAACATTTATTTGTATAGGGTTATCCATTTTTTGGTTCCTATATAAAGTTTAATCAGCAGTTCATATGAAGTAAACGTAGACGTATGAGCATTATTTCATTTAAAATAAAATAAAAGTCATACGCCACGTTACACGACTGCAGAATATATTTTACCATTAAATATCTAACATTAGTTTTCAATTATATCAGTTGATAAGAAGTTACTTTTTTGGAGGGAAAAATATTTTAGGCGCCATATAAATTTTTGTAGGAATATGTTTCAAAGCAAATATTTTAAAATTATCGTTTTTGTTACAAGTTTAAATGCTGTTTTTGCTGCTATTATTATGACTATTATTTTATATGTGCTTTGAGCGATAAAAATGTATTCACTGTCACATGATTGACCTAATAATTCCTTAATATTAAAAATATTTGTTAAATATTAGCCAGATCCTTAAAAAATGTGAAATAAATATTTTATTAACACGTTGACATTTTCATTTCATTTCTTTCTTTATTACAAATTTGTTCGTACATTCTTAATAATCTTTGAAAAATGAAGCCAAGGGCTTCATTTGCATTTCACTTAAGCATTTTATTTACTTTAAGTTCAAGATTTTTTGTTTGCTGGGTAATGTGTACCAACACAGATGTTAACCGAAACTATTCTAGATTTTATGGTCGTTGTTGCTTTGTAGTACATATGTATATTAACATACACATGTACATGTTGTTGATAAATTAGTATACGTTTTTTCTTTTTTTCTTTTGTCGGTTCATATGTGCCAGTGTGTGTAAAGAATTAATCAGTTAAAATTGAATGCCTGTAAAAATTTGCCTGACTGACTAAAAGTGTTTTATAAACAGCATTTATATTGCAACTGTAAGTGCCGTATTTACAACAAAACATTAATAATGACTCTCAGTGAGTCAGCCAGTCAATCAGGCCGACAAGCATACTGGCATACAGTCTGTCGAGAATTAGTCATGCAAGCATACGCATACATCTGTGAATTGTTTTAATTTATGGTAATGAGTTTGTAATTTAAATATTAAAAATATTTTGCATTAAAACTAAAAGAAGAAAAAAATATTTATTTTGTATAACAGAAAAATAAAAATAATACACTTTGTTAGTAACACCGCAAAATAATTGCATGTACGAGTATTTAGAGAATGCATATATATATGTATATAGAGGGTGTTTTTTTAGGCTCGTTGTAAATTATAAATTGTAAAAAATTAACACAAAAAAAGAAGAAAAAATAAATTTCAATTAAAATATTCAAAGTATTAGATACATTTTTTATAACTTACAACCGAATTTATAGAAACAAACACAGAAAAAATTTAAAATCGATTTAAATTAAAAAATTTGTACTACCAATTAAATTGTTTACTGGTTTTGCCCCTATAAACAATATTAATAATATCAATTAAAAAATTCATAGTGTCGAAATTTTGAAAATAATTTGAATCAATTAAAATTTTTATTAATTCCAATAAAAATTTTCAATTAAATAATTAATTGGACGAATTAAACTTTTAATTAAAAATTTAGAAATTTTTTAATCAAATACATAAATTGGTATTATTAAAAATTTATTGGCGCTAAAATTTTAAACCGATTAATACATTAATTGAAATAACTAAAATTTAATTTCTTACCACCACTGATTTGAAAATACAATTTTTTTTTTTTAATTTTTTTCATTTTTTATTAAAGAACATCGATCTAAAAAATACAAAGTAATTAACTTATATAAAATATAATTATATTTTTTCATCCAAAAACGATAATTGTAAAATATGTACTTTTGCCAGAAGTCTGCTAAGATAGAGTCGCCGAAAGAAATATATATTTTTTTAATATTCCTTTGCTTCAAGATGCCAGAGCGGGGTCTTCAACCCGATCTCTCGTATTCGAGTTTTAAATTCAAAAATAATCATATATTGATTCTTTATAAAAATATTACACAACACTAAGGCCAAAGTAAAACATACGCACAAATATTTCTATTTGCTTCTATTAAAAAAATTAATTGTAATAATTAAAAATTTAATTTGAAAATTTGAATTATACTAATTAATTTGTGAATTTAAATTATTTCAGAAAAAAATTTTTCTGTGAAACTTAAAGGTTTTTTTTTAAAGAAAACCACAAAATAATTATTTTTTATTTAATTTCTGCAACAGTTGAATTTCGATTAGTTGTCAGCCCAGAAACTTTACTAATATCTTGCAAAAAGTAGACAGACACAGATCCTATTTCTTGGCAGAGTTACTCTTTTCAGTACATTTACTCTTTAACGTATCAATGTTATGGCATTATTTAAAAAGTTTGTCTTATAAACTCTAACCAAAGCTGTTGTTGCGCAGGAAGGATGGCTTGCTAAGATAACTCTGACAGCTTTGTGTAAGCGTTAATTTATCGATAATGGTTTGTCAAATGATACTGATTATATCGTCGAAAGAATTAAAAACGCTGTAACTGACAAAACCTTAAATGTTCACCAGAGCCAAAAAACCTGTATGAAAGTAGAAAGAAGACACCGGTATTTTTCAAAACGTAGTGGATTTATTTTCATCATAGAAATCTGGGACCGGGACCAATCGAAATATATTTTCGATTTTTTGTCAGTTACAGCTTTCTTTAATTCTTGCGAAGATATGTACGTACGAAAATAAGTACAGTATGACAATTAATTGGGCTTAATAGGGCTTAAAAAATCCCCCTGTATTAAAAAAAAATTCATAACGAATGTATGCAGGAATGTATGCATGCAAGTAAAGAATTTCAAGCAATTTCATCGTTTAGGGAATTTTATCAAAATAATTTTATGCGAAGATCAGTGTGTAGTGTTATAAAAATAACTCAATATGAAGTATTGAAGAAATAATAATACAACAAGCTCCTCAATTCTGACGTTCAGAGTAGAGGTTAAATTGTAAGTCCCGGTATTTATGGATAAAAATTGACATACACGCTATGACTGCTGTGAGAAGCTAGGCCGTAACTCTGAAAAAGACCTATACTTAGTTAAGCCACTGTAGTAATATAAGTATTTTGTTTACTCTAGTTTGAACTTGAAATTTAATTCATTTCTTTTTTATGATAAGTATTTTTAAGAATTCTTTTGTTTAAGTCAATGAACTAAAGTTGTATTTCTATTTTTTTGTTTTGGTCAGCATAAGTGAGCATTAAACTTTTTGTTGTGAACTATTAGAATGAAAATAATGTAATATGATTTTTGTATTAATTATTTCTGTATGTTTATTTGTACTGTAATTTTTTGTATTGAACTTTGTTGCGATAATTGTTTTCACACGCCAAAAAAATGCTGGATTGCAAAACCCCGTGAGAACGGCAATTTTACTATTGATTTATCGTTGTGCCACATTAATGCTGACCATAGAATAAATTAGTATATAAGTTGGAAATTTTAATAAAGAAAAACAGAATTTGATTGAACACCAAACGAATGTCTCTTTCAATTCTCATTCAAAATCGGCACTGTTGGGTGCTGAAGAAAAGCGGCTGCAGAGCTTAGCAAATACTGAAAATCAAACCATATCCCTTTTTTATTATTATAAACACCACAATTGGCCAATTAGGTATTTATGAATAGATGAAAATAAATAAACTGAAACTTAAACAAAGCTTAAAAGCATAATTTACGAAAAATCAAGGCGATCCTAAACAAGTGACGGAAAATATTCTTTATTTCTCAACATAATTGGCTTCAAGTTTAAGACATTTTTTCGGCGATATTCCATATCTTTCATAATCCTTTATAGTAAAAACTGTCTAGTAATTAAAAAATAGTTATCAGCCAGAGATTTTAGCTCTTAATTGTTGTCCAATCCTTTAGCTCTTTATTTTAGCTAAACGTGATAAAACACTTTAAAATTAAAAATTATTGATTTGAAAATTAAATTGGATATGATTCGCATTTAGTCTATAACTATTTTAACATAAGTATTTATAGTTTTGAATTCCACCTTTGGGAAAAAGTCATCTGACGAGTATCTTAAGCAGAGACGAAATGGCCATAGAGACATGCTTATCCCCAAAAGCATATATTTCATATTATAATTATTGATTTGGTAAACGCAATAGTAAAGGTTTGAGCAGATGGCATCGTCTAGATAGATTTATTTAATATTTTTATTATGCGCCTTTTTCGTTGATGAGACAAGTAGCTGAAAATCTGACCACTCAACGGTCAGTGTTATACCTTCACTCTTGAGTGGTCAACAGCAATTGCCCCAACTGTCGGTGGATGTTGACTGCGAGTGGCAGGCGTCTTCAGTAGGTTAGCTGTCATCTCTCCAGAAGGTGGCGCTGTACTCCTGAACATTCTTTTTTTGGTGGAATAAAATGGAAAATGTCATGGAGCGGTATCGTTAAGATGGGCTTCTTGGAGGTGGAAGAGGGAACCTCTAATTTTTTTAAATTATAATTTCTGTGCCAAACACTGCATTTATTCTTTAGTTTCATCACCTGAACGCTGAACTAAGTTTAGATACTAATGCCTTATATTGCTTCTCTTTTTGGAAGGTAATCAGTGCCAAATATCCAAAATGCCAAATATCCAAAAACAAACGCCATGCTTATCTGGGGTGAAGGATAGTGAACCAATGTCACACATACAGTTACGAATCCAAGTAATTGTAATTAATTAAGCTCCTTTTCGCTAAGTACTATTTAAAATTTCTTAGGTAGAATATTCAAACTTGCTTTAACTGTGTTGTAGTATTATAACTGCAGAATATATCGTATACATATCGTAGTGCGGTAGTTTATGTGCTGTATCCGCCATTTCATGTTTTTTATCTCCAGTTAATGATGCCACTTTAAGTTTTCGACTCCAAATTTTTCAAGTCTGCAATCCATTTTAGGATATTTCGCCCAGTTTTGGAGATAAATAGCCGAGAACGGATTGCAGATTTTAAAAATTATGGTGTCAAAAATATACATAATTGTCTCTTATAATCCTGTTTTAGGGTTACAATCTAGCTTCTAGCAGCAGCCATGTTGAGTGTGTCAATTTTTAACCATGAGTACCTCAACCTACAGTTTAGTATTAATAAAGCAACAGTATTTAATCGCACCATTTGCATAACTCTTTACTGCGTATGCTGCTCGTACGTGTACTGCATACGCTTATACATTCATATGCACATACAGCACTGGCAAAGTGAAGAATTTATTTATTAGTTTTATGTATGCAATTTGAAATGCAAGGAAATTAAAAGAATTTCTATAAATTTTCTAAAACATTATGGTCATTAATGTTTTGATTATGTCTTGTATTGTATAATAAATACTTATATGTCTGACTTAGTTTATTATTTTTTCTACCTCATTGACCATAAATTTCTTAGATTCTATTAAATTTCAAGAAAAATACTAATTAGTTCTTGGCTTGAATTTATCTTTTGTGGTTATAAATAGTAAATAAAATAGATAATTTATTTTGGATTTTTAAAATAATTGTAAATTTATTTAGAATTACGATTAAGTGTCATTATCATGGGATTCTATACGAAATACACACATGATTTAGTGCAGTTATAAATTTAATTTTCTTTTAATTCTATTTGCTTAAAGACTTTTGTCAGAAAACAGAAGTATTGAATGTTATTATTAAATTTAATTCAGATAATTTGTATATTCCTATAAACTTTAATATTTAAAAGAAAATTATAATGGCAAGATATTATGAAAGTTGGCTATAATTAAACTTTTTGTTTTACTTATTTTCTCTATTTGAGATAATTCGGAAATATATATTTTAAAATACTTAAATGGCTTTTTAGGCTTCCAACACATCGACTACAAATTTTTATTCTTTGCTTAGGACAGTAGAAAACTAGTAGCTACTCCAGCTCTACTTTATTATTTATTGCACTGAATTGCACTGTCTTCTTATTTAGCTGCCTATGGTATTATTGGTAAATTATACTGAAATTCAGTATTTCTGCTGAAAGTCAGTGTAAACCGTGCGACTTTATGTACAAAAAAACCGACAAAAAATAATTTGAAATTTGGTATGGTTTTTTTATATCAAAAACAAAATTCTATTAAGAATTTCGATAATTTTTTTTCAATGATTTTTTAATAAGAGAAGACAAGGATATCCGTAAAGGAATTATACACCAGCCCAACTGAACATGTTTTTAACTACAGCCACGGATGTCTCATCACAATTCTTTCAGAGAGAATAGAGAAATATTTTAATCGCTCTGTTTTTTAACTGAAATTATCTGCAACTCCTCTAAATAAAAGTTCAATTGTTTTGACTCTCCGCATATCATTTGGAATTTTTTTCTTCTTTGCGAAATATTTTTCTTGGTAATAATCAAATTCTGCTGATACTGTCCAGTAGCAGAACTCAATTTTTTTTTTGAAAATATTTTGTATCACCCGCTATATAATAGCATTTCTTTTTGTGTTTCATTTGGTTCTCATGAAATTCTTTCAGAGTAAAATAAAACAAAAAATAAATTTTTAATAAATTTTTTTAATTTTCTTTATATTTTTTGCCCCCGCCTAAAAAATCGCAATAATTTTAAATGAGAATTATTATAAATTATTGAATCTAATTTTCGTAATTATTTTCCTGCATTTTTTCGTTGTCTTGTTGGAATAAAATTTAGTTTTTTAGTTATACATATCTGAGTACATAAAATAAAATAAAATATTAAATCGTTGGTTTGATTATAAAATATTTTTACACTAAATTTGTCGATTATGAAATCTATTTACAATTTAAATTATGATTTTAATATTTTTGGTTTATTGTTTTTAACACTATACCATTTTTTTTTTGTTGCTTTAAAATTATATTTAATTTTATTTGCTTTAACTCACATAACAAAATTCAATGCATACTCAACTACAGCATTACAAAAAAATTTCATTATGTTGTGTTTCTGTTGTTACTTGTGTCACCAATAGAAAAAGGCCATACATACATAATTAGCCATTACCAGCCTGTCCAAGGGTTATGCCCCAGCTTCCAGCTTCTCACAGCAACCATGTTGTGTGCGTTAATTTACTATTCGTGAGTACCTGGACCTACAATTTAACTTTGACTCCAAGCGACACATTTGAGAGGCTTGTTCATAGCAATCGGTTAAACTCAGAGCTTATGCCAGAAGACTGCTAAGACGTAGTCGCCGAAAAAAATATTTTTTTACTTTGAAGATTTCAAAGCGAGGATTTGAACCCGCAGCTCTTGTCTAGTAAGACGACATTTTTTTTTATTTTTTTTGAAACCAATACTCAGGGATAAACCCCTACTAAATGCTGTACATTGTATTGAAATTTTTTGGAAAGGACAGTAAATATTTTTTCAGATATTATATTATTATTAAGCGCCTTAGAAAAGGCCATTTTTATACCTTCGCCTTGGAAGGATCAACAGCTATTGCCTCGTCGTTGCATGTTGATTGTGTGGTGAGTGCCTTCGCTAAGTATTTTTAGCTTTTTTCTGCTACTTTCTAATAGGTGGCGCTTTTCTCCTGATTATTTGTTTTTTGTTGACGTTACGCAATATACTATGGTGACTATAAAGAGTGAATAAGTGGGTTGAAAAAAAAAACACTTGCTCAAATTTTTAATAAAATTTAGAACTTAACCCTTAATTGCATTGTGATGGAAATTTCCATCATAAATTGTTTTGAAGAAAAAGAAATATACAAAAACTGTAGTGTAAATTGGTCGCTGTTAAAATATTTCGGCATTAGATTATAGCCATTGGACTGTAGTTTTAGATATTTATAATTAAATATTTTTAAATATTTTTCCTTAAAATTGTGAATGAATTTTATCAGTGGCTAATTTTAGAAAAACAAAAAAAAATTCATGCAATTAAGGGTTAAATAAACTTGTATTAATAAGTTTAGTTGACCTTATTATAGAATAGACCTAAAGCTTAATTAAACGCTTATATATTGGGTTAAATAAACTTAAAACCAAAGTAGAGCTAACAAAGAACCAAGAATTTCACTTTCTGAGCTCAGCAAATGAAGTGTTGATATTTATAAAGTGTTGGTCTAAGCATTTCATTAATTCATTGCGTAACGAAGCAGCTATACACGTATCTTCTGAACTCTATTCTTGTGTATAGGAAACACGCTTTTAAACTATATGAACTTAATAGAATATGTACAGAAATAGTTTCATTTATTTATTATTATAGAAGACGAATGATTTAAAATGTTCGTCGTTTTGTAAGAAAAACACTCAAAAATTTTAATGGTTTTTTGTTATGTCACATATTGAAAGACGAACGTCTTAAACCATTCATCTTCTATTGAAAGGCTGTCAGAATAGACAACACTAAGTATTTAAAACAAAAAAAAAAGGAATAACAGTGACTCTACTTTTATGCGAAGAAAATGCATGTGAGTTCACCAAGTATTTTCAAATAGAAAATAAAATAAAATAATTAATGCAACTCGTTCTGTACATAATCTATTAAATTCATATAGTGTAAAAGCATGGATCCTATATAATACATCCATATAATATTTAGTAACGTGGGTGGATGTAATACAGCAGGAAGAGCGCTCGAACAGAAACTCAAAAGACCGAGGTTCAATCCCAGTAAAGGAGAAAAATTATAAAATAAAATTTGCAGGTTTTCTAAATTATAATTACAAAAATAAGAGGTTCCCCCCCTTCAAGAAGTCCATCTTCAAGAAACTACTCTCTGACATTTCCAATCTATTCCATCAAAAATGACATTTCCAGTCTATTCCATCAAGCTAACCTACACTCAGCAAAAATAGTGGTAGAAAACTACCGAAATTGATACCATTTGGTATTAAAATTGAGTTAAGTCCATTTGTGCTTACTTCGTTAACGGTTGGTATTGATTTTTTTTTTTCTATTAACTTATGATATTTTTATACAATTGTTCACGACTTTACTACCGGTTGTTCTTGATTTGTTAACTTGTGGTATTTTGTGCCATTTGTTCTTATTTTAATAACGCAATAAGCTTGATTTGGTACCGAAAATGAACGGAATATTGTTCACAATTTGTTCTTAATTTGATACTCTTGGCTAATAATTTTATAACGACTTTTGTCCCTCTGTGTACTGAAGATGCTCGTCACTCACATTCAACAACCACCGACAGATGGGGCAATTGCTCTTTATCCCTTTTTGGTGAAGGTATCAGTTTGGCCTTTGGGTAGTCAAATTAACTGCAACTTTTCTCATCAACAAATAAAAAGGCGCAAAATAAAAAAATTTAATAAAATCTATCTATGTTTCTTCAAATTCGAATAAAATGCCTCTGAGTACTGGTCTTATAAAAAAGGTACTTTTACTGTCCTAATTAAACTATCCCGTACCTTTTAACGGCTAAATTTAAATTATGTACCTTCAGTATTTGCTGCTTGTGAGATTTTCTGTTTAATAGTAAAATAAGAAGTGAAGTTTAATTAATATTTTTTTTGAATAGCCATTGTAGCATGCAATTCAAGGTAACTATTCTATGTAATAATAAAGTAGATATTGTGGGAATTTAGAAACGTACCTTGTTGGCCCTAGTCAACACTTGCAATGACTTGTTTTGTCAAATTTGTTTACAGGTTAACTATTTTTATCATTTTATTCTATTTTCTAAATGTATCGTTATATCAGAAAGCTGCTTTATCTTGTATTTAAAACATTAGCTATTAACGTTTTATATTATTTGTAGTCCTGAGGCCTTATTCTGTAACTCTCCTAAGATAAAACTCTATCGCTAAAAATTTATAAACTTGATTTAGGACTTTTTGGCTACGAATAGAATTCTTCAACGCTTATTGTAATTTAAGAACTTCATGCCTATTACCTCTATACTTTTTAATTTTATATATTCTAACGCCCAGCCTGTTTCAAAACACACAAAATTTTAGCATTTTAGCTTAAGAGAATTACAGAATACACAGAAAAAGGCTCCTGTTTTTTCATTTAAGTCTGTAAAGAATTATTTATTATTTGTTTAGTACTGTAGGGTATCCCAATATATACTCCCCAGGTATCAGCTTATAATAGTAGATGAATTTCGTTGATAATATTTGAGCATAATTTATATGTTTTTATATGCCCAATAACATGTTTTTAAATTAACGAAAAATATAAATAAAAATTAAAAACCATAAAATTTATATTTTAATCTATTTTTTTAGATTTTTACACACCCATTTAAATTTACAAAATATTTCGAATATTTAAACATCTCATATCCTTTTTTTCGTAGTTTTCCATTTATAAAGAATTATCGTCAATTGTTTTTAGAGAGAGAGAGAGCGAGATTTAGAAAACACAATATGATAAGAATGCTTTTTACCTTTTATTTTTTGCTTTTCACTAATAAATGGAATATTATTTAATTTATTACAAATGAATAAATTTAAATGAACAATATAAAGATAATTAAAAACGTATAAAACAATAAAAAGAAAAACAGATATCTATGTATGAATTTAATTTTATCAAAACCTAAAACAAAGAGAAACTAAATTTAATAAAAAAAAATATTTTAAATAAATTGAAATGAAATAAAATGCCTACTCATGTCATAATTATGCCACAATAACAACGAGTGTCTAAAAACTACAAAAGCACTTTAAATTGAAATACAAAGGCAGAGTAAAATAGAATGTGAAGGAGAGACAAACAAAAGAAAAGAAAAATAATGGAATAATACAAAATACTTCAACTAATGGAACTAAAAAATAGACAAGCAAATATTAATTTTGTAAATTTATTACTGCTTATATAGCAGTGTTATACACCGGAGCCACGATAAACGATGAAAAAAGAAAAACATTTGCAAATTCTTGTGACGAGGACCTGCATCGGCAGTTCAAACTTTGAATAATACTACAGAGAGTGTCTTTGAATTTTTTGATCCTAAATTACTAAACCTTGTCTAGTAGAAAATGTCTAGCGGAAATGTTCTGTTCGCTCTGTGCCTTCTCATTGGGATGACTCTAATTTAAATTCAGGGGTACAATTTGTGGAGGTTTTTTAATTCCTACAGAACCTTCAGGCTGACTTGGCTTGTTTTGTATATTAAATGTACTAAATTGCCGTTCTATCAAAGTGGTAAGGCCGTCTGCTGATTTGTAATTACCTGATGGGTACACTACACAATGATCACTGTCGTAGCTATGGTGATGCGCAGAAGGAGACAATAAACGAACACTTATTTTGCAATGCCATACTCTCTTTACACAATGTCATAATGCTTTCGGTTTGGGGTTTTTACAGAATATTCTGGATATCGCGGGTATAGTTCAGAGGGACATCCCCAGATACCTCCATCTAACGAACTGATTATGTGGGATATTCTGATCGTGTTTACGATTTTTTTTCTGTATTTTGCAAAATGGCGACGTAGGATGCTATTTGACGATTGTGTATCAATCAATCATCTTCGAATTAACTTCTTGTTACGAGTTGTAAAATGTTTTCCATGTAGCCCTAGCAGTCAATGCCTGTAGCAGACTGTCTTGCAAGAAGTTTATCTACCGTCTTATTCTATATTAATGTTGAAAAGGCGATCGCAATATCGGTTTAGTTGGCTCTTAAGAGATGCAGAGTCTGACTCTTAAGTAAAGGTATTTTTTAATCAACAAACTTACCACACAGGTATTTCAACTAGTCCTTAGCGGATCCTACAAAAAAAAAACAAAGAAAGACATGCACCGTTTGGCCTGCTCTACAGGTTAACGTACTGCTTGTAACGAGTTTTTATTTAAAACAAGAAATCATATTCTTCAGTGAATTTAAGGGTTAATATTTTCTGACAGGCTGTTATAATTACAGTTGATTTTTTTATTATCATCACGTCCATGAATAAACTCAATCCTTATTGGATGACCACACTCAGAGATTGCCAGCAGGTCGTCTTTGAATGTGTAATTTACATTCAGTCGCTTATGTTCAAATGCATAAATATGAGAGACATACTAGCTTTTTTTTGTTGAAACCAATATTCAGGTGTAAACCCCTACGAAATGCTGTGCATTGTATTGTAATTTTTGTAGAAAGGACAATACATTATGACAACAGAACATATATGTTGTTTCCTAATATTATTAAGCGCTTTAGGAATGAGGAAAATTGCTGTGAATTGGTCACTCAAAGGCCAGCGTTATCTTCACCCTTAAATGATCAACAGCAGTTGCCCCATGTTTGATTGCGGTGTGTGCCTTCGCTAAGTAGGTGTTTAGCTGTTATCTGTTACTTCCCAATAGGTGGCGCTTTTCCCTTGATTATTCGGTTTTCCTTGTCAAAGGTTAAGGTGGAATAAAGTGGAATTAAGGGGAGCTGTTATTTTATGGATGGACTTCTGGGAGGGGGGAGCGACCTCTTATTTTTAAATTATAATTTTGAAAATAATAATTTTGTAGTCGCCGTGGTCTAGTGGTTAGTGTGTTGGCTTACTAAGACATGGGCCCTGGGTTCGACTCCAGGCTTCAACATCTTCAAAAAAAGAAATATGGAAAAAATATTTCTTTCGGCGACTACCTCTCAGCAGTCTTCTGGCAAAAGCTCTGAGAGTAACTAATTGCCATGAACAAGCTTCTCAAGTCTGTCGTTCGGAGTCGACATTAAACTGTAGGTCCCGGTACTCATGGATAAAAATTTACACACACAACATGAGTACTGCGAGAAGCTAGGCCGTAATCCTGACTAGGGTATTCAATTATTCGACTTTTTTCTTTGGTCGATTAATCGAGTGAGTAATTATTCGGGTTTTTTTTCTTGATCGATTAATCGAATAAAATTTCAAAATTGATCGATTAATCGCATTTTGTTTTATATAAAATAACATACCAATTTTGTGTATTATTAAAACGTTTTATTCAAAAACACACATAACCAAAAACATAGTAATGTAATAACTTTTTAAAAATTCATTAATTTTAGTTAATTATAGTGTAGAAAATGTAATGTGATCTCATATTTTATATTCAAACATATTATTGAAAAACTAAATCATAAATAATAAATTAATTAATTTTAATATTTGAGATCATATATATAACGATTTAATATATAAAAGTAATAATTTACTACTTCGTATGCAATAAAAATATTAAATAAGCAATTAAAAATAATTCATATTATGAGTTAAAAATTAGTTTAAAAAATTATGCACTTCTATTAAAGTAGTCTTTTAAAAAAGGATGTAATTTATATGTTTAGCTTTCAACCGATTGTTTTCTTTAGTTTTAATAAAACTCGATTTTGAGAACACTCTCTTGCTGATTGTAGATGTTGGAGAAATTGAGAGAAGTGCATGGCAAAAAATATATAATTTTAGAAATCATCCATTAAATCATTGCAGCCTCTTTTAGGTTTTTTGAAATTTTGTACACTTTTAATTGTTTAATATAATTGTGATAATCGATTATTTTCGTTTATTTCAATTAAATCTTCTGCAATCATATCATCATCTGACACATTTTGTTCCATATTTTCTAAAAACATTTTCAAAATCAATTTCTTTGCAAAATCTTTTTTTTTCAGATTTTGTGCAATATTTTAAAAAAGTGAAAATGTACCAGAATTTAGATATAAAATAAGTGTACTAAGTCGTTTTACACGTCTTTCATTTATTCGAATCATAAGCCTTTTCAATAAATAATTTGGAACAGGATTGTTTGCATTTTCCATTGTATTAATAACAAATTGTATAATGCCTTCTAAATCTATCAATGTAGCAGAATCCTTGCCGAGCTCCGTAATAGCGACATCAAGTGGTTTAAGGGCTTTATTCAAATTTGATAAAACGTTAATTTCCATATCTGTAAAAGTCGTCAAACCAAAATCAGATAGAGCGTAATTTACGTATTTATAAATACGAAGAAAATTTTCAATCATGGTAGATAAAGACGAATATCGATGCTTTACATCATGTACAAGACGAATTTCTTTTTCTTTTCTTGCAGTATAACATATGTTTGCAATTTCTTTTGTTTTTTATTAGATTTATTAAATATTTTACAACACTTAGGAAGTTTATTAATACCATTTATTATTTCTATAAATAAAGTATTTTTTTATATGGATTAATCGATTAATCGTAGGAAATTATTCGAGTTATTCGTTATTCGAAATTTGACTATTTTTAATTGTTCGAACAATTATTTGAACAAAATACTTCGATTAATCGACTAACGATTAATCGTTTGAATACCCTAATCCTGACACAGGGTTGTAAAGGCCAGTTATGTATGTATGTATGTAATTTTGAAAAAAAACTGCAAAAGTGTACTTAACTAGACTCGTTAGTATATTTTCAGGTAAATCCAAACCCGATGCTGGTCTCAACACTTAAACTATTTATTTAATTTTTATCATTAACTCGATGGGAATTACTGCTTGTGGTGTCATTTCTATGAAATTAAATAAAATACCTATTACTAATGTAATATACAATGTATCATAATATACCTATTACCATGGCACCACAAGCAGTATATCGAAACAACGCCCGTGTTTCATAGGTTCGACTCCTCATCCCAGCAATAAAATTTTAATTTATTTTTTTTTTTTGATTATTGTAAGTGGCAGATAGTTTGCCACGTTACACGTGTCAATACCTATTTATGTTCAAAAATATTCTGGTTTTCTTGAGGCCATATTGTAACCCAACAGACCTGCTGATTTGGTAAGTCTTCAGACCAGTTGACCTTTGATCAACAACCCAATAGCATTTTATGTCAATCCTCGCCTTTTCAGCAACCATTGGTAAGAAGACTAGTTTCGCTAGAGATATTTTTATTTTTTTAATATTTTATACATTTTGTTTTCTACTTTAATTTGTTCTTAAACCTGTATTTTATCATTGCTGGTAAAACTAGGCTTGAATGTTATAAAATATGCTTATAAAGTAATTGCTTTACACTTGAATTCATTTCTAATATTTGAAGACAGAAGAAATATTTTTGATAAATTATTGTTATTTCATCTTAAACACAAAAACTATTCATTTATTTATTTATTTATTTATTCCATTTTATATGTCAGAACAACACTTTTCAATGAATTGATGGCCTATATATAATAAATAATTGATTTGAAACAAATAGCAGAGTGGCATGTACAGGTTAATGCGAAATTAATTCCTGGAATTAAACCTTTTCAATGGAAAAGGTTTCAAGAATAAAGCTGGTAATAGGATTTGAAATAATTATGACTATTATTCTGTATTAAAAAGTAATTTTAGAATTTCTTAAAAATTATTAAAAAAAATTAATTTTCCTAAAAAATGTATAATACACTTTTTTTGCAATGCATTCCATAAGCAGGAGGTCAATAACTGCTGTCTTGGTCATTTTTGCTATAAACAAACTGGTTATTGATTTTTAATATTTTTTTTCTGGTGATTAGAAACTACTTTGCAAAAATTTTAATTGAAACAAAAATTAATAAATTTTAAATTATTTCATTAAATATTAGGCAACAAATTTTGTGGCAAGTGACAACACATGTTGCATTATATAATTTCAGTTAAGTTTTAGAAATGTACCAACACTTAGGGTTGAAACTAAGTAGAGTAATACAATATATTGAGGGCAGAGTTAATTAAAATGTCATTTAAATTATTTGAGAGCCAACTAGAAGTGTAATAAGGAAATCTCAACTTATACTCGTACATGCAAATGATTTTATTCCCACATACACAATATATATAAATGCTTTAATTGTCCGAACAATTAAGTCCATTTTCTAAAATTTATTAAATAGTAATTTGAAATCTCTAATAAAGTCTGTGTCCTATAGTATTCGAAACAAATATTTACCCAATTCACAAAATGTTATATTATTTTAGATTTTAGTTAAATGTTGTAGATTATAGTTAAATAAATAAATAAAATAAAAAAAAGTTTTCCAACTCTGGTGTATTGATGCGACATTTCGGAAACATAGGAAAAATTGTCGTACATGTTGTAGTAGTTTTTGATATTGAAATTACCAACAACATTATGTACAATAGTTGCAGTTTGTCATAGTTTCTACCGATCTACGACAACTATAACATTTTGTGATTTGGGTAATTATAAAATAATTCTTACTGTCGGAGAAATATGTTTTGATTATTATTTTTTATTTTGAAATTAATATCTAATAAACATCTAAATGTAGAGTTAGTCGACTTGGCAAGTAAAACACGTACATATGTATGTATTTGTATATATACAAATACGTTTACAGACATATAAATTACACTGTGTGTCAAAAAGTAGTATGAGCTAGAATATCCTTCGAAGGTATAATAATAAAAAAAGTTTTTAATACAAAAAAGTCTGATGAGACTACAGTAGCTAGACTCAAAACGTGTTCAGTGCGGCTCACAGTGGTTCAAGATGCAAATCTAGCTGGAAAAAAGTCATAACTTCTCTTCGGAAGTAGCTAGAACGATGAAATTTTGGTATTATGTACTTCTTATCGAAAGCATTCCTTGTTCAAAAAGTGTGCGTTGTAGGAAAAATGGGTGTGGCAATTTTTAATGGCGTTTTAAGAATATCAAAATGTAACGACTTAGAATATTTATATATTAATTAAGAAGTGAAGAAAACCCATTTCTCTATGACCTCTTTTTGTAATTTTACAATTCAACATGCAGTGTAATCAACTAGGTCCTGCAGAGGTACTTCTACTATAACATCCGATACTTTTATTCCATTACTTGGGTAGCACTTTTGTTTAGCTTCTAAAATTCTATGATATGATGGGTATATGTCCAAGTTACAAATCTGAGCACCAGTACTCATCGCATTATAACTTCCTTTCGTATATTTTCCATCGATAAACAGACGTAGTGCTTCTTCATCTGTATATGGTACTGGTTCCTTCGATTGTGCATTAAAAGTTTTTTTCATATTAGTTGCTCTTGTTGGAAATCCATTTATGTTTTTTAGAATCGCCGCAGCATCCGTCTTGCCAGATTTTTCAGGTGAACATTCACTAACTAAAGCAGACGCTTCCAAACGCTTTCCCTTTTCAGATTTACCTGAAAAATCTGATCGAGGTCTGTCAAAATTTGACGTTGACGGTTGGATCCCTAAATCTTCTGGAATTTTTAATACGTTTTCAGAAGGAAGACAAAAAACTCCATCTAACCAAATTTTGTTGGAGTTTTCAAAATATTTTTTAGATCTTTTTGCTTTTCTCCATCTTTCGTGAATTGAATACGTTAATCTCTGTACAGCTAACTTAACTTTACCGCAATAATCTTCTGTTTTATTTTTCTGTACCCACTCTTAGCAAAAAAATATTTATTGTAATAACAGCATTTGCCTTTTCTTTTCTTTGTACTTCGGCAATCCATACATCACATAGTTCTCTCCGTGTTATGGGTATGTAATCTATTTATGTATATAAAAAAGTTTACCGGTTATTAATTGCAGCTAATTTTTTCTCATTTAAAGTGGACAGATAAACAGGGAACAATTTATTTCACGGGAATTCATGGAAATCCTATTTAAAAGTTACTCTAAAAACCATAAAATGCTAAATATTTATTTCACAAAATACATTTTTCCTTTTACCCATTATTTTACATACAAAACATTTAAATTCAAAATTTATTTATAATATAGGTAGAACATATCTGACATAATGCAATATAAAAAAAGAAACTCAAAATGTGTTATTGTTTGATGTTACGAACAGTTCAAAAGTGATGCTGTGAATCGACTGGCCTCCTATAACAACAGAGCCAATGCAATTGATCATTTTCGAAACATCATAAAGCAAATAAGAAAAAAAAATAAAAAAACCTAATATACAGTTATGTACAGTGGATAGTTGTCTAACAAATTCCAAACAAATTATGTGAATTTTGAAATATAAAAAATTGACTTTTTTCCAGCTAGATTTGCATCTTGAACCACTGTGCGGCTGGTGTACAATGTCACGTATGCCATTTTCCCCTTTGAGTGAGAAATCATTCTAAATTCATTTAATTTAGTATTGATCTAATTATGTTTGTTATCACAAAACAAAAATAATATGTGAATTATTCGAAAGCGAAAATGGGGGCGAGGCACCATTTTCCTTTTTTTCAAATATTTTTATTTTTTTTTTTTAAGTTTTTACCTGCTACATAGAAAAAAATTTAAAAAATTCCAGTTACTAAATATTTACGATTCCGAGCTTTTCTTTTTGTGGCACAGTGTTGTTTATTGTTGATATTAATATTTCTTGGCAAAATATTGTCAAGTGTCAAGTAGAACTACAAGCTGGCCTTGTAACTGTGTTTATCAGTTGCTACTTTACACTCAACTTTTCCTATTTACTTAATTACCAAACAACGTAATCATACTTATATACTCGTATATACAATACATACACATGTATATGCAATACATGCTGATGCATGTACGAGTATGTTTGTGTAGATGAGAGATTATTAATTTTGATATTTTCTAGTAATCACCTACATTTTCCATATGATAATTTTTGCTTCAATCTATTAAAATTTACACAGACGATAATGAAGATGATGATACCGAGGGATGGTGAAAATATTATTTTATAAATTTCATATGCACTGTTAATCATGAATGTTTTTCAATTATTATTATGATTTTGCAGATTTCACCGTTGTGAAATAAAATTCTTTTGAATATTTCTTACATTGTACAAAAAACAAAAGTTTACACATGTAAAGTATGCAGAAGTATATTTATGTAGAGAGTAGCTAAAGTTCAAGGTTTTAAAGAAAAATGTCACAATCTTTTTCAAACACATAACTGACGTGCTAATATTTTGTCTGCAAAGGTAAAAAAAAATTCGAAAAAGAATTTAACAATACCATAATATATATGCAAATAAATAAAAGATTAGGATTCAATAAATCAATACTCCAAGTATTTACATACTTATAGTATATGTACAAGAGAATGACATTAAAAAGAAAACAAATGCATTTTGATTTTTACAAATGTATTGAATTTAATGGCGTTTTCGTTTCTACCAAAAAATGTTGCCTTTCATAAATTTTTCTCCCTCATCTTGACAAAATATTCCTTTTTAAAAAAACTATCCTTTAGAGCAACAATTAAAAATTTCGATAAAATAAAACGGGATCAAAAAATAATGTATATCATCCTATTTTTATATAATATAATAATAAAATGTTACACATTTTTGTAGAAACGAAAACGCCATAAGACGACTACTTTATATTGTAGGAGACAACCACTGCTGTGAAGGAGAAACACTTTTGGCACATTTTAAGTAATTTGTTAATAAGTAGCACTCTTAAGCTGTTCATTACATTACGATGTAATTCATCATACAAATTTATATTATTTTGCTGCTTGGATCATAATAAAGTATTTTAGTAGTTCAAAATCAAACTTGGAATATAAACGGATATTTCATATTTGAATTAGAATTATACAAATAATTCATTAATACCTTTAACAATACTCAGTAAACTGGTAAAGTTACATACATACTTAAATACATACATAATTGGCCATTACAACCCTGTGTCAGGGTTACGGCCTAGCTTTTCGCAGCACTAGTGTTTTATGTATTAATTGTTTTATCCATGAGTACCGCAACCTACAGTCTAAAGTCGACTACGAACGACAGATTGGAGAAGCTATTACATAGCAATCAATTACTCCCGCGAAAGAAATAATGTTTTCATATTTATTTATTTTTTTCTAAGATGTCAAAGCTGATATTTGAATCCGGTACTATCGTCTTAATAAACCAACAATCTAACCCCTAGACCAAGGCGCACAGTGAGACAACACCGGCATTAAATACAAATAGTCGCTGTAGAGCTGTGAAATTTTGCACAAGTTATTTTTGAGACAATTCCAGTTAAAAAAAATAAAAAATTAAGAAGATTCGCCTACTTTTACGCCCACCTCCCATACAATCGAAATTTGTAAAATGCCATATTGTAAGTAATACTTTAGATATAACTTTCAATATTTGTATACTTGAATTTTATATTATTACAAACATTGTCGGAAAAAAATTTTGAACTTTGGCCCACAATTACCCCCACCATACAACCTCAACATAAAAAGTGCCATATTTTCTAAAAAATTTAAGTACAACCTTCTAATTTGACATTACTGTAATTTATATCATTTAAAATGTTTCATGCAAAAATTAAAATAACACGCCCACTATTACGCCCACCTCCCATTGAAATGCAATAAAAAAGAACAATTATTTTTTTTTCATTCTATCAATAATTTTTTAATATCATCCTGGTATTCCAATTTTTTTAATTTCATTCTCATTCTAAATGAATTACTATAAGGATCTGATGATATTGGCAAATAGTGCATTACATCTTCATTCGTAGAAATACATGAATTTTTACGAGAATGGAATAGCCTACAGTTTCTATAGTCCTTATTCATTGTTTCTTGCGCTTCTTCGGGTAACATTCCTGTAGAAAAAAAAACAACGTTAATATTAAATAGAATTACAAAAAAATACTTTCAAAAATATTAAATAAATAAAAGTAAAAATTTGTAAATATACTATTACATGCTAACACACATATAGCGACAGAATGTGCGCGTTGCGTATTTTTTGTAGTTTTTTGTATGTTTAAAGTACTTTTGCAAATTTTTGCTATATATTCTTTACTTAAATGAAAGCTGAGACTTCAGTCTTTCATTTGCTGTAAGTCTGCACCTAGGGCGAGTGGCTGCACTATATTTCCTAGTCCATTGAAAATGCAAAATGTTCACTTCTTACACCACAATTCTGTTGTTAAGAAAATTTTTGTTTGTTTTTTTTTTTAATTTATTATTTCATCTACTCATTCTATAACGACTAAATTAATTAAAAAAAATACATAAATACATAAAAACTACATAAAAACATATTTCAAGCGCGTTGACATACCTCAATTTTGACTCCATCTATACCAAAAAGTAATGAAGTTATGAGGTTGAAATTTCAGGGAATTGTGACTCATATTTCTGTTAATAAATTGTGAAAATTTCATCCAAACTGGACTACACGCCAAAAACCATTTTTTGCCTGGGTTACTATAGGGCTGTCTCACTGTGCGGCGACTACAAAAGTGTATAAATACGTATAATTTGTGTCAAATCATATGATATGAAGAGGTTGTCAGTCGATATATTTAACATCCCTATTAATTTACGGCCTTTTCTTTGGCAAATAGCTACTGTTATACAAACAAGTTTTAAAGTGTGATTGGTGTTCTGATTTATATTTTAGCTAAAAGTTTTTCCAAGTTCTTAAAAATTCTTCTTGATCTTCTAAAATATTTTTTAGTTATTAAAACATGGTCATAATTTTCTTTAACGAAACACCCAAAATTAACATGAACACTTTGGGCACAATAAAATGCTAGAAAAACTTAGATTTTAAATTAAGATTTTCCTTTATTTTTATAAACTATTCGTTCGCATTTATAATTTTATATTTAATACTAGGCACTATCATGTGTATAAATATATGAATACGTTTCTGTAAAATTTCAAAGAAATTATTTGTTTTCCAATGATGTTTTACCCACAAGCTCTGAATGAAAGTTACAATCTACTCATATACGGTACTATTCTTAATGCTGTTTTGTATAGAGTTGGTATTGGTATTGAATGTATGGTATACGTGTTTGTATAATTGATTGTTATTTAATTGAATTAAGACATCATCAACACACAGGCACTAATGCACAGACACACACACATTAATACAAATACGGAAACATATTCGCATTTATAAGTTTACACAGTTATTCAATATGAAAAAGGAATTTGTAAATGTAAACTTAAATGAATATGAATCATCGTTATTATTACTATTGTTGTTTTTAGGCTGTTGTTGTTGCTGTTGTTGTTGTTGTCAATATTTACCACCCACTTAAGTGACCCTCTAATAAATAAATAAATAAATGAATATATGAATGAATGAAAAACTATTTTTTAAACAAACAAACAAAACACCCAACAAGAGTAACAATAACATAACGAATGTAATGGAACTACAATTTCAAATACAATTTATGGTTTTTATTCTTAATATTGTCTGCACAGAGAAAATCATAATAATGAATATCAGAGATGGAAAACAAAATATTTTTCTCTTTGTAATCGAATCGGACTTGTATGTACTTTCAGGAAAATTATGAAACAGCATTTATTGTGTTTATTTAGAAGAAGAAAAAAACATAAAAATGTAAATAAATATTCGTATGGTAAATGAATATTGAATAAATTGAACCGTAACCTCAAAGATAAACTACAATTGATGACAATATTTACAAAATAATAAATACGTTTTCTCATATTTCTCGAAACAACTAGAATGTGTCCAAGATAGAAGATGTGTAATTACCTTAAATACACATTTTTATATAGGAAGTTTGTGTGCTATAAATTTAGAGTAAAATAGAAGAACACTACAGTACATTAAAGTAGAAGACGACTGGAGGAGATTATTGAGTATATACAGAGTATATATGTATATTAGACTAGAAAATAGTAGAGTTGAATGGATTAAAACAAAATAGAATAGGATACATTAGACCATAATTAACCAAAACTTTCAATTTTTTTTGTTTTGTAGCACAGTTGTGTACAGAAAATGAAGATTTGGATTATATTGTATTAGACTAAACTAACTAAAGTAGACAAGAGTAGTGAAGCATATTTGTTGTAATTACTACATAAAAGTCTAGTCAGGTAGATAAACTAACAGTAGAGTAGATTATAACAAATTAGAACAGAATAATGAAACCATATCTAGTCTGTTCCAAATAGAGAAAGTTAGCGTATAGTAGGTATGAGGTGAGTAGGATAGAGTAGATCAGATTATAGTAAAATGGAATAGAGTAGACCATACACAGTAGAGCGTAACTTGCTACAGAAGAATACTGTTGAGCAAAGATGCCCAGTAGTGGCTGATATCATCAAATTAAACTCCACGTATACTTACGCTCTTTTGTTTGATCGTCAATCAACCAATAGGAAATCAGCATGTTGAGTGGGAGAGACAAACTACATTTGCAGAATTTCTGTGTCTTATTTTTTTTTATCTCACCAATACTACTACCTTGGGCATCAATGCTGTTGAGTTAAGGAAAACTTTAAGATACAATAGAGTAAAGAAAAGTAATTGATTTTATGCTGTGGAGATCTGAGTTTTAATTCGAGACAGACCGGTGATATATTTTTTTATTAATTAATCATTAATATAAACCTACTTAATTAATATAAACCTACATATATAAATATTTGACATAAATGGCAATTATGTATGTATGTGTATCTTAGCTTCTCACAGCACCCATACTGTGTTCGAAAATTATCAGTATATGTATCAGTACCGGGACCTAGAGTTTAACGTCGAATCTAAACGACGAACTGGAGAAGTTTGTTCATAGAATTCAAGTACTCTCAGCGCTTTTGGCAGAGTACTGCTAAGGGGTGGTAGTCGAAAGAAATTTTTTTTTTAAGACCAATACTCAGAAGTAAACCCCTACTCATGCAGTGCTTTGTATTGGAATGTGAAGATGGTTGATAGAAGGTTTTTTTTTCATAGATGTTTGTATATTTTGCGCCTTTTTTTGTTGATGAAACAAGTTGTTGTCAATTTAACCACTCGAGGGCCACTTTTATACCTTCACCCTCGAATGATCACACAGCAATTGCCTCATCTGTCGGTGGTTGTTTGGATGTGAATGGTGAGCGTCTTCAGTAGTTTAGCTGTTATCTTCCCAGAAGGTGGCGCTGTAGACCTGATCATTGGTTTCTGGTGGAATAGATTAGAAATGTCAGGGAGCGGTTTCTTGCTGATGGTCTTGCTGGAGGGGGGGAACCTCTTATTTTTAAAAATTGAATTTTTTTGTAATTTTAGAAAACCGCAAATTTTTATTTTTATAATTTTGTCCTTCACTGGGATTGAACCTTGGTCGTGTGAGTTTCTGTTCGAGCGCTCTACCACTATCTTCTAAGAATTTTAAAATATACCAACTACTCCTTTCGTTCTATGCATCAATGTTATGCAATTGCTTATTATATATTCTGATACCGAAATACTGATATCGTTGCATGCTGATTGCGGTGAGTGCCTGCCTTCGCTAAGTAGGTTTTTAGCTGTTATCTGCTGCTTTCCAATAGGTGACGCTTTTCTCCTGATCATTCTTTTTTCGTTGTCAAAGTTTGAGGTGGAAGAGAGTCGAATATGGAAATACAGATAATTAGATATTAAGCGATTTATCTCAGTGGAACAAATACATATATATGATCTGGGTCCGAAGCATAGGATATTCCTGATGTCCCTGCCTAATCAATTTTATAGGATAAAAGTGTCTGGATAATGATCAATAATACTAAAAATTCAAAGAGACTCATCAACACAAAAAGCCTTAGGGGATCACCTGTAAATTTGAAGAATTATGACGTTTCTCTTCATCAAAAATTATCTTTTAAGTCATACTGAACATGGCATCATATCTCTCAAGGCATCCGTAGTAAAAACGGAAAGTCTAAAAATGTTCAATAATAAATGGGTCAAAAATAAAGAACCTTCTTAAATGCATCAGTCTGGAGTAAAGAAAAAAGACCATCCATACAAAAGTAACCAACAAGAAAAAAAATCAAAACTGCAGGATTGTGATCAAAACAATTTATCATAAATATCGACAAATGGCAACTCAGAGGAAAAATGTTAACTAATGCACTATCCTACAGGCCCTTAGAGTTACAGAAATTACCTCTACCGTGGGTGGCAATATTCCATTTTCAATATTGTAAAGCAAGCATTTATTTTCTAATAATTATTTTATTTGTGTTTAACATCTACTGATTTTATAATCCAAGTTTCCTTAATATAAATTTTTATTAAACTGCAAAAGCCTTATGCCTTATAAACCCTCAATAAACCTAAAATACTTTTTATGAATACGGGCATTAGTTTTCTATAAATTTCGTTCATTAAAATTATTTTTTTTATTTTTTATTAAATTCTTAACTCGGTGTCAAAAATCACGGGAGTTTACGAAAAGTGGTTCATCAAAACAAATTTTATTATTTTAATATCAACTATCACTAATAAAAGGAACAACCAAAGAAAATCTAAAGAAACCCACTGTACTACAAGTACTATGAAAAGTAAACAACACTCACAAGAGAGAATAAGTCTTTGAAGTGCTTTTGTGTTTTTACTTTTGTGTCGTAAATTACTTCCGTTGTTATTACAGTTGTTGCCTTAATTATAGCTGCTGTTTATTGTACTGTGTCACTTACGATATCAAGTGGATAAATAAATATTTTTTTTATTTTTTTTTATAAGATTTGCAAAAAATGAAGAAAAAAGCTAAGAAAATAATCACAATTTAGAAGCTTATCATTTGCATACACCCAACTCGCACTTACCTTTTGTTAAGAAATCGATAACAAAATAAAGGAAAATTCATAGAAAATATAAGGAAATGACCAAGAATAATAAACAGTTAACATTTGCGTAAGCAAAAGAAAAGAAACACAAAATTAGCAAAATACAATAAATGGAAGTTTGAGAAAAGAAACTTAAACAACAATTTTAAATTAAGTAATTTTTGTATAAAAGTCGGTAATAGCTTTTGTAGATATAAACATATAATGCATTAAAAAACAAAAAATATTTTTCGCCTTATTGGCAAAATACATTCAATATAATTTGAAATGTATGCTTTTGGGGATAAGCATGTCTCTATGGCCATTTCGTCTCTGCTTAAGAGACTCGTCAGGAGACTTTTTCCCAAAGGTGTTATTCAAAACTATAAATACTTATGTTAAAATAGTTATAGACTAAATGCGAATCATATCCCATTTAGTATATAAAAACCAAACAAAAGTATTTACAAAGCAATACATTTCTGTTTTTCAAAAAATTTAAATTCTATTTCTCTGTTCCACCACAGCAAGCCAACCTACGGTTGAATGTATTTTGCCAATAAGGCGAAAAATATTTTTTGTTTTTTAATAAAAAACTTTTTGTTTTTCTATTCATTTGCTACAGACATTATGCACAAAAGATGTTAAAATGTTAAGAGCCTTATGTCAATGGTACAAGTTGCTGTCAATTGATCACTCAAAGGCCAGTGCGATACCTTCACCCTTGAATGATCAACAGCAATTGCCTCATTTGTTGGTGGATGTTGAATGTGAGTGGTGAGCGTCTTAACTAAATGGTTATCAGAAGGTAGTGCTGTACTCCTGATCATTCGTTTCTTGGTGGAATATACTGAAAATGCTAGGGAGCGATTTTTTGAAGATGTACTTCCTAGAGGGGGCAGACGCTTATTTTGAAATTATAATTTTCGAAAAACGCATATTTATTTTTTCCCTTCGTTTGGATATGAACCTTGGTCATTTGAGTTTCAGTGCGGGCATTCTAAACACATATCACGAACCCCCCCATAGCTCATGATTTAGTAAATACAACACAAATTTATTAAAAAACAAAAAAAAAATTATCAATGCATTCGCTTTTGTGTTACATAAACTTTGCTTAATGCTTCTCATTTTGCTTACCTTAGTTCTTTTTTTATTTGAGACCAATACTCAGGGGTAAACCCCTACTAAATGCTGTGCATTGTATTGGAATTTTTGTGGAAAGTACAGTACATTAGGACAACAGAACATATAATTTGTTTTCTTATATTACAATATTAAGCGCCTTAGGCCAGTGTTATACCTTCACCCTTGCTCCATCATTGCATGTTGATTGTGGTGAGTGCCTTCGCTAATTAGGTTGTTTTTAGCTGTTATCTGATACTTTCCAATAGGTGGCACTTTTCTCCTGATCATTCGTTTTTGTTTACATTGATTAAGGTAAAATAGAGTGGAATGTCGGGGAGCGGTTTCTTTGTAGATGGTCTTCTTGGAGGGAAGGTTGGGAGAACCTCTTATTTTTAAATTATAATTTTGAAAAAAACGCAAACTAACTTTTTAGTTTTTCACCTTTGCTGGTATTTGAACCTGGGCCGTTTGAGTTTAGGTGCGAGCGCTCTAACCACTGTACCACTCACCTCCAGTATTAAGTGTGTTGTTATTTATTGTTTTAGTTTAGTTCAAATTCTAGTTAGCCGTTACCATTACTTATGACTCAGGTTGGTTCACTTTAAGCCACCCTTTTCAGAGTTACGGTTTAGATTCTCACAGCACCCATATTGTGCTCGCCAATTCTTATCGATGAGTACCGAAACTTACTGTTAAATGTAGACGCCGAACGCCAGACTTGAGAAGCTTGTTCATGGCAATTAGTTACGTTCAGACCTCTTGACAGAAGTTTGCTAAGATGGGGGGTTGCCGAAAGAAAGATTCTTTCGTATTTCTTTCTTTAAAGATGCCAGAAGAGTTTTTTGAACCTAGAGCTCTCGCCTTAATAAGCCAACACACGAAATGCCAAATACTGGATTACTAAAAAAACTTTGCATTAGTTTACTTTTTACCTTCGAAAATATATTGTATATGTAACTTAAAAAGGAGAAAAATATACTTCTAAATATAAAAAAAAAATCATTACCAAAGTTGTGTTACAAGCAAACTTTATCATATAAAATTCAATTTCTTGTGCATGTTTAAAAAAAATGTTTACCCCTATCTTTAACTCACTGGGCTTATATAGTAAATTATGAGTTTTTACATCATTGATTTTTAAAGGGATAATCATGAAAACAAATAAACAAAAACAAAAAAAAAAGAACATACGAATGAATAAATACATGGCGTGTATACAATGGAAATGAATTATAACGCATTATAGAGCCAAAAACTAAAAGGAAAAAAAGCAAAAACATGAAAAAGGTTTATCTTACAAATGCAAACATTTGCCATATTTATGTTTTTGACTACAAATTTCGATTAAAAAAAAATAAAAAAAGGGAAGAAAAATATTGAAATAAACATAAATTGGAAACAATTACTAATCAATGAACCCAATAATTGAAAATACCAGAAAAAATCATGATTAAACACAGGAACCAGTCATATAAACGAAAATAATTACAGTCGTTTTAGGTACCAGAACAAAGTAAAAAGAAAAAAAAAGGATACTTATTTGGGTTCACCAAAAGGAAACAGAAAACGAAGGGTTTGTAAGTAGCAGCTGATAAAATACGAATATATTTTATTTTACAAATTTCATCATAAATATTCAATCACTTATTGGCTAAATCAGAAAAGAAAATATAAAGAAAGAAAAACTTCAAGGCAATATGCAAATTACAATATTTTGAAAGAAAAATAATCCCTTTTCTTTAGTTAAAAACATTCTTAACATGCCATTATACACTCCAATATAATATTTCTTTATATTCTTTTTTCCATTCTTGTTTTATTTCTCTGTTTCATGGTATCGTTTGAGTATCAGTATCGCCTAGAATTGTTGAGGCATGTAATTCTAAGAAATTAATGAAGTGTAGAAATCTTTTTGTATTTTCTTTTACATTTTTTTGCAAAAATTTATTTTTTCGTCATCATAATAAATAATATGGGTTTTCTATACAGAACAACAACAGCAGCAAACATTACCATTTCTGGCACTGCTACTGCTGGTAATGCTACTGATGTCGCTGACGACATCGATTTAAGATGACAAGTGCTCTTACGTTGCCATAATACCAACGATTTTTTATTCACTGAACTTATGAAAGAAAAATATAAATTTTTCTGAGAATGCAAAGAAACAGAGAAACTCAAAAGTGCATTGAGGTCTATAAACAATTTTATGCTACAATATTATATATAATCCAATTCAAGAAATAATAAAAAATAAATTCCCCCAAAAAGAAACCGAGAAAATGAAATTTGCTAATAGAAGAAAACTTTAGCTGGAATGAAAAGTATCAAACATTTTCTTAAACATTCGAAGTAGCCAGTGTCGTGAGAGAAAAAGAATATTAAAAGAAATATCTTTTAAGTATAATATTACTGACAGTGGGCCGAAAGGCCTAAAAATATACATTCATTCATATATGAGGTACTAGAGAACTTTGAGCTGTGGATCTATTGTACAGCCTAAAATTATTGCAAAAAATTAAAAAAAAGAAAAAAAATTAAATTTTTATATTTAAAAACGACTTAAAAAAATTTAATTACTGGCTTCTAGAAAAATAGACCTAAAAAGGTAGAAAATTCATACAAAAATCTCTTCTCCAACAACCATGGAAAATGGGGGGTGCGTGGTATAGTAGTTAGAGCGCTCGCACCAAAACTCAAACGGCCCAGGTGCAAATCCCAGCAAAGGTGAAAAATGAAAAACTTAGTTTGCGGTTTTTTCAAAACTATAAATTAAAAATAAGAGGTTGCCTCCTCCCACCCTCTTCCAAGAAGACCATCTACAAATAAACCGCTCTCCGACATTCCACTCTATTCCACCTTAACCAATATCAATAAAAAACGATCAGGAAAAAAAAGCGCCACCTATTGGGAAGTAGCAGATAACAGCCAAACCTATTTAGCGAAGGCACTCACCACACAAAAAACATGCAAGGATGAGGCGATTGCTGTTGATCAGCCAAGGGTAAAGGTATAACACTAGCCTTTGAATGATCAATTCACAGCAATGTGTCTCATTCCTAAGGAGCTTAATAATAATATAATATCTGAAAATATATATGCACTGTCCTTTCCAAAAAATTCTAATACAATGCACAGCATTTAGTAGGGGTTTACCCCTGAGTTTTATTCTCAAATAAGAAAAAAAAAAAAATCATGCATGGTATAGTGGTTAGAGCGCTCGCTCCAAAACTCAAACGGACCAGGTTCAAATCCCAGCAAAGGTGAAAAATTGAAAAGTTAGTTTGCGGTTTTTTTTAAATTATAATTTAAAAATAAGAGGATCTTCCCCCTTCTCCCCCGTCAAGAAGATCATCTACAGAGATCTTAACCAATATCAATAAAAAACGAATGATCAGGAGAAGCGCAATCTATTATGAAGTAGCCGATAACAGCTAAACTTACTTAGCGAAGACACTCACCACACTGTTTATCATTTAATTGTGAAGATTGATCAATTCACAGCAATTTGTATCATTCCCAAAGCGCTTAATATTTAATAATAATATACATATATACTGTCCTCCAAAAATTCCAGCATTCAGTAGGGGTTTCACCTCTGAGTATTGGTCCCAAATAAAAAAAACTATACTTATTAGGTTTGTCATTCGGGGTCGATATCAGACTATATGTAACTGTACTCAGTGGAAATCTGAAATTCAAGATAGTAGTTCTGAAACCTAGTAGGGTGCTGAAATCCTGAAAAAATGGTTTATAAAGGCCAACTATTTTTGAAAGACTTACTACAGCCGTAATAACTTCTTTTTAAATTCTTCCAAATAAATAAAAACCTACAGATTATAAATATTGTACTTTAAAGAGTTGTCACTGTACCACCAACACCACACAAACTTTGCCTTTCTAACCAGCACAGCGGCATACAAATTTGAGAGTGCCAATATCGAAAAAAATACAGAAAAATAAATCATGAAAAAGCAAGAATATTTCCATAAAAAATATTTCTGTTTAAATTTTATTGTATTTGAAAGTATGTACACATGCATGCACATACATAAATTCATAAATAATATTTAGTTAAATATATTTTTTGTAGTTTCTTAAAAAAAAAAAAACAAAAATTTGCGCTCAATTTCTATAAATCTTACAATTCAGAAGACGTTTTTTCTTTAAATGTCTTCTGTCAAGTTACTTTCCTTTTTTAATATTTTTAAAATCCAGCAATACAAATAAAAATCCACTTTTCTTCTATTGGATAAAGCAAAGCAAATATTTTTCGTTTTCCTTGAGTATTTTTATCTCTTTCAAGTTTCTTTATAGTTTCCTTATGACCATAACCATAGGAAACACATGTCCGAGTTGAAGTCTTTGTCAGGTTGTCTGTGTACTTTGTTTGTTGGTCAATCATATCAATCATATTTTATTTATGTTGTTCAACTGAATAATGCGATTGGATAGTATTGTTGAGTGAGTGGACATTATAATGGAAGAACGGAAAGGAAGACAGAAGTACAGTATTTTTAGTCTTCATGTGTGAGATTAAATGTAACTTTATAGGAAAATTTATTTGTATTGTTAGGGGTTTGTGTATCAAGCAGCTCATAATTTTATGCAACATATTACAATTATGGAGTAGAAAACAGAAACGGAAATTATTGGTTTGCTTATGACAATGATCAACTTTTGATGGTTGGGAACAGTAGTGCTCGAAACATAATAAAAATAGAAATAAATAAATAAATAATAAAACTAGTAATTTCAATAATACAGCGAGGAAAGCAATACATGTAAGTTGTTGGGAAGAGTGTGATAAAATCGTTTGAAGACAGTTCACTGTTTGTTTCAAATTCAGAGGTCTATGCTAAATTGTAAATGTCTGGTATGTCTGAATTTTATTTTTTAAAATTTTTAACTAATTGATCGCTCTTGTTTATTTTTTTAAATGCAGTGCATTGTATTGGAATGTTGAATATAATACGGTAAGCACCTTTTGTCAATGCGACAAATTGCTATCAATTTGATAACTAAAGGCTAGTGCAATACCTTCGCCTTTAAATGATCAACAGCAATTGCCCCATCTGGATGTTGAATGTGAGTGGTGAGCATTTTTTTTTATGTAGATTTTGCTGTTATCTTCCCAAAACGTGGCGCTGTACTCTTGATCATTCTTTTCGTGGTGGAATAGGCTGGAAATGTCAGAGAGTGGTTTCGTGGACTTCTTGGAAGAGTGGAGGGGGGGAGGTAACCTTTATTTTTCTTTTAATTATAATTTTTGAAAAACCGCAAATTTACATTTTTTTTTCTTTCGCTGGGATTAGAGCCTCGGTCGTTTGAGTTTTCGTGCATACGCCTTAGGTAATTGCATTTTATGATTTTAAAGAGCTTTAAATTGATTTTGATTTTGATTTATTCAATATAATTTGGTCGTAAGGATGAGAATTATCGGATTTTTTCCTTTAAAGTTAAAAGTCAAAAACTCTTCGTTATATCATTTATAGATAAAATTTAAAATTTTTTTTTCTGCAATGGTATTGAAATTCTGTTTGGGATAACGCAAGTTTTTTGAGTTCTTTTTCTTAATAGCTCAAGTTGTTCTATAATCGAAGGTATATTATTTTACGGAGTGACATTCAGCCTTTAAAATTTAACATTTCCTCATATGGAAAATGATTTTACGGAAAAAGTGTGCATATATCTATCTATAACATTTTAGATATGTTTTATCATCTTATCAGAAATCGTATTATATGAGATGGGAAAATATTGTAAAAAAATATTTTGTAAGTTAATCCACAAAGTAAAATTCCATCCAAACTAAATAAAAGCACACATCAGCTGTTAAACTGGTTGGAAAAAATAACAGTTTTGTATTCCTTAAATAAAACACACACTTTTTACATTAAAGCATATAGCATGTCTGCAAAATTAAAAAAAAAATATATTGGCTTTGCGACTGAAACAGTTTCAAACAAAGCCAGTATAATACACATCAGCCAAAATGATAAGATGCAAGGCAATTTGCAACACCAAAACGGTCACTATATCGAAGACTAACGTAACCCAACCAATCAAGAATTTTTTCTTAAAATTTTTTTTATTAAAAGAGCATAACTTTTTCTAATTTACAAGCATAATTCTTTTTTTTTCAGTAATTAAAAATTTTTGAATTGGCATCTATCTGAATATTTAAACAAATAAAGGTATAGAAAGCCAAATAAAATTAGGAAAATGCACAACTGAAATGAATAAAAACCACTATTAAACGTGTTAGGTGATTGGCTCCGATAAGAAATTTTTTTGGCCAGCATGGAAATAAAATGTTAAAAAGAACCAAAACTGCTTTTAATAAAGAAGTAATATGTTTTCCTGAAATTGAATAATTAAATGTTACTGGATACTGAAGTCATAATATGAATACACGAAAACCCTTTAAGTACTAAAGTGTGTGGACTTCTAATTTCACCATGTGTATGACAGACTAAATATGGCACTAAAATGCGTAAATTTTACCAGGTTGTATTAACTACACGTAAATTTTTTTTTACCTTAAAAACTAGAAAAAATTTATTTATTTTCGTCATATGATTCCATGAATGAATCTTTAATTTATACTTTAAGGAAAAATGAAAGGTGAACTGGCACCCAGCAGAAATTAGTGCTTACCAATAAGCTATTTTGTAAGGCAGAAATTGTGAACAATCACTTACACGTGCACCTGAATAGTTCATTATTTTTATATAAAATGAACAGCTAAAATGCAATAGAAACGCACATTTATTGCAACCAGTAAGCAAATACTATAAAAATTCAGAAATAATACCTTATCCATTTGGAAGCTTTATTCTATAAAAAATAATATAATGCTTTCAATATTGCTTACCATTTAATTTATTGCTTCCAAATTTGAAAAATTTTCTGCTGGGTAACGGTAAAAGCTCCCGGTTTAAATCTCAGCTCTAACATCTTGAAAAAAGAAAGAAATATAAAAAAAGTATTTTTTGGCGACTTCTGGCAAAAGCTCTGAGAATAACTGAATGCCATGAACGAGCTTCTCAAGTCTGTTATTCGGAGTCGATTTTAAAATGTAATTCACGGTACTCATAGATAATTTTAATACTCACAGCATGGGAATCTAGACCGTAACCCTGAAACACGGTTGTAATGGCAAATTATGTAAGTATGTATGTATTTAACAGTAGAAAAAGGAATAAAAACGCTTTAGTGGAATAGAAGTTTTTTAAAAATTTTAATTCAGATTTTTATACATTACAGAACAAACTGAAAAGCTGATGTCAATTACGAAAACAACATATTCCATTACTTTATGTTTGAAATTCCTGCGGTGAACGAAACATGTTAAAAAAATTAAAAAGTTAATAGGAGCAGAATTGTTATTTTGATTACATGGATTATTGATTCAATTTAAAATTAATTGATAAAACTAACATTTCTGAAGTAATTATATCATTTGTGGATCTGTTTTTTCTTTGATATGTTGTTATTCGTATATATTTTCGATAAAGAAGAGAGAGAGAGAGAGAACTCATAATAGATTTATGAAATATATTTCTAGCGCACATAATGACTTGAGCGAGCATGTAACTATTTTCAGTATATTTACTTATAGAGCAGCGGTTACCAAAATTTTTTTTGTTGTGTATTAGTGAGTAAGAGAAAAGAAATTCGGAGAATTTATTTGCTGGGAATTAAAAAATCAATTTCCTCTTCTTAAAAAAAATACTTTCTTAAAGTGTAAATAAATAAATAACTGGGCTATAAGATAAAATCTTCTACATTTATACTCTTATAACAGTTTCGAATTTGTAAAATGTTTTTTATATAAGATTAACGTAATTTGTTGCGTTGCTTTGAACAAATAAATTTTAAGTCGTTAAATATTTGTATTATAATTAGGCCTTTTCCAAATTTTTTTCAACAATTGCTTAATAAAAAGACCATCATTAATGGTCTACCGTTTCTAACAATTTTAAGCTTATTAAGCTGGATATCGCCATTTTAAATTTAGGATCTAAGTTTGGTTCATAAATTTCCTCTCCTACTAATCAACCTTTTAATGTTTCTAAAAAATTGAATTTTTTAACATAAAATATTTTTTGAGTGTCATCGATCACTTTTTTTGAATAAACCTGAAAAAAAATAAAAGAGCATAAGCTCTCTGCACAATTGTGCTATGAAATGGTAATCCCTGTTATAGAGTATCATATTAAATTCTGATTTATTACGAGCAAGTGTGAAGATCATTAAACTCCGTACAGTGAAACCGACCAGAGTCTGTGATGAAAATAGAGCTCAAGACCTTTGCTCAAATAACTTGAATACCAAAAAAAAACCTCAAAGCATATATAACAAAATATTAAGGGGAGAAAGCTGACTAAACCGTTTGCGTTTCAGCTTTATCTATTCCTTAAAAAAAATACTTCAAACAGAGATATGAAAGAGAAAGGCAAATCATGGCAATAAAACAAATTCAAGTTAATTTATCATCTTTTTTTCAAATATTTCGAGGCAGAAAAACAGCTTCACATTGTAACAGATGTTTGAACATTTTGTAAAAACCAAAAATATAAAAAATTTTTTTTCAGGAAAAATCAAATAACTTTTGTAAAAAACAGAACAATGTACAATACATTTTATGACAAATCTTTAATAAATTTTATAGGAAGAAGAAAACATTAGAGAAAAAAGAACTAAAAATTGAAGATAAATTTTATATCTAAACAAACAAGAGAGAGAAAAAAAACAACACACTAATAGAGGCAATGAAAATAAAAATAAATAAAATATGACACTAAATAGGATTTTTATTGTTTCTTCTCTTACCCTGAAATTTATTATTAAATTATAACTGCAATCAACTACTGGTCACAACACTCGACTGAACAAAATAATTTTACATTGACAGACAAGTCTCAACTGTTGTTAAACAATCGCACTCTGCTGCCTGTACTTTAAACGTCAATTAAGTCTGTATAATAAACTGTTAAACTGTGTTAAGTTTTCTAACAAACTTGATGACAATTATTACTGAACCTCTGACCCTACCTATAACTGTTGCAAATCATTTTCATTTAATAATAAAAAGAAATTACTCAACTAATTTGAGAAAATTGTATTCCGTACTTAAAAGCTATTAAAAGAAAAAATATATGAAATAATGCTTTAGTTTGCTAACTTTTAAATTAATTATTAAGTTTCTTTGAAAAACATAAAAATAAAATAAAAAATATTATTCTAATGACACGAAACAGTTGCTGTAATGGAAGACAAAAAAGAAGACTTTGGTTTTGTTTCGCTTAGAATAGGAAACAGTTTAAAAGTCAAAGTTATTCAATACCATAAATAATTTGTTTCCAGTTATTTCTAATATTTCATAATTAATGGCTTAATTGTACTTCAACTTAAAACAGAATTCTATTTTTCTAACATTTATTAGTTACAGGGTTATACAAGAATAGTCTCGTAAAATCAAAAAATTTAATTCTTGTTACAGAGAGAAAATCTCTTTAAATTCTACAATAATACCCTGAAAAAAATCCCAAACCTGTCTCTCTAAAGTTCAGGGTAGCAACAAAGTATATGCACCGCTCTCTCCATGTATGCAAAGATGCCCGGTAGTGGCTGATATCAGCAAATTAAACTCACACGTATACTTACTCTCCTCTGTTTGATCGTCAATCAACCATTAGGAAATCAGCATGTTGAGTGGGAGAGACAACCTACACTTGCAGAACTTCTGTGTCTTATTTTTTTATCTTACCATAACTACTACCTTTGGCATCAATGCTCTAGTGCATAGTTAACCAAAACTCAAAATTTTTTTGATTTGTAGCATTGCTCTAGTTCCACAACCTGCTCCAAGCTTTCGATAAACTTTTTCCGAATATATAAAAAAAAGTTTACAAGTGCCAGCTTAACAAAGAAAAAATTTAAAAGACTCACGGCTTCTATTGCCAACAATAATGATGACAATCTCTACCTAAAGAGCGATGAACCCCAGCGGGTAATACAGTCAAATAAGTGTGTGCTCTGAGAACTCTGTCTCTTTGTTACAGAATCTGCACACTGAATTTAAAACTATCCGTATCCTGTTCAATATTTCGGTAAATCTGGAATTACCAGTCAGAAGCCCAGTCTATATATTCTTCCATTCATAAAGGGGGTACTAAAGTACTTCGACTTGTAGATCTATTGTACAGCCCTCAACTTAGCCAGGATTTCATCGCTTTGAAGAAATTCAAAATATCCGCCGGTGTCAGCTCTGACAATCCCCCAATTGATATTCGATAATCATCAAGGTATCTCTTTCCACTGTGCATTAATGCTGCACAGTTGTCTAGTATGTGCTCTGATGACGCGATCGCCTCATCACAGAATCTGCACATCAGTCTGCATATACTGTCATACTCAAAACTCTTTTTGTTTGAGAAGCCTAACAAACCAGTATGGCCTGCCTGTTCAGGCTCCTCTTATTAATCCAGACATAGATTCTAGCCCTATCAGTGGAGTTGAAGCTCACTTCTGGCAAGATCTTTTGCAGTTTCATTACCCGACGAATATCCAGATGGTTATGAGTTTCAATTTTACTTGAATCAGTTTATTGAAAGCGTGCCAAAAATAGACTTCCGCATGGGTTCTTTGTATTAGCCCAGCAGAAAATTTTTATAATTTGGAAGCAATAAATAAAGTGGTAAGCAATAATGGAAGCATTATACTGTTTATGCATCTCCTAAAGCTTACAAAGATGCTATAGGATTAGGTATTATTTTTGATTTTGTATAATATTTGCTTACTGATTGCAATAAATTTGCGCTTCTATTGCATTTTAGCGGCTTATTTCATATAAAAATCATGCATTATTGATGTGCACGATTGTTCACAATTTCTTCCTTACAAAATAGCTTATTGGTAAGCACTAATTTCTGCTGGGAGTATGGTGTTTAGAATTACTCCTAGAGTTATTACAAGGATCACTTCTTCGAGGAATCTAATAGGTCTCCATTTAGAGAATTTTCTCCTACTTGTGAATTGTACAATAGTGGTGTTGCCTACGTTGTTAACTTCCATGAAAAAGGTGTACTTGTACACCAGCTTCGCTACGTAACCTAAGCTATATAAGCTATGAGCTTGTGTTAGCATTATGCTTTTGTAAACGAAACTGTGAAATTATGTTCCATACATCATCAGGCGTGTAGATAATTTTTTTTCTAACTTTTATAAAACCCTTTTAGCATTGTTTCTTTGCCATGTTTGGCATAGTTATAGCTCAAGATGAGGCATAATGCTACTGTATAGCAGGTTTTAGGGAATATTCGTTATAAACACAGACACACAAGTACACTTTGGTACAATTGATTAGCAGCACATAATATGGTAGGCCATAATTTTTAATAGTATCAAAGTTAAATAAAAATGTCATTTAAAGTATTGCCGCTGTTTATATGCTAATAAAGATTTTAAATATGATATTCAGTTAACCTGAGTACGTTATAGGCTGGTGGTATAATGTCTGCTCTACTCTTAATCACATATGAAGGAGTATTTGTAAAGGTTTTAAATACTTTAATTCATTTCGATAAATGCCAGCAATTATTCTTTCTTAAATTGTTCTTGAATCTGTTATGTATGTTGATGTTTAAATGTACAAATTTATGTGAGTCAGTGTATGTATGTGTGACCATGCAAAAGTATTTGAACATTAAAATTATGTTGTTGTTCATAATTGTTAACGGGCCCATTGAATGTTTAATGTGCAATAAATTAGAAATTATTGAGGCAGTTAAATTAATTAAAATGTTCGTTTTTAATTGTATCATACTTGTCAGCGGGCAGGAGGAGAAGTGTATTCGCAGAAAGTAATAAAAATAATGGAAATAATATTTGATATTAAGGTTTATAGTATATATCGTTTCTTATTGCATAAAAGTTATTATTACTCCACAAAACAAAAAAAAATGGTTTTTGGTTTTAACGATGGAACTGTTTAATTGAAAATTGGGCAATAAAGTTTTTTTTTCCAAAGGCCTCATATCTGCATTGCATTACGCTGGTTCTAAAACCATGGATTATGGTACAAGAAGTAAGAGAAAAGTGTTTTCTGATATTTGTTTTTATAGCCTGGTTATAAAAGGTGTTCCTAAATAGTATTTCTTCAAACAACAGACCGATTGTGCAATCGACTTCTATAAACAATCTTGACAAAAAAATCTCTCTCAAAATAATCGTTTCATAAATGAGCTATACAACCCTTTGTATTGAATAGTGTGGCTTAAGCTACTTTTTACAGATGCGCTTTTTGAGTAGTACGAGTTCTACAAAAGAACATGCAATTATTGCAAACAATTTCAATGTAGAAGCTATAAAACACTAGAGCATTCACCATATTCCCCTAAAAATTAAAAGAATTAATAAAATAATCATTATTTCCGCTGTTAGGTAAAAAAAAAAACCTTACTAATCTTAGGTATAGAACCATTTTAGTCTATATTATCCTTTTTTTTGTAGTAATTGCCTGCTATAATATCGAAATATATATATGATGCACCCAGTGTGTCTTTAAAGTGTTTTAATAAGTTATTTTTTTTTCTGGGATTCTCCTTTTTAAGTTTACATATCATTCGCGGTGGTTAACTTCTGTTTATTCAGTGTCCGACTTGTTTAATTTGCTAAAACAATGGCAAATCGACGATTAACAGCAACTAGAAAAAATGGAATTTGCAGCTGCTGCAAAACTATGTACCATATGCAACAAATTTATTTGTGAATTGCAACGAAAGATCATTTGCTGATCATGTTGTGAAAAGACCAAAATGGTCTTAAACCCAAGATTCGTAATTTTTTATTTTTCTGACTTCCTTTTGATTATTTTTGGTTGAAAGTTTTTCAGGAGTAGTAAAATATAAAAATACCAAAATAGCAAACCTATTAAGTTGATAGTTGTAGTCGCCGTGGTCTAGTGGTTAGTGTGTTGGCTTACTAAGACGATAGTGCCGGGTTCAAATCTCAGCACCGACATCTTGAAAAAAGAAATATGAAAAAATATTTCTTTCGGCGACTACCTCTCAGCAGTCTTCTGGCAAAAGCTCTGAGAGTAATTAATTGCCATGAAAGAGCTTCTCAAGTCTGTCATTCGGAGTCGACATTAAACTGTACGTCCCGGTACTCATTGATAGAAATTTACACACACAACATGAGTGCTGCGAGAAGCTAGGCCGTAATCCTGACACAGGGTTGTAAAGGCCAGTTATGTATATTAAGTTGATACGTTGCACCATTTAAGGTAAAAACAGAACAACAATTGATAAAAGTTAAGTGGCGTTTAATATTCAACTTTATCCTCTTGCCGAAAAATAGACTTCTGCTATAAATTTCGAGATTTTTTTGTTAAGATTTTTCATTTCAATAACTTCTCAATATTACTTTAAAATATGATTTTCTTTTTATTCAATTTATTCAAACACATTAATATTTAAAAGTCTAATTTATATGAGATAAATAATCATCGTATTATTTAAATTATTTATAACTTGATTGCACTTTGTTGTAGTGCATTTGACATATAAAATTGTTAAATTTAAAAAATAAGAAATTCTACTACTTTTTTTTGAGTTCAATCATTGCCATTTATTTACATCAAAGGAAGAGAGAGGGTCAGAGAGAGATAGATAGAGAGAGATAGAAGAGAGAAAAAACATAGTGAAAAGTAGGAAAGTTTTTTATATGTGATATATTCAGTTTGTTGCTGCTTTTTTTTACAATATCTACATATATGATGGGAACACTTCTACCCTACACCACCAGAGTTGTATTAGGGAACTGATGTAGTAACACAAAAATCAAAAAAAAAAAATTAAATACCAATGAATAATATTTTTTTTTACATTTTAAAGAGACTAGTGTTTATTTTTTTAAACCATCTATCATCGGCTTATGTATATAACCGAAGAATAATATTGCGTTTATATATTGTAAGGGATACTCAGTATATTGTCATGTTTATGCCCGTTTTGAAAACTTTTTCATTTGATCAAACCCATGGCATAAACAGTTATAAAACAGTTTTGACATTTCGAAACGTTTGCACTCAAACTGCTTTTCAAACCTTTTGAGCCCGACCAAGAGTTTTCAAAATTGAGTAAGTATAAACGCATACCATTTTGAAAACTTTATCAATATGAGCTGTAAAGAATATTCTCTCAAATTTGATAGGGTTGCCAGTTTTTTCCATTGGTTATTTGTATGATTCTATATGTATTATTATACAAAATATGAAAAAATAAGTATTATTTAGAAATATTAGCTGTTAGTTAAACAAACATAAGCATAAACGCATATAAATTTGTAGTAATGAGAGAAATCGTTTCGTGCCGAACTGATTTCAAAACAGGCATAAACTAAGTGTAAGTCAGCTTATGCAGCTCTTCATTGTATAGACAGTACAATAAAAAACTTTCCTTTATAAAGAGATATCTTCACAATCCTAGAATTTCTATGTCATCTAGTGATTCACAATTCAGTGATACATCTTACTTTTTGGAAAGTTCCTAACTATTGGGAAGAATCATTAGAACTAAATGGGTTGAGAGGCCACAATTATTAACAGACAATTAAACACCTCAGGGAAGAATTTTGTGCCAACTTTTAAAATTGACTTCAGATAAAAAACTCTTACTTGTATTAAAATTTAACAAATGCTGGGTATTTACTGATGCTAATGGTATTCCCATGATGCTGGGTATTTACTGATGCTAATGGTATTCCCATGATACGCTGACTTAAACCAATAGAAAAACAAATCAGCCGCCAAGAGCACATTCTTGGCTTTTCTGCTTTTTTTTGCTTTTCTTTTGTATGTAAAATGTTGGTAGGAGTCTAATATATCTGACAGAAATCTGTCTTGGAAAACTAATCTACACAGACCCAGCAGGAATTAGTGCTTAGCATTAAGCTATTTTATAAGGAGAAATTGTAAACAGTCACTCACTCGTGCGCATCAATAATGCATGCATGATTTTTATATGAAATGAACCGCTAAAATGCCATAAAAACGCAAATTAATTGCAGCCAGTAAGGAAATATTATAAAAAATGAGAAATAATGCCTTATCCTATAGCATCTTTGGAAGCTTTAAGGTATGAATAAACAATCTAATGCTTCCATTATTGCTTACAATTTTATTTATTGCTTCCAAATTTGAAACATTTTCTGCTAGGGAAGAGCATTAAGAGGTGTTATAAGCCCACAACGAGCATTTATGAAGCCATAGTTGGAGCAGATCTGGCTGTCATACAGCAGTATCGAGTTTGTGGCCAACATAACATGCTCCCTCTTACTCTGGTTAAGGCCACCTGTATTCGCCATTAATCTGCTCAGCCTGTCCGTCATCTTTGCCGCTTTGACCGCAGCATGTTGTATCTGAGCCCAGTGGGTAAGTCTACAGTCAATTTGCTCTCCGAAGTATCTCAACGGCTTCCGGGCAGCAAGGCATATATTGCCAATTTACATATTGATCTCGTGTGGTATGTGAGCCCTCGTCATCAGAATAAGGTAAGTTAAATGGTCAGTTAATCCGAAAATCCAATCAACTACAATTAGCACAAGGTGCCATTTTGAAACGTCATCAGAATATCCTCTGTCTTTTCTCCCGCAAGCGTCAGCCCATGGTACTCATACTATATGCGGATATTTATCATAACCTGGTTGAGCTCCTCCTGGCTTCATCTATGTCCCGTGCCGATATGACCGCCTTTACACCTGCGAGGTGTGTCTCTTCAGGCATCTCAGTTCTCAGAATATCATCATAACTCAGGTTCCAGGGGTCAGGGACCGGTATATATACCTGGGCTGTACCAGAAGTGATCTGAATAACCCTCCTGCCCTTCGGAGTATCGTAGCGAAACTCAAGATCCTCTAGATAGCTCCGGAGAATACGCAATAGGTATCCGGGGGTACGAAATCATCCCCGCAGTGCCCCCATAATATAAGACCATCGCAAGCTATTGAAAGCGTTCCGTAAGTCCCTGAGTTGCCAAGATAATTATACGCTTGGTATAGTAGCGCCTGCTTTCTTCTCCAAGAGTCAACTTGCAGGGTCTGACAGTCTCCCGGCTCTCTCAACAGAATCTGCAAGACATAGCTGCAATAGTTTCTCAAGCGGCTTATAGGCACTATACAGCATAGTCACTTCACTGTTGCATATATAGTTTTGGTGGATTACAAAATATATTCCATAACTACTAAAAGTGAGTTTTGAAATATCTTTCAAATAATATTGTGCTTGTTTTGTTCTCTTATAAAACCATAAAGTTTTTAGTTTTACTATAAAAAATACACTGAAACCTGTTATAACTCATACAGAGCGTAGTAATAATTTTATAAAAATTTCCACAAGTTATTCTCTCTAGGTAGGGTGTTATAAATTTGTATTTTACCATCTTTTATTTTGTTGCACTATTTGTTACTCCACTTATAAAATTGATAAAGAAAAATATAAGAAAACGAATTTTTTTTTAAATATTTTTCTTCTTTTTTTTTTTTGTTTTTTTGTGCACAAAAACTATTTTCCAACAATATGTAGAATTTTAAATAAAGAAATTCACTATTTTTTCTATTTTAAAAAACAAAATTAAACGAAAATAAAAGAGAAATAAACGAAAATAGAATAAAGTAATGAAAAAAGTAAAATAAAAATAATAGTAAAACTAAAACTAAAACAAAAACAAAAATGAAAATGAAAAACATACAAAAATAATAAATTATTCATGCAACATTTTACAAAATGTATAGCAAAATGCAACTTCACATTAAGACAACATTTAGCATTCAATTGCAAAGATATAGAGTGAGAGTAAGAGAGAGAGAGAGAGGGAGAGAGGTAGAGCCGTAGATAAACAGAAACTGGTTTTAGTTTTTATTTAAAGCAACAAAGAAGAGCTTTAGTGCTGCGTAGCAAGCAATTCACTGCAGTTCTATGCCATGTTATGGCATTTAAGTGCATCGCATAGAAAAGATATATTCTTCTGCTACTTTTAATATGCTTTTACGAATATATTTTTGTGTTTTTTGTTTTTTATATACTTTTATATATTTTTGTTTGTATATTTGGAATAAAGAGAAAAGCGTATGAAATTAAATTCATAAATTTTGCTATAAACAACAAGTGTTGCAATTTATTTTATTTGCATTTTGGAAATAATTTCCTCTTCTTTACAAATAATAAAAAAAAGAATGCAATTTATTAAATAGGATTTTTTTGTGTTTTATAGTTTGTTTTATGGGGAATATCCTTAATGAGTTATTTTAAAGATGCAATTAACATTTTTTGTTTTCTATTTTAATTTCTATTTAAATAAAAATTTGTGGTAAATTATTTTGTTTTTTAAAGATTTTATATTCAACAGACTTTAAAAAAGGTGGAGCGTAATTGACGTTAAGGCAGGTCTCATTTAATAAGAAAAATTTTAAGCTCAACCTGTTCTTATTTTTTTTTATAAAATATATAATTAATGGTTTGAAAATAAGCGTAATTTTTTTACAATAATTTAGCCTTTTTTTAATTTAACTTTTAAATGACCATTCTAGTTTTCAGCAAAGAAAGAAAAAGCTCTTATAACTGGTGAGATAAAAAAAAATAACTGATAAAGTTTAAACAAACTCTTACATACATAATTGGCCATTACAATCTTGTGTCAGGGTTACGGCCTAGCTTCTCGCAGCACTCATGTTGTGTGTGTCAATTTGTATCCATGAGTATCGGAACCTACAGTTTAAAGTTAACTCCGAACGACAGATTTGAGAAGCTTTTTCATAGCAATCCATTACTCGCAGAGCTTTTGCCAGAAGACTGCTGGGTGGTAGTCCCGAAAGTAATAATTTTTTTCATATTTCTTTTTTTTTCAAGATGTCAAAGCTGAGACTTGAACGCAACGCTATCGTCTTAGTAAGCCAACACACTAACCACTAGACCACGGAGACTACATAACATAACAAAGATAGGATCACATTATTACAACTTGCCTAACTTAGTTAAAGGCAGGATATTTTCAGTGAAATAAATCGCTTTTTGTTATTGAAGACAACTCAAGATATATTTTCTTATAAAGGAAAATATTAAGAATAAGTTTTTCTTAATTTTTATAAATATTTTTATATATTATTTTAAACTTGGTTTTATTACCATTATGTGTGTATTGATAGCTATCACCAACCACTATTCATTAAATCCTTCTCCTCTAATATTTGTATTGTTAGCATTTAAAATATTTAATATATAGAAGAAAATAAAATATATAAAATTTTATGGAATTCTATTTAATTTTTGTAAAAAATGGTTTATATTGATATTTCTTGGAGCATTTTCTCCTGTTCTTTATGTTGAAATAAAATTTTGGCAGAAAAAAGCCTTAAGAACTTGTATTACAAAATTCAAGTACTAATAATACTTTAAATCAAATGCACTTCTTCTAAAAAGATAATTTAAAATCACAAGTGGTTTATAAGTGGAAAATAAAATTTATAAATTTATTATGGACCACAATAGTATATTGAAGTTTTAAAATGTTGGTTTAAAAAAATAAAATTTTTTTTACTTAAGGTTGTTTTATAACATAAGAATATAAAAATCAAAACGCAATTAAACTGCTCATTTAGCAAAATACATCACTTCTCTAAACCTTTCTGTATGAGTTTTGTGAGAATATAAAAATGAAATCTCTAAAACAAAACACAGGAATAAAATATTTTTATTTATAATAGTTATTTATTATTTATTTTTAGTAGGCAAAATTTAATATGTATAAGAATATAAAAGGTATATGTGGCGTATGATCAATAATTATGAAATATTCATCATACGCCACATATGGCTATTCAAGAAGAAATCTAAGCAGTCGCAAAGAGAGGAAAGTGCTTTTATAAAATAAAACTATACCCGGCGGGAAAAGATTGATAATATATTATTATATATAATTATTATATTATATAATATATTACTTCAGAATATATTACTTTTGGAATCGAGAAGGAAATTTCATGTGGCACACAAGTAAATATGAATTACGATGTATATTCCCACATCTAAAAAAGTTATTTTTTGTTGCTTTTTTCCTTTTTTGTTGAGAACACCGTAATTTGGTTTTTTTCTATTTCACATATCGATTACCATGTAAATTCCCACATATATAGAAGATAGAAGTTATTGTTTCTGCGTATATATGTAGATTTGTGGATTTTTTTGTTTTTTATTTTTTTTTTATAGTTAAAAACTCCGTTATTTTTTACTCAAAAAGAAACGTATTTATTAAAAAATGCAGTACATGTTTAAATGCGGAGAAGTGCGGACACAAAATTAATGTTTAAGATTAATTAGTATGTATATTAGTAGCTATTCGGGAATACTAGTTTGGCAGTTCACCATTTTTGTCACCTATATCTTTTAGTATCTTTTTTATATTTATTTTAAAACTTAAATGTTTGTTAAATGTTTTTAATATAAACATGATAAAATAAGGACTTTATTAATAAAAGCGAAATTTCAAGTGCTTTAAAATCGTAGATAGTGAAACAAATATTTCCGAATAGCTACTATTATTTTATTTTTAATGGGGGAATTAAATTTATTAGTCATAATTTAATGGATAATGTAATATATTATAAATATATTAATAATATAATGCATCACAAATAACGCATTCTAATACTTATTATGGGGGGGACAGTAAAAGAATTTATTACTTTCGTAGGACATGATCTGTATTAAGGGTAATGGTTTCCGTAATCAATAGATTATGCATTCCTTGTATTACTTTCTCAATTCTCATTGATTACCATTTCCTGCTGGGTACTGTTTACATTATATAAATAAAAAAAAATAATTTTTATAATTTTTTGAACGAAATAATATAAAATTAAAAAAAATTGTTTCTGAGTATTATGATCTATACCTACACTGCTCTTCCTCACTTAATAAGTTCTTTGTGTTTTTGTAACTGCCCTTTTTGCTTACACTTATTGTTAAATAATAAACAGCTAAGAATGTGCAAAAGTAAACGAAGAAAACTTTTGGAAACTACATCTTAAAAGCTTCAAATTCAGTAATTCATAAATTATGTATGTAATTTACATTCTTGTAACTTGGGCGGTCACCTAGAAAAAAATAATTGGTTGCTGCTATAAAGACAGTTAGGACCAAACTTAATTTAAAATTAGTTTATATTTATTTGGGTGCTGCGTGGTATAGTGGTTAAAGCGCTCGCACAAAAACTCAAACGGCCCAGGCTCGAATCCCAGCAAAGGTGCATGAGAAAGTTAGTTTGCGATTTTTTCAAAATTATAATTTAAAAACAAGAGGTTCCCCTTCCCCCCTCCAAGAAGTCCTGCTACAAGTAACCACTTCCAGACTTTCCACTCTATTCTACCTTAACCTTTGACAACGAAAAATGACTGATCAAGAGAAAAGCGCCACCTATGGGGAAGTAGCAGAAAACAGCTTAAAACCTACTTAGCGAAGGCACTCACCGTAGTCAACATGCAACGATTGGGCAATTGCTGTTGATTATTTAAAAAGGAAGGTATAACACTGGCCTTTGAATGATCAATACACAGCAATTTGTCTCATTATTAGGGCGCTTAATAATGACATAAGAAAAAACATATATGTGCTGGCCTTTCCACAAAAAATTCCAATACAATGTACAGCATCAGTAGGGGTTTACCCCAGAGTATTAGTCTCAATAAAAAACAAAAAATTTTCAGCAAATACGCCCATTTCTGGATGAATGGGCTTAAGGCCCTTATTAACAATATAAGAAAAAAAAAATATATGTTATGTTGTTATATTGTACTGCTCTTTCCACAAGAATTCCAATACAATGCATAGCATGTAGTAGGGATTTACCCCTGAGTATTGGCCACAAAAAAAAACCACTTCTGAGGGTATTGAAAATTATAAATAACTTCTAGAAAACAAGATTTCAGAAATTTTAATATTCATCGGGTAAAAAAGAGCCATTTATTTACCTCTTCATTTACAGAGTCTCAAATATTTTATTCCGCATTGTGCATATTTTTTGTTTTTGTTGTTATTTTAAATTTTTAAACCTTCTTGTATTCTTTCTACAAATCTATTTTTAGGCCTCCTAATAGAAGAAATTTTTGCCGTAACACGTATTTGAAAGAAAATATATTTTCAATTAAAACACAAAGTGTAACAATTCCCTCACAGCCGTTATAAAGTATTTTGAATATTAAGTACGAGTATCTTTAATTAAATATTAAGATTTCCTGACATTTTAATTTCCCTGTTCTATTTTAAAAACAGTATAGCTTGCATTTATAATTTTATTTTAAATTTATGTTTTCTTATTAGACAGGGTCTTATAATTCCATAAAGATATTTGTTTGTTGGTGATACTTTTAATTCTTAGAAAAGCTCAGTTCTAAATGTTTACTTTATTTTTATACAGCTCGTAAATAATTAAAATAGCAATTCACTTTCTAAAAAAAAAAAAGAAATGTTAATTCTCTTTTCAGAAGAGTAGATATATTTTTAAGTCACACATGTGACGTGTGCAAGGCCTGCCCTACATTTCTTAAAGGCATTAATGAAACCAAAAAACATAGAAAAAACAAACCCACCGTTAAAGCAATTGCCAACTTAGGATACAACCATCCATCTCTACTTGAGAGGCATATGTTTGCACAGAAATACTCCCCATTGATATTTAAGACATTTATACTGGAAAAGGAATGATTTTTTTTTATTTTTATTTTATTTGATGCTCAAAAAAGTTCAAATAATGCAAACCAGAGTAGAAGTTTAGCAGTATTATTAGGTAAATGGAACAAAATTATCGCATAGAACTTACATTTTCTTATACATATATGCCACCATATTTAACTATATAACACACTTATACAAAGACAGGCAAGACATTGGCATGCAATTCATGTAAAAACTTATATTTGTATGCTTAAAGAGTAAATGGTGAAGAAATATATAAGAAAAATCGTTAGAATACCTGCCAGAATTAAAAGAAATATTGTATTTGCTTGCATATGCCTGTGTTATTCCATAGTATGTGGGTGAACTCAGCAGGTGTAGTTGATTAAGTGACATACGGTTTCAAATCATAGCCATAAACCAGCAGCAACTCATACAACCATAGAATGATTTTTTTTTTCTATTTAGATCCTTGCATTTATGCTGATTTTTATTTTATGTATAAAGTAATCGAGAAACAGTTTTCACATGTCATTCTAGAATTTCAAGTGTAAAGTATATGCATAATATACGTATATAGTATATGTATGTATGTATATATATAATGCAACAAATTTGCTACATATATTATAAAATATATAATCACCAGTATAAAATATAATTTTTTTTTTAATATTTTATATGAATTTTATATTGTAGAGTGTGTGCATATCTTTGCCTGTGTTCACAGTACCATTCAAGTCATATTTTATAAATGCAACTGCTGCAACTTATGCTGCTTCTTTTATGTTGTGCTCTATAGTACTCCATTCAATGCTCATATTCTTTTACAAAAACTAAACTTAAGAAATTTTATGTGTCGTTTTGCATAAATGTTTTAGAATTTGTAAAATGTCACACTAAATCGACTTCGATTTTAAAAGAGGAAATGCATACAACTATTTAAAAATGTCAGATTTACATTTTCGTAAGTTATATTCTCTTTAAATTGTCTATTCAAATACATACTCTCTTACATACACTTGCACATATTTTATATCCACTTAAAGTAATATGCAAAGTCAATAGCACACACATACTCGTAGAAGAGAGTTATAAAATTTTTATGCTTAAAAGTTGCATGCTTTTAGGAACAATAAATGTGTTAAGCCTTTGTGAGGCTTTACATGTATGTCGTGTGTCACCGTGGTCTAGCGGTTAGTGTGTTGGCTTACTAAGACATGGGTCCCGGGTTCGACTCCAGGCTCCGACATCTTCAAAAAAAGAAATATGAAAAAATATTTCTTTCGGCGACTACCTCTCAGCAGTCTTCTGGCAAAAGCTCTGAGAGTAACTAATTGCCATGAACAAGCTTCTCAAGTCTGTCGTTCGGAGTCGACATTAAACTGTAGGTCCCGGTACTCATAGATAAAAATTGACACACACAACATGGGTGTTGCGAGAAGCTAGGCCGTAATCCTGAAACAGGGTTGTAAAGGCCAGTTGTGTATGTATGTATGAGGCTTTACATTTATCTCCTTTAAATCCTTAAATGGTAACCTTAAATGCAATTTTCTTTCCGTGAACTCACCAGAATGGGTTAAATATTTATGCATTTCAATTAAATCCAACAGATACTGACATTATGTGACTACTCCTACTCTATTGCAAATGGAAAATGGCAAATGTGACAATGAAGAAAAGGAATATTTTAAAATATTTTTAGTTTCTTTTTTCTTATATTTCACTATTCTAAAATGTCTATGAATGCTTATAACTTGAATTGTTTTCTTTCTTTTTTTTGGTTTTTGAGAAGTTTCATATGCACTTTTGCTGCATGTAAAGTAAGGGAACGGCATGTCTTCTTTTTTATTACAATCAACCACCTGCTTGATATCATTTGGAAAGCTCCTCATGCTGTTGTACTTGTTATTCTAAAAAAAAAATATAAAACGTGTGAGTGTTTGTAATCAATTGAAAATTCTGAAATATTTATTTAACATCTACCACTGGCAACAATAACAATAACAACTTGTGTTACCAATAGCACTTAACTTAACTGCAATTCATTTGAACATTCACCCATTTACTCTTTCAACAATTTGCATATGACACACACACACACTCATACAGTTGTTTAAGCAATTGCTTTGGTGTGTGTGCTTGACTGGTTTTTTTACTGGCAACAGCATACTAACAATCAGCTTCAGGTAAACCTTAATGTTTCCCTTTTTAAATTGCCGACTATAAAATTTAAGAAACAAAAGTGAAAATAAATAAAAAAAAACTGAAGAACAAAGATATTTAAAAAAAAAAATTTTCAATTGTTTCTAAAATTTTACTACAACGTTTCAAATGCATTTCTTGAAGCAGCAATTTGTGTAGATGGAACGAAACTGCATAAAAATGTCAAAATTTCGAATGAAATTGAACCGCATTGTTTAAAATGAATTTAAATGAATAGCAACAAAAGAAATACTTTCTTTAATTGAAAATTTAATTTTGTTTTTGTACTTCTTTTGCATTTAAATTACAGCTTATACGAGAGGTGGTTTCTTTTAAGCATGAAAAGTTTTTGGGCAAATTTTTTATTTTAATTTCTTTCAACGAAAGTCAACTTAAGTTTATTGATAAAAAAAAGAGGTTTACACAAAACGTTATCAGTACCAAAACACGTTAGGCTTTATTACCATACGGTTTTGTTAGCAGAGAAAATAATACACGTTGTTTTAATATGGATTGTGATAGAAGAATGAAAAATTTATTTTTGAAAAAACAGAAAATACAATATTCAATTATTTCAATTCCTACATTATTTAAATATTACAAGTAATAATATAGCAAGTAAAGGATTGAGTAACCATAAAACAAACTATATAAATCTCAACACTTCCACTTTTGTTTCATAATTAATCAATCATTAGTATTATGAATATTAAGTAATTTTTTTAAACTATCAAATCGTTGTTTCAAAAGCGGTTTTGTAAATATATCAGCTAGTTGATTTGAAGATGGTATGTATTCCAATAAAAATCCTTTTCTTTCAAATACTTCCGAATGAAATGATATTTGACCTCAATGTGCTTAGTACGTCTATGAAACTGTAGATTCTTTATAAGCTTAACAGCACTTTGGTTATCCAAATATAAAATAGGAGTTTCTAAGCCATCACTTAAAATGTCGTTCAACAATCTTTGTTCCCAAATAATTTCTTTAACGCCTTCACATGCAGCCATGTATTCTGCCTTTGTAGTCGAGAGCGCTACAGTTTGCTGCTTTCTTGAAGACCATGAAATTGAACTATTTGACAACATCAAAATATAAACACTTGTTGAGTGCCTTGTAGTGGTATCACCGGCATAATCTGAATCTGAATAGCAAGAGAGAACTAAATTATTAGTTTTACTCTATGTAATACCATAGTTAATCGTTCCGCGTAAATATTTAAATATTCGTTTTATCGCAACTATGCGTGTCTCATTAAAATAATCCATAAAGCGACTTGCATATGACACCGCATAGGATATATCTGGCCTTGTAGCTATAGCCAGATTCATTAAGGACCCAGCTGCCTCCTTATAAGGAAAATTGACTTGTCTTACTGGCAATTCTGTTTCTTGATACTGCTCGCTTGGAGTGTTTACTGGCCTAGCATCTTGCATGTTGAACTTCTTTAAAATTTTATTTGTGTAATGCGTTTGTCGTACAAATATTTGCAAACGATCTTGTGTTATCTCCATTCCAAGATAAAATAACGAGTTGAACACCTTAACATCAAGTTGCTCTCTTAAGCATGCAATAATCTGAATTCCAGTTTCCCTGGATTCGCAAGCAATTATACCATCATCAATGTATAAGGCCAAAATTATTTTACTGTTGTTTATGTTCCATCACCTGGATGCCTGCTTTAATCCGTAAAGACTCTTCTTTAATTTGCAAACTCTACCGGTACCGTCAGGAAATTCCAATGGGTTGATTCATATATATTTCTTCCTCTAAGGTACCATACAAAAAAGCTATCTTAATATCAAATTGAGTTATATAAAGGTTTAAGGATGCACTAGTGGCTAAAATTGTTCTTATTGATGTAAATTATGCAACTGGCCTAAACGTTTCATCTAAGTCAATACCTTTCCTTTGAGTAAATCCACGAACAACTAGTCGTGCCTTAAACCGTTCAATATTTTTATCCTTGTTTCTTTTAATTTGTATATCCACTTATTTGACAAAAAAATGTCTATTATGTGGTATTTCAACAAGATCCCATGTAAGGTTTCTAATAAGAGATTCATATTCCTCATCCATTGCTTACTTCCACTCCATTTTAAGATTACTATTCATTGACTCTTCAAAACTTGATGGTTCTTCTAAATCGGCCGTTAAAGCAAAATTTATTTCGTTTTCTACTTGTTGCTTTCGTGGCCTTAAATTGTATCTAATTTTAGATAAATCTTGATCTTTGTTGCTAGCACCTATTATATATTCTATTTAGTCATTTTCTGCATCATGAAATTCATTGTTTGATTCAGTTGAAGCTTCCACTGTTTCTCTATTTATTAGCGTAACATCTCCCCCTTCAATATCATGATTTATAAAATCATCAAGTGTCTCTTTAATTATGCTCTCTTCTGTTTCCCTAATTAACACATTTCGAGTAATATCGTGTCGTAAAGCATAGATGCCCAGTAGTGGCTGGTATCAGCAAATTAAACTCTCACGTATACTTACGCTCTTTTGTTTGATCGTCAATAAACCAAGAAGAAATCAGCATGTTGAGTGGGAGAGACAAACTACACTTGCAGAACTTCTGTGTCTTATTATATATATAAATATATAATATATAATATATATATTGGTTGATTGACAAACAAAAGAGCGTAAGTATACGTGAGAGTTAATTTGCTGATATCAGCCACAACTGGGCATCTATGTCGTAAAGTCTACTTTTTCGGCTACTCTCTCTAACCCAATCTCAATGAGAACTAAAAACAGAAAGTACTTTTTATGCCTGTTGTTTACATTTACTACTGCTTTATTGGCTCTATTTTAGATTGCATGTTGTACTTTCAAATTATCGCAAACTGTCAGTATTATATGTACGTATAAACAGATCTTTCTTTTTCCAAAATTGATGGCATTATTGCATTGCCCTCGTATCAGCTTTGATTAAAAGAAGTGCTACGCAACAAAATGTTTTCCTATTGAACGTTCATTTAAATCTCATCATTTTGAATTCACATGTTTTGTCTATCAAAGCATTTAAGTTTATGTCGGAAAACCTTTTAAGTGTTTTGGGGCGGGTGATAAAAGTAGCAATAGGATTATTTTTAGAATCTTAAATTGAAAAGAAAAATCCTTTCTTTTTCATTTAGCAAAAGCTTTGCATAATGCTTTGCTTTTACTTTTAACAGCTTCTCTACATTGTTGTTGCTTTTAATATTTGAAAAACCATACAATCGTAAGTTGGAAGAAGAAGTATCGTAAACCTGTCAGTTGAAATGTGTTGAAATATTTTTATTTTTTTTTCTTCATTCCCTTAAACTCTATTTGAATGCTTTTAAGCCGATTTTTATTTTCCTATTGTTCTAAATGTTGCAGCACTGCAAAACTGCAATACCGGTATTCCATTCTATTGACTTTCTATTTGTATAGAAAGATAGAAGTTGAATGACAAAATGACTGGTTGTCTAAATGAATGACTCAAAGAAAAAAAAAAAAAAAAACAAAAAAAAAAAAAAAAATGGAAACACGTTGCAACAAAAGAAAACTCTTTTAAATGAATTCAAACTGTCTGCAGGTTTTTTGATATTGTTTTTCCATTATTCTTGTATTTCTTGTGTAGAGTTTTTACAGAAATTAAATGTTTTTAATTTTTATTTATTTTTCTTTTATAAAGTTTGAATAAAAAACCATATTCTTGTGAATAATATTAGAAATTAACACAAAAAATTTAACGAGTAAGGGTCAATAATTCAGGCATTTTCCAACTCACCTTATACCACTTGCCGAAATTGTGTACTTAACAAAGCATTTTTTTTTTAAAGTGGTCTCTTTGTAACCAACTGATCTGGAAAAAAGAAGTAAAAGAGAAAGAATTGAAGTAGGTTTATTGTAATGGAAAAACAATTTGGCTGCAATTTGTAAAGAATTTTTTGCACTTTCGGATGTTATTACATAGGATTTTCAACTTATTTAGTACCAGGTCTTACAAAGAAACATTTTTATTGAAAAAAGTAGTTATTTTGGAGCTATTTTAGCTTTGAAATATGGCACGAAGCGGCTTACTAACTCCTCCATATAGCTACTAAAAATGTCAAATACTTTGTGGCACCATTTTAAAGAAACTTGTTTCATACCCAACGATAACTCAATATTGAAATAACTAAACCATATGAGATATATACGGCTTTCACAATCACTTAAACTTTTAATCTTTGATTAGCCAATACCGTTTTGTAATTTTTTTTTTACAGTTGCAAGTGAAGAGACCACAACTGGGTTTCCAGCATGTTTGGCATTTTCCTGGCATTTTTATTTTTAAAGATGAGCATCGAGAGCTTAAAATTTAATGGAAATTAAAATAAAAATAGAAAATCTGTTTTGGTCTTAGCAGATCACCACTTAATGCTACTACGGATGCAGCGAATGTTGACATAATCGCTAGGGATTTATACAAGCAGACAATGTAGTTTTGATACATAAATATTTCTATTTTAGAGCCATTACATTTATCCATTTATCAACTCGTACAGTGTCCATATATGATGACTTTATTGGTAGAGGCATTGTAGGCACTGGATGACACATTGCATACATATATTGCCCGGTGTGAAGAGTAGAGTTGCACTCAGACGGTATAGTTTTAAATTGTAAAGCCTTTTATTGTGCATGCGCGCGTTGTTGATATTGACTGTTTTAAAGTGTAGTCCCAGTCAGTGTATTCTTGAATTGTAAAGGCTTTTATAAAAGATGAACTTGCTGATGTAGTTGATCTAGTGGCCGGTATGAAAAGAAAAGTTACACTCACACACTGTAGTCTCGTATTGAAAAGCCTTTTGTAGTAGAGACGTTATAGGCACTAATTGTCGCACAGTAATCATTCGCAGATGTGATGATAAATGATAAAAACGTAGTAGGCGCTGGGGATCACATTGTTTTCATTTGTCCGTGTAAAGTTTATTCTTGAATTTTAAAGTGTGTTATGGCATAAGCATTGTGGACATATGCTAACGCGTTATACATGGTTTTTCAAATGCGACGCTACAAAAGTATAGCGAAAGAGACAGTAAACGACGCCATACTTCTTGCCGCTCTTTTGACATTTATCTTCAGTATGGTTTTCCATTTATTGATGGAAAGATATACGAGCCAACAACAAGTCGAAATTATTAAAATTTACTACCGAAATTCGGAGTCAGTGGCCTCAACGTTAAGAGCTCTACGTAAAATTTATATTCTCGCTGAATGGGTTCGTCAGTAAACAAATTATGCGTTATTGGTCAGGCAGCAATCCACATGTACTCAATGAGTCATCATTGCAGCCGGAAAAAATTACGTTTTGGTGCGGTTTGTGGGTCGGCGGCGTTATCTTTCGTGATGATCAAGACCGGCACGTTTCTGTAAATAAGAATAGCTACCGTTCAATGAAAACCGAATGTTTTTGGCCACAATTCGATGATATGGACTTGGAGGACATATGGTTCCAACAGAATGGCGACACTAGCCACACAGCGAATTTCACAGTAAATTTTTTGGAAACCAAGTTTGGAGAACGTATTATCTCACGAAATGGCCCAGTCGATTGGCCGCTTCGGTGCTGCGATTTGACGCCGTTGGGTTCAGCGTCTGGACTTCTGCAAAGGTGCTCCTGGTGGCCATGCAAAAGAAATCTAGTTTCATATAATAATAACAAAACTGTTTGTTTTATTAAAAAAAAAAAAAAAATTTTTGTAGCGCTCTAATTGAAAAACTTTTTATTTATTGCAACGTGTAGGAAAAAAATTAATTTGTTGCATAGTTTATAAACTCTTTCTGCCAGTACCTTAATATTTTATATAATAATATGCATATTAAGCAGAAGTTTCTACTGCAATCCAATTAACCTAAAGTGGTTCTGCAACAAAAATACCAAAAAGTATCTAAAAATTATTATCCAAATAAACAGCTATTTTTTATACCATTTAACACCTTTAAAGAAAGCTCTTTAATATTCTTTAAATCTTTACCTAAACCAGTGTATAATAGTTTGACACATTCTTAATCTAAATGAAGTTGCTTACAAAGAAAGTTGTCTGAAATAGTGTAATAAGAAGGCAATGAAAAATCGCTGATTTTCCACTGAATCATCTATTCTATTTCTATAACGATTTTGTATATATAAATTCGTTTCGTTTCTTTTGTTTTTGTTCTTCTCTTCTATCGGTATAACTAAAATATATTTGAAATGTCTTTTCTTGTAATTTTTTTTCCACTTTTTTTTTTGGTAAAAATTTCTTTCCTTTATTTCACATCAATGCAACTGCTGTTGATGCTGTTACTACTGTTGTTTGTGCTGTCTGCTTGAATTTCTTTTCAACCACTCACTTTATCACATTTTGTAAGATGTGGTTGTCTTATACAGGAATACAGTTCTTTGTATTGGTAAGAGAATATGTCTATGGTTGGGTTATATGCTTTCTGGTATTAGTGTCTGTATGTGTGTCTGTGTGTGTAAATGTTTTTTTTTTTCTCACAATGTTATTTGCATATTTATGAGATGAATTTTGAAAACGAATGTCATTGTTGTTACCAGCATAGCTGTAAATGTTAATGTTGTTAGCATTTTTGTCATTGTTGTTGTTGTTGACGTTACCAGTGCTCTTATACAAAATTGTAAAAGTAAAACGTAGAGAAAAGAAAATAAAATTGAAAATGAAATACTGGCAACCAATAACAGTACATTTCCAAAAACTACTGCTTCACGTAAAAGAGCCAGAAATGTTTTTGTTTTACAAGAAAAAACAAAAACCAACAAAAAGAAGTATAAAACACTGGCTGTAATTTCGCATTTCGAAAATATTGTTTTAAAATTTTTGAAATATATTTTTCTAGTTTTTTTTTTTTTTTGATTCTCTTTAAACTTTTATTATCTTTTAACAAAATGATCAATAATTTTTAAATCATTTAGTTGTTAGTTTTTATTATCTTAGCAGCAGATGCTAAATTCACTTTCAATTATTTACAAGCACGCCAACAAAGTCAATTAGGCAGGAATAGAATCTGTGACACTGCACTTAAAATACTCCTATGCTCACTACACACTATTCTATTTTGGCTGTCTATTTTAAACTTTTTTTTTTATAAATAAGACTCCTCCAAGAATACTTTTATCAAGAAACCGCTCCCTGATTGTTCCTGTCTATTACACTAAAAACGAATGCCCAGGAGTACAGCGCTTGCTTAATGAAGACGCTCATCACTCACTATCAACATCCACCGACAGATGAGACAATTGTTAAGGTATAACACTGGACTTTGAGTGATCAAGTGACAGCAACTTGTCTTATTGATATAAGGCTCTTAACACCTACATATCTATCTATACTTTCAAATTCCAATATAATGCACTGCTTAATAAGGGGTTTTACCCATGCGCATTGGGACTTCTAAAAAAAAATAAAAAAACTCGAAAAAAAGTAAAGAATTTAGAGAAATCATAATAAATAGTGATTCCATTCCTTTATTCTTTAAATTTCTTTGTATATTTCGTAATAGAGTAAGTTTTTTTTAATTCTTGTATTAAGAAAAGTTTTTCCAAAGAAACAAAAGATTTATAAATCATTTTAAAAGATCAAGAAAACGGTTTTGTATAAAAAATTTTGGGGCATAAGAAAGTACTACCACATATATTTATTGGCCAGAAAGTCTAACTCCCAGACTAGATAGCGCGATAACCTTCATACAAAGGTCTTGAATAAAAATTATTAAAAATTTGTTAAAATTAAGCGTCTAATCCCAAATCATACATCTAAGGTTGTATGAGATTGGTTTTAAGATTTATTTTCAAAAGAAAGAACCTTTGCTAAAAATCGGGAATATTAAAAAAAATGTAGCTTTGCTCAAAACTAAACAAATATGGTTTTGGGATAAAGTCGTCTAATCAGACGAGTTACAATTTGAGCTCAAAAATGGAAAACGTTGAATGCGTAAGTTTTATTAGCAATGGATTGGAAGCTTAAAGGTTGGATGCTTTGTCAGCACTTATAGATCAACCAAATTTGACTAAAACAACTGTAGAGAACTATTTTAAAAAAAATGTCTAAGAGCAGAGCTCAAGAATTCTTTTTCGGGTACTTTGTTTTCAGCTGAATAAGAAGCTTAAATAAACAAGTACAGGTACCAAAAATTGTTTTAAAGGCAATAAGTTTGACCACATAATTTTGGCCACCTTTAAGTTCTCCTTTAAACTCAAATGACGAGGTCGTATGGACAATTTCCGTTGATAAACAAATTTAGTCAAATTATGTACCAATATTGAGGTTGTAAATTCTAGAAAATCTTACACAGTGCAACACAAAAAAATTAACCATATACGGACACCACTACTTGATAAAAGACAAAAACAAAAAAAAAAAAAAAAAGAAGAAGGCTCACATCTTTTAAACCGTTCGGAACTTTGCTTTACTTTCTGAGCAAAATTGTAGGTCTTGTCATGAAGAACAAACATTATAAAGATATAAAATAAAAAAAACCCTTACCTTCAAGACTGAAATTTTAAAAAACTTTAAAAAATACTTTTTTCCAGTATTTAGGCCCATAGGTAGCAAACTGTTCAAAATTTAAGGAAACAATGAGCCACAAAAATTTACCTAAAATTTTAAAAAGTTACACATTGTTATTAGAAATCTTGCTTGAAGTATTTCCAACATCCACAAAATACAAAAATATAATATATTCTATGATTTATATATAAAACATTTATATATATATATAATATAAAATATATAAAAAATATATATATAAAATATACTTTGCCACCAATATCTCCTATAATCATATTAGATTTATTGAACTTCTGTTATAAAAAATTAAAAACTTTTTTTTTCAATAGTGAAGCTCTAGTTTAACTTTGGTTACACAGAAATATTATATATATTAAAATCGATATATATAAATATATTATAATATAAAATGCATAATAGAAAATAACACCATGACAGATATTTAGACATTTTCAATTGAATGTTCTACAATTATAAAAGTCCATCGTGTCAATTCTTGCTAAAAATAAATATTTTGACGTTATTGTCAGAAGGTAACCAGCAGGATTTGTTGAATTTTTTTTCTCGTTGCTTTATTTTTTTTTTTTCATTCTTCTTCTTTAATTTTTTAAAGATCATTGTTTGCTTAATAAAGCTATAGATGAATAGTTCTGACATCCATTCTTATAACGCTCTTTTTCATGTATTTCCTTCTGTTCATTTCTTGTAATCTTTTGTTTTTTTTTTTTTGCTTTCTTGGTTGTACAACTAAGACAGTTTATACAGTTAAATGTACTTTTGTTCCACAAAAAGGAAATTTTTTTTATAAAAATTTAAGAAAATATTCTTTTGTGGCAATATTACTTTCAAAGGGCAGTCTATAAAGAAATATTAAATTTGAGCTTAAAAATAATTTGATTAAGTTTACTTATATATATTTTTTTATATTTTGTCATTGAAGCATAATAAAAGTTCAATTTTGTACTTAAAACTTATTTTACTTCAAACAAAGATGCAACCAAAATTGCAATGCACAAATTAAAAAACACTTTATTTTTTTTTATTAATAAGTTTAGTTGACCTTATTATTGATAAATATATATAAGCGTTTAATTAAGCTTTAGGTCTAATATATAATTATTTTTTCGATATTTCGCTACTTCTCTGCGTAGCTTCTTCAGGAAATATTTTTATTTTTATTTTTTTTATTTATTTTTTAATTTTTTTTTTTTTTTTTTGAGACCAATAATCTTACTAAATGCATTGCATTGTATTGGAATTTTTTATGACAGAACATACATTTTGCTTTTCTTATTTTATTATTAAGCGCCTTAGGAAAGAGACAAACTTGTCATTCATATATGTACTTAACTTCCTACGTCTTAAATATATTTAAGAGTCAAAACTATTAAGCTTTTGAAAGTTATTTAAGCGAACTGTGACGTTATTTTTGTATGATTTTTCTTCCACGATATTCCCTAGAACTTATCTATCTATCCTATTCTAAAGATAAAATTATGTGTATATGTAAACAAAATCAGTGAGTAATTCTAAATTTTTTCGATAACAAAACAGGCATAAATTGTGTTTGTTAGCTGGTTAGTTTTTCGACAAATTTGCCTATATTTTTTTCACAAAAACAAATAAATTAGAAAAAGTTGTAAGAACATTATTAACCACTTGCCAATCAAGCGGGTAATCAATTTTGTAAAGTATACTACCAGTCCGGTCTATGAGACCCATACTCTTTTCATACAAATAGGTCCAATGAAACCAGTTTGGTAATTAAGGCAATTTTTTTTTGTGGTAGACAGAGTGTATAAAGAAAAACAAAAATCAGATTTCATAGTTTTTAAAAATGTAACAGAAAAAAATAAAAAAAAAAAAAATTAAAAATTTTTTATAATTCTGCCATGTGGGATTTAAAGGCAAAAACAATTTAAAAAATTAATTAAAAGTATATACCATATTTCCAAATTTATGAATTTTCTTATTATATAAAGTCTGTGTTTATCATTTTGAACAGTCAAGGCCAGAAACACTTTGTCTTTCATTCTGTTTTTACTCGAGTCCTTTATTAAAATTTTCTATCCCATAAAAGTTATGTTTTATTAATAAATATTTAATAATTTTTTTTCTTATATATTTTATTTTCAAACTTAAAAAAAAGACTCCTATTCTGTGAAACATAATTTTCTTTCGTTTTTATAACATCAAACAGCCATCATGTATTGGCAATCAATTGACCGAAAATGTTTTCAAAACGTTTTGAAACCACTTGACACATATTGATGTGTAGATCTATTTTTACATTTACTCGTAATAGTTTGAAGTTCTGAAAAAAATGAAAAATAAAATATTGGATAAATCCAAACTGAAGTAAAAAATAAAATAAAAAAGAAGGATTGAAAACGTATAAAACGTGACTTTTTGCCATATTTCATGGGAAAATAAACTAAACAAACAGAAACACACGCACACATACACAAATGTGTACATATGGTTAAAATAATAAGTACACGTATGTGTATGTTTTCTTCTTTTTCCAAATTTCCAAATTTATTACCCCAACTTTAACACAAATTGTGAATACAGAGTCAGTAAAACCTTAAGTAAACCTTATGATTTCAATGTCCGAAAACATGACAATGTACTGAAGGAGTGGGAATCCTTCCTTGAATGCTGGCCTTAATAATAAAAAAAATATATATAATAAAAGTCTCAGAGAACCAGTGATAGTGAAATTATCTCTTCCATTTGAAACATTTTAGAAAATTTCTGCTGATATAGAATGCGACTTATCAACTTAAACTATTAGACGATGATCAAGCAGAAAGATTGATTTGCTTCAGAGAAAGAATATGAAGGCAGGGTCAAGACTAGAAACAATTCCTTTAAGTTAACTCCAATCCATATTCATATACAATGTTTTTTTGTTTGTAAAAATGTGAGTCAAAAAATATTAGAAAATAAAATATTATTTTTTTTATTGAGGCCAGCACTTAGGAAACGACCGCTACTCATGCAGTACATTGCGCTAGTCTACGGAAGTATATTATAGAAAGGGGGAAAAAGGTAGATGCGCTTGTGGACATTCAAATTAATTAGCATCGTAACTGACAGAAAAAATTTCGCGGGAAAATTATTCCATAAACCAAACGTAAGCCTAAAGTATGAGTTCTCAGTATAGTGCGATCCTCTCCTTTAGTATTAATTAAAATTTTTTTATTTGTTACCATAAAAGATTAAACATACTGGTGTACTTATAACTTTGACCATATGTGCATGTAAATATAACAAATTTTTAGTGTGTGCAAAAACTGATTATATTTTTATGTTGTTGTTGTTACACTTGTTCGTTTGTTTGTGGTCCTGCATGTCTAAAGCATCTGTCAAATTGTAACTGATTGACGCAACGTTTTTAATTTTTTTCTTTCTTTTTAATATTACATGCTAATACAAATATCGTTGTTTGTGTTAAACAATCAACAAATAAATGATTTTCGAATTACGCATTGCTTTTGTGTACACAGTGAAAGTATATTGTGATGTCTGCCAATGCAATCACTGTATTTAAGTTTCGAAAAAAATATTCAAGTGGCTGGGTTTTTTGATGCGGTGTAGGTATAACTGAAGTTCCTCTGACCTTTTTATATACAATTCTTATATCTATTGCGGTACAAAGTGTCAAATTTTGTAATCTAAGGCCATTTTATACTATTTTATAAGTTTTTAGATTTTCTTTGGATTTTGGGAAAGTAAACCCAATAGCTTTTCAACTGGTTGTCAAAAACTTGAATTCCTTTTTTAATTACATTTTATCGTTTACGCTATCACAAATCAAATAAAATGAAAAGTCTTCCTAGTATATAAACAGTTGTCTTAGTTACTGCATTTAGAGATAAAAAGTATATATTTGTGGAATTTTGAAAAAAACGTCTTCTCTCGAAATAAGACAATTTTCCAAGATTTTTATAGTCAATATAGAATTTCCTTGTCCTTCTTTTGCTCTAATCCCCGTATTTCTACGACCTTTGGAACGCAAGATATGCAGTTGACTAATCGATCTCTTGCAGACTTTCCCCCAATTTCAATTTGACAAAACGACTTCTTTCAGAGAATTAAGAATAATTTGAAAAATTGAATGTCTAAAAAAAATTTCATTTAATTTTTATTATTATTTTTTTTAATTATTTGCATATTGTAGAGAAAAATAGAAGTATTTTTTTTTTAATAAAACCGAAATATATTTTCCAGATCAACTTCTTTTAACCTTTTTTTCATAATCCATTTTAACAAAACAACTTGTCTTGACTTATGCGATTAAAGTAATTTTCAAATTTAATAAAAAAAATTTTGTCAAAACAGCTTGTATGGTGGAAGCAAATTTTTGTCTTTAAAATCTATTTAACAAAAAGTCTTAAATTATATGTTTGTCGTTTTAAAGAAAACTATTGTTTCTAGAAGGAAAAAAGTTTGCATAATGTTCGTTAAGTATTTGTGCATAATATCCAAGTTTAAAATTTCTTTAATTTTCTAAGCAATAACTTCTATTAGCCTTTTTAACTGTTTTTTGGCTCTACTGAAAAGTTTTTGATTTAGAAAGAAGAGGTTTTTTCAAATGTCCATAGATATGATCGTATGTTATTTTTTAATACGTTCGGTAATCATTTCTATCGCTTTATATAGAGTTTTTGTACGAACTCCGACATAAGAGATATAGATAGCGCAGGTTCTATTCCGTCTTCTACTCTATATTTGCTATTTTTTTATGATATCAACTTTCTAACATCTAATACTTTCTCTCAGAGATGACAGTAGCAGTTGTCACCAATATTCATATGATGGACTTACGAGAACTATCTTTTGGAGATTGAAACAAAACGATAAAATATGAATGATAGCCTCATACAGGGAGGGGTCACGTTCATAAAGTTACTTTTAATGCGCGCAAAACTCAATAATATTTTCCCAATCATATGATTGCTGCTGATTATTCCGTCTTGTCACTCTGACTATGAACAGTATAAATATTAAAGAGATGAACGCTCCAAATGCATTGGATATGAGAATTAACTGTGATATTTTACTAAAATAAAGACGATATGATATGAAGTATCTACCAACTGATACGTGGCTGGAAAGAAACTAGAATAGGACTTTTAGTTTTTGTGCATTATTTTAAGTAACAAAAAATTGTTTAATAAGTAATTTCTTCTATAATGCCTCATATTACAGTTAAGGATAATCTTAAAATTCCAAATTTTATTTTATTTGTTTCTTTTTTCGCTTATACAAGCCAAAAGAAATTTAGGCTTCAACATTTTGAAAAATATGCGAATAATAATCCAACCTAAAGAAAAATACAAATTTCATAAATCGGCCGGTACTTTAATGTCCATCCAAATCTATCGATTTGTTTGTTCTTTAGTCGCACAGTACGGTTGTGGAATAATCGCCCTATGAATATTTTTCCGATAGACTAATACGTTCATGCAGCACTCACGTTGTGTATGTTTATCCATGAGTACCGGGACCTACAGTTTAAAGTCGTTTCCGAACGACAGATTAGAGAAACTTTTTCATGGCAATCAATCAGTCGCAGAGCTTTTGCCAGAAGACTGCTGAGAGGTAGTTGCCGAAAGAAATAATTTTTTCATATTTCTTTTTTTCAAGATATCAGAGCTGAGATTTGAACCCCGCGCTATCGTCTTAGTAAGCTAACACACTAGCCACTAGACCACGGCGACTAATTAAATCAAATATTTATAAATAATACTCCATTTTTCCTCCCTCTAATGCAAAGGTGCCCAGTAGTGGCTGATATCAGCAAATTAAACTCACACGTATACTTACGCTCTTTTGTTTGATCGTCAATCAACCAATAGGAAAGTAGCATGTTGAGTGGGAGAGACAAACTACACTTGCAGAACTTCTTCCAGTGTTATTTCGTCACTCTCACCAATACTACTACCTTAGGCATCAATGCTCTAATGCAGTGATGTCCACTACTACATAAACACACTTGCGGTTGTGTATGAAGCAGAGAAAAGACTCTGCTTACTTCTACCAGAAATGGGAATGTTCCAATTTCTTTCTTTTTATAACTTCATAAATATTTCTTCATAATTCTGAGTAAAGTACGTAATCGATTGTCCAATAGACATGCGACCGATCTATTAAGAATAAAGGAGTACCGAGGTCACATAAATTTGGAGGAAATAATGAATAATTATTTTAGTTAAATAAAAATGATACAAAAAATATGCACTATCCAACCCCGCACTATGTTGGAGAGAAGCTAAAATATTAAAAGAGCAAGAGTAACAATATTTCTTTTTATTATGTACGTGTTTGACTTCGACGCAAGCAGAATTTGTTTTCCTATCACGCGTGATAGGGAAGGAGAATTGTGGACATCACTGCTCTAATGGCATATTTTACTAATCCATTGAGCACTAGTCTTTTGAAAAAAAAAATGTGTATGGTATAGATTGAAATTCTTTTTAATAATAAGTTCTGAAAAAAGATTTCTATTTTTCAACCATAATTTTTTGTTGCTTTTCTAAAAATACAACTCTGACTAAATGAATATTCCAATTATGAATCAAATCAAATGTCCAAAAGCGTTAAAAATTCTTAACATCTTTACTTTTTTATTCATTATCCGTTTTGCTTATCCTGAGTGCTGAGTGTATCGTGAAAGAATAATTCTAAGATTGATAAAAAAAATTCTAGAATTTTATTGCTTATTTTAAATGTTAACATTTGCTTTTCATTGTTTCATATTAATCTTTCATCTCTTACCCATAAGAAAACTGTACACGTACGAAGATGTGAGGGTCTAAATATTTTTAATTTTAATTTTTTTATTTGTCTGCCCAAAATTGTGGTAAAAAATATAATATTTTTTTTTCTTTTTTTTGGTATTTAGAAAAAAAAGACACTGTCAGACATATAAAATGTCTGTATTTTTCATAATTTTCCCTTTCTGATTCTCTGTAACAGTTTTTGTATGCTTGGACTTCATTTTATTTTATTTTTTTCAAATCCCGCATATTCATCGTTAAACAAACATTTACATTTTTATTGCTTAAACAGTTGCAACCATTGGGATTTGACTTTTTCATATTTTATACTCGTTTTCTTGTAAATTTTGGAATAGATTTGTTTTTATCTTTTCTTTAATATTTCAACATTTTTGTTTTTCACATGAATTTTCTCTGTACGACTGTCTGTTGTTTATTTTAAAATGTTTCAGTATTTTTGTTTGATCAAAAAGAAAAAAGAAAACTTCAAAACAACCGTTCAAAACTAAAGCAATTCGGTTATATTTGCACATTCAAATATGGCAAATGCTTATGGGAATTCTTTTATTTCCTAAATTCTTTTGCGAGTTTAACAGTATGTGTATGCAAAGAATACATTACAGCGGTTTGCAACAGTAATTGAGAGGGTTGAAATTTGTTTACTTTTTTTTTATTTTTTTATTTTTGTGCTTTCCCAAGGGTTCTACCATGCCAGTATGTTTAAATTTTGTGAAATGTTTTTCAAAATGGTTAAAAATATTGAGCCTCAAATTTTTATTCAATTAAATAACAATCGAAATGATTGATAAGTACCAGCTTAAGGCATCTGTTACCTCTTTTTCGATACTGTTAGAATGTTACATCGAAAAAGCAGAAAGAATTAGAAATCAAAAAATATTTTTTTTGGTAAATTATAAAGAGCAGTGACTATGGTGAGTGAGCCAAGTCTCAATATTGACTGTGTACTGTGAAGTGGTGACAATCCCTGTTTAAGTAGGCAGCTGTCATCTACTACTTTCCAATAGGTGGTGCTTTCTTCTGATTATCCATTTTAGTGCCGATGCAATGGTAGAATAGAATGAAATTAGAATTTTTGTTTCCACATAGTAAAATTCATCTAATATGCAAGCAATGTTTGGTTTTATAATATTTTGATTCAATTTTTATAATTTTGTTTACTCGCTATTACGAATTTTGTTGAAATTTCTTTCAACAATAAGTAAAAAATCTTCTCCTTAACACTACTAGTGCCGGTTATTGTTCAAAGGCTTTCTACCCACAATTTATAAATAAATTTCTTCGTATAACCAATACTATTTATCTCTTACTTTAATAAGCCATAAATATGTATGAAATATATACTTTAAATATTCTCACACTTAAAATCCCTTATTTGCTATTAAAATTGTAACTCTCTAAAAATATTCCTTCCGTGAGAAACAACCAAATCAAAAGAGTTTATCTTATGAAATAAAAAAAAAAAAAACACCAGCAATTGTTGTGTAGTTATGTAAAGTATTCAATTTATGCAGGCTTATCAGCCCGAAAATATGCTCTAATTTTATCTAAACAAAATACCATTCATTGCGTACATTTTAAATATCAACAACTGATTTACAAAACAAAACGTAAAATCTGGTGGGAAATTTTGGTTTTCGTATACAATTTTTTTTCTTCCATCTGTTGGTTTTTAATATTCTATGCTGTTAGAAAAGTTTTTCCCTTCTCATTTTCGTTAATTTTCAATAAATAATAAAACAGCAACAACATTAAAACAACATAACAAAGTATACTTCAATTTACATTTAATATTTCAGCCAAAAAGTATGCTTTAATTTGTTTGTAGGCAAGTCATTAGAAAACAAAACAAAAAACAGCAGAAAGCTAAAGTATGTATAAAGCAAAGCAGGCAATGATAAACAACAATTTTAATTTACTTGTTAATGGTGTTGTTGTTTGTTGGATGGCAAAATTTTTCCTTTAATTCGGCAGCATGATTAAATATGATAATTTTTAGATCCTGTTTTGGAAGAGTTAATTTAATACATATAACCCAATATTATACTTTGGTTCTATTTCATATTTCTACAAATTATATAGATATAATAAGTTTAATGAAAATTGTAATACATATTGATAATTGAGAGATAATTATATGAAATTTATTCAAGTGGAAAATGAAGGTGGTAACTCAGAACTTAATATTTTTTTTTAAGGGAATAAGCAATTCCTAATCAAATAAATAAATATTTCTAATAAGTTTGGAATATATTTAGTTATAAAGGGAAGCCAAGAATAAAGGAAATAACACTTAAAGGGAAAATTGTTACAGCAAATATACATTAATTATTTAGGGGGTGGTTATTAACACAGAGACATATTTTAGAAATTTCTTATAAATATTAAGGAAAATCTTAAAGTATAATGAATGGTAGCGATTATTTATCTTTGTTTAATGTAACACGTCTAATTGAATTCATTATATCTAAAATAGCACACCACTTAAAGTTGAATTTTTAATTTGCTGAAAGTTTTTCAAGTAGTAAAGTTAGGTTTGATGAATTACATCAACTTAAAGAGTATTATTCTAGTAAAAGTCTTTCGCTTATATTGTCAAAGTCGTTATATTTTTTAATATATTACGGTTTTATCAATAAATTGCCAATCGAGCAACTATAAAAAGCTCAAAGAGGAAAAAACTGGCGCCCACATAGTTTTTAACTCAAAACAACAAATACAGTATCATTTTCTCTTTAAATTACTCCACTCAGTTTTACCTGAACCAATGTTAACAAAAAACGAGTGATCAGGAGAAAGGTGATCTATTGGAAAGTAGAAGATAACAGCTAAACCTACTTAGTGAAAGCACTCACCACACAATCAACATGCAACAATGAGGCAATTGTTTTTGATCATTCAAGGGTGAAGGTATATCACTGGCCTTTGAATGATCAATTCACAGCTATTTGCCTCATTCCTAAGGCGATTAATATTAATATAAGAAAGAATATATATGTACGGCACAGCATTTAGTAGGGATTTACCCCTGAGTATTGGTCTAAAATAAAAAAATATCTTTATTAGTTATCGATGTGAAACAGTCTACAGTAAGTTAAAAATCCTTTTGCAAAAGTCTAGGTTTTGAGTCGAGGGGCTTATTTCAACCTTTTACGCGACCGAATTGCAAAGGAAAGTAATACAAATCAATTTCAATTTAAATATAAAAGTATAGAGTGTTAATTAATTTTTTAATTACTTCCGGCCCAACATACAAATTTATAATATTTATTCCACAGACCGAAAATAACAGTTATTTTTAAAATTTAAAATCAAAAAGTCAGGTGGATATAATTTGTCTATCAGATATTTGAATACAGCATATTGATGCTGTTATGCTAAGGAATAATAAACTTAAAAGACTTTAATTTTTTTACTTTTATTAAAAAGTCACTTTATAATAGTTATTTTTTGACTTTTATTTTTTCGGTCAGAAATAAAAGTTAAAATCAGGTAAGTACTTGATGAATAATACATGCCAAGTTCTTTAGACGGGGATATAAAAATTTTTTGTTTTCCCAATATTCCACAAGATCGACATCAACGTCAATACGCTTCTCCTTGTATGAGTCAAGCAGACATGACATTATACCGGGTGCATTAAACTTTGTTAAAATGGAATAGCAAATTTGACTAAAGTTGGGTTGGTTAGAAATAACCAAAACAATATCACTGATTGTCATCGATCTTATTTTTCTCATATTTCCATTACATTGTTATTATTATGGCAAAGTAATTTTTTTTTCTGACCTAAAAAATAAAAGTCAGATTTTAATTTTTTTTTTTCTGACCTAAAAAATAAAAGTCAAATTTTAACTTATATTTTTTACTTAAAAAATAAAAGTCAGATTTTAATTTTTATTTTTGACCGAAAAAATAAAAGTCAAATTTTAACTTTTATTTCTGACCACAAAACTAAAAGTAAAAAAATAACTATTATAAGGTGACTTTTTTGAAAAAAGTCGTAACTGTTACGGTCCCTGATTTATTCAAAAACTAGCTTAAATCCGGCTTAGCTACACTTACCACTATCATTTGTCCACATTTTTGACTGATGATTTTTAGTGACTACGTAACTTCGTAGTCCAAATTAAAAAAACTTTATCAGTTACTGAATTCAAACTTCAACACCTCTAAAGATACGTATGTATAAAGAAATTAATTTTTAACTTATATGGAAGGTGTCACGCCCATTTGTCCAATTTCGCCCATGAAGTCATTAATACCCAATTCCGAAACTTTAGGCGTGGCAAATTTTTCTGGATGAAAACTTAAAATGGATGAACACAAACATTTGAAAGAAAAATTAGCCAATTCAATGGAGCCGTTTTCTGGTTTGAAGTAAATAAAAAAAGTGGGCGTGGCAAAATTTTATTTCCATAAAAGCCTAAGTTGGATCACAGTGATTACTAGAAAGACAAAATCATTAAAATTGGTCTAGCCGTTCTCTACTGATGCGATCAGAAACGCTTTAATTAGATCAAAGTTAATTGCAATAAATATTTTTGGTAATTAAAAGAGAAATGATGTCGGTGAAGGAGTAGTACACTAGCCAAACTGAACAATTGTTTTCGACTCCAGCTACGGTAGTCTCATCAGAGTTCTTTGTGTCCTGTGCATATTCAATACCAAACATCATCATACTTTTCAAGAAATCACATACTGAAATTATTTCCTTCCATATGTATGTACATACACTTGTATGAGTTAGTCGAAGTAAAGTCACACAACAGTGTCTATCATATTCTCCTTTTCTCACCATCATTGATATTCTTGTCATTGTCATCTTATTTGGATGAAACAGAATTACAATTTTATTTTTGTTTTTGCCCTCTTATTCCATTTTATCCACATTAGTAGACATCGACGACATGTACGACTGTAGCCGTGGTGGTTAGAGTGCAGTGCCAGAAGCGAGCGCATTATAATTTTTATTTATATATTGTTGATTATATTTTAATATATTTCTGAACAATTTTTTTAATAATAAAAAATAATAATAAAAAGTTTAATTGAAAATAAAATTTAAAATCAATTAAAAATTAATCATTATTGAAAACAAAACTATTAAATTCAAAATTGACGCTATTAAAACAAGTAATTGAAATTAGAATTAACTAATTGTTTGATTAAAATCATTGTTTGCACCATTGCTGAAATTATTTATAGGACAAAGGATTTTTTGTTTGTTTGTTTTATTCAGCTGCATACTTTTATATATGTATAAACTTATTTAAACTTTAGCCCACATGGCCAGTTAAAGCCTTTCCTACACTAATTAAAAAAAACAAAATCAGTAAATAGTTTTTTTATTTTAAATTTTATATCGCCTAATAGAAAGGAAGCACAAAATTTATTTAAGTTCTATACTAAAAATTTAATTTCTGCATGCTTTCTATTTAAAAGCGTTCACCTCACACTTGTTATCTTTAAACTAGCAAGAGCCACTTTTAGTTTTAAGTTTTGTGTAGCTTTTCTTTATTTTTATACAAAAAAAAGGAAATTTTTGTAAAAGCACCCACATTTTATGTAGCACTATAAATAAAAAGGAATTTATAATGTTTATAAAATTTATCATTCTCTTTTACAGGGCGTGTAAAACTTAAATGAACGTGAACATAAACATGAAGTAGTCCTTACAGCCAACAGAGAACTCCTATATCTTGAAAGTCTTCAAGTGGCAGTGCAAGTAGGTAGCAAGAACATTTATTTGTTATTAATAATGATACTCCAAAACGTAATATATGAATATTATCCTGGAAAACTATTTGTAAGTACTTACGTGTATAGAAATATTTATATTTTAGTGTTTTATTTGTAATATTTCCTAAGTGCTTAAATTTATGTTTTTAGGCTTAACTCTTAAAATATTTCAGTTACTTGTTCTCTTTAACATTTTATTGCTAAATTTTCTCTTTTATTTTGGTAGTGCGTAATGAATTAAAGTCATAGAAAATACAAAAAACTGCAGTAGCAACAGCAGTAGATAACAAATTAAACCCTTTAACATGGCCCATAAGTTTCTGCTGATAAGTTACATGAGCCATTGCCGTTTAAAGTGTTGTTGGTTTAAATGCCAAAACAACAAAAGAAAAAAAGTGTAAGGCAATGTGCAAAAAGAAAACACTATTTAATGCATTCATTTTTAAAACTCTCCTTTACACCTTCATCAGCAAACACGCACACTTCTAGTGCTCTATGGCTTTTATGTATTTGTTACACCTACACAAAAGATATTTTCATTGCACTTTTTGTTGCCTCTCTCTCAGTCTCATTTTTTTCTTACTTTCTGTGTGTATGAAATTCATTGAGAGTGTAAAGAAGGTGTTGCAATTTTTATTGCATCGCTTGAACAGTGATAAACAACCTTTTTACTGCTTCATGACATTTTGCCAACAAAATGTTTTTAATGAATTCTCAGTTGAGATTAGAAAAGATTTTTCGTCTGACATATGCAACGATTGTTAATGACAGCGTCTTTTTTTAAAAGTTCACCTCTTTAGGGAGAATAATTCTTTTTAATTAAAAAAGAAAAAAAATATTTTGTTTCGCTAGAAACGCTTTAATTAGATCAAAGTTAAATTCTATTAGGAAGGCATAGTACACAAGCCAAACTGAATATGTTTTCGACACCAGCTACGATAGTCTCAACCGAGTTCTTCGTGTTGTGTACATATTCATAACAAACATCAACTATTTAATTCACACTTTTTGTACAAATCACATATTGTTATGAGTTAGTCGAAGTAAAGTCAAACCCCTGCAGGGAATGTCTATAGTCAAATTGTAGTGATTTACTAGTGACATTGTCATCGGTACTAGTGACCAAGTGTAGACCAATCAATGTAATCGCCTATTGACAAATAACATAGGCTTGTCATTGAAAATCTACCAGTAGACTTTAGCACTATTGACGAGCTACTTCTAGTACATTTTTATGGCCCTGGTCTATAATTTTACTACTTTTTTTAAAATTCAAAAAACCCATTTTAAATTTTAAAAATAGTCAGCCCTGCTACAAAAAATTAAAACAGACTATAAAATGGATTTTGATTATAAACATAAAAATTTTGGTTTCAGTATGTATTGATTTGGTTTGAATTTAAGGCTTTTGAACAGTGGAATGTCGTCAATGTTTATGTCCAATACTACCTCGTCATAGTTTTCCAGAACGTTTTCAACTTTTCTTTCACGTTTTAAATATCGCAGTTTTCCTGCTCACCTTGCAAACTTCTATTTTTGAATAACATTCTTTGTTTTTTAACAAGTCTTTTATAATTCCTTTTACTAATTTTTTTATGAAAAACAATTTAAAGCACCTTTTTTTATTTAGTTTACGCAAATTTTAATATTTATTTAAACACAAAACAATTTTATTTAACACAAAACAATATTTTTCCAAAACACGTGTTTCTCTTGCAAAAAAACCTGATGCAATAAAAAGAAACAATGCGAAACAGAAATCTCTGCACAGCGCATTAAAAAAACTGTTGACGCGTTAGTTGACAATGTCACCAGAAATACACTAATACGGTTATCTCTAACGTATCTCTACTCGCGCTTAAAAGGGAAGCAGGTGACATTTTAGCTAGTGCAATTGTCGCTAGGGAAGGTGTACTGACAAAGGGACATAACCAGCGGGACACAACCCAGCGGGAAAAAATTTACGATCTTATTTTGTAATCAATTAAATAATATATGCCTTTAGAATATATTACTCTTGGAATCGAGAAGATAATTTCATGTGGCCCACAAGTAAGTATTTGTTACCATGTGTATTCCCACATCTTCATTGTTCTACATTTTATTAAAAATTGTTATTTCTCGTTATTTTTCAAAAATATTAATAAAAAATTAATTTATGAATTACAAATAATGAATTCAAATACTTATTAAGCGGGGTCATTAAAAACATTTATTACTTTCTGAGGACATGATCTGTGTTAAGGGTAATGGTATATACATCCCTTGTATTACCTTCTCGATTCTCATTGATTACAATTTCCCGCTTGGTATACATTCCATTATACTCTTCTATTCTTATCATCATTGCATTTTTTGTAATTTTCATATTATTTGGATAAATCAGAGTTAAAATTTTTTTGTTTTTGCCTTCTTATGCCATCTGATCCATATTAGTCGACATCAACTACTGGAAATCAACATCGGATTGCAAGACCATATAAAAATTATTTTGATTTTAAATGAAAATGTGCTCATACTTGTAGTTTTGAAAATAAATGTGATGTTTAATAAGACCTTCTTACCAATTTAAAAATAAAATCCTTTTTGGTTTTTGAAAATTTTTTTAAAATTTATTTGCGAAACTTCGAATAATAGGTTTTTTTTAATACCTTCTTAATTTTAGTTTCGCTTTAATATATAAGTATAGAGGAAATTCGCCCGCCTATTAAGGCTATCAGTTGTTTAGCACCTATCACTTTATGTTTATTTTGCGAAAAGTTAGGAATACATACATATATAAATATGGATCATTTAACAAAGGCAACATGTGCCAACATATATTTAACTTTTTACAGTAGTTGGTGATCATAATCGATCTACTGTTTACAAAGAATTTTTGAAGACATTTGCAAAGAAAGGAAGCGTAAGATATATGGTCAGGCCTGGGCATAATCACAATGTATGTAACGCCTAAAATATCGCTTCTGGTGGGCAGTCAAAATTTGTTAATTCCAAAGTCAGCAAACGGAATTTGTAATTCCGTTTATGTAAAATCGATCTCTCGAAACAAGTAAAACCGCATAGAGTAATAATTTTGATCACCAATGTAACATACATACATACATAATTGACCATTACCACCCTGTTTGAGAGGTACGGTCTAGCTTCTTGAAGCACTCATGTTGTGTGTGTTAATTTTTATCCATGAGTACCAAGACCTACAGTTTAAAGTCGAATCCGAACGACAGACTTGAGAAGCTTTTTCATGGTTATAATAGTCGCAGAAAAAAATATTTCTTTTTTATTTCTCTTTTTTTTAAGATCTAAGAGCTGAGGTTTGAACCCAGAGCTATCGCCTTAGTAAGCCAACTATGTAACCCCTAGACCACGGCAACAACGTTGTAATGTAACAATGAAATATTCAATGTGATATGGTAGTACGAAAGCCAACTTCTTATACTTGGGCTGGATTTGAAAAATATCATCTGAATGGAAGGTGGTTTAAAACGAGGACATCAGAAACTACATGTAATTTCTACATATTTATTATATAAATAAAAATCAATATTGTTCGTTGGTTATCGCATCAGTTGAGAACGGCTGGACCAATTGTTTCTAATGATCGTCGTAATCCAACTTAGGTTTTCACAGAAAGAAAATATTGCTCCCTCCATACTTTTACGCCCACTTTTTTTTGATTTACCTAAAATCAGAAAACGGCTCTATCAATTTGAAAAATTTTTCTTTCAAATGTTTGTGTTCATCCATTTTAAGTTTTTGTCGAAAGAAAAATTTTGCCACGCCTACTTTTACGCCCACTTTTTTCTATTTATCTCTAAATACTGATTTTTATATATCTTCAGTTAAAGTTTCGGAATGACTCCATGGGCAAAGCATATTATCAGTCAGAAAGTCCGCGAAATGGGACGAGTGGGCGTGACACCTCCTATACAAGTCAAAAATTAATTCTTTATATCTTTAGAAGTGTTGGAGTTAAAGTTTTCGAATTTGGTCTGAATTACTCCGTAGTCACTAAAAATCATCAGTCGAAAAATGTAGTACGTGTAGCAAAGCACGCCGGGTTTAAGCTAGGATAAAATATAATTTGACAATAAATTATACTTGATTTCGTTAACAAATTTATAAAATTTTCTGTTTGTGGTCAAGTTTTTGTTATGATTCCTGAACTTAATTCAATAATTTATTAAAACATTGTGATGGGGAAGGGCCTTCAGGGCCAGTGTAAAGCCTTGCCTTCATTTCATGTGGTAATTAAAATTCAACTAAAAATGTGCTGAATTTTAATAAAATAAATTTCAACAAATACAAAAAGAATTTTTTTTTTCATTTTCTGCTACTTTTTAGTCCAGAAAAACTTAATATGATAAGAAAACTGTAAAAGAAAGAAAGAAAGAAAAGAAAAGCAAAACATAAGACATGAAACTCTATTTTTAAATAAGTTTTTTCTTTTTAAGTTTTTCTTAGAAATTCTTTTTTTGTTTTTTACTTACTTTTGTTTTCAGTTAAAGAATAAAATATTCAAGAATAGCAGAGAACTTCTCAAACTATATTACTCGTATATCCCATTCTCTATGAAGCACTTGACAGCGCTGGGGCCAATTTTTTTTTGCTGTAGAGCCGTTTCTATTTCTTTAAATATATTCACAAATGTTTTGTTTCTTTTTATGCCATTTTTTGTATCTAAATACGCCCATTACCTTGCCGCTGTTGCTCCTCTTAAACCTTTCTATGAGAAATAAAAACTACAAAGCAAAGATTTTTTCTGGGTTATTTAGGGGTCGGTCGTATAGTAATAACGTTAATGTTACTCTTATTGTTGTTGTAGTTGTTGTTTTAGTATTGTTGCTTCTGCTAATGCTAAAAGCAAAGGTAGAAAGAACATCACTTATTTTAAGCAATTTTTCTTTTATTCTGAGTAATTTATGTACTTTTAGTGCTTCAACGCGACTCACTTTACGTTTTATACCACTGATTGCATACAAATGTTTGTTCATACAATTCAATCCTATATTTGTGCATTCACATTCACATTCACTCATTCATTCATTCATACATTCAAACATTTGTTCATTCATTTATTTTTGTGCAGTACATATAAGAAATATTAATGGAGAATATCAACCCGCATAGGTTTAACCATAACTATGCGACTACAAATGTTTTTAGGTGTAGATGTGTGTGTGTGTGTGTTGGTACAATATATATACAAACACCTTTATCTGAGTACGAATATATGTATGTTTGAATATATGTACGTGTGTATCTGTGGTAATTTAGTTCATGCTCACACTTCTTTGGTTTCGTGGCCTACAGTGGGTGTCTATTAATTAATCAACAATTGTTGTTGTAACAAAATTGAGTATAAAAAATAACTTTTAAAGTCCTCACAAAAGTATTGGGCAGAAGGCCGGAAGTGTTTTTTAACTGAAGTTTTGGGAGGTGCGTGGTATAGTGGTTAGAGCGCTGGTACAAAAGGCCCAGGTACAAATCCCAGCCAAGGTAAAAAAATTAAAAATTTAGTTTGCGGTTTTGTCAAAATTATAATTTAAAAATAAGAGGTCCCCTACCCCCTCTTCGAAGAAGACCATCTACAAGAAAAAAAAACGAATAATGAGGAGAAAAGCGCCACCTATTGTGAAGTAGAAGATAACGGCTAAACCTACTTAGCGAAGGCACTCACCACACAATAAATATGCAACGATGAGGCTATGGCTGTTGATCATTCAAGGGTGAAAGTATAACACAGGCTTTTGAATGATCAATTCAAAGCAATTTTTCTCATTCCTAAGGCGCTTATTAATAATATAAGAAAAAATATGTATATACTGTCCTTTCCAAAAAATTCCAGTACAATGCTCTGAATTTAGTAGGGGTGTAGACCTGAGTATTGGTCTCAAATTAAAAAAAGGAGTCCTTTTTTAAAGTCAGACTTTTTTCAGTAGCCCCCATGATAATCCATAATATTCCACAAAGCATTTTTGATCTATTTTTGTTTCATTGTAACTGCGAATACATTTTCGTCTAGCTATAACAGGTTCTAAAGTTGTATGATGAAACTGCCACATTTTCCTTTTTTTATTGAGACCAATACTCAGGAGTAAACCAATATTCATGCTGTGCATTGTATTAAATTTATTTCTTTCTGGGAAGGATAGTATAGAAATTTCTTATTAAGTCTCTTACGAATAAGACAAGTTGCTGGCAATTTAATGGCAAAAATCCACAGTTATACGCTCACCCTTTAATGATCAACAATTGCCACATCTGTCGTTGAAAGTTCATTGTGGTGAGGATCTTCGCTAATTACTTCCCTGTAGCTAATGCTTTTCTCCTATTAATTCGTTTTTTTTGGTCAAGGAAATGTAGTAGAACTGATTATTATTTATATTATCTGGTTCAGACCTAGCACTAATGCAAAACACTGCGACCTATAAGATCTTTTGTGTCCCCTTGAGTCTATTGTTTGTTCAGCAGACCAATTGTCTTCCTTATGAACACCAGCAGGTTCGAAACTTAAGTGGTGGATATGTCCGCCGATGAAGCCATATGTCTCCCTAAACACATTCATCTAAATCTATCAAGATCCGCACATTTACACAATATATGCTCCGCCGTCTCTAATGCTTGTGAGCATAGTCTACAAACATCTTCTATATCTGTGATGGCAAAACGTGCTTCACACTACAGTGTCCCGTAAGAAATTCCGTTAGGATTTTTAGATCTGGCCTTCTAAACTTTAGAACGTCGAACTTGCTCCTAAAAACCTGACGAATCACAGCCTTGACGTGCCTGAGACCAGACTGGGCGTTCCAATTTTCCAAACATATGCATGTTTCCCATTCATCAATCATGTTGAGAATAGTAGAAAGCGGTGCTGCACAGCAGGACTACGGACTAATATAGGGTGTCACAGACCCCCTTCTAGCCAATGCATCCGCCTCCTCGTTTCCGCTTATACCACAGTATTCAGGTACACAGAACAGCCGCACTCTGTTTCAATCCGACAATCTTTGCAAAGTATCATTGCAATATTTGACAAGTTTAGTAGAACTGATTGGTCGGAAAAATATTTTTAATAAATTATTAAAGCTTTTTTATATATAAAAGTGTAAAATTGCGATAAAAATTCATCGTCTTCGCCGAATTCGAATTTCAAAGTCAACAATCTACGTGCTATCAATGGTAACACTAGTACCCTTGTGTTAGATGTCGATAGGCAGCGGGCTATTATTGATATTTTTTTTTTTTTTTGAAGAATTGAGGATACAATTGTTAACTTCAGCTGAATTATGGTAGAGTAGTGGACATTTTTGTTTTTCATTGATTCATTGACGATGTTGTCAACTTAGACAAATTGCTATAATGTGGTGAGGTTTTGTGCTTTTTCTCACTTTTTGCCTACTGTTCTTAACTCATCATTGTTATATAATAATATTTCTTATGCTCTTTATCTACATATATGAAGACAGATTGTCAATTATTTTAAGAAGTATGGAAGCCTCTTCATTTATAAACTTTAAAATTTGCAAGAAACTTTTTTGCACTTATACGAGTCTACAGTGTTATGTTGAGGTTCTTGGTCTGGTATTGTATTCACTATAGAACGCTGTCCCTGTACGCATTGTTTAAAAAGAGTATAAAAACAAATTAATTCTTCAATGATGTTCTTTTTTACCGTTTTATTTCTTTTTTCTTCTTGCGTTTTAAAGTGTGATACAATTTTAATTTTTTTTTTTTTTGTTTATACTGAAGGTGCCGTAATAGTTGGCATACTTTTATTGCTCACTATTCTAATGCCTAGCCATGTAGTTGCATTCTTGGTCAAGCGTTTGAGTTATTTTTGATATTTTGTACTGTTAAATCGCATATAAACACACACACACACACACCCACGAATACATTCACCTATCAAACTGCCAAATAGAACCACGTAGACAATAAAAAATTTTTAAACCCGATGTGCGCGCTGTGTGCTAATACACCTGTCGGTTTAATGGTCTCGTGCAACTGAAATTTTTACAATGTTTAACACACACACACATATGCATACTATTTTACATTCACAACCACATGTAAAGCGCAAATTTATAGGATTGCCAACAAATAAGTGAGTAAAAGTATGCGTGTTTGTGTGTGGCAAGTTAAGCAAATGTAGTCTCCAGGTTTTTTTTCTATTCTTTTTTATCAACCAGTGGATAAGTAGAACGGGGGTATGAAAACTAGTGTAGAACACAAATCCATTTTACAATAAATTTTTGTGCTCCGTTTTAAATAGTTTTTAAAAGCTTTTGTTAAACGAGTGTGTATGTGTGTGTGAGTGTGTTTGTGTATTTTATAATTTGCATATAGTCTAGAATTGAAATTAAATACTTTTGACTGGCACAGCCTACAATTGCTATTTCAACTGCCGCTTTTACAACATTTACCAGTGACAGTGAATAATTTGTTGAGTCATTTTTAAAGAATGACACTTTCTTGGCATGTTAAGCTTAAAGGTAAAAATACACTTGCACACACACACATACTTTTCAAATGACAAGAGAAAAAAGAAATTGAAAGAAGAGTTAGGGTTTAAAACCCTAAACAACACTATCTCAACATAGGACCTGTAAATGCAACAGTCTTTAATAGTAAAATTGTCAATGCGATAGCTTTTGCTGTACTCGTAATTGTTGCGTATTTCATTTAACATCTATTGTTTTCATAAGGTCACAGTTGATGACAATAATAATGTTGCCTTTTATCGTTGCATCATCTTCTATTTTATAGAGAGCTGTATTTGCAATTTGAAAATGAAACATTTGGAACTTCTTTACAATTCCTCACCATGAATTCTAGTTTTGCTGAAAACTTATCAATGTAAAGATGTATGAAAATGAAAATGAAAATGGGAAATGTAATTTCAATAACAATAAGAACATGAATCCGTTACTCTATAGGCTATGACACAAAGCATTGTTGCAGTACAGCTGCAACAAATTAAAAAGAAATGGATTTTCTTTTATAATTTAAAAATATTTATTTAAATAATATTCGAACAAAAAGCTTTACTCACATGTATTCAGATGTGCATGGGCATGTTCTTATTGTTTTGCCGTACTCTGGCAAAACACACACATAGCTGGCCATTACAACCCTGTGTCAGGGTTATGTCCTAGCTTCTGGCAGCACTCATATTGTGTGTGTTAATTTTTATCCATGAGTACCGGGACTTACAGTTTAAAGTCGATTCTGAACGACAGATTTGAGAAGCTTTTTCATGTCAATCAATTATTCTCAGAGCTTTTGCCAGAAAACTGCTAAGAGGTAGTCGCCGAAAGAAATAATTTTTTCATATTCCTCTTTTTTTGCAAGATGTCAGAGTTGAAATTTAAACTCGGCGCTTACGTCCTAGTAAGCCAACACACTAGCCACTAAACCACGGTGAACACAACGCTTATTAGTTCTCATTTATTATTAATTTTGAATTCTGAGGAGCTAAAATAAGCGTGTAATTAATCTATTTTATAAAAAAATAACAGCATGGTTGTAAGTCATTTTACTAATTAATAAATGCCAACTGTGTTTCGTGGGTTGATGTAGGTTGGCTTAAGACCAGTAAAAACAAGTTTTTTTTTTCTGGCTTTTTGCCAAAACTAAAAGCAACCAAACAGACCGATGAGAATCGAAATATAACACAGTTTTTTTCTTTCCAAGACACAAAACTGCAGCTAAAGGAACAAACATTGTGTGGAAGTGAGAGGAAAAAACATTTTAATTCAGTTTAGTTTTGTCAAACTTATATCTTCAAACACAAACCAATCTTTATGAGGAAGTTTAGGATGACCTTTAGAAATCGAAGTGCATTTGGTTATGCCTCATTATGCTGCTAAAAATGTTTTTGACATTTTTGGGTGCTCCAAAAAAAAAAAAAAAAAAAAAAAGAAAACTAAAGAAGAGCAGCAATAATATTTTGTTTCATTTGGAAGCGGAACTGTATGATATGCAGAAACCTACTTAAAGACATGATTTGACTCTCTATTAAATGCACTTCAATTCATACAAAATGTATCGTAACAAATTCAAAAACAACAACAGCAAAGTGATATCACATTTCGTATTGACGCCATTTGAACAATTTCCTACTCAAGGTTGCGCTTTTCAAAAACGATTTTTTTTTTTTTTTTTTTTTGAAAATTTTTCTTTTCCACTCACATCTATAGATTTGTTAAATGAAAAGCACAGCATGAAATAGTTTTCGAATATGAGTTTTAATTTTGTTTTCTAAAAAAATAAAAAACAGAAAATCTATTTTAAATTAAAATGAACTTCATGTGAGTATTTAATAAATCAAAGCGGCTTTCTAAAGCAATTGAAAAACAAATTAAAATAAAAAGAAAAAAATATTTTAAAAAGGCCAACAAACACTAAACGAAAGATACTCGTGTTGTTATTGGCAATGACAGGGTATTTCTATAAATATGATTGGGTGTTGAATACGCAGAAAATATTTTGGCGTTGCGTAAATAACCATACAAACAGGTACTGCACCATTTACAAGAACAAACTTCTCAAATCGGTATATTTAAAAGAAAAACTGTTATATAAAAAACCAAAAATTCTTTGTACTTTAATGGCTTCGAGAAACTTATTAAACACATTGTCGAACTAGAAATTTCAGTTTTTGAAACATGCTTTTCTAGTACTTTGAATTTGAATGGTAAACTGATAAAAAAATGCTTTTGTTTAATCACTTACCTATGCCAGTAATGCTTTTTTTTCTTTTGGGGTGGGGAAAACAAAAACTCTAAAGGCCCAGGTTCAAAATCCAGCAAAGGTGAAAAATGAAAAATTTAATTTACGGATTTTTAAAAATAAAAGGTTGCCCCCGTCCAAGAAGACTATCTACAAATAACCCAGCAGCAATAAGTGCTTACTAATAAACTATTTTTAAAGGGAGAAATTGTAAACAACCACTTACTCGTGCGCATCAATAATGCATGATTTTTATATGAAAGGAGCCGATAAAATGCAATAGAAATGCAAATTTATTGCAACCAGTAAGCAAATATTATACAAAATCAAAAATAATACCATATCATGTAGCATATTTTGAAGCTTTAATGTATAAAAAACAATATATTGCTTCCATTATTGCTTACAATTATATTTATGGCTTCCAAATTTGAAAATTTTTTTGCTAGGAAACTGCTCCCCGACATTCCGCTCTATTTTTGCTTTAATAAATATCAACAAAAAACGAATGATCAGAAGAAGGCGCCACCTATTGGGAAGTAAAAGATAACGGATAAGCTTACTAAACTTAATTAGTGAAGGCACTCACCATACAATCAACATGCAATGGTGAGGCAATTGTTGTTGATCATTCAAGGGTTAAGGTATAACACTGGCCTTTGAATGGTCAATTTTCAATAATTGGTCTCATTATTAAGAGGCTTAATATTACTATAAGAAAGAATATGTATGTACTGTCCTTTCCAAAAAATTCCAATTGTGCACAGCATTTAGTAGGGGTGTACCCCTAAGTATTGGTCTGAAATAAAAAAAAAAATATTTTTGCTACTTTTAAGGCAAAATGAATTTCTAAGAAATGTAAAGCAAATAGCCGTGAAAACTAAGACGCAGTTCTTTGATCTGCTATTTTCAAGCCTTTGTGATATTTGTAGAATTTAATAATTTGTTGACTGACATAATGAGCTGCTCTACTGGCAGTAAATTTACCTGGAGTAAATTTACTCCCCACTTTGGTGGTAGTAAAATTTTTACTCTGACTACCTCTAAGGCGTTTGATAAATACTCATTTGAAATTGATTTCTTTTGGAGTTTTTAGTTATTGTTTTGGGTTTATATCCAGCTTTCTTAGAGATCATACTGTAAAATTAGTTATAATAGATAGGATTTTTTTTGATGACTTCCAAATAATTTTGTGGGTATCGCAAGGTTGTAGTTGATTATTTTGTACAGTAGAAAATAAAAATATCAGCAAAATTTTTAATAGTGTATGGGCCTTTGTCGTAGGTGTACACATAGAAGGTTTAATTTTTAAAACGTCGGAAAAATTTCCTATAATTTTAATTTTTTTTTCTTTTTATTATTAAGAGAAGTACTCAGGAGAAACACCTAATGATAGATGGTATTGTATTTTGAAATTATAGATAGATATTGGCCTTATGCCAATGGGACAAGTTGCTGCCAATTTGATCATTCAAAGGCCAGTGTTATACCTTCAACTTTAAACGATCAACAACAATTGTCCTATCTGTCGATGGATACTGATGGTGAGCTTCTTCGTTAAGTAGGTTACCTTTTATCTTCCCAGAAGCTGAAGCTATACTCCTGATCCTTGGTTTCTGGTGGAATAGACTGGAAATGTCAGCTAGCATCGGGGTCGAAATTAAAGTTTTTTCCGATATCCAGACCGCTCACAGAGCATTGGGAAACTCTTCCATGGTTCTTCGTTGTAAAAAGAAGCTGAAGTTCCTTGGGAATACTTGTAGCATATTCTTGGTCTGTGGCCCGGGTCATAGGAATATAGTGTGAAATGAGAAGGCAGATGGGATTGATAGGAGCGAAACTGCCCTATGACTGTCATTAAAGAGGGGATATCCAAGTTTTTCCATAGGAAAGCACAGAGCAGATTTAATTCCATCACTTCCAGTGTTGTTTCTAGGACTCTTTGGTCTTGGTATAACCGAGGTAGGACTCTAGAAATCTTGGGGATTCCTCGTCAGTTCTTGTCCAGACTTAAAGCGGTATATACAAGTCACTGGCTGATCGTAAATACCTACAGAGGTTGGGCCTGCCCTTTAATCCGCACTGCAGAAGTTGCGGGAATACTTCTGAAAGGGAGACTATGGATATTTTTCTTTGTAATTGATCAGGTCTGGCAGTCAGACGGTTTTTTTTGTGGTGCCTTTTTTCTATAGCCTGGCGCAATGTGCAAACTTAGACCCCCTTGCTTTACTCCACTTTATAGACAGCACTGGTTGGCTATAGTTCTTTTTCTTTTGGGTGATTTCAGTTTGGTCCTGCAATGGTTTCAAAACGGTACCTTGTGCTAATTGAAGTTGACCAAGTTTTTGGTTGACTAGCCATTTGATTTTGAATTTTTTTGTCAATTATGCGTTTTTGTATTTCAGCTAACGATATATTCACGTATATTTGCATTATTTGAGAATAAATTTGTTTCCTTTACTCTAAAAAATTAATTACAAAAAATATTTATTAAAATAACTATAAAATCATATAAATTTATAATGCTTTGATAAAACGTCTGCATCTGTCTGCAGTAACGAGTATGTACGCAATCCTATAAAACCCTTCTAGTCCTATTACTCTAAAATGTAAAATTAAATACTTTTCAATATTACTTAAACGTTGATGTTGATGTGCAAATTAATTAAATCAACAAAAGTTTTTGAACAATACAAAAAATAATATTTAATCTAAAATTTGGATAAAATGTATTAAAATTGTATTGCCTTTTGAGAAAAGTAATAAAAAAATTAAACAATTATTCTTTCTTAATTGACAAAAGTTTTAATTTGTAATCGCAAAAGCATAAAGAAATTTGAAAAATATTCAAAAACTTAAATAAAATTGTGTCATAAAAAAGTTTTAGTTTTTTCCCCCTTTTGTTTTTGCAAAAATATTTTCCCTTTTTAAATACAATTAAAAATTTTACAATAAAGGCATCTAGAAAAACATACAGAGACATACCTAACATGTGTATATGTGTGTGTACATACATATGTAGAAGGATATTGTTTTACTTTTTATTTCATTTACGATGACTTTTATAAACGTTTTGTTTTTTTTTTTGTTTTTTTCCTTTTGTTTTGTTTGTATACTGCACTTCCAACGAAATTGAACGAAAGTTTTTCGAACAACTCAAGGACATGTTTGATGGGTTTGGAGAGCTGGAGGTTTTACGGAAAGTAAAACTTAACATCTATAAAAAGGGTGACTACACACAGCCATATGCTTATGCATATATGGTGCCAGTTAAAGCTGTTATAAAAGAATTAAAAATACAAGCAAGTATAGACCAGTTTTGTACCCCTTCACTTGAAATATTAAAATGCTTCTATATTAGATCTAATAACATTAATTTATCAAGATTAATAGAGTATTTCACAATGTCGAATCAAAGAGCCACTGAGCGTAAGAAAGGTATCTAAGGTTTCTTTATGTCTTTCGCCTGCTCTTACACTCAGAATAAAAAGTGGTAGAAAACTACCGAAATTGATACCATTTGGTATTAAAATTGAGTTAAATCCGTTTGTGCTTACTTAGTTAACGGTTGGTATCGATTTTTTCTTTTTTTTATTAACTTATGATATTTTTATACAATTGTTCACGACTTTGATTTGTTAACTTATGATATTTTGTGCCATATGTTCTTATTTGAATAACGCATTAAGCTTGATTTGGTACCGAAAGTTAACGAAATATTGATCACAATTTGTTCTTAATTTGATACCCTTGGTTAATAATTTTAGAACGTATTTTTTCTCTCTGTGTAGGAGTCACCATTTTTCTTTTTTACGTATCGTAAAAATAAATTGTTGCCAGTTGAACATTTTTAATGAATAATGCAACTCTGTTTAAAGGTGCTTACTTGTACATATCCGTTACAAATTTTCTTCCCGCCAGTCCTCCAACGTTTAACACAAATTAATCTATCTTCTAAGCAAATTGCATTGTGATTGGGACTGTTTCAGGTTGTAATTGTAACGTGTATGGGCATTTTAAAGCTATAAAAAATTACGGCATAAAACCAAAACAAAAGGGTTTAAATGTGTATGTGTGCTTTTGTATTATAAAAAAAGTGTGTACGCAAGTGAATTTTTTATACTGGAATTGGCATTATTTTGTTGTCCAAGGGTGGGGAGGTAAATTACGGCATTCGATATCGAACGAAGTTTATATGAAAATTGTTTTTAAATTGTATGAATTTTCGTTCGATATCGAATACCGTAATTTGCGCCCTGTTTGTAAGTATCTATTGTACAGTGGATGTGTATACAACTATTTCGTGTTTTGCATGAAACGAAAGCAAAAAGTCAAGCGACTAATTTTGCCTTCGTGTGTATTCGACATTGTGAAATTAGCTTTTGTATGAAAATCATTACGTTTTTCTATTTACTTTTTTTATTCGTTTTGTTTAAACACTATTCTGATGTAGAGAGACCAAAATCAAATTGTTTTTCGCCCAGCAAACAAAAGAGAGCACTCTCTGTGTGCATAGTGAAATAGGCTGTAAATCAGGCCTGTGTAAAAGTAAAAATTTAGTTGTGTTGTTGAGAAAATGAGAATTACACTGCTGTACGTGTAAGTAGCAGTATCGGCAACTGAATGAATTTTTTTAAGTAAAATTTTTATATAATATTTCATCTAAAAATTTAATTATTTTAAGAACAACTTATAAGTACTAATCTGCTATGAAAAAATAAAAAGTACTTTTAATTTTTTAACCAAAAAAAAAAAATTGTAAGTTTTGTTTTTTTTTTCATTCAATTTATTATCAATTTTATAAAAATTATAAAAATGTCGCTGAAAAACTTTTAAACTATATTTTTAAATGTTTTATGATTAATAAGGTATTGGATTTACAAATTCAATTATAATTAAAAAAATTTGTGTGCATTGCTATTAATTTTGTTCTCACTGTAAACAATAAATCAGCGTACATCCACCACGCAGGTTAACTCGTCGCTGTTTCAGTGAAGACTGAAAGCAAGAGCGTAAGAATACATGTGAGTTTAGCTAAAGCAAAATTGTGTATGAAATTTTTATTTTTGCACAGGCCTGCTGTAAATGCTAGGGTCAGAAATTTTGTATAAATGGTATATCAAACAATTTGCAGGGTGACAATGAGCACCTTTTAACTAAGACTATAAATATATTCGTTTATATCTTTCCTTCTGACTCGAAAAAAGCATGGATTTTTGGTCAAAGTTGGGTTTTTGAAAATACCATAAAGGAATAATAGAAAATATTTCGTTTTGTCTACTGATGCCTTGCGCTACGTTGGGAGAGAGTATAAACTTTGGGTAAACCGCTCTTTGATAATATTGGAGAACTGGCAGAGGTGAGCATTTATCAACTTATGAAGTTTGTGAAACGAATGAACTTAATAAAATTACGTTGTTTGTGCATGATTGTTTTCTTTTTCTTTTTAACAAGTGGATAGCCAGTATGTAATATATAAAGGGGGCCTAAGTACTAACTAGACTTTTGGATGACTACACAAACCAACCTACTAACTAGCAAGATAAGATAGAATAAATTAACTCTTGCATTATTTAAACAAAATCAAGACAGTTTAACTTTATCTAAATCAAAGTGTAATACAACTTTCGTGTATGTGACCGGCCATCAAAATCAATTTTTAGTATTTGCAGTCTAGTAAAGGAAAGGGCGTAGGTGCTTATTATAGTCTTCAGGGTAGTAAACTCTATTAATTCGTTATAGCCTCTTTAAAGCTTTGTGGCGTGCATTTCGCTGCTTTATTGCCACAATATTAGAAGTTGATCTAATAAAGTAAGAAGTTTAGCTCTTACTAATTGCGTGTTGTTATGTAGTAAGTACTCTAATTTCTCAGACAGTACATCCAGCGAAGTGCTTAGAGAAAATTCAGCCTTGATGAAACAAATACCACGAATGTTTTTCCCTCCTTTCTATAACATAGAACTGACACTACTTTATTGCACTGCATGACTACTGTGGCCTTATTCTGTAACTCTCCTAAGCTAAAACTCTATCGCTAAAAATATATAAACTACTTTTTGGCTACGAATATAGTTCTTGAACGCTCATTGTAATTTAAAAACTTCGTGCTATTTTAATTTTATGTATTCTGAAGCCCAGCCTGTTTCAAAAACCCAAAATTTTAGCATTTTAGCTTAAGAGAATTACAGAATAAGGCCCCTGGTCCCCTGACGAAGAAATTTAAATGTGTTACAAACATTATCTTCAAACCAATATGCCATCGCTATTGTAAAAATATTTTATTTGTTTTAATGACTTAAACTGTATTTACACATACAAGTACACCTGCCAACCTACAATTTTTGATAAAGTTTTGTTTAATAAAATGAAAAGGATTTAATGACAAACAAAAAGAGAACATATGTATGTATGTGTTTCAGTATATGTAAGTGCAAGTAAGCATATGTGTGTTGCTAAGTATGTATGTATGTGTTTAGAAAGAAAATAAATGTAATCAAAACTTACGGCTGTTCAAATTCAATATGTTTTCGTTAAAATTAGTCTTATTTTACTGGAAGGGCCATTTATTGTTTTTTATTTTTGTTTTTATTTCTCTTTCGCCTTCTCATTCTCATTGTCGTACTTGTTCTCTTGTGCCTTGCAATAATAAGACAAGGTTGTACTGAATTTCTTTTAGGTTTGAAATATAAAACAAATAATATGTCAACATCGTCATCATCATCAACCTCATCATCATCATCATCATTGTGTTAATGATCAAGAACCATAGCATAGCTGTTTATATTGCCTGCAGAATTTTTAAGTCAGGAAAAAAGAGAGCAAATACATATGTAACACATACATTCTCATTTACTTACATACATATGGTTTCTTCTTTTTTAATAAACAAAAAAAAAACAAAAAACAAAACTTTTTCCATTTGGGAAGTTGTATAGGAAATTATTAGAACAGAATAAAGTTATTTAAAGGAAAAAGGATTAGAAAAGTATTTTGCATACTCTTACACATACACACACATACACATATTTAATAAAAAAATTTAGTTAAAATAAATTTTATATATATATGCAGGTATGTGTGTTTGTGTTTGTATTTTAAGTATTTAATGAATTTAAATGTTATTTTCAATCACTTGCATACACACACATATACATTTACGCATATTTACATATGTTTGTGAATATATTTAAACACTCATATATGTCCATATGTATACAGAGTATACAGAGAGTTTGAATTAAATGAGCCGAAACCATATCATTACAGTTTTAATTGAATTTATTTAAATAAAAAGGGATTAAATTGATTATTTTTATTTATTTATTTTATATTTTCAAAAGAGAAAGAAGAAACAGAACCAACTTTTATGTATGTGTGTTTGTAGTTTGTTTACAGTGCTGTTTAAAATAATTTTTATAAAAGAAAAGAAAACGAAACCGAAATGTTGTTGGTTTAACCAAAATACCCACATAAGTGTTGTCGAAAGAAAATGTGAATATAACCAAATTGTTGGGTATCGGGTCAGTTTTTCTAAAATATAAAAAAAATTAAAGAAGATCTGTACACCAGCAATTTAAATAATTTTAAAATATTTAGGGGTTTCGCCTAAAATTTAATAGAAGTCGTCTACTTTAAAACTATTCTCTAAAGATAGATAAAAGTTAGCTTCTAATGAGGTCACTAATCTAAATAAAATGTTTTCTTTTTTAATTTCAAGCACTAAAATTTAAGTATTTAATGAAAATTAAAATAGATTGTAGAAAAGTAATAAAGTGCCTCTTCGGATGATAACTTTTATATTTGCAAGAAGGCAGTTTTTTTTATTTGATGCCAATACTTAGGGGTGTTTCCCCCTAAATTCTGTGCATTAGAATTTTTGAAAAGGACAGTTCATATATTTTTTTCTTATATTATTATTAAGCGCCTTAGGAATTAGATAAATTGCTGTGAATTGATCATTCAAAGGCCAGTGTTATGCCTTCACTCTTGAATGATCAACAGCAATTGCCTCATGGTTGCATGCTGATTGTGTGGTGAGGGTGTTCGCTAAGTAGGTTTAACTGTTATCTGCTACTTCCCAATAGGTGGCGCTTTTCTCCTGATCATTCGTTTTTTGGTGACTTTAGTTAAGGTGGAATAGAATGGAATGAAAAGTTCTTCGTCAGAACTTTGGTCCCTTAGGGCATGGCTATGAGTTTCGAATTAGAACCAACCATGAGCTGTATGAGTTTTTGGACGATGTAGGCGTTGTTCAGTATATTAACATTCTCCGGCTACGCTGGCTCGGCATACTGTTCGGATGGAAGTGGAAAGTTTTCGTTGCGAAGGTCACTGGGTGCCGGCGTAGAGGTCGACCCTCTTTACGTTGGAAGGACCAGAGGCCTTATTCTGTAATTCTCTTAAGCTAAAGTGCTAAAATTTTGGGTTTTTGAAACAGGCTGGGCGTTAGAATATATAAAATTAAAAAGTGTAGAGGTAATAGGAATGAATTTTTTAAATTACAATAAGCGTTTAAGAATTCTATTCGTAGCCAAAAAGTCCTAAATAAAGTTTATAAATTTTTAGCGATAGAGTTTTAGCTTAGGAAAGTTACAGAATAAGGCCTCAGGTTGATGAAGCCCTGTCATCGATTGGTGTGACCAACTAAAGAAGGCGCGCGCTAGGCAAAAGTACCTGGAGACTAGTTCTGAAGTAGGCCGAAACGAGTTGTAATGGCCAGCTAAGTAAATAAGTAATTAAGTCTTGAGTACTTATAAAAAATCTGATTGATATATGAACTGACCATTTAGTTTGAGGTAGGCAAGAAGATGTTTAAAGGTTTTTATGTTTCTTTTTTCTTACAGTTCTTCACAATTTGTGTAGAAGTTACACTCGAATCTCCAGAGTACACTAAGTTTTAATGTTTTTCCAGTTTAAATCAGAGCGCCATTTATATACAAAATCTGGCGTTTATTCAACTGTGGCAATGCAGGATATAAAAATTGCAATGGTGAATGCTGTGCTCCCATAGCCATGTAGTAAAATATACTCAAATGCTTTGCTAATGGTTATTTATTGAATTTTTTGGACCTTAGCCATCAATTACAAAATATTTCTGAAGTTTATCTATTTGAAATTAAACAAAACTTTAATATTCCCTGAATAATTTACTTTTGTTTCTGAAAGCCTTTAATTTAATTCATACGGACACTCTGCTTTTGGCCTTTAAATCATTATTTGCTATGATTCACTTTTAAATTTTGTAATCTTTTAAAATATTGAATAATAAATTCCATTTAAAATAAAATTTTTTATGAATTATTATAATTGTTTTTCAGATGAAATTTCATTTAACTTTCTGTGTTTTACTGTTTATGTTACAGAAAAAAAGAAGAGAGAGAGAGGGAGAGAGAGAGCAAAAAGTATAACAAAATAGTGAAAAACATTAAAAATAAATAAATGTATATTAAATTAAAATTTAATGTGTTATAGATTGTGTCAGTAAATTATTTTCAACTTAAATTTAAAATTTAATTTCATTCATTTTTCATTTTCAATTCTATTAAAAACTGAAAACACAAACGCAATAATCTCGCAAAATATACAATAAAATAGTTTTCAATTTAAATATAATTTTCTAGCAAAACTAAATGCAAATATTTCCATACAATTTGTAAAACCATTTGGTGTTTAAGTGAATTAAATTCTGTATGGAAATAAGGTCTGTTCACGAAAAAATTTAACCAACGGGTTATGTGTAAAATTAATTTTGCCAGAAACTGAACACAAGATAATGCTAAAAAATGCAAAAAATATGCTAAAATGCTTTCCTTTTGAACAAAAAGAAAAAAATTGTTCTAAAATTATTAACCAGTGCTATCAAATTAAATTTAAATTTGAGTGGTCAAATTGATAGCAATTTCTTTTATCAACAAAAAGGCGCACAATAAAAAAAAATAAGAATAAAACCTATCCATGTTTCTTCAATTTCTAATAAAATGTACTGCACGAGTAGGGGCTTACCCCTGAGTATTCATCTTAAAACAAAAAAAAAACCAAAAAAAAAAAAGACCGAATCGTAAACAATATTTCCTTAAATTTCGGTATCAAATCAAGCTAAATGCTTTATCGAAATAAGAATAAACACAATAATATACTATAGGTTAACCAGTAGGAAAATCGTGAAAAAATTGTATAAATATATCACAAGTTAATAAATTAAGAACGATTTGTTTTTATATTAGGAACGACCTGTTATTGAATAATGAACGATATGGTATTACATAAAAAACAAAACTGATAAAAGTACAGTTACAGTATCAAAGTACAGTATCAACAATAACGGTTGGTAATAAAGTGATACCAACTTTTTATTGAAATGGTATCGATTTCGGTGGTTTTCTACCGCTTTTTTCCTTGAGTGTAGGTGGATGCAGTATTCGTAAACAAACTTTTAAAGTTTTATAAATTCGTACAAAATTTCAACAAATTTCGAGTCAAAATAAATAAATGAAATAAATTGGTGCCAAAATAGGTATATTGTTTAGCTATATTGCTACGGATATCCAACTGGCATGGTAAAATATTGCCCAGTTACTCTAAATAAAAAATTTAGGAAAAGTTTTTTGTAATATTTTTGCGACTGCATTTCAATAATATTTTTTTCAATGGCCCTATTCTGTAATTCTATTAAGCTAAAATTCAAAAATTTTGGATTTTTAAAACCGGCTGGGCGTTAAAATATATAAAATTAAAAATTTTAGAGATAATAGGAATGAAGCATTTAAATATCAATAAGCGTCCAAGAACTGTATTCGTAGCCAAAAATCCTAAATCAAGTTTATATGTTACAGAATAAGGTCTCAGGTATCTCTCAATTTGAGACATATTTTAACACTAGGAATATGAGATATTGACTTATATATTGTACTGCTTCAAATGTGCTGCTCAAAATTACATACAGGGTTTTTCAACAGGACGCTATAAAATTAAAGCGACAGTTAAAACAAACGAAGCCATATTTCTTGCCGCTCTTTTGACATTTCTCTTCGGGAGGGTTTGCCATTTCTTGGTGAACAGATATACGAGCAAACAACGAGTCGAAATTTTTAAAATTTACTACCGAAATTCGGAGTCAGTGAGTGGCCTCAATGTTAAAAGCTCTACTTCCAATTTATTGTCGTCATAATCGTCCTGGCAGATCAACAATTGAGCGTCTAGTCGAAAAATTTGAATCCACAGGCACAGTACAAGATGTTCCCGTGCCAGTGAGTTAAAGAATTGCTCGTAGTTTCGAGAATATTGCTGCCGCTGAGGCTTCAGTTGAAGAAAGCCCAAATACCACTCCACACGTCGTTCTTATGCGTTGGGCATCTCTGTGACGTCGTTGTGACGAATTTTGCGAAAAGATCTTGACCTACATCCTTACAAGATCAAATTGACGCAAGAACTGAAGCCGCTTGACCACCAGAAGTGTCCTATGTTTGTGAAGTGGGCTGAGCAAGAACTTGATAATTATTCGGATTTTCATCGAAAATTCATCTTCAGCGATGAGGCTCATTTCTGGCTGAATGGCTTCGTCAAATAACAAAATGTGCGTTGTTGGTCAGGCAGCCATCCACACGCACTCCATGAGTCATCATTGCATCCCGAAAATATTACGGTTTTGTGCGGTTTATTCCAATTGGATGATATGGATTCGGTTAAAAACAGGGATAGAAGATTAGAAATTTCTACAAAATAAACCTCTGAAAATTCAAAAATAAGATAATAAGAAGTTTCTCAGACCAATAACATACAACATTTTTCAATTATTGTAAAATTTCCTATGGCCATAGAATTAAATTTTTTTCCACTGTAAAAACAGCAACAATTCAAATCAGCTAGCTTTTAAGTTTATCCTACAAAATATTCTGCAGAATATACTCTTTCAGAAAAATATAATCCCTTAGCTGTTAAATAAAATGCTGTTGATCAGTATAATTTTCCCTTCAAACTTTTAGTTGTTATTCTTGTTTTGTTTTTTTTTTTTTTTCTAATATAAAAGCATTTCATATTACTCAGCACTTATTTAATTTATTTAAATTATATAATGGTTTTACTATAACCAATACCAGAGGCTATATTTGAACGCAGTAAAGTTTTAAGAGAATTAAATGGTATTAATAATATTGAAAAAAATTACAATAATTGGAGCAAGAAAAAAAAAAATTAAAGTCTCTACATAATTTTTTTTTTCTTATTTTTCGATTCAACATTTTAAAAGGCATGTAAAAAACAGGTTTTTTTTAACAAAATCGCATTTTCAGAAGAAGAAGTAATTTATAGAAATTCGCACAAAACGATTTGAGTTTGAAATCCTCAAATGATTTTAAGGTATTATATACATACATACATAATTGGCCATTACAACTCTGTGTCAGGGTTACGGCCTAGCTTTTCGCAGCACTCATATTGTGTGTGTTAATTTTTATCCATGAGTACCGGGACCTACAGTTTAAAGTCGACTCCGAACGACAGATTTGAGAAGCCTTTTCATGGCAATCAATTACACCCAGAGCTTTTACTAAAAGACTGCTGGGAGTTAGTCGCCGAAAGAAATAATTTTTTCATATTTATTTTGTTTTTTCAAGATATTAGAGCTGATTTTAACCCGGCGCTATTGTCCTAGTAAGCCAACACACTAAGCACTAGACCACGGCGACTATTTAATGTATTAACTATTAAAATTATACAACAAAATTAATTTGTGACAGATTTTGTAAAACAAAAATATAAACTTATTTAGTTTGGGAAAGATATTAATGAAAAATAAGTAATTTTGTCAGATTATTATTATATTCTAATTTAAACCCAGTACAGTTACAAAAGCCGACGATCTATAAAATCTATTGTTTCCTTTCGACATCTGTAGGTTTGAAACTCTAAAAGTTAATATGACTTTTATCGAGGCCTTATGGTTCCCCAGCCGTTCTCATCTAAATTTGTCAACCATACCACTTTCACTCAATATGTGTTTCGTTATTTCTGATATTAAATGTATTTGCATAAATATCATTGTTTAAACTCCTTATTTAATCTTTTTCTTTTTTTTTTCTCTCTTTTTTTAATATAAAAAATAGCATCAATATGTATGCATGTTACTTGCATTTATCTGCCCCAGTTCATTTCACTGGATTTTACAAACATTTATATTCTCAATTAAAGCATAATAATTAAAACAAAAAAAAAAAACAAAAAAAAAAAAAACAAAAAAAATATTTCCATGACCAGCATTAAAATATCACAAAATAAAAAAATGTAGTTCTCCAAAGTATTATAGGATTGAATGACACAAATTGTCACTTTTACAATATACGTGTTTATATAAAAATATTTGCACGCATCGATTTTTATATTAATGGTTATGAAAATATACAAAAATAAAATACCTGCGTGTACCACTTTATATGACATTTTATATATGAGTATAATACGAGGTCAGATCAGTAAGAGCAGGAGTTTTTAAACAACGACAATATTTTCATTTTCATTGCCCACACAGTATATTCGGAGTAAATTAAAAAAATTAAAATTAAAATGACGAGCTACTTGAACGTTTGCGTTTTTTTTTTCGGATGGATCTTCGCAAATTAGGAACCAATAATAGTCCGCCATCATTTATTCATCGCAACAGCCTTTGTAACGTCTCTCGATTTCTTCCATTTCCTGGTGAAATCTTTCACCTTGTTCAGCCCAATTTCGTGGGGAAAATATTCAAATGACTCAATAAAAAGTGTAATTTAGGTGTCATATCGACGGAAAAATCATTCAATTACCTTTCCACCGATATGCCACTTATCTCGATCGGACTTTTTGATTGGATTCCACAAGGGTTTGAGTGGGGCCATACACCGAAAAACACAAAAGTACCGTCATCTAAAAAACGGTTCTTAGGAAAAAAATCATAACAGCGTTTTTCGTGCTCAAAAGGTCCCAATTAACTTATCAAGCCATGTGGCGTTCTTGGTATTTTTCCAAATTAAAAATTTGTAAACCTGTGTAATGCAAATAGTCAAAAAAGCGAAAATAATGCCTTATCCGGTAGCATATTTGGAATCTTTAATGTATAAAAACAATATAATGATTCCATAATTGCACATAATTTTATATATTGCTTACAAATCTTAAACATTTTCAGACCCAGTTTGCTCAAATTTTTGCTCAATTGACCAAAAAAATCACAAAGTGCACGATATGCCTTTTGATTTGAACGCCTGTTTTCATAATAAGCCTGAATAACTTTAACGTGTTGCTCGATTGTTTATCTTTCCATGGTTCAACCTAAGGCGGCCTGAAATTGAGAAATAATATATAAAATGCAGAAAAGAACTTGATATTTAGGTGTGATTCACATTCAACATCAGCCCTTTAAATTAAACAACCCGTTATACCAGTAAAAGAAACCTGCTATGATCTGTATTACTTAATAAAACAGTTAAAGTGGTCATCGGTTTGATATGATTTACATTTGCCGATATATTCTCCAAAAACTTGTCTATGTCATCAGCATTGTCTTCAGTATTTGTCAAGCTTAGATCACATGTATTGCGTTTAACGAATGAGTCTGTGATATTATTAATACACTTATAAGGCTTAAAAGCCTGACTTAAATTTGCATTTAAAATTTTCCAAATGTGTCTATTAGTACTTTCCGTCTAATATTGAAATATTGACGATAGAGTTGGTTGGTTGTCGTATTCTCTATTTCTTAAAAAAGTAATATTAAGTAAAAGTTTAATATAACTTAAAACAATATAATATGAAGTGTATGCTCTTGGGGATAAGCATGTCTCTATGTTCATTTCGTCTCTGCTTAAGAGAATACATTTCATATTATATTGACTGTATTTGCCAATAAGGCGAAAAATATTTTTTGTTTTTTATAATTTAAAACTTTTTAAAAATTTAATTACAAATCTGGTGCAAATACCGAAGCTTTCAGATCTTTTACTATGGGTCACTTTATATTGATCTTTCTTAGAAAATATAATTGCTGTCTAAGATATAAAAATGTAGCAAAATATTGTGATAAAAATTATACAAAATATCTGCAGTTGACTACTATATAATGATTGAGTTTATTTAGAATATAAAAAATGTATTGACCTACCCTCTTCAGCAATATATAAACGAAAAGTAAACCTTTGTATAGGCATAGAGACATTTCTGTGTATTAGTGTAACTAATAAAAAAAAAAAAAATATGTGGCCACTAATACTAAATTAAGTGTAAAACACACAAATGCATGGGCCCATGTGTTTGAATGAGAATGTAAACGAAAAAAAAATATTGTATAATGACTCCTACAAAATAACCAACAAACCAACCACTAACCACACTATTCACTATTTAAATATTATAATTATTTGCAAACACTATAAAAGATTATAAACACCCACACGTGCACGTAAAACCGCACACATACACACACAACACTCTTAAATACTCTGATTATATGTGTAAATGTATTAATATCCTACCTTTTCTTTTTTTATTTTTTTTTTTTGTTGGGTTTTTAATATAAAAACTATTTTTAAAAATAAGGCTGTCAATTGAAATACAGGAAATATAGGTGAACTGGTCAATGAATAATCACATAAAGGTGGTTCCAAATTTAGTGTTAAAATAATAAACTCCAATAATAAAATGCTTTATAATTTTTTTCTTTACTCTGTTAGTATATCATGTAATAGCTTAACGTGTCATTAGATTTCCATTGCTTTATTTGCCTTTCTTAACATAATATTTTAATTGTTATTTGAGGTTTTAGTTAAAAGTCAAATTTAATCTATGCACACATAAAATATAGATGAATTTATATGAACCAACAAACAGCTTTCATTCATTTATTTGTTCATGAATTCATTAATTATTCATAGAATTTTGTCCGCGGTAGTATAGGCCAACATGTTAATACCGTTGTATAGATTTTGGCATAAAATTTTCCATAATTAAGAATGAATATAAATAAAAATAAAATAATAAGTAAAGAAAACAACATATGTATATATATAAATATGCAGTAGTTTATTTAACAATAATATTAGACAAGAGCATAAGTAATTTCTAGAAAGGGAGGTAAGTGATATTGTGGTTATTGCGCTAGCACAAAAACTTAAACGGCTCATGTTCAAACCCTACCAAAGGTGAAAAAATAAAAATGATTCCAAGAAGACTATCTACAAAGAAATCGCTCCCCGACATTCCATTCTATTCCACCTTAAAGAATGTCAACAAAAAAAAAACGAATGATCAATAGAAAAGCGCCACCTTTTGGAAAGTAGCAAATAACAGCCAAACCTACTTAGCGAAGACTTTCATTACATCATCAAAATGCAAAATATACAAGGTTCCCCCCCTTCCTCCAAGAAGTTCATCTACAAAGAAGCCCCTCCCGGACATTCCACTCTATTTTAAAGTCGACAAAAAACGAATGATCAAGAGAAAAGCTACACCTATTGGTAAGTTGTAGAAAACAGCTAAACCTACTAAACATACTTAGTGAAGGCACTCATCACACGAATAACATGTAACGATGAGACAATTGCTGTTGTTCAGTCAAGGGTGAAGGTACTACACTGGACCTTGAATGAGCAATTCACAGCAATTTGTCTCATTCCTAGGGTGTCTAATAATTATCGAATTAATAATAATATATGTAGAGTCCATACCAAAAATTCCAATACAATACACTGCATTTAGTAGGGGCTTACCCCTGAGTATTGGTCTCAAATAAAAAGAAGGAGACATTAAAATAAGAAAAACTCTTATTATGAACATTTCCTAGGCAGAAAAAAATTAACTTACTTACGTACTTATCATAGTGTAGTACACAGTGACAAAACTCTTACAACACCACAATTTTGCTACCATTTATATATTTATCAATAATAAGGTCAACTAAACTTATTAATGTAGTTTTAGAAGTTTAAATACCAACTGGCTTTTACTTTTGAAGATGTCAAATGCTTCATCACTCATAGGTAGGTAGGTAGGTCAAATCACCAGTTCATCAAAAACGTAATCAACTACAATTAGCAACGTAGATACCATTTCGAAACCATTACAGGATCAAACTGAAATCATCCAAAATAGGAAAAGAACTACAGCTAACCAGAGCTGTCTGTCCATGCCTACATACATAATTGGCCATTACAACCCTCTGTCGGTGTTGCGGCCTAGCTTCTCGCAGCACTCATGTTGTGTGTGTTAATTTTTTTTCACGAATACCGCGACCTACAGTTTTAAGTCGACTCCGAACGACAGATTTGAAAAGCTTTTTCATGGCAATCAATTACTCCCAGAGCTTTTGCCAGAAGACTGCTGAGAGGTAGTCGCCAAAAGAAATAATTTTTCATATTTCTTTTTTTCAAAATCTCAGAGCAGAGATTTGAGATTTGAGCTGTCTATAAAGTGGAGTAAAGCAAAGAGGTCTGGGTTTGCACATTGCGCCAAGCTATCGAAAAAAGGCACCTCAAAAAAATTCAATCGTCTGGCTGTCAGAGCTGGGCAATCACAAAGGAAGTGAACTATAGACTCACTCTCAGAAGTATTTCCGCAACTTCTGCAGTGCGGATTAAAGAAAAGTGCCACCCAACCTCTCTGCGTTCTTACCGATCAGCCAGTGACTTGTAAACAACGCTATAAGTCTGAACGAGGACTGACTAGGAATCCCCAAGATTCCTAGTGTCTTGTCTCGATTATATCGAGGCTAATCATCACTCATATTTAATTGAGATTTTTTGTATCTAATATATAAAATTCTCGTGTCTCGGTGTTTGTTACCAAACTCCTCGGAAACGGCTCGACCGATTTTCATGAAATTTTGTGTGCATATAGGGTAGGTCTGAGAATCGGTCAATATCTATTTTTCATACCTCTAAATGTTAAGGTGACCCTCCCGTACCGACGTCGATGAAATTTAAAACTAGATATGTATATCAGAGGGGGCGATAGAGTAGATATTTCTAACTATCAAACCGAAGTACCGAAAATGGCGGATAATCATTTATTAAAATTATTAGTAACGCAGGCATTGATTGCTCATATCAATGTTAAGTTTTGCAGTTCGGTGAAGAGTATTAAAAAATGGTTCCTAGAGCAAATTTATATGGAAAAACAACGTTTGCCGAGTTAATAGTATTCTATAAAACTTATTATACCTCAATTTTCTGATAACTGCTAATATTCTCTTACTGATTTTCAACTCTTCTCTGCGTAAAGGTAGGATTAAGTGAGTATGCTTCTATAAAGCAAAAAAGTAAATAAAGATTTCGTTTTTACATATCTTTGAATTGCAATAATTTGTAAATGCTGCTGCTAAACGTAGACGTAGTTTTAAGAATAAAGAAATAAGAAACCAATGATCAGGAGTACTGGGTCACTTCCTGGGCAAATAACAGCTTATCTATTGAAGACGCTCACAATACACATTCAACCTACACCGACAGATGAGTCAATTGCTGTTTGATCATTCAAGGGTGAAGGTATAACACTGGCTTTTGAGTGGTCAAATTGACAGTAACTTATCTCATAAAAAAGACGCATAATATACAAAAATGTATGAAAAAAAAATCTCTACCTATCAACCATTTTCACATTCCAATACAATGCAATGCATAAGTAGGGGTTTACCCCTGAGTATTGGTCTTAAAAAAAATAATAATATTAAAAGGATCTCCTTTGTAGTTTATTACTGTACTTCTATTACATTTTAAACTGAAGGTATTGGTACTCATGGATAAATAATTGACACACACAAAGCATGGGTACTGAGAAAATCTAGACCGTAACCCTGTAACAGATTGTTTAAGACAGACTTAAACAAATTATTGATTTTATTAACCGTCCACTTTTTGATGAGACAGCATAGCGCTTAATGGTTTTAAAATACTAGGATTACTATACTGTAGTAGCTGAGGTTATGAATATATCGTCAATGGAATTAAAGAACGCTGTAACTGAAAAAAAAAAATCGAAAATACGTTTTTTGTATCATTTTTATCAGAAAAAAAATACGCGTCGATTTGTTCCAGTCCCAGATTTCTACGATGAAAATAAATTCACTTACGCCGTCTGCGAAATGAAAAATACCAGTGTATTTGTTCTACTTTTATAAAAGTTTTTTGGCTCTGGTGAACATTTAAGGTTTTTTTCAGTTACAGCGTTCTTTAATTCCATCGACGATATGAAAGGGATTGGAGCTTCTGCTATGTAATTTACCAGTTCAATTTTAGGAGGCATTCTGATTTTCGGCTGGCAGGTTAATTTAAGCAGCATAAATCGCACAGATAGTATCCTTGGAAACCTCGACCTGTCGTTCTGGATATTTGGTTGGAAATCACACACTCTTTCTTAAAATGGTGTTGCAAAACACTGTTTAAAGCTCTCGTGAGCTTCCACGTGAATTAAGTGAATTTACTTCTTTAGATTTATTCTTAAAAAAGAGAAATTAAACAAATAAATAAAATATGTAGATAAAAAAAAATAATGAATGACATTATCCTTAAGCCAATGTAGGTATTGAAATTTATAAAAATTTCTTTATTTCAGGCGATGTTTATATTTTAGATTACATGTCACAAATACATGAACATAAATGTAAATGTAACCGTAACATTTATTTACATAAACATTTACTACAAAAATTTACATTTTTCCTATCAGGGGGTTTTCATACATACATATTTATACTTTTGTTTTCATTTTGTTTATACTTCTGTTTTATTTTTTTTGTAGGACAACATCGACAAAAAAAATAAAAATAAGTTTATAATAAACCAACAAATCGAAAATATTTTGAATGAAAAATATAGCAACTGATACACATTCATACATATGCCTGTACACATATGTATGTAAAGAAAAAAGAAAAAGTACAGAAAATACTACAAAACTACACAAATAGAAAATATAAACAAATGGAGAACAATAAATTAAATAAATGAAATTTTAGTAAAAATTTCATAAAGAGATAAAAACCATAATATACCACCAAAAAAATAATAAAAAAAAATGATAATACAGGGTAAACCATATAAATTGTTGTAGTGTAAGCATTTGCAGAAAAATTGTACTTTTTTCCCTATAGGAGCACTTTAGTTCCTACGCTTTCTTAAATTTTGGTGCGTGGTATAGTGGTTAGAGCTCTAGCACAACAACTCAAACGGCATAGTTTTAAATCTCAACAAAGGTAAACAAATGAAAAAGTTAATTTGAGGTTTTTTCAAAATTATAATTGAAAAGAAGAGGTCCTCCCCCTCAAGAAAACCATCTACATAGAAACCGTTTCCCGTCATTTCAATCTATTCCACCTTAACCAATGACAACAAAAAACAATTGATCAGGAGAAAAGCACCACCTATTGGGAAGTAGCAGATAACAGCTAAACGTACTTAGCGAAGGCACTTACCACATAATCATCATGCAACAATTAGTCAATTGCTGTTGATTTTTCAAGGGTGAAGGCCTTTAAGTGATCAATTCACAGCAATTTGTCTCATTCCTAAGGCGCTAAGTAATTATATAAAAAAAAACTTTTACTGTTCTTTTCAAAAAATTCCAATACAATGTCCAGCATTTAGTATAGGTTTACCCCTGAGTATTGGTCTCTAAATAAACAAATAAAAACCAACCAAATTAGTTTTCATAGAAAGAAATATACGCCATCAAATCAGATCAAGTACATATTTTGCGTACTTATTTAAAGAAATATTTAAAATTTAATAATTTTTTGTAACGCATTACTCACGCTCAAGGTCTCTTTTTAAGTAAAAATATTTTATTTAATTATTGATATTTCGCTACTCCTGCGTGTTTTGTTTAAAAAGAGACCTTGAACTTGAGTAATTCCTTACATTAAATAATAAAAGTCGAAAAGCCTGTATTAAAAATTATTTTTTTGTAACTTTGCAGTAAAAATATATCATCAATCCATCTGCTGGTTTATTATTTATTTATTACTAGGAAGACTTACTAAAGCACCATACAGAAGCAGACCACAAGCTAAAACAATTGTAAAAATTTTTTAATTATAATAGGCGAAAATAAATAAGTAGTCGGTAGTCGCCGTGGTTTAGTGGTTAGTGTATTGGCTTACTCAGACGAAAGTGCCGGGTTTAAATCTCAGCCTTGACATCCTGAAAAAAGAAATATAAAAAAATTATTTCTTTCGGCTACTACCTCTCGGCGCTAGATGGCAGCACAAACACAAAAACTTTTTCTTTCTTAGAAATTACGATCTGTCAAACGCCAGCTGTTAAAATTTTAGCCAAATTCATCGATTAGTTTATTTGTTGTAGTCGTTTGAAGTAAGCAACTGTTGTGTTTCTTGGAAAATGGAAAAAAGTGAATTTTATGTAGTGATTAAATACTATTATTTGAAAGGCAAAACGGCGAAACAGACAAAAGAAAAGCTTGATAAAAATTACGGCGAATCTGCTTCGTGAGATTATATGGTAAAATATTGAATTGCTGAATTTAAACGGGCCCGAACAATCACTGCAACAATACCATCAACAGGAAGGCCAAAAGAGGTGGTTACTGAAGAAAATATCAAGAAAATACTCGATGCCGTTATGAATGATCGCCCGGTCAAAATACGTGAGATTGCTGAAATGGTAAACATATCATATGAACGTGTGTTCAACATTTTTGCATTAACATTTGCATATGAAAAAGCTATCGGCAAGATGGGTGCCGCGTTTGGTCAGTGTTGAACAAAAACGAGTTCGACAGATCACTTCACAGCGGTGTTTGGACATGATAAAGCATAATCCTGCTGATTTTTGGCGTGGATTAATAACTGTTGATGAAACGTGGGTCCACCACTACACACCTGAATCCAAAAATCAATCGAAGCAATGGGTGGAAGCTGGTGGAAGTGCTCCAAAGAAGGCCAAGGCAGCGAAATCGGCTGGCAAGGTTATGACCACTGTATTTTGGGATGCACACGGAATATTGCTAACCGATTATCTTAAAAAGGGATCCACAATCTCAGGAGAGTATTATCGTACATTATTGGATCAATTAATTGATGCAATCAAGGAAAAATGACCACATTTAAACAAGAAAAAGTACTATTCCTTCAAGACAACGCACCGGTTCATACAGCATTAGATACGATGCTAAAACTACGAGAAATCCACTTCGAATTGGTGACTTTTTTCTGTTACCAAACTTGAAAAAATGGCTCGCAGGTAAAAACTTCATCTCAAAAGAAGAAGTGATTACCGAAACTAATGAGTATTTTGAGGAGTTCCCAAAATCGTATTATTCACAGGGTATAAAAAAGTTGGAAAATCGTCCTACTAAGTGTATTGAGCTAAAAGGAGACTTTGTTGAGAATTGAGTGGTTTTTGAAAAAAAAAATGTTTTTTCCTACTTATGTAGCTTTAATATCAATCCGCCTAAATTAAAAACAAAAATAGAGAATAATAAAATGTAGAGGAAATTTGTTAACAATTAAACTATTTCATATAAAAATTAAATGCTTTTTTGGAGCACCATATTTGTTTGTAAGACAAAATTCGTTTAGCATACAAAATCCAAACCTATATGAATTAAATTACTACACTCCTCACACTATATTTAAAATATATATATATAATATACATATATTTTTACTAAATCTACAATAAAATATTTATAAATTAATGTATGTGTGTGTGGGTGTTTTGTTGGTTTCTCTCTATTTGGTGTGTCCTTGTCACATGGAAATTTATTATCCTTTTGTATTTACAATACGAGCTTTTATCGGATTAACCACTAGGCTAAAGGAAAGAATGAAAAAGAGAGAGAGAGCGTGAGACGGAGTGTGAGTGAATAAGTAGTTTAAGAAAAGGTATAAATGTGACAACAATAACAGCTAAAAAAAAGAAAGAAAATACAATAGAAATACAAAGCAAAAGAATGGAAAAAAAAGTAAATGACTGTAAATTACTTACACATACACTTACAGGTGTACACACATACATTCCTTTTAAAGAAAGTACATAAAAACAAAAAACAATTGCAAATACAGGAGAGTAAAAATATAAACAAAGAATTAAAATAATATTTTATGGTAAAAGTAACACACATACAGCTAAACACACACACACACATATATATATAACATAACCAACTGCACAATACAACTGCTAAAATTGTTACCGTTCATGACCATTTTTGTGTCACCTTGTTGGGAGTGTATTTATCCTTTATAAACTGACAACATCGCTGGTGATTATTCTCTATAGTTACTTTAAAATTAAGCACTTCGCATTAAAATTAAGTTTCTTTTATACCCACACTCTCTGATTACTGGCTTCAGATGAAGAAACACAAAATAAAATAAAATAAAAGGTTAAAATAAACTGGCCATTTTATATGAAAGAGTTAATAAATATTTATTAAGAGGCCAAGAGAAATTGTTTGGTTTATTTATACATTTAAGGTAAATGTTTCCAAGTCAGTTAAATGGAGTGAGACAACAAAAAATATTTACACTTTATTAAGGATTATGATAAAGAGTATTTGTTTGTTTTTTATGTTTTAATAAATATGACAAATATATGTATATGGGAGTAGATGTTTTTTTTTTTTTTTTTTTTTTTTTTTTTTTTTTTTTTTTTTTGAAGGGTTTTATTAAATAAGGTGTGCGTCACTATAAACTGTAACACATCAAAAGTCAAATAAAAACTGACTGGAGTAAGCTAGAGTTAAAAATAAAACAGTTTTATTTTGAACTTTTATTACAGATTTATATTCTGTATTATTTTATTTAAAAATTAATTTAATTTTATAAAATTTTTTATTTTATTCATTATGCCATCCATAAGCAATGTTATAGTGTTTTCGGTGATTTTTTTGGTACCAGCTGTCCATTTATATCGAAAACTAGTAATGGTTTTGGGAACAGATGTACTCTTCTTTAGTTCTCTTTTGACCAGAGCCCTATATCTTTCAATAGGCCGCAGCTCTGGGCAGTTTGGTGGGTTAGCCTCTTTTGGAACAAAAATAACATTATTTTTATTATACCAGTCTATTGCGCTTTTACTGTAGTGACATGTTGCCAAATCTAGCCAGAAGAATGTTGATATGTTGTGCTGTCTTAGAAATGGAAGCAACCTCTTTTGAAGACACTCTTTGATATAAATATCTGAGTTTATTGATCCCAATGTAACAAACGATGCACTTCTGTTGCCGCAGCTACAAATAGCCTGCCAAACTAGGAACTTTTTGGGAAATTTTGATAGTTTTTTAGTTCGGAACTCTTCAGAAACATTGCCTCTACTATCCGCTACATAAAACTCTTGGCCAGGAAGCTGCGCAAAGTCTGCAAAAACGTAAGTTTCATCATCCATTACACAACATTCGAACTTTTGAAAAAATTTTTTTTGAGGAGTTTTGCTCTTTTTTTTGCTTCAATATTCTTCTTAGCATTTCTATCCGGAACTTTTTGGACTTTAAATGTTTTAAGGCCAGCTTTAGCTTTAACTCGGCGAACAAAACTTTCCGAACATTGCACGCGCCGGGCCACTTCGCGACCAGAAATGTTTGGAAGAGCCAGCAAAAGCTTCCCAACCTTTTTGGCTTTCGCGTCGTTCGTTACCAGTTTTGCTTTACCTGTTCCAGGTTTCTTTCAATTTTTAGGTCTTTGTTGAACTTTTTGACCACTCTGGAAACACATTGCCTGGTCACATGGACTTCCCTAGCAACTTTTGTATAACTCCAATATGGTTTTTTTGAATTATTTGAATAATTTTTGTATGCACTTGTTTTGATTATCCATTGTGAACTAACTAACAAGTCAAATTTGACAAACTGATACATTTTAAAATCTGACACATTTTTCAAAGATATTGTGATTAAGAAAAATAATTTTGATTAAAGGTGAAAAAAGTTATTAAGAAAAATGGGTGTTACACTTTATAGTGACGCACACCTTAAGTTGTTATTTCTATAATAACAAAAGCGATTAAATATAAATAAAATGTCATTTAAATCCAGGATAATAAATAGTTGTCATATATTAAAAATGGTCAATTGTATGTTTTTTGGGAAGAGTAAATATTTGAAAGTCATGCCTTTAATTTTTTATTTTTTTTAAAAATAAAAGAAATTCTTTAATTTATTTTTTCTCACAGTAACAAAATTTATAGGGTTTGTGTAAGATGTCCTAAGAACAGTGGATCGTGTTTGATTAATTAAGATAATAAGTATTGGTGATAATCGGACGTGTTTTTTTGCTCGCGCTATCTGATTTCTTGATATCCTGATTGTTGATTATTATTTTTGCCTGTAAAAACTGTAATATATTACAAAACTATAACATTTGTGTACATATGTATTTTGGAATAAAATATTAAGACAAAAATAAGCATTGAACAAAAGTGTAAATATTATTATTAAAATACATAGAAAATATAAAGTGACAATAACAAAATCAATTATAATAGCTGAATAAACAGTAACGTACAAAATCGGAACATTACAAAAACAATATCTAAATGTATCAACTGATAAACAAATAAACAATAACTTCTTTGTAAAGTGAACAAAATAAAATTGATAAAAGAGAAGAGATTGATAACAATAATAAAAGCGCTTTATTAAATACAACAAATACATAGAAAAACAGCTGTTACAGTTCTTGTCCAAACAGAAAGAATAAGCTTTTAACTTTTGTTTGTTATTTATTTGTGCTCCTGTGGATCTTAAAGCTCGGTATCTTGTCATATATCTTTGTTATAATTTTATCACTGCATACTTTAAGGAGTTGAAGGCTAAAGTAACGTAATTTTTAAAATATAACGATAATAAAGGTTTGAACGGGAAAACTATAATATCAATATTTAATATCATGGATTGCTTAAATGAAAAATGTACAATTACGGGAAATGAAAGAATGATTTCCTGTTGGTTATGTTTAGGCAACTACCATTTAAAATGTACTGCATTGAGGGCACGTGATGCGGATGCGCTTTTAGATCCCGTAAAGTCCCTGCAATGGACTTGCTTTGCATGTAAGAAGATAAACGTTGATTTCTATAAATTCTTTAAAAGCTATAAAGGCGAATTTGAAAAACTTACTACTGATTTTGCGTCATTGCAGTCTAGATTGGCCAGTTTTGGTGAATTATTTGGAAAATTTTCAAACTTAGATAAATTTGTAGATACTAGTGATAAAATTTCACCTAAAAGGATGGCAAAATCAAATAAATTGCTTGAAGTTCCTTCTTTGAGTAATCCATCTTCACCTACTGTTATGAAATCCGTTACCATTAATGATTCTTTGTCTACGCCATCTACGTCATCAAATGCATCTGGTCAAATCGCTTCTTCATCAAATAGTATGGGCAGTAGATCGGAAAATATAGCAGTTAATAATATAACGATGAATACTCAAATCACTCCTAAACCGCTTCAAGCTGTTCCGCCGAATAAAGCTGTATTTATTTCACGGTTAGCTAGTGATACATCGACGGATGATATTGGCTATTATATAAAATCTAAATTAGGGCACAAAGTAAAATTGTTTGTACATAAATTTAAATCTTCTACCCCCAGGTCAATATCCTCTTTTAAAATTTCAATTAATCCTGACGATTATCACCATATTATCGACCCGAGTTTCTGGCCTGTGAATACCTTTGTTCGTGAATACATTTATCGTGAGAAAACTAGTAACAACTATAACATGAATATTGCACGCTTGCCATCCGGAAATTTATCTGCTTCAAAAAACTTACAACCTCTAACAATTGCATAAATATGTTATATCAGAATGTTCGTGGTCTAAATACTAAGTTGTCTACACTCTTAGTTGATAGTTATGACTTTATATACGATGTTATTATGTTTACTGAAACCTGGCTTTCTGATGGAGTTTTTAATGCGGAAATTCTTTGCAACAAATATCAAATATATAGATATAATCGTAATTTACGTAGAGGAGGTGGTGTTCTTATTGCAGTATCTTCCTTATATACATCTGAAGTTATTGAAACTTATTCGTCTGATATTGAATTTGTTGCTGTTGTTGTTAAATTAAGAAGGTCAAAAATGTACCTTACATGTTCCTATATTCCTCCAGACTCTGACTCTTCTGTTTATTCTAATCATGTTAACGCTATCAAGTCGGTTTCATCACTTGCAGAGGTAAATGATACTGTTATTGTTGTTGGTGATTTTAATCTATCATCGATTTCATGGACACATACGGTCGATATACCTTATTTAATCCCGATAAAGAATAAAAATAGCCATGATGAATTCTTGAATGACTTGTTTGGATTATCCCTGTATCAAATCAATGGTCTGTGTAATGACTTTGGAAAAATACTTGACTTGGTATTTGTTAATGATGTTAATAGTTGCACTATTGTACGTTCTGAACCTGCTACTTTGCCTGAGGATCGCTATCATCCAACGTTAAAAATTGAGTTTTCATTTCAAACTGAAACTGAACTCAAACCTTCCAATATTAGTAAAGTTTTTTGTTTCAATCGTACCAATTTTAATTTACTTAATGAATTGATGATAAATACGTGTTGGAATGAAATTTTATCCACTCCCATTAACAATAATTCTGACATTGATGTTATAATTTCAAATTTTTACAAGATTGTCTACTCCTTTTTCGAAATTTGTGTTCCGAGAAAGTCTGCTTATCCTTTGGTTGGTCCACCATGGAATTCAAAGCAATTGTCAAGATTAAAAAATCTTAAGAACAAATATTATAAAAAATATAAACGATCTGGTTCGATTATTGATTATGGAAGATATTCTGTCAGCCGTTCCGAATATAACATACTGAGTCATGAGTTATATAAAAATTATTTAGTCAAAATGAAGAATAATTTCTTTAAAAACCCAAGGTCATTTTACAACTTCGTTAATTCAAAAAGAAACTCTACTGGATTTCCATCAGTTATGAAATTTCGTAATCAAGAATCTTGTAATGATAATGCTATTTGTGATATGTTTGCAGATTTCTTTGCCAGCACTTATTCTGATGCTGTTTACAATGATAAAAATATGTATCCTTATTGTCCTGCTTCCAGTCATTTAATACATTTTCCTACTCTTAATGATGGTGATATTTTGGTGTACTTAAAGAAACTTAAGATGTCTTTTAGTCCTGGTCCTGATAGCATTCCAAGTGGTATTTTGAATCGTTGTGCGGAATCATTCGTCGTACCTTTAGGTATCTTGTTTAATGCTTCGATTAAGCATGGATATTTTCCGAAGGATTGGAAAAATTCTTACATTATACCTTTTTTTAAATCTGGTAATAAGTCTGACGTTACAAATTATAGAGGTATTGCTAAACTGAGTGCTATCCCAAAAATATTTGAGAAATTAGTAGCTGATTTTATTGTTCATCATTCTTCATCGTTATTAACACCTTATCAACATGGTTTTAGAAAGGGCTGTTCAACGGTAACTAATGTTCTTCAATTAACATCCATGGTTAATGCTGCATTTACTCAAGGAAAGCAAACAGATGTAATTTATACTGACTTTAGCAAAGCATTTGATACAGTGAATCACAGACTTCTTTTAAAAAAATTGGACCTGCTGGGAGTAACCCAAAGAAGTATAAGCTGGCTAAGTTCGTATTTGAGTGGTAGAATGCAGTCTGTGCGGGTGAATAATTGTATATCTAAATATTTTTACGTTCCATCTGGGGTTCCTCAAGGTAGCCATCTTGGCCCCCTTCTATTTTCGCTATTTATTAATGATCTTCCTAACGTTATTAATTTTTCTGATATATTATTGTATGCTGACGATGTAAAAATTTTTCTTTCCTATAAAAATTCCAATGAGCATGCTTATCTTCAGAGTGATCTCGACAACTTCTTTTTATGGTGCAAGTATAACATGATGGAGCTGAATATTAAAAAGTGTAAATGCATGCGATTTTTTAGAGGTAATTTTATTGATATTAATTATTCAATTGGTGGTCATCAATTGGAGTTGGTGGATTCATTTATTGACCTTGGTATATTACTGGATAGAAAATTGAACTTTACTGACCATATTACTATGGCTGTAAATAAGGCTAGATGTGCTCTTGGCTTTATTAAGCGGTGGGCAAAAGAGTTTTCTGATCCGTACATTACTAAACAGTTGTTTATTTCACTCGTCAGACCTATTTTGGAGTATGGATCAATCGTTTGGGATCCCTATTACAACGTTCATAGTGACCATATTGAATCTGTGCAAAAACAATTCCTGTTGTTTTGTCTGCGTGGACTTGGATAAAACTACATGGATTTGCCTTCATATGTGAACAGACTGGCATTAATAAAGCTTCCTACCCTTCAGAGTCGACGTACTATGTTAAATATATCATTTATGATTAATCTGATCAGTGGGGATATATGCTGTGAATTTCTTTTAAATTCTGTTAGATTCAACATTCCTTGTCGTAATTCACGTTATTATAACCCTATTCATGTTCATTTATGTAGATCTAATTATGCTCTTGCTGATCCTTTTACTAGACTATGTCGCCAATATAATTATTTGTCAGATCTTGTTGATTTTTCTTCAAATTCACGTTCTATAAAACGAAAAGTTATTGTTTTTCTTAATACGTAATTGTATCATTTGTATTGTCAAAATTATATATATTAGTAAATGAAATTATTTTAATTTAATGTTAATTTTATATGTAATGGTCAGTAAGGATTTTCATCCATTGACTTAAATAAATAAATAAATAAATAAATAAATAAATAAATAAATAGACCTGCATTAACAGCAATATACTCATCTATGTATAGTCTTTCAACAGGATCTTTGAGCTTTGACAGTTGATTGCGCTAGCTGAAGAATTAGTTGTAATTTTTTTTATTCTGTTTTGTCAAACAATCATAGATGGATATACAAATAAGTAAATTACATACATACATACATAATTGGCCATTACAACACTTTGTCAGTGTTACGGCCTAGCTTCTCGCAGCACTCATGTTGTGTGTGTTAATTTTTATCTACGAGTACCCGGACCTACAGTTTAAAGTCGACACCGAACGACGGATTTGAGAAGCTTTTTCGTGGCAATCAATTATTCCCAGAGCTTTTGCCAGAAGACTGCTAGGAGATAGTCGCTGAAAGAAACATTTTTTTCATATTTTTTTTTTTTTCAAGATGTCAGAGCTGAGATTTGAACCCATCGCGATCGTCCTAATAATCCAACACACTAACCACTAGACCACGGGTGTTCTGTTTAGGCAACTTCAAAAAAGTTTCTCATCAAAAAATATCTTCGTCTATGAGACTGTTTTTGAGATGAATTTTTACGTGAACAAACAAAATTGACGAGTTTAAAACTCGAGATCCATGAGCGTTAAATGCATTCAGAAAGAGTCATTGTGTGATATGAATTTTGGGCTGGTGGGCTTAATCGGTTCATATTTCTTTGATAAAGACATTTCCTAGACCCTAACTGGCAACAGTGAACGCTATGAGTCGATAATTACCAACTTATTTTAGTCCGAATTGGATGGTCGAAATACAACACCATCGATATGTGCTTTCACCATACATTTCGACATACCAGTGTTAAACTGAATTTGATTTCTACCGTGTTTGCTCTTTACCGACTACAAATACAAATGAGTAACAAACTTAGAGTTTTGTTTCGTTTTGTTCATTTTAAAAGCCGAAACGTTTTGTAACTACAGAAAAAACGTTGCATAATTAAAGGGAAGTATTTCCGAAATTTTTAGAAAGACACTTCATGTCATAAAGTTTCATTTGTTTCTCTATTTTCTTTTGAATGGGGACTTATGACATTTTGTAACGTGACAAAATATCTGCTACTCACAAAAGAAAAAAAAACATTAAAAAAAAAAAAAAAATTTAATTAAATTAAAATAAAATTTTATTGCTGGGACGGGGAGTCGAACCTATGTCACACGGGTGTTGGTGCGATATACTGCTTGTAGTGCCATCTCATATTTTGCATGGTAATAGGTATATTATGATGCATTGTAATACGTAATCGGTAATATGTATTTTGTTTACGTAATAATTTCATAGAAATGACACCACAAGCAGTAATTCCCATCGAGTTAATATTAAAAATTCAATATATAGTTTAAATGTTAAGACCAGCATTGGGTTTTGATTTACCTGAAAATATACTGACGAGTCTAGTTAAGTACGTGTCGGTATATTAACCTGGTAATTATCTCTTGAAAAGAGACAAATCACAAGGACCCCGTCCGATTAGTTACGACCTTTATCGTAGCTATTCGGTAAACTAATTTTTATCTCGTTAAGCTATAATTAAGAAACTTTGTATTACTATATGAATTACCAAATAAGTAGTATAAGTACGGTGACCATTCGTCCTTATTTTTAGCGGACAGTCCTTTTTTTTGACCGGCTGTCCTTAAAAATTAAACAAAAAGAATTTGTCCTTCTTTTCAATTGAATTGTCCTTTTTTTAATTAAATTGTCCTTTTTTAATCACTATTTTATTATTTCTTTTTAATTCAAATATAAGTGATATTTTCCCCAAATTCCCAAAACTTAAACATTAAATGCAATAGAAATTATAATCAGCGTGAACTACCTGGCAACACCGAATGAGGTATGTTCAATGCTTTAACTTGTCAGCAATTTTCAAATGAACTGCGCCGGATTCAATTTTTTTAACGAATAAAAGTGATATATTAAAAAAAAATACATTTTACAGAAAAGTATCAATCATAGTTTTTAAAATAATTTAATTAACTATTTTTAAATATAGACAATTTTTTTTAAAGCCGTGTGAATTTCTGACCATATTTTATTTTTATAAACTTAAAATAAGTACGTTAAAACTTGACCTAGTCACTAGTACTTTTATATTATATAATATTATATAACTTATGTGTAATATATAAAATAAAACGTAAACTTAGTGTAAATACTAAAATTTTTTATTTATTTTCTAAATGTCCTTACTTTTTCGTTTAAAAATATGGTCACCGTAAGTATAAGACATATTATTTTGCCAACCAGGTCGCCACCATCTGCCGAAGCAGCCAACTACCCGATCTTCAAACGAGCCTAGTACCCGACCCTCAACGAATATTACCAGCGAACCTAGTGTCCGAGCTTCAACGACGATTACCGGCGAACCTGTTATCCGATCCCCGACGACGATTAGTGCCGAATCTAATACACGACCTCCGACGACAATCAGTGCCGAACTTGTTATACTTTCTCCGACGGCGATTAATGCCAAACCTCTTACCCGATACCCGAAGGCATTAATCACCGAACCTGCGGAAACGATTTGTGTCGAACGTGTTACCAAACCTGCGCGTCGTTAATCGCCGAATCTGCTACCGAAGCTGTTATTGCTCTAGTTGCCACACTGGTTGTTATCGATATACCGACAAATCGTACTCATTCGGCATCAACCGACTTGGCTCGTATTTCCACTATTGTAAACTATTGTTGTCATTGTAAAATATTTCATATAATAAATAATATTTTATTAACTCCCCCACAAAGTGTTAAATCATTGTGTTATTATTACTTAGGGTTTGTGGATCCCATAAGTAGACCCTGGAGACCACTGAATTACCTTAGCCGACGATAAAAGCACATTATAATAATGTAGTCTATTTCATCAGAAAAGAATTATCTGGAGTACAGTGACACCTTCTGGGAAGATTACAGCTAACCTACTGAAGACAATCTCCACTCACATTCAACATCCATCGACAGATGATTGTTGCTGTTGATCATTCAAGGGTGAAGCTATAACACTGACTCTTGAATGGTCAAATTGACAGCAACTCGTCTCATCAACAAAAAGACGCATAATAAAAATATATAATATATCTATCTATCTTCAAATTCCAATACGGCGCACTGGATGAGTAAGAGTTTACCCCTGAGTATTAGTCTTCAGCAAAAAAAAACTAATTTTTTGGTATGTGAGTTCGACTTAATCAATTAAAAGTTTTGAAAGAGCATTCGTTAATTCAAATACGAGGAAACGATAACAATTTGTTGGGTTATTGTTCTTTTTTATTTTATTTTTTACATACAGCCTCCTTTTTTTAGTTACAAAAAAACAACCTTTTAAGTATTGTGGTGTTTATAATAATAAAAAAGGGATATGGTTTGATTTTCAGTATTTGCTAAGCTCTGCAGCCGCTTTTCTTCAGCACCCAACAGTGCCGATTTTAAATGAGAATTGAAAGAGACATTCGTTTGGTGTTCAATCAAATTCTGTTTTTCTTTATTAAAATTTCCAACTTATATACTAATTTATTCTATGGTCAGCATTAATGTGGCACAACGATAAATCAATAGTAAAATTGCCGTTCTCACGGGGTTTTGCAATCCAGCATTTTTTTGGCGTGTGAAAACAATTATCGCAACAAAGTTCAATACAAAAAAATTACAGTACAAATAAACATACAGAAATAATTAATACAAAAATCATATTACATTATTTTCATTCTAATAGTTCACAACAAAAAGTTTAATGCTCACTTATGCTGACCAAAACAAAAAAATAGAAATACAACTTTAGTTCATTGACTTAAACAAAAGAATTCTTAAAAATACTTATCATAAAAAAGAAATGAATTAAATTTCAAGTTCAAACTAGAGTAAACAAAATACTTATATTACTACAGTGCCTTAACTAAGTATAGGTACACTACACCCTTACCCTTTTAGGTTTGGGTATTGTTAAAAATAAAAAATTTATAATTAAGGTTTATGTATATATGTTTATAAACATTTTTTTTTTATTTATATAGCTACATTAAATTGAAATTCTTATGTTGCTTACATATATCGTCTTTGTTAATTCAAATATTTTTTTAGCAAATTCTTATGTACTAGTTTTGTTTTTGTTTTATTAATTTCTAAAAGTACATTTAAATCTTCTAAATTTAATACTTTGTATGGACCTTTGTATGGAGGTTCATACTTTTTCCTATTTAAGACTTTAACTAAAACTAAATCTCCTATTTTAAGATCTATTCTATTTTGCTTCTTTTCAGATTCTATACTTCTTTTTCTTTTTACTTCGAGAATTATTTCTCTTGCTCTTTGTAATGAGTGATGAAGTCTAATCTTTAGTTCATTTAAGTAGTTGTCAATATTGTAAATCTTTCTAGCATCACTTAAAATGTCGTTTGGCAGTCTAGGAAGTCTACCAAAAATCAATTCGAATGGTGAATAGTCTGTATCGACACTTGGTGTCGTATTGAAAGCAAAAGTATAATATGGTATCCATTCATGCCAATTATTATCATTCACAAAATTTATAAAATATTCATTCAGAACGCGATGATTTCGTTCTATCGTGCCTAAAGTTTCATGATGGTAAGGTGTTGAGAAATTCTGTTTTATTTTTAATAATACACAAATCTCTCTCATTAACTCATTGTTAAATTCTGTTCCTCTATCTGTTTTGAGAATGTTAAATAAACCATATTTTAAAATTATATGTTCTGTCAAGGATTTTGCGACTGTTTTGGCACCTTTCGATTCAATCGGACAAGCAATAACATATTTTGTCAGTTCACACTGCATGGTAAGTATGTATCTAAATTGTCCAGATGGTTTTAATGGTCCAACTGTGTCCATTACAACAGTATCAAAACCGTGTGATGGTGTGTCTGTTATAGTGTAGGGTTCTTTTGTATTTCTTATTTGTTTATGCCTTTGGCATGAGTCACATGTTATTATGTATTTCTTAACCATTTTGTTCATAGTCTTCCATATATATCTTTGTTTCAGTTTGGAAAGTGTTTTCCTAATTCCAAAATGTCCTCCATGTGGTGAGTCATGAAATTCTTCTATCAATCTATATTGTGTTATACTATCTTTTATTTCCTTTGGCATTTTGTATATAATTATTTCTATATCGTTTTCCTTTATATTGTTATATTTTTCTTTTAATTCTTCGGCCGTTATATATTTAAATATTTCATCATCATCGTATAGTACGTACTTCTTAAATATCAATTTCTTTAATCTCAATAAAAGTTTCTCCAAAAATGTTCCTGAAAACATAGGATTTTCGCTTTTATTGCATATTATGCGCGTTATTTTATCATCTTTCTTTTCTTTCAATTCTTGCTGCAGCTTATTATCATATATAAATTCAATCTTTTGGGTACCCTTAATATTATTTATTGACGTACATTCCCACATTTGGAGGTGATCAGTCTCCCTTTGAGATATGCAGTCTTTTATAATATTCTCTTTTCCATGAACGTTCTTTTTATCATTATTTATATCATATTTATCTTTCTTTCCATTACTAATTTTATTTTTCATACTTCGTGTTATTGCCAAGGTTTTCTTTTCTCTTTCATCAATACAGATTGGAATCATGTCTCTCAATATTTGTGAGTTTATGTCTATGCGTGATAGAGCGTCTGCGTTTGTATTATTTGCTCCTTTTTTATATTTTATATCAAAATCATAGTCCGATAGTTCTAGTCTAATTCTGGTCAATCTTGAAGATGGGTTTTTATGGGTAAATAAAGCAATAAGAGGTCTATGGTCCGTGACCACGGTAAATTTTCTACCATATAGATAAGGTCTAAAAAATTGTATTCCCCAATGAATACCTATTAATTCTTTTTCAATTACTGACTTATTCTTTTCATGTTTGTTTAGAGTTCTGCTTGCATACGATATGGGTAGATCGTTACCTATTTCACCCTGTGATAGGACTGCTCCTAGCGCTACATTTGAAGCGTCTGTAGTTAGAATGAATGGTTCGTCAATGTTCGGATATTGTAGTATGGGCGGGTTTTTTAATTTGTCTCTTAGAGTCTCAAATGCCATTTGGCAATCTTCTGTCCAATTGAAAGTTACTTTCTTTCTCAATAAATTATTAAGGCAAGTTGCCGTTTGGGCGAAGTTTGGAATGAATCTTCTGTAATAGTTGCAGAAGGCTATAAATCGTCTAACGTCGTCTGAATTTTTTGGAACGGGATACTGTTCAATTATTTTGTATTTCGTCGGGTCAGTTTGTATGCCATGCCTTGTAATCATATGTCCTAAATACAAAATTTCAGGTTTCAGGAAACAACATTTTGCTGGATTCAGCTTTAGATTGTACTGTTTTAGTCTTTCTAACACTCTCATGAGGTTCTCATTGTGGTGCTTCAAACTGCATCCGAAAATAATGACGTCATCAACGTACAAGAATGCTTCTGACTCTAATCCAGATAATGTAATCGTTAGCTTTCTTTGGAAACTATTAGATGATATTTTTAAACCAAATGGTAATCTTGTATATTGAAAGTGACCGTTTGGAGTTGAAAATGCTGTTAGTGGTCGTGATCTTGGTTCGAGTTTTATTTGGTGAAACGAGCTTGTCATGTCTAAAGTGGAAAAATATTTAGCTCTACCTAATCTGTCCAATACATCTTCAAGTCTGGTTAAAGGGAATATGTCATTTACTATTTTATCATTTAAACGTCTGAAATCTACAACCAAACGCCATTTTTCTGTGTCTTTGTGTCCTTTTTTTGGTACTAATAATAATGGAGAATTATATGGACTGATAGATGGTTCTACTATGTCTTTGTCCAATAACTCTTGCACTTGTTTATTTATTTCGTTTAATTGTGTTTGTGGCAGTCTGTAATTTTTTATGTAAGTGGGTGTGTTATCATTTAATTCAATACTTTGTTCATAAAAATTGTTTACCGTTAGTGGTTCGTCTTCAAGATGAAATACTTCCTGATATTGTCGTAGAATATCACATATGACTCTTTTATTCTCTTCTTCAATATTCTTTAAATCTAGTTTTTCTAGTAATTTTCGAAATCTTTGCTCTGAGTTTTTATTGTTATTGCGCATGTTAGTTTTATAAATTGTGTAATTTTTTAATGGTATTGTTGTGACTCCCAACTTCTCTAGTCGCACTGGTTCTTCTAATGTATTCAAAAATTTTAACATAGCGTTGACCATCTTTGGGTATTATAGTGTTTGCTAAAAATATTCCGTTTGTTATTTCTTTACTACATGTAACACTATCTTCTTTTATATCAATGTTTATAGGTACTATCTTCTCTGTTCTCGGGGGTATAGTTATGTTACGTATTCTTTCTGTGTTAATCTCTATTGGGATTGCTATTTGCTCTCCTTCTATACAAGTATTTAAAGTCAGAGTCTCGTAGTCAATCTGACAGCCGTATTTACTGAAAAAATCTATTCCTAGAATTCCATCAGTAATGACCGGAAATTCTTCTTCTACTAAGTGGAATCTGTGTGTCAATATTTGTTCCCCTAATATTATCTGCAAATCAGTGGTTCCTAATGTTTCTTTGAAGTCATTTGTAATGCCACTCAATCGGCAAGTGTTGTCAGTATTCTTGTAATAGTTGTATATTACATTTTCTTTACAGAGTGATATCTCTGAGCTTGTATCTATTAAAACTGTTAATTGATAGTTGATGTTCTTTACTGATAGGAAAACAAAATTTGATGTTCCGATATTAATTGTATATACTCTTAGTTTTCCCTGTTCGGAGATTCGTAATGAGTCTCCAGGGTTTGTACGTTTCCCTGTTGTTGTATAGCATGAACATTGGAATAGCCTCTTCCTCTTGTGTTATTATTGTATCTATTATATCTGTTGTTGTTATAATGTCTGTAGTTATGGTTCCTGTTGCTACTGTTAGAGTTTCTGTTGCCATTGTTATAGTTTCTGTTATTTTTGTTGTTATTGAAGTTCCTATTTATCTGTGGATCTAGATAATTAGTATTTCTATTATTTCTAAAACCTGAATTGTTTCTATTTGTGTTATTATAACGGTTTCGTCTATTATTATTTATTTGTAATGTTGTAAATGTATCTGATAGTTGTAGTGATCTTTCCTGTGTACTTGCAATATCAAAGGCCTGTGCTAAAGTTTTGGGTTGTGCGGCTATTACAGCTGTTCTTATATCTTTATATAAACCTTCTTGAAAAATTTCTAAACCTAATCTTTCATTCATAGTCCTAATCGTTGATCGAGCCACTTGATTTGAATTGTCCTCTAACTCTGAAATTTGTACCAATGTCAAGTCCGCTATCAAAGTGTTAATCCGTTCTTTGTAATTAAGCACATTTCCTTTCTGTTTTGTATTCCTTAATTCGTAATGTATGCTGCTTGACGTTCTTGTTGATTTAAAATGTTTTGCCAAAACTGTCTTCAGTTCCTCGAAAGTTTCAGGTGTATCCTGTATAATCAAAATGTCCCTGACTTTGTCTACTAATTTTATTGCCAATACATATTTTATTAGGTTCTTTCTTCCTTGCTCATTCAATTCAGAATGCACCATTTCTATCATTGAGAGGAAAATATCAACATGTTTAGGCTTTCCATCGAAGACTGGTATTGTTTCTGAAGCCTTTTTACTGTCAAAGTTCGACATGATTTTAAGATTTTCAACTTCTTCCCCTATTTTCAATTTCTCTCCTTTATGTTCTGTCAATAGCTGAATTGCTGTTTCTCTCAAGTCCCTAAATCGAATAATCTTTTCCTCTCTTAAAGGATTTTCTAAATGTCCTACTAATTTTCCAAATCTTTCACTTAACTGTTCTATTGACCTTAGTTTTTCCTGTACAGTTTCTTTTGTATATTTCTTTGTTATTGATTTTCTAGCGTTCACAATTAATCTTTCTAATTCTTCAAAGATTTGATCCATTGAATTATGATAAAAAAAATCTTACTTTAAATTTCTGTTTTATTACTCATACATTCTGTACAGAGTTTCTTACAACCTGTTTTTTTATATAGTGTTGCATAAATTTGAATATGGCTACTATTACAAATATTATTAATAAAATTATTATTATTTCCTGGTCTATCGTTATTTTATTTGTATTTATTGCGTTGGCTGTTGCATGGCCTTGTACTGTCGCATCTGCGATACCCATTTTGATTTCTTCTAATGTATATCTTATTTTATCTTCTTCTGTTATATGAAAAGTATGTAGTTCTTGATTCATTACTTGTTAAAAAAAATTTTTTTTTTATATATAGATACAGCATAATTTAATTAATTTTTATTAATTTATTCAAAATATGTAAATTTTCAAGAATTTTTCCAACCGGCTTTTCTCAGCTCTATTAGTTGTTGTGTCAATCGTTGTTTCTGCTTCCCTTCACTGATGCATATTATAAGCTGTAGGTCTTTGCAAGCTTTTTGAAATTTCAACTTCCTTCCTCCCTTCTTCTTCTTACTTGGTGTTTGGTTTCTGAAATCTTGTAGTTTTTGTTTGTAGATTTTCTGCCTAGCCTGATATTCCTCGATTGTGATTGGTTTAGGGCCAGCAGACTCCGGTGTCGGTTTATATGTGGGTGTTTCTTCAATCGGTGTTCCCTCTGGAATATATTCTTCGTTTAGAAGTTTTTCCCACTTCTCGAAAATCTTGTCCACCTCTTGTTGACTCATTTATTAAATTTTGGAAGAAATTTAAATTTTGTGGAATTCTCCACCCAAGAAAAAAATTTTTTTTTTGGAAAACGGAAAAAAAGCTTCTTAAAAAAAAGTAAACGCAAAAAAAAATTTTCATTCACAGGATTCTTTAAATTGGCAGGATCGCCATGTGGTGTTTATAATAATAAAAAAGGGATATGGTTTGATTTTCAGTATTTGCTAAGCTCTGCAGCCGCTTTTCTTCAGCACCCAACAGTGCCGATTTTAAATGAGAATTGAAAGAGACATTCGTTTGGTGTTCAATCAAATTCTGTTTTTCTTTATTAAAATTTCCAACTTATATACTAATTTATTCTATGGTCAGCATTAATGTGGCACAACGATAAATCAATAGTAAAATTGCCGTTCTCACGGGGTTTTGCAATCCAGCATTTTTTTGGCGTGTGAAAACAATTATCGCAACAAAGTTCAATACAAAAAAATTACAGTACAAATAAACATACAGAAATAATTAATACAAAAATCATATTACATTATTTTCATTCTAATAGTTCACAACAAAAAGTTTAATGCTCACTTATGCTGACCAAAACAAAAAAATAGAAATACAACTTTAGTTCATTGACTTAAACAAAAGAATTCTTAAAAATACTTATCATAAAAAAGAAATGAATTAAATTTCAAGTTCAAACTAGAGTAAACAAAATACTTATATTACTACAGTGCCTTAACTAAGTATAGGTACACTACAGTATAAATGTTAAAACGATTGTGTGCCAAATAAAAAACCGGACAATTTTTTACGAATAAATAATACCAACGAAATTAAATAAAAAGGATTAACATAAAAACGTAAAGCATACAACAGGATATTTCAATTTATATAACATAAGTGGAAAGTTTAAGAGAAAAAAAAAATGAATTGAAGTAAGAAAACCTACAGTACTTTTTAAATATTTTCAAAGCTAAAAATGATGCAAACACAACTTCAAATAAAAGTTTTTCATAAAGGAAAATAAAAAAAAAAACGAAAAAAAGGTCTTGATGAAGTTACATTTAACAAACTAGAAGTACTTGAACACAAACTCTTTGTTCTTTTTAGTGTTGTTGCTTTATTAAGCAGGCTTGAAACCGCCACTGAAACCAAAATTTTATTTAAATTTTTCACTTCAAAGGCCAAATTTAAAATGTCTCAGGCAAATTTAATTTAACACTTTGTCTTCTAAACAAAATATAATAAATACTTGCAACACGTTCAGAACCAAGCATTTGCGAGTAAAACTGCCAAGTTTTTTGTTAACGCGTAACGCTTCATTAATTCAAATACAACAATACAAGCCAGACTATTGGCCAGACTAATAGACGCCGCTGCGTGTCTGCCAAGTTAAAAATATTTAATCGTCTACAGAGTTTACAGTAATTACTGCGTGTTAAACGTAACAAAAGTGTTGTATGAAGTCAAACTGAAACAAAATTTAAAACTGTCAGTTTTTTATTGCTATTTTTCCCCTGCTTTTATGCTTAACTTAAAGCAATTTTCCCTTTAAATAAATTTATAAGTTATATTCTCATAAAAGAACAAAAAAAGAAAAAAACAATTTTCCAAAAGTTAAACCCCAACAACTTCCTCTACGCCGTTGATTCCTTTACGTTACAATTTGTTGCTATTTTTCTTAAATTTTTTTTTTAACCAAAAAATTAACTTTTTGAACTGTCGACATGATAAATTCCATTAAAGACAGCAATGCCAGCAAAAAGCAAATAATAATAAGACACTGAATTTTGCTAACATAAAAAAAGGACTTTAGACACACTTGCACATAAAACATACCGAGACACACACATTGTTATGAATCCATAAGTTTGTATAGAGTGCACAGTATATTAAAGGCCGACAATGTAACAAAAACTTAGTGAACCAACCGTTAAAATAACAAAAAAAAAAAAAAAAAAAAATAAATAAATGAAAAATTTACTGAAATATTTTGTCGATTTCTTTTTAGAAAAAGGTTTGCTACGCTTAGAAAAAAAAATAAAATTTTTTTTTATAAGCAACAAACAAATAACAAAAAAAATCAATTTTTCTTTATGTCTTTTGTTTAGTGGAGTCGTGGTATAGTGATTAGAGCGCTCGTACAAAAACTCAAACCGCTCAGGTTTAAATCCCAATGAAGGAGAAAAATTTAAAAATTAACTTTGTGGTTTTATAAAAATTACAATTTAAAAATAAGAGGTTTCCCGACATTCCACCTTAACCATTTGAAAAAAACGAATAATCAGGAGAAAAGCGCCACCTATTGGGAAGTAGCGGAGAACAGCTAAACCTAGTTAGCAAAGACACTCACCACGCAATTAACATACAACGATTAGGCAATTGCTGTATATCACTCAAGGGTGAAGGTATTACTCTGGCCTTGAATGATCAATTCACAGCAATTTGTCTCATTACTAAGGCGCTTAATAAGAATATAAAAAAAATAATTTAATTTTATTTCTTGAGTTCAGTGACTAAACCTGCTATATTCTAAAGCTGTTCATTTACCAATTACAGAATTATAAGTAGCATAGTGAAAGTGATTGTGTTAAGATAGAATATAATGGTGTGACAGCTTTTTTAATTAAGACTTACTAGAGCACACATAGCGGCTCATTGTGATACCACATTAAATGGTCCTTTAAATCTGGCCAACCAGCTCAATTGATCTTGTTAGCCAAATCAGATACTTCGTTTGGAAGCCACAATTGCTTTTAATTGTACTACAAACCAGCTCTAAAATATAAAGAAAAACAATTTACACAAAGATATTGATTTTATTGGTATTTAATTTATGAAAACAATTGATTTGGCTTTGTTGAATAAAATTGAATAGATCTCCTATATGTATAAGTATAAGTAAAAAAATAAGTAAAATAATTATTCGTTATACATGAATGTTGTATATATTTTTAGATCAAAAAAATGAATCAAGTGTTGATTTATTCGATGCAGAGTATAGTCGTATAATATTAAGGGCAATTATATCGAAAAATACTTTTGAATATGCAAATAAAATTATTCCTTTGTATGATACCATTAGCTTTTACCTTTGACAAATCAACATTTGCATTTACAAAATATATTGCATAACTCTAAAAAGTTGAACCCGCAGCTTAAAAGGCTGCCAACAATTATGAGATATTATAACAAGGCAACAGCCTTGTTCATAGAGACGTTCCCATTAATTTTTTCTACGAGTATTAATCTAATTTTAATTAGTTTTTTTACTTCAATATAGACTGTTTCGATATTGTCGATAAGATGCTTTGTTGCTACAGTTGCATAGCTGCATTAAATGCATTAATTATATATATATATATTCCTGATGATGCTACGCAAGGAAGTAGTGAAATATAGTAAAATAAATAATATAAATATTTATTCGACCTTAAGCTCAAATAATTTAACTAATAATAAAATTAAAAAAAGGTCAAGGAAAATAATACAAATGCATTAATTATTTAAAAAAAATTAACTCTAATTGCCAAACAACGCATAAAGTTGCAATAAGAAGAAATTTTCGACGGGAACTGTGGTTATCCTTGGTATTCCAAATAGAACAAGAAGCCTACGATCAAGGTCATTAGTAAATTTTATTGGTATGCATCGAAAAAATCAAAAAGCGTCCTCCACAAATTAAAGAAAGGCAAAGGTGTTCGATATGTTTTGAAAGAAATTTAACTTCAAAAAATAACATGCTTTTGAGCAAAAAGTGCATGTATAACATATATTTATAACCAAAACGTATGCGTTAAATGCATTGATAATAATTCACTCTAATATATAATAAAACTAAAAGCAATGTTTAGCAAATATAAACACTAGCAATTTTTAGTTTTCGCATTATGTGTGTTTCGAGTTTTTCTACTAAACACCGTAAGAAATATATTGTGCGTCGAAAACGACGCCAGGGTAGACAATGTAATTTATTTTGAGGAGCAGATGAAGTTTAAAGCTTTTTCCTTCAATAATTTACAAGGTCCTCAGAAAACTTTCAAATTTAGTGGCATTTATCTTTAACGAGTCTCAGAGTGGTTTAAAGGTTCTTTATAATCTTTAATAGGTAGGGTGATGATCTAGTAGTATAAGGGTCGTGCACAAATAATATAAAAAATATTTTTAAAGTATTATTTTTATTTTTTTAAAGCTAAATAAAGTAAAAAATATTCGTTGTATTCCTTTAAACATTTAAATATTTTACAGCCACATAAAATTTTTTCTGTGGTTTAGAAATTTTCTCATATTTCGAATAATATTTTTAAATAGCTGGTTTGTTAATGTGCGAATTTTTGTGTATGTTCAAATACAAAAACGGCTCTTTCGTCTCATTCTATACTTCTTGCTTTGTCGTTTTCCATAACATACATTTACATACTTCTATACACTAATGCAAGCCATATCCTAAATACAGTTTTTTTTTATTTTTCTACAAACATACCTACCCGTGTACAACCATTAATGTATGTTTGTGAGTTTGTATAGATCTGAGTTTGAGTTTAAATATTTTTGTGTACACATTTATGCATATAAAATCATAAATCTTAATAAGCCACAAAACAAGTTCACATTAATTTTTTGTTATCATGCAAAACGCAACACTAACTTATTTTGTTGGCCCTGTATCCTGCACACTTAACCGTTTTCGTTTTTACAATTTACTCCGGTAGCTTTCTTTAACTTATTTTATTTACGTCAGTCGGACATTAAATAATGGTTTGATGTGAGTGCTTTATACGTTGCTTTTTTTCTTATATTTCTTTTGTGCATACATTCAAAACAGTAAAAATAATGACGATGGCTTCCAACAGCACATATAACAACTACAACGATCAAAATATTAAGACTGAATAAAAAATGAAAGATGAAAAGTTCCAAAAAAAAAAAAAAGAAAAAAAATGTTGTTTTCAGACAGCCAGCTTACCAGCAAATATAAGAAATTTCTTATATTTTGAACTTTATTTAAACCTTAACTCACTTTTGGAACTATTTGGAAGGTGTCTGCATAATTCTCATTTTACTGTTCTTTAATAAACAGTGAGTAACAATTATTTTCTGAGCTGTTTTAAAAATATTCTTTTGGTGTTTTTGTTTTTAATTTTTTTTTACGATTTCAAAATACATACATGTTAAATGTATGTAATAAACCATTTAAATACTACTACTATACTTTTGAAGGAAAGAAATTCGCATTAGTTTATGTTTAGGGGACACCAAATGGTATGAGTAACGAATTAAGCTTAATAAATAAGTAACATATTACTCATACGCACCGTATTCAGAAATATAAAAAAATTATTTTAAAAACTAATAAAAATTTTTAAATCTGATTCAAGTTGTTAATTGACTACTTTTTGAAAACGAATAAACGATAATTGGGTACTTTGAAAAAAATTCGATAAAATAAATTTTCCAAGCCGCACAATGCGTTTAGACGAAATAATTCCACCCCATATGCACAATAGGCAAGACTTTACAAAATAAATTTATGCTTTAAAAACGACAACATATAGCCAATAAAATCACGAGAACAACAATTTTTCCTGGGACAAGACAACGAAAGGTCAATGTAAAAAGTTAAGAACTTTACCATGATACAAAAATTAAATTATCCGCGTTTGGTATAGGCAATTCGCCCAATTGACCCCATAATTCTTACCGACTATAGTCCTAATTACTTAGACATTATTTTTTTTTAATATAGTCGCTCTTACACAATTATGCCCGTATTCTTAAAAATTATTTTAAGTTTATTGAGGGTTTATTTGACAAGTATTGCAAAGAAATTTGTTAAATAAGTCCTCAATAAACCTAAAATAGTTTTTATGAATACGGGCATTAGCTTATTTGTCGACATCATCTAAAATGCAAAAGAAAAAAAAGGTATTGAACACTAAATATTTGTATGAGCTGAATTTAATCTACCAAAACAAGTCTTTCATAGAAAAGCCAACACTAGTCAGGGCTTCCGTTTTATGACATATATACATACATAACTGGCCATTACAACCATCTGTTAGGGTTACGGCCTAAATTCTCGCAGCACTCAGGTTGTGTGTGTCAATCTTTATCCATGAGTACAGGGACCTACAGTTTAAAGTCAACTCCGAATGGCAGACTTGAGAAACTTTTTCATGGCAATCAATTACTCCCAGAAATTTTCCCAGAAGACTGCTGAGAAGTAGTAGCCGAAAGAAATAATTTTTTCATATTTCTTTTTCCAAGATGTTAGACGTGAGATTTGAACCCAGCGCTATCGTCTTAGTAAGCCAACACACTAACCACTAGACCACGGCGACTACAATACAGCATACATTTAAACATAAACTTTGGTTCGCTTCGCCAGCGAAACAAACAACAACAACAAATGCAGTCTATATTCTAAATATGCAAAAGAAATATAATATAATATTCCAAAACAATTCTTTCATAGAAAAGCCATCACTATTCAGGGCTTCCGTTTAATGCCACCCAATTTATTAGTCATTAGTTAATGGTTTCACCAATCATTGATAACTTCTTAATTTGTTAATTTAGTAAAGTTCACGATAATTATCATTTAATGTTAAAAAGTAGGTATGTTTGTTGAGAGTTTTGATTATGTTTTGGTATGTTACGCGATTATAATTCGTAAATCGCAAACTTTTTACTATAAGAAATAATGCTTGAGGTGATAGATAATGAACTTGCCTCGATACTTGTACATACAGAGACATTTCGTGTCAATGAAATTTTTTTTTATTGAGACCAATACTCAGGTAGAAACTCCTACTGATGCTATGCATTGTATTGGAATTTTTGGAAAAGGAGAGTAAATATTTTTTTCTTATATTATTATTAAGCGCCTTAGGAATTAGACAAATTGCTATAAATTGATCTTTCAAATGCCAGTGTTATACCTTCGACCTTGAATGATCAACAGCAATTTTCTCATCGTTTGCATCTTGATTATGTGATAAGTGCCTTCGCTAAGTAGGCTTATCTGTTATCTACTACTTCCCAATAGGTGGCGGTTTTCTCCTGATCATTCGTTTTTCTTGTCAATGGTTAACCCTTTTAAAGCCAAAATGAAAACTCAAGGATTCTGTTTGTTTATTTTAAATGAAAGTACAATTTTAAATTATATATGATATCAAAATATAAAATATTAAAATAATTTTAAATTGGTACTTTAATTAAAAAATATTAAAGCATATAAAAAAATTTATTTCGACGGGATTTGGAGCTGTACCCAAGCAGGTACAATGGCTCAATTCATATATTCATATATGATATTTTTTAGTATGAAAATTTTTGAAGCAATCCTTTTGTACTCACAGAGCTACTTCACAAATTTCACAACTCCATCTTATTCGGTTGTGTCATTGATGACAGCGTACCGATTTTCCAATTCTTTTCAGATAGTGGGTTCCAGCAGTAAGTACTGCGTTAAGAACATCGGATCCTTTAGATGTTGATGGTTGTGTGTAATTTCGTAGGTAGTACTGGATGATATCTTGTTCAACTTCCATGCTTTGATGACGCTTGAAGTAATCATTGCAGTGAAAAGGGGTTACCACCACTTCTTTCCATGAAATATTATTCTGTAATTAATTACTGCTTAATAATGAAGGTCAACGCCCTCCATTCCTGTATTATTATCTGCAATTATTTGCGGTAGTGCACCAGCAATTCACGAAATTCATGGGTTCAATATCTTCAGAATTTCATACGACGGTTACCGCTCCTTTGGTTATCACTCCACTTCACAAAAATAATTCTTTTTTTCGTATCAAACCAACCCAAAGTGAGTAAATCTGTTAAAGACTAAGCAAAACAAAGCAAAAGTCGAAGTACTGTTATTGGTGAAGCTAGTTTTTCAATTTGCCTTTATTAAGTATAGAACACGTAATACAAAACCAAAAAAAAAACCCGAAAAAATTATTTCTTATTGGATTTATAGCAATTTAAATCTGAGAGTTTTTCTGTACCCGTGCAAGTACAATGACCAGTAATGGGTAAAGGTGGAATAGAATGGAATGTCATGGGGCGGTTTTTTTGTAGATGGACTTTTGGAGGGGCCGTTTAAGTTTTTATGCGAGCGCTTCAACCGCTATACCATGCACCTCCTTTCTTTAACAACTTAAATTGGAATAAATTACAAAATTAAAATTTCGATCTAAGCTAACAATGAGACACCAAGCTCATAATATAAAGCTCTAAAAGACTTAAATCCCTTCATATTAGTTTGGCGAGCAATTTGAAACTTTATATCGTTTTCATTTTGTATGTACGAATCTTATTTTTTAGCATCAAAAAAAAAATTTAAAAAAAATAAAGAAATTGCTGTATCAACTATTAATACTGGTAATTTTTCGTAATCATTATTAGTGAATAGAGCTGCAACAACTCCAAAATAATACTCTTTCTGCAGTAATTTTAGATAAACCTTTTATATCCTGGGCTTCACTTCTATTTAATAAATTTGATAACGCCTGGGTGTAGTAAAAAAATAAAATTAAAATTAAAAAAAAAAAAAACTAGAGTTAAGGCCAAATGAAATATAGCCAAAATAACCATATTAAGCATACGGCTCATAAAATTGTGCATCAACTATCCAGAAGAACGACAACAAAACAGCATTAAAACGTACACAAGCAAAATAAATTATCGGCAACAACAGCAGCAATAACAACATCAATATTAAAGGCAGATAAAATACAAACAACTAAACAGTAAATTTTGTTTTTGCCTGTAATATATTTCCAAACAAAAAAAGGGAAAAGCACAACATCTTTTTAACATGACAAGTACAACAACAATGAATCTTTGAGAGTATCAAGTGTAATATTGTCAATAATTATTTTGTGAGAGTATGTGTATGACAACGATCCACTACTGTTGACTTTGGGTTTTGGACGCAATTTCACACACAACTGGTTGCAAAAGGCAGTAGAGCCAGTTTGTGTGCTGCTTTTATTTATTTATATTTCTATTTTTACAAAAATTGTTGTTTGTTTCTTAAATGTAAATACAAAATACAAATTTGTAGTTTACTCTTAACCCCCACACCCTACTGAAAATATTTTTAATAATAATGAAAAAAAAAGTTGAACAAAATGGGGAAAAAAGAGGTAAAAAAATGTCCAAAAATTATTACACAGTAAAATGTTAAATATATGGCAGTTCATATTGCTTAACTATTTCTATTTTACTAACACATACACAAACAAACATACCTAGATGAGCAACCAGCGCGAGGGTCAGAGAGAACAAGCACGACGTTTAACAAAAATTAAGAGGAAAAATAAAACAAAAACAAAAAACTAGACAACAGAAATTAGAAAATATGGTACGAAATACACAACAACAGTAATAACAAAAATATTAGTTAAACAAAACAACACACAACTATTCTTATTTACACCAACATAAACATATAAAGTAATATATACTTTCAGGCTGGTCTTACGGAAATCCTTTTCCTATAAAAACTAAAATATTTACTCGCCCACTTTTACCCACAGAAACACATTATCTCTGTTACACATGCATGGATGCTTACAAATATGATCACATTTTCCGACAAGCATATACAAAATCTATCATTATGTCTTCTTTTGTGTGTGTATTAGACTATGATTTTAACTCTTTGCCCTCTGCTGTCAACTTGGTTTAATAAAAATTTATAAAACCAAAATATTATAAATTTTAAATGCATGTAGTATGTGCATATGTATGTGTGTGTGTACATAAATATGGAAAAATATTAGTGGAGCCTTAATTGTTAAGTGGCATAAATATTTAAACGTCTTTAAAATAATGAGTTGAATACATAATTGAGCCATTAAATGTGTTTTTTCTTAATGAAATTTTAAATAATTTAGCAATAAGTTAAACACTAATGATTTATTAAAGAGCCATGAGTAAAAAGGGGAAAAAGGAAGCTAGGCCGTAACCCTGACACAGGGTTTTAATTGCCAGTTATGTATGTATGTATGTAATCAGTAAAAAAATTGTATAATTTTTACTACAATAAATAATTTGGTAAATTAGTGATTGAGGTATCTGATTGATTGGACGCTGATTGAACTTGAGCGGACTAGGACTACCGCTTAACTATTAGACTTCGGTGCTTAAAACGGAATTGAAGCGCTTGAATAGGCTTATGAAGCTTCTCCGTAGGCATGTATGTATGTATGTATGCTGACCAGCAGAAACTTTTTCAAATGTAGAAGCAATAAATAAAATTGTAAGCAATAATGGAAGCATTAAATTGTTTATTCATACCCTAAAGCTTCCAAAAATGCTACAGGATAAGGTATTATTTTTGATTTTTATACTATTTGCTTACTGATTGTAATAAATTTGCATTTCTATTGCACTTTAGTGGCTCATTTCATGCATTATTGATGAGCACGTGTATCAATAAGAAAGAGAAAATATATGAAAAATTACTTCTTTCGACGACTACCTCATAGCAGTCTTCTGGCAAAATCCCTGGGAGTAATTTATTGTCATGAAAAAATTTCTCAAATCTGTCGTTCGGAGTCGACTTTAAATTGTAGGTCCCTGTACTCATGGATAAAAATTAATACACACAACACGAGTGCTGCGAGAAGCTAGGCCGTAATCCTGTCTTGTCAGAAATGCTTTAATTAGATCAAAGTTAACTGCAATGAAAATTTTTGGTAATTAAAGAAGAAATGATGTCCGTGAAGGAATAGTACACTAGCCAAACTGAACAATTGTTTTCGACTCCAGCTACGGTTTTTTTTTTTTTTTTTTTTTTTTTTTTTTTGTTTTTTTTTTTTATAGTCTCATCAGAGTTCTTTGTGTCCTGTGCATATTCAAGACCAAACATCAACTATTTAACTCACACTTTTCTGGAAATCGCATACTGAAATTATATTCTTTCATATGTATGTACATACACTTGTATGAGTTAGTCGAAGTAAAGTCACACAACAGTTTTTATCATATTCTCCTTTTGTTTAGCTGGAGTCGAAAACAATTGTTCAGTTTGGCTAGTGTACTATTCCTTCACCGACATCATTTCTTCTTTAATTACCAAAAATATTCATTGCCGTTAACTTTGATCTAATTAAAGCGTTTCTGACGAAACAAAAATATATCTTATCATTTCAGATTTAGCTGATTAGTCACATAGAAAATTTTGTACAGAACCCACTTCTATCTTAAATTCACAGCTTTTAGAATTACTTTGATATGAGTATTTAAATTTGCTGCAAAAAATTTAACCGATATATTTAAAGAGGAAATTTTGTATATGGGCATTTCCTGGGGTAACGAACGTACGTTCGTACGCTTTTTATGTACAAAGAAGGTAGAAAAAAAACTTTTTCTAGTATTTTTTTTTTGCGATTTGATAGCATTTTAGTAGCTCTATATGTAGTGCAAAAGATGGATTTCATCGAGTTGAAGTTTTCATAATAATAGTGATAAAGACGTGGTCACGAACGTACGCAAAATAGAAGTCAACTTTAGCTGACAGTAGTGAAATGTAAAATTCTGCGAAATGCAACGGAATATTCAAAAGCGATAAAATAATTTTTAAAGCATACTAATGTAGGTCTCTATCCAGTATTTACACAATAAAATATCTCTATTGGTTTTCGTTTAATTGGCTTAAGTATCGGTCGCGAACGTACGGGTCGCGAACGTACGATATTTCCATTGGTTTTTTTTGTATTATCACCATGCTTAATCCCATAAATATCGTCAAATTTCCTTTACAAAAATCGTAATCCTCTATTTGTAGTGTGTGGTAACTAGTACTGGCAAAGTATTGAGTAATGAGTACCAAGTATCGAGTATTTTTACTAATTTATGGGTACTTGTACTTTTACATTAAAGTTGTGTGGAAAATTAAAATTTTAACCAGCAAAACAAAACTCCGTCTAAAAATACGTTATTACGTTATTGCAGTTAATGATCAACAAGCTCAATTAAAAATTTGTGCAAAAATTCACTTACAAAAAATATCTTTTCCTTTTATTAAGAGGTGACACATACATATGATATTTTTGTAATATAATTAAGTTAGAGCATGCCACTATTCGTTTACAGATACTGACAAAAGAATAAGAAAACTTCTCGAGAACGTAATCCTTCTGATAAATAGATTTCAGTAAAGCACTTACAGTGTTTTTTAATATTTGTTTTATTAATAACAATTTTCAATATAAAATAATGAAATTTTAACAATATTTGTGATATTATTGTTTTTACTCAACAGGCCGTTAAAATTGTGCTTACTTTAGGTCCTCATCACAGAAAATCCAGTGCATAATTCTAATACTGGAATATTCGGTATATCATTTCACTTTTAAAGTAAAGTTGGAGACATCTTATCAATTATAAACTCATTGCTTATAGAAAAAATTTACTTACGGTCGCGAACGTACGAAACTTTGCAAACAAAAAAGTCTATTTAATGGTAAACCAGAAGTTTCTTTTATTTATATACAAATAGGTGATACCGAAATTAATTAAAATGTGGTATGTCTTTGCACCTATTGACGTTTTATGCAAAGCAATAACAATAAAATGATGTTTTCGGTCGCGAACGTACGATTAAAACCTAGGCAAGAAACAAAGCAAAAATTTACAGTTAATCGAACTTTTTTTTTCTCCCTACACATTTCCCTTCTTAATTGTTTGTAAAAGAAAGATTTTGAAGAAAGAGTGCAAACATAATACAGTTTTTGCATGTAAAATAATTAAATATAAAAATGTCTTTAGAAGTAGTTTAAAAATGAAATTTTAAATATTTCAGTTTCTAGTCCAATTTTCTCAAGTAAAACACCTGAGATATGCTAAGAATCCAATTTATTATAAAAATATAGACTCTTTTTTATAATGATAAGCAATAAAATGCTATGATTATCAACATATTTTTTTTCGATCCTGGTTTACCATTTTGAGGAAATGCCCATATACTATATACTAATATGAGTCTATAAATCCCTTCCTCTCCGTTTTTCACCTTCTATTCTAAAATTATTTTTCATTTTCTTGTACTTTAAAGAACAAATTCCATAAGTTGTAAAAATTCTGAGTTAGGATATGTTGAATTTTTTTCGACAATTCCCTGTGAGACTTATTGGGCCATGTTTATCATAGAATATTTCTCTATTGATAAATTTTTAATTGAGAAGAAAACCTAGCTTAGTTTCTACTTTTCTTTAGGTATGTTGGTGCTGTCCTGGTTATTAGATCGCATATGTAAAGTAATATATAATGTTCTTACTGTACCTTTGTGGTACATTTATTACTTCCGATATCTATATTTATAATATTTAACTGATGGATCTATTTAAAATTTCTATTTAAATTAAAAAAACAAAATTAGCTCTCTTACATTAAACTCAAGCCATGAACGAAATTCTTTTTGCATAAAATCAAAGTAGGATTTTAAGCGCTCCACGTAGAAGGGTAGGAACTAAGAAATAAACTAAAGAATTGGTTTTATTGCTCGTACGCATTTATACACCTGTAATCTTTAAACTTTAGTCAACCATAGAATCAAAAAAAAAAAACAATTGTGAATTAAATAAAATTGCAATAATTTCTCATGATTTTATTTTTTAAACGCGATTAGCAGACTAACAAAGAATTTTTTGTTTTCTGCCGTGGCTAAAATTTACAGTGAATTATCAATTAACTTACAAAACATAAATTTTCAATATAAGCAATAAAATTATTAAAATGGTAGAATAAACAATTTTTTTTTGTTTTAAATTGCCGCCAGTTTTCTGTAGCGCAAATTATTTATCAGTATCTCTATGTTTTAAAGTTAAAACTAAAACAAACAAAAAAAATTGAATAAAATGCTTAAAAAAATTACACAGAAAATAAAGTTTTATGAACATATACGGACATCCATAAATCATTTTAGGGATTTATAGCTAAAAATTTATGCACAGGCAATAATTGCAGTACAAGTAAAAAGTGGGAGAGAGAGAGAGAGAACGAAATAGAGAGTATAAACTATATGTTAGAGATACATGCAAATAGATATTGTATGCGACATACAATATGTGTAACATTTAAATAAAATTAATATTTTAAAGTGCTTTTATGACCTAAATTAACTGATAAAATAATAAAAAGGACAACAAAAAAATAATTCTTTATTTACACACTTTACTTTTATTTTTTTTATATGAATGTGTAAGTGAAAAGCTATTAGGACAGTTATTAAATAACTATAAAAGCGATTACTTATACATTTACAGTTAGAAAACTACACATATTTCATAACTTTGAGGATGATTTATAAATTAAAAAAAAAAAAAAAAAAACAATAAAATTTTATTTTTAATTTTTATTTTCAGTTTTAGTTTTTTTATAATTCTTTTTTTCTCTTCTCTTTGCAGTTTATCAACATATTAAGACATCACACATATTGTTTTCTTTTTTTCGCCCTCTCGTTAAACAAAAAAAACCAGAATTTAATGGATTGTTGTCATGACACTTGAACGTGTGTGAAGTGAAATGTGTAATTCAAACAAATAATTAATCATTGCGGGTAAGTAAGAAAAAAAATATATTTTTTCTCTATATTTGCTTACACTCCTCTTACTTGCCATTATCAGTTGCCTTTGTGTTTGGTTTTATTTGGCGAAATTAAATGTCAACATGCAGTGATTTTTTTTTTTTTTTTTTTTTTTTTTTTTTGAGTTCACTTGTAATTTAAATCTTAAAAAAAAAATATTTTTTTTACTTAAAACAATAGAAGAAAACTAAAATAAAACAATTCAGTGTGAATATGACTAAAGATTTATTATATTCCACACAATATCGAGTACAATTTTAATATATGAGTCAGTGCTTCAGACAACTTATTCAGGTTTTCGAAATAAAGGCGAAGGTGCCTATCCAACTTTATCGCTTCATTGCAGCATGGGCGCAATGTTGTATGTGTCTCGTTGTTCTATCTATATTGCTATGAGACGTATACTGATGAAATAAAAATAAGTTGCTGATAAACAGATCGCTTTGTATAACATTTAATGTACACTCGCATGCACATACATATGTAATGTCATTATTTTAAATTTTGATCTCTTTTTATATAGAATTTTGTAATTTTTGTTGCTTTTCAAATATTGTACAATGAACGTACCTGATTTTTGTTTTGTTTTGTTTTAATAAACTAACACTATTTTTTAACTTAAGAAGTAAAAAAATGAATTTCTTTTTCTCTATACACGTGGATGTTTCGTTTTATTGCTCGCCTGGCTTAATTAAGTGATTTTCGTTTAAATTGCGCCGGCGAATCAATTAACCGAGTATCGCTTAATTGAGTTTCCCATTTAATTGCACCAAAAATCGTGCATTTTTAGAGACTCAATTAAGCGGAAATAACTGTATTTGCTACTTGCATGTGTAATTGGTATGTAAGCTACTATCAAATACTTATATTGAATGTACTATTGATATCTAATTCTATATAAAAGCAAGCATAACATACTTTTAGAAGTTGAATAATAATTTCAAGAGTACAAGGCGTATAAGTGTTAATTAATTTGAAATAAATTTGGTGTAATTTTTAAACGTAAAATAACAATAAAAAACGCATTCTCTTGTGAATCACATACATATAATACATACATACACACATAATTGGCCATTACAACCCTGTGTCAGGATTACGGCCTAGCTTCTCGCAGCACTCATGTTGTGTGTGTTAATTTATATTCATCAGTACCGAGACCTACAGTTTTAAAGTCGACTCCGAACTACAGATTTTAGAATCTTTTTCATGAAAATGAATTACTCCCAGAGCTTTTGCTAGAAGTAGTCGCCGAAAGAAATAATTTTTAATATTTCTTTTTTCAAGATGTCAAAGCTGAAATTTTAACCTAGCGATATCGTCTTAGTAAGCCAACCCACTAACCACTAGACCACGGCAACTAACTTGAATCACATAATGCATTATAAAAAGTACTCATTCCTTATCCATATTTTTTTTTTATTAAGACCAATATTCAGGGGTCAACCCCAACTAAATGTAGTGCATTGTATTGTAATTTTTGTGGAAAGGACAGTACATTATAACAACAGAACATACATTTTGTTTTTTGATATTATTAAGCGCCTTAGGAATGAGACAAATTGCTGTGATTGATCATTCAAAGTCCAGTGTTATACCTTCACCCTTGAATGATCAGCAGCAATTGCCCCATCGTTGCATGTTGATTGCGGTAAGTGCCTTCGCTAAGTATATTTTGTTTTTTTATGTTATTAAGCGCCTTAGCATTGAGAAAAATTGCTGTGAATGGATCTTTCAAAGGCCAGTGTTATACCTTCACGCTTGAATGATCAACAGCAATTGCCCCATCGTTTCATGTTGATTGCGGTCAGAGCCTTCGCTAAGTAGGTTTTTCAGCTGTTATCTACTATTTCGTTTATGGAATAATTATCCTGTAGTCGCCGTGGTCTAGTGGTTAGTGTGTCGGCTTACTAAGACGATAGTGCCGGGTTCAAATCTCCGCACCGACATCTTCAAAAAAAAAAATATGAAAAAAATATTTCTTTCGGCGACTACCTCTCAGCAGTCTTCTGGCAAAAGCTCTGAGAGTAACTAATTGCCATGAACAAGCTTCTCAAGTCTGTCGTTCGGAGTCGACATTAAACTGTAGGTCCCGGTACTCATGGATAAAAATTTACACACACATAATGAGTGCTGCGAGAAGCTAGGCCGTAATCCTGACACAGGGTTGTAAAGGCCAGTTATGTATGTATGTATGTAATAATTATCCTGCATTTAACTGAAAAGACATCAAACACTACTTTTTCTTTCCTCCTTTCAATAACATACTCGTGTTTTTTGAAGACTTAAACAAGGCCTCCCTTGGGTACTGGCCTGGTGTAAAATATAAGCGTTCACACACAGGTAATACTATGTCATACAACGCCACACACTGGTACGGCTTCATACATTTTTGTGCAAAAAATATAAGGAGTGGACTTAGAAAATTGAAAGTTGGCACGGAGTATTATATTGACTAAATTAAGAAATTAAAATAGTTTCAAGAAAATCAGCCACACCCATTACCCACCGCCCATACAATCAAAATGGATATTTTCACATAAAACCTTTCGTATAAAAGCAAAAGTCTTAAAATTTAGTACATATACATCTTAGAAAAGTTCAAAGACGCATGCCAAGTTTCATTGAAATCTGCCACGCCCATCACACCGTCGTGCTCTCTGTGTAGGCAGTATTTTGGTGATTAAAATTCGATTTTTTTTTTAAACTATTTTTCACAAAGCAAATAATACCGTTGCAAAGAACAGTGTTTCACTGAGACAAATTCATGATTTATTTGATTAAAAAGAAATATTTTGTCTTAGAAAAAGTCTACAGAAGTCACTTAAATATTGTAAAACGAAAACTGAGGAAAATTTTTACACAGTTCAGTAGCTTGCATATCTCAGATATTTTAATTGAGAACTTTTCAATGCAGTTTTTATTGAAATACAGCACTTTCTTTATAATTCGTAGAAATAGTTGTTTAGGTTGTGTATGTAGTGTAGGAGATATGACTGAATTAAAATTGCCTTCTAAGCTTCAAAATTTGCAGTTTTTCTTTTAAATAAAAGATAGGTCCGGCTATATCACTGGAACCGAATAAACCCTTAAAGCCTATTCTTTGAATTTACCCAAAAAAATCCACAAGTTTTTACAGATCGTTATACAAACTTATGAATTTTCTTAAAATGGCCTGTTGCAGAGAAGCTTAATCCTAGGAGTATGCAACAGATTTTAATACAAACCTCTACTGCAATTACATGATTGTGAAGGAAATTTTTCCTAACTAGTTTTAGTTTTTTAAACCGGAATTGCTTAGGGGCAAAAGCGGGTAGCTGAATTTTTAATCAGATAGATCAGAAGGCATGAAAAAAATGAATTAGTGCCGCTCTTGAACCAGTGTGCGCCATGAGTTGTCACTTAATTCGCAGCAAGTTAAGGTTGTAAATCTCTTGTTTCTCTAAATAAACTCATTTTTTTTTGGAAAAAGTATTTCAATTGCAGTTTTACAGCTTCGCTTTTTTTATTATTAAAATGTCATGTTACAGATGCATGGCTTTTTGGATTTCTTTATTTTTTATTTTTCTTTAATAATTTACAAATATGTTATGAATGTTATTTTAAGCAGTTTGAAGCTGATTTCTGCACACAATTTGTTTAAAGCAGTTTATTGGCCTACTTAAGTATACATATGACCTTCAACCAAATTTTTTTTTTGCTTTTTTGCTTTTTTTCTGTTTCTGTTTCTCTTTCTTTTTATTTTTATTATTCAACTGTCTATCAAAATCAAAATGATAAATATGATGAGTTGTTATTTCTCTTTGCATAGCGTGATGGTATTTTTGGAAAAATCGTTAAACAATTTATTTGTTATAAAACTTAATTTGTTTATTAACTTAACTTTTGTGAAAACATCATAAAATAACAAAACCCAGTAGACAGCTTTTGTTATAAACAAAAAAAGGAAATATTTTTGGCTTTTTGAAGGCAAACATTGTGGCACAGAACTACAAAAATAAAACCAACAAAAAATACCTTTGAAATTCTAAGAAGATAGCCAGCCCAGCTTTAAACATGAGGCAATCAATAATTGTTATAAAAGTTTTAACTTTTTCTACAGTGCACAAACCATATTGACTCGTTGTGTTTGGTTTTCTATTTCCCAAACGTAGAGAAATGCATAAGAGAATGAGAAATACATACATCGTTTGGTATTTAAGAAAATACAATAAAAAAGTAAAACAAAGGAGAAAAAAATTTACAAAAATTTTACAACAAATTGTTTACCTTCCGTGAGTAGTAAAGAAAGAGGAAAAACTGTTAAAAAAAAGAATATTTTTTTAAATTTTGGTTGCATGCCACCGCATAAAGTTTTACAAACAAATAAAGTTTTTCTTTTATTTTTTTAAGCATGGCTTTCTTTTTATTCACTAATTAAGATATATTTTTGGCAATTATTTTTTAAATTGCTTATAAATGTTTTAGAATTGAATTTTTATTTAAAGCACCCAAGCAACCACCAGCTAAACAGACATTTATTTTGAAAAGAGTAATAATGCTGCTTTATAATACAGCAAAAAAGAAAAAAGAAAATAAAAACAATTATAACGAAAAAATTTTCTGAAAATAGTGTTGAAATTATATTGAGCAACAGCATCATCATTATCTTTAACAGCATTGTTTGCTTAGCGCTGTCTAAAGGCAACCATTGCAAAAGTTTTCTTTTTTTTATATTCCATTAGAAATTTTTTAAGCAGCAGCAAAATTCTTTTAAAAATTTTTAAAAGTTTTTGTTAAATATTTAACAAAAGATTAGAGAATTTTATTTTTTCAGAAAATTTGAAAATATTTTTGTTTTAACGTTTGAAGTCCTTAGAATTCTTGAAAGGAAATAAAATGGGAAATAAAAGTGTGTCTCATGGAAACTGCTTTAGATAATTAAAGGGTTTATTTTTGTAGGTATAAACACTCGTATATGTACCCAGTTGGCAAAAATATTAAGAAGATCAGATGGAGTGAACTGTTTCTTGCCCTGTTTAGAAAAAAAAACTTAGACTCCTAAATGTTAAGACATTCAAAAATTAAAATCATTACAGCTAGGAAGACAGATGCTGAAACCCTAGAAAGCCAATGTGTCTGACACATAGAATTTAAAATTTAATGATAAAAATTTAATTAAAAAAACATTAAAAATAGAGAAGGCCACAAAAAAACACTTGCTGTACTGCCGAGTTTAACTTTTTTTATTTGAGACCAATACTCAAGGCTAAACCCCTACTAAATGCTGTGTATTGTGTTTGAATTTTTTGAAAAGAACAGTACATATACTATATCGTCCCAAGAATTAAAGAACGCTGTAACTGACAAAAAATCGAAAATACGTTTTTTGCATCATTTTTATCAGAAAAAAATTACGCCACGATTGGTCCCGGTCCCAGATTTCTACGATAAAAATAAATTTACTTACGCCGTCTGCGTTTTGAAAAATACAATTGCTTTCCTTCTACTTTCATACACATTTTTTTGCTCTAGTGAACATTTGAGGTTTTGTCAGTTACAGCGTTCTTTAATTCCATCGACGATATATTCTCTTATATTATTATTAAGCGACTTTAGGAATGAAACAAATTGCTGTGAATTGACCATTTAAGAGCCAGTTTTATACCTTCACCCTTGAATGTTCAACAGCAATTGCCTCAACGTTGCATATTGATAATGTGGTGAGTGCCTTCGCTAAGAAGGCTTAGTATATTGAGCTGTTATCTGCTACTTCCCAATAGGTGGCACTCTACTCCTGTGGGGAACCTCTTATTTTTTAATTTATAATTTTGGAAAACACCTCAAATTAACTTTTTTTATTTTTCACCTTTGCTAGGATTTAAACCTGGGCTGTTTGAGTTTTTATGCGAGCGCTCTAACCACTGTAACACACACTCCCGTTTTATCTCAAATTAGCTCAACACCATATAAAACTGAAAACTTTTTCTTAGCTGGCTTCTTAGATTTGTTATTAGAGCTCTGCGAAGTTGTTTTAATAACATGGATGACATTATATACCAGCAGGAGATCTCAGCTTATGAGCCTTACAAAACATATGCACTAAGTGATTACAAGTGTGTATACATATAATAAAGGAAAAGTGTAATTTCAATGCATGATGTCTACAAAAAATGTGAGTTAAATAATTGATGTTTATCATTAATATGTGCAAAACACCAAGAACTCTGATGAGACTACAGTAGTTGGAGTCGAAAACGTGTTCAGTTTGGCTTGTGTTCTATTTCTTCATGAACATCATTTTCTTCTTTGATTATCAAAAAATCATTGCAAAAACTACAAATTCTTAATAGAAGTAAAACATTCTGTTGAAAGAAATTTATTCTGGGCTTATATTGAATAAAGTTTCAGGTTTTTCAAACATAACTCTTGGCATGAAACCTTGTCCTTACTTAGGGCTACATGCTGACTTAAATACGTTAAATTTAAATTTTTTTTAATGTAATGTTCAATGGCAATACTTTTTTGAGTCACTCACAATTCATGTTTGGATACTACGTTCTCCAAAAATATTTTTCTTAACATTTATATTAAAAAAATCTGCAAATATACTTCATGGCAGCAAACACGACATTGACAATTTCTATTTTTTTTTTTTATTTAAAACCACTACTCAGGGGTAAACCCATACTCATGCAGTGCATTGTATTGCAATTTGAAGATAGATAGATAGATTTTTCTTTTCCAATTCTAGTAAGAGCCAATGAGACAAGTTGCTGTCAATTGATCACTCTAAGGCTCTTGAATGATCAACAACAATTGCCCCATCTATCGGTGGACTTTGAATGTGAGTGGTGAGCGTCTTCAACTAAGTAGATTAGCTGTGGTGGTGGAATAGACTGGAAATATCAGGGATCGGTTCCTTGAAGATGGACCTTTTGGAAGGGGGAACCTTTTATTTTTAAATTATAATTTTAGAAAAACCGCCAGTTTTATTTTTTTTAATTTTTTCCATCGCTGGGATTTGAACCTCGATCGTTTGTGTTTCTTTGAGAGCGCTCTAACCACCATACCCCTCTTATATTTTACGAGTCCAAAACAAAACAAACGAAAAATTGCAAGACCACAAACCTAAATTTAAAAAAAAATAAAAATTTAATATCACCCAAAAATTTCCCAAAATCAAAGGTCTACCAACTATAAAGACAAATCTCCAAGTCTAACAACCCTGGTCTCAAGTATACACATGTATGTATATTATTATACACAGGCCAGATAGTAGTAATTTGCAGAAAATTTTATTAATTATTTAAAGTCTTACCAACAGACGAGTAGCCATATCTCTTTATTCACATAAAAAACCAAAAATGTTTTAGACAAAAATATTATATTCATTGCAGTTATATAATCCTCTTTAAACAACGCTTTATTGAACAGATTTTCTTTCCTTTAAATTTCTTTTTTATAATTACACAAACATATGCATTCACAAGTATTCGTTCCTTTTCATGGTCTATTATCATCAAAATATTTTGTACTCGTATTAAGCACTTACCACAATTCGTTTTATATTTAAACGTTTGATTTTATTGCATGTTTGAAATTACAAAATAAAAAAAAATAGTTTTTTCTTTACCGAATTTATGACAAAACGATGTCTGAAAATTTTTATCGCTACCAAAAGCTATAAAAATCTTAAATTATTAAAAATGTTGGTATTGCCATAAAAATAGTTTTACGAGAGAGATTTCCTTTTATTTCTGTTTTTACGTATTTAAATAATTCCTTTGTTTTTTATGATATTTCACATTCTTAGCCATGCAGTATCAAATTCTTAAGGGTTTGCTTTTTATGGTTTTTTCAAAAAAAAAAAAAATTAAAATAAAAATATATACTCATATCGTGTTAATTTGGTATTTCAATTTTGGTTATACAACTCCATAGAAAAAAGAATTATGCAGATAAAAATATGAATTTCCTTTTTAAATTTATTGTTAAAATTTTTTTTATAATTTTTTATTTTTATGCATTTTTTTTTATCAGATATTTTGTTTGAAAATAGTTTTGCATTATAATTAAGTTTATTTGTTATTAAAAAAACATAAAATAAATAAACGAGTAGCGAAATATTGAAAAAAAATATCACCCTCGAGTCAGTGTTAAATAAACGTTCCTGCTTTGAAAACTTTGTCCAAATCTATATCACAAAATTTTTTAAGTTGTGTGAATATATTGAATTTGTTCAGATCATTGTAACACTTGAAACCTAAGTGGGTGTTCCAGTAAAATAAATATTTCACTTATATGGGATTTAAATACTCTATTTTGGAACTTTGCACTTTGGAGCTTTTTACGAAACATTTCTTAAATATATGCCACAGTTGATGTATTATAAGTCGTCTAAATATCATCAAAAATGCAATGCTGTGATAATTAATTCTTTTTATTAAACGCAGTTTTAACGACTGGCATTATCATAGTCTAGACATGGAGATTAACGGCCGAATGCATAATGAAAAGTTATCACCCGCTATAGACTGATATTATTAAAACTTTCCATACCTTTTATTTGATAACTAGTCAGAGAATTCAAAAAATTAAATACTTTCTACGTTTGAGAAAGAATTATCGCGTATAGAAATGACAGTTTGTAATTTGCCACTGTGTACAATGACCTGCTAATTTTTTATTATAAATAAGGCTGTAAGACTTTGCGACATTCCACTCTATTCCACCTTAACCAATGTCAACAAAAAACGAGTGATCAGAAAAAAAGCGCCACCTGTTGGGAAATAGCAGATAACAGCTTAACCTACTTAGCGAAGGCACACTCACCACACAATAAACATGCAACGATGAGGCAATTGCTTTTGAATGATCAATTCTCAGCAATTTGTCTCATTCCTAAGGTGCTTAACAATAATATAATAATTAATAATAATATATGTATTGTCCTTTCCAAAAACTCAAATAAAATGCACAGCATTCAGTTTGCCCCTGAGTATTGGTCTGAAATAAAAAAAAAAGTAGTACTCAAGTCGAAGTGACACTTACAAGGAACTTAATATCAGCCTAGCTATCCGAGATAATACATTGAATATTAGGCTATTTAGGAAAGCTTGCTATATATTTTCATATAGTCACTGTAGTTATGTTCCAGCTATAGAAAAATTCAGAGATTTATGTGTGTATCTACTCACATATGTAGAGAGACTCATATTCTTTAAGTCATGTTATATCAAAAATAAAATGTGGAAGCACCTATAGATCAGTTAAACAATATTTAGATGAGAAAACACGCAATAAATAACAAAGGGCGCAGTTTTTACCGACTAGTCCTGGTGTAAATATTCATCGTTATCACTATAATACAGATTCTAAATTTTTATACAGTCAATTATTATTTAAAAGGTAATAAACTACTTCGTCCTAAAGATTAACAAAACAGTTCTCCACTTCTTTAAGATTTCTTTAGGTTCGGTTGGTCTGAAAAACTTCTAAATGTTGGCAGGTATCAACTTTAAAAATTCTCTACTAATTCTCACCGGGATGTATTTGAATAGTACTTATCAATTCCGAACATATGTCCAGTGATTGCCGTAATGAGTTAATCTTTAGGGGTTTATAGCCCTACTATATTAATTTTTTTTATTAAGCGCCTTCAATTACCAGCCAGGGGTCCTATTAGATTGCTCGTACTTAATATAATGCGAGAGTCAAATATCCTTCGACATCTTTACAAATTTAGTAAAAGTATATATTAAACCCTATACGTTATAGGGTATTACTAACAGCAGCGTAAACAATTTTTTTTTTTTTGGTTTATTTTCGTGTTACTCGCATAACTTGCGGCTAAAACATGCAAAATTGTATTCAAAATACTGTTGATTAACAGCTGCATTTTAAACTCTCCCTCTCTCTATCTTTCGCACCATTTTCCAATTTTGTTAAACCAGCATTTGTGTAGATTTATTTTTTTAAGTTTTTATACCTTTAGGTTAATCATAAACACATACATACATCCATATTCATTTACACAAATTATAATATAACGTTAGTATTTGTTTAGAGGATATGTGCTTGTGCATGTATGTGCTACTTCTGTTTTCCGTCATAATGGCGTCTATTTTTACTGTTTTTATCTTTCTCTTTCTGGTGTTCTCTTTTTTTTATTGTTTATAACTGTAAGTAAATATGCTTAGATAGGTATGTATGTGTGTGTGTATGTTTGTGTGCACATTGTTTTATTTTATTATAAATTTATTATGGATTTACCATTTTATATTTCTGGCATTTATTTTTTCCATTTTTTTACATTTTTTTTATACATAAACTCGTACTATATTAAATTCAAGTGATTTATACCAGATTAAATATATAACCATCAAACAAACAAACTTAATATGACAATATTTTTTTTATAGACTTTTCTCTTTCTTTGTCTTTTTAATTTTTTTTGATTTATTATTTATGTTTTACATAAAATTTAATGACAGAACACAAAATCCTGGTATATTTAAGTGTCTTTAAGCAATAATTTCAGTTATTTTAATGCTCACTTTAAGGTGTTGTTTGAAATTTGAATTTGAAATTTAATATCTTAAATATGTAAGTATGTGTGCTTTGTTTCCGACGACAGAAACATAATTGACCAAAAAAATATCTCCAACTTCTTAGGAAAGTTTTGTTTTGCCTTTACAATCTTTAATTATGTTTTAAATTACATTTCCTATAAAAGCGTTTCAATTTTTTTGTGCCACAAAAAGCCAAGATATTGAATTTCGAAACTTTATAAATCATTTTCATAAGAAATGTTTTGACAAATAGCTTTGGAGCAGTTGTAACTTTAAAATTATAGATAAGAATTACGAAGCAAGATAAAATAAAGTTTTTTAAAGAGAATGTTTATAAAAGTATTCAAGAAAAGTGAGTGGACATAAAGTATTCATAAATCAAGAAAAAGCTGGAGGAAAACTGAAAAAAAAAATATAAAAGACAATTACACTGTTGCACAATAAATTTTATAAAATCATGAAATTTTTTATGGCAACTTGAAATAGGTACTGCATTTTCCAAAATTTTGTAATATTAAAACTTCTTAGTTACTGAAAATCATTATTATGTGATACATATGAGAAGTAAAAGAAACAAGATACCGCTTGAAACTCTTACGTTCATAATTGGCCATTAGAAATCTGTGTCAGGGTTGATTGTTCGTTTGTATCTGACCGGTGAACTGGAGAAATCTCTTATCCACATTTAGGTATCATTGCAAAACCATCTTCAAACACTTCAACTAAACATCTTTACGGCACTGTTTTTGTGCTAGTGGTAACAAACTAATTGTTTTAATTGTTTCAATTAAATGTATAATTGATTCAGTTAAATGTTATTGATCTATATTTATATACTCTGAGGGTACAATAGTGTTTTTAGAGCCTATTTAAAGTTATTATTCATTCTTAGTTTAATTAATTTATTTAATTGATTTAATAACATTTTTTAATAAATATTTTTATTTCATTTTCAATTAAAGTTATTAATCGAGATAATTAAATATTTAGTAAAAATTTAATCGATTCTATGAAAAATTTAATTCAAATTTATTGTTATTGTTTCTGTTTTTATAGATTTTGGATAATGATAATGATTTGTCTTAATACATAACTTTAAAAATTATTATTTTATTTATATATATTTTTTTTTAATCAATTTGTGTAAATCAATTACTTTTCAATTTTTTAAACCCTTTTTAATCTAATTCTGTAGGACATTCTCTACTACTACCTTCTTTCCTCCCAAAAGAAATAGAATTTAAAGTTATCATATAATTGTAGTCGCCGTGGTCTAGTGGTTAGTGTGTTGGATTACGAAGACGATAGTGCTGGGTTCAAATCTCAGCGCCGACATCTTTAAAAAAAAGAAATATGAAACAATTATTTCTTTCGGCGACTACCTCTCAGCAGTCTTCTGGCAAAAGCTCTGGGAGTAATTAATTGCCATGAAAAAGCTTCTCAAATCTGTCGTTCGGAGTCGACTTTAAACTGTAGGTCCCGGTACTCATGGGAAAAAATTAACACACACAACATGAGTGCTGCGAGAAGCTAGGCCGTAATCCTGACACAGGGTTGTAATGGCCAATTATGTATGTATGTATATAATTAAGAGTAATTCTATAATAAATTAGATAAAATTTTAAATATTGTTTTCGTAAAATGATTTAAAAAATATATTAAAAACAGGGACCGTAATCATTATGAGTTTTATAATAAAAATTACACAATAATGATTATATTGTGAGTTTTAAAGATTTTCTTCAATGGTAATGATTATTTTTGAGCAATATTAATAAAAATCAGCCATAATCATTATTTTTGAGCAAAAGAAATAAAACTCAAAAATAATCATTATTTATGATTTTTATTTTTTTCGCTCAAAATAAAACTCACTTTCAATTTATGACTTTTTTGAGGTTTTTTACATATAAAAATTTGGTCAGAACTAATAAAAGAAAAAATATTAAGACATGCTTGTTCATTTTGTTATATAAAATATCATTTTTTGCACAAAAATTATTTTTTTTTTCATACATAATGTATAAAGTAAATTAAAAGTGAGTTTTATTTTAAGCGAAAAAAATAAAAATCATAAATAATGATTATTTTTGAGTTTTATTTCTTTTGCTCAAAAATAATGATTATGGCTGATTTTTATTAATATTACTCAAAAATAATCATTACCATTGAAGAAAACTTTAAAAATCAAAAATTTAAAAATCATGACGGATATTCAAAGATTGTTAAAAAATAATAATAATGATGCAAAAAATTTTTGTTTATGTCTGTTCTAAGTGATTGATTTTTTGATTTAAAAAAACGAACAATAATCATTATTTGCGGTCCCTGATTAAAATTATTTTAAAAACAGTTTAATACTACCTCCTTTTTTATTTTTCCTTTTGACATATTTTTTAACTATAATTCTTAAATAAATATTCGATTGACTGAACCCACGAAAAAAATATTTGTCCGAAAATTTTCAATTAAAAAGTTATTTATCATCATTTAATTTAGTATTTAATACAATTAATTTTTTAATTAAAACTTTTGCCCGAAAAATTTCATTCAATTTTGTATTTAATACAATTAATTTTTTAATTGAAACATATAATTCAAAATACTTGCGCTTATGTTATTTTTTTTTTTTTTTGTTTTTGTCACAATACTCTAAATTACTAATTTGTTATTTGATACCATTAATATTGTTTGTAAACGGAAAACCAGTAAACAATTTAAACAGTAAAAGCGTACCGCAAATTTTTGAATTGAAATTGATTTTGCATTTGTCGTTCCATAAAATAGCTTTTAAGATTATTTGTTTACTTATTTTCAATCTATTTTTACAAAAAGTTTACCAATTCTTTTTTTTTTTTTTTTTGAATTTTTTTTTTTTTTTTTGTAATTTTTTTTTTTTTTTTTTTGTAATTTTTTTCTTTTTTTGTAATTTTTTTCTTTTTTTCTTTTAATTAACCCTTTCGCTGCTCCACACGTATATATTCGCAAAAAAAACTTGTGTATCATACGCTCCCGACGAATATTTTCGCGCTTAGTTTTAAATTAGTTAGCTGCTCAATACGACTATTTTTACTATGTATTATTCATGTTTTCTGCTCTATACGATTATTTTTGCTGTTTAATACGTATTTAACGCTACCAATGTTACTGCGTTAACTGCTCTACACGGATATTCTCGCTCTAATTTTATTTTCGTACGCTGCTCCAGACGAGTATTCTCGCTATAAAAATTATAATAACAATTACGAACTTGTCTAAACCTGCACAATATAAAAAACTCTACACGAATAAACTCGCAATACTTAATTTCTTTAAACAGCTCAACACGAATTAATTCGCAGCGTTTAAATGGTCAAACTGCTCAACACGAATAAAGATGAAACTACTAAAATAAATGCGCACAACAGGCACAAAATCTCAAAACGAATTGCGCAGCGAAAAGGTTAAAATGCTGTCTCATGGAGAAGCACATTTTGTTGGTTTCATTATTAAAAAAAAGTATAATAAAAAATTTCTAATATTTACTTTCTTTTACATAAAACGTAAATATTGAAAATAAATTAAATTGAGATGAAATATTTTTAATTTTTTTTAGATATTTTCTTATATTATTTAAACAGCAAGTCCTTTACTCTTATACACGCAAATATACATATATGAATAATATTGTTATAGTAACAGCATGATACATTTTTGTGTTTGTGTGGATTTTTAAAATATTTTGTTCAAAAGAATCAAATTGAAAACTAAGAATTTATTAAAAAAAAAATATTTTTAAATACTTTTAACATAACTAAATAAAAATTGCTTATTTTATTTTAAATTATTATTTTATTTTTAATTACATCAGGTTTTTTAGTAAACGCTTCTTGTCTTTCAATTTAAATAATACAAAGTGTGTATGAGCTTTCATTGAAGTTCTTTATTCGTTTGAAACACATATTAATGCCATTACCTGTAGAATATAACATCCTTTATATGTTCGCAACGGCTTCTTTAAGTGAAGCACATCCGAAACATGGAATATTTAAAAGTTGGACACATGCATCAGGCTGAATTTGACCGAAAGCAAGGATTTTGTTGGCTTGGTTTCCGTTCTGGTTTTTGCCTGGTCCGCTTGAAATTTCAACTTAAGAAAACTCCACCAGAAAAAGTTTAACGTGGACATATATTACCATATTCGTTGCCAGTTCACATCACCTCAATGTAAGATGGCCATGCAAATTAACCACTGCAATACGAGCTGCGTTGCACATAGTGCCGATATGTTAGATTCACATATCGTTGGAGCACTTATAAGTGCAATTCATGCCAAAAGAAAAAAGTCAGTAATAATCAACCTCCAGCACTCGTAGTTGACAGTGGCCTGGGTAACAACCTTCTCAAAGAAATATAAATCGATCACGCCATTAGAATTAAATGCACATCAAACACTGTCTTTTCCAATACGAATTGGATGCTCTTGGATCTTACGTATGTATATAGATTGATGTTGACCTAGATTCTATAATTTTGTCTAATTACGTTTCAAATACAATTGTACCTCATAGCTTAAGCTGATTTTTCTATGAAAAAACTGTCTACGTTGTTCGGATAGAATATCCATTTTGATAAAAAAAATTATATATTCACCGTTAATGGTGAATTAGTAAAATTGCCTGAAGTGTACTATTTCTCCAGGTGTTAATGAAAAAAGTATGTCAAAAACTGCTTAAAACATGAAGACTGGAACAACTAGAATCTAGTTGAGTGCAAGTCTATGTATATCTGAATACACGAGGTCCCACGAGGCTAAGAATTTTGACTAAATAAATGTCTTTATGCAAATAACCGCTACGAGGTAAAAATTCTATCTAATCTAATGCCTAGCGAATGAATCGAAAATAAATATTTTTAGAAGCTCTAAATTGAAATTAATATTTCCGCCTACAAATCTTAAACTGTTTTAAATTATTATGGACTTACCGTTAGAATAAGAATTACATTTAAAAAAAAGAGTCAAAAATTCTTAAAAAATTTCTACACCAATAAGGCTTTTTGATATTAACCTCTTGTTGAATGAGTTGCTTGTAAGCCAAAAGATTTTGTAAATACTGGTTAAGAAAACAACTATTTTTGCTTTTAATGAAAATATTCGTCAAAAATGTTTCTTTTTCGAAAAATACCTATTTAAATTTCCACAAGTCTTTATGTGCATAAGCATGTACAATGTATGTACATGTCTGTGTACATGTTTTATATATGTTTGTGTTGATATTTGCAAATAAAAGGAACTTCAAACCTGCGCTGCTGCCAGCCAACGAAATGCAAATATTTTGAATTCCATGAAATTCAAATATTTTTTTTTTTTGTTTTGGTGTGTTTTACGTTAACATTTATCAAATTTGACGTGCTTATGATGTTCTATTTTTCCATTTATAGGTTTTTATTTTTGCCGATATTTTTTTTTAGAAGATTTTGTTGTTTTTTTTTTTTTTTTTTTTTTTAAGAGGAAAAAATTTTGAAAACTCACTGCCATGAAATGTTTTCGTGTCAATTAATTACAATTTTATTTGATTTTCTTTCTACACGAATTTTATTATGTCAAGTTGTTGTATTGTGTAGCTGTTGGTCTTTTTCTGTGATATTTTTTACGCAGTTTTAAAACAAATTCGTTTATTTAAGGAATTCAAATTGTTTTTTTTTTTTTTTAGTTTTTTCTGTTGTTGTTGTTATTGTTTTTATTTTTCAAACCAGGAAGTTATTCGTTTATGTTTATGTTAAAAAACAAAAATATTTCTTTAGGCCATATGACAAAAGCTGGAGCAAAGGTAAAATTAAGTTTAGTTACAGTTTGTATATTTTACCAAAGGCAAGTTACGAGGATTGCTTAGTAAGTGAGAAACTTTTTATAACTGTAGCTTACTAGCATAAAATTCAAGAATGCTTCTGTTATTTTCCAATATAAATTAGAGCTTATTATTATTATTACCAAGGAGCAATTATGCCAAAAGTCAGACACTGCGACCCAAAGGATCTTTTATGCCCTACTCCATTCACGGATAATGACCCTTATGATCACCCCTGCTCAATGTCAGGTCCTGGATGATCGGCGATGATGCCCGGTAGAACATTTTGTCTACCGACGCCATCCAGCCTAAACGTTACTCATATATTATGAGTAAATTAGAGCTTACTTCTAAGCAGTTTAAAGTCGTTCAATATGGTGGGACTATCAATTTTAACCAAAATGGTGCAATATTTTCTGATATTAATGGTGGATTAGTATTAAAAGCTAGAAGAGAAAATAACCTATTTGTGTTTGATGTAAAAGAGCCAAAGGTGAAAATATGCGCAGTAAGTTCAAATAACGAAATTTGGCACCGTAGATATGGACATCTAAATTATCAAAGCCTATACGAATTATACAAAAACAACATGGTAAAAGGTATAAAAATTCAAAGAGAATCTGAAAAGTCATGTCAAACGTGCATGGTAAGCAAAATTCATGCAATTAAATTCCCTAAACAATCAGAGAGCAGATCTGGTGAGTTATTAAACTTAATACACTCAGATGTTTGTGGTCCCATGAATGTAGATTCAGTAGGTGGATCGAAATATTTCCTGACATTCATAGATGATAAGTCGCGAAAAATTTTTGTTTATTTTCTTAAACACAAAAGCGAAGTTTTCGAAAAGTTTAAAATTTTCAAAGAGATGGTAGAGCGACAAACTAATCGCAAAATTAAATTCATTCGCAGTGACAACGGTGGCGAGTATATGAGTAACGATTTTAGTAAGTACTTAGAGAAATGTGGTATACAACGTCAACTTACTGTTCCCTATACACCACAACAGAATGGTGTTGCAGAAAGGGCTAATCGGACGATTGTAGAAATGGCTCGTTGCATGTTAGTAGATTCTAAACTTACTCAAAATCTATGGGCTGAAGCAGTGGCAACAGCTGTGTATCTACGCAATAGATCACCCTCAAAAAGCTTAGATTGCAAAACACCCTACGAAGTATGGACTGGACGTAAACCCAGTATAAATCACTTAAAAGTTTTTGGTTCTAATGCAATTGTCTTAAACAAAAAGAAGCACAAGTTTGATCCTAAAGGGACAAGTATGGTGATGGTAGGTTACTCATTAGTCTCAAAAGCATATCGTTTATACGACAGGAAAAATCGTGAAGTTATAGAACGTCGCAATGTTTGGTTTAATGAACACTATGTTCCTGGTGGAGATAGTAATGATAAAATTGGAGATTTTATTAACTTTGAAGAGTTTTTTAATCAAGATTCAAGTAATGAAGTAGTTCAACAACCGCATCCTGTGAATCAAGACACCAGTTCAGACGAGGAATTCTATATTGATGCTGTACGCGCAGTAAGTGGGAGTTCTAGTGATGAATTTCAACCCTTAAATGGTACAATTAAACGGGGTCCAGGTAGACCGAAAATTTTTAGAAATGGTAGACCAGGGAGACCCAGGAAAATTCCTCAACAATTGAATAACGCAGTGGAGGAACAAGTTCCAAGTACTTTTGAAGAGGCATTAGCCAATCGAAGTCGTAAAAAGTGGGAAGAAGCTATGTCAAAAGAAATATCTTCACTTAAGCAAAAAGGAACTTGGTCGCTGGAGGAGTTACCTAGAGGTCAAAAAGCTATCAAAAGTAAATGGGTATACACTCTCAAGAAAGATCGTGATGGTAAAATCGAACGCTACAAAGCTCGGCTTGTGGCTAAAGGCTGCAGTCAAAAATATGGCTTGAACTATGAAGAAATTTTTTCACCTGTTGTAAGGTATGAAACAATTAGGATGGTTTTGGCTTTAGCTGTGCAACATGAGATGTACCTGCAGCAATTAGATGTAGTAACAGCATACTTAAATGGAGATCTTAAAGAAGTAATTTTTATGCAACAACCTGAAGGATTCGTTGATGAGAAGTATCCAAATAGAGTTTTACGCCTTCATAAATCAATCTATGGTTTGAAGCAAGCTGGTAGAGAATGGAACTTGAAGCTAAATGAAGTCTTATTTAAGATGGGATTCAAGAGTTGCAAAAATGAACCATGCTTATATCAAAAGGTACAAAATGATAATCTTTTAATCGTTGCAGTTTATGTAGATGATATAATTGTCGGGTGTAAGGATAAGAAAGCTATTATACAATTCAAATCGGAGATTAGCAAAGCATTTGAAGTGACAAATAAAGATTCATTGGAATATTTTTTGGGTATGAAAATTGAAAGAGATGGTGAAACTGGTGACATAGAGATCAGCCAGGAAAAATATATTCAAGATTTGTTGCAGGATTATAAAATGGAGAACTGTAAATTATCATCAGTGCCATTGGACCCAAATTACCAAATTAAATGTACGGAAAATTGTGAAAAAGCTGATATTACAAAATACCAGTCTCTTATTGGAGCTTTATTGTATCTGGCACTTAACACAAGACCAGATATTTTACATTCAGTGTCAAAGCTAGCACAAAGAAATGCAGATCCACATGTTGAACATTTTACAGCAGCAAAAAATATATTACGTTACCTAAAAGGAACCCAAAATCTGAAATTGAAGTTTAGTAAAGGTTGTAATCAATTGGTCGGTTACGCAGATGCTGATTGGGGTGGATGTACCACTAACAGAAAATCGTATTCGGGATACATATTTTACCTAGGCAATTGCGCAATATCGTGGGAGTCTAAAAAACAACCTACTACAGCCCTCAGCAGCACAGAAGCTGAATATATGTCTATTTCCAATGCATCAAAAGAAGCAGTGTACTTAAGAAGATTGCTACAAGAACTTGGATTCTTGAATGAGCAAAGTATTGAATTAAACGTTGATAACCAAGGAGCCCTTAAATTAGCGACAAATCCAGTATACCATAATCGCAGCAAACACATAGACATAAAATACCACTATATTAGAGAAGTTATACAGAACAAGGAAATAAGTTTGAAATATTGTCCAACAGAGGAAATGGTGGCAGATATTTTCACAAAGAATTTGCCTAAATCAAAACACAAGAAATTTGTCAATTTGTTAAATTTAAAAGATCAGTAATAATTGCTAATTGTAAAAATATATATGTTGAGGAGGAGTGTTAGAAATGAATTTTATACTTGTTAAAGAAAAAACAAAAACTACTTTACTTATTCAACATTTATATTTTCGAGTAGTCAATGAAATTTGTTTTATGTCAAACATTAGAAAAAATAGAAATTTTTCAGACAACTTTTAAACTTCATAGAAAATAGTTTACTTTAATAAACTTTATAATTTTATATAAAAAGAAAATCGTTTTAATTTATTTGCGAAAAGGATTTTCATCATACGGCACCTTACAGCTCTGCTTACATTAGGTAAACTGCCACTTGGAATTGTCGTATTTCGTAAAACGAACATGATTTTCAATTCTTGCTTTCAGGTAATATTTGTTTGATTAAATAAAACTTTCCTGTTTTGCATTTAAATCAATTTTTAATTGAGATAATTAAACTTTTCTTCAATTTGTAATTTTGTTTAGGAATAAAATATTTAATTGATTATTTATTTTTTTTTTTTAGTTAAAGTTTTCAATTTAAATATTTATTTTAAAATAAATCCAAATTAATTTCAATCTCAGACATTATAAGTTTTTAGAAAATCAATTAAAAATTTAATTACTACTACAAATATTTTAATAGAAATTTATTTTAAATTTTTAAGTTTTTTTTGTGTTATTTTTCATCATTCTTTTAATAAGGGCTTACCACTGAGTATTGGTCTCAAAATAAAAAAAAATTAATAGAGTTATTTTGAAACATTTTTATTTTTTTGTTATTTTTTGTATTAAAATTCTTTTCATATAATTCATAAATCAATTAAAAATATAATTGCATTAATTAAAGCAATTAATTGAACTTAATGTTAACATCAATTAAATATTTAATTGAAATGAAATATGGTATTTTTGACTGAAAAATTATTTCAATTACGAAAGCAATACTTTCAGTTGGTATTTGTTTAAAATTTCGTCAATAAACGAATATTGTTGAAACAATTAAAGAGTTCATTGAAAAGCATTTTTTAAGCACAAATAATTTTTACTTTGGTTTAAATAATTCAAAATAAGAGCAATTCGATAACAATTTAATTATTTTATTTACAATATTTATTTTACTTTTCTATAGTAGATTTCTGTTCAGTGGACTACACTATGTACCTAGTATTCAGTGTACTCTTAATTTAGTACCACTACCACAAATTCCTGTTGCCAAGAGCAATAAAATTGAAGACTGATCATGACTGACAAAAGAACTTATTTGAAGTGAAGCAAAAGAGAACAAATTCTTAAAATTATCGTTTTACTACTTCATAACATGCGTTTAATTGTATTATTTAATATATTTATATGTCCTTTTTTGATATCTTTTAGATAAAACAACGATGTTCGTTCTATTTTATTTCTTATGAAGCCAAAAAGACTATACAATTTGTTTTTCTTTAATAAACTGAGTTTGAATATTCTGAATTACAGAATTGTTAAAACGTTTCTCGTATCGGTAGAAAAAGAGGCTATTTTTCCAAAAAAAAAATGTCCAACTTTATTTAGATTGATGGCATTTTTGTTTAGGCTTCCACTTCAATAATTATAATATTTGTCAGTTTTCCTAAAGGCAGTTAATAAATGCAAGAAATTATATTAAAATAATTTTAGAAAATATCCTGGAGTGTAAATAAAATGAAAATTTAAAAAAACAGTAACGAAATAGAAAGAAAAAAATATTCATTACTCTTAAAATTGTTGGACTAGAGATGCCAAAGCATTTAAATGATAAGCCAAGGCAATCATCAAAAGAAAAACTTCAGTACAAAATCGAATGACCAATTTGTTAATATTAAAAACTTTCGTTCATTCAATCATATGGACTATCAAATTTTGTAAAAGCTAAAAAAAAATTAAACTTTATTTTACAATTTTCTTTCGATTATGTTTTCTTCTTTTTTTTTCATTTGAGCACAAAATGAGAAAAAAAATTTTTATTCATTCCAGAAAAGAAATGCTTAATATGCGTTTGTCTGTCATTCAGTATAAGCTGATGTGACATTTAGTGCCGATGAATGCCGGACAACATTAAATAAAACTGTGCTTATTTTTGTTGTTACTGTTATTGAATGTGCTTCAAAATGAATTTTCATTTCCATTTTTCTTTTAAATTTCTTTTGTTTTTCTTTTCAAGAGAGGGAGAGAGTCAAGTAAATAGTCGAAGTTTTACAACATGTTACAGTTTTTAACTCTACTACGTGTTTCAATTGTTTACTGTGAATTGAAATCAAATAAAAATTTCTTTTTCTGCATTTCATTTTTATTTGCTGTCCTTTAAATAGAAAAAAGTAAAAGTCAATTTAAAGTGAAGTTTAGAATAAAAAATTTTAATTTTTAAATGTCAACCCTTAGTTATGGGTTAAAATGGCATCAATTTTTTATTTAAAATTGCCAATATATTCAGTGATAAACTAGAATTACTTCACGCTATCTCAGAAAAATTAACAAATCAGTTTCTTCAAAGTGCTGTTTGCAAAAATCTGAAAATTATTTAAATGTTTGGGTGTATAATATCCAACTCAAAATTGTTAATCCTTTTTATAATTAAATTGACCGAAGAAACTTGTAAGATTGTACTGCCATAGTCAACATGGTTGAACTTTATATTTCGCAGAGAATAACGAAAAGCTAAATGGTCTTAAGCTAGGATTTAATCATTTAAATGTATAAGCTGGACCTTCAAATTCAATTTTGAGGCTTCTTAACTGCCCAAAGGAAAGAGTGAAGGTGTTTACCAATTTTTTTTTTTTTTTTTTTTGTGAGAGGGAACTTAGTTGGTTTTTGCCATCCGTTGTGTTGGGTACCATACAGTTGTTGCGTGTCTACCGGATAAAATTCCTCTATATATTACATAACTCCACCCTGGAATCGTCAATTTATGACATTACTACAGGATGTAGCCTTATGTTCCGGTCCATTTGCACCCTACTGTGCCATCGACCTAGCAAGGTCTCACTCCTTCCGGCGGAGGATCCCTCTCATTAAAATGGCGATCCTTCTCCATGTAGCGGGATTTCCTAACTAGACTCCTGTGATGGTTTTGAGAGCCAATATCTCTCTTCAGTGCCCGCCTTCCCGACATCCACATCTCACACTCAAAAAAAGGTTCTTAGTAATGACGGTAAGGTGTATAACTCGATTGACTTTTGGAGCATCGCGTAATGGCACATCTATTTTATTGTCCCATCTTTGTTTCAATGTACGGTGCTTTAATAACTTAGTGCTGACAATCTCTTGTGGTTATGTAGTACTCGCAAGTCTCACAACGAACATTCTTCGTGCGGGAGTTTATGTGCTCTATACACCATTTTATATTTTTTATATATCTCGAGCTAATGTTGCCGTTTTACGTTTTCGACCCCAAATTTTTCAAGTCTGCAATCCGTTTTCGAATATCTCGTCTAGTTTTGGAGAAAAATAGCGAAAACGCATTGCAGATTTAAAAAATTTTGGTGTCAAAAATCTAAAGTGGCTTTAATAACTCGAGATATATAAAATGGCGGATAGAGCATATAAACTATCGCACGACGATATCGTCAACAGCTTAATGTAGGGTTGTTTAAGAAGAAAAGGTTCTTTTGCCCTACTGTTTGTTAAGTGTGCAATCTGTCCTCAAAAACATTTAAATAAAATATCTATAAACAATACTCCTTCTATTGTCATTCGCATAACGTATTTTTCTAGCACTATTACGCATATAAAGCCATTTTTGTAGCGGTAGTGTCATGCTGTGGCACTACTAAATTCAACACAGAATTGTGACTTCTCCAGCTTCTTGGCAGCACTGGCATGCTGGCGGTTGCCGGGCTTAAGCTCGCCGGATGAGGTGGTTATTCGCCGGAATTCCACAGCATGCGTCACTACAAACAAAATATCCATGCCAATTAACAATGTAAAGATCATCCCCTGAAAACTCATCGAAAAAAAAAAATAACAGATCAGAGTCTCTTTTGAGAATAGAGCCCATGATCTTTACTCTAGCTATCAGAATAAAGCACTACTTACTAGTCTACTGAGGCTTCCAAAAGCTAAAATATTTGCATTTTTTAGTGAAATGTTTTACACAAAATATTCACTTCTATACTTTATACCAAATACATATGTATGTAAATATGTATTCTTATATATGTATGTCTGTTCATATTTGAGTGCACATAAGTGTTAAAGTCACTTTTTTCATTTATTTCAAAATCTTATTTTTCTCTTTTTATTAATTTTACTTTAGCCGAAGAGTATGTGTATGTGCGAGTATTATAAAATCTATAAAAATTCAGTGGCTGAACGTGCTTTACACAAAAAAAATTAAGAAAAAAAACCCCTAAAAAATCAGCAAAAACATACACACGTATTTGTTTCTTATTCGTTTTCAATTTGCAAATCGCTACAGTAAGCAATAAAACTCTAAGTACGACAATGATTTCATGAAGATTTTTTAGAAAAAATTAAAAAAAGAAAAACATGAGAGGACAGTAAGAATATTTTATTTAATTGAAATTTTAATGTAGCATTCAAATTTACTTTAAAGAGAGTACAAAATGTTAAAAAAAATTAGTGGTTTTTATTAGGAACCTATTTAGGGTATTCAATTATTCGACTTTTTTCTTTGGTCGATTAATCGAGTGAGTAATTATTCGGGTTTTTTTCTTGATCGATTAATCGATTAAAATTTCAAAATTGATCGATTAATCGCATTTTGTTTTATATAAAATAACATACCAATTTTGTGTATTTTTAAAACATTTTATTAAAAAAAAAAAATAATAATAACCAAAAACATAGTAAGTGTAATAACTTTTTAAAAATTCATTAATTATAGTTAACTATTATAGTGTAGAAAATGTAATGAGATCGTATATTTTACTTTCAAACATATTATTGAAAAACTGAACCATAAATAATTCATTAATTAATTTTAATATTTGAGATCATATATATACCGATTTAATATATAAAAGTAATAATTTACTACATCGTAAGCAATAAAAATATTAAATAAGTAATTAAAAATAATTCATATTATGCGTTAAAAATTAGTTAAAAAAGTATGCACTTCTATTAAAGTAGTCTTTTAAAAAAAGGATGTAATTTATATGTTTAGCTTTCAACCGATTGTTTTGTTTAGTTTTAATAAAACTCGATTTTGAGAACACTCTCTCGCTGATTGTAGATGTTGGAGAAATCGAGAGAAGGATATAAAATTTTTCGGTTCTGTTTTTGGTTTTTTCTAAATATAAGAAATCACCCATTAAATCATTGCAGCCCCTTTTGTGTTTTTTAAAATTTTGTACACTTTTAATTGCTTCATTTAATTGTGAAAATAGATTATTTTCGTTTATTTCAATTAAATCTTCTGCAATCAAATCATCATCTGACACATTTTGTTCAATATTTTCTAAAAACATTCTCAAAAACAATTTGTTTCAGATTTTGTGCAATATTTTAAAAAAGTGAAAATGTACAAGAATTTAGATATAAAATAAGTGTACTAAGTAGTTTTACACGTCTTTCATTTATTCGAATCTTAAGCCATTCTAATAACTAATTTGAAAAAGGATTGTTTGCATTTTCCATTGTATTAATAACAAATTGTTTAATGCCTTCTAAATTTATCAATGTAGCAGAATCCTTGCCGAGCTCCTTAACAGCGACATCAAGTGGTTTAAGGGCTTTATTCAAATTTAATAAAACTTTAATTTCCATAACTGTAAAAGTCGTCAAACCAAAATCAGATAGAGCGTAATTTGCGTAATTATAAATACGAAGAAAATTTTCAATCATGGTAGATAAAGACGAATATCGATGCTTTACATCATGTACAAGACGAATTTCTTTTTTTTTCTTGCAGCATAACATATGTTTGCAATTTCTTTTGTTTCTCATTAGATATATTAAATATTTTACAACACTTAGGAAGTTTATTAATACCATTTATTATTTCTATAAATAAAGTACTTTTTTTATATGGATTAATCGATTAATCGTAGGAAATTATTCGAGTTATTCGTTATTCGAAATATGACCATTTTTAATTGTTCGAACAATTATTTGAACACAATTGTTCGATTAACGATTAATCGTTTGAATACGCTAGACCTATTGCCCTAAAATTTAATAAAAATTTTCAAAAATTTTATCGAACTAAAAAATACTGAATAGTTAATACACAAAATACCAGAGGTAGTTCATATTACTCATACCACCCGTAATACATTTTTATTCAAAAGTTGTTTTTTTGCGTTGGTAGTCATCGACTGCGTCGAGTGGTGTTCTACACTTAAACAATTCCTCCTACTCTTCTGGGAAAGCTCCCTTCCCGGTTTAAAGTTAAACGGTGCGTATAAATAATAGTGAATTTTCAGGTTAATTTTGTGATTATAAAAATTTTAGTATTTATTTTTTTTTTAATTTTTATTAATTTATTTATTTTTTTTCTTCTAATTATTGTTCCCCAATATTTATTTTTTTTTTTTTTTTGCTATACAATTTTAGGTGATTTACAATTCGTTTCAGCCATACACCGCTCTTTCTTATTAATTCTTTTTTTACAACGTGTTTCTTTATCGTGTCATTTTTTAATATCAACTCAAACAAATAGTTTGTGACTGGCGTTCAAAACATGAATTTATACAGAAAACTGTAAAAAAAAAAGAAATTTTAATGTAAACATATGTTCTGCGTGAATGTAGGAGTATCAATGTGAGTTGGTGTGCGTGTGTAAGAACGTATTAAATTCAACATAAACCTACACACACCCACATATCATAGCCATACATATATACATACGTATGTATATAAACACATACTATATGCAATAAAGGTCAACATTACTAATGGCAACAACATGAATATTTAGTTGCGTATTTGTGAAGAGGCAAACTAAAGTGATGAAAAAGTTAACGGAGACGAGAAAAATGAAAAGTTTATTTTTTTTAAGATTTTTTTTTTATTCAGAAACAGCATTCCTTTATAAAAAACACAAAACAACAGGGCCTCTTTATCAAAAACGTATAGAAATAGTTAAATTTTTGCACACTCATACGTTCCTATCTGTTATCAATAAAATTATATTATAGGAAGCTTTGTATGGCCATAAGAACTTTAAATTGTTAAAAAAACTAAAGAATTAAAATTAAAATAATTAAAAATATAAAATTCAATTTATGGTATAAAGTTCAGGTTTACGTGGGGTGCGTTGATATAGTATTTAGAGCGCTCACACAAAAACTCAAACGGCTCAGGTTCGAATCCCAGCTAAGGTGAAAAATTAAAAAGTTAGTTTGCGGTTTTTTCAAAAAATTATAATATAAAAATAAGAGGTCCCTCTCCACCAAAAAGTCCATCTAAAAAGCAACCGCTCCCTGACGTTCCATTCTATTACACCTGAACCTTTGATAACGAAAAACGAATGATCAGGAGAAAAGCGCCGCATATTGACATTAGCTAAAAACCTACTTAGCGAAGGCACTCATTGCAATCAAGTTACAACGATGGGGCAATTACTGTTAATCATTCAAGGGTGAGGGTATAACACTGGCCTTTGAATGATCAATTCACAGCAAGTACTCTCATCCTAAGGCGTTTAATAATATCATAAAACAAAATATATGTTGTCATAATGTACTGTCCTTTCCACAAAAATTCCAATATAATGCACAGCATTTAGTAGGGGTTTACCCCTGAGTATTGGTCTCAATAAAAAAAAAACTAAGAGCGTTATTTACAAAGAACTTTTTGGGCACTCTTGCGGATACTACTGGACGTAAATATATCACGATAAACATGAAGAATTATAACTTTAAATGCTATAGCTTGTCAGTGTGGCTTTCTAAGTTTGGTCAGTTATTTTGGAAGCATGTTACTTTTCGTATTTTTTATTATTATTTTTTTTATATTAAAACAAAAGCATACCAGCAGGATCACTACAACTGGCATTTGAGCTATTGGTTTTGGGCTATTTTTCAGCCAGAATGGACATTCCATACGATATGTACGGCCACAGATCTAAGTGGCGGTATAGCAGATAAACTTTTTTCAGTTCTTTTGCGGGTGCCATAAATCAACGGAATTAATAAAACAAAACATATAAATAAGACCTCAACTAGATCATTACAAAGTATATAGAAAAAAATATAATTTAAATATAAGAATTCCATAGAGAAGTGTAAGTCAAATAGCTGATGATTAAAACTATTATAGCTGGAGTAGAACACATGTTCAGCGAGGCAGTTCTAGATATGTTATTTCTACGATATGCTGGAGGCCCGTTGTTCGAGCGCCCCAGCAAGACTGATCAATTTTTTTTTAATTAAGTTTTGTTTCGTCAGAAACGCTTTGATTAGTTCAAATTTAATTGCAATGAGATTTTAGTAATCAACAGAGAAAATGATGTCCGTGAAGGAATAGTACACCAGACAAACTGAACAATTGTTTTCGACTACAGATACGGTAGTCTCATCAGAGTTCTTTGTATTCTGTGCATATTCAAGACCAAATATCAACTATTTATCTCACACTTTTTAAGAAATCACTTACTAAAATTATTATTTTCCATATGTAAGTACATACACTTGTATGAGTTAGTCGAAGTAAAGTCACACAACAGTTTCTATCATATTCTCCCTCTCTCACCATCATTGCAGTTTTTGTAATTGTCATCTTATTTGGATGGCACAGAATTACAATTTATTTTTGTTTTTACTCTATTGTTCCATTTTATCCACATTAGTCGACATCGACGACATGTACTTCTGTAGCCGTGGTGGTTAGAGGGCACCGTCAGAGGCGAGTGTCTTGCATACGAAACTCTTAAGACTAGAAGTTCGAGCCCCAGGAAGATTATGTTATTTCTCTTGATTTGCAATATATCTCATATAAAAAAATTTTTATCTGATAAGGCGTTTATATATAAAAAAACATATAGAATTTCTTATTCCAAACTGTTTATTTTGTTAATAAAAATATTTTTAAATAATTAGCTATAAGCCATTCTAGTTTCCAGTTTATATAAGACAAAAGAAATCTCTATATATTTAAATAGAATAGCAAGAAGTAAAAGAATATGTATCAAGAGAATCTCTAAAGGGTAGAAAGAACTTCATTGATGCCCAAAAGAGTAGTATTGTTGAGAGTGACGTAATGTAAGACACAGAAGTTCTGCAAGTGTAGTTTGTCTCTCCCACTCAATATGCTGATTTCCTGTTGGTTGATTGACGATCAAACAAAAGAGCGTAAGTATACGTGTGAGTTTAATTTGCTGATATCAGCCACTACTGGGCATCTTTGATTTAATTTAAAATTTAGTATAGCCTTACTACAAAGACCTAATAAGAGTACACCATAATATCTTTGTATACTCTACTCGAGGATAACCAAGTGAACTGGATATCAATTTAATTGAATCTTCTTAAATTTTTCTTTTCAAATAAACAACCAAAAAGTTTTCATTTAAAAGCTTCTTAAGTTGTTTTTTACCTGAAAATGTCTGAAATATAAACAAATAACTTAGAAAGGCCTCTTTTAAAAAGGTTGTTCCACCTCCTTTTTTTTCTCAACCTCTTTTAAACCGTGTGCGGCTATAATTTTGTTTTCGTATATCTACCCCTTGTTGTATTTGGCTGTGTGTGTGTGTGTGTTGATGTTTTTGCGAGTACTTTTAACAAATGATTATGGGTCATAAAAAATGACATAGACTTGAACACACATTAAATGGCCATAATGGCAATATAAATAATTCCCACAACTTCTGTATCAGTAACGAAAAAAAAAAAAAATAACTGAAAAGCCCAGCACGTTAGCAATTCGAATTTTTTGAGTATGTTTTTTTATTAAAAAAAAAAGATAATAAATAAATAAAAACAAGCAAAAACCAAATAAAAACCAGCCAAAGAGAAATAATCAGGGAAGCGATGGAAAAACGTATGGTTATGGTTTTTGACCAAATGTTAAATGTTCATAATGTGGCTTGAAAGTGTCATTATTTTATTTGATTGAACAAAAAAGTATTGCCGTCTGAAAATGACATTATTTTAAATGAATGATTTTTGCAGAAAATTTTCCACAAATGAACTCTACTATTAATACAGGGGAGGGGAGGGGGGGTTTGCAATAAATCTTAAATTGAGGGTAATCAACTTTTACCACCTGAACTATTCGTCATTAGGTACCAGTCGAAGCAGGAAATATTGTACAAAACACAAGCTTAAATTAGAAAATATAAAATTTAAACGTTAAAGAGTATTAAGCAAATAAAAACTCTTTACTTTTTCTCTAGATATGTACAAAAGTACTTCAATACTTTTCTTTTTATTGTATAGCTGATATCTTTAGTTCTGTTGTCTGTTTAATTGCATTCCCATTATAATTGCATATGCACTTACCATTTTGGCCTTACAATTGGTATCCTTTAACTGCATCACTAACAAGTTAAACTAACCGGGTAAAATGTATAACAAGCAGGCTAAATTAACCGTCTTTTAAACACACACTCCCACACACACACACACAGAATACTATATAAGTACATATAAGCAGTAGAAACAGGAACAGCAAACTCTACATCAATAACAATGACACACAATGAAAATCAACAAAATGTCAACAGCTATACACATACGCGAACACACACACACACAAACATGTATGCACAGAATTTATAGAGAGATAGAGAGAGAGAGAGAGAGAGAAAACGAGATAGAGGTCATGGCGATAAGCAAAAAGAGTGTTTGCAAGACACTACAATGCTTGTTTGTTGTTTAACAAAAGTATTTGTAATTGTTTTTGTATATATGAGTGTAGGATATGAGTTAAGTATGCGAATATTAATTATATCTGAATGCTCTGCCTTCATTTAAAGACACACACATACATATGTAGTATATCTAAAAAAAAGAAAAACCAGAGAGTTTAATATCATCATATCGTATGTATATTCCTATACACACATCTACATACCGCTCTTAGTATTAACACAATAATGTTGGAATATTATAAAATTTACAGTGGCCATTTCAATAGAAAATTCTTTTGAAGACTTCGTTTAAAATTTTACTTTTTTCTATGTTCTTCTTTTTAATCTTGTTAAATATTTATAAAATATAATCGAATGCCAAACAATTACACCTCTCACACTCGCCATTGATGAACATTATGCATTTAGACCAGTGATGTACAAAAATCTTTTTCCCTATAACGCGTGATAGGAAAACAAATTCTGCTTACGTTGAAGTCAAACACGTACATAATAAAAAAAAATATTGTTACTCTTGCTCTTTTTAGATTTTAGCTTCTCTCCAACATAGTGCAGGGGTGGATAGTGCATATTTTTTGTATCATTTTTATTTAACTGAAATAATTATTTATTATTTCCTCCAAATTTATGTGACTTCGGTACTCCTTTATTCTTAATAGGTCGGTGGCATGTCTATCGGACAATCGATTACCTACTTTACTCAGAATTATGAAGAAATAATTGTGAAGTTATAAACAGAAAGTAATTCGAACATTCCCATTTCTGGTAGTAGTAAGCAGAGTCTTTCTCTGCTTCATACACAAGCGCAAGTGTGTTTATGTAGTAGTGGACATCACTGATTTAGACTAGCATTTGCACGCTTTCAAGGTCTAACTGACTCAAGAACTAAGGACTCTTGACCATTCCAAACATCGTTAATGAACGAAATAGTGGAAATAATGGCAACAGTGCATGATCAATTTTCAAAGAAAATTATCTTCAGAAACGAGGCACATTTTCACCTCAGTGATTTCGTCAATAAGTAGAATTGCCGCATTTGGGCAAATGAAAATCCCAAAGTGAAAGTCAAAAAACCAATGCACCCACAAAGAGTGGGAGGCATCATCGGGCCGTATATTTTTCCAAAATGAGGCCGGTCAGGCAGTTACTGTGAATAGTGTTCATTATCGTGATATTATAACGAACTTTTTATGGCCCGAGCTGGAAGATGTGGATGTGGACGATATTTAGTTTCAACAGGAAGGTGACACTTGCCACATTTCTAACGAAACAATTGCTCCTCTACGCGACATATTCAATGGCAGTGTTTTCTCACGTAATGGCGATGTCAATTTACCGCCAAGTTCATGTGATTTGAATCTTTTCTTGGAGTTATTTGAAAGAAAATGTATTCCTCGCAAAGCCAGAAACAATTCAAGAGCTAAGGGATGACATAATTCGGTACATTAACGGCATAGAACCTCAATTATGTCTCAGGTCGCGACCTCAAATTGACCCATATTTTGTTAAATGCATAATTGAACCCTACCAATTTATCATAATAAAAGAAAATGACAATAATTTACTAAATAATTTGTGTTTTATTCAAAATCCACATCGGGCCTTAGAATATCAACAAGTCTCATGATATGCAAAATTTTGGTTTATGTAATGAAAATAATTGATAATGAGCGAAAAAACATATGAAAAATTGTCAATCAAATGGCTCTCATTGTTTTCTGAAAAATTTAAATAATTTTTCCTACATTTTTCATAAAAAAAAAGTACTATGGCATAACTAGTGCACCTAAATTAAAAAGAAATAAGTTTTAAAATTTGTTTCAATCCATTCAGTGGTGTAGTGGTTAGTGTGTAGGCTTACTCAGATGATAGCGCCGGGTTCAAATCTCAGCGACTACCTCTTAGCAGTCTTCTGGCAAAAGCTCATGGATAAAAATTTGACACACACAACATGAGTGCTGCGAGAAGCTAGGCCGTAATCCTGACACAGGGTTGTCATGGGGAATTATGTATGTTTGTAGAGAATAATTGCTTAAAGAATATAGTAAAACTAGAAGACTCGTGCGAATATTTCGCACCATTAGTTGTCATTTTTGTAACATAAAATAATTAATAGAAATTTTAGTAACTACTACATTTTATTAAAAGAATAAAAATATTAGAAATCATAATATATCATAGATTGTATTTACATACATACGTACATATGTTTAAAAGCTTTTATAATACTTCTTTGAATACAATGTTAGAGGCAATGACATGATCATCGTTAACTTTTTGCCCGTACTTTTGCCGTACGTGGTATTACCAAAATTGCTTTTACAACTTTATGGATTATGTAGAATAGCATTACAATTAAGCGACCCTGTTTATCGCACTTGATCTAACAACTAATGCAAAGTATTGCCAAAACAGCTTTTTATAGTAAATAGCGGTATTGCCAGAATGGATTTTAATATAAACATACTCTATTATGTAGAACTGTATTATTATTAAGCAACCCTGTATTACAACACTTGAACAAAAACATTTAATCATAATGACAACAGTATTATCATGCAGTTCTAAATAAAATATAATTTTTATCAATGAAAATATTAATTTTAGAATTTCTAATTATATTTCGTCATTAGTGTTAGAAATAAGCTTTAAAATGAGACATCATTCATTAAATTTGATGCGGTGGTATTGGAGATACTTGTAACCGACAAAAAAAGTGCTTTAGAAATAATATATACGATGATTGTAAGAAATTAAAAACGTTTTAGAAATGAAATACTTTTTAATTCATTTTTTTTTTATTTTTAAATACAAAATTTAAAGGATTAAATTAGAAAGGCATTCTTGCAAGCATAGTGAGTGAGTGATCCTTGACTTTTTCTTTTATTATAATAGTTGTTATTGTAATGTTTTTCGAATAAATTTTCATTATGAAATATTTGTTATTAGGAACAGATATAATCTTGTATATATTTTGTAGAAGGAACATAATTAGTTTTAAAAAATGTATATATTGTATATATTTATACCTATATGTATTATACTAGAGAGCTCGTTTATGGGACAGTGTATAGATTTAAGCTGTTTATTTGGTTTATTTGTAGTAATTATAATAGAAATTTTCTTTAAATAAACGTTTAAATAAAACTGAGTGAGTGATATTTTTTTTTTCATTTTACCCACTGTAGTTACAGATATACACCCACATTGCTTCACAAACTTCAAAACCATATATTGCATACTTGAATAAATGGATTCCAGTTGATGGTGTATTTGCGAATAAATGAATATATGGCGGTATTTTTGACATCATTTTTCTGTCTGTAACACACGCACACAAACACAAAAACACACTTATGTACATACATATTCATCAACATTGCGGAAATCCTTTTGTAATTATTTTGTGGCTTTTGATTTGCTGGATGCCCTGCTGGTTCTTTAAAAATTTCTGCACATCTGGGCAATTTTTCCAGCAGTTTTTCTCTTGTTTTTTTTTCTGTTTTTTTTTTTTAATTTAATTTTTCCTCCTTAAAAAAAAAACGTTGTCGTTTAATTAAAAACATGTTCACATGATTATTAAAATTCTGAACACTGTTTAGCTGGGTTGGTTTACTGTTTGTGTTTCCCTAAGCAACGTTAAAACTAAACGCATTTCAAAGGCGGGTAATTTGTTTGTTTTTAATTAAAAAACAAGAAAAATAATAAAAATTTATAATTAAATAATTTTCTGGTTTTTCTTTTCTTTCCACACAAAAATATTTTAAATATTTTATTTTTTTATATAGTACATATATATGTATATAAATAAATAAATTTTGTTTTATCACTTCTAATACACGAAAGGAAAATTGCATATAATTAACCAGCAGAAATTTAGTTTTTTTTTTTTATTCAAATTTTAGAATATTCATAAGATTTTAATGAAATATTTAAAAATTTTATTTAATAAAATGTCATAATATATCAACTTGCTTTCAGCACTTTTCTTTTTAATTTCATTTTTAAATATGAAAAAATTTTTCAAGTAATTTTGTTCTTAAAAAATTTACGTTCAAAAATTAAATGAAATATTAATGAGACATTTCAGTCATAATTTAATGAATGTAACTCTCTAATGAAATACTTTTTTTTCTGAAAATTATTCATTTAAAGAGAATTCTTAAAACATATTTATTATGCTGCTATACATATCTCTAGAGTATATTTAGGTAGTTTGGGATGGGCGACACCTGATGTGGCTTTTTCCAAAACGTGCCAATATTTTTTTTTGGTTAAAAAGCAGCTGAAATTATTTAATTTTTTATTTTTTTTTCAGAAGCACGAACTTTCTTATAGATTTTAAATTCTTTGTGCTTTTATTAAAGTATCTAAAAACAAAGCCAAAGGAAATTGAATGCTAAGCATTGTAGTTTAAAGAAACTGTAGTGACGTTTGGGTATCATGACTAAGCAGAGAGTTTTTTCGTATGACTTGAGTGCATATCTATACTGTAATAGATAGTGGCTACGAGAAAACGAATCAGTTTTGGAATTTAATCGCAAATTGAACATAGAAATACAATTGAAATACTTTCAACTACACAGAAAACACAATATTTGATGTTTAAGTGTAACTAAGCATAAAATTGATTTTAATTATTATTTATTATATATTTATTATTATTTATTCATACTTAATACCAAAATATTTTTAAAAAATAGTAAAGCTATATTAGAAAGAAAAAAGACGTTCTAAAATTATTAACCAAGGGTATCAAATTAAGAACAAGTTGTGAAAAATATTTCGGTAACTTTCGGTACCAAATCAAGCTTAATGCGTTATTAAAATAAGAAGAAATGGCACAAAATACCATAAGTTAACAAATCAAGAACAACCGTTAGTAAAATCGTAAACAATTGTATACAAATTTCATAAATTAATAAAAAAAAAATCGATACCAACCGTTAACGAAGTAAGCATAAGCACAAGTAAGCATATCTATTTCGGTAGTTTTCTACCACTTTTTTTTCTGAGTGTAAGTTCTCATCTGAGTTTTATATCAGAAGTGCACTCCGATAGTTTAATTACAAATCTAATTTAATTTTAATTATTTTTGTCTGAGCTAAGCTATTTTAAAAATCATTGCAGTGTGGGTTGTAACTGTTATAATCTGTTATAATCAGATGAGAACTTAGGTGGTGTAAATAGAGCTTAAGTGTGATATATGGGGAATAAGCTTGTCTCTTTAACCATCTCGTTAATGATGATAGGCAACTCATCAGGAGACTTTTCTCCAACAAAATTTTCAAATTCTTTGTTCTTATTTGGCAAACTTTATGTACTAAATGAGAATTACATTCATCGCATAAAATCCAAATAGAAATGTAAAGTTTAAAATATAAACAACTCATTTAAAAAAAATATTATTTTGCAACAAAATGTAGTTCAAGTGTTTTCAAAAATATAAAATTCAAGAACCGCAATTATAAGCTGGTGAATGCAATAACCCTTGGAAAACTATTTATTAATAGAAAAAGCTTTTATTGCCAGCAGGACCTCAACTGTGAACTAGTTTGTGAGCTATTGGCGAACAAGCAGCCCGAATAAATAGTTCTTGGAATACACATTGCCACAGTTGCAGACTACCAGACAAAAGGGACGGGATATTTCGTTTTCTCTACGCGGAGATATTCGGAAAAGTATTTATCAAAGCTATATTTACACCATCTAAGTCCTCATCTGAGTTTTATATTAGAAGCGCACTCAGATAGACTCAGATAGTTTAATTACAAATCTAATTTAATTTTTATTGTTTTTGCCTGAGCTCATGTGAAAATACAACGTTTTTCTATTTTCAAAATTATTGTCGTCAGAGTTAAACTGTTATAATCTGTTATAATCAGATGAGAATTTAGGTGGTGAAAACATAGCTTAACCTCTAACTACTGAGGCGGTGGTAAATTTTACCCCTCCTTAGATTTTTTAATTTATTTTCTTCGGTTGAGCGCTGTTGAGTCCCTGTTTTGTTTTACTAAATGTTTGATTTTTTTTATTTTTATAATCCTATTTATATAAAAATGTATTTTTCTATTGTTTTAAAAATAAATTATTAAAAAAAAAATTTTTTTTTGCTAATTTTTTGGTAAAACAAAAGGTGGTAAAATTTACCCCATGTCAATAATTATGACAAAATATTTCACCTCAGTAGTTAAAGGTTAATAGAAATAGTATCTATGGCCAGTAGGACTTCGGCAGTGGAAACTAGGTTTTAAGCTATTGGGGAACAAGCAGCCAGGATGAATATTCCATGGAATACATATTGCCACAGCTGCAGATTACCGGTAAAAAGGGACAAGATATATATTTTCTCTATAAATGCTCTGCTCTATAGTGGAGCGAGTATCAACTTGAAGTAAACCTTTGTTTGATTATATTAGGAAGCTGGCATATGTATGCATTGACTTGTGAAGATTCTAAATCACATATGATGCATGACCGTTACTTTATAGGCTCGTAGCGAAGATCTGACATCAAGAAGTCGCGAAAGTCCTTATTGGTTCTTTGAATCACCACAAGAACCTACTGATCGAGAGATTAAAATTTTTTTTTAGGAGTTAACCCCTACTAAATGCTGTGCATTGTTTTGGAATTTTTTGGAAGGGACAGTAAATATATATATATTTTTTCTTATATTATTATTATTTAGCGCCTTAAGAATGAGAAAAATTGCTTGAATCAATAGAAATTGCCTCATCCTTGCATGTGATTGTGTCGTGAGTGCCTTCGCTAAGTAGGTTTAGCTGTTATCTGCTACTTCCCAATAGGTGGCACATTTTTCATTCGTTTTTTTGTTAACATGGGTTAAGTTGGAATAAAGTAGAATGTCAGGGAGTGGTTTCTTAGGTCTAATTTTGAAAAAACCTCAAACTAACTTTTTCATTTTTCTCCTTCGCTGGGATTTGAACCTGGGCCATTTGAGTAAATTTTTATCTTCCTACTGACTTACGTTGCATTGTAATAATATAATAATAATACTTTTAAGCTTTAAAAAAAAGACAAGGAATTAGGATAACTAAACATTACAGCTCGAGCACATCAAGAATTTGTAACAAAATTTAACGGTTGGTGATAATGTTTTGTTCCCTATAAAAAAAAATATTAAAAGAAAAAGGAAGGCAAATTAAAATAATAGTTTTTTTTTAATTTCTAAATTGATTAATATAAAAATTTACTTTTATAATCATTCTGTTAACACTACAATAGCATAATAAACTTTATTTTTTTTTTTGTTTTTCATAATTTAAGCAAATAAATAGATAAAATAAATAAACAGCCATCATTAGTAGTAAAATTCAAACCAAAATATGGGGTTCAAGCTCTTAATACTAAAGATAATAAATTATAGGCACAAAAATTAAGCTAAAAAAAACTCTTAAAATTATATATAAAAAAAAGAAAACAAAGACAACTCAGCCGGTCTTTACAAAACTGTGTAGTGTTTAACATGTAGCCTCAAATTATCGTGATGGTCAAGAGGAGGTATAATTTAAAATTTATTTTTTATTTTTTTTTGCATTTCATTGACTCACAGTTAGGCTGTATTTGATTTCAATATTTGTTTTGTTGTGGCATAATGAACTGAAGGAAAACAAAAAAAAAAAAAAAAACAAAAATAAAAAAGTAATAGAAAAAATATTTGAAATTCAAATACTAGCACTCGAATACTCTCATTACCATAAAATAATGTATATGTATGTATATGTAAATAAATAAAAACAAAAATTTACCAAGAAAACCAGAAAGAAAGAGAAAAAAGAACCTAAAATTAGTGAGCTAAAGGAATATCTTATTATGTGACATTTTAAACCGTATTATTATCAGTGCGGATAACAACAACAACAACAGGAACAACAAGCATATCCTTAAAATTAAGGATTCCTATTTTTATTATTCTCTATTGGAGTAAAGTTTTTTACTCTTTCTCTCCCTCGTTCTATCTCTATAAATTCCAATGGCATTTTGCCATGACATTTTCAAACGATGAGCACAGTAAACCCTATAGCCTGGAAATTTCATATATTCTCTCTTTTACTTACGCTCTCTTTTCTTTTTTTGTGCCATTTGCCTGTTAAGAACTTGCTCTCTAAAAGCTTTATTGTGTCAGGTTTTTAATGTGCTAGCAAAGGCTTACTTGTTTTTTACTTTTTTTAGAGGAAATTCCAACATTTGCATTTAAATTTTCTCTAAGAAATTGAGTAAAATTTAAGAGAGAGAAAAATAATTTAAAAATTCAAATTCTCTTTTACAATTCTTAACTTATTTAGCTTTACTTTTTAAATACTCGTAAATGTTGGCTTTTATTTCTCTTTTGATTATTGCATTGAAAAACTTTTCTGCTGCTGGGATATCCACTATGTTTTTGATTTGTTTTTTCTTTTTTGTTTTTTTATGACTTTTCCTTATCGTACTTCAACGTCTAACCCTTCCACTTTGATATTTTCCATAACTCTGGGTCAACATTACAGGCATATATAGTTTCATTATAAGCACTATGTTACATATATTATATACTTATATGTATGCATCTAAACATTTTTAGTTACCTAAATAGGCAGAAACTACCTACACACAGCCACACACACACATGCAAACATGCATACATATGTTCATATGAAATTGCATATAATTTTATTCTCTTGTTTATGTATAAACAACTGTAGCTGCATATCCAACTGCATGTGTGTTTAATAGAATGTTATTGTACGGGTATGTATGTGTGTATATATATGTATTTATATTGTAAATATAGTTTTGTGCCAGTTTAAAATATTTTGTTTTCATATGTGTGTGTGTGTTTGTTTATAAAATATTAAAAAAGTTTTTTTTCTGTTTTTAATATTTACTTAACAGTAAATAAAATATAATCATACAGTTGGTACAGCCTAATTAGTTTGATTTTGATACATTTAATACAAACCAAAAAATTAAAATTACCCCTTGCTGCATAACGTCTGATAAATCAGACACAAATAAATTACAAACACTTCCTATTAGAAAGAACATTTTTGGATAATTTTTGCTTTTAAGCAAAACATAAGTTATTATTTTATGTTGGAAATATAGTTTGTACTAAATAAGGCGCACGTGGCATTTCTAATTTTATATTCCTTAAAAACAAAAACTTAACTTAAAACATAAATCTCTATGCAGAAATGGATTAACATAAAGGGACTTAATTTGCTGCAGTATTTCCAATTTTGTAGGCTGTTCTCTAAAACACATTTTCACTTTCATCGGCTTTAAGTCGAACAGAAGGAATAGAAAGTTTTGTTAATTACAGTTGACTTAATCACACAAAGCCTGTCGCTATAGTGCTTTATATAGTTCTTAATCTGTCTAGCATTTCAAAACTTCAAAAATTCGGCAAGTACCGACTCAAATTAGTAATTATTTAATATTTGAATAATTTTTTTTTATTTAATTATCGATATTTCGCTACTCTTGCGTGTAACGTTTTCAGGAATTATTTATTTATTTTATTATTTATTTATTTAATTCCCGAAGACGCTATACGCAGGAGTAGCCAAATATCGATAATTAAATAAAAGATTTTTATTTAAAAATATACCTTGAGCTTGAGAATTTCTTTACATTAATCCTGAATAATATAATTGTACTCAATATACAACAAGTTATCTTGAATTAGGCGGGTCCGTGGTATAACGTGGTTTTATCGTCGACTGAGGTAATTCAGTGGTCCACAAACCCTAAGTAATAATAACACAATGATTTAACCCTTTGTAGGGGAGTTAATAAAATATTATTTTTTAAATGAAATATTTTACAATGACAACAATAGTTTACAATAGTGGAAATAGGAGGTAAGTCGGTTGATGCCGAGTGAGTACGATTCGTCGGTGTATCGATAACGACCAGCGTGGCAACCAAAGCAATAGCAGCTTCGGTAGTAGATTCGGCGATTAACGACGCGCAGGTTCGATGATAGGTTCGGCAATAAGCGTCGTGCAGGTTTGGTAACTCGTTCGAGACAAATCGTTGCCGCAGGTTCGGTGATTAATGTTGTCGGGTATCGAGTAAGAGATTTGGCATTAATCGCCGTCGGAGAAAGTATAACAGGTTCGGCACTGATTGTCGTCGGAGGTCGTGTAACAGGTTCGCGCATTAATCGTCGTCGAGGATCAGATAACAGGTTCGCCGATAATCGTCGTTGAAGCTCAGACACGAGGTTCACTGGTATTCGTCGTTAAAGATCGGGTACTCGGTTGAGGATCGGGCAGTGGGCTGCTTCGGCAGATGGTGACGACTTGGTTGGCAAAATAATATGTCTTATACTACTTAAAAATATATTATTTGGTAATTCATATAATAATACAAGGTTTCTTAATTATAGCTTAACTAGATAAAAATATATTTACCGAATAGTTACGATCAAGGTCGTAACTAATCAGACGGGGTCTTTGCGATATGTCTCGCAAAGTCTCTTTTCAAGAGATAATTACCAGGTTAATATACCGACTCATACTTAACTAGACTCGTCAGTATATTTTTAGGTAAATACAAACCCGATGCTGGTCTCAATACTTAAACTATATATTTAATTTTTAATATTAACTCGATGAGAATTACTGCTTGTGGTGTTATTTCTATGAAATTAATTCATAAACAAAATACCTATTACTGATGTAATATACAGTGCATCATAATATACCTATTACCATGCAAATGACTAAATATGAGATGGCACCACAATCAGTATGTCGAACCATCACCCGTGTGGCATATGTTCGACTCCCCGTCCTAGCAAAAAAATTAATTTTAATTTCATTTATATTTTTTTTTTCTTTATTATTGTAAGTGGCATATATTTTGCCACGTTACATGGTTAGAGCGCTCGCACAAATAGAAAATGAAAAAGTAAGTTTGCGATTTCAAGATTATAATTTAAAAATAAGAGTTCGCCCTCCTCCAAGAAGATAATTTACAAAGAAACCGCTTCTCGATATTCAGCTCTACTCCACCTTAACCAATGTCAACACAAAACGAATGATCAGAATAAAAGCTAAACCTAAACCTACTAAACCTAATTAGCGAAGGCACTTACCACACAATCAACATGCATTGATGAGGCAATTGCTGTTGATCAGTCAAGGGTGAAGGTATAACACCAGCCTTTGAATGATAAATTCACAGCAATTTGTCTCCTTCCTAAGGCGCTTAATATTAATAGTATAAGAGAAACACAGCATTCGTAGGAATTTACCCCTGAGTATTGGTTTCAAATAAAAAAAAATCACTGAATCTAGTGTTTGTTAAATCAGGAAAGTCTATTAGGATGTTCTTGGTCTAATGCCTGACTCAAATCTTTCTTTATAATCATTTTAAAATTTAGAAAGTCTAAGATACATCCATCTTAATATGCTTCTTTTAACTCTTTTTCTTATTTTCGTAGACTCATGAGTGGACTAGAAGCTCTCTTGCTATAAATTTAATCGCTATTTCATTTTTTTGATTGCCCAAATGACCCAGAACTCTGTCCAGCCTATTTAGTTTACCCTGACAGTAGCATATTATCTCAGAATAAATTATTATTAATTTATTTCATCACCTTATTACTTATCACTCACATAATATTTTTACTTTACTAATTAGCTAACAAATACTGTAAATGCATGCAATTGAATGCGTGTGTACATGCTAGCAGGTGCGTGGGTAGAGGAGATCATATTAGAAATACAAGAGTTTTAAGATTTGTGTTACTTTCATGTACTTCAAAGTGAAACACAAGAAAAACAAAACAATAAAAATATATTTGTTTATACATACGCTCATTATACACATACAAACGCTTAAACACACAAAGAAATTTATTTTTAATGAATTCATAATGCTCAAAGTCTGTGTATACTTTACCTACTCTCTCTCTCTCTCTCTCTCTCTGTAGCTAGTATATAAAAAAAATTAATGAATAAGCCAACGTTAAACGCTTGCAAGTGTGTGTAAGTGTACAAGTGTGTTCTTTTTCTACTTATTAATTTAGCCCATATCCGCTTAGGAAAGACACACAAACACATAACATTGTATACGTTAACGTATTAGAGTTTAATTTTTTTTGCTTTTGGTTATAAGAGGACAAATAAGTAAATTAAAAAAAAAATATTTTTAATTTTTTTCTTGCGCTTTTTCTTTCTGAGTTTTTTTTTATATTTTTTGCTTAAAATGAATATTAACGCCATATTTTTGTACATACGAGTATAATATTTTATAGCAGTAATTTGTTATTTTTTTGCAATACATACATACATACATACATACATAACTGGCCTTTACAACCCTGTGTCAGGATTACGGCCTAGCTTCTCGCAGCACTCATGTTGTGTGTGTAAATTTTTATCCATGAGTACCGGGACCTACAGTTTAATGTCGACTCCGAACGACAGACTTGAGAAGCTTGTTCATGGCAATTAATTACTCTCAGAGCTTTTGCCGGAAGACTGCTGAGAGGTAGTCGCCGAAAGAAATATTTTTATCATATTTCTTTTTTTGAAGATATCAGAGCCTGGAGTCGAACCCAGGACCCATGTCTTAGTAAGCCAACACACTAACCACTAGACCACGGCGACTACAATATTTGCAATATTTAGATTTATTTATTTTTTCTATATAAAATGCATTGTTTTATGTTTTACAAGGTCTACTGATTCTTAATCTTAATTTTTGTTTTGATGCCATAAATATTGTATTTTCTCTCTTTTTTTTAATTTTTTTATTCGTTATAAATTAATTTGTGTGTACTCTGCTATTAAAATTTTTGTACAGTAGCATTAAGGAGGCATGCATATACATATATGCATGTGTATATAAATATATGTATATATGTTATAACGAATTTTAAAGCGCTAATAACTAACCTTGATGAGGTTTAATTGCCTTCTTTTTAGCCAAGTAGAAGACATATAATAAAAAAGAAAAGGCATATGCAACTAATGTGCTAAAGCGTAATCTACCGAGAATAATTTCTGTAATTTCATATTATACCTGAAAGTAATACTGGAAATATATTATATGTATGAGAGCGCGTAAAATATAATTTTCATATTCCTGTAATGTAAAAATTGGTAAATATTTTAAACATATGTATGTTTTTTCAATCGCTATAAGACCATTAATATAAAATCTGTATTGGGTTGGCAACTAATTAAATGCGGATTTTACTTTTTGATGGCATTAGTTGAATTTTTAGGTTAGATGACGTAATTGAAATATTAAATATATTTTGTTATTTGATAGTCGGTACTTCAGCTGTCAATCAGTAAAAAAAATTTTTGATCGGTTGTGTGGTTTTTGTTTGGCATCTGTTGAAAAATGGAAATCAAAAGGAACATTTCCGTCATATTTTGCTTTTTTATTTCCGGAAAAAAAAAACGCTTTGCAAGCTCATAAAAAGTTATATGCTGTTTATGGTGACGAAGCCTAAAAGAACGGCAGTGTCAAAATTGGTTTGCCAAATTTCGTTCTGGTGATTTTTCACTGAAAGATAAAAAACGCTCCGGTCGTCCAGTTGAAGTGGACGACGACCAAATCTAAGCAATAATTGATTCGGATCGTCACAATGTAATACGTGAGATTGCAAGGAAGCTTCATGTATCACATACATGCATTGAAAATAGCGTAAAGCAACTTGGCTATGTACGAAAACTTGATGTATGGGTTCCTCATGAACTGAAAGAAATTCATTTAACACAACGAATTCACATATGCAATTTGTTAACTAAACGGAATGAAAACGATCCATTTAAAAACGACTGATAACTGGTGATGAAAACAGGGTTCTTTACAATAATATCAATCGAAAAAGATCGTGGAGCAAGCCAGGTGAACCAGCGCAAACAACATCAAAATTTGATATTCATCAAAAGAAAGTTCTATTATCAGTTTGGTGGGATTACAAAGGAATTGTCTGTTTCGAACTTTTACCACCCAATCGAACGATAAATTCAGATTTCTACATTGAACAACTAACAAAATTGAACAATGCAGTTGAAGAAAAGCGGCCCGAATTGGCCACTCGGCAAAAATTATTGGAGCTTGGTTGGGATGTTTTGCCACATCCACCATGTAGTCCAAACCTTGCACCATCTGATTACTTTTTATTTTGATCTTTGCAAAACTCTTTGAATGGTAAAAATTTCAATGATGATGATGATGTTAAAGCGACCTTGTTCAGTTTTTTTTATCATAAAAACCAGAAGTTTTATGAACGTGGAATTATGATGCTGCCTGGAAGATGGCAAGAGGTCATTGCTCAAAATGGGCAATACATTACATAATAAAGTTATTTCGTTTCATGAAAAAAATTGACTTTTATTTTCTAAAAAGAAACCGCAATAACTTAGTTGCCAACCCAATACAATAATTGAGTATGAAAAGTTTAAATTGTTCAGTGATGAGGATCATTTTTGGTTGAATGGCTACGTCAACAAGCAAAATTGCCGCATTTGGAGTGAAGAGAATCCACATGAGACCCTTGAGACGCCATTACATCCACAAAAACTGACTGTTTGGTGTGCTCTATGGGCTGGTGGAGTCATTGAGCCATACTTCTTCCGAAATAATGCTGGAGAGTCAGTTACCGTTAATGGAGACCGGTATAGAGCCATGATAACCGACTATTTTGTTCCCGAATTGGATGGCATGAATGTGGATGAGTTGTGGTTCCAACAAGACGGCGCTACATGCCACACAGCGCACGTAACAATCGATATATTGAAGGAAACATTCGATGAGCGCATAATTTCGCGGAATGGACCTGTCAATTGGCCACCAAGATCGTGTGATTTGACACCATTGGATTATTTTCTTTGGGGATATGTGAAGTCGCTCGTCTACGCCAACAAACCAGAAACGTTAGGGGACTTGGAAGCCAACATTCGTGGCGTTATTGCCAACATACGGCCCCATATGCTCGAAAAAGTGGTTGAAAATTGGACCTGTAGAATTGGCTTTATTCGAGCTAGCCGCGGCGGCCACATGCCCGAAATCATATTTAAACATTAATGGCATAAAATTATCCTTCCAATAAAGCCAAATTGATGGACACTAAATTGATTTTCTTGTGTTTTATTTCAATTCGAAGTTCTATACCTCTAAAAAAACACCCTGTATATTTAATTGTTTATAAGAAAAATTATTTCTCACTCAGCTACATAAAGGAAAAACGAAATATCGAAATTAAAAAATGAGTTTTTGCATCTCCCTTAAATTTTCATTTCACATACTCCATTATTTATTTATTACACCCCATTTATAAAACTGTATTCGAGTATAATTTTAAAGTACAATTTTGTACCTATACTAACACCACATCATGAACAGGTCATTATAAACTGGTTTCAAGGGTACTGCCTACTTTCGCGAACACCCCTGTTATGTGTATCAATTTTTATACATGAGTGCCGGGAGCTACAATTTGACGTCTACTCCGAACGACAGACTTGTGAAACATGTCAAGGCAATCGGTGACTTTCAGAGCTTTTGCCAGAAGACTGCCGAGAGGTAGTCACCTAAAGAATTATGTTATTATTGTTACTTTTTTTTAGAATATCAGAGCTGAGGTTTGAATCCTCAGCGGATAATGAGCAGTAAAACAATTCATGTCTCACACATTTACGTCATGCGTAGTTTCTAAAAAGTTGCGTAAATTTCAGATTATCCTGAAATAATACAATAAAGTTCCTAATCAGACACTGTGTTGCCTGTTAGAATTACTGGTAGTTGCTGGCATTTGAAGTTTTCAATAGACATATTTTAGTAGATCTGGTGTTTTTAAAGCACACAATTAATAAATACAAACTCATAATTTGAAATTTTTTCATTCCTTTTCCTTTTTTACAAGTAGCGAAAAGGAAACCTTAAGAAAGAAATATAAAGAAAAAAAGGATATTTATGTCACAGCATATAAAGAGGCTATTAAAACGTTTTTTGTCAAAGTTTTTGTTATTGCAATTGAATAAAAGCCTTGATAAAATATTTATAAACGTGCCACAACACAACACAGCACAACACAACACAACACTACACTACACTACTATTTGAGTCAAACCCAAGTAGTTTACCTTTAAAGTATGACTTTTAATGTGCAATGACTTTATTTGTTGTTTGTGTGTGTGTGTGTGCGTGTGTGCAACAAAATAAGAGGTTTTATGCAACCAACATAGAAACATAAATAAACATTCATTTGTTCATTCCTTTATTCATTTATAGGTTTATTCATACGTTGATTTATTTACAGTTTGTGCCATAGTTTACTTTTGTATTTTGTTTTTGTATGTGCATGTGCAACATTTTATTACGCTCATTAGAGCCACATTCAGGAATGTCAGCTTATTATTATGGCAATGTTAACAATTTTGTGTATACAAATACATATAATGAAGCAAGCAATCAAATAAAGGCCACACAATCAACGAAACATGAAAAGCACAAAATTAAAAAAACAAAAAAAAAAAAAACTATGCAACACACGCTTGCAACATAATACAAGAAAATTTTGTATAAAAATACACTCGTACAGAGTGCTCATTCACATTTTGTCGAGTAATTTCCTTTTTATGATTAGATTGCATTGAAGAAACGAAAAAAACATATAGAAAATATGTTGAAAAATAGCGGCATAAAAAATAAAGGAAACACGAAACGAAATAGAAATTCCCACCAACATGAGTTTTTCTTTCATTTCCACAAAATCTAAAATATATTTGCAACCCTACTACAAACTTAAATAGTGGGTATGCGTAGTTGAGGGTGGCAAGTGTGGTGGCAAGTAAAGATTGTTGTCGTTAGTGTTCTTGTTGGTGAATGAAGTTTGTGGTTTTGATTTCTTCTGTGATATTTAAAAATGGCATGTGCGGCTGCAGTACTCGTAGTTATATTGTAGCACAATATACACATTTATTGCTGTTCTTTGGTTAGTTTATAAGGATTATTGTTGTTCATATATTGAGAATATTATGAAAACCCAATTTAAACATCCATTTCATATGTAATTATGTGGCATTCATTCAATCATGCAACATAAGGCTTCACCTATAGCACAATTTATTTCATAAACGCATGTGGCAACTGCTTGAAATTGTTAAACAGTATAGGAGGTTATTAAGCAGTAGTTGTGGCAAGTTGACATGGCGAAACATTTAAGATATTTAGTTCCAAGAATTAATCACAAATAGTACGTTTCTAAATATAAATTTGATGTTCATTCCTAATTTTACACAAAATCTTCTCAGTAGTCAGAATATACAAGGGAAAGATATGTAGTACCTATCTTTACGGTACTTTCAAGAGCTAATTTTTTAGTCGCCGTAGTCTAATTCTTAGTGTGTTGACTTATAAGAGCTGCGGGTAGAAACGCCAACTTTAAATAATAAAATAAATAAAATATATTTTGTTCGGCAACTACATTGAAGAGGTATTCTGTAAAAAGCTCTGAGAGTAACTGAGTCAACGTTAAACTGTAGGTCCCTGTATTTATGGAGAAAAATTGACGTACACAACACCGGTGCTGCGAGAAATTGGGCCGTAATAGCACGCCGGCCTTTGGTTAGTTTAAAGTACACTCATAAATAATTAATGTTTTACATTTTTATAATACACATGTCAAGTAAAAGTAGCTGCAAACCCTGGTACATATATACTGTTTTGCTAAAATTAAAATTTTACAAATTTTACCCTTCAATCTAAACTTAAGAAAAACCACTAAAACACCATATGTTGCCATATGTACTCATTAACTCCATATAAATACCCTCTTTATAATCAAACAGCTTCGTCAACGTTTGATGTTGTGATTGTGTTTCTTCTACATGAGATGGCAATTGTAAAACCACTTATTTTTGTTTGAAAAACTGGGTTAACATTGGATTGTTTTGAATAGAAATTATAAATCTTCTTAAACGTAAACACACATGAACACACATACACATTCGTATAAAACACATTTACATAATCGTAATGAATAAAGTAGTACAAGCAATACATTGAGAAAGCAAAGAGTAAGAAGAATAAGAAAAAAAAAACAACAATCACTGAAGAAAACTAATATTTCTCACCACATTTACTCTATAAATTCAAAATGACAGCTACAGCAATAGCAACAGCAAAGTACGTATACGACAAAAAAAAAAAAAAAACTACAACAACTGGTAATTAAAACACAGATTTCTTACTTCATATGGTTCAATTTGTACAATAATATGTTTGTCAGTCATACAACTGACTGCTTATATGTATGTTTGCATCAGTATTTGTAAAAGTTAATTTCGAAGAATAACGGCTTTTAATGACAAATGCCATATTCTTTCGACAAATCAATGCATTTCTTATACACATGAAAAGTAAAAAAAGTTTTAATTGTGGTTGTTTGTAGCAACTGTTAGCATAAAGAGAAAGATGAAAAGAAAAAGAAAGAGAGAGAAAGAAAGTAGGAGTAATAGATGACTTGAAAAAAAGTGTGATTTAAAATATTATTTCATAAATAAACTTAAACATACATGAAGGCTTACTACTGTTATAGAGTGTATTTATTATGTCACAAATGAATTGTAATAACTAGTTGCTGTATTTATTGCTGTTGTTACTTTATAACATAAATAAGCAACCATTAGAACAACTACAACAGCTTATTTATAAAGATTTCCGTTGTTAGAGAATCGAGTAAATGTTGCATTATTTCCATATACAACATAAAAGCAATAAAGAATCAGTCAGTCATCTTATATACCCAGCAAACAAGAATATCAATTGCATAGAAAACATTTGTGGCGAAAATATAGCAAATCTAGGTGCTCTAATCTGTAAAACTCTTAAGCTAAAATGCAAAAATTTTGGGTTTTTGAAATAGGCTGGGCCTTAGAATATTAAAAAATAAAAGATTTAGAGATAACAGACATAAAGCTTTTAAATTACAATAAGCGTTCAAGAATTGTTTTTGCAGGCAAAAAGTCATAAATCCAGTTTAACAATTTTTAGCGATAGAGTTTTAGCTTAAGAGAGTTACAGGACAAGGCCTAAGATGTGTGTTGGAAGAATTTTTTTTTTATTCTTGAATTTTCCTCGCTTTTCCATTAGACTTAAAATTTTAAAATATTTTATGTCACAAAACTCGAAACTACTAATTTGTTAACTAATATTAATTAATAAATTAATAATAAAAATGGAAAAGTGTTCACAACTTCGCCTAAATGCCAACTTGTGTGTTATGGCGAAGTCATTGAGTTCTTGCTAAAGGATCTGGTGTTTACATCCATCAAGCCACCACACATGCTTTTATATATATTGCTATAAAAATTCTTCCAACTTTAATTACTTCTTCTTCACATACTTCACATTTAGCTGATTAACACTTGCAAGTAAAAATTTAGTCACCATTAACGTTCACCAATAATCATAAACTTGCCTTGTTTATTTCGAAAGCAATAAGAAGCACTGAGGGCTGCTGCATGTAAACTAGAGTTAGGATTTGACTAAAAAATATATTCTTTAATAAACACAATTTTTTGATAAAAATATCTCATTTTCCAATAGTATTTAATGAGTCCAATCAAAATATAATCGTCGCAAAGGATGCTTATTTGTCTTCATTCATAAAATGGGCTCCATTTCATAAGCATTTAAGTAAAGATTCTTATATAGGAACCTATATGTGATCGACGGATAAAGAACAACAAACTGGAAATGACATCTCGGCGTCTTAATCAAGAATTGGTACAACAGCAAAAATATTCTCGTCCGTGCGCCTATTTTACATATTTAAATCGAAAAGGGTTAAATGAGGGCGAACACTTTAAATTGTTTTCTCAATAATTCCATTATATTGACCGTAAAATCAACAAAATGTTCTAAAAACTTCGTCAAACAATTTTTTTAAGAAAATTTCTAAGGTTTTGTTCTCGTCTAATGACCTGTCAAGCTTTACTAAATAAAACTCTCAACATAGTTTCTTGTGCCTAGGTGTCAAACTATGGATCTCGAGTATGCAGCAGTGGCCTGGGACCAGCAATTCAAATGAGTGAGACAATTTCTCTTTTTGTTTCTTTGGCGTCTTCCCTGCGGAAATAAATTCTTACATGGTTTTGTTGTTTCTGCAAATATTCTAAGGAAGCTAGAACTTCTAGTTCCAAAGTTTAGAATAATATGTGAGAAGTTAAAAACCCATTTTTTCATATGTAACTACTCAATTGTATTCCTAAATCAATAATGTTGGATGTTTCATGCCACAAAAATAAAGAAAAAAATCTGCAGTGGTTCTGACATAGCAATTTTATCTTGGTGAAGCCTATAGAGTACTGAAATAGTTTAAGTTTTTTTCGATCATTTCGTTAAGTTCCTTTTTTTTAATAGCAAATATAGTGAAAATCCGTATTCACGAAATTATAACTTCAAAAATCGTAAGTTTTGTGTTTTGTAACCGAATGTTTTTTAATTCGAAAATATTAGTTTTACCTTTTAAACAAAATAATTACCCAATTCACAAAATGTTATATTGTCGTAGATAATAGTTAAATAAATAAATAAAAAAAAATAAAAAAAAAAAGTTTTCAAAGTCTGGTGTATTGATACGACATTTCGGAAACATAGGAAAAACATAGTAGATTTTGACATGGAAATTACCAACAATATTATGTACAATAGTTGTAGTTTGTGATAGTTTCTACCGATCTACGACAACTATAACATTTTGTGAATTGGGTAAATGTTTTCGAATATTGGTAGGAAACTGGATCACTTACGGACGTTTGACATTAAACAAAACACACTTTTTATTCTATAAATGCATCTCTAAAAACAAAACACTTGCTATTAGACACTCAATTATGAGATGAAAATCCAACATAAAAACTTTGGCCTTCTCTATTAATAATGCAATGCTTCGAATATGTTTTCAGCTCTAGTTTAAAAAGAAATTAATACGAATTTGCCACTAATTGAAAATCAAGTTTCTGTGATTGCTGGGTTTATTCAGATTGTTTGTTATTCATTTGTTCTGTTTTGCTTTATTTATGATCACATGTTTGAATTTAAATTCATTGTAACTGTACAACTAAGCTGTTTCAACAAGGTTTTCATATTATTATTGCATTGTGACAGCAAAATTCTGATTTTTTAACACCCTATTAAGAAGTCAGGACTCTATTAAGAGAAGTTAACCTTTTACAGTCTCTGGCTAATTTGTTTTATTTTTAAATCAATGCTGTTGTCTCTACATAACTTCATGACACATTATGACAGATTTATGAGTTGAAATGCAAAAGAAAGGTTTTCTATAGTGTTTGATTGCAAATTAAAATTTATTAAATGAAAGATAAATGCAACATATTTGTAAAAAAGATCTGAAGCTTAGTAAGAAGTAAGCAAATTGAAATTGAAAAAAAAAAATTAAGATGAGAAAATATTGTAAAACCACGTCAGGAGGCGAGGCTGATTGGTTTTTCTTCTTCAGACTATATCAGGCTCTGTTTCTCCCGCATAGTATAAACCATTGTGTTATTTTTTTTTTGAAGTCTGAAAAGACTACTCATTTTATAGCCAAAGCAAGAATTTGGTTTTAGCAACAGCTATGGTTGATACTTCATGGTCTAGTTTTTAGTTTGTTGGCTTACTGCAAAGATGCCCAGTAGTGGCTGATATCGGCAAATTAAACTCACACGTATACTTACGATCTTTTGTTTGATCGTCAATCAACCAATAGGAAATCAGCATGTTGAGTGGGAGAGACAAACTACACTTGCAGAACTTCTGTGTCTTACATTTCATCACTCTCACCAATACTACTACTTTGGGCATGGCATAAACCGCTTACTAAGACCATAGCGCCGGTTTCAAATCTCAGCTCTGACTTCTTGAAAAAAAGAAATATGAAAAAATTGTTTCTTTCGGCGACTACCTCTCAGCAGTCTTCTGACAAAAGCTCTGAGAGTAATTGATTGCCATGACAAAGCTTCTCAAATTTGTCGTTCGGAGTCGACTTTAAGCTGTAGGTGGCGGTACTCATGGATTATAATTAACACACAGAACATGAGTGCTGCGAGAAGCTAGGCCGTAACCCTGATGTATGGTTGATACTGGATATAAAGTTTTTCTTTAATTCAATTTAATTTCATTTAATATTGAAAATGTAAAAAGCCTTTAATAAAATAAATTTATTAAAAAAAAGACCAGAAACAACACAAGTATTGAACAATAAAACTTTTGCCATAAATCAAATTTATTTCTTCATTTGTAAGAAAAAAAAAACCAATTTGTATTTCAATTACTGCTTAAATTGTAAAACAATTCAAAACAAAAGCTACAATAAATGTTTGGCCAAGTAAAAGTGTAAAAAGTGAAATTAAAACCATAAAAATTCTCTCAAAAATTTGCTTCCGAACACAATAACCAGAAACCAGTTTTAGAAATCTTTGAAGAACTTGAAAATATAAAAAAAAAATCTGAACATTTTAACATGTTTTCTCTTCGCATAACTGCTGCTGATGATACCCTTAACACTCTGCAACACACTCAAGCCGCTGCTAATGGTCCAAATGGTGTTTATGTGAACCAGAATTTTTAATTGCTTACCATAACCACTTGAAATTATTTCTTCATTTCAAAATATGTTGTTTTTTTTTGGACTCTTATAACTCAACAGCAAACAACAAGCAGAGTTGTAGGAAAAAACAAAAAAAAAAAAATAATAAAAATTTTGGTGAAAAAAACAAATCTCCAGCAAACTTTTAATATTTTGTTGTACTCTTACAGCCGGTGCGATGATTACACAACAATTTGGAAGGCTTACATATAAACATATATACACACATACATACATTCATATGTATGTGTATGCATAAAGACAGTAATAACAGCATTTAATGGCATCTGTTTTTTAATAAGGGGAAAGCGGGTATAAAGAGGTCACAAACTTGAGAAAAGTAATAATTTCTCTTGTAAACGAAGTAGTGAGAAAATAGCAATAGCCATTCCGCAATATAACACAAAATATACAAACACTAGCCCACACGTTAACACTTATAAACACTCATACTTGCTCACTTTATGTCTGTACAAGTATTAACAAAAAAAAAATTACGTTTTTTTTGGTATTTCACTACCACTTGTGAAAAATACTTGTACGTTAGAGTTGCACTTTTGTTTTTCATTATATATTCTCATTTTCGTTTCATTATATTTCATATATAACTATCCTTATGTTGTTGTAACAGCTTTTATTGTAATATTTTTTTTTTTTTTTTCGTTGTGTAGCCAATAACAACAGCCACATTATCATCAAGAAAACCAAAAGCAAAAGCTTCTACAGCAGCATCATCATCATCATCATCAATTGCCAGTTGGATTTTTGGTAACAGATGCAAACGCTTTAGAAAAAAAAATAGAATTTCATTCACAATTTTTTTTTTTTTTTGCCTTTGGTATAACAAGCGCGGGCAAAATTAAAATCAACAAAAAAAAAAAAACACAATATTACCATTATCAACATTCAAATTACAAGTACCTTTTCGTTTTCTTTACTTTTTTTTTATTAAAGTATGGCAAAGTCAGAGCATAAAGGGCTGTATGTGTGTGCAGGCAAAGGTTCATAGTGAAGTATTAACAGCGCAGAGTAAAATTTGTAACACATATGCACTTATGCCAATAAATTTACACTCAATAACGAAGTTTGACAAAGGGATAATGAAATATTAAAATAAAATTAATTTAAGCACTTCAGCAGGATCAATATCGAGTGCTTATTTATTTAAAATTGAAGGTCAACAAAAGTAAAGAAAATAGTTTTTATATATTGTAATGGCAAACGTTGTAATTCTCTTAAGCTAAAATGCAAAAATTTTGGGTTTTTGAAACAGGCTGGGCGTTAGAATATATAAAATTAAAAAGTTTAGAAGTAATAGGCATGAAGTTTTTAAATTGCAATAGCCGTTCAAGAATTCGTATTCGTAGCCAAAAAGTCCTAAATCAAGTTTATAAATTTTTAGTGATAGAGTTTTAGCTTAGGAGAGTTACAGAATAAGGCCTCAGGATCAATATCGAGTGCTTATTTATTTAAAATTGAAGGTCAACATAAGTAAATAAAACAGTTTTTATATATTGTAATGACAAACGTTGGAACCTACGTTTTTGCTCACTCAAGAATTTTATGGTCTAAGAAGCTAATATAGGGCGGTCGAATAGTATATTAATTCTGGTCTTATATTACTTTCTGTCTTCATATATTTACATTACAGGTTAGCCAACTGCACACATTTTTTATGTACAATTTTAAGATCAAGCAAATAGAGCCGACTATACTACTCCTGCTGTGTCTATGCAAACATACACACTAGTACTCCAAAGATATCTTTAATATTAGAGAACATCTGTTACAAAAGATTTTTGTCATTGTTTCGTGTCATTCATTTTGGAGAGCCTTTTTTCAATAGCTTGACGCAGTATACTAACCTAGACCCCCTTATTTTATTCTACTTTATAAACAGCTTTGGTTGGCTGTAGTTCTATTCCTATTTTGGGTGATTTCAATTTGGTCCTGCAATGATAACCATACGACACTTTCTACTAATTGTATTTGCCCACGTTTTTGTTTGACTAGCCATTTGACCTACCTACCTACCTTCCTGTCAATCAGCTACTTTGCCTTAGTATGAAATCGCAGCTTATACCAGGAAGCCCACCAGGAAGCGCACTGTGATGGCAGATCAGACAATTCTTCTCCATAACTTTTGGTGCGACTTGCATCTTCTTAAGACTTAAGACAAGTACGTTTGGGGTAATTTTTTTAAAATTTTCCTCAGGCTCCCCCTTGTATTTTTTTATGTTATGCCTTATTTCAGTTATCGAAGTCATGATCGTATAACGACATATTTGTTATAGATTTTAGGGAAGAGAACATTTTTTTTTTCTTTATTCCTTTAAAACGTACGCGTTTCACATGAAACGTCATGATCGTATAACGACATATTTGTTATAGATTTTAGGGAAGAGAACATTTTTTTTTTCTTTATTCCTTTAAAACGTACGCGTTTCACGACCTGTAATTCGTTACCACACTATGATTTCCTACAATATTTCTAGCGATTGCGTAGATATGAATTTTTTATTTTCTGGAGTAGTAAACAACAATTTCCGCAACTACTGACAAATTTAAAATAATTTTTTCCCCATTTTCTATAGCTTCAGTTCACTTTGGCATTATTACAAATACCATTTGCTTAAATTTACAAATTGCTATGGCTGTGATCTATTGAACTAACAAGTTAATGAAGAATTTTATACTGGACTATGATTAAAGAGACAAAGAACCTTTCTAATGCATTACCAAAATAGTTTTGGTGTACAAATTTTTATTTGAATCAAAATAAATTATTTTTCTGCTAAACCAAAAATTTTTCAGTGTTAACAGTTTAGTTTTTTTCTAATTTGACATATGCTAATTTTATTCTGACTAACAACGGTGTACATACATCAAGCAGTGTATATTTCAAAATTACTTGGGAGGTGCGTGGTATAGTGGTGAAAGCCCTCTCAAGAAAAAAATCAAACGGCACAGGTACAAATCCCAGCAAATGTGAGAAATGAAAAAGTTAGTTTGGGGATTTTTAAAAAATTAAGAGGTCTCTCCCCCCACCAAAAATACCATCTATAAAGAAACTGCTATCTGACATTCCACTCTATTCCACCTTAACCAATGTTAAAAATATCGAATGATCAAAAAAAAGCGCCACCTATTGAGAAGCGCTGGGTTCAGATCTCAGCTCAGACATCTTGAAAAAGAAAAGAAATATGAAAAAATTATTTCTTTCGGCGACTATTCTCAGCAGTCTTCTGGCAAAAGTTCTGGAAGCAATTGATTGCCATGAGAAAGCTTCTCAAATCTGTCGCTCGACTATAAGTCCCGCTACTCATGGATAAAAATTAACACACACAACATGGGTGCTGTGAGAAGCTAGGCTGCAACCCTGATACAGAGTTGTAATGGCCAATTATGTATATATGTATGTATTAGGAAGTAGCAGACAACAGCTAAACTAACTTAGCGAAGGCACTTACCAAAAAATTAACATGATTCAAAGATGAGGTAATTGTTGTTGATCACTCAAATTTAAAGGTATAACACTGGTCTTTGAATGATCAAGTCAGAGCAATTAGTCTAATTCCTAAAACTCTTAATAATAATACAAGAAAAAATAAATATGTACTGTCCTTTCCAAAAAATTACAATACAATGCACTGCATTTAGTAGAGGCTTTCCATCAGAGTATTGGTCTCAGTAAAAAAAAACCGCAATAATACAATATATTTATATCTTGCTCTTTCTACGGAATTATTTAGGCGATTCTTCCTGGAATGTATACATCTTGTAGAGACAGTATTAGTTGTACAAAAAAAAGTAGACTAAAAACTTAACATATTTTTAGGCATTTTTAAATATTTTTTAATTACTATTACAGCATAACTAATAGACTTGCAGTACATACTTATTTCAACACCAATTTTTAGCCACTAATAGTGTAATAAATTTGTTTTTTAATTTAATAGCATATGCATATTGCTTAAGAATCTAAAGTTTAGCACAAATTAACATATTTTAAGGCGGTTTTAATTTGTTCTTCTAAACAAATAATAATTATTTTAGTGTAATTGGTTAATAAGTACTTGAGAAAACTATTTCAGTATTAAGCGCCATCCACTACAAGTTAAAAAAGAACTTCATTTTAATTTCATTAAACAATTTGGCAATATTTTATTGGCGTTCTAAAACCTTATCGACTTACAGGATAGAAATAAGTAGTTTAAAAAAATTGAACGACTGCTAATATTTTTTTAAAAGTTTAAAAATATAATTATCATTTGAAATCAGGTTACTTTTTTTGTTCACAGTGTACACATTTATGTATTTACATACTCAATCTGTTACGATTTACATACACATGTAGTGCTTATTCTTACTCATGGCTGTAGTAATAATTTTTCTTTTTTTTATAATTGCAATTTTTGTTGTTGCCAAATGATTTTTTGTTTTTATTTATTTTGTGGAAAAAGAGCCACAAAGTGTTTTAAAAAAATCTATATGCATACATACATATGTACTCGTACATATAAATATTTTTTGTCCTTTTTTGCACACTAGAGAGTGCAATGGCGATGAGTGCGAAAGTACTATCGTGTATCAAGCTTATACCTACACATACACAGGGTTCTTCCTCATAAATATAATTTAAAGCCTAGTATAGGCTGTAGAGAACGTTTCAGTTATCTGTTTAAAATAAACGTATACTTACGTGAGTGTATGTATGTGTTACGAGTAAGTACTCCCGAATCGGTGCATAAAGAGTATGAGTGAGAGAAAAGGAGCGAATAGAAGTGCAATTACATACACATACACATACACGTACTTGTGTTTTTGTACACTATTGTAACCAACAATATTACAATTTGAGTGCCACTACTGTTTTGTTACATATACAACAAGAACAACAACTATAAATAATAACAGTTTGCAACAAAACTCAACCAACATTTAAAATTTTTACATTTTTACTATTGACTTATATTTTTTAGGTTTTGCTGTGTTTCTGTGTGTATGTTTGTGTTTATGTGTTACACTCTTTTTTTTATTTTGCTCTCATTCATTCGTACATTCTTTAGCTGTGAAGTTATTTTTGGTTTTTGTTTAATGACCTTTATGACCTGTTTTTGTATGCCATGAATAGTGGCTAAAATATTCTTGTTCGCAGCAGTAGTTTCGTTGTTTCGTTCGGAGTATATGTATGAGTGTATATGATATGTTACAATTGCTAACAATGTTGAAAGAGAGGGAGAGAGCTTATACTGTTAGTAAAAGTAGTTACTTTGCTATGGTTTGTAGATTGTTTGCTACGTTTGTAGTTCGTTTCTTTTTTATTTTATTTTTCAAATCAAAGCCATACACCAGTTAAATAGCAAAAAAAACGAGAATATAAAAAAAAGATGTTTTGCCCGCAAACTTTTGGCTTTAAATTTTCTGGCCATTTAGGCAAAGTACTGTATACACAACAACAGCAACAAACAGCACAAGCACAAGTACAAGTTTTAATAGTTTAAATCCTCAAATGAAGAATGAGAACAGCAAAAATCCAAAATAATATTTATATTACAACAATAACTACAACAACAACATCAATAAGGAAAGCTAAAATAATACAAAAAAAAAAATTGCCAATAAAAAGTGAAATTAAAAAAGGAAAAGAACGAAGTAGCTTCTTACCAGTATTGAAATCAAAAATTAAATACCAGCATATGAGTGCGTGAGTATAAAAACATTTTAAATGTTTTAAGCTCTAGGCTATAAAAACATACTTAAACAGACAGTGGAAGGTTTTCAATAAGAAGAAACGTATTTAAAATAAGTATAGACTCTATATAGAGCTTGCAATCATTCTGAAGTTCTGTACAATTTTTTTTTAAGACCAATACTCAGGAGTAAACCCCTGCTCATCCAGTGCATTGTATTGGAATTTGAGTTTTCATTTTTTTATTATGCGCCTTTTTGTTGATGAGACAAGAATTTGATATCAATTTGACCATTTAAAGCCCAGTGTTGTACCTTCACCCTTGAATGATCAACAGCAATTGCCCCATCTGTCGGTAGATGTTAAATATAAGTGGCGGGCGTCTTCAGTAGGTAAGTTTTTTATCTTCCCAGAATGTGGCTCTGTACTCGTAATCATTTTGGACATGTCAGGGAGTTATAATATTTTTAGTAAATAATTTTAATTGTAAGTTAAAAAAAATTAATGCCTCCACAGACCAGTTTTTAGAGGGCTATTCTATTGAATCATAGTTTAGATTCCTCTTTGTAGCTGTGTTGGGACGCAAGAAAAATAAAATTTTAGATTAGTTACTTACTTACTTACTTAGATGGCTATAACAACCCGTTAACGGGTTTCGGTCTGCTTTAACACTAGTCTCCAGGCATCTGTTAATTTCGTAGCAATTGTTTTTGGAGAGAGGCCTCTATTACTAAACTGCCTGCTGAGACCGTAGACCTGTTGGCCAGTTTGTTTCTTCGTTTGACCTCCAGACTGACATCATTCTTGCTGATAATGGCGGTGCCAAGGTAGATGAACTCTTTGATCTGGGAGCCGATACGTTCAACATCCCTACTCGTCGACAACATGTACTTCGTTTTGCTCTCGTTTACCGCCAGTCCCATTTCTGCAGACTCACGTTCAATAGCATTAAAAGCTGCGGTGACATCTTCCTTGGTATGCTCAATGATGTCTATGTCGTCTGCATACGCCTGGAGCTGGACACTTTGTTAAATGTAGTGCCATTTCGATGTACACCCGCCTTTCGCAAAACACTCTCCATGACGAAATTGAAGAGGTCGCAAAATAAGGGATTGCCCTGTCTGAAACCTCGCACGGTATTAAAAGGTTCGGAGACGCCTTTTCCTACCTTGACAGAGCCGCAGGAGTTGCTCAACGTCATTCTGTATAGTTTTATAAGTTTTGCAGGAATACCGAGCTCAGACATTGCTGCATATACGCGATCTCTTATCGGGCTATCGAACGCCGCCTTATAGTCGACAAAAAGGTGGTGTTTGTCGACTTGACTTTCATGGGTCTTCTCCAGGATTTGGCGCAGTATGAATATCTGGTCAATGGTAGACTTACCAGGTCTGAAGCCGCACTGATAAGATCCAAAAATAACTTTAGTGTGTAGCTAAATTTGTATAATATGTACTCAAAGAATAAACGAAACAGTTCAACTCTATTTATTTTCGGTGAGTGACCGAAAGAACTAAATGTTTTTGGTAATAGTGTGACTCACTGACAGCTAACGATTTGTTTTCTGTTGAAATTTAAAACTTGTTTGGCTGTTTACTTTAACGATAGAACGATTCTGTAATACCTCGTTAATGCCACTAGTTAAAAACGGAAATTAAGAAATTGGCATCTCTAAAAGGCAATACTTAACGAAAGTACAGTGTGTAAACTCCGTATTCATACAGTCTGAAAAAATTATTTATTCTTTTTTATTGTTAAATATTACACAATATTTGTGAAAGCCGTAGTCTAGTATATAGTTTATTGGTTTACTAGATGTGAGCTCCGGGTTCAAACACCAGCTCTGATATCTTAGGAGAAAAAAACCTCTTAGCAGTCTTCCTCCAAAAGCTCTAAGAGCAACTGATTGCAATGAACGAGCTTCTTAAGTCTGTCATTCGGAGTCGACTTTAAACTGTAGGTCCCGGTACTCAAGGATAAAAAATTAACACCCACAATATGGGTGCTGGGATTAGCTTTGCCTTGATCCTGATTGTAATGGCCAATTATGTGTGGATGTATGTATGTATGTATTCAAATATTATTGAAATGTCCTTTTTTTGCTTTCAATAACTTCCAGCTATGAAAAGTTCGACTGTAGTTTCCAGTTGTTTCTTTTTTCAACACTTAACTTATTCATAAATATTTTATAGAGCCTTTTTGTTTGTTCTTGTTGTTGTTTTAATTTTTTTTTCTATAATAATAATTGTTGTTTTTACTTGAAAGCTTGAAACTTTTTATGAAAAACTCATTTAAATATTTTCACTGTATGAAGGATACTCGTCAAAAGAGAAAACCGAACAACATGGCAAAGGCCGTAAAATTGTGGCAAAAATAAAACAACCAAATTGGCACACACACACACACACATAAACATGTTCGTAGTAATAGCAAAAGAACCATTTGTTGCAAATATAGATTCCAGGCAATATTTTTATTAATGTAAAGATTGCAACAACAATAATAACCACAATAGCATCTACAGTAAAAGCAGCAACATTGGTATTTAATATTTTTTTTATATAAAAGAAGGAAAATACAGAAAGAAAATGAATTGCAGACAGCAGGCCAAGGATAAAAAGTGAAAATCAAACAATTTTTGCCTCGCTTTTAACCTCTTAAAATTAAAACAACAACAAAGTTGTGTTCTTTTATTTTTTATTATCCCTTACCAACATCAGCAACATTATCATCATGATTATTAACAACAGTCATAAACGAATAAATGCTAATTCTGCTGCTGTGGCTGCCACCACTGACTTTGCTTTACAGCAATAAAAATCATTTTAAATTTCACCTCTGGCCTGCTTAAAAAAATCTTATTAAAACACTACCTCCCCTCTCTACCACATAACAACAACAACGAATAAACATCTGTGCAATTTTTATGTGCAAAACACAAAATCAAATTTGTTTAGAAATATTTTAATAAATGTACTTTAGGACGGACAAACCAAGTATTTTTGATAGGCAATATACATAAACTGTTTGAAATAATTTTCTTAAAACTTATAGGCAATTAGAAACATGTGTCTGTTTCATTTAAAATAAATTTAAAACCTTTGCCCACTTCCACGTTTGTCATTAATTTAAACACATGCTGTCACTAAACTGTTCTAAAAATATAAATATTTATTTTCTAACTAGCTGTTGCACTATGGGGAGGGGTTTAAAGAAAAAAAAAAAACAATTAAATTAAAAGGCTTTTCATACCCAAAATCGTTTAGAATAGGGGAGTACTAAAATATAGTTCGAAATAAGATTAGAAACTTAAGTTTAAAACACTTTTATTATTCGTACTTCTGACAGAGCACATTCTTTTATTCCTAAGGCCTAAAAGGGATTAATAAACTGTCTCTTAGTTTTAAACTGTCTCCCCTTAAAAGCATAGAAATTCAATAATTCATCCCTTTGAATATTTTTATAGAACCAGATAATTATTTTTTTCTTTTAAATGCAATCTATTTATGGTTCAGAAAATATCATTAATTGTGCAACAATATGTTGAAAGGTTTCATTTCCTTTCTTTTTTGTTTGAAAATAAATATTAAGAAAAAAAGGAATCCTTTGGTTTAATATCCTCAACATAAATATCCTTTCAAATACCAGAGACAATTATTGTAATTCTACTTATAATGCTTTAATGTATTTGCGACAATTAAAAAAGTTAAACTTTTTTTCTATTTTCAACCTCCTCTCCTGTCAAAAGTGTTTTCATTTCTTTTCTTTTATGGCTTCCGTATCCTTCTTGTCTTTGTCTCTATAGTTTCAGCCACAAACTCTTAAAAGAAAAAGTTATTTTTTCGAAAATTTTCAAAGGCATTTTAATGTCGTTGTTGTTGCAGCTGAAGTCTAATTAAAAAGATGTTGTTGACATCTCAGCTCTCTTTATATTTCTGTATTTCTTCTATTCTGTGTATTGTATCTGCTGTTGTTTGTTTTCTGATTGTCGACACGTTTTATTTGATGTTTTTATTACGAACGCAAAATGGAATGCAAAGGAAACTTTCTATTTAACTTCTAAACTCTTTGCTTTACTTTTTGTTTCTATTGGCATTGGTTTTACGTTACACGGCTTTGCTTGCTTTATTGGCTTTTCTCCTTTTTTGTTTTTTTTTTTCTTTTTCAAAAGTTAAACTTGACTAAATACCATTTACAGTGTGGTAGGTAGATAGTATTACCGTTTCTATTTTAATTTCAGGGATATTTATTTTGGTGAGCAAATGGCACATAGTGAAAGAGAAAGAAAGAGACTGAGAGAGAGAAAGCAAATTCTTAAATGTAGTTCTTTAATTAGTTATAATTTAGTGGCTTTTCAAAGAGTTGAATTCTATTTATAAACGAAAAAAAAACCATCGTTTTAATTTTAATTAAAAACTCTTTTAAATAAAAGCTTAATTAAGCTGTAATTATCTTCAGAGAGTCAAACTACCATTATACAGATGAATTCATGTTACGAATATAAATAAAACTGTTAAAAGACTTGGCAAGTGAAAGTTAATTTAGTTCGACCATATATGCAAACATTAGCAACATTTTTTATAAGCCTTGAAAGTAAATAGCCAAAGTAGACTTTTCATGTTCGGTACGGTAATTGAAGCTCACATACTCAGGAAGTATAACTGCTACAAAAGATACGAGAACATACATAATTGGCCATTACAACCCTGTGTCAGGATTACGGCCTAGCTTCTCGCAGCAGTCATATTGTGTGTGTCAATTTTTATCCATGACTACCGGGACCTACAGTTTAAAGTCCACTCCGAATGACAAACTTGAGAAGCTTTTTCATGGCCATCAATTACTCCCAGAGCTTTTGCCAGAAGACTGCTGAGAAGTAGTCGCCGAAAGAAATAATTTTTTCGTATTTCTTTTTTCAAGCAGTCTGAGCTGAGATTTGAACCCAGCGCTATCGTCTTAGTAAGCCAACATACTAACCACTAGACCACAGCGAGGACAGTCTTTTTAATTTCAAGAAATGGATATTCGCTACATCAAAAAAGTATTAAGGGATTTTAGTCATTTGCATGTAAAAAAAAACAAAATCGATAAGTTTTCAAGTTCTTCGTCAGGAGTTCAGCTTAATTTGATGTTCACCTGGACAGCATGCACGGCCTCGTTGAATTTTTGCTACACAATTTCTTATTATGGCAAAAGAAGAAGCAGATATCTCGGGATGAGAATCTATTTCGGTTTCACTATTGATTAGAATGAAGCCTTTCAAAAGAAGGTATTAAAAGCCATAGCGATGTCTAATAAATGGAATATGATCGTTAAAATATATTAAGCCCCTGTGAGCTAGTGTACATGTGGGTACTGTGGTAGTCTAGCAGTTCCCAAGGTCATGGGTGCCATTCCCACTAGTGTCTCTGATCTGTTGCACTACACAGAGCCTAATGGTCCTCGTCATTAAACGACTAGACTATAACAAGAAAAAAATAAATGACTAAACAACCTGTGGCTTTGAATCCTAAAACATACTCGTATTTTATACCGCTGCCAGTATTCATCAATATTATTATTTTTAAACTATCGCCGCTATTTGTACAGCGTTACTAAAGAATTTTAAATAAACAAGGGGTGAGTGGTATAGAGGTTAGAGCGCTTGAACAAAAACTCAAACGGCCCAGGTTCAAATCCCAGCAAAAGTAAACAAAAGTTAGTTTGTGGTTTTTTTCAAAATTATAATTTAGAAATAAGAGGTTCCCCCCTCCCTTCCTAGAAGAAAGAAAGAAACCGCTCCCTGATATTCTACTTTATTCCACCTTAACCAATGTCAACAAAACACGAATGATAAGTAGAAAAGCGCCACCTATTGAGAAGTAGCAGATAACAGCTAAAAACCTACTTAGCGAAGGCAGTCACCACACAATAAACATGCAACGATGAAGGGTAAAGGTATAACACTGGCCTTTGAATGATCAATTCACCGCAATTTGTCTCATTCCTAAGGCGCTTAATAATAATATAAGAAAAATTATATATGTGCTAACCTTTCCAAACAAAACTTCCAACATATTGCATATCATTTAGTAGGGGTTTACCCCTGAGTATTGGTCTCAAATAAAAAAATATATATATCTTTAAACTGTAGCCTTTCCTTTAAGGACTATAAGTTTATTTTATTATTCAAAAAATAATTATTTTTGAATTATACAATGACATTTTAAAATGGCTTTACAGAATCTTAAAGTATAGATTTTTATACAAAAAAATATTTATATTTTATGTTTTCGACTAAAAACAAAACAAAGTTAAAAAAATTTTTTATGCAACGAAAGCATTCTCCCACCAGTATTTAAATATCACGTACAACGTAATAAAAATAAGTTTTAACACAAATATTCAGTTAATATTTAAGTGTATACGAGTGTGTAGCCATAAATTCGGTCATGTGTAAAATTAGTTTTTCAAAAGACAAAACAAAACAAAACAAATGAAATTATTTGTTTTGTTTTGTTTTGTTTTTCTATTTTACTTTTATAACTTTTTATTTTGTTGTTAAAACATTTTTATTATTTTTTTTTTTGTTTCTAAATTTATTTAAATTTAAAATACATAACAACGTGCCTGTTACAAGTCACTTAGTAAAAGTTCAGTGTTTCACAAGGAAATAACAGAAAAATTATTTTAAAATTCATTTGTCATTTGTCACATTAATACGAAATTAAATTATTTATGGACATTGGAAATGCAAAAGGGAAAAAACATGGAAATGGAAAATATTAGAGGAGCTTTTCTTTGCTATTTCTTTTGCCCAGAGTTCTGTTTTTGTGTCGTTTTCTTTTTTAAAACTTCTTTTATTAAAAAATTTCAGGGGCAATCGCAACTTTAGTAATATTGGCTATTTGACAGATTACTGGCAACAATTTGGCAATTGGCAAATGATATTTTTTCTTTTGTATGTCTATGGTAATATTGAAGAAGAGCTTAACTCAATATAAGGCCAAAAAAATTTACTCTTTGTGGAGCTGCAGGGAAATCAGTGTATAAAGTATTTAAATGTACATTTGTTGTCTAACAAGTCTATTTTTCAATATCTTAAATTATAGATTTTTTGCAATAAAAAATTTGAGACAATTTTATAATTTAATTTTGGACTTAGGCTATTTTTCCTTACTGACATTGATTTTAAGAATTGCCATTTGATTGGTCATCACTACCAAATCTTATTTAAAAGAGTTAATTCTTAAAGTTCGGAGTGTTATGACTAAATTTACAATCACTGCAATAAATATTTTGTGGTCGCCGTGGTTTAGTAGTTAGTGTGTTGGCTAACTAAGACGATAGAGCCGTGCTCAAACCTGAGCCCTGACATCTTGAAAAAAATAAAAAAAAAAAAATATTACTTTCGGCGACTACCTCTTAACAGTCTTCTGGCAAAAGATCTGGGAGTAGTTGATTGCCATTAAAAAGCTTCTCAATTCTGTCGTTCAAAGTCGACTTTAAATTATAAATCCCGGTACTCATGGATGCTGCTAGAAGCTAGGCCGTAGGCCTGACAATGGGTTGGCAATTGGCAATTATGTATGCCATAAATATTTAAATTTGAAACTTGTGTTTTTTAAACGAACATAAAGTTTGGACTGATTTACTTATGAATTAAAAAATTCAATTGCTGAAATATTTAAATGATTTCTAAAATAAAAGATTAAAATTGCTTTTCCATATTTAATTTTTCTTTTCAATGCTTATTTACTAAATTGCAGTACAATATTAATTTATATTCTAATGAAGTATACGGAGAAGAGTAACAAAGGCCATAAGCTCAGTGTAGTATCGCAGACCAGTATAGCACACTACTGACTATACTACTGGGACACAAACAAAAAAAAAAACAAAAAAAAAAAAATAGAAAAGCAGTGACTGCTCATGTTTGCAGATTTATAAATATCGTAATTGATAGGGAAAACTTCGGCAGGAAAGTTATTCTATAAACTAACCGTGCGGCCAAAGAACGACTTATTTTTATAAAGCATTGTGCGATTTACTCCACAATCAACTGCAAAAAGTTGTGCTCTAAGAGATGTACGAATATTATGTAAGAATATGTGATAAATAGGAATTAAGGCTCTATGTCATTAGAGCACCTACAATGGTAGTACCAGTAGAACAATGAAGTATACGCCATATTAGGCAGATGCCCGAATGAATCGTATAGAGTTGGATACAGTTCCATCATTGACAAGCACCTTGGTATATTCCTGTACTCGGTCAAGAAGTTCCATATAGAGTTTACCTACGGCCTATAAGTGTAGGTTGGATTCCATTTTGTGAAAGATAAAGATCTTGTAAATATTAAAAAGGTCAGATGGAGTGAAAATCGATAGAGTTAGATACAGTTCCATCATTGACAAGCACGTTTGCCTCTTCCTGTACTCGGGCGAGAAGCTGAATACAGACTTTAAACCACCTACCTATAAGTTAGAGTTAGATTTCATCTTGAGAGGGATAAAGATCTTCTAACTATTAAGGTCAAATAAAGGGAAGTACTTTTTGTACCGTTTTAAAAAACCGAGGGACTTGATCGCTTTTATTACACGATCATTAGCAGTGCGTGTCACGTAAAGTCATACATTTAATTAAAAACCGAAATGGTCTTGAAGTTTGAAAATTAGGAGCACGGTCGAGGTTCATTTTCAATCTTCTGAGGAACTGTTGACGCACTAGCCAAATTCATCTCATTATTTGTTAATTTTGATGGAAATAATTGTGAGCTATTTATATGGTTCTTTTCTTCTGTTTTCTGGAAAAGAACACGGGCATGCCATGTGTTTAGTAATTTAACCCTTAATTGCATTGTGGTGGAAATTTCCATCATAAATTTTTTTGAAGAAAAAAAGAAATGTACAAAAACTTTAGTATAAATTTGTCGCTGCTAAAATATTTTGGCATTAGATTATGCCTATTAGACTGTAGTTTTCGATATTTATAATAAAATATTTTTTAATATTTTTCTCTAAAATTGTGCATGAATTTTATCAGTGGCTTGTTTTAAGAAAATAAAAAAATCATGCAATAAATTCCATTTATCTTGCATATAAAACCAATGCACTTAAAATACTACAGTTCTGTGCGTAAATGATTTGCAGATTCAATAAAAATAAATAATTCTTTTACACATCTGCAAATTAAAAAGAAAAAAATATTCTACTAATGCACGAAAAGCAATTACAAAAAAAGAAAATTTTTCTCTATTTTTCTATACCCAAAAAAGGGAAAACAAAAAAAAAATTCTCCAAAACAAAACTTACAAAAAATAAAAGCAACACTTCACAGATAAAAAAAAAAACAGAAAAACAGGACAATATCAACAATGACATCAAAAGTTTTCCTACTGCACAAACAACGCAGGAAACAGCAAATTTTTAATTGAAATTCCAAAAGTGTACGAGTAGACATATAATCGCCCATAATTTTATATCTGTATGTATCTGTGTGCGTTTCATACTAAAAGAAGGTGCCTGTTGTTGTTTTTGGTGGAATATTTCTGTACCTTTGCAATATTACCTTAATGCCAGTGTCTTATATTTTTATTTTTCCTTTTGTTTGCCTTCTTTTTTTTTTAGTACTTCAGAAGAGAATCACAAATTCTTGCAGGTTGTTGTTATTTTTCTCCCTTGCATTTCTATATATTGTTGTTTGCAAGAGTTGCGTGTTTATTATGCGTTAACAAATGGTTTTTCTTTTTCTTTGAAATGAAAACAAAAACAAAATGAAAAGGAGAGGTGATGATGAGTTTAAAATGACTGCGTTCAGGGATAATAAAAATATGTTAAAAATAGGTTTTATATTGTAGCCCTTATTGTTATTTTTGTTATTTTGAAAAATGAAAAAGTAAAAAAAAAATTGTGCGAGGGTGCATAAATAAGTCTGTGACTTTTCTCATTTCTTCTCCAGTTGACTGAAAAGTCAATACTACTTGAATTGAATTGAATAATTTATGCTTCGCAAAATTCAAAAGCAAGCCTGTACAGTGGATTTCTGCACTATCAATATCAATGTTAAAAAACTTTTTTACTAAGTTCTATGCCAACTACACGTTTTTTATATATTTTTGTCAAGAAAAATGTACCTCTTTTAAGTATTTAAATTAAATATAAAAAAAATTTAATAAAAAGACCTTAAGTTTAAATAAGTATTTAAATTTAAATCTCTTTATGCTTTAAGTGGACCTTTATTATTTTGCCATCTACAACCAGAACATTCACTTGCATCACTTCACTCCCCAGATAGCAGAATTATAAAACGAGGTTGCTATTGATATACGTGTAAGGCGCAGCTTTTGTGAAAATCTCTTTAACGTTTATTATAAGCGCACGCAAGATGATTAATTTAATTCTCTTATTAATTTGCCAATGCATTTACTTGACCCCTAAAAATATCTTTCAGAATTATAGGGAATAAAATAAAAAGTCATATTTTGTACCCTGGATGTACTAGATTTTTCTAACCACAACGGAATCAAAAAGCAAATCCTTTTTGAACAAAAAAATTTTTAGCCTGATGCTTTTCTAAAAATTAACAAAAATAACACGAAAATTGGAGTAAAATTCTACAATGGTTAATGTATTCTGTTCAAGTACAGTAGATTTCAGTTATAAGAAAATGACAAAAAAAAAACAGAATTTGAATTTCTTGTAAGCTGAACTTTCCTTTAAAAGGACTTCGGAAAAATGCAAAATTATTTTGTTTAAACGGATTTTAAAAATTATTGAATTAAAAATAAAACAAAACAATATTTTTTAATTTTAAATTCAGATTCTGACAAATACAAAGTTAACCAAAAAATTATATTTAATTTTATGGGGTGCGTGGTATAGTGGTTAGAACCCTCACACAAAAACTCAAGCCGACATTCCACTCTATTCCACCTTAACCAACAATAAAAAAGACGAATGATCAGTAGAAAAGTGCCACCTATTAGGAAGTAGCAGATAACAGCTAAAAACCTTCTTAGCGAAGGCACTCACCGCAATCAATATGCAACAATGGAGCAATTGCTGTTGATCATTCAAAGGTGAAGGTATAAGACTATCCTTTGAATGATTAATTCACAGCAATTTGTCTCATTCCTAATCGCTTAATAATATAAGAAAACAAAATATTGTATATGTTATGTTGTCATAATGTACTGTCCCTTTTCACAAAAATTCCAATACAATGCACAGCAATTGGTAGGGGTTTACTCCTGAGTTTTGGTCTCAATAAAAAAATGCTTATTTTTGAAAATATAAGCATGTACTCGTATGCACAAAATAGAAATAAAGGGAGCCCACGTAAAAATATTTTGTCGCCTATAAATTTTCAAAACTCGTATTTGCAATTAAATGGAGTTTTCTCTTTTAAGTGGTTCTTCTTTAAAAGGGATTGTCTTTTAAATGAAACTAAATACCTTTGAATTTAATAGAAAACAAGAGTAAATATATTTGTTTTGCAATTATCCAATTTTTTCATTTAAACAGTGTGTTTATATCCGAATTCGACTGTATGTCGTCGATGGAATTAAAGAAGGCTGTAACTGACAAAACCTTAAATGTTTACCAGAGCCAAAAAACCTCTATGTATGAGAGTAGAACAAAGGCACTGGTATTTTTCAAAACACAGACGGCGTAAGTGAACTTATTTTCATCGTAGAAATCTGGGACCGGGACCAATCGACGCGTATTTTTTTTTTCTGATAAAAATGATGCAAAAAACGTATTTTCGATTCTTTGTCAGTTACAGCGTTCTTTAATTCCATTGACGATATTCTCTATTTAAACAATTGAGTAAGAATTTTATGCCATTCTTTAAGTCTTCTTCTGTTTCCCTTGAATTAGTTGCAAATAATTCTATCTTATATTATAGTAGTCGCCGTGGTCTAGTGGTTAGTGTGTTGGCTTACTAAGACATGAGTCCCGGGTTCTACACCCAGCTCTGACATCTTAAAGAAAAAAGAAATATGAAAAAAATATTTCTATCGGCAACTACCTATCAGCACTCTTCTGGCAAAAGCTCTGAGATTAACTGATTGCCATGAACAAGCTTCTCAAATCTGTCGTTCGGGTTCGACATTAAACTGTAGGTGTTGGTGCTCATGGATAAAAATTGAAACAGACAACATGAATACTGCGAGAATCTGGAGCATAATCCTGACACAGTGTTGTAAAGGCCAGTTATGTATGTATGAATGTATGCATTATGAGTGATTAAAAAAAGTTTTTCTATCTGTTTAATGAAAAGAATTTTAATTCATTTTTATTCAATCATTGAATATCAATTATTTTTTATGCTAATTTTCTTTACTTTAAAAAATAACGAATTTTCTTTTGGTATTACTTCCATTTTATATTGCTGGAAAAGTTAAAAATAAGTTTTTTGTTTTCGTATGGCTACTTAATTATGATTTATTATTGAAAATGTCTGCCGCAAATTTTCATATAAAAACATAAGACTCAGTTACATATTTGTGGGTATACGAGCAGTTGATGAAGCGTATATGTCAACGATAACGAATCACCCAAATTATAGCCTTTCGTTAGCATAAGATATTTTTATTTAATTCTACATATTTCATTTATCTGTTTGGCTGTCCTTCTATAATATTTTTCCCTGTAGTCAAAATATTTAATATCCTGCAAATTTATTTCATACACAGAATTAAAAGAAAAAATAATTGTGAAAATAAGGAACACAAATTATTTCATATAATATTGCCTGCAGCCAAGCAGGGTACCGTAAAATCTCAAATAAAATTATTATGAAAAGTAAAACTGAACTGAAAATGAAATTATGTAGAGTAACGGCTATAACATGTAACATTTCCATGGAAATTTAATTCCTTTTTTATGAATTTGTTTTCTTTTTTTTTTTTTTTAAGCAACAGTGTTATAACACACCTGCACGAAATGTATATATTATTTTATTATTATTAAGAATGCATATATTCTTGCCATAAAGAAACTCAAAACATGAAAAAGATTTATATTTTTTTTTCATAAACTGCCACCGTATTTCCTTAAATATTATGGAAAAAAATTTCAACAAATTGCAGCTCTCAGGGAATTGTGGTAAATCAAGAGAAATTTTATAATCGCAAGTAAATAATACTTAAGAGTATATGACTGAAAACATATTCATTTCATTACAAGATTTTATAATACACATGTAATAAAATGCAATTTATTAGTTGAGTTCATTAAAATGAATAAAGGTATGTATGTCAGACTTGTATTAAGCTCGATTCTACTAATGAGCACAAGAAGCATATATTCGGTTTTTGTTAGTATAAAATATTCAATAAATATTTTGTTTGCAGAAACTATTTGCACAATGTGGAATATTAAAAAAAATTGATTACAGCAGGGACGTGCAACACGCAGCTCACCGGCCTTTAAACACGTTTATGCTGCCCGCCAGCAGCAAACGTTACTACTTCTCTAAAATATGCACAATATGCATATAAACATTTTAATTCACGAATTTCAATTACGATTCCAAATGTTTAAAACTGAGAAGACAGCAGTTTCCATGAAAATATTTTCCCTGACATTTAATATCGATATGGATACAGTTTAGATAGACTTTCATATGGAAGTGATTGACATGCAGATTAATACCGACATAAAAATATATTTCTCTTAGTAAACATCGAAAATGTTTATAAATATTATGTGAGCCCTAAAAAATTTCCAGTTCTAACGAAAAATGGAAAGCAAATGAAGTCTCTGTTCGGAAGTACCTATGTTTTCCAACAATTATTTTCAACCATGAAATTAAACTAAAATAACAAGCGATCAAGACTGAGTGATACACGGCTAGAAGGCTGCATACGTGTAGCTACCTCATCAATTCCAGCTGATATTGTTCAGCTTGATACGAAAAAACAGTTCCAAATTTCTTATTAAAATTTTCTAGTAAATTCGTTTTTTGTTCTTCTATTTTGTTTGTTTTTATTTTTTATTAAAATTTATATGTAAAGTTGTTTCTTATTATTATAAATAAAGTTTTGCAATTTAATAATAAGTTTTACTTAATGTGCGGCCCGCCAAAAAATTATAAAATTTAAATTAGCCCGTTGCTTAAGAAGGTTGCTCAGCACTAGCTTACAGTGTTTTCACATCTAAGTTTGCAAAACTTGCTACGTATTTACACTTGTAGAGGAACAGCGTTCAGTCTAAATTTTTTAGAAGATATATCGGTTTAAAAGCCTGCATACATTTTTATTTTCAAACAAATTATTGTCTAAATTGTGGTTTCACTATATCAATCAATTCCTAAGTTTTATATTCTTGTTTTTTGTGAAGCGCTCCTCTTTGTTCACGAGGAATGTTCACTTTTGTTTCCTTTTTCTGAATAAATTCATATAAAACAGGTCAAAGGAATGCCTTTACATAGTGAGAAAGCAATGTCAGTAAGCAAAATTTTGTCGTATATGTAACGAAGACAGTCGTTAAGCCCTTTACAAATAATCATCACATTCATTAAAATTGAGTGTTTGATCGAGTTTGTGTGCTGGCGTTGTCATCAGTTCTAAAACTAGACGTTGTAACCTGTTATACAACGTGCTTAATAATAAATTTATTGCAGAAGTGCTCCTGTTGCCTGGGTACCTGGCAGTTCAACGATTCAATGCCTCTGTATTACTGAGTATATGAGGCCATGTTAAGCAGTTAACTAATGCTTATATATCAACAACTCTTGAAAGGAAGCCAATATGTTATCAAATATTTGAGCTGTACGGGCTGATTTATTTTGAGAAGAATACTGGTTGTTTAAGAAATTTAATTAAAAAAACATTGCAAAAATAACATAAATTCATTTAGTTCTGTACCGCGATTCAGTAACTTTGAACAATACGATATTCGCAAAAGAAGTTGACAGTTTTTATTGCTTGCAGTAACGATTATGTGATTCACTAATTAAATTTTAGCGACAGCTGACAGCTCTAGTTTTCTTTATGTTTCAAATACAATAATGGGGCAGCACCGTATAAAATCAGTCAGTTTTTGAGTAGTTGGCAATTATAATGGGTAGAAAGTTAGCAAAGCTACAAACCTCTAGTTTTTTTGAGTATAAAAACACACAAAAATCGTTCTCAAACAAACTAGTTAATAGCGTAGGCACATCTCTCTACAAAATTTCAATATAGAAATTTACGATTTTCCAACTGAATAAACAGCATAAAAATTATTGGCGTTAGTTTACGACAACAGCCATCGTAAACAAAAGATAATGAATAGCAATATCAACAATCATGTTGCTTACTGTTGAAAACAATGCGATTATCGTAAAAATATGAATCGCGACCCTGATCTACATAGTTAAGGCATTTAATAATGAAACAGAAATTAATTAATACGAATCAACAACAAATTACTGGGATTCAAAAAATATTTAAAAATTATTTATCAGGTTATAATTAAAAAAAATATATATCTGAATAAAGATAAAGAATATGAAACAGAAATATTTTAGAAACTAGCTTAAAGCCGTCGTGCTTCGCTAGATCTATTTATTGTTTACTATTCACTATCATTTGTTCATAATTTTTGGACTGATGAAAGCTTTAACTGTTACTGATTTTAACATATACTGAACTCAATAGTTAATTTGTCTGGAAGCTACCACGTCTACTTGTCTGCCCTTTTTTCTACTGATAATTTTTAATGACTGCAAAATCAATCACATCAAATTCAGAAACTTTAACTCCAACACTTCTAAAGATACGTATGTATAAAGAGATAAATTTTTACTTCTATGGGAGGTGTCACGCCCACTTTTCCAATTTCGCCCACTTTCTGTCTGATGATTTGCCCTGCCCATGAAGTCATTCAGACCCAATTCCGAAACTTTAGCTTTAACCGTTTTAAAGATATACAAAAATCAGTATTTAGAGGTAATAAAAAAAAGTAGGCGTGGCAAAATTTTCTCTTGATTAAAACTTAAAATGGACTAATACAAACATAAGTCGAATCGATAGAGCCGTTTTCTGATTTTAGCTAAATCGATAAAAGTGGGCGTAAAAGTGGGCGGGACAAAATTTTCCTTCCGTAAAAACCTAAGTTGGATCAGGATGACCATTAGAAAGAAAAAATCGTCAAAATCGGTACCGCCGTTCTCAACTGATGGGATGACCAACGAATAATATTGAATTTTATTTTATAGACGTTAAAAAATTAAAACTACAAGTAATTAGTTGACAACAGCTGTAGTTGTAGGAAAAAAAAATTGTACCGCCATAAGTGCAAGTGTAACTGTAATTATAATTTCACAAATTCTTAATAAATTATTTTCTTTTGCTTTGTAAAAGCCATTTCAACACATGTCCCTGTGGAATTTATGTTTCTACAGATTTGCTCAAACAATGCTCTGCCCCACAATTTTGAAACTGCGAGCGAAAAAAAAAACTTTTTGTACGAAAACAAAACTTTGACTTAAAAAACGTGTCAACTATTTGCTCAACAAACTAAATCCATAAGATGTAGTGTGGGCTTGTGTGTTTTGTACATAATTTTTTTATTTCCTTTTAAGTTGTTTCCTTTTTTTTCTTCTTTTTCTCCTTTTTGTCAAACTTGGCGAATTATTATCGCATAACACAGTATATAATTGACATACTGATTTATTTCTGAAATAAAGGCGCCACATATTATTACAGTTACCATGTTACAATTAAAAACCAAAAACAACATTTTTGAACAAATACATCTAAAAAGGTATGCGGCTTTATTAGGGGATTTGTATTATTAGGCTGAGTAAACAAAAGGAAAAAAACCACATTTAACCATTCTAGCATGACTTTTTAACAACAGTCAGCATGTTTCTTAGCAAATAAGCATTACCGTCAAGCCACTGAGCTGCTTAGAATTGTTGTTTTATTTCTTTTACTTTTCTGCTCTCAATTTTTTATGAGGAAATTAAATTGCGACAAAAAACAAAGAAAAGAATTCAGAAAAAGAAAAATTAAAGTAAAACAAACTGCTGAGTTAAGTGAAATATTAAATAAATAAATATTATAAGAAATCAACAGTAAATACGAGTAAGTCGAGCATTGTTGTTATTGTGGTAAATGACATCAAGAACAGTCTTTTATGGCAACAAAAATTAGTTGAGAAAAGTGGCCAAATTTTTATATTTCTTTTCTTATTTGCTACTGCTTTGCTACTGCCAAAAATAAACCAGAAAAACAAAGTAAACAAATCAACATCGCTGCTAATAAACGTTAAATTATAGCCACATGATTAGTACACCCAAAGAATAAATGTTAGTTTAGTTGTGAAAAGTTGGCCTGTGCCAACTTTCATAGTTCACTATCCGATATTTAATAATCGCCTGGGTACCTCTTTCTAATTTGCATCAATACTGCACAAGTTCCCAGTATATGCTTTGAAGACTCGATTGCCTCATCGCAGAATCGGCAGAGACTACTTTTTTATTGAGACCGATACTCAGGGATAAATCCCTACTAAATGGTGGGCATTGTATTGGAATTTTCGGCTGAGGAAGAGGAGACTGTGGTTCACTATATTTGCCAGTGTCCCTCTCTGGCTCGACGCAGATTTCTTAGATTAGGATCTCCTTTTCTCGATGGCTTGACTGACCTGTCGATCCTGGACATTGGACCAATTGCCAAATTTATTGGGTTCTCTGGCTGGTTTCCAGCATGATTTTCTGGGGAAGTAGTGCTTCTTGTGTGGAGCCCCTGCCTATCAGAGCTCCCTACATCATGTGGTATCACAACGGGCCGCCATGCGTGCTCAAGTGTGCCTTATCATTACGAGACTGCCACTTCCTCCTATCCTATCCTATTGCAATTTTTGTGGAAAGGACAGTACATATTGGCAACAGAACATATATTTTGTTTTCTTATATTATTAAGCGCCTTAGGATCTCGTTCCTCATTCTCATTGCTGTGAATTCATCATTCATTATAGCTTCGCCTTTGAATGATCAACAGCGATTGCCCCATAGTTGAATGTTATTTGCGGTGAGTGCCTTCTCTAAGTAGGTTTGAGCTATTTTCTGCTACTCTCCAGTAGGTGTCGCTTTCCTTCTGATCATTCGTTTGTCGTTGTTAAGGTTGAAACGATTCATTTCGTATTTAAATGCCTATTGAGTCTGCAGTGCCTTGTCAAGAATGCTGGTAAAATTCTCAGGTTGTTGCTAGATAATCTAATGCATAACTCAAATCTCAAATACATCCTCATACAGCACAAAAGCTAAATATCAGCATTTGAATGGAGATTCACCTCAATTAGTGTGAAATGTGAATACAGCCATTGGTTCTGCCACTGATAAGCGTTTGACATTGACAAAAATCTATGAGTAGATGGTGCATAGTGTGCCCTATTTAAAGCATGATGTTGGTTTCGAAAGTCGCTGCGGTCTAGTGGATGGTGTGTTGGCTTACTAAGACATGAGCCCTGGGTTCGACACCCAGCTCCGATATCTTAAAAAAAGAAAAAATATGAAAAAAATATTTCTTTCGTCGACTACCTCTCAGTAGTCTTCTGGCAAAAGCTCTGAGAGTAATTAATTGCCATGAACAAGCTTCTCAAGTCTGTCGTTCGGAGTCGACATTAAACTGTAGGTCCCGGTGCTCATGGATAAAAATTTACACACACAACATAAGTGCTGCGAGAAGCTATGCCGTAATCCTGACACAGGGTTGTAAAGGCCAGAAAAGTCAGATCAAATACCTGGCTTTCTTAGAGACCAAAGAATTTTGTAAACAATTTTGGAAACTCTAAAATTTTTCTGGCCCAAAGTTGTGAATATAAGCCGACATTGGCTTATTAAATAGAGACAAAACACTGAACGTAAAACATTGATGCCTGTATTCATAAAAATTATTTTAGGCTTATTGAGGGATTATTTGACAAATATTGTATAGAAATATGTCAAATAAACCCTCAATAAACCTAAAATAATTTTTATGAATACGCGCATGAGAATACAAAACAAATAATATGACATACAACAAAAACAACAACAACAAAAATTGGTAAAAAATTACAGCTTTTTTGTATTGATCTATTCAGCAACAAAAATTTAATAGAGAATCTTGAGCACATACAAAACAATACTGCAATCAACTATATACGAAATATAACTTTCTTTAAAGAATTCTAAAAATTAAACAACAACGAGTATTCCTTCAAATAACAGGCACATATTTTCTGAGTGTATGCTTTAAGGGAGAAAATCATCACAAACATCTGCACGGATATACGGAACGACAAATCGATTTCGTGAAAACCTGAAAATATAACTGAAAATAAAAGTAAATAAACAATACTTAAGGAAAGCTTTAATTTCTACAGAGTGTTACTTTAAGAGTTTGAGATTGTAAAGGGTAATACAACAGCGTAGTAGTATTATTAAAATAAATTATTTGGCAAATTATATAATTGGATTTATTTATAATTATAAAAAAAAAATACACAAATGTGTATTAAATGAAAAAATTGATGAATGATATGTAATGAAGCAAAATCTTTATTAACAACTTATGAAAAAATCAGTTTCATTTTTTGGTACCAATTTTTATTTCTTTTTTTTATTAAGGCCAGAGGCCTTATTCTGTAACTCTATTAAGCTAAAACTCCATAGCTAAAAATTTATAAACTTGATTTAGGACTTTTTGGCTACGAATAGAATTCTTAAACGCTTATTGTAATTTAAAAACTTCATGCCTATTACCTTTAAACTTTTTAATTTTATATATTCTAACGCCCAGCCTGTTTCAAAAACCCAAAATTTTAGCATTTTAGCTTAAGAGAATTGCAGAATAAGGCCCCAGCACTCAGAGGACGACCCCTACTCATGCAGTACATTGTGCTGGTTTAGGCAAATATGTTATGGCAGGCTTGTGAACATTTGATTTAAACTTACCGATGTCGTAACTGGCAGGAAAAACATTTTCCTTAAGCCCGTTCCATTAACGAGCAGTACGACTAAAGAACGAATTCTCTATAAAGCACTATGCGATTCACTGGACAATTCACTACAAAATTATGTGCTCTGAGAGAGGTACGAGTATTCCGCAAAAATACGCGATTATGCTGAATCAAGTTTTTTATTTCATCAGAGCACATCCCATGATAGTATCGATAGAACAAAGAAACGCACGCCACATTGCGCTGATGCTCCAACGTATCGATAGAGATGGATACTCTACTGTCGCTGATAAGCATCTTTGCTCTCTCCTGTACAGGGTCGAGTAGCTTTAAAATAGACTAGTAAGTGAAGTATGGTCGGGTGGCATGTGGGTCGTTGAAATGAAAATATATTTTGAAAAAGTCCTGCGGCATGGTAGGAAGGGCTTAAGGGAAATTTACATCTGTCGCTGGAGTCGGTGTGTTGTGCTTTGTATTTTGAGTTTGTTTGTTTTTTTATCTTTATTTTTTATGTTGCCGTCTTGAATGATGAGGGGGTTGTAACCTCCTGAGGTAGATATGATCAGTCGGAAGCCTCATCCTAGCACGCTAAATGGCGCGGAGTTTGTGTTGTTTATATTTCACTGAGTAATTTCTGGAACCCAAAAACCACTGCAAATGTTTCAGTAGTACTCGTAATTTAAGAAAAGGGCGGCTTCTGGTTTCTGGTTTAGAATGCCTTGCAGCCAGCGTATAAACCATACCAAGCAGTTAAATATTGAAAATTCATAACAGCTTGAGAATTGTTTGCTGACTTATTAATTAGTGTTTCTTTGACAGAAATGCTCATCATTGGCTTGGCTCAAACTATTCTAGTGAACAAAAATTTGAGACAAGTGATGGCTTCAATTCTTGTTTGAGCTTTATTTTATAAGCACAACTGCTACGATTTTGATATAAGATAACTCATAAAATCTACGAATCGACATTTCGTTTTGTTTTTCAAGTCTTTGCTCTACAGCAGCAGCCATACTTAATGGTCTTTGTATTTGATTTAATTCGAAAAGAGAGACCGACTATGCAGTACCGTCTTGAATATCATTGAATTCATTGTTAGCATCACAAAAAATAAAGAAAGAGTAGGTCACAGGGGTAGCGTGAAGAGAGAAAAGTCTAAAAGAGTGTCAGAAGTAACTATTAATTCAAAGATGCCCAGTGGCTGATATCAGAAAATTAAACTCACACGTATACTTACGCTCTTTTGTTTGATCGTCAATCAACCAATAGGAAATCAGCATGTTGAGTGGGAGAGACAAACTACACTTGCAGAAATTCTGTGTCTTATTTTTTTTATCTCACCAATACTACTTCCTTGGGCATGAATGTATTGAAGGCACAAAAATAACTTCAGAAGGGCCTTAATATTATCTCTACAAAGTGATTCAAACCCGTCAAAAATTATCCAACACTACCTTCTACAAAGAGTAGGGGCTCACTCTAGAGATTACTCTTCTTCTTTGTCGTAAAAAACTCCAATTAAAATCTGTCCCACATACTAATTTGTGACCTCATAATACCTCATAATAATCCCTCTGAATGCAGCTGATTATTCTCTAACTAAGATTATTAAGCCCAAGAAGAGAAGTAATAATGAATCGAGAAGCAGAGGTTTTTGTGATTTGTCAAACAAAATTTTTAAAACTAGAAACGTGAGACTTGACATACTTTACTGAACACAGAGTGACAGTCACGGGTATTAAACCGTAGTTGTCAATATCAAGCAGCTAAAATAACACCTCTTGTATAATATATATGTATGTGGTTATTCAATACCATACACCCACGCACACACATTCAGTTAAACACGCAAACAATAAAACACAATAAAGCAGTAACACTAAACCATAAGTACGCATGTATATGTTTACCATAAAAAAAAACTCTTTCTCTCTCTCTCCCTGTATATGTTTGTAGGTGTATTACTTAGAATCTGTATATGTTTATGATTCGTAGTATTTGGAAACCGTATTAGCTTCGTATGAGAGCAACTAAATTACTGACTTTAAGAGCAGCACATAAGTGAATGATTTTTTTGTTTTTTTCTTTTTTTTTATTCTTTTTTATTGTTTTGTGTTGTTAACAAATCCCTTTGTATTAACAATAAACACGATGGTTTAAAATTAAATCCAAACGACAATTGCCTTGACAGTTGATAAACAAAATAGCAACAATAACTGAGAGCAGTCCTTGTGTCGACTTATTAGCTAAAATTTCCTTTATACGTTTTCATTTCATGTTGATTTCTTTTTTATTGTTTTATTTTTTATTATGAGGTTATAAAAGTATTTGCGTGTGTGTTTTAAGGATTCATGCAGTGACTGGAAATGATATTAAACATGTTTTCGAATGTTTTCTTTTTATTTGTCTTACAAGTAAATTGTATGATTTTGTGTATTTATTAAAAAATAAATTTAATATTTATAAGAAAAGCATATGGGCAATTTCAAAAATTTTCAACATTTGTTGAAACTGAGTTCAGATGCTTATTATTTCTCCAGTTTTTCGAATTGACCAAAACTGTCAAAAGGGAATGGTAGATCACACTAGAAAACTGGGAAATTCAAAATTTCAGACCATCAGTTCTTTATCTCTAAAAGTTATGGGCACTCAAATATTGAAAAACTCAAAAACAGGCTTGAAATTTACAAGAGTTTTTTCATATTTCATCACATTTCAACTTTTAGTTTTAAACTTCCGTTGCCCACTGATATAAAATAAAGTCACTAGACTTAGTAGATATTTATACTATAAAAGTTATGCCCATACTACTATTTGGGAAAAAGTTGTACAGCAGTTCATTTTTGAAACCAAAATTTTCCGATTTTTTAATTTTCGCAGTTTTTTCTATAGCGTTTTTGCGCCGTTCAAGAAAATTGCATTTCGTCAACAGTATTTAAAAGATGGTATAATTTGCTAAAATTTGCGCCATATCACGTCGATGTCAGGCTGCTAGTTGCTGAGAACGATGACCTCAAACTTTTATAGAATTGGCGTAAATTTGTCAAAAATGACAGTTTTTCGCGCCTGACATTTGCAATCTTATTTAAAACTGGTTTATGTATTGCGTGATCTAATCTTCTTAGTAAATGGCACCTCTACGTCAAGAAGGCGTTAAAATATTTTGAAACGCAAAAATTTTATAAAGAAAATAAAAATTTTGCGAAATTTCATGATTTTGTTTCGCGTTTTTTTTAATTAATCCGTGGTTTAAAATCAATGTAAAGTATTGGAAATGAAGTGCGGCGGTGAACTAAAGATCATATATAAATACGGTTGAATTCGGTCCATATTTAGAGGGTACAGTGGCATTTTTCTTCAAACACATTTTGCTTTGTGACATCTGCAGTTATGTATAGATTCCGCCGCGATTAACAGCAAATGATAGGTTTTCTTAAGCTTGATAATAAAACCGAATAGGCATTAAAAAATTTTCATGATTTTAAATTTTACAGATCAAAAAAAAAATCCTAACCTCAAAAATAATTCTTATATAATTTTTTTATTTTTTAAATTTGCAAGTTAAAACATTGTTTTTCTGTAAATTAGTTATGCGTTATATAAACACGTATTATAACAATCGGTGAAACATTCACATTTTTGCAAAAATTCGCCTTTTTTAATGTTAAGAAATTTTAATTATAATTGATATTTTTTATGTATTTTATCAGTGCATTGATGAATTTTGACTGCACTGATGAATTTGAAATGAGTTTCATGCATCCATACAACATTTATTAAAATAAACCAATAAATTTAACTTTAAATTTTTTTTTTAAAAGATTTTAACTTAAAACCTCCATAACATTCACGCCGTTTGCAATAAATGATTAACGCGAACTGTTTTGGTATGCTAAAATATCACCCTTCACGTGACCAAAGCGTCATTCGTGTCATCCAAAAAAAAAATTTGGAAAAAAAAAATATCAAAATGTCGAAAATTTTTGAAATTGCCCATATACATTTGCTAGGGAAGCAATATAAATGCATGGCGTAATATTGATTTAAAAATAAATCAGAAATCTGTGGCTTAAAATACGTATTTATTTAATAGATTTTTTTTTCTACTGCGTTTCTTCTTGGTATTAAAAGTTTCTTACTCTCATGTTAAAGCATCGGGTACATGCATATACAAACTGCATTCATTTTAACACTCAAAAGAGGCAATTCACTGGAATTTGTTTTAAATTTTAATTTGCATACATGTTATGCTTGTATTTTGAATGCACGATAGCAAAAAAGAAGAGTAAAATAAAAAAAAACACATACCGTCGTTCGGGAGTTTATGTGCTCTATCCACAATTTTATATATCTCGAGTAAATAATGCCACTTCAGGTTTTGAAACTAAAATTTTTAAAATCTGCAATCCGTTTTTGGCTATTTATCTTCGAAACTGAACAAGATACCCGAAAACGGATTGCAGACTTGAAAAATTGAGGGTCGAAAACCTACAGTGGCATCATTACCCTGAGAAATATAAAAAATATGAAATGGTGGATAGAGCACATAAACTCCGGCACAACAATATATTTAACGGGTATGTGCTGTAAATCGAAATTACCTAAAATGAAATTTCAAATTGTTTTAGTTTTGAAATGTAAAAATGTTTTGATCAATTTTTTAATGCGTTGGCTTAAGGACCATTAACGTAACATCTTTGCTTAGCAAAAGGTTTAATTCTTTATTTGGCTTTAAAAAGAATGCACTCTATTCTAATTTCAGACGATTTCGAGGCATAATTGGCCATTACAGCTCTCGTATCACGGTTACGGCCTACCTTTTTGGAGCACCCATGTTGTGTGTGTTAATTTTTATCCATGAGTACCGGGACTTACAGTTTAAAGTCGACTCAGAACGACAGACTTGAGAAGCTTGTTTATGGCAATCTGTTACTCTCAGAGCTTTTGCCAGAAGACTGCTGAGAGGTAGTCATCGTAAGAAATAATTTTTTCATATTTCTTTTTTTTCAAGATGTCAGAGCTAGGGCAGTCACCAACCAAATTATTTTGTAATTTTAAATTAATCTTGCATAAATTTTTTGAATGTTTTTTTTATCTATTAAAAACAAAATAAATAAATTGTCAATATTTCGATTAAATGAAAATGAATTAATAATTCTTTAGAAAAAAAAATTCAATTTCTTTTTTTGAAAACAACATTTCTATAAAATCTGCAAATCATTAAAAAAAAATAAAACAAAAAAAAAAAAAAAAAAAAAAAAAAATAAAAAAAGAAAGAGAAAATAAACTTAAAAAATTTTAAATAAAAATATGAAAATAAATCTTAACAAACTCCAGCTCCTTTACTTTTTCCATATAAAATAAAATTGTAAGCAATACAGTAGACAAATAAAATTAAAATCGAAAAGAGACATTTTTGACAGATTTATCGTTGCTGATATTCTTAAGTACACTCCTCTATTGCTCATTTTCTGTTTTATGGTATAATTTTGTATGTTTTTTTTTGGCCTCAAATCAGTGATTTCGATTACATTTGATTTGTTGTTTTACTTTGTTTCATACCCTACAATCAGAACTGAAACTTTTAAACAAAATTATTATTTTACCAAATTTTCTACTACTAGGGCACTAATTTTGGAGTGGCTTTTAGCATTAAACAAGTAGGGGAATTTACAATTTAGTTTTTGTTTGCTGACAACGTGAATAATTTTAGGTGAAGAACTTAGCTAATAGGCAGTTTGTTTAAGAACTGAAGACAAATGACAAACATAGGAAACATTTTAAACTGGCTGAGGATGATCTTTTTCATCAAAGCATTGGGTTTAGTGATAAAGTCACAGTTTTTATTAACTAGTTGTGCCAGCAAGTAATATCTCCGTATGTAGAGTGTAAATAATCCTGTAGAATTATTTAAGAATCATTATATGTATTAAAATTTCCAGGTTTCTTTTCTCAGGTTCTTATTTCTTTCAGAATTTTGTTACAAGCTGCTGTGACAATATTCTTGTTTTCATAAATTAATCAATAAACAGCGAAATTTGTTTTAAACAGTACTTGCTAAATACTGCACAGCGGGCTTTTTAATCGATTTATTGCCAAATTTTGCTTCCAGATGTAGACTTATTGACTGACTTTATCTTTTAAGGGATTTAGCGCTTCTGGATTGATTTTTTTGGGACCTTGTTGATTCAGCCATGGTGCTAAACTGGTAGTCGGTAAAACATTGGAAGCCAAGACTCAAGCCACCAGCAAAGACGGCTAGATTTTTGACAAAAACTACTTATAATTGACATGGCCTGGCTCTGGGAGGAAGTTTGTCAAGTTGCTAGACTCACCTGGCCTAGGCTGGACTTCAGGTGTACCAATCAACTCTTTAAACTGGACCGCAGGGATATCTCTACAGTTGTATCTATCCTCTCGGGTCACTGCGTGATGGGCAGGCATGCAGAAAGACTGCGCTTGCCCGTGAATGACTTCTGTCGCGGCTGTGTGTCTGCTGAGGAAGAGGAGACTGTGGTTCACTACATTTGAAAGTGTCCATCTCTGGCTCGAAGTAGATTTCTTACATTAGGATCTTCTTTTCTCGATGGCTTGACTGACCTATCGATCCTGGACATTGGATTAACTGCCAAACTTATTAGGCTCTCTGACTGGTTTCCAGCATAAGTTTTTGGGGAAGTAGTGCTTCTTGTGTGGAGCTTCTGCATATCAGGGCTTCCCACATCATGTGGTATCACAACGGGCAGCCATGCGTTCTCAAGTGTGCCTTGTCATTACGAGGCTGCCACTTCCTCCTATCCTATCCTTATAATTGAACTTATTGTATGGCTCCTGTAACTCGAACTGAGGCGGACATATTATTTAAGTTATAGAAATAAAAATTACAAATAAAATTCCATAGAATTACCCACCAGACTATTGTAAAATATGTTAATCCACAAATATTCTTGAAATATAGAAATACTTGTTTATTCTTAAACTCAAAATGGAAAATTTTTCGATAATTCCTTAGCCGTTTGTGTAGCTTAGCCAGAATTTATTTTTTTTTTGAGCAATTTTTGGGAGCAAAATTTCTTAAATTTTTGTTAAATTTTTATAAAAAATAAAAAATAATTCCAAACGACATGTCGAAAAAAAAAACTTCTAGGTCAAGAACCTTAAGCTCAAGACTTTGAAAGACCAATTAAGTTATTTCATTATTTATATTTGTTTTTCTATGTAGAGTTTCTTAGAGTCGTTGTTTAGTTTTATATAATTCCACACATATTTGGAATGTTTTCTTAATTTTTTTTGTGTGTTTTTTTTTTTTTAACAACAATTGCTTTCTTCTTCAGTTTAGCTTAAGGATCTTTACAGCCTTTGAATTGTTATGCTTTAATATTATGCAAGAATGGTTAGTAGAGGGGGGGGGGGGGGGGTGGAGTGAAGGCAATACAAAACAAGAAAAAAACAAACAAACTCTCCTTCGTAGCAATGTTGTTGGCTTATGACTTTCTCTAGAAATGTTATCCTTGGGATATTATTTTCTTTTTTTATAAATATATTTGTTTTTGATTTCTTTCAATACCACTTTATTTAAAGCCATACATGCTTGTGATTATTTATGCGTAAACACGTTATTTGCAGGGTGGAAGCATTTGTTGAAGTGCATGAATATGTAAAAGAGAAAGAGAAAAAGTTTAAGCAAAACCGAGTAAAAAAATTTATAAATAATTGTGTTTCAGATGACTTTGAATTGTAAAAAAGATTTTCGTTTAAAAATGAATTGTATTTTAAATTCGAGCACCTGTTAAAGTTTCTACATTTTTTTACTGATTAATAGAAATTGTTTTACTTTATTTAAATAGCAAAATGCAATGCAAGAACTCACTAAGACAATGTCTATAAAATTGGAATCTATTACTTTGATTCTTCTGGAAGTTTTTCCAAATTTGGAGACAGCACAGAAAAAGAATCAATACTTCACAATTTGTCTGAACTCATAACAGTGTATACACTGCAGTCAATACTGCTTTGATACTGCTCTCTACCTTTAGTTCTAAGATGAATATGCTGGTAATACAAGTGACGTATGAGCAACTGGTCGTGTTTCTCAAACTTAAATGTAATGTCGCTATTCTCTTGGACAATCAGTAAGGGTTCCGTGCATGGAATCGGCTGTGACTAAGTTTGAACTTGTGAAGCGGGGTAGAAGCAGTTTTAATATTTTGGGTATGAACCATAATGTTTCTTCTTTTTTTTCAAGACCAATACTCAGGAGTAAACCCCTACTCATGCAGTGCATTGTATTGGAATGTTCAAAATAGAAGATAGATAAATAGATTTTTTTCTTGATCGCCATATTGTAATTTTAATGATCGTCATATACCAATTAGACAACTTGGTATCAGTGAATCACTCAAAGGCAAGTGTGATACCTTCACCCTTGAATTATCAACAGCAATTGCCCCATATGTCAGCAAATGTTGACAATGACTGTGGTGACCGTCTTCATGTGTCAGGGAGAGGTTTTTCTTGCTGATGGTCTGGGGTGGAAGAAACCTCTTATTTTGTTTTAATTATAATTTAGAAAAAACCCCAAATTTTTATTTTATAATTTCTTTGTCCTTCACTGGGGTTGAACCACGGCCGTTTGAATTACTGTGCTAACGCTCTAACAACTATGCCACGACCCCTCCATTCTTTGACATATTTTCGGGGGTAATGGAATATAGAAATTAGCAAAATGGCAAAAGAGCTGCAGAGACGTAAATCTACCATAGATATATCACATAAAGAGCCGGTCTTCCCACCAATGATAATTGTAAAGGAAAAGATTGATATGAAATATATAGGATCGCAAGTCAGAGGTACACAAGTCTGACGAATTGCACGATCAGCAGGTCGCTTGGCTAAAATATAACCTGGGGAGAACGACATCACTATTGCGCATAAAACGTTAAAATGCCAGCAGGATCACTGCAGTGCTGACAGGTTTTGGAGACATTGAGAGGCAAGCAGCCAAAATGAATTTTCTATTAAATACGTTCTGCCAATGCTGTAAACAACCGGAGAAAAGGGGGATGATATATCATTTTCTCTCCAAATGCTATAGTTTATGAAAGAAGAGAACTTAGGGTGCTCGCTGATGCGATCATTGATCGAATTATGAACTTTGAGTAACATTAGAAACATTGAGTTTCGTAGTGCATAAGTGTTTCTTTTTTTCTTAACAAGTTATGGTTGAGGAAGTGGCATAAAAACGAGCCGAGAGTGATAATTGTATCCTTGGATCACCATTCAAACTAACCAACCATCCATTGTAGCCGCCGTGGTCTACTGATTAGTTTGTTGGCTTACTACTCCATGAGCTCAGGGTTTAAACCCCAGCTCAGACATCTTGAAAAAAGAAATATGGAAAAAATATTTCTTTGGGCGACTACTTCTTAGCAGTCTTTGGACAGAAGCTGTGAGAGTAGCTGATTGCCATTAACAAGCTTGTCAAGTCAGTCGTTCGGAGTAGACTTTCAACTGTAGGTCCCGGTACTCATGGATAAAAATTTAGCACACACAACATGATTGCTGCGGAAAGCTAGGCGGAGAGCCTGATACTGGGTTCTAATGTCCCTTTATGTATGTATGTATCTATCCATCTCATTACCTTGTAGTGGTTTTGGGCACCAGATATTTCAAATTTTTGTGTCTTCACTTTGCTAAATAGTATATTAGAAAAGCCGCAGTGATATTCCTGCTTAGGAATGGTACTAATATCTAGTTTAATGAACCTGACAGTACAGCACGTCCTATTTAATCAGCCATCAAACAGTTCATAGTTTCAATGTGTTTTTATCGCAAGCTATTTTTGTTATTTAATGGCTTAAGGAAAGAGTTCATATTTATTTATAAATTCCTTATTTTTAGTAAATTTTTTAATTTATTAATAGTTTTTTAGTCACTTATTAATAATAAAAAAGCAACTACTTTAACTTTCGTTGAAATAATTTGCTTTAATTATTTCAACAATAGTATTTAACAGTATATTGGAGAACAAGTAGGTCCTTGTCAGTACTTGACCTCATATATAAATATAATTTTTATATACAACACCCATATAAATATATTATAATTTATAAGTACTTTTCATGAGTTTAACAGAAAAAAAACAGAATGTCTTTAATGGCACTCTCTAATGATATTGACATTGTTAGCATATTTACATGAAACAGTTAAGTATTAATTATGAGAAATATATTAAAGTGAATACGAGTAACAAACAAAATAATTTACCCAATAAGTGAAGATATGCTTACTATTAAGGCTCGTATGAGGCTTTTAATTCAAACTCTAACAAATTATAAATGGTTTAATGCTTTTCATATCATATGAAAAGCTTTTAGTTATTGGAGTTTAGAGTACAATTTCAGATGACACTTGGCACAGGGGAATAATAATCAGGACACCTGAACTTTTATTTCAAAAGTGTGATTAAAAGTGTTTCGAAATTAATATGTTTGATTTGAATTTTTGTCTTTGTGAATGTTTTCCCATATGATTAATGAGTTTACACTTTAATAAATACTCCACCATCATTAACAAACGGCTTATTTATTGCTGTATTTTATTTTTATCATTTGTCGTGGGTGTATTATTTGTGTTTGTCTGCATATTGGAACAAAGGCGTTAAAAATGGAGGCGTTAGCAAAGAAAAACTTGAGGTTAATTACCATCAATTTGCTTCAAAGTCTATTAAGTTTTTTACTACTGCCATGGTTTTGTCTCAAAAACAAACCCATTTTTCTTAATTGAAAAATATTCATTTGAGTAGTTTCAAAGGCGTCAGTATAATCGTTTTGAATTTATGTGCTTTTTTGTAGGCACAACTGATTTGTTTAATTATTTCAATACGGCGTAAAGATTTTAAGTGCACGTAAAGCTATTAACCTGCTATTATTATTTTAACTTGATATTTGTTTGAACAGGTTTGTTTATTTAATTTGTATTTTATGTGTATATGCATATATAGAGCAAGCGTTTGAATTAGTTTGCACAAAATTTTGAAATTAATTCAGCAAACGAAATTATTAAACATTAAATAAAAACAATTGTGAAGCTTAAATAAATTTAAATACTTTTCTTTGAACACTATTAAATCTCCTTTGAGCAGTTCTTCCAAACTGATATGGTTTTTTTTATTTTATTTTTTGCCGATTTTCCTCATATGCCAATTTTTAGATTAATTAATCATATGTGTGTGTAAATTTTATATATAAACAATAAACTCAAATAACATCTAAGACTAAAAATACGGCCAATTAAAAAAAATAAATAAAAACAAAAACATAATATATGAAATGTATTGCTTTGGGGATAAGCATGTCTCTATGGCCATTTCGTCTCTGCTTAAGAGACTCGTCAGGAGACTTTTTCCCATAGAGACATGCTTATCCCCAAAGCAATACATTTCATATATTATGTATATTAAATGTTTTTGCCTATATGGCGAAAAATATTTTTTGTTTTTAATAAAAACAAAAACTATATTTTTGTTTTACAAGACCTTGTAGGCGTATACTTAATATTTAATTATATTTCTTAATGCTCATACGTATATGGATTTATTCATATGAAATTAAATTTAAAATTTTTATAATTTTTTCATATAAATACGGCCTGATGATACTTAACAAAATAGTTTGAGGAGAAAAAATGATTTTTTCTCTGTAAGTTAGTAATTTGCATTTCTGATATTTTCTTAAGCTACGATCGCGTTAGGCAAATATTTGACAGAAAAAGCGTAACCACTAGTTTATAAAAAAGTTTATTTTTTTAGTTTTCCATTGTTTCATGTTTGATTAATTAAATTAATTTTAAAATTAAATTAATTTTAAAATTAAATTAATTATAATATTAAAATTTTGTTTGTTTGTTTTTTTTTAATAATTAAAATTAAATTAATTAATTAAATTAAAGAACGCTAAAACTGACCAAAAATCTAAAATATGTTTTTTGCATCATTTTTATCAGAAAAAAATACGCATCGATTGGTCCCGGTCCCAGATTTCTACAATGAAAATAAATTCACTTACGCCGTCTGCGTTTTGAAAAATTCCAGTATCTTTGTTCCACTTTCAAACAGTTTTTTTGGCCCTAGTGAACATTTAAGGTTTTGTCAGTTACAGCGTTCTTTAATGCCATCGACGATATGTTCTTGTAAAATATTTCACAAAAAAAACAGTGGTTAAGCTTTTTTCATCAAATATTTGACTTTTATGGCCGTAGCTTAACTCTTATTTAAAATAAACGAATTGCATATGATTTTGCTTTTAAGATCAAAAGGTATTTGTGGGAAATAAGCAATCAAAGCTTAAGAATGTTACCTCTGCTCTTTCGCAGGGGTCTGTTTTAAATTCTCTGCTCTTTAGTCTGTTTGTCAATGACTTGTTTTCTGAACATACGAAGATGGATGCCTGTGCTGGTGATATTCAGCTCTACATATCGAATCGGATTGGTTTGATAGAAGATACATGCTACAGACCTAATGAAGGTTTAAATGTTATTTTAAAATTGCAAAATGATAATAACCTAACACTTAATCCTATTAAATCTTATGTGAATCACATAATCGTTACTGCAAACAATAAAAATTGTCGACTTTTTTACTAATATCAAATTGTTAAAATTTACGGAATTGCAGTAAAGATGTCAAGTCAGCCAAAAACGATATCAAAGACAATTAAGAAAAAGTGTTATTTTAAAACCATTATAAGATGAAAAGAATATAATTCAAAAAATAAAAAAAACAGCACTATAACAAACCAGAGATAACTATAAAGTTGAGCCTCTGCCTACTGTGGCCATATTTTAAAAACAGTCGCTATAACAATTTAAAACGTCTGCCTACCAGGCAAGGGTAATCACAGCGAAAACTGTCAACAGTTCCGCTTTTAGAAAATTTCTGCAGTGAGTGTTAAAGAGGAGATCCAACATCTCAGCGTATGTACATACTTAATTATGTACCGTCCATTAACCCGTATACATCGCTATAAATTTGGACAAAGATTGGCGAAAAATCCTCAAAATGTTTTAACTTTATTGTTTGTTAACCAAGTAGAAGTAAAAATGTTGGTATACGCTGATAGTTATTTTCAAAGGAATATAAAGGGGTTATGCCGAACGTCTGAAACCCTAACACTGTCTTTTTTAGTATATATTTTTTTTACTCAGGATTAAACCTCTACTAATTCTGTGCACTGTATTGTACAATTTGTAGTCGCCGTGGTCTAGTGGTTAGTGTGTTGGCTTACTAAGATATGGGCCCTGGGTTCGACTCCAGGCTCTGACATCTTCAAAAAAAGAAATATGAAAAAAATATAGCTTTCGGCGACTACCTCTCAGCAGTCTTCTGGCAAAAGCTCTGAGAGTAACTAATTGCCATGAACAAACTTCTCAAGTCTGTCGTTCGGAGTCGACATTAAGCGGTAGGTCCCGGTACTCATGGATAAAAATTGACACACACAACATGAGTGCTGCGAGAAGCTAGGCCGTAATCCTGACACAGGGTTGTAAAGGCCAGTTATGTATGTATGTATTGTACTATATTGGAATTTATGTCAACTGTATATTATTCTAGCTTCAAAAATTTTGATTCTCCACATAGATTTTCATATAGAAAATTAACATTTCCGTACACTCAGAAAAAAAGTGGTAAAAAACTACCGAAATTGATACCATTTGGTATTAAATTGAGTTAAGTCCGTTTTTGCTTAACGGTTGGTATCGATTTTTTTTATTAACTTATGATATTTTTATACAATTTTTCACGATTTTGCTACCGGTTGTTCTTGATTTCTTAACTTGTGGTATTTTGTGTCATTTGTTCTTATTTTAATAACACATTAAGCTTGATTTGGTACCGAAGGTTAACGAATGTTCACAATTTGTTCTTAATTTGATACCCTTAATTAATAATTTTAGAACGCCTTTTTTCCCTCTGTGTACCATTTGGAGTTCAACTTACAAGTTTAGAACACTGCATACATTTTTCTGCTTAACGTGACCTTTTTCGCTGTACTTGTTGAAATTTAAATTAATATTACCATTATATATATATATATATATATATATATATATATATATATATATATATATATATATGAGAGTAAAATTTTTGTAAGAAAAAAAAACATTCTATAGGTTATGACTCATATAGGAATAAATTAATTAAAACGTAATTTGTAAAGAATTGCTTTTAATACTGAAATAGGATGCTAACTACTGGGGAGATTCTATAATACTCTTTCATTAGCATTTGTTATAGCAGAAACAGGACCAGGTTAAGCATATGTGGTTTTAAATTTGTGCCCACTGTTAACTAAAAATTTTAAATCTCTATTAAAAGATTTTCTATTATAGAAAGAACTAAGGAACCAAGAACCAAGGACTCTAATTTGTCTCATTTTTTTGTATTTTTCGAAAACATAAAACCAAACAGACAAATTTAAGTATATCGTCGTATGGGAGTTTATGTGCTCTATTCGCCATTTTATATTCCTAGAATTAATGATGCCATTTCAGGTTTTTCACACCAAAATTTTTAAAATCTGCTATCCATTTTTGGCTATATATCTCCCAAACTGATAGAGATATCCAAAAACCGATTGCAGACTTGAAAAAATTGTGTTCGAAAACCTAAAGTGACATCATTAACTCGAGATATATAGAAAATATTAAATGGCGTATAAAGCACACAAACTCCACCTCGACGATATGCCGTAGTATAGAGCAGCTTGTAGCCTGCTTTAGGTATTACTACAGAATAAAAATAATACAGTAACTTAAGGAAATGGTACGTTGCTTCAAATCAATATCAAATTAGAATTTGTTTAAATATTCTGAATGGCAATCTCTAGAAACTAGACAAGCTAGAATATATAAATCATGTTAACCCCTAATCCTTGAGCTGTCGACATTGCGCCATGGGTTAAATATTTCTAATTTAGTAGGAGTTGCTACTAATTCGTTTTTATTTTTACTCTTGCCTAAGTATTGTCATATTACGTTCTGCAGTTTTTATACGATTTTATTGTTTTTCTAGTGTGAGCATTAGTCTTGTTTCTACTGTTGAAATTACAAGATTTCGCCACACTAAAAATTAAGAAATTTACGGAATTTTAAACTGACTTTGGTTTCATCTGCTAAGTAAGAGGCTGCAGTGTGGGTACACCGTGTGTTTAAAAAACTTCAATTAATTTTATTTTATTCTTTTGCTGCAAATAAAACACCAGCCTGCGTATTTATTATTAGCAAAATATCAATACCATTCCACCACATCATACATTTTCAGGCAGCTGTTCAAAATATGAGTTTATGGTATTTTTTTTTTTATCAATTTTGAAATCAAATACTTTTATTTATTTATTATTATTATTATTTTTTTCCTATAATATTACATATTTTTATGTACCAACATATTTTTATTACAATGTTTATGGAAATTTTTACGATAAAGGAAAAAACAAAGCCTTCATACTCATACAATACACACAAACAAACTCAAGAACACAGATGTCAGTATCAACGATATTCCACCAGTAAGATGGTGGAAATGAAATTTTGAAGGAAAAATAAGTAAAACTTAATAAAAAGCTTTTCACATCAACAACGCTTTTCTTTACAACGCTCTTCAGTGTCTGTTGTCTTTCTTTAGCCTTTTGTTGTCACTTTAAATTAAAATCAATCCATAATGCATTGGAGGAATAGAGGGATGTGATGATGGATATACTGGCTGATCAATATAATCATACGCTGAAGCAAAATTTCAATGTGAATAAAAACAATGAGCACAAAGAAGAATGTTTACTTGATAGCTTACTCGTACTTCTCATGTTTGATGTTGGTTTCAACATGACAGGGTGATGTTCGATTTTGATGTGTTTTATGTATTACTATTGTCTGTAAATGTTACTTTTTGGCTGGCTTGTGTGTTTCTGTTACATTTACTGCTCGAAATGCGAATGCTTTTGTGTTCTTGACATTTTGTTATTCAAGCCATAATTGAAAAGACAACATGCAAAATTGAAATTATTATGAGCAACAGCAGAAATATATTTTTTGAGTTAAAAAAAAAAGAAAATTATTTAAAAACTATACGAAATAACAGATATAAGTACAGTTTACTCTCTCGTAAAGGGACACCTAAGGGACTGACGAATTTGTCTGCTTATGAGAGGTGTCCGCTTATGAAAAAATCATAGAATCTATAATATAGCAATATTTGAACAATTTTATTTCCAAAACAAAAACTATATTTTCATTAATATTCTTGCAAAATTAAAAACCAAATAGTTTATAATATAATTTAATTTTAATTTTAATATCTTTCGCTTCCTGTAGTCGCCGTGATCTAGTGCTTAGTGTGTTGGTTTACTAAGACGATAGTGCTGGATTCAAATCTCAGCTCTGACATCTTTAAAAAAAGGAAAAATAAAAATAATATTTCATTAGGCAACCACCTTTTAGCAGTCTTCTGGCAAAAGCTCTGAGAGTAACTGATTGCCATGAACAAACAAGCTTATCAAGTCTGTCATCCGGAGTCGATATTAAACTGTAGGCTCATAGAAAAATAGTAACACACACAACTTGAGTGCTGCGGAAAGCTAAGCAGTAACTCTGAAACAGGGTTGTAATGGCCAATTATGTAAGTATGTCTTTCGCTTCCTTCTGAAATAAGGAAAACGCTTTTAGTTTTCTTATGGTTAAATAAGCCTCTCACTTTCTAGCTCATCTTCAGATGAGTTGGTCAGGGTTTCTTGGATCACGCTCTGAACTCGATTAGTCATATTTAAGAAATGACCAAGAACTGATAGAGGAAGCTCTTCTTTTGCGGATATCAATCCAGTACAATGTGGTTCGTAGTTCAGTTTCCCACATTCTTGAAACTTTATCTTTGTTTTTTATGATTCCAGCACTTTAAGTTTTACTGATTTTGCAGTTCTTTGCTAGCTCATGAACAATAAGTTTTTACTTTTTATGAATTTAAAAAATATTTACTTTTTCTGTAATGGTTTCCATAGCTTTAGACAATATGATCCAAGTTTATAATGAGAATCTTAAAATTTCTGCACATATTTACATCTATACACATAATAAACAAGATTTTTATCATTTCGGGATTCCCCCGTTTACAAGCACGTAGAATTGAATAATAAACTTGATAAAAGAAGAAATGGAAAAAAAATTTTTGTCACCGAAACTTAAGTTGTCCGGTTAGGGAAAATTCAAAAAAATTTTAGGTGGAAAAAAAGTGTCCTCGTCCTATCATGAGGGGGTTGTCCTTTTAAGAGAGAAAAACTTTGAAAACCCCAAAGATTTTTTTTTTTTTTTTTTGACTAAAAAATGTGTACGTTTGGCAGAGGTTTCCTTAAAGAGAGAGTACACTGTATATCGCGATGAAATATAATATTATTTTGTAAATATTTTTAATGGATTTTTACACATACATATGTACATACATACGATATGTCTTCTTATCAATATCACAAAACAATATGTGGCGTATAAGTGATATTGAATTCATTCTAATATTCATCATACGTTCAGGGCGGTATACATACTGCGGTTATAAGAATTTTAAAATTTCAATTTCAAGCAGTAAATATTGTATTACATCTTACAGAGTTAAGAAACTTAAGTAATTTTTTTCAGATTATGTGAGCCAGGGGCCCTATTCTGTAATTCTCCTAAGGTAAAATGCTAAAATTTTTGTTTTTAAAACATGCTGGGCGTTAGTATATATAAAACTAAACATTTTGGAGATAACAGGCATGAAGCTTTTAAATTACGAATACAACTTTTGAGTATTCGTAGCCAAAGAGTCCAAAATCAAGTTTATAATTTTTTTAGCGATAGATAGATAGGACAGTTACAGAATAAGGCCTCAGAGCATATAGGGGTAAGTTTTGTATAACAAATTCAAGGAAAGTTAAAATAAAGTGTTCTTCCTTAGAACATTTATTATGGAGTTATGATAAGCTAACGAGTTAAGATAAATGTCAACATATTGTCAAAATAGTTAGTTGAGGTAACAGTTGCTATAAATTGGTATTACAATTGGTAGATGTTAAAACGAAAATATTTTCAGCTCAACTACGACTATTCTCGGTGAAAACACCTAGCAAGACATATTGAGATTAAGGATTTGTTTGGTTTTAGATTTTGAGAAATTTATCTTACGCAAAGCAAAATGTGAATAATTAAAATTGAAGCTTTACTGACACCAACTCTTTATTTTTTATTTTTTATTATTTTTTTTTTTTTCTTTTAAAATTTTTTAAAGATTTTTAGAGCGTCACACAACCTCAATTTGAAATTACAAGTAAATTACATTTATGTTTTGAAACAAAACCATTAATCTGAAGCTGTTAAAAAAAGCTCGTTCCTTTCAAATATTCAACCCCTTTTGCTTTAAATACAGGAATGTTTTAATTTTAATTTGAAAATAAAAGTCAATACATAACAATGCTCTTTCATTCCTGCGAAACTAAAAGTCTTATTTGTTTTATTTTGCAAATATCAACAATTCTATAAATCGAAATGAAAAAACTTTTGTGAAGCTACACCTTAAAGTATTTTAAATATATTACTCTTTGAAAGGAATATAATGTTTTGTAAGTAATTATATCTTGAGGTGTATTGAAGTACAGAGTTTTTCAAACTGAACACTGCAAAAGTAGAGCGACAGGGACAGCAAAAGGCGTCATATTTCTTACGGGTCTTTTAACACTTCTCTTCAGTAAGGTTTGCCCTTTCATGATGGAAGGGTATTCGAGCAAACAACGAAATTCGGCGTTATTGGCCTCAACGTTAAAGGTAGCACCAATTTATGGTCATAATAATCGTCCTAGCAGATCGACAATTGAGGGTCTAGTGAAAAAATTTGAATCCACAAACACAGTACGAAATGTTCCCGTACCCGTACTGTCGAGAATATTGCTACCGCTGAAGCTTCAATTGAAGAAAGCCCAAATATGTGTCTTACACGTCATTCTCAAGCATTGGGCATCTCTATGACGTCGTTCTGGCCAGTTTTTCGAAAAGATATTGGCCTACATCCTTACAAGATCAAATTGACGCAAGAACTGAAGCCAGTTGATCACCAAAAGCATCGTATGTTCGTGAATTGGGCTGAGCAACAATTTGAAAATGATTCAAATTTTAATCGAAAAATCATCTTCAATGATGAGGCTCATTTCTGGTTGAATGGCTTCGTCAATAAACAAGATATGCGTTATTGGACAGGCAGCAACCCACACGTACTACATGAGTTAGCATTGCGTCACGAAAAAAATAGGTTTTGGTGCAGTTTATGAGTCGTCGGCGTCATTGGGCCGTGATGATCAAGACCGGCACATTACTGTAAATGAGAATCGCTACCGTTCAATGATAACCGAATGTTCTTGATAACCGAATATTATATAAAAAACTTTTGTAGCGCTCTTATTGAAAAACCTTTTATAAGTGCATATACTATTACAAAAAAAAGGTAATGAAGTAGTCAAACAGGTTTTGCTGAGAAGTGTGAAATTTAAATAAATTCTGTACGTACGCTTCTTATAACATATGGCGTATAATTAATATTGAATTTCTTATGTATTAAATATCACTCATACGCACCGAAATCTCTTTGTTTTAAGGTAACCAATTAATTTAAAATTACACGAAAAAAACTGTTTAACGCTCTCTAAAAAAAGAAGAGAAAACAAGAAAATTAACTCTCTTCTGTTTTTACCATTTTCTTCTCTCTCTTTAGTGTTAATTGCTCGCAAAGAAATATTATAAAAGAAGCAATTTTTCTTTTTTTTTTAATAAAAATCTCTTTGACTCTAAAAGCGGCATAAAAACAATTTAAGCCTTGATAATAATAACGTGTAAAGTAAAGTGCGTTACAAAGTCAAGCCTTTTTATTTATTTTGCTTATATTGTTTTCTACATTTGTTGTTGCTTTTTATTGTTCTCACACAAATATTTATTGAGTGACAATAATGGCAAGACTCCCTACGCTAACAAACCGAGTGAATGAGTTTGAAGGATCTTCTTTTATTTCCATTGCCCTTTTCTTAACCCTCTATATTTCTTACTTATGCTCTTTCTTCTTTTGCTTTTTGCTTTTTCTTGTGGTAGCTGTTGTCGTTTAAAGCAATAAAAATATTTCGTTAGGAAAACCCCAAAGCAGTTTGTTGTTGTTATTTTCTGTGGTGGTGATGCTTTGTAAGAGTGCCAAAGAGTTTACTTGAGCCTTCAAATATAAATGCCAAAGTGTGTAGATTTACTGTTATGGTTTGACTACTTACAAAATTGGCTTTAAGTATGTGTGTAAGGGTGTTGTATTGTTAATGTAAATAATGAAATTTAAAACTTTTGTGCATACATTTAGGGGTTTGTGTGTTAAGTATGTGATTAGTTTCTGTTTTTTTTTTCTGTATGCTTAGCTTGATTAAAACTGTATGAGCTTTTGTATTTGTGCATGTGTGGATGTATGAGTGTTGATAAGCAAAAAAACACTAAATAACTTAATTTTTTCGGTTTTCCTATATTTTTTTTATATATATCCGTCTTTTTATTTCAGAAAAGCTAAAACTCTTTTAAAATAGAAGAGAATTTTTTTTAATAGAGCAGTATTTTACAAGTCGGTGCTATTTGTAAATTCGGCAAATTTGTCTGTTTGACTGTTGTTTTGGGCTCTCATTGTAGTCTTTACAGCTTGTGTTCCGCTTATATTTGCCAAAAGTGGTGAGTAGTCTTTTTATATTCTTTACACAATACAAAATTATGCAGACTTTTATTTTTATTTTAAAATTGCGTATCTTAACTGAAAAATGGAATTAAAGTAATTGATGAATTTGATTCCTGTATGTGTTTGTCAGAAGTTACAGGGTATCTTGTTTTTTATGAAACACAATTTTCTGTAATAAAATTTAAATAAAAAATACACAAACCCACACATGCACAATGACAGGCAAATAAATGTTTTTATTATCAGACATTCGACAGCAAATTGAATTCCTTCTTCTATAGGTTACGTTAAGCAAAATGCTCAAAATAAAATTTAAGTAAAAGAATAATTTTCTGAACATTTACAAAAATGGGAACTAAAAAAAATTTTTTTTCTTAATAACTTAGACTTGTAGTCGCCGTAGTCTAGTGGTTAGTGTGTTGGCTTACTAAGACTAGAGCTCCACTTCAAGCTCTAGCTCTGACATCTCGAAGCAAAGAATTATTAAAAAAAAATATTTCTTTCGCTGACTACCTCTAAGCAGACTTCTGGTAAAGATCTCTGAGAGTAACTGATTACCATTAAAAAGCTTCTCAAGTCTGTCATTCGGGGTCGACATTAAACTGTAGGTCCTGGTACTTATGGATAAAAATTAACACACACAATATGAGTGTTGCGAGAAGCTAGGCCGTAACCCTGACACAGGGTTGTAAAGGCCAGTTATGTATGTAAGTATGTAACTTAGACAACATTGCGCTTTTTTTAATAAAAAGTTTTTGAATATTTTAAAGTTTTCAAGCAGTAGGTTTTTTAATACCGAAGAAAAAATTTATGGTTTTCTTAATGGTCTTAGTCTCAATTTATCATATACGTTATGATTGCGACAATAGTCAAGGTACCACTAAATGGTATACAAGAGACCACCTTCAGTAAACTAAATGGTATTAATTTAGTGGATGATATATATTCTTAATTTTACAGTTTTAAAGCTACGAGTGACGAAATAGTATCACTGTATAGAATTATAAATGGGCTTTAGAAATACAATATTAATTTAAATAAATAAATTAGAACACGCATCAACTGTGCTATTGGCACACTTAGACGTAAGTGAATTCCTTCTCATTTACTTGCATATATAGTTGTCAATTACAAACCCTTTACAGAGTTATAGACTAGCTTCTCACAGCACCTATATTGTGTACGTCAAATTTTATTCCTGAATACCTGGACCTACAGTTTAACGTTGAATTCGAGTAACAGACTTGAGACGCTTGTTCATGGCAGTCAGTTACTCTCAGAGCTTTTTACAGAATAATACTAAGAAGTGGTCTCTCAAAGAATTATTTCTTATTCTCAAGTTTTTTCAACATACTTGAGTCGGGATTTGTATCCATAACTGTCGTTTAATAAGCAAACACACTATATAGTGGACTAGGTCTATTACTGGCTATGTGTCTTAAACAATCGTTTTATTAAAATACAATTGTAAAGTACATGCATTACATTCGTGCACACATATGGATGCAAAATCTAGAACTTATTTGCTATCCGAAATATAAAACGTATGATCCGATGCTCCTATCCAAAAACTATAAACATTATTATAAAGAACACTGCTACATCTTGCTAAGAAAATTGGCACTAAGGTCTAAAAACTAAATATAAAATTATATATAATACTTTAAAGATCTTAATTTTTCACCCAAAGAAAAGGAGTAATAAAATTTAGTTTATTAAGTAGTTAGGATGAACGAATACATCCATCCAATAGGATTGCGTGGTACAGTGGTTAGAGCGCTCGCACAAAACTTAAAAGGCCCAGGTTTAAATCCCAGCAAAGGTGAAAAATAAAAAAGTTAATTTGGGTGTTTTTCAAAATTATTATTTAAAAAACAAGTGGTTCCCCCCAGGAGAAAAGCTCCACCTATTGGGAAGTAGCAGATAACAGCTAAACCTACATAGCGAAGGCACTTACCACACAATCAATATGCAACGATCTTGTATCTAGTCGAATAGCATGAAAATAAACTATCACCCACTGGCCCGTTTATGTGAGTTGAAGTCCATCTTGGATGGGTCTAGTAATCATTAAGAAGGTCAGCTGATATGAAGTATTTCTATTAACATTTCACATAAATGGAGGCAATTAAACGTATTTAATTCAAAGGATATTAAAACTGGGGGGTGCGTGGTATAGTGGTTAGAGCTCTCGCACAAAAACTCAAACGGCCCAGATTCAAATCCCAGCAAAGGTGAAAAATTAAAAAGTTAGTTTGCGATTTTTTCAAAATTATAATTTAAAAATAAGAGGTTCTCTCCCCCCTCCCCTCCAAGAAGACTATCTACAAAGAAACCGTTCCCCGACATTCCCCTCTATTCTAACTTAACCAATTTCAACAAAAAACAAATGATCAGGAGAAAAGCGCCACCTGTTGTCATAATTTACTGTCCTTTCCAATAATTCAAATACAAATAGGGGTGTACAGCTGAGTCTCAAATAAAAAAAAATACTTCTATCCAACAGCTTAAGGAGGAAATAACTTTCAGTCAATAGTAGATCATATGAAAGTTCTTCCTTTTATTATGTTCCTTCAAGTAATTTTTTTTTTTTTTTAATACAAATTTTGCTGGCAGTTTTTTCTCGATTTTCAAAAGAAAACTAAACATTTAAATGAACTATGCCGCATTAACTATTTTCTGTTGCCTTTAAAATATCAAACATTGTAAATTCTAAATATTCTTTTACCATCAGATTTCTCTGAGTTAATTTGATATTATGTTTTTATATATAAAATTTTTTTTCTTTTGAACTGTTTTGTATCAACATATTTCCTCTTTCCTGTAAGCCAACACTTATACAACATTTTCATTTTATATGATTATTTTATGCAAAAAACCCATATCAATATATGCTTACACTTTTTTCTTAAAATAACGCTGGGGATTGAAGTGCGTGTATGTGTGCGTAAGAGACTATTGGTTAGCGCGTGTATTTCATAAGAAGACAACAAAATAAATAATGACAGTCAGACAATTGATAAACAGACAACCAAAGAGAACCAACGTCATAAGTTAGACGCAAAAAAACACATACACTTACAAATGCGTTTCTGTGTATATATTTGGTTTACTCTTTAAGCAACTAAGCCATTAACAGAATGATAAAGATATGAAGCAGGCCGGAAATCAAATAAAAAATCGAAGAAAAAAACTTCAAGACTTTAAAAAAAACAAACGAAATAAGGTAACAAAGCAAGCTGCAAACATTTAAAGACAATCCGTGTAAGATTTTATTTTCCGCTTAAAGAAAAAACCATCAAGCAAATTGTTAAACAATATAAAACATCAGTTAAATAACATTAAGTGGCATGTTTTTCTTTATTTTAATTTAACTTTAATACCTTTAATACCATATTTGATAAGATTTTAATTGTCACTTTTAAACCAATTATTATTCTTAATTTCTTCATTTCATTTGCATTCCCTGCACGCAGTCCAAGTTTCTCGTTTTTTTTCTTTCTTTCTTTGTCATGCTGCAGAACCTCAAACGTCAGCAGTTTACACCACTGAATTGTTGATTTACTGTCAACAGAGTTTTTTTTTTTTTTTCTTTTCGTTTCTCTGTAATTTTTCTTTAATTTTTTTATTTTTTTCAAGGAATTAAATTATCAATGTGACTTCATTAATATTAATGTCTTTTAATGAAATGTATTTTTGTTATTTTTTTTTTATTTCGCTTTTTTCAGTCGTTATTTACACAAGTTTTTTACATTATTCTTATTTATAAATTTTATTTTCAAGAACAGATCGCCAGCAGCTTAAAATTGTCTTGAAAAAATGAATTTTTCTTATGTCGGCAGCTGTATAAGTTGAACGATTTTTTTTTTTAATTCTCTCAAGAATCACAAGCTACTTGTCGACCAATTAAAGACTTCACTATTAGAACGTTTAAAAAATTCACAAAATTGTAAACGATATTTCATATGCGTAAATAAAAAAACATAATTATTTCAAAAAATTTTACCCCATGTTGACTACAAACTTAAAGATGAGAAAGACGTGTGTAAGCTAGTTGATGCGTTTGCTTGATTTGAAATAAAATCCTTGTCGTAAAAGTATCTCATTTTTGTACTTCACCTCTTTAAGACCTAGTTGTGGCATCAATATATAACCAGAAATAAAACAGTTTGACACCCAAGACAAAGAAAAAATTAAAGATAAAGGTTTGAATGTGAATATCACGGGCATGATCATGAGACACGCAGTTACACATTTTTATTCATTGCCTTTTAAAGAACATAATTAATAAGGTCAAGTACTTTGTTAACGTATTGCAGTATTTAAGTGATGGAATTAATAAAAAATTTCACTTTTTATGAAGCAAGAAAGTTCTGTTTCATTACAATACATTGGACTTGTTTACACAGCCACTATTGCAGTTGCCAAACTCAATAAATTACCTTTCAAATTGCAGTATGTATCAGGAAAATTGTTTTTGGTATTTAGTTTTCTCGTATAATTTAATACTTTAAAATTAAAAACAATTTCTCGATGATAAAAAATTTGTTACAATTAAGAGCTGAGGTCTTGTAGTCAATTTGAAAGACATAGACGATACGTGCTATAAAGAGGGAACCGAATCTATTAACAAACAATAGGAAAATTGCTCAAAATAAAAGGCGATTAAAAAATATAATTCCAATACATATGATTCTTACAAAAGTGTGACTTAAATCGTTGGCGTTTCTTTTGAATATGTGAAGAACGCAAAGAACTGTGATGAGACTACTGTAGCTCTTTCCGAAAGCATGTTCAGAGGCCTTATTCAGTAACTGTCCTAAGCTAAAAGTCTATAGCTAAAAATTTATAAACTTGATTTAGGACTTTTTGGCTACGAATACAATTCTTGAAAGCTTATTGTAATTTAAAATTTTCATACCAATTATCTTAAAATGTTTTAATAGTGGAAAATAATATTTTTAGGCTAAAAATTGGTCTTTGTAAGCTATTTTGGATGCCTAGACACGTTCAGTTCAGTTTACCAGTACCCATATTTGTATTTAAAAATACTCAGCTCCACATGATAAAAGAACCCAAAAGTATTTAATAAAATATTATTCCTTTATAAAAGAATACTACGCCGTCAATGGCCTAAAGCTGATCAGTTTTATTACATTTTTTAAGATTATATTTGAAATTGGAAAATCTGTAATCAATACTCAACTTAAAACAGAATAATGTGGTTGCCTCAATGTGGTATTTGGTGGTTGTTAGAAGCAATAGGCGTAATTATTTTTTAAAATTTGTAATTAAGGACAAAATATTAATTTATGACCACATACCTGAAAACAAAAGATTATTGAACTCGTTTATTTACTTCGTAACACAATTTTGCATCATTAATCTTCAAAAGATTAAAATTATACCCACTAAAATATTTTTTGTAAAAGAAAAAGCTTCTTGTTTAGCTATGAGTAATTGAGAGTTCTTGAAAACAATGCGTAATTCTGTTTTACGTTTTTTAAATCCGATAAATTGTTATTGCCGTAGTCTAATAGTTAGTGTGTTGGCTTACTAAGATGAGAGCTCCGATTCAAGTCCCGACTCTGACATCTTCAAATAAGGAAATATTAAAAAAAATATTTCTTTCGGCGACTACCTCTTAGCAGACTTCTGGCAAAAGCTCTAAGAGTAACTCATTGCCATGAACAAGCTTTACAAGTCTGTCGTTCGGAGTCGACTTAAAACTGTAGGTCCCTGTATTCATGGATAAAAAATTGACACACACCACATGAGTGCTTCGTAATCCTGACACAGGTTTGTAAAGGCCAGTTATGTATGTGAACTGTTATTGAATTATAACGAGATATTATAGAAGTGCAGTTGGTTTCTTAAGTAGCCTAAATCCGCTCTACAATGCAGAGTTTTATAAATATTTTCTTTTAACTGATAATATCCAAATAAGTAAGTAATAAGAAATATATTTAGAATAATTAATATATAAGCTTTTAGTTAAGCTTTAGGACGATTAAATAATTATTTTTTCAATATTTCGCTACTTCTCTGCGTAGCTTCTTCAGGAAATATTTTTTTTTTCAGCTACGCAGAGAAGTAGCGAAATATCGAAAAAATAATTATTTAATCGACCTAAAGCTTAATTAAAAGCTTATATATTAATCAATAATAAGGTCAATTAAACTTATTGGTACTATTTAGAATATTCAAATATATTATATTAAATCAAATAAAAATTAAAAAACAAAAATTTATAAAAATGAAACAAAACTACAAAAATTATTATTAAAGATACTATATTCTTTTTTCCATTCTCTCTGAATTATAAATCTTGCCTCGCATACTTCTTTTTTTGCTTTCTCTCTCTCTCTGTTAAGAGTTTTCTTAATAATACTTGAATTAAAATCATAAAAATTGTCAGGAAATCATTGGAAATGTTATTGAAATGCAAACTATTGCGTTTTCAGTCAATGTAAGAAAGAAAATTATTAAACAAAAATACTTGCAATTATTAATTATTGTACAAAATGAAATATAATAAAAACGAAATAATTAAGCAATTAAATGCGCAGTAATATATGCATACAACAACAAAAAGAAAAATAAAAAATAAAAAAAATATTTAAAAATAAAAAGAACACTTATAATGACACACAGTTGACAAACCGAAGCGGATTGTAATTTTTAATTGAATTTTTTTATGTGTCAAGACTGTCATTTTCATTCACTACCTGTGAATATACGCATAAACAAATAATGATAAAAAAATATGTAAAAAAAAAACATTTAACCAACACTAAAAACACTACAGAAAATTATAAAGAATTTAATTAAATTCCTGTTTTTTTCAAAAAAGAAAAATCTTTGGAAATTTACTGAATACATAATGCTTAAAACAAAAAATGAGGTACCGAGAAAATATTAATAATATGGAACTGCAGAGCAGAGAAGTGTTCTTTTTTTTTTTGCCACTCTAAATACACCACAAACCTGGTAATAATTTTGATGAACTGGCAATAAATGTGTCTCTGTTTTTTAAATTTTAAGAATTGCTTAAACCTCTGATTCACTATTAATTATAATGGTTATAACTGGTTGGAGCGTTCGCTCAGAAACTCTAACGACCGAGATTCAATCCCAGCAAAGAACAAAAAGTATAAAATCAAATTTGCGGTTTTTCTAAATTATAATTTAAAAATAAGAGGTTCCCTCCCCCTTACAAGTATCTATGGACTATAACTTACAAGCAACACTGTGCAGTATTTAAAAATTCCGTAGGCATGATCTGGAGTGAAATTTTTAAAATAAAAAAAAATGCAAATGTTAGCCAAATTTGAATTAACACTGCTGGAGTTCTTATCAGGCCAGGGAAAACTATGGCCTCTTGGCAAACTTATTTAACCAATTTCTTTTGAACAAAGTTGTTGCCGACTTACATCATTTTATATAAATGTGTTCTTTTTCATGTAAAATGTAATACGGATATTACTTGTATATATTTAAAATGATGATGCAAAACAAATGCTATTAATTGTGACAACTTTCTGAATAGAGATCAGTCTTAGGTCTTTTACTATTTTGTATGCTCAGCAATGATGAAAAAGAAATAGAATGCCTGCATATCCCGATATTGAAGGGATACATGCTGCAAACTTAACGATGATTTCGTTTCTGCTCAACAGCTTAACACCTAATGCCAGAAAATCTTAGTACTTACCAACCAACCAATAGGTTTAAATATGATGGCATTATATTATTCAAGAATATATACGAGGAACACACCTGCTGGATATGCTGGTGAAATTATATACCAGAGATTTTATATCAACCCCCCTCTGTCGGGCTCAGTTTATAAAAATATTGTTATCCTTCGTACTTTGAAAGTGTTGCTCCAGACTCTCATTTACTATTAAATGCAAACGGACATAAGTACGCAAAATTTCAAAATTGGGTTTTTTATTGATTATGGTTCGTTTTATCAAAATACATATTCGTGCAAAATTTTAAATTTCTACTATCAAAAATGCCGATTTTATTAACGAAATTTAAACGGATGTACCTAGTCAGTATTTTTGGCCACTTTTAAGTCTTTTTAAGTCTTTTTTGACTCTTTGACTGTTTGACAATTAAAATAATCACTTATAATCTCATTTTTGAGTCGAAAATTAATGTTTTGTCGGGAGAAAATGGTACCCTTGCCGCGACTCCGCTAAACGAATTATTTGTGACTCCCCTGAAATAGTCATTTATGACTCCGCACACTAAACGATTACGATCATATGGGGATCTAATACGTTTTACTTTTATAGTTTTATTTTTCATTCCCTTTATAATGAAATGCACAAGAAAAATACGACGCAAAATAATTATTACAGCAGTCCATTTAATCAGTTTTTGATCACCTAAGGGAGTCTTAAAAGACTCGTTTTGGTGATATTTGAAAAAAACAATCTTCCAATTGCTGACAGAGTAACTATAAGTGCGTGTATTTTTAAATGCATTAGGACATAACTGCATACATATTTATATGAAAACCTTACATACTCATTTGTGGTATATAGGGAAGTTAATCCTTATATCTCGATCTTGAAAATTATATGATTTTCGGGATTTACGAAATGTTTGATTTTAAGGAATTTTGTTGCTCCTGTTAAACAACAAAAAGTGTAGTTACGTCCGCTTGCATTTAATATGACGATATATATCTTTTAATAAAGCTACGCTATGGCTCGACTTAGTAGACTATAGTAATTGGGAAAGAAGATGGTGTTGGACTGTAATTTAATCCATTACGTTCGGATTTATTACCTTTCCACATAACCTGATTTACCAGAGGGACTCATTTTATCTTTATAAAAAGCTAGTCTGTGGTAGTCTTTTAGCGTTTATGTGCATTAAAAACTCACTAATCCAAATTAAAATTTTTGCCTGAAAGACGACAGTTTTCTGCATTTAGTAAACACCTGTTTGTTTGTCAATTTTTTTCTTTGTATTTATAACTAAATCGAATGAATAGAAAGCAGAAGTTACGATTATCATTGATTTTAATATATTTTTGTAATTTTTTTAGCTAAAAACAATTAGAATAACTTACCTTTGCTGACTTTGAAACCATTTTAATTTTTTTATTATTAAACATTCATTCACATAAGTATATGATTTGCCAACAGCTGATTAATTGCCCACAGTATTGCCATATTAAAAAAAAATAAATGAGTATAAATTCAGTTTAGTTTTGTGCATTTACATTGGCGATAATGCGCGAGTTAATTTGAATTAACTCAACTAATGCACATTAACGCCGTTGTCTGTCTACGGTATTACGTTTTTTAGATATTAATTGTACTGATCTGGTAATCTGACGTACCTACATACATTAATACTAGCAGTTTATTTTGATTTATTAATTTATGGAACAACAAACTAACAGCCTGCTTCCAGTAGACGTATGGTTTAAAACGTTCGTCTTTTTACAACAACAAACCACTCAAACAAACAACAACTAGCCAATCAAATTTTTGAGTGTTTTTCATATAAAAAGACGAACGTCTTAAACCATTCGTCATTTGGAAACAGGCTACTAATTTCCATAGAAATTTAGATTGCCAAATATTGATCATTAAATAAATTCTTTGTCCAGTTCTGTTAGTGTGTATTACTTGATACAAAAATTCTTAATGTTTTTATATGGAAGAAGTGTCGAGTAAAAGAAAAGAAATTTTATTTTAAAGATTTAAAAACCGTTTACTTGTTGCAACAAGTGCACCAATGTGATTTATTTTATTCTTGATTTAATAAATCTAATACTAAAACAATAAAGAAGTTAAGAGAAGTTAAAGAGTGTATTGTATTATTGAGTTTATTGATTAGCAATATTAGTTCAAGGCCTCTACGGTAAATTTAAAGTATGGTGTAGGGTGGTCTTCTTACGCTATTTTGATTTTAAATTATTATTTTTATATAATTTTTTATTTCGTACTTGAAATGACATTAATTTTTTTTGTATTCATTGTACTATAAAAATTATTACTATGCAAATGTGTTAAACAATGCTATAAATTGAAACCGGAAAACGGAAATTAAAGATTATTTATATATATTTTTTATTTTTGATTTTATTTTATAACAATTGTTTGTTTTTTTTTTTTTTTTCTTTTTTTTTTTGCTTTTGTTTATGATTTTATTCTTTCAGCATTTATTCAAAGTTGTAGGAAAACTTTTATTTCTTATGACAAAAGAATTATCATTAAGGCGTTATAATACTTTAAAAAAATTAAAGTTGTCAGATAGTTAACAAGAAAACAGATAATTTTAAAAATAAATAATAAAGACAATAAGCTGTGAATTGATTATTCAAAGGCCAGTGTTATATCTGCACTCTTGAATGTTCAACAGCAATTGTCCCATCGTTGCCTGTTGATTGTGGTGAGTGCCTTCGCTAAGTAGGTTTTAGCTGTTATCTGCTACTTCCCAATAGGTGGCGCTTTTCCTCCTAATCATTCATTTTTTTTTTTTGTTGTCAATGGTTAAGGTGGACTAAAATACAATTTCTCAGAATGTACTTTTTCTTTACCTAGAAATTTGTGTTACTGCTCTCGAAGTTGAAGTGGGAACTTATTCACTGAATATAATTTAATATAATTTTCTGTAGAGCCCTTATTTGGTTTCTCTTTACAAAATTCTATGCAAAATTAATTTCTGTTTAAAAATTAGTTATCACTCACAAACAATTACTCGTTTTTTTTTCTTTTTTTCTAACTCTTAATTATTCACTTGCATGCCTCATGTTAGAGAGATTTTAGGTTTTTCTTTTCACATTTCTAAAAAATAAAAACAATATTTAAAAGATAGTAATATTAGTCAAAGCAAAAACAACAAAATTAATATAATTTTTTTCAGAAAAGAGAAGCAAAAAAATTCCGACATTTGCACACATAAGTTATTCATTGCATGGGGGCTATTCCATATAAAAATAAAAAAATAAATATTTTCCATTTCAACACAGAATACAATTAAAGTAAAATAATAAAAATTATATAAAAAAAACTTTTTCCAGCAGTTATGGTCTGTTTATACTGAAAACAATATGAACGTTTTAATACTTTTTTGTCAGGCATTTAAAACATAAGCTTTCATGTTGAACTCGGATAGCAGGAATATGTCCATAATTACAAAGAAATTCATAAAAAAATCATAATAGGTTTTCAGACATAAAATATCCCTTAAGGATAATTAAAAATTGCTGTTTCATACTTCACATAGTTTTCTAAGTTTAATATGTAAACAGGATATAATCAAGGATACTGGGTATTTGCATGCATGCATGCAAGTGTATGCAAACACTAAAGCAAACATACATTTAAAAATAATTATGCTGTAGCATAACTTCTTTTAAACATTTCTTAACAACCACTCATATTACACATGCTGCTCTGTACACATACTCTACTAAAATGTATTTAATTGTGAGTCAAATTTCAGTCGTCCTGCTATGCTGTGAGAGAGAGTGAGAAAGAGAGAGAGATTTTATAAACAGGTAAATATCGTTTCATTTTTATTTTTAGTTTCATTATCATTTCTTGCATTAAAATTGTTTTATTTTTGTTACTGCTTTCTAGTTTCTGAATATGTATGCAAATATACTTAATAGTTTGCTAGTTTTTTGCCCTAAAGTTATTGTGTATGCACTGCATGTTTATACAGTGTTGCTGTGAAAGAATGAATATTATATTTCTCTTAATTATCATTAACTCTTTACTATAAATCCTAAAAATTTTTTTATTATTTTAACTTTTTAATTCGCAAAATAATTTGCTAAACTTTTAGAAAAATAAAAATATTAACAGTTTGTATTAATAAGTTTTTATATGTGCAACTCAAACAAAAGTTCATCCAACTGACTGGAATCATATTTAAATCTAATATTTAATTTTCTTTAAAAAAGGAGCTAAAATTTTTTTTTATTGTCTGCTACAAGTTGGTGTACAAAAACTGAGTTTTAAATTGAAAATTTGTCATGAATTTGACAATTCGTCGTGTGGAGGTTTATGTGTTCTATTCGCCTTTTTATATATATCGAGTTTAACAGGAAAATTTTTAAAATCTGCAATCCCTTATCGGCTATTTATCTCCGAAACTGAACTAGATATCCGAAAACGGATTGCCGGCTTGAAAAATTTGGGGTCGAAAACCTAAAGTGGCATCATTAACTCGAGAAATATAAAAAATATGAAATGACGGATAGAGCACATAAACTCCCGCACGATGTATTGTCTTTCCTGGTATACATACTCTATGAAAGTAAAACATAAGTTATTCGAATAAAACTCCATATAAAAGAGAATTTTTTAGGATCTGTTTGAAGCTGAAACTCAAACTCAATGAAATTCAGTATCGTAGTTATTCACAATGAGGAACACAACTTTTTCAAATGCGAACGATGATACAAAGAGAGAGCTAATCTGAGATCCATCATCGGCTCATTCACGAACGACAACTTCCTGATTAAAATTCTGGAAAGTCAGAAGTGCTGGAGGACAATAGCTGGATATGTTGAGCATATCCTAAAGTCTAAAAAAAAGCAGAGCGGCGTTAGAAGAGGAAGGATGAGCTCCTAAAGAGCCTGACGGAATCTACTCTAAAATAATACCACCGTAACTTCGAAGTGAATAGATAGATTCCATGGTGAGATATGTTTTTAGTGCCATCACCACATACCGAATGAAGTGACATCTGATGAATTTTTCTTTCTCGCACAAAAAAAAAAAATAGTAAACATTTTTACTTTTTATATTAATAGTAGTGACCAAAACCTTTTGAGCCATATACAAACCTATAAAATTAATGGTATAAAATTGTTCTAAGAAATACCAAAAATCAATATAAAAGCCTTAATTATAAATTATATCAAAATTTCTAAACTAATTGGGAGTACATGGTATAGTGGCTAAAGCGCTCGCACAAAAACTCCAATGGCCCAGATTCAAATCCCAGCAGAGGCGAAAAATTAAAAAATTAGTTCGTAGTTTTTTCAAATATATTTTATATATAAGAGGTTCCTTCCCCCCCCCCCCCCCCCCCCTTCTCACCCTTCAGAGAATTCCATCTACAAAGTAACCACTCTGTGACATTTCACTTTAACCATAGACGACAAAAGAAAAAAAAACAAATGATCAAAACATACATACACACATACATACATCCATACATACATAACTGGCCTTTACAACCCTGTGTCAGGATTACGGCCTAGCTTCTCGCAGCACTCATATTGTGTGTGTAAATTTTTATCCATGAGTACCGGGACCTACAGTTTAATGTCGACTCCGAACGACAGACTTGAGAAGCTTGTTCATGGCAATTAATTACTCTCAGAGCTTTTGCCAGAATACTACTGAGAGGTTGTCGCCGAAAGAAATATTTTTTCATATTTCTTTTTTCTTTAAGATGTCGAAGCTGGGTGTCGAACCCAGGGCTCATGTCTAAGTAAGCCAACACACTAACTACTAAACCATGACGACTACTAGATAACAGCTAAAACTTACTCACCACAATCAACATGCAACGATAGAGCAATTACTGTTGATCATTCAAGAGTGAAGGATTACCATTTCCTAGCACAATTGTGCAGAGAGCATTCACACGTACTGCTTATGCTCTTTTATTTTTTTTTTTTTCAAGTTTATTTAAAAACGCTTATTGATTACAATCAAAAAATATTTTATGTTAAAAAATTCAAATTTCTTTAAAAACATTAAAAGTAAGTAAAATTTGATTCTAACTTGAAAATCGCCATTTGAAGCTTAATAAGCTTAAAAATTTTTAAAAAGAGTAGGCCATTTAGTGATGGTATTTTTAATAAGCAATTGTTCGCAATTGTACGTTCATCCTATATAAAAATTATTCTACAAATACGAAACTTTTATAAGAGTATAAATGTAGGAGATTTATAGCCCAGTTATATATATATATTTATACTTTTAAAGAATATTTTTTTTTAGGTAGAAATTAACTTTTTATTTCCCAGCAAATGTCTAAAAAACATGCCCTAAATGTGGTCAAACATTTATAACTTTTATAACGTATGTTGATGAAATGAATGTCAGAATAGCGTATATTACTAAATTTTTTCTATGGCTGACAATAAATAAATTCTCCCAACATCTTTTTTCTCTCTTACTCACTAATAAGATAGAATAGGAGGAAGTGGCAGCTTTGTAGTAACAAGGCACACTTGAGCACGCATAGCGGCCAAACCAAAACATTTTTGGTAACCCAAGGACTAATCTATGTGAGCCGCTCTTTTTAAAGACATCTATTAGTTCAGTATGTCTTATTAATTTTTTATTTTTTGCATTCTAGTGCATGTTTTTTTTGGATATATTTCACTCATGAATCTCCCTCAATATACTTTTTACTCATTCACTTGCCAAATACATACATACATACTCTGGTGTTGGTGGTTATTGCATATAACAGCAATAAACAGTGTATCCAACATTTGTGAAAAAATAATCGAACGAGAAAAGTTGTGCGATTATATCGTCAATGTAATTAAAGAACGCTGTAACTGACAAAAAAATGGAATATACGTTTTTTGCATCATTTTTATCAGAAAAAAAAAATATGCGTCGATTGGTTCCGGTCCCAAATTTCTGCGATGAAAATAAATTCACTTACGCCGTCTGTGATGTGAAAAATACCAGTGTATTTGTTCTACTTTCATAACAGTTTTTTGGCTCTGGTGAACATTTAAGGTTTTGTCAGTTTCAGCATTCTTCAATTCCATATACGATATGATTTCATAATAAGAATAGAATACTTGATTTATAATGGATTATTGTACATCACTGGCTAGGTTATTTAGCCATTTGGGTGTGCCGTTTGTTCAAATTTTAAAGAATTGGTAAAGAGTCGGGTATATATCCGGCAATTTTACACGCTGTCTTACAATCTGGAATTAAAGGAAAATTTTAATTCATAGTTTACAACAGAAATATATATATCACCATTTAACTAAGAATATCAGCTTTCCATTGGTACAATGTTGAACCAGAAGATCAAGATCAAGAGTTCATCGTTGCCTTTTGAGCTAAAAAAAAAGCACTCACTTAAATGAACTAGTAAGCACAAGTCTACTGAATTGTATAATTTATTTTCAGAATATGGTCTGAATATTTAACAAAAAAAAAGATTTTTAAGAAGTTTTTGTTTTAATACAAACATGTGTTTAAAAAGTTTTATTGCAATATGGCCATTTTATATTATAACATAAAACATGTTAAAAGTTCTGGGAACCCAAAATCGAATTTCTGACAGTCTGTACAGATCTTTTTTTTATTAACATTATTTCGCCTTTACAACGTCTTAATTAAATCAGAAACTAAATTCTATTAAAAATTTAGATGTTATTTTGGCAATGAATTTTCGATTCAAGGAGAAAATTATTTTCTGTTTTCACATTTCTAAAGCTTTTTTTAGTTTTATCAAACATATGAATTAATTTTTTACAGCCGATTCTACAATTTTTTTTTTAATATTTAAATTGAAGTCTGTACAGGAAGTCAAAATTCTGTGCTAAAAAATTAATTTCTTTTTTTAATTCTAACATTGCTTATTTAACAAAAAAAAAAAAAAAAACCCGCAATATTGTAACAAGAACTTTTTTATAAACTTATAAAAAAATTTATTAAAGTTTACTATTAAAATTGTCTATTTTATTGCACCACTTAATCATGATGATGATGATGAAGTAATAAAATGTGTTTCTTGTTATGCCAGAAATCATTTCTTATAAAAGTTTAGTTTAGATGATGTTTCTAGAAATAATTTTAAGTTTACCATTGTGCAATGAAGTACGAAATAAAATAGTTGCTGTTCTATTAAAAATAGAAAATGAAATAGAATTCTAATACTCAGTGTTAATTTCCCCAATTGACAATTAACATTCAGGCAATTTTAATTAATGCCACTTATATAACTCGGGCTGCTACTTTTTGCATAAATTGGTGGTACTTATAGCACTACAATTAAATTAAGTTCTGTTAAGTACAATGTTCTTTTAACAAATTTTCCTCGCAGAGAGAGAGAGAGGGAATTTTCTAAAAATAGGAAAATAAGAAAAATAGAAAAAAACTTCTACTTCATTAAGCAGCTTCTTTAAGAGTGCTTTTTATTTTCTATATATATTTTATTTTTTTTTTTTGTTGTAGATTTTTATTTGTTTGTTTGTCTAGCAGCTGTAAGCCCAGTTTTTATGCTTAATTTAAGTGATTTTCCATTTACATAAAATTCAATTTCCGTAGATGACTAAAGTGGAGTAAAGTGGATGGAAGTGTATAAATGCAAATGAATAATAAAATGGCTGAGAGTAGAGTTAAGAAGAGTAGAGTGGAATATGACGTTTATATTCTGTTTTACTTTTATAACTGTTTTTTCTATTATAAATTGTTTTTGCTTTTAATGTTAATACTTTGTTTTTTATTCATTCATTCATTCATTCATTCACTCATTTCTACTTTATTTACAAGTGTTTGAGTGTATTTGTTTGTTTGTTTGTTTGTTTAACTCACTGCATTAATAAAAATAAAATAAATAAAAAGAAAACAAAAACAAAAACAACAATTAATTGCAAAGAAAGCAAAAGAGCAATAAAGTGACAGAATAAAGCAGGAAGAGAAAGTATAACAGAGGCTTAACTTATTTATTCTCTTTTGTATTATAAATATTTATAATTAGAATTACAATATGAGAAATGACACAGTTTTCACAGAAAACGGAAATGCATAATCATAATGAAATTAAAATTGAAGTAAAAATTGTTTGAATAGCAAACAAACAAGGATTGCTGTGATAATGTGTTTGCATGTGCATAAATGTGTTTCTTTGTGTTTATGACAGCTCACAATTCTGCAGTATAATCGTAGAGAATACAATGTTTTAATGCACATCTGTAAGGGTGTGTGTCATGTTTACCAGTATTTAATTGTAAGGATTAGAAGATACATTTTTAGTTACACTTTAAACAAAAACGAACACTCTATGTGTTTCCCTAAAGTACAACCCTACACACTGTTATAATAAATTATTATTTGTAATAACTGTGATGTATACTTGTACAGAATGGGCATGGTAGCTAACCCCTCCTGCAACTACTGCGGGGCGTTTGATGACGCTGTTGAACATACCTTTTTCCACTACATTAAATGGCAAGATGAAAGAGAGGCGCTGCGGGAGCAAGTCGGGGATTTCAATCCCGGTAACATAGTGAATAAGATGCTTGAATGCGACAACATATGGAGATCCATACGGAAATACGCCGGGCACATACTCCGGAGAAAGAAGAGACACCTGGATATTTTCCAGGAAAATGAGATGAGAGAACGAGCCCTTAGCTTGATTCTGGCTCTAATTCTGGCGTCCCCAGACATGGGAGAGTAGAAAGTAGAACGTCGCTCTGGGCCTTTCCGAAGTAATGCGGAAATCGCAGGAAGGTATTCTCACCAGAAGAGAAGGAGGGATTGTTTAGTGTATTCACCACTCGAAGCAGCTGGTGATGATCAGTTGTAAGTGCCACGGCATTTTAAAACCTACCTCACACGCCAAAAAAAAAAACTGTGATATGATCTGTCATCATCCACGTAATTAGAGATTCTAAAGAAATCATTGTAAAAGTATTTCCAAACTATGTTCTAAGATCCTCTTCAGAATGCTATGAGGTTTTTAAGACAGACTTTTTTGGGAAAACTTAACATTAATATTGTTCTACTTATACAGGGTCTTTCAACGGCTACCTAAAAATTTTGGAGCTTGATAACGGCCATGTTGGTAAAGCTCATCTGTGAAATTAATTGTCATTTCTTTAGCCTGTTTCATCAGCTCATCATAAATGGTTATACCATTCGAAAGCATTTGAAAATAACAAAATTGTTTTATCAAAATGGGTGTTCTGTTTGAGATTCCTAAACAAATGTTTCATCGTAAAATCACCTTCAATGCTGATTCCCATATCTGGATGAATGGATAACATTACAAAAAAGTCACTGTTTGTTGTGCATTTTTTTACTGTCGGCGTCATCGTTCCATATTTGTTTGAGAACGGGATTGACCCGTCAACACTCTCAACTAGACTTGTGCTTAATAGTTCATTTAAGTGAGCGCTCTTTTTAGTTCAAAGGGCAAAAATGAACTAGGTTGATCTTCTAGTTCAACGGCTCCTTTTCATTTACTTGCAGCTAGAACGAAAATCTAATAATACACAGAGGGAAAAAAGGCGTTCTAAAATTATTAACGAAGGGTATCAAATTAAGAACAAATTGTGAAAAATATTTCGTTAATTTTTAGTACCAAGTCAAGCTTAAAATAAGAACAAATGACACATAATACCATAAGTTAACAAATCACGAACAACCGGTAGTAAAATCGTTAACAATTGTATAAAAATATCATAAGTTAATAAAAAAAAAAGAAAAAATTGATACCAACGGTTAACGAAGTAAGCACAAACGGTCTTAACTCAATTTTAATACCAAATGGTATCAATTTCGGTAGTTTTCTACCATTTTTTTTCTGAGTGTATTTGAGTTTAATTATGCAATAAATTTCACAATTTGTCAAAAATTGTCTTTAATGAAGACTAGCTAAATGGCACCCCCGATTACAATGTCCATTGTACCAATGGAAAACTGTAAAATTGGCGGAAAAAACCGACTTTTTGCTATTATTTTGTAAAATTTGACCAAACGGCACATCCAATTGATGCCAATGGAAAGATGACTAAACAACCTAACTATAGATGTACAATAATCCATTATAAACCGATTATTCTATTATTATTTTATAAAATCATATAATCATACAACCTTTCTCGGTTAATAATTTTTTTACAAATGTTGGATACAAAAAATGCTTTGTGGCAGCACTGTTTGTGTTTATTATATGCAGTAACCATCACTACCAAAGTATGTATGTATGTATTTTACAAGTGAACTAGAAAGAAATAATTTGAAGGAGAGTCATGAGCCAAAAGAAACATGTACTAGAATGAAACGAAACATAAAAAGACACACTGAACTAAGAGATCTCATTAAAAAGAGCGGCTCACTTAGTTCAATTGAAAGAGTAGTACAATTGAACTAGGTCGTTCATGTATGACACAAGTCTACTCTCAATGACGATGACTATTACTTCGTTTTGACTAGAATTAGTTAATCGGACACCAGACGTTATGTGGTTTCCACAGGTGACATAAACTGTTACCCGAGACAGTGTGATTTGATTTATATTGTGGGTTTTTCTTAAGTTATGTGTCAATAAGCAGTGAACTACAGGGCACTTCCAAGCCAGCGTTTAAATTCAATTCGAATTATGCAATTTTTTTAATGCACTCCACCCACGGAAGCCGTAGCGAATATTTGAACGTCATTATATTCCATACACAAAGGCATGAAAGGGTCTGTCAAATGATTAAAGTAGTCTTTGGATCAAATTTAGCAATCTTTCTTTTGAACTTTTCGCAGATAACTATGCCAAGATTTACATTGAAAGTACCCACCACTAAATTAAATGATAATTTTTATTGACAATGAAACTATTTGGAGGTAATTTACACACTCTTTCGGTCACTACATTGAAGATTTATACAAATAAGTATTTGGTTTTAAAGACTTGGCAATGCCTAGTTGGATTTTTTTTAAATTTTTTAACCTATAGTTCCTTCGATTTAGCTGTTTGGCTATCTATACACAAAGTATACATTATACGGTTTTGGGCCTATTGTGGGAGGAGTTCTGAAAACTCCTTCTAATCAGCCTACCAGTTTTTCCTGTGTGGTGTTTAGACAGTCAGTCGGTATGTGTTTTTTTTATATATATAAAGTGATAATAATAAAATTTTATATATCTTTTTAGAAAAAGCTCTTTAACTCCATAACCACTCTTGGCTTATAAAAAAAAAAATAATTCGAAAATATAGGCAGTTCACTAAGCAGTATTAACACTTTAAAATATTATTTTGTATCCCGCACCTGCTTAAAATAAAACAAACAATTCTCAAAACTTGTATTTTTTTTTCAAAAAAAAAGAAAACAACAATTACAAAAAAAAACATTTTTAACTTTTTTTCGACACTTTAGCAGGTACTAAAATTTTTATAGTTCTGCTCTAAACATCAGCATAATTATCGTACCCACTGCGGCTGCTTTTTATTTAAATTTTAAAGAAAAATAACATAAAAATTTAAAATTGCACTGCCTTAAAAACCATTGTATAATTATAATAAAATCATAATCTTTATAATTATTATTTCTATTATCATTATCAGCAGTGGCAACAGCCACAAACAACGACAATAACAACAAATATAATAAAATCTTAACTGCAAAGACACTGTTGACAAAAACAACAACGAGCAATGTCAACAAGAATACGAAGGATATTTTAAAGCATTTATATAATCAGCTGAAAGGAAAAAGAAGAAAAAAAAGAAAACTACTCTTATAATCATTATCATTTTATTTATCTTCATTGTCATTATAATTATCAAGAGCTTTTAGCATGACAGTCAGCAGTAGTAGTAGTAGTAGTTGCTGATGTTGACGTTGTTAAGAGTAGAAGTATCACTAAAACTACTCACAGCATATTATACACAGAATGAATGGATGAATGAAAATATTGCCTCACATTCTATATTTTTGGGTATAATTTCTTTGCTGGTGATATGAAATATTTATAAATTCAATACAGTGAGTCTAAAGGGGAATAAAATATATAGAAAAAAAAAGTTTTTCAATTTTAGAATGGAATGTGGATATACAAAAAGATTTATTATTTAATTAAGACTAAGCACAGTTGCAAGACACTTAAGACCTATAATATCTGTTGTGTCCATTTGAGTCTTACCGTTAGTTTGGCACATCTACTGACTTCCTTCAGATTTAGTCAACGAAAAATTTGTTACTACAATAGCAGTAATAACGATTTCTGAAACGCACAGTATATTATTCGTACTAACTCGCAGGCTATTACAGATGATTTCTATCGTACAGCTAAACTCAGAATCGATTTCTAGGCGCCTTGAACTTCTGTGTCTGCACTTTAATTTCCAGCATTAAGCTTATAGCCCTAATTGATCTTTCCATGAAAATTTTTATCTTCGCAATCTAATGGATTTGTAGTTGGAGTTAAAGAAGCCAATAATCCTCTTTGGTTTCTTTTAAAACAGAACGAGAACAATACAAAATTACGAAATTTGTGACAGTTTTGTGAGTTGATTTCACAAAGACTTAAAATAATAATAGTAAAACTGTTAAAAACCTAAAATTATTATTATTGTGACATAAACATCCAAAATCATTATTTGGGTAAACAATTTTCTATAAATGAGGACAGATATAGAAAGCTGAGATAATTTCCTTTAAAATAAGCCCTCTTCCAGCGTTACAGGTCAACTATTCACCAATTGCAATGAATACTTCCAAAAAAATAGCATTATTTTCGGATGACCTGAACACCAAATTTTCTCGTAAAAAACCGGAAGCTCGATTTTGATTTTAGAACCATGGTTTCTTTGGGAAAAGTTCTTAGAATTTCTCGTAGATTACGACCTTGCTATACGCTTTGTCATGTTTTTCGGTCCCGAACAAATTGACCCACCCTAATGTGCAGGTTCTGTAACGAGGCGGCCGAGTTATCAGAGCACATACGAAGAAACTGTACAGCATTTGTGCATAGTAGAAAGAGATACCTGGGTAATTATCTAATATTAGATTAGGGTTTGTCAGAGTTGGCACCGGCCGATATTTTGAAATTCGTCAGGGCGATGAAACTGGCCGAAATACTATAAGACCCTGGTTAAGTTGAGGGCTTTACAATACTTTAGTACCTCTCTTAATAAATAAATAAATGAAGAAGGAAATCATGTAAATTGACATTTTATCCAAAAATATTTTTTTTTTGGCTTTCATTAATGAATTTTAGTTAATTGGTGCACATTAGAAAGAGATATCTCAGTGATTATCGAATATCAAAGGAGGGTTTGTCAGAGTTGGCACTGGCAAATATTTTGAAGGTCGTCAGGTCGATGAAACTGGGAGAAATACTATAAGACCCTGGTTAAGTTGAGCGTTTTACAGTAGATCTACGGGTAGAAATACTTTAGTACTTCCTTTATGAATGAATGAATAAAGAAGAAAAGCATGTAAAATTCTATCAAATTGACATTTTTATGGTGTTTTTGGTTTTCTTTAATGAATTTTAGTTAAATAGTGCACTCTAGTAGACTAGTTAAGGTAGAAATGCACAGATTGCTAAAAGAAATCATAAGTTGGAATTTCAGGGCACTTCTAAACGGTAAGACTGCAGGTAAAATTGCCGTAAAAAAACTACTTTTTGCCAGTCTATTTATAAAATATGGCTAAACGGCAGAACCGATTTAAGCATCCATGACGAATGGAAAGCTTTCATACATACAATACTTAATTATAAGCTAAAATAATTCAAGAATCTGCTACACAGCGCCTGCAGTATTCTTAAAAAAAAAAAACCCGCAAATAAAATATCAATTCTGTCCTCAGTTAATCTATCAGTTGGCTGTAGCGGCTAATGAAACGGCTTGGCGGAAATAAATTAGAATTCAACAGTCTAATCATTATTTTTATTAAGAGCCTTAGGAATAAAACAAATTGTTGTGAATTGATTATTCAAAGACCAGTGTTATACATTCACCCTTGAATGATCAACAGCATTTGCCTCATCGTTGCATGTTGATTGTGTGGTCAGTGTCTTCACTATGTAGGTTTTTAGTTGTTATATGCTTTTTCCTTATCATTCGTTCTTCGTTGTCAAAGGTAAAGGTGGAACAGAGTGGAATATCAGATAGCGGTTACTTTTTAGATGAACTTCTGGGAGGGGACGGGATAACCTTTATATATACACGCACGCCCATTTAAATAAATGCCTCTTTTTAAGGAGATCGACAAATTTTACTTCTCGGAAAGGATACAAGTGATTGAAAAATTGTAGCATAAAATTTAAAGGACTCACAGCAGTACTATAGTTAAAGAAATTCTTTTTTCACCTACTAATTTGTATTTAGTTGACAATTTTGTAGTGTTCCTCATCTTAATAATGTTAAGAATTTGTAATATTTCGAAAACTGCTACACTTTTAAACACTGTGTATATAAAAGAATTTCTCCTGAAATATTTTAGCACAACTTTTGAATCTGTCGTTTTCATAGGTTTTTTGCACGTGTCTTCGTAAAAGCTCATTTTATTCATTATAATGTTGAAAAAATTAAAAGAAATTTATTCACATACTCACTTGCCGTTCTATTGCTGTATCACACTCTTCTTACAGTTCTTATTCGTTCCCAACAACTCCTGCAGTGATGTCATTAAATAACTAAACAAACGGAGACTCAAACTTGTTATCCATGCACGTGTGGTATGTAAGAAAAAAAAAATAGTCGTTCTTACATGCTGTTTGTGTGCAATTCGCAGGGTAACGTTCAAATTTAATGACACACACACACTTATATACACTGTCAGCATATCGTATTGTACTGTAGAATTTCATCAATAGCTGAAGAAAGTGCATTTGCATAATGCAGAGCAAGAGAAATACCATTTTGTGATTTTTTGTTGTCACAAAAAAAAAAAAAACAACTGTAAAACAAACACTGCCGCATTTTATTTCATTTTCTTTTTATTTTTTATATCTGTTTTGATTAAAAATTTCACTTTCATAGGAATTCATTTTTAAAATGAAAGAAAAGTGTGTTAAATAAATTTTCCTGATTCATGGTTTAGCTTGCTTGTCTGCATACACTATTACTTTATCTCTCACTCTCCCTCTCTCCCACTCCCTCTCTCTCTCTCTCTATCTCTTGAGTATAATTACGTGTATAACCGCCTAAACAGCTGCATACATTTTTATTTTTTTTTGTTCACCACTACAATCATACATATTTTTAAAAATTGTTACAAAGAAAAGGAGGAAAAACATTTTTCTCTTATTTTATCTTCTCGCCTTGTTTGCAAACACAAAGTAATAAAATAAAAGGATAAATTTATTTGAAAAACGTATTCTAATGCAGGGTTGTGCAGGAGACGCGGATTTATATGGACAGTTTTTGCTCTGGAAAACATATGAAATTTTTGTATTAAATTTCTTGTGCTGTTGGAGTGCTGCATTGATTTTGTACTATAATGGTAATATGAATTAATAAATAAATTAAAAACAAAGTTTTAAGAATGTTATCTCTGAGAAGAACTAAGGCAATATAAACGTACAGAATATAAGTGAATGAATTGAAGCGAATGGTCTTTAAGTCCTAGCTATAGTCATAACCCTTAACCCTTCATTGCATTGTGATGGAAATTTCCATCATAAATTTTTTTGAAGAAAAAGAAAAGAAATGTACAGAAACTTTAGTGTAAATTGGTCACTGCTGAAATATTTCAGCATTAGATTATATCCATTGGTCTGTAGTTTTCGATATTTATAATAAACTATTTTTAAATATTTTTCCTTAAAATTGTGCATGAATTTTATCAGTGGCTTATTTTAGAAAAATAAAAAAAAAATTCTTGCAATTAAGGGTTAAGTTTTTATTCCTTAAAAGGTGCATAGCATATAAATATTTTTCTTAAATTCTTGGCGTTTAGAATAGTAGTAGTTATGTATTGTGTATACTAGGAAAAGTATTACATTTTATTAATTTTATTAGAAACAAATTTTAACATTCCAGCAAAATGAAATGAGAGAATATTTTCAGTTTAGGGACTTCTAAATCATTAACAGCCTTAGGTATAATAACAAATTTGCAGGTTGTTGTACACAGCGGCACAGTTTGTCATTCCAATACATATAAACTCTTACTCAAAAATACAAGTAATTTAATTTTTTGGATTTTCCGGCTAGTTATCAAATATATGGTATGCAAAATTTTAATAATATATGTCTATAGCGGATGATAAACTTGCTAGTTTTTTGTCCTATGTACTAACGAGTTTCTAGTTTTTCTTTATATATACGGCCGTAAGTGAATTGAGGTCTGTAACCTTTCCTAGGGTTTCTAAAAGTAAATTTTTTCTGTATTCGTTTTATTTAAAATTTCAATACATGGTTTTAATTTTTGAAAATAGTTTCAGATACTGGTATTCGCAATGACATTTTACATATTTGGGATGTCTAATTCTGGGTCAGTTTTTTGTCTACAACTGGTTTTATATCACTAAGAATACAAAAGATTTTGTTGTTTATCTGGTTTATGATGACTTCAGTTAGCGGGAAAGAATTAAAAGTTATCAAGTTATAGATCCATGAATGCCATTATAAAGATCCATTTGTCTAAGTAAGATTATAGCATAATGTGATTATAATAAGTCGATGACTATGGTATATCTCTATCTTATCTTTTTTAATGTCATTCTTGCTTTCAAACAAAGAATTGGTGCTCAATACTCCATTGACCAAACTGGCTTCACTTAAAAAAATAAGTCTAGCGATGTCAGCAGTGTGCAAGTTTATAGGATCTGCTGTAGATTGCTTAGACTCTACACAGTGCACTCGCCTTAACGAGAACTAATTAAAACTAGGGGAGTGCATGTTAGCGAAATTCTTCACTTTAGTCGAATTTCATGACAGAAGTGAAATTATTTTATTATTTGGATTATTATAAAATATATAAAATTAAATGTGTGTTTGTTTGCTTGTTTGTTTGTACCTTATAGGAGACCAAACCTCTAGACCGATCTTTCTGAAATTTTCACAACATTTAACTGGGACTCTGACATGATTAATAGGGTACTTTTTTTCAACCACGACCACTTTTACCGCCACTTTTTTAAAATTATGTATTTGCTCCCATATAGTTTTTAAAAGATTTACTTCAAATTGTATACACATTATACTCCAGGCGAGGTAAAAATAAACATTTTTTACGCCACGCCTCCTTTCACGCAAAATTTTATTTGAAAATTTTAAACTTTTTTTTCTCTGTATAAATTTGTTCCTTCCAACGGATATTTTTTATTTGGTATTATATTGCACACAGACGACGTAAGTGAATTTCTCTTTATCATAGAAATCTGGGACTGGGACTAATTGATGCTTATTTTTTTTTTTTTTTTCTTATAATAATTATGTAAAAAACGTATTTTCAATTTGTTGTCAGTTACAGAGTTCTTTAATTCTTACGACGATATGCAATAAAAACATGATTTTGAGTTTGTTTACGTTACAGAGTAGTCAATGTTAACAAAAGCTTATTCATGTTAAGCGATGTTCACGTTAGACGGTGTTCACGTTACCGCGAGTGCACTGTATGTGGCAATTTTCTTCACTAACAAAAAATTCTTAAAAATCGTTTATAAGTTGCGCAAATTAATGACTAATTTTCCAAGTCAGTTTAAGGGAATAAACAAATTTAAAAATAATTTTTATTGAAACCATACTCCCACAATGGAAAGCCCCATATGTTGCTTTGGCATATATAGAATCTTGTAAATAATACGGTTTATTTTTATTTATTTTTATTTTTTTAATTGTACCATTTGTTTAAAATTTTTATTTGAAACTCTTTAACGATCATCGCCTGACAGCGACTATATTAAAAGAAATTAAGTCAAAGGTTTAAAAATCTATACAAAACCAAAAGAACTTTTTAAAACTCAAATAAAAAGAAAAAAAAAAAAACAATAAAAACTAGCAAATGTGGAACAAAATATTAGAAAAGGCAAAAAAAAAATGTTATTCAAAATAGTCTAATAAATGTAGTTTTCAAAACTAATGAATTATTAACTATAAAAATAAAAACATTGCAAAAGAAAACATAAAAATTAAGTATCTTTTCTAGGACACTTTTTTCCCTCTCTCTCTCTCTCTCTAATGGCTTAGAAAATGATGTGTAGGTACTTAATGCTGATGAAACTTTTCTTCTGTAAAAATCTTAATGGTAATTATGATTAAAATAATTACTTAGAAAGGATTTTTCTCAAGTGGTTTGCAGTGAATTATTTTTTTTTTCTTTAATTTTCGTGCTAAATTGAATTTTATGTAAAATCTAAAGCTGTTCTACAAGCAGTGGCAAGCAAATAACTGTTTTATATACAAAAATTATAAAACAAGTATTAGGGTACTTAAACGTATATACATAGTATATTTGGATTACATAAAAACAAATGGCCTTGAAGTTTAAATAGAGTAAAAAATGTATTAAACATTTTTAAAGGAGTGTTTAAAAGGAAAAGAAAGAAAAAATATATTTTAAGCTGCTTTTAGATAATAAAAAGAAACTAAATGTTATAGAAAGGATACTTGTAAACGTTTTTCCGTAATATGAGAGGGCTGTTTTAACACAGTCTCCTCTTTATCCCTCTCCAAAATTTTTATTACTTTTAAAAATTAGATTTGTCGAGATCATTCCTGGTTCTCTCTCAACTTAGCAGCGAGCGAATTAGATTTGACTCTTAGGCCGAGGCCACACAATAAGCGGCAAAGTGGCTGAGCGGTGGGAGCAAGAAATTAAAACATATTTGAAAACTACTGAAGTAACCACCAAATGAGCAGCATTTTTGAGCGGCTAAGCGGCGCCGCTCAGGAATAGAACTTGTTCTAATTTTTAATTGATTTCTAAACGGCGAAATATAAACATGGAAAAACTGAATGCGAAGCTTATAATATCATCTGTACAAAGCCAACCGCTATTGTGGTAAGATAGATTACCAAATTTTAAAAATAAAAATATAGCATTTTAACAACTCACCGCACTAACCTCTCAGAAATGACGCTTACTAATAAGCCCCTTGTCGCTCAAACTCGACACTCTGAAGCTTTCCGCTCAACCGCTCACCGCTTTGTCGTTCATTGAGTGGCCTCGGCCTTAGAGCAAAGATGCCCAGTAGTGACTGATATCAGCAAATTAAACTCACACGTATACTTACGCTCTTTTGTTTGATCGTCAATAAACAAATAGAAAATCAGCATGTTGAGTAGGAGAGACAAACTACACTTGCAGAACTTCTTCCAGTGTTATTTCGTCACTCTCACCAATACTACTATCTTGGGCATAATGCCTTAGAGTCAAATCAAATTCGCTCGCTGCTAAGTTGAGAGAGAAAGATGGTTGAGAGATTAATTTCTAGCATAACTCATGGATTTATAACATAAAGACTGAACACGATTTCAAACTTATATTCTAATGATAAAAAATAACTTCTGTCTGAACCAAATGCATAGATTAATCTATGCATACTTTCAAATCTACTAGTATCCATAATATACCTATTAGTTGGCTTAACACTTTCAGACCTGATACTAAACTAATGGGAATATTTTAGTGATTTTCGGAATATATGGTCTCTATGTCGTCTGAAAGGGTTAATGGGTCAAAGTAATAAAATTTACAAACGTAAGCAAGACCACTTTTTGCCAGTCAAAAATAAAAAAAAAAAAAAAATCAGTCTGGTGCTGGCTACGTACTAGTGTTTAGGGCTTAGTAGGATTATCAAATGACTCATCAACAACGATTTGTCTTAATTAATCTTTATCCCTTAGTCCGTTTGAAATGAAATTTTACAACACTTGAATGCAATACAAACACGCCATAAAAAGGTACCTTTGCCGTACTTACAAACATATCGTCGTAAGAAATAAAGAACGCTGTAACTGAAAAAAAAAATCGAAAACAGGCTTTTTTACATCATTTTTATCAGAAAAATATACGCGTCGATTGGTCCCGGTCCCAGATTTCTATGATGAAAAGAAATTCACTTACGCCGTCTACGTTTTGAAAAATACCAGTGTCTTCTTTCTACTTTCATATAGGTTTTTTGGCTCTGGTGAACATTTAAGGTTTTGTCAGTTACAGTTTTCTTTAATTCTTGCGACGATATATAATTTTCCATTAAAACCATGTTTCAGAGTTACTGCATATCTTCTTGCAACAGCTGTGTTGTGTGTGTCAGTTATTAACCATGAACACCACGACCTACAGTTTTAAGTCGACTCCGAACGACAGTCTTGAAAAGCTTGTTCATCGCAATCATTACTTTTTTTCCCAGAAGGCTGCTAAGAGGTAGTCGCTGAAAGAAATATTTTTTCAAGATGTCAGAGCTGGGGTTTGAAGCCGGAGCTCTTGTCTAGTAAGCCAACACACTAACTACTCGACTACATCTTTATACAGTGAGTCCTAATAATTTCAGCCAGAAAATGTCATATTTTTATCTATACTGTAGTATTAGAAAAATAAGTTATGATAAGGGGGAATGATTGACTTGTGCTTGTTTTAAAGTTGAGATAAATTTAATTACACTTGTAGTGGATGGCGACGACTACCTTTGTCATAGATCTGACAGTTTCCCTAAACATAATCCATTTATTTCATTCACTTGAATAATAATAGTCAGCTTAGGCTGAGTTTGACACATATTACTTTGTGATATTGCCCTACTTTTTCTCTATAGATATGTTTTTATAAGCTTAAATTAATTTATTATTTTTATATCTTTCAGTTCATATTTTTATCATTTTTTTTTTTTATTTTTTTTTACCAAATCCACACATTAAAAAAAGTAAAAAAAAAATATGTAAAAACAAAAAAACACAACAGACAGATTTACTTTTCTTTAACGAGTTAATAAATGTAACTGAAGTAATTACTTGCGTTAAACAATACAAGTATACTTATGCATGCATACTATACACGTTTATGTACCATATACATATACTTACATATGTAAGTGTGTGTTACTGTTTCTGAAATTTATGTCATTGTATGTTTTTAACATTTATCATGGGTTTTAATTTTAAAATACAATATTTATTCAGGCATTTACGAATTACATTCGTTCACATTTATTATTTCTTTATTTTATTTCATTTCATTTTTATTTCTTTAATATAACAAATCAGTACTTAAAAGAAATGAAATCTTTATGGGACGAAAAAAGAAGGCAAATATTAAAAAGAAAAACTTTATTTTTTACATAAAACTTAACTATCAAGTATTTTATAAAACACGTAATGCCTTTAAATTAAAATTAAACAAAGTTTTTTATGGGTTTAAAAGACATATTGATGCCATTATGTTGGAAATACGACACCATTCAAATATCAATCGCGGCTCTGGGTAGAGCGCATTCGTAAGGTACAATTTTCTACGTCTCTGGCGCATATATCAGGCCGAATTTGACTAATTGACGTTATGTGAACTTTGAAAACCGCGATGGCTTATTCGCATTTAACTGAGACTTAAGAAACCCTCACAAGAAAATGTCTCACGAAGTCAATTCTCCCAGCCTCGAAGACTAGTTCACATCACCGCCATCTAGGATGAGCATGCCCTCAAATTGTTCGGCAGAATATTCAGTGTGAAATAAGATATAGCACGTAGCGCTGTACTGTGAAAACCATATGTCGCTGGTGTTCAAAAGTGAAAAATAAAAAAGTAAGTTTGCGGTTTTTTCATAATTATAATTTAAAAATAAGAGGTCCCCCTCCCACTCCAAGAAGATCATATAGAAGAAACCGCTCCCTGCAATTCCACTCTATTCAACTTTAACCAAAGGCAACAAAAAGTTAATGATCAGGAGAAAAGCGCCACCTATTGTGAAGTAGAAGATAACGGCTAAACCTACTTAGCGAAGGCATTCACCACACAATAAACATGCAACGATGAGGCAATGCCTGTTGATCATTCAAGGGTGAAGGTATAACACTGGCCTTTGAATGATCAGTTCACAGCAATTTGTCTCATTCCTAAGGAGCTTAATAGTAATAAAAGAAAACCGAAATGTATGTTCTGCCATAAATGTACTGTCCTTTCCAAAAAAAATTCCAATACAATTCAATGCGCTTAGTAGGGGTGTACGCCTGTGTATTGGTCTTAAATAAAAAAAATAAATAAATAAAACTGACGATCGTCATTGACAGTAATCGTCAAAAATATAAGAACTGCCGGCCCAAATCCGCACCAACCAGAGACTTTTTCAAAATGCATTGAACGTTCTTAGATATCAGGTAGATGGGTATCGTCATAAATTTGTTTCGCTTAAGATGAGTTTTCGAGGGAAATGTTTTCTTTTTTTTACAATTTGATATATGAAAACCTCCGAATTCATTTCGCATTATAAACCCGACTTGTGTTTTTTTATCTCGTTATCTAGACTAGACGATTTTGCACAACACAAACTCAAGCCAACATCTCAGCCTTATTGACATCACAAAATGATTATATCTCCGAAAACTCGGGCCCCTACTGTTATCCTAAAAATCAGCCTGCATTTTTTAAATTTATTTGTGCAACAAGAAGTTCGCAAGAAAAAACCAAAAAAAGTTTTGTTCGTGTTATTTACACGAAGGGAATTTTGTGTTTTTGTTTAAAGCATATTAAACTGGGACGAACCTTATAATACAACCTTATACTTATACTTGAAATTTTCTTAACTACAATAACTGACATTCTCGGGATTTGGATTTGCGTCCAGGCGTCGGGTGATAGTTCGGTTGGATATACAAGATATTGGGTTTCTGTTTACAGCGGATTAATATTTGGCAACTCTACGTTAAAAATAATAACGCCGGCAAGAATAATTCGGGAGGTCTTGTCGTCGGCTAAGGTTAGTACGAATGTAAGAAGAATTCGGGAGCTCTTACACTCGACAAAACTACGGTAATAAAACAATAACAACGGCAAGAAGAATTCAGGAAATCTTACACTCGGCAAATATATGCCAATAAAATAAAATAATAACGACGGCAAGAAGAATTCGTGAGCTCTTGTCATCGGCTACGGTTAGTACGAATGTATATAGAATTCGGGAGCTCTTACACTCAGCAAATCTACGGTAATAAAATTAACTACGACACGTGTTGGTTTCCTAAGTAGTCTGTATAGGGTTATTGACCGTCAATCAACTCTCTTTTCGTTGGGTAAAAATCAACCTCTTATGTATTAATTTTCATCAACTCGATGAGAATTATACTACACAACGATATTGTTAATAGGTTAATATACAGTAAATATACTGCCATATTGTTAATAGGTAAGCACAGATAGGCATGTTATGTGACGTCACAAAATTAAGAAATTTGTAGAATCTTTTAGAAATGGGAATGCACTGTATAAGTATCATACAATGATCGCTTACTCAGGGAAGCAATACTAAAGTTAAAACAGAACTCACGGCAACCAAGAAATCACAGTTTTCAAAAACTATAATTGTCCATTGCTTTATATACCGGATGTTTCAAACTTACAACAGCAGCGTCTCGTTTCATCATATGAAAAACATTAATGGATAGGTTTATTCCGCATTATGCGATAGGGCGGCATTTACATGATGCATTGTATTCAAATCATTTATACTGGAATGTATCGGTAAACATCAAACATTTCTGAGGTGATTAATCAAATGGTATATTAAATAAACTTCATTTGCCTCTTCCAAATTATTTCTCAAAAAATTAGTAGCAAATGCAGGAAATTTTTTTCAATTTATTTGCTTTTAATTTTTTTAGTTGGAGTTTTGCTTTTAATTTTACTCTTTTTAACCTCTGCTACTTACAAAGTTTTTAAAAGTAATTCATGCAAAATATTATTGTGACAACTACAGTAAAAACTTTTTGCTTAAAAAGAATGCAAAAAAGGAAAAAGAAATAAAAAAATTACCAAAAAAATTTTATGGTGGCTTTTCCGTTAAAAAAGAAAATGAAAATCAACACTGCGTTTTTCATTTATTTTACCCACTTTCAATTATATTTAGGTTAAATAAAAAGTATATATACTTACATATATAAAAAAGTATACATTTCGTTACTGTTTTTTTTTTTTTTTTTTTTTTGTATTTTAAGTTTTTTAATTTTTATACTTACGGGGTCGGGTTAAGTAAATGTTGCATGAGTTGATTTGGGTCTAATTTCTAAAGACCTAAAAAGTAGGATTTTTTTCTTTCGTTTATGGCTGCTACTCGATATAAAAAAACAAATTTTAATATTTTACTTTAAAGGACTATTGCTTATGAAATTGGTCTCTAGTAGACTTTTTTGTTGTTTCACAAGAAATGCAAAAAAAGAACAACTTTCTTGTTGAACTTTTTCAAGAGCTATATAAATATAACTTAAGTTTGCAAAAATAAGAAAAAAAAAATAAATTCATTTAGGGGGAAATTAGATTTTTTTTTTTTAAATTTGTTTGTTTGTTTGTTTGACGCTTATTTTTGCAACATTATTTTATTTGATTTGCATTAAATGACCACAATTTCTTGTTGCTTTACATATCCCCAAGGACTAGTCCTTTTTATACATCCGCCTCATGACAGGCTGTCATTTTATTTTAATAAAATTTAACTTTTCATTCATATTCTATAGCATATTCAGCCGGGGCAAATATTTCCGGTTTAACATTTAAAACACGTTCTTTGCATTTCATCAAGGCTTTGTTAGGGATAATGAAGTGTTCTTTGTATTGAAAAATCTTTTTAAACATATGATTTTTCTATAATGTTATATTGCCTTGTTGTTGTTAATCGTAGGAGTTAAGAAGAAAAAAAAGTTTTTCTTTTTTCTAATTTAAGTTAACAAAACTTTTCTTTTAATAGATTTTGTTTCTCCTTTTTGTTAAAATTTATTTTTTTTTGTGTTTTTTTTTTTTTTTTTCTTTTATACGCAAAAGACGAAAAACATTATCAATTTGCAAATTAGCCACACAATTTAGTTTTATTAGTTTGTCTTTTTAACAAAAAGATTTTTTAAGTTTTCTTCTCATTTTTTTTTTTTGTATTTTTATGTGACATTTAAAAACTTTCTTTAATTTTGTGATTTATAAACATGAGTTTCGTAAGTGTTTTTAAAACTGTTGCATATATTACACTTAAAGAAAATATACACAGAAAACAAACAAAATTGCTTTTTCTTATGTTCACTAACACCTTTGCAATATTATAAATAATTTTAAAACATTTTAAACCTTTATTTAATCCCTGATAGTATTTATATTTGCTATGAAGTTTTTGATTACAAATTTGTCAGGTGGTTTAACGTGATATCATGGCATATGACAAACGTGGATTTGGTTTTTAGCTCACAGTCTATGTGAACAGTCATGAAAGGCATTGAGTAAACCCGGTATTTTAAAAGTACACACGTAATTTTTTTTTTTTTCTGGAATATTTTAGAAATTTTTTTTTTTGCTATTCTTCTTATTTGGCCAGAGACCATTCCGAATTGGTACGAAACATCAAAATCGGTTTTAGTGTGAACACCATTGTAACAAAGTGTGAACAGTCATGCAAGTCTAATGTGTCATGAAAGGCGTTGTGTAAACCCGGTATTTTAAAAATACACACGTAATTTTTTTTTTCTGGAATATTTTAGAAATTTTTTTTGCTATTCTTCTTATTTGGCCAGAGACCATTTCGAATTGGTAAGAATCATCGAAATTGAGTTATAAGCGTATATATTTATATTTATATTTAACTATGTGCAGAAATTTAAAGGAAATAAGAAAAAAAAACAACAACGACAACAAGCATTTTAACTCAACAAAGGTACCACTTACATAAACGAAAAAAAAAATATTCATCACTGACCGGCCATACAATTGAGTCGTTTTTTTTTTCTTTTTTTCTATAAGAAAAAAAACCATAAGCAGGGAAATTTTTTTTTATTATTTCAGTAATTTTTCACAAAGATTTTAAATAAAAAGAAAAAAGAAATAACATTGAAGTACATAAAAGGTAGAAATTTATCATTCAGGGCTATAAATGTGTGCAACAACACTGTGCAGTTGGGCTAGATGACGGTTCGCGTGGCCATAAATACATTTTTTGTTAATGTCAAGACATCACAAGTTAAATAAAATGAAAAAAAAAGAAAAATGGAAAAACAGTTTAACATTTTTTGTAAGATATGAAGCGTAGTTTAATTCTGAGTAAAATTAAAAACAAAAAAAAAAATAAAAAAAATGGCAAGAAAAGAGACTTAAAATAGAAAAAAATTATATAAAAAACATGAAATAATAAAACTCTTTGAACATTCCCTAAATTTCATAAATATTAAAATGAAGTTTTAATATGATAAAATTATATAAAAAAAACTTAATTTCGAACTAAAACTAGTAACCACCAATATGAGTTACTGTTCGCTGAGTGTATTACTTTACAACAGAATTATCTCTTAAATAATTTCTAATGTGACTTTAGCAAATATTACATTCTACTGTACAATATTTACTCTTTGACATTTTTAGATTATTCCCTAAATACTTACAGTTACCTTTAGTTCTACTGTTTTCAATAAAACTCCACCCAATTGTCGAACTAATTATATTTAAATTCGCATAATTCGTTTAATTTATTAGACGAAAAATTTAATTTTTTCAAACTCTTTTGTATAAAAACTAAGCTTATGGGAGTATAGTAATTAAAATATCAAACAACCAAGAGATTTTAGAAAAATTTGTTAAGTTTTATTAATTAAGAAGTTTAAACCAACTCATGTGACATAAGAATGATAGCCATATAGGTATGATCAGTTATCAGCACTTATCAAGAAAATAAGCTGGACTTATAAGCAAGTTTCAGCCCTTAATCCTAATCTGAAAATTTATAAAAAGCACAGATTCTTAGCATTATACATACTATTATAATCCAGAAAGTGTCGTTTGTAACAGGGCAAACTAAATTAAAGCGTAAAGCGTGGGGTGGTGCGTGGTATACTTGTTAGAGTGCTTGCAAAAAACTCAAACGGCCCAGGTTCAAATCCCAGCTAAGGTGAAAAATTAAAAAGTTAGTTTGTAGTTTTTTCAAAATTATAATTTAAAAATAAGAAAAGAGCATCTACAAAGAAACCGCTTCTCGACATTCCACCCTATTTCACCTTAACCAATATCAACAAAAAAACAAATGATCAGGAGAAAAGCGCCACTATTGGGAAGTAGCAGTTAACAGCTAAAAACCTACCTAGCGAAGACACTTACCACACCATCACAATGCAACGATGAAGCAATTGCTGTTGATCATTCATGGGCCTTTAAATGATCAATTCACAGCAATTTATCTCATTCCTAAGGCGTTTAATAATAATATAAGAAAAAATATATATGTACTGTCCTTTCCTAAATTCCAATACAATGCTCTGCATTTAGTAGGAGTTTACCCCTCAGTATGGGTCTAAAATAAAAAAAAACTATCTGTCGAAAATTCTCATGCCCGTACAAAATGTATGAACTAATTCAAGTAACTCGGCTAACGCTTTGCAATTGGAAAATTCAATTTTGATAGCGCATAAAGAAGTGAAGTTAGTTGCAAAACAACTATTGTTGTTGTTTTTTTTTACGCTCCTATCTATCATTTCGCTAAGAAATGATATTTTAGCTACTCTCAGCCTAATTTTGGGATTTTATTTTTATTTACTATGGTTATTTAGCAGTTATTAACAAACAAACAGTAAACATTACTGCTCTTGGCACAACGTTAACGCTTTTATTCAAGTTACTCATTTCAGCGTTTATGAAAAATGCAATATTACGTTGTGCTTTACGCTTTAATTAAACTCGGTCGTAATGTGACAACAATGACAATTCGCAATCAGCTGGTCTCAGAATTGCAGCAGTAAACCAATTATCTGCTAAAAACATGGAAATTCATAACAAGAAACAAAAACAAACACAAAAATATTTTACAAAAGACAATATATCGTCGTGATGGAGTTTATGTGCTCTATCCGCCATTTTATATATCGTTGGTCTCAGGTAGAAAGGCCCTAACTCAAATAATTTAAAATTTACAGGAGGCGGTAAAAATACAACAGATACTGTAATTATTAATACTTATATAACTTTTTATTAAATGCTGTACAATTGCTTGTAATAACGTTAGTTTTAATAATATTGTAAACATTCTTTGTGAGGAGCGGAATATTTCTAAAATGCATTGGATTTACTGAAAAAAAGTAAGTTTTGAAAAAATGCGAGTTAGGGCCTTTCTACCTGAGACCAACGATATCTCGAGTTAATAATGCCACTTTAGGTTGTTAACACCAAAATGTTTAAAATCCGTAATCCGTTTTCGGCTATTTTTTTTCGAAACTGGATCAGATATCCGAAAACAGATTGCAGACTTGAAGAATTTGAGGTCGAAAACCTAAATTGACATCATTAACACGAGATACATATTTAAAAAATATGAAATGGCGTACAGAGCACATAAACTCCCGCACGATGATACGTATGTCTCAAATTAATGACAGCTATTAGAACAGCTGTGGCTTCAACAATATGGTGGTAATATATTGTAATTAGTTTGATAAAAAGCAATTGGCATCCTTTTGACTTCCTTATTGCTCAGCATTTCAGAGCCATCTAAGGCTTTGTTATACTCGTGTTATGGTCCAGATAGATGACAATGAACTTTTGATTTAAATTTAAAGTGTGCTATTGCGATGCACATATTAAAAAACACAAACATCTGATGATGGCTAATGGACTATTCTTTTTTAGTTTAATGCCCTTTTTGTCATTAAATAGTTTAAACAATTTTTTTTATACAGAAAGCAATAATACGATTTTATTTTTAAATGTTGCCAGCCAGCCACCACTAACACTCAATCCCTTTTTAGAATTGTAAAAGAATTTCTAAAAAAAAAAACTGAGAGAAAAAAAATGTAAGTGTTCTTCAGCTAAAGGACAAAAAAAGTGAAAAAAAAAAATAGTGCTTCTTTGTTAAAGTTGTTTGTCCCTTTACGTTTTGGCTTTATTTTGTATTCTGTTTCAAGTTTTGTTTTTTTTTTTATTTTTCATTTATTTTTTAATATCTGCTGCTTGTTTGTAATAAGTTTCTTGAATGATGTTTAAAATATCTTAAGGTTCTCGTTATAAAGTCTTAAGTTGCACAAAAACATATTAAAATATAAATATTTAAAATTAAATTCTAGCGCCAAAAGACAAAAAAAAAAAAAAAAGAATTGAAAAATATCAAATAACGGCACGTGTTTTATAAGCGAATAGAAAAGTGTCTAAAGTATTTATTGAGGACATACATACTTGAATGGATTTTGGAAAAAATAAAAAGTAAATTATTGATTATAATGCGCAGATCTATTTTACTTTTTGTATTGCTGCCGAAATATAAAGTAAGCAACAGTTACATAAAGTTTTTGTCTTTCAAAACAAGTGAAATAAATCGCGAAATCTATACAATTTGTAACTCTTCGGTATCATACAATATATTTTTAGGGACCAAACTCAAATACGAAAATCAATTGAAAAAACTTTTTTCGACACTCAAAGTTTTTTTGCCGAAGGTATATCATTTAAAGTTACCGTTAGTAATAGATAGAATTTTATCGGAAAGATAAAAAGTTTTTTATTATTACAAGTAACATTTAATTTAAATTAAATTTATTGGGAAGATAGAATTTCCCTCTAACTGTTAACGTGAATATTAAATATTACTATAGGAGATCTCCAGATTAGAGAAGCTCACGAAAAAAATACATCGATGTTTTTCCCGATGCGATGCATCGTGTACTTACATCGATGTTTTGCGATGTATAGAATAAAAACATTGATGTTTTCAATGCATCGTATCAAATTTTTTAATAATAGCAAAACAAACAAAATATATAAAAATTTCAATAAAAATAAACCTTTTGCTTTAACAAAATTTAGTATAATTTTAGTCGTGGATGTAAGAGAAATATTGAAAAAATGTCTGTCCTAAATTTTTTTAAATTTTTTTAAATCCGGACTAACGAACTATTTTCAAATATACATATATCTATATAAAATGTTACACCGATTTGTTTGTGATTTGCAAATAGTATCGTAAACTATAAATTCATATTGTGACTTAGTACTATGAAAAGTTTATATGACAACATTATGCACTTACATTTACAAATAAAGCATGAATATAATACCCAATTATAATCAGCGTTCAAGCATGGCTGTCGGGTGAAAACACCTTAAAACTATAGGTATGGTTTTCGATGCATCGATGTTTGCTATGCATCGATACTCCAGAACTTATAAAGAAATATTGTATCATATAATAAGTTTACGTGGCGTATGATTGTGGTTTAATTAATATTTCAAATGAAATTTAACTCATATGCCTAACAATTATTTGCCGATAAAAGTTGATACTTTTTTGCTTTTTTTTGATAGAACAGACAGCTACCATTCAATTTTAAAAAACCTGTCAATGTATACCTGAAAAAATTATAATTTTTTTGTTGCAGACATCAGCAGAAAATTAATGTACAAAATGGTATTGCATATCTCCTATTAAAACCACTCAATAAAGAAGGACGCTGAAGGATTTTTTTTGTTAATAATAGTCTCTAAAGGTAACATTTCATTTAACATTCATTTATTTTGCCATAAGAATGCTCTAATACAGACACATTAAAATTTCCTAATAAAAGCACTCCCTAGAGTTTTTTTTTTTTATGTGAACAAATTCTAAGGGTATAATTTGTAATTTATCTACGAAAAGCATATTAAAATTATTAAAATGTAACATTTTTTTACAAATATTTTTAATAATGTAAAGCATTAAACTGAACTCTGTGCATTAAAAAAAAAATATAAAAAACACAAAATATAAACGAGACAAATAAGGGGTCACTTTAAATTTCATTGAGCATTCGTGTTAAAAGAAACAAGTACTTGTTAACATATACACTATACGACACACACTAACAAACTTGCATTTCAAATTACAGATACAAAAAAAACAAATGTATTATAAATACTCTCTTCTCATATCATTAGTAATTTAAGTGTAGATGTAACACATACCAAATTAGTGGCTAACACTACAGTAATAACACTACGAGTACAACAGAGAAACATTATCCAAACAGAACTAGAGAGAGAGAAAACTAAACAGCAGAGCTTGCATTGTTGTTTAAATTGGTGTTACAAACGAAGATAAAACACAAACATGCCTGTAAAATCATACCTTTTTAAATACAACATTAAGCCACATGTAAACACTTACAAACGGATACTTTTACTATTACACAAACAAAATATACTCTTTATCAATTTTCATTTATAGTCTTATATATATATTTATATTATATATATGTATGTGTGCATGCGTTTTTATATGTAAAGGATATCATAGACATAGAAAGGAAGAACCCGATGTGAATAGGGTATTTTTTATTGTGTTAGTGGTAGTTAGTAAGGTTGCTTCTGGTATTGCTTTTTAGTATAGACTGTGTTATTATTACTACCACTTGCACTGCTACTGCTGATATTACACTAACTACCACAACCTAGCAAACATTGCATATAAATTTAACTTAGAAAGCTCTCCAACATAAATCCCAATTTTTTATTTACTTTTTGTTTTTTTTTACAAAATTATCATATCGCCCACAAAATCATAAAGATGGCTACGACATTTATTCTGTAAAGAAACAAGCAAGTGTTTGGTAGTATTAACAAGATAATGAGTGGTTTGAGACATGTTAGACAATACTGTAGGTCGATATAAGACACTCGCTCCCAAAGGTAAATTTAAATAGAGTTCCAAGCTATTACTTCCAACGACACGTAAAGAAAGGCTACTAACTTTGAAGATATTGTATGGAAAAATTATTTACCAATATAGTAAAATTATCAAAGACTTTGCCAACCAATTTAAATATAATAAATGTATGCTAGTAAATCAAAATGAACTGAACAAACAGTTCTTTAGCTAAACTTTTTGTTTGAACCCAGCAAACATAAAAACAAGCATTTCAAATTTGATACTTTTATGATTGCTGTTTAGCTGCTATCTCAAGTTTTTTGTAGGCTTAAAACACACTTGCTTCTCTTTATGAATTCTTGTTAATAATATAATTAATATAAGCAAATATTTTGTATTTTACTGGCGGCGGTTTATGCTATTGAAAGATGAGCTCAAACACAACAAAGTTTATAAGAGCCAGAAGAAAGCCATGATATTTGACAGACAGTACTTGGCTGTAGTGAAATTGCCTCGAAGTTGGTATGGGGCTGTCTAATTAAACTGGAGCAGTTGAACAGGAACATATGGTGGATCACAGAAAATGTGGTTGACAAGCGAGTCTGCCCGACAGGGGGTTCAACTCCACTTATGGGACCAGGATTCTTTTGAAAAGTGTGCAGATTAGTTTAGTTTTAGAGCATACTGATATAAATACAGAATAAGACTACTACTCTTCTTAAGTCAGACAGGTCTCAGATTTCCTCAATTTTTCTTTGCAAACTGTGATAGAAAAAGATATGAGTTACACAATAAATTGTCTAGGTCAGAGTTTTGATTGGGCACTGCATATGAATTTTAAAATAGTTTTGGAATCATTTCGAGAATCGCTGTATTGCTGAGTATTAGAAAAAGACATCTTGATGACTGTGAAGTATCAGGCAGGCATTTTTTAATGTTTTTCACCGACCCCTGTTTTAAAAAAAGACGCAAAACTGTAAGAGATAATATGGCAAGTTAAGGCCGAGACCACGCATTGAGCTGCAGAGCGTCGTGTTTGAGCGGCAAGGGTCTTTTTACTACGCGTCATTTCTGAACAGTTAGTGTGGTTAGTTGTTAAAATGCCATATTTTTATTTTTAAAATTTGGTAATCTCTCTTGCCATAATAGCGGTCGGATTTGTACAGATGAAATTATAAACTCTCCATACACTTTTGCCATGTTTATACTTCGCCGCTCAGAAAGCAGCTAAAACTTAAAACAAGTTCTATGCCTGAGTGGCACCGCTTAGCTGCTCAGAAATGCCGCTCATTGCGTGGCCACTTCAGTAGTATTCCATAGGTTTTAATTTTTCGCCGCTCACCGCTCAGCCGCTCACAGCTTTGCAGCTCATTGCGTAAAGTCGGCCTAAGACAAATTAAAAACTGTTACATTAGTGGAGTGGTATTTTTTTGTCGGGTTTACTTTGTCAATCGTTAGCTGTCTTTTAGTTAGTTTAACAGCTCATTATTAACATATTTCCTCCACAGCAGAGCAAACTAAAAAATTTTTAAATAATGATTCTGTTCGACAAACTTATTGTGCACTTTATAAAATTTAGTTGCATATAAACCTGCATCAGAGCGGCTAATTCGAATAATAATTGCTTTAATAATTGCTTGCCAAACAGTAAACAAAGCAGAAGCTGCTTTAGCTGTATGGGAAACACTTAGAAACAAATCTACTTGTCCCCATTATCAGTAACTGGGATTATGTCTCTACTTTAAAGGAGATTTTATGAAACGATTTTACTTAAAAGCTTTTAAGGTTCAACTTGTGCCAGAATTAAAGGCAGCCAATTATCGTGTGCACCGAGAATTTGCGAATATGTTGGAGCGCACATCGATATTGATATTGAATTTCTATATTTCGATAAAGCCCAGTTGTCATCAGTGTATGCGGCTTCAGAAAAATATGATGGTCAGAATGTTACTGATGTTACGTTGGTGGCATTATTTCAAAATTTTTTTTCTACCTCAAGTAACCGACCTTAATCCTGCTGATATGTAGTTCTAACTGGACGAAGACACAAATTTGTATAATTAATCTACTAAAATCATGTAATCATTCATTCAGCTGACTACTACGATTTTTTGTGTGTTAAGTGAAGTCGTGGTCGCCGTGGTCTAGTGGTTATTGTGTTGGCTTACTAAGACATGGGCCCTGGGTTCGACTTCAAAAAAAGAAATATGAAAAAAAATATTTCTTTCGGCGACTACCTCTCAGCAGTCTTCTGGCAAAAGAGAGTAACTAATTGCAATGAACAAGCTTCTCAAGTCTGTCGTTCGGAGTCGATATTAAACTGTAGGTCCCGGTACTCATGGATAAAAATTTACACACACAACATGAGTGCTGCGAGAAGCTAGGCCGTAATCCTGACACAGGGTTGTAAGGGCCAGTTATGTATGTATGTATGTAAGTGAAGTCACTTGTCAACGTCGATGAACCAGAGATAATTAAAACCTCTAAACTAATAGTCGAAGAGTTGTTTTAATTTAAATTTAACGAAAATTTAACGTCCAACGGGGAAATCATAATCGAAATCACATTGAAATACATTTTTTGTTTCATTATGATTCAAAATTGTTTAGTTGTAAAAACAAACACCTACAACTTAATATGTACTATGTGCTTTTCAATAAATAAAAGAATACTCTAAATTTGAAATTTAGTTTTTTTTGTCTTCTGGGTTCTCTTACCGGTACTTATGCTAGTGGTAGTGTTGCAATATTACATTAAATTGCTTCTTTATAGATTTTTTTTTTTTCACTTTATTTTTAAGTTTTTTTTTTTTTGAGTATTATTGCCAAAGTCTTGTTTGTTTGTTTGCCTTTTGCTTAAATTTAATTGAGATTCTACAGGAGCGCGAGAACGAGAGAAACGAGAGAGAGAGAGAGGGAGATTCGTGTGCAATGTGTTGCAAAAATACAATAAAATTTTAATTAAAAACATTTCAAAAAAGTGCTATATTGAGGTATTGCCCTGGTCTTAATTTCTTTAAAACCTTTTACGCCCCCTATTTTATTGCAACTGCCAGAGTGTATTTTAAAATTGTGTTGTTTTGTTTTGTTGTGTGTTTTGCACCCAAACATTTGGATTTTGGTTAAGGAAAACAAATCACTAAACAAAGGCTGTTGTGTATAGCGAGTGTATAAAAACATTGAAATTAAATTCAACAAATGCAAACTCTCACATGCTGCCACATTTCAAAGAGTAGCTTAAATACACTTCTAATGGAAATAAATGTTTTTAAAATTCAAGCAAATCGTTAACAACATAATGCAACATTTGATTACTTCTGTTAAATTGCAATATTTAGGAAATGCTTAAGCAACACAATTTACAAGATAGATATAGAAATCAGCAATAAAACTAAATGAAAGCATTTTAATTTCCTATAGTGTTTCTGTTTTACTTAAATGAACATAAAATACGAGCACTGTATGCCTTTAAGCAGGAAAATGTTTTTCGAAAATAGAGCAGCGAAATTTATTTATATAGGAAAAAAAAATTTAATTTAATAGTTAGCAACAGTGATTTTATCTAAAAATAAATAAACATTAGGAATATATTCTGGGGAGACTCAATCTAGGAAGTTTATAGTCTTTTTTTCATTAAGGCCAGCACTCAGGGGACGGCCCCTACTCATGCCGTATATTGTGCTGGTCTAGGAAAATATGTTATGGGATTTAAACCTGCCGATGTCGTAACTGACAGGAAAAACATTCTCCGGAAACCCGTTCCATAAACGAGCGGTACGACTAAAGAACAAATTCTCTCTTTAATGCATTGTGCGATTTACTTTACAATCAACTACAAAAGAGAGAGGTACGAGTAGTCCCCAAATATATGCGATTACGCGGAATCAAGTTCCTTATTTCATTAGAGTACCTCCCATGGTAGTACCTATAGAACAAAGAAACGCACGCCACATTGCGCCGATGCTTCAACGTATCGATAGAGTTGGATACCTTACCATTGCTGATAAGCATCTTCGCCCTCTCCTGTACACGATCGAGTAGCCCCAAAATAGATTTTAAGGCACCGGCCCATACAAGAGAGTTGTATTCCAACCTAGGTCGGATGAAGGTCTTGTAAATATTGAGAAAGTCGGATGGAGTGAAATATTTTTTGCACCGTTTTAAAAAATCGAGGCACTTGAATGCTTCTTTCGACACTCGATATATGTGATCATTCCAAAGGATATCACAATTAATTCTCATGCCCTGAACATCAAGAGCGTCCGCCTCTTCGATATTTACATTACAGATAGTCACAGATGACAAGATTCCACCATCACCACCACAGCCATGCGTGATAAAACAAACTAAATTTGACCCTGTTTGCGCGACCCTGCTGGGAGATTATCTGTAGGTCATTTGTTAGTGTGTCATTCATATTCTACCTTTTCAGCCCAATCTCCCAAAGGCTCGGCCTACGGTCAAATGAATATGAATGGCAAATGTTGCTGTCATCGGCGAAGGAATAGATAGGATTAGAAGTTGAAAGGAGAAGATCGTTGAGGAAACTAAGGAATAGTGTAGGAGACAGAACAAAGCCTTGCGGTACTCCCGAATTTAACCTGAACTCGTTGGAAGTGAAACCGTCTATAACTACTCTTATAGCGCGGTCCCTGAGAAAGCTCGTTATGAAACGACAGTAATGATTACCAACACCAAAAGCAGCAAGTTAAAAATAAGAGCCTCTTGCCAGACTCCAACAAATGCCTTTGAGATATCTAGAGCAACAATTTTGCTTTCACTCCTTTCCGAGAGGAGCGTCAATACGTTACCAGTGGAGCGGCCTTTACGAAAGCCATACTGACGATCGCTTAGCAAGCTATTAGGCTCTAAATACCTCATAAGGTGATGGTTTATCATACTCTCCATAACCTTGGAGAGTGTTGAGAATACTGTAATGGGGCGGTAATTTTCGAGATCACTAGTCTCACTCTTTTTAGGAATTGGTGTTACATTAACAACCTTCCACTTATATGGATATACATCGGCATTATAAGCTGTACTGAAAAGGTTAGCCAATAGCCGTGCAGGCGTCGAGGAGCACTGCTTCAGGACCAATGCAGGTATACCATTCGGCTCAGAAAACTTGTATATGTTGAGGTCTGCAAGTACCCTTTTGACAGGAAGCTTATAGTTTCTCAATAACTCTTTGACTGGGTTACTTCATCTTTCGAGATCACAAGCTTCAGGAAAAAGTCGTAAGCAGTTAAAGAGGTACTGAAATCTGACATGAAGTGTAGCCATTAACACTTGTTCTCGGCCATTAGGCTTAGGATTAAAAAAAAAAAACAAAAAATTTTGTTAGAAACTGACAATCGAGCAGTGGTTTAAATTCAATCGAATATAAAAAATATCATCAGCCGTGAATTTTAATAAGAAAAATACTGAAAGAAAGCCATAAAGTTGTTAACCCTTAACGAACGAACGCATTTTTCTAAAACTAAGCACGACTTCGTTTCTCTTCTAACAGATAGTGCTCCGAAAATGTGCGACGAAAAACAACTGCCGATTGCGCTTCATTGTTGCATGTTAATTAAAGCCAAACTTACAGTTTCCTAAAATATCACGTCATGCCGCGCGGCATTCGATTTTTTTAGAATATTTTCAATGTCGCTTGTATGGATGCATTCGTTCGTTAAGGGTTAACACGCATTAAAAGAAACACTTATTCAAATTCGCGAATATATCAGTTTATGTCTGCCAGTTCTGAATAGTAAAAATGGTATGTATTGAGAGTAAAAAAAAAAATCTTGTCTAATTTATGGAAACTTAAATAAAAAATTACAACAAATAAATGATAATTGCTGCCATGAAATATAAAAAATTAAAGCAGAAACCTTCAGCACACAAACAAACTGATGCTGATGGTGATTTGACAGCCTAATTAACTATAAAACTGGACCACTTTGGCAATCATTTCCGGTGACAAACAAACACTGTTGGTATTTGAGACAAAAACATATAAAGAAAAGACTTTTTCAAAAAGAAAATAAAGAAAATAATAACAATAAAGCCAAGAACACATACGACTCTTAACACATTTTAGGCTCATTATACTGCACAAATGTTCTCCCCAAAGAAAAACTAAAACAGCAGGTAAAATAATAATAATGGGGGAAGCGTTAAAAAGTAAAATGAAATTCTCACAATGGCAAAACATTTATCAGTGTTAATAAGGCTGTAATATTTGTACATTTGTTGTATTAGCTAGCCGTGGTGTTAAGGCCGAAATATTAATCTGCTGTTAAATAATTATTTGTTTAAAACATAAACAAACAAACAAACAAAACCAACATAACAAAATGTTATCTGTTAATAAATGTTTGTTGTAGTTTAAAGTTAACAACAATTGGGTTGTAAACTCTGTTGTTAAAAATTTCTAAAAATTTTCCCTTTGTAAGCAAAAATGTTTTTTATTTAACTTTTTATGGCTCTTAATCCTGATAAATCGGCCAACAGGAGCAACAGCAACAACAAATTTTCTAATGACAAATTTCCAAAAAGCAAAAAAAAAAGAAAAAAGAGAAAAAGAAAAGTACAAAAGGTGGCAAAATATGACAAATAAAAATGATTTAAGGATAAGAAGGGTCATAATCCACAGCTAAACACCAGCTCTGGTAATAAAATAGCACAACACGAGCAAAATACAAAAAGGATTTTTATTTTCTTTACAAAGCACATAAAAGCCTATAAAAGGAAATGGCCAGACAGACAAGCAGTTGCAGGCAAAAAGTTTGTTAAAAAAAAAATGTTTTCTTTGTACCTTTATAATGGTCAGTTCACAGCAGCTTTCTATTTTTACCTTTTGTTTTAGTTTTGTTTTGTTTTACTTTTTTGGTGTTTTTTTTTTTTTCTCAGCAGGCCTAAAACACTACAAAGACAGAGTCCGTAAAAACAGCTTAATATGCCTACTGTTTAAAATAGCCGTGCGGTGGCAATTAAAGGGATTTACTTGTGAAACATAACAGCAGTGACAGTTAAATGGGCAAAAAAAAAATTACAAATAAAGCCGAGCAAGAAATAAAAATTATTCTACTCTCTCCGTAATTTATAAAATCAAACAAAGAGCAGAAGAAGACTTGGTATGAAGCTCTTGCACCAAAAGTAATGTTAAAATTGTCGTTTCCTAAGCAAAAAGGGACCAATTATTATGTATTGTTATTTTTTATTTATTATTTTTTTTTCTGGCTAAACTACAACTCTTGGGCCTTTAGTCTTAATTACAATCGAACTCTACCTAGCAGAAATTAGTTCTTACCCGTAAGCTATTCTGTAAGTTAGAAATTCTGAACAATCCCTTACCCATGCGCATCAATAATGCATGATTTTTATATGAAATGAGCCACTAAAATGCAATAGAAATGCAAATTTATTGCAATCACTAAGCAAATAGTAAGACAGATCAAAAATAATACCTTATCCTGTAGCATATTTGGAAGCTCTAATATATCAAAAACAATATAATGCTTCCATGATTGCTTACAATTGTATGTAGTGCTTCCAAATCTTAAAAATTTCCTGCTGGTTAAGTGCTTCAATTTTTTGAGCTCTTCCTTCCACTTCCTACATCAAATTGGCTCTTCTTCTGCAGCCACCTTCGAATAAAGCATTTTCAACCATAGAACAAAAATATTCTAGTGGATGATATATCATATGTAGTCCATGATTCATTCGAATCCTATTCTTACCATCAGTATTCTTACAGAATGTACCGTCTATCTGTATAACGAATTTTTTCTCTCGAAATCTTCAAGTACAGCTTAATCTACCTGCGCCAGTATGTATGCTTCTGCATCCTATAACAGGATGTTTAGTTACCGGCCTTCTTATTGTGATCTTCTTTTGTCGAGCGAGAATTTGTTGTGCGATGGTTTAATACGAAAAACTGAACTGACATATCCCAGCAGAAAATACTGCTTACCAGTAAGTTATTTTGTAAAAGAGAAATTGCAAACAATCCCTTGCTCATGCGCATTAGTAATACCTGATTTTTATATGAAATGAACCGCTAAAATGCAAGAGAAATGCCATTTTATTGCAACCAGTAAGCAAATAGTAAACAACTCAAAAATAATACCTTATCCTGTAGCATATTTGGAAGCTTTAATATATAAAAAACAATAGAATGCTTCCATTAGTGCTTACATTTTATTTATTACTTCAAAATTTTAAAAATTTTCTGCTGGGTAATGCCACTACGACGTATGAGTGTTATTACTTCTTTAATTAAATAGTAATCATACGCATGGGTGGTCCTCATGAAGTAATGAAAGCTCCAGCATATTGCTGCAAAATTTACAAAAAATCAAAAATAATAACTTATCCTATAGTATCTTTGGAAGCTTTAATGTAAAAAAAAACAATATAATTATTGCTTACAATTTTATTTATTGCTTCCAAATTTGAAAAATTTTCAGCTGGAATATTAGCAACTATTATTCTTCTTCTCATTTTATTTATTTATGTGCCAAAATACTCATATTTACGAAGTTATAATTTCCAACCTGTCTATTTCCATTGAAACCAATCTTTTAATCCTGACTTACTTGCGAATCTATTTTCATCTATTCTTTTACAATTCTTATGAAGCCCTACGAATGCCATGTTAAAATCTCCCTGGCCAGTGGGCATTCATTACCTTAAGGTATGAAATCAATCCGTCTAAGGTTCCTAGGCCCGTAACAATAAATATTTGATACACCATAATTACTCACAGAAACACAAAACGAAGACATGAAAGTGGTGGAAGCAGTTGGAAGCTTCAAACGCTCTTACTCTACCATGATCCCGCGTATCCACTGCATCACATTAGGATCCCTTCACTCTTTTTTCTTCAGCACAACACTCTTATTTTCTTCTAACAATCCTTTTCAAACAATTTCACACAGACATGTTCCTTTCCAAAGACAGCAGTGTCCGACTAATATTCTGAATTCTCGTATCATGGTCATATGCGAGTACCTTCTCTGATGTAGAAAATGCTTGATGCTTCAACTGCTTTAACTTTTTCTAATAAAATATTGAAGAGATCACACTATATTTTATCACTTAACGTTGTTTGTATTAAATAATTCAAAAAGTTAATTCTCAAAAAAATTTTTTTTTTTAATTTTTTTTTATTTAAGACCAGTACTCAGGGGTAAAACCATACTCAAATGCATTGCATTGTATTGGAATGTAGATAGATAGATGTAAAGATGTTAAGCGCCTTATGTCAATGGGACAAATTGCTGTCAATTTGATCACTCAAAAGCCAGTAGTATACCATTAGCTCTGAATGATCAACAGCAATTGGCTCATCTGGATGTTGAATGTGTATGGTGTGCGTCTTTTTATATGCAGGTTGGCTATTATCTTCCCAGAAGGTGGAGCTGTACTCCTGATCATTAATTTCTAGCGGAATAGACTGGATATTTCAGGGAGCAGTTTTTACTGAAGATGGACATCTTGGGGGGGGGGAGAACCTCTTATTTTTTTAAAGTATAATTTAGAAAAACCGCAAAATTTAATTTTATAATTTTTGTCCTTCGCTGGGATTGAACCTCGGTAGTTTGAGTTTCTGTGCGAATGCTCTAACCACTATACCACTACCTCCCAAGTTTAACTTAGAGTTACAAAATTTTTATATATTTCCGCTGGGACTTTACGTGATCTATCCGCCATTTCATATTTTTTTATATATATTTTTTAAGTCTGTAATCCGTTTTCGGCTATCTCGTCCAGTTTCGGAGATAAATAGCCGAAAACGGGTTGCAGATTTTAAAAATGTTGGTGTTAAAAGCCAAAAGTGGCATCGCTACTTCAAGATATATAAAATGGCGGATAGAGTATATAAACTCCCGCATGACGATATGTTAAAAGCCAGCGTGGCACCATGAAAATATAGAAAATTTACTTCTTTCTAAAAATCATTTCTAAGGACTTCAAAAAATCTTATTTTCTTTATATTTAAACGCAGAATATATTACTTTTTTACATTCTTTTTGTCATTTTCAACATATCATCTGTATTGTAGTAGTGCTCTAACTTTTATATTCTTTTGAACATGAAGCAAAACCAAGTGTCTGTAAATAAAGTTGTCTGGTCTGTAGCTTAACAAGCGGTCAGGCCTACTTGGTCAAGTCAAACTTTATCCTTTTATTTTTTTGTTGCTTCTCTGAAGTTTTCTATATTGTCTTAGCTTTTATTGTTGTAGTCAAATTTATAACAACAAATTTGTTAAAGTTTTTGTTGCAGACAATGGTTATGAATTTATTTTTTGTCTTTTTTCAACAATAAAACATTTTTTTCATTTTTTTTCTCCTTTTAAGTGCCATTTTTGCGTTAAACAGCTAACAAAGGAATTAGGCTTTTAATGTTTTCTTAGAAAAAAAAATTTAAAAAAGAAACAATTAAAGTAAAAAAAAACACTCACACAAAAACATTTACAAAAAGGTAATGAAAGCATAAATAAATATATTCTTTGTAGGTAGAATGCAAAAGGAGAAACAAAAAAGAAATATTTTGTTTAAATAGTCCAACTCCAGTAGTCCAACTTTTAATCCTTTTTTGTTTTTTCTTTGTTTTTTATTTTTTTATTTATTGTTGCTCTGGTTGTGCTGTAGTGAGTGGAGGCAATGGAACGTATTTTTGTTCTTTTGTTTGTGTGTGATTTTAAGTCATAATCCTGTGAGTGTTCTTTGTTGTTTTAAGCCTTTAATTTACTTTTATTAAAGCAATTATAATACATTTTATGAAGTTTTATAATATAAACGTTACATTGTGTAAAATACAAAAAAACCTGTATTTATTTCACTGAAAAATTAATACTATACCGAAGGTTTCTTGACAATGTACAAATAAATATTAAGGGGCACAGTTTACTAAAAGAAACTCGTATATTGTTTTTAAAGTTTTAGTCAAGATATCGTTCTAAGCAGTAACAGACCAAAAGCATACTCGTACAATGAGTCTGTTTGCTTATTCAATACACTTTGAAAAAGTGATTCTTTTTTTCTGTCTTTCCAAAAAATATTTATTTTTTCATTTCCTTTTTTTTTGTTAAACAATGATTTTTCAAGCTCTTGAAATAGTTCTAATATGCACTTTTAAGTCTAGCCTTGAACTCTTTCATTCATTTTCATTTTATCTTTTCATATGTCGAAAACCGGGAACAGAAAAGAGTCGGCGGGTTTAAATCTACTGAAGGAACATGATTACGGTATTCTTTTCAAGTAAAAAATATCAAACAAAGCAATGACGACTGAGCAGTTGCTTTTCGTGATTCAAAAGCTGTGAATTGTTTTTCCAGATGGTTGCTGGTTTTGATTCTCTCATTCTTATTAGCCGTATTACGATATGGCAAGAGCCAATTATGAACTACGTCAACGGTAATTGTGGAAGACAGTGAGCAAAACCTGAACATTTTCTTTGCAATTTTTTTTTTTTGTGAATGAAGCCAGTGGTCTAGTGGTTAGTGTGTTGGCTTACTGAGGCATGAGCCCTGGGTTCGACACCCAGCTCCGACATATTAAAAAAAAAGAAAAAAAATATTTCTTTCGGCGACTACCTCTCAGCAGTCTTCTGGCAAAAGCTACGAGAGTAATAAACGCCTTGAACAAGCTTCTCAAGTCTGTCGTTCAGATTCGACATTAAACTGTAGGTCCCGGTACTCATGGATAAAAATTTACACACACAACATTAGTGCTGCGAGAAGCTAGGCCGTAATTCTAACATAGGGTTGTAAAGTCCAGTTATATATGTATGAATGAGGCCAGAAGTCAGCGGTCGTCTCTTACTCATAAAATATTCATACATTGTGCTGTTCTTTAAAAATATGTCATTAAAACTTATATTGTAATTGATAGAAGAGACTTTCCTACGAATATTGCGCCATAAACGAACAGTGCGTCAAAATAAAGAATTCTCTTTGTAATGAATTGCACGATCCACTAGACAATCATTTACAAACGGATGTGATCTGTGAAACGAACAACTAGATTAATTTTAACGTTAGTACCCGTCCGTAGACAAAACCACACAACACCCAGTTGCATGGGAGGTAGTCGAATACACTGCGTGTGACCAGCACCATTCAAAGTCGGTGCCTTCTAATCTCGGTCATGCCAAAAATACGCCGCTCAGTAGAAAGCAAATGGACATCGGATTAGCAATTTAACATACCCCTGCCTAGGTAGCATACTCCTATTTTTGAGGGGTTATCTATCTAGCGTTACCACAACCACTACGAGTACTCCCCGAAGGGCCGCGCCCAAACCATTAGGCCGATTTGCCTCCCTCCCCGGATGGCAGGGGAGCACAGGCATAACCGGGTACTTCCTGATGCCCGTAATTCCAGATTAGAGTAGGTTGCTCTGGTCAGTCTCTGAGATAGTCAGTAATAAATTACCAATTTCTCTGCCTATAGCCAGCGTAAGGAGAGTACAGGCCCCTGGTGTAATATACAACCAGTAACCAATTACTGTACCCCCAAAGGGTCCCCCGGGGAACACATATAGGGCTGCTGACTTATCTGCCATGTCAGTGGCCTGTGTTCTCTGGGGAAAATCGGGTTCACCTAGCTCTGAGTGTCCTGGTGCTCGATATTGCAGAGAATGTGGTGCATGGCCGAACAACCACGCACGCTTCTGTGTGCGAGGCGGGCATAATCTGGCGTTCACAAGGACTGCCAGAGGTGCCTTAATCTGGTACTACGGGCATCAGGAAGCCCCGATTAGCTTTGAAGAACTCCTCGGAGCGCTAAGCGGCCTGATGATGGGTGCGGTCCTTCGGTAAGTAGACGTAGTGACAGTGGTATATGCTGGGTAGTAGTTTAACCTCCTCAACAAGGGGGGTTGCTGCTATCCAAGAAATGGTAGTGACGAAATTGTTAACCCAATGTCCATGGGCTCTCCTCTGAGCGGTGTGTCTTAGACATATCCGAAATTGGAGGGTACCGGCTTTGGGTGGCGCTGGTCGGACGCTTATATTCTGACTACCGTCCGGGCACGGAAGGCATGTGATATGTCTAAGGACGGTGCGCATGTAAAACTTTCTATTCGTACCCCCAAAGGATATTAAAGGAACAGGTAGTCCCTAAAAATATGCGCTTCTATGGAATTATGTTTTTATTTCATCAAAGCACTTTATGTGGTAGTGCAATGAAACGCACGACACATTATACCGATGCTCCAAAGAATCGAGACCTTCGGACTTTTCTTATACACACTTGAAAAGCCCTAAAATAGACTTTGAAGCACAGGCCCATATATGAGAGTTGTATCACATTTTGGGTCGGATAAAGGTTTTGTTAATATTAAGAAGATCAGAGAAAGTGAAGTATATCTTATACCATTTCAACAAACAGAACTTGATGTGTTTTTTGAAATTGATCCTTTTCGGCCCTTTATGGGACGATTGTGCTATATTTTTGATGCCATACCTTTTAAGCAAATCAACATGGTCGTTAAGCTAAACACATGCACACTAAACTAAGTACCTAATTTCGAGTGAAGTGTGCCAACATGAAAAATATCGCTAATCAAATGCACGTAGTACGAGAAATTTTAATGGTAAGAGCTCTCGCATAAAAACTCAAACGCCCCAGTTTCAGAGTAGAGCAAATGGGAAAAATTAAAAAGTAAAGCTGAAATTTATCTGCAAGGTAACCGCTCCTTGACATTCCACAATATTCCACCTTAACAATTGACAAAAAAAAAACGAATGATCAGGTAAAAAGCGCCATCTATTAGGAAGTAGCACATAACAGCTAAACCTACTTAGCGAGGGCACTCACCGCAACGATGAATCCAATTGCTGTTGATCATTCAATGGTAAAGGTATAACACTAGCTGTTGAATGATTAATTCACACTAATTTGTCTCATTCCTAAGGCGCTTAATAATATAAGAAATAAAATATATATGTACAGTCCTTTCCACAAAATTTCTAATGCAATGCACAGCATTTAGTAGGGGTTTACACCTAAGTATTGGTCTCAATAAAAAAAATATGTGGTCCAGCGCTGACATTACACGAGATATGTAGAAACAAGTAGCGCAACTAAATGACAATATAAAGCTTCCATGATTGCTTACAATTTTATTTATTGCTTCTAAATTTTAAAAATTTTCTTCTTTAATATAAAGATTATATCTGAAATTATTTTTAACGTATCTGTACCAACGTTTAGTTAAATTTTTAATAACTTTTATGTGTAAAAAAATTACAAAATATTAAGAAAACATACTTGCAAATCCATAAAACCACACAGGGAAGAAAAACACCTTTTATCACTTACATTCTGCCACCAAAAGTTTTATATCTCCTTTTCGAAAACAATTTTAAAAATAATACTTTTAAAATACAGATTTATTTATTCTAAATTCAGTCATTAAACATTTAAGTAAACCATCTTTAAAATATCCTCTCTAAAGTTTTAAAGTCTATTATTTCCAACCATTAAATTTAATTTTATGACGGAAACATGGCATGAAAAAAAGTGGCAACAAAATTTTCTTTCACAAAAAAAGAAAAATCCCCTAAAAAATAAAAAAAAAATTGTCAAAATAAGTATGAAAGAAAAGTTTTTAAGATGCAGATCATTAAGGTCGATTTAGCTAAGAAAAGAGAAAGTTTATTATTATTATCATTAGGAGTAGCATAATATTATATATTCAAATATATATCAAATAAGCAAAATATATGTACAAGAGTACTTAAAACTGCTTCACGACTGATGATAAGTAAAATGGTAAACATTTTATTATTATTCCCCTCGTGGTATGGGAACACACTCACGTGTATATTATTTCGCGTTCATTGCATTCATTGTAATGGCTTGAGTACTTGTCTGGCCGGCTTATAGTCTGCACATGTGGGCAAAATAATAAGCTCACTTGTGTTTTTAAGTACTTGAAAACTTCTTCGTCTTTTTTTAAAATTTTGTATGGCTGCTTTAATACAAATTATCAAGTTTGTTAAAACAAGATTTTTTATTTTTACTTTTTTGGTCATGTTAAAAAAGAAATCAGTAAATTTTACATTTTATTCGCTACTTATTTCATATACTTTTCATACACTTTTTTGTTTATTTTTGTTTAATAATTTAATTTTGAATTTAATAAAAGCGTTTATATATGGTTAATAATAAATCTGTATACCAGAGGACTAAAAGCATATAATAAATCTAAAAAGCAAAGACAAACACATATTGCAACCATTCTGATTTGTTTTAAAGCCTTTAAGCCGGGTAAGATGAACAAAATTCCTATAACGCACTGATAGGTAATCAAGGTTTTATTTACTCTCATTAAAAAAATTTATTTCGTAAGAAACGCTTTAATTATATAAAACTTAAATTCTATTAAGAATTGTGGGATTGTGGTATTGTGGTTAGAGTGCGAGCACAGAAACTCAAACGGCCGAGGTTCAAATCCCGGCGAAGGAGAAAAATAAAAAAATAAATTTGCGGTTTTTCAAAAATTATAATTTAAAAAAAAAGAGGTTCCCTTCCCCCCTTTCTCTAAGAAGTCCATCTTCTCCTAACCACTCCCTGACATCTCCACTCTATTCCACCAAGAAATGAATGATCAGGAGTACAGCTCCATCTTCTGGCAAGATAACAGCTAACCTACACAAAAGATGCTCACCATTCAAATTCAACATCTATATAGGGCAATTGCTGTGAAGGGTGAAGGTATAACGCTGGCCTTTGAGTGATCATATTGACAGCAATTTGTCCTATTGACATAAAGCGCTTAACATCTTCACATCTATCTATCTACATTCCAATAGGGGTTTACCCCTGAGTATTGGTCTTATAAAAAAAATTATTCAGATTTTTTTGAAATGATTTTTTTAATAATCATTTTTTATGCAGAAATATTTCTGCTAAAACAATGGTGATAAATAAATCAAAATAAAACAACTGTATCGTGAAGCTGGAGATCTCATTTAATATCGTAGATAGACGACAGCGTTAATGTGCATTAGTTGTATTAATTCAAATTAACTTGCGCATTATCTCCAACTCCGTGGTCTAGTGGTTAGTGTGTTGGCTTACTAAGACATGAGCCCTTGGTTCGACACCAAGCTCTGACATTTTCAAAAAAAGAAATATGAAAAAAATATTTCTTTCGGCGACTACCTCTCGGCAGTCTTCTGGCAAAAGCTCTGAAAAAAATTAATTGCCATGTACAAGATTCTCACGTCTGTCGTTCGGAGTCGACATTAAACTGTAGGTCCTGGTACTCATGGATAAAAATTGACACACACAACATAAGTGCTGCAAGAAGCTAGGCAGTAATTCTGACACAGGGTTGTAAAGGCCAGTTAAGTATGTATGTATGTACGTATGTATTATCTTCAAGAGAAATGCACAAAACCAAACTGAATTTATACTGCATTAACCTTTTTTAATATGGCAACATCGCATAAAATCAGTCAGTTTTTGGCTAATTATTTACTATTGGTAATTAAAATGGATAAATTACTATAAAAGAATATAAAAATAGTTCACAAACAAACTAAAGTTGTCGTCTGTCTACGCTATAAATGCAGAAACTGTCGTCTGTCAGGGTAAAATTTTAATTTGCATTAGTAAGTTCTTAATGCAAGTTAATGCTATCGTCTGTCTAGGGTATAATATGCGTAAATATTTATGCAAAGTTTCAACGCATATTATGATTTGTAACTCCCTTAAGTTATTCTCGAGCTATAAAATAATAGATAAACAGAACGCTTCAGTATTGGGTCTATAATAGCTAAAAGAAGTTTTGTTATAATGCAGTTAAATAAGAAAATAATTTTTTATTTAAAAGTTAAAAAAAAAAATAATCATCATACATATATATTATTTCTAAAGCACTTATTTTTTTTTGTCGGTTGCAAATATCTCTCATACCACCGCATCAAATTTAATGAATGATATCTCATTTTAAAGCTTCTATCTAACACTAATGACGAAAAATAATTAGAAATTGAAAAATTAATATTTTCATTGATAAAAATTATATTTTATATAGAACTGCATGATAATACTGTTGTCATTATGATAATATGTTTTTGTTCAAGTATGGTAATACAGGGTCGCTTAATAGTAATGCAGTTCTACATAAGTATAGTATGTGTATTTTAAAATCCATTCTGGCAATACCGCTATTTACTATAAAAAGCTATTTTGGCAATACTTTGCAGTAGTTCTACGTTTAAAAATATTTTTGTTTGTATTAAGGATTCGTACGGGCAAAAAGTTAACGATGATCATGTCATTACCTCTAACATTGTATTCAAAGAAGTATTATAAAAGCATATAAACATATGTATGTATGTATGTATGTAAATACGTATGATATATTATGATTTCTAATATTTTTATATTTTTAATAAAATGTTTTGAAGTTACTAAAATTTCTATTAATTATTTTCATTTTATATTACAAAAACGACAACTAACGGTGCGAAATATTCGCACGGGTCATCTAGTTAAAATAAATTAAGGATTTTATTATTAGAACTAAATTCATTAATTCTTTTGATTATCAAATAAGTATAGCATGGTGTTCTTATTATTTTTACCATTTGTGTATGCTTTCCATTGTTGTGCTACAATCTTTTTTTGTTTTTTTGTACAAGAACACCATGGTTTTCAGAGCTATTTTGAGAATTAGAAAAAGGTATAAATGTGTGTATAGAACTTGATGCGATTATATGTACGTATATGTATATGCCTGTGGGTCATTTTCTGAGCTTGAAACAGTAGATAATTTGAAAGAAATCTTATGTTCTTGTAAACACACTTGCATGAATAAATTATATGCTGTTTTTAAGACCTCTGACTATTAAAGTAAGCTATCACTAACAATAGCTTATACGTTGAACTTAATTTTTATCTCGAAATAACCCATAAAATATTTCTGACTATAAACCAGTGTATTTGCAGGTATGCCTGTGAATTTAAGCGTGGAAAATAAGATTTAACGAAAAACTTTTCTATGCTCTGCATTAAAAATTGTTGCAAATTCGTAACAGTTTTCAAAAACCATTCGCCGTAATTACAAAAAGCTTTCAACGTGAGCATTTACAATTCTCATATTTTGTTTTTAAACAATTTGTGTGTAACAACACAGAAGTTTAATCATTTTCCTTTTATGCAGCAGAAAAACAAAATAAAAAAAAAATTTATATAAAAAGGAAATTGAATGTGGAAAAGTAATGGCGCGCATATATCTCTCCTATCCTGTTGTTGTATATTTGAGAAGCCTCTAAATAGCACCATAAAACTAATTTTAGTTACATTTTCACAATCTGTTTTTGCTTGTGCACACCTGAACCACTTGACCCAACTGAATTTAAAGTTTAACACCATAATACCCAAAAATAATAACAAAAACAACACTGTTGTATTTTTACTTACCTAGTTAGGCACACACACATATTCACACTGATAGTATCCTAGTAAAAAGAAACCAAACTGAAATTGGTGGCTGCAGCTGCTAAAGACGGTGTGTATTTTAAATGCTTAAAGACTAAGGACAAAAACACAAATGCATGAGTAAAAGAGAGTAAGAGAAAGAGAGAGAGAGTGAGAGAAATAGCAATGAAGAACTTTGTATTTAGCGGCAGGAATATTATAATATGGGTGCAAATTACAAATGAACGTTTTGTTTTGCTTTGTTTTCTTTTGCCCCAAAACAGGTACACAACAACAATAACAACATGTGAGTAAAGTATGAATTAAAAAAAACATAAAAAAATAACCGAAATTTATGAGTAAAAAACTGTTTTGTAGTCATATTTTTGGTTAAATTGTTGTTTTTCTTTTCTTTTTCGTATGCATGCAACCATTAATTTTACAGCAATAACAAAAACACTAACGATAATATCAGAGTTTACCAGCAGCATAAACGGTAACAAAGGCATCGAGAAGATAAATTGTGGCAATAGCTTGAGTACGAAAATCATAATAATTTTATGCTATACAATGAATTCTCGGAAGAGCATGATAAAAATAAAGTGAAAATTTGTTCATCAAATGCACTATGGGATAAAAGGCTGTAAGTAGGATATAATTTTATAAAAAAAAAACTAGTTGACCCCGAAAATGTTGTTTTGCCATATAAATCATTTTTAGAAAATATTTTTTTTAGTTCAAATATATTTGATACTCTTCACCGAACTGCAAAACTTAACATTGATTTGAGCATTGAATGTTTTGCTCAGCAGCAGAAGTGAATATGGTACCATCCAAGCATTATTAACGTCAATGTATGCGTAACCGATTGTTTTAATGAAGGATTGGCCGCCGTTTTCGGTACTTCAGTTTGACAGAAGAAATAGCCATTGTACTGCGCCTTCTAAGTACTTAAAAAAAATAAATCATATGTGTTCTGCGGTACTCTGATCTATCTAGTTTTAAACTTCTTCGCAACGTTATTTATAAATTAATTGTTTTTTGCATTACTCTTAATATTTAAGAGTATCAAAAATAACTCTTGACCGATTCTCAGATCTATATAGACACAAAATTTCATGAAAATTGGTCGAGCCATTTCGAAGGAGTTTGGCAAAAAACACAGCGACAGTAGAATTTTATAAATTAGATATTCACAAATATCGAAATGATCAATCATCCGTTCGTGATAAACTCAACATCTTGTTCAAGATTATCTTGCGTAGTGCTGTGATTAATAAAACAATTTCGCATATAATGCAGCTTAAATAGTAACCGCTTCACTGTTAACCTGTTGGCAGTACCCTCTGAGAGGTAGAGTGATCAGAAAAGTTTCGGTGAAAGCAAATTTATCACTCAAGATATTTACAAGCCTTAGGTAACTGTTATTTCATTTAAAGTTTTCTTAGAAAACGCCCTATAAAAGTCGTTCTAGACGATGTTCTGCCAATGAAATCAGGATAATATTGGATGTGCAGCAGTGCTCAGTTCTTTCTTTCATTCTTTGAAGTTTTTAATAATCTTCTCTTTTTCATTTCAAATTCTCTCTACTCTTTCTCATAACACCAATATCTAACATTCATAATCTAAGAAGGCTGAGCTGTTTTGTTTGTTTTTGACTAATATGAGTACCAAAATCATAAAAGACTGGTTCACAATTTTTCAGTGGGGTGGCGTGAAGAGATGCAAAACTATTGCACACAAACACCAACTGTGATGTCCATTAAAATGATCACGGTTTTACGGTGTCGAAAGAAGAATTCAATGCACGCAAGATTCAGTCGTGGTTTCTCACGCAAAGGTGTGGTGATGATGACAGAGCTTAGCCATATATGATTAGGTGTAATATAAATATTGAGAAAGCGGTAGCACTTGATTAGATTTATTTATCCAAAGAAGCATTTTTATACGGTGTAAGAGATACTTGCCTCTATTTGTTCTTTTTAATATCTCCAACCCAAAACGGAAAACAACTTTTATCTATGGACAGATTTGAAAGTTTATTTTAAACAGTTAAGGGTGCGTATTGAAGACAGTGTGGTATTCAATTTGATCAAATCAGCTTCCTTTTAGTATCAGTAGTAAAATTGTGGGTGTCCTGATAACCTAAAAGTATTATATCCTATTAATCGTACATGCTTACATAGAGACAATTTTTTTATACATGATTACCTAGTGAATAGCATTTTTTTTAATGAGTCCAGCAATCAGGAGGTAATCCCTACTCATGCAGTACATTGTGCGGGACTAGAAAATAGGCGGGGAAGGGGGAAAAAAGATGTTGATCTTTGATTTAAACTTACTAATATAGTATCCCATTTTAGTTCGAAAAAAAAAAACAAAGGTCCTGCTTGAAGAAAAAAAAATCGATTGCTGTTGATTGATTATTCAATGACCAGTGTTATACCTTTACCACTAAATAATCCAACACCAACCAACCCAAAGAAGCCCTCAAAATAAAGTTTAAATTAATGGATGAATAAAATATTATAATTATATTAAAATGATGTAGTTGTTGATTTCCTGGATGCAACCCTTGGGATAATTCTTGTTTACTGCTCTTCAACTGCCTTCTGGCATTAGAGAGCGAACTCGTACTTTAGCCGCTCTATTTGTTGGTGCAATAACACAAATATAAAAGTTTTTTCTGTCAGTTATAATACGAATACATTTAAATCAGTACTATCATTTTGTTTCTTCTTATTTTTCAAATGTGCACTGCAAAAGAAAGGGTCTTCTTCTGACTAACGGCCTTGCGACAAATTAATACTTCTTTTGCTTAATTTTATATAAAGCCAAAGAAACTCTGTTCATGCAAAGAAAAATTCCTTTTTAGATATTTAAAAGTCGATTCGCATTTAAAACCTTCTTAGAGGATGAAGTTCAAAATGACATTAAAATTAGGAACCTGAAGCCCATAGTGCACACGTTTAATCATCATATAAAAATTACTAAATAAATAAATAAATTTAATAAAAAAAAACGTACATACTTTTCATAGTACAGCTTACAAGGGTTGCTCTTTTTTTCACTCACTATCTCTGTTTATAAGAAAATGTCTTCTCTGTAATTCATTTGAAACACAAAGTGTGCTTTTTTTCGTGCATATATTTTCTGGTTATTTTTAATAGGATCTATTTTCACCAGTGTTTTTGATCCCTGTTTTGATAAAATGCACGTTACAGACGTCAAAGGAATATAAATATGCTTGTGTGCCCTGTAATCGCACACACAGAAAGACATGCCAAAACACATATGAAAATACTAAAATGCTCGGTAGTCAAATGAAACAATTTAAGAATAAATGTTTGAAATATATGGGCACCTAAAATAAAATAATAAAAAAAATTTGTAGCATTTGCATATGTAGTACATACAAATGTATAAGGGCACAAACACTCATACATGCATGTACATACAACATACACTGTGTAAACGTATTTCAACTTATTTTATAAAATTTTCTGTGTCCGAGTTTCTGCCTTTTGTTTTTTTTTTTTTTTTTTTTTTGTTTTTTTATTATTTTTTTTTTTTTTGTTTTTTTTTATTTTAAACAATTTTTATTTCAGACTATCGCTATCATGGGTATAGACCAAGTTTTTTTTTTTGTTTTATTGTCCATATGTTTGTTTGTTTTGTTACAACTATTGTTATTGTTACTGTTTTAGTTATTTTTGTTTAATATTTTTTTATTCATATTCACCGCATTTAATATGTTGAACACTGTGTTAATCCATTACCAAGTTGCGCCATTTATTCTCTTGATAAATTTTTTACTATAAAAATATATTAAAATTTTTGGTGCAAAAACAACAATGTATACACACATACATACACTCACTGAAAGAAAAAAATAAACTTAAATTTCTGAGGTTTTGTTCTGTAAATCTCCTAAGCCAAAACTCTATCGCTGAAAATTTATAAACTTGATTAAAGACTTCTTGGCTATGAATACAATTCTTGAACGTGTCTTGTCATTTAAAAGTTTCATGCCTATTATCTGTAAAATTTTTACTTTCATATATTCTAACGCTCAGTCTGTTTTAGTAACCCCAAATTTTAGCATTTTAGCGTAAGAGAATTACAGAAGGCATACATACATACATACATAATTGGCCATTACAACCCTGTTTCTGGGTTACAACCTAGCTTCTCCCAGCACCCATGTTGTGTGTCTTAATTTTTGTCCATGACTGCCGGGACCTACAGTGTAATATCGACTCAATCAGTTACTCTTAGAGCTTTTGCCAAAAGACTGCTGAGAGGTAGTCACCGAAAGGAATATTATTATTACTGAATAGGGACCCTGAAACATTTAATAAAGAAAAAATTTCTAAAAAAATCTAAAAATGTGGTATTTTTTTGGTTGACTTGAATAAAGGCACCTTATTTTTTTGTATTATTTTTAAAGTAAGCGGTGATTTTTTGTTGGGGGCGTTTGTTTAATTTTATTTATTACATCTTAGTCGATTTACGAGTCAAAATGGCAAAACAAAAAATTTTAAATCTATCGGAAAGGGCTAAAATCGATGTTTACAGTTCTGAAGGATATTCTAACCGCGAAATAGCTAAAAAAAATTGGACGGAGCCCAACAGTTGTCGACAATTACATCAAGGACCCCGAGGGGTATGGAAAAAATTTTAAAGGAAGGGTTTCGCTGTCTTTATCTACTTATGAGAAAAGAAAAATCATCAGAATTGCTTCTAATTCTGCCTTATCCTTGTCAAAAATAAGAGCTCAAGCTGGAGTGCAAGCGAGCAAGTCATCAGTACGCAGAGTTATTAAGAGCTGTGAGTATCTTAAATACCAGAAATTACAAAAAGAGCTGCCACTTAATGCTCCTCGTAAGGAAAAGCGTCTTCAATTCACAGAAGACTTCATGGTATGGGATGTGCAGCAAAGAGTCCATGTAAATGACTGGAAAACCGTTGTATTTACGGATGAAAAGAAGCTTAATTTGGATGGGCCTGATAGCTAAAACTATTATTTCCATGACCTGCGTAAAGAAAATTGATTTTTGAACCGACATTACAGTCGAGAGGGCAGCGTTATGGTGTGGGGTCCTATTACGTACTATGGCACCATCGATCTTGAATTTCAATGTGCAAAAATGGCTGGTGCAACCTATAGAACGTTAATGGAGGCGGCTTTTCCGAAGTTCAATGAATTATTTGGTCCAATACCTTGGATATTGCAACAGGATAATGCCCCTATACATAACGCCAGAGTTGTAAAGGAGTACACTGCAAGCCAAAATGTTATTATTCTTGACTGTCCACCCTATTCGCCAGATCTAAACATTATCGAAAATGTGTGGGGTTGGTTATCGCGTAAGGTCTATGAAGGAGGTAGACAATTTGATGACAAGCAGTCATTAATTCAGGCCATTAAGGATGCTTGGAATGAAATTTCGTTGGATTACATCAATTCTCTTTATCTGTCAATGAAAACCCGTATATTTGAAGTTATTAAAAACAATAGTTTTTTAATAAAGCAAATAAAGTAATAATAACTTAAAAAACAAGAAAATTTGTTTTTCATTAAAGTTAATTAAAGTGCCTTTATTCAAGTGAACCAAAAAAAATACCACTTTTTTAGATTTTTTTTATAAATTCCTCAAAAAAAGGTTCCTTAGTTAAGAAACCACCATTGTCATGATTTTGTTTATATCTCAAGATATCTACCTTCCATTTCTATTTTAAAATTCTGGAATCGGTTAAAAATTGCAAAAGATACGGCTCCTGAATATGGGATTTTTTGTGCCTTTAGATAAGTGAACCGGAGTGTATGTATGTACGTAATCACTCACGTCATTCATTTTAGCTTATGCTTCTATTCCATCCCAGCCGCTATTGCACAAAAAATCCATAAAACTACTTTCAGCTGGTTGCTTCTCAAAAGGTGTAAGAATCTGTAGTTTCGGTAATTTCAATTTCCTCTTCTCTCACTTCAGCCGTAATTTTTTTCTACCTTAACTAAAAAAAAAAATATTTTATATTACAAAAAAAAATTGTACTGGTAAGACCCACAAGAACAACCTAGGGTTAAGCATGTGCCTATAGCCATTTGGTTGTTGTATTGTTTTACAGAATACACCGCAATTAACTAATATTTTTACGGTAGACTAAAAGAAGGTATTCTAGTAAACACTTCAAGCGATAAAAAACTAATGGTTCATGTTAGATGAAGACGAAAGAACTTTGTTGCAGGCCTTGACGACAATCCGCTGTCATAGAAATAATTCATACAATATATGTTAGATTATACTGTTAGTCTGTAGCAAATCTGAAATATTCCATATTTAGTTTCTAAGCAATATTTGCTCTTGGTTTTGTTTTTTCTAACTATTAAATATAATTTTAAAATTATTTTTCAGTTGTGTTTTGTTGTTGTCGTTGTTGTTTTTGTTCAAAATACTTGTTTACGTTTTACTGCCTTAAGTATTCTGTATTTTTATACCATCTTCTCTACCTCTTCTAAGTGTTATTGAAACCCCATAAACTTAAGTATTTTGAAAAAGGGAAGAAAAAAAAAAACAAACAATATGAAGTATATCCGTACTTGGACTAGCTTTGGATTTTATTTACGAGTGTATATACCCGTATATATGCAAGTATAGAGCATGTGTTGGTGTGCCAATTTATCTATATAATATTTATATACGCACACACACACTCTCTCTCTCTGTCCATAGTGTTGTCATTTTCCAATTGGCAATTATTGTAAATGGGATTTTCTCTTCAATTTCAATTAATACCACTTAAACGAACACGATACAAATACATACAAACGAAAAACAACAACAGCAGTTAAATATTACAAAAATAAAATAAATTGCTGTTACTGTTGTTGATGCTTTTTCTACAAAACGTGTGCAATATACACACACTGAATGTAAAATTTGTAAAAATAATGGTTTAAATTACAGAAGAATCTAGTTTTTTGCGAACTTAATTTCTGTGAATTTTCTATTCCTTTCTTACACCCAGAACTCAGTATTGTTTTTTACACATAAGTGGTGTCTAATCTGATCTGGGGCCCTATTCTGCAATTCTCTTAGGCTAAATTACTAATATTTTAGCCGCCTTATGTACAATATAATAAAAAAAATCAGATCAATGTACACAGTGACTAAGTTTTTCATTCCAATACGTGGAAATTCTTACTCAAAGGTACAAAGTATTTAATTTTTTGGATTACCTGACTAGTTATCAAATAGAGGATATGGAAAGTTTTAATAATATCAGTATATAGCGGGTGCTAAACTTGCCAGTTTTTTCTCCCTTATACTAACGAGTTGGTAATTTTTCATTATCCATACGGCCGTAGTTTTTTAAAACATGCTGAGAATATATAAAATTAGAATATATAAAATTAATATAGTAATTCATGATCATCTAACAATTCTATTTATTAAAGAAATTTCTCCCAATAAATTTAAAGTTAATAGGCATGAAGCTTTTAAATTACAATAAGCTTTCAAAAATTGTATTCGTAGCCCAAAAGCTCTAAATCAAGCTTATAAATTTTAAGCAATAGAGTTTTAGCTTAGGAGAGTTACAGAATAAAGCCTCCGTATTCATGGGCACTGTAAATATTGAAAATTCCGAAGTACTTAATGTTGTGGTTATGAAAATCAATTTTAATATCCTTTAGAATAATCACAATTAATTGCCTTAGTTGTTTTAAATTTTAATAGAAATACTTCATAACAGCTGACCTTCTTAATGTTTACTGGACGCATCCAATTTAGAATACAACTACTGTGTATGGGCCGGTGAGTGAAAGCCTATTTTGAAGATTATTGAAGATGGTTATTAATAATGGTACGAGAAGAATATTCAAGTCTATTGAATCGTCAACGGAAAGCAGAGTGTGTTTCATCTTTCTTCCGGTGGGAATGTGTGGTATAGTTGTTAGATCGCTAGCACAAAAACGCCAACGGCCCAGGTTCAAATAGCAGCCAAGGTGAAAAATGAAAAAGTTAGTTTGCGGTTTTTTCAAAATTATAAGTTTATAAAAAGAAGTCCTCCCCCCTCCAAGAAGATCATCTACAAAGAAACCGCTTCACGACATTGCATTCTATTCTATCTTAACCAATTTAAAAAAAACGAATGCTCAGGAGAAAAGCGCCACCTATTGGGAAGTAGGTGATAACAGTTAAACCTACTTAGCGAAGATACTCACTCACTCATTCAAGTGTGAAGGTATAACACTGGCCTTTGAATGATCAATTCACAGCAATTTGTCTCATTCCTAAGGCGCTTAATCTTAATACATAAAAACGTTTGTGCCGGGTACGTGTTACAAAAACTCAAGAACCGCTGGACCGATTGACACCAAACTTGGACAATATATAAGTTTAGTCAGGAGCCAGGTTTCTCTTAAGTTTACCAACGATAGGTGGCTCTATTGTCGTAATATTTCAATTTTTTTTTACTTATATATTCGCAAAATATATTTATTAAACAAAAATAAGTATCATTTTCTTTTATGGGCATTCGAAAACAAAAAAATTTTCATTATATTAAAATTTTTTTTAAAACAATTTGTAAAAGAATTTAAATTAGTTTCACTTCATCGTGATTATGTTGCACTGCTACTTATCGTACTTAAGAGTAATTTATAAAAAAAGAAATAATTGGAGACAAAATCCAAATATTTCAGGGCAAAACAACGTTTGCCGGGTCAGCTAGTAATAATATAAGAGAAAATATATATGTACTGTCCCTTTCAAAAATTCCAATACAATGCTCTGCATTTAGTAGGGGTTTACTCCTGAGTATTGGTCTCAAATAAAAAAAACTTGGGAACCGCCATGCAGAAATAAAAATAATATTAACTGGTATATCTTTCTTGTAGATTACATTCTTTTATTTTTCATTGCCCATTAATTAGCACAATACATTTTAGAAAATATGTAGATACACGATTCGTTTATGGAACAGTCTCAATGACTTTCATGTGAATTACTGAAAGAACAGTTTCAAACTAAAGGTCCAAGCTCTAAACACCGAATAAAAATACTTTATTTTTATTTATTATTCTGTAAAATGCAGTAAAACATATGTCTGGTAATAAAAATATTTTTGAATATTTCGATTTCTAAAATTTGCTTTAAATTACCTTGAAAGATCTCATACTCATCTGTGTTCATTAATGCAAACTCACACAATATTGCCAATTTAGTGAAAAACAATACTCAAAACCCGTTTTTCAACCGTAACTCAAGATGTTAGTAGTTTTTAGCATATTTTGTACATTTTTTTTGTCACACCGCGAAAATATTCCAACACTCAAATATAAATGCTTTTGTTTTTTAATACGAATACTAACACAACTTTTTTATTAAAAAAAAAAAGTTGCTTTGTAGACGAGTTTTCGTTTAAAATGTCAAAATAAAAGGTTTTGTTTCATAATAACTACAGTAAGTCCCTTGCTATCTAAAGTTTTAACAAATCACTTAAAAAATATTCTTTACAAAACTACTGCTTTGTTAGGAATACAAAACAAAGAAGATTTTTAGGAAAAGGAAAATTAAAAAAAAAAAATAATATAAAAATGGCTTTTAAAAATTTTATTTCAAAACCTTTAGACCAATAACTGTCGCAATCATTATTATTCACCCCTTTATTTGTTCCTCTAGCAGCATTTAAACAAAAAGAAAATTATTTTTTGTAAACAATTTGTTTATTTGTTTTTTTTTTTTTTTTTTTTGTTTAACATGTGCCAAGTAAGTCTGTTCGTATGTATATGGTCTTGGCTCCAGCAGAAAAAAGACAGCAGCTCAGCTATTTGTTTTGATGCTTTCAACTCAATACATTTATTGCCATATAAATAAATGTCCTGTTTAAAGTAGGGGTTGTAAATATCATTTCCTTTTTTTTTCTTTTCTGAAATGTATGCAAATTATTCGATTAATCGTTTTAATCTTTTAAATTGATATAAAACTGTTTGCTTTTTAAGGTTTTTTTAGGTTTATCATGTTAAAACTAAAATGATTTTCTAACCTATTTGCGAGCGTTACAAATTGATGCCTTTTGTTTGTTTGCTTACGAAGGTAGTTAAATAATTTAGTGATATTTTTATTAGCAAAGTAACTTCCGGAAATAAAGTTTGATTACCCTTAACAGATTTTGTGTTATTTTAAAGCATAATATTGATTATATAATTTGAGCTTCAGGTTGCTTTCAAATAAATATTTGTTTTTTATATAATTTTTTTTTTGCTACTTATTTGGATGGCATAGGGACAAGTTGTTTTAAAGCAAAATACTTGTCAACAACGAAGAGACAACACGGTTGTTTTCCTTTTAAAGTTCTTTCTATAAACAGGGTAACGAAACTAGGCAACCAGCTGGGAGGACGTTTACCCGCCAGAGCCAGCAAAAATACCCGAACATTGTTCACATCTTAGAAATATGAATTGAAGAAAGGAAGTGAAAAGCAAAAGAAGAGAAAAAAAATTTTAGTGAGTTCAACTTCGCAGGAATGAATTTACTTCTTTTAAGTAGCAAGGTACCACAAAGAACTTTAGGTTAGCCTGACGTTTTCAGCACAGGTACTAAAAACCCAATTTAGTACGAATGTTAACTTTTAGGAATTATACTATACCCCGGGAAAAGATAATGAAATATCTAGTCAATTTCCAGGTTCATTATAGAGCCCCTACACTCAAGATTGTCTTAAAATCCGTCTGTCTGTTACCGAAAATCACAAAGAAACCGTCATTAGTAAAACTAGACGTAACTTCCCTAATGAGGAGCTATAAGGAATTAAAGTTCTTATACCAGAAAAAAATACAGATACTTAGAAATCATATAGTCAGTGGTAACTTCCGAAATATTTACTTCAAACAAAAGAATCGAGAAGGCTAAATGGGCCTCCTGAGCGCCACCTTAAATAGTCCGACTTCCGCGCGTCTTACAACGATTTACAATCAATCAAGTGAAGCCAGATGGAGTACAGTATTCAGGCCAGCCTAAAGTTAATTTTTTCTTGCTCAAGCAATACTCAGAGAGCCTATCCGTTGTCATCCAGGGAATTCTACCAAATCAGACAACTACTGGTAATATCAGGCATGACAATCACAGTGCCTGGATGTAGATAAAGTATAACGTGTTTTTATCGTCGGCTGAGGTAATTCAGTGGCCTCCTCTGTCTACTTACAGGATCCAAAAACCCTAGGTAATAATAACACAATGATTTAAACCTTTGTAGGGGAGTTAATAAAATATTATTTATTAAATGAAATATTTTACAATGACAACAATAGTTTACAATAGTGGAAGTACGAGCCAAGTCGGTTGATGCCGAGTGAGTACGATTTGTCGGTATATCGATAACGTGGCACTAGAGCAATAGCAGCTTCGGTAGCAAATCCGGCCAATAACGACGCGCAGGTTCGATGATAGGTTTGTCGATTAGCGACGTGCAGGTTTTGTAAGACGCTCTACACAAATCGTTGCCGCAGGTTCGGTGATTAATATCATCGGGTATTGGGTAACAGATTTGGTATTATCGCCGTCGAAGAAAGTATAACATGTTCGGCACTGATTGTCGTTCGAGGTGGTGTAACAGGTTCGCCGGTAATCGTCGTTGAAGATCGGACACTAGGTTCGCTGGTAATCGTTGTTGAAGATCGTGTACTAGGCTCGGTTGAGGTTCGAGTAGTTGGCTGCTTCGGCAGATGGTGACGACTTGGTTGGCAAAATAATATGTCTGAAGCTACTTAAAAAATATCTTACTTGGTAATTCATATAATAATACAAAGTTGTTTATACTAAGTATTACAAATTTTCTAAATTATAGCTTAACTAGATAAAAATGTGTTTACCGAACAGTTACGATCAAGGTCGTAACTAATCGGACGGGGTCTTTGCGATATATCTCGCAAAGTCTCTTTTCAAGAGATAATTACCAGGTTAATATACCGACTCGTACTTAACTAAACTCGTCAGTATATGTATTTTCAGGTAAATCAAAACCCTATGCTGGTCTCAACACTTAAACTATATATTTAATTTTTAATATTAACTCGATGGGAATTACTGCTTGTGGTGTCATTTCTATGAAATTAAAGAAAATACCTATTACTAATGTAATGTAAAATGCATCCTAATATACCTATTACCATGCAAATTGCTAAATATGAGATGGCACCACAAGCAGTATATCGAACCAACACCCGTGTGGCATAGGTTCGACTCCCCGTCCCAGCAATAATTTTTTTTTATTGTAAGTGGCAGATATTTTGCCACGTTACAAAAGTCCGCAGCTTTTAGTTAAGAAGTTACGACCTAATATGATATAAAGAATTAAGGCTTTTTCTCACACAAGACTTAACGTACATTGTTTTTAACTTTCAGTTTGATCTCTAAGAAAATCCCCAACTATTTGCCCACGAAAAAAAGACAAATAGCTCTACACTATTCAACCCTAGAAATCTGAATGACACAATCTCCGCAAAACCGCCCCAGTCTGCGTTTAATATGCATTGAGCTTCATGGGTGAAAGTGTATCGGTCTTAATGGAAATTAAGTTAAAATTACACAACTTTTGTTTCTAAGTTTTGTTGTGTTTTCTTTATTAGATCGTCTAACTTTGGTACCGTAGTCGTATATAAAAAAAAATTAGTTTGAGCATTATTTGCGTGTTTTTACGGTATTTCTATTTCCATCGGTATTTAGTTTCAGATACTTTCAATTATTATGTATACTTATATACTAATCAGGGGGCAAATTACGGCAGTCGATATCGGACAAAATTTCTGTATAAATTGTTTTAAAATTTTATGAAATTTCCTTTGATATCGACTGCCGTGAATTTCCTCCAGTTCATGATACTTTGTTTTCTGGTATTTCTGCTTCGTTTTGTATTTGATGGTTAATTCGCTACTGGTTCTTAACAAAAAACTCTTTAAATTTGAATTTCCGTTTGGTTTTAAAGAAAATATGTTTTTATTTAAATTATTTTTAATAGTTTTACATTTCTTCTTTACTTTTTATGCACCATAATGCACAGCCTGCTAAATAATATTTCATTAGTAATGTGTCCTCTGTTAACAATCTTATTATCATTAGGTGCGTTTTTCTTTTCCTACTTCTATACCCGGTTACTTTTCACCATATTCCAATTGCAAACTACGAGTATTATCCTCAAGGTAATATAGTAAATATTTATACAGAAACAATTTAACTATACGGTTATTTTCAATATAAATTTAAGACTTACTGTTGTATAAGAATACAAGAAGTGAAGTTAAAAAAGGGAAAAAAGTTAATGATGATCAAATATTATAGTAATGAGAAAAGAAATTGTTTTTTTACATTCAAAGATATTAAAACAGTTTATGATACTGAAAACAGGATATTACAGCATTAAATGTTAACCCAAACAAATGTAAACTAACAATATTTTTAGGAACAAAAGAGGAAATTTAGAAAAATAAAATTTTAGGGTTTTAAATACGAAATATTTGGAAGAAAGAAAATATTCATTTTTAATACTTTTTAAATATAAAAAAAAGAGGTTTTTTATACATTTTTTTAAACTGTTTGTTTGTTTAATTTGAAAGCACCTTCAGATTCTTGACATACATTACTTTGTTTGCGTGTCTATGACAGTAGATTTACAAATATTTTACTTTTATTTTAACTGGGAAAAAAGCAAGATAAAATAGTGAAAAACAAAATATTTTCCCCACCCTAATGTGTATAAAATAAGTAGTCGTTTGAGTATACCTATTAAAAGCCCTACATCACATAAACCATTTGCAATTAATTTTTTTTTTTATTCAGCACTAATAAAAAAATTTTTCCCAAGCCCTTACTATGAGCTCACATTTTGCAGATAGAGTTAAAATTGTTTAAAATTAATTTGCACTTACAACTGGCCATCACCAGTTGCGTCGAGTGGTGAATCCACTAAAACATTTCCTCCTCCTCCTCTGGTGAGAATGCCCTCCCGGGACCGCTTCCTGCATTACTTCGGGTAGGCCCAGAGCGACGTCCCGTCCTCTTATATATCGCTTGACGTAATATTTTATACTTCCACACATTTTATGATAATTGGAAGATTGGTAGAACTACATCAATACCAAAAACTTATTCGGATTCTTGACCAATTCTCTCAACTCTGTAATATACTTTTAAGAACTATACACGATAAATTTCATAAGCTTTAAGCCCTTATCATTAAAGATTTCGTAGCCCTTATAGCACCTCGAATTAATTACTGCATCCTATAGATCATTTTTAATAACTTTTTTGCTTTATTATCAATTAATCTCTTTAATTAAGGCAATTAAAATTTACATTTTTTTATTTTTTTTAAGTTTTTTAATTAAACTTTTAAAGATATTATTTTCTGCTCAACTTTTTTCTCAAACTATTATCTTGCCTAGTTATTATTTACAATTAAAATATTTTAATTGTTATGGTAAAATAGGATGTTGGTTTGAAATCAATTAAAAATTTAATTGATAGCACTAATATTTTAATTAAGCGTCATTTCTATAATTTTTTGTGCATAGTCTTGGAGGTGATGACTCAATCTTGGCATCGGTGACTATTACGGACACATGAGAATTATTGTAATGCCCCTTCGAATGATCACATATTTTCACTGTCAAAAGAAGCATTCAATTGCCTCGGTTTTTTTAAAACGATGGAAGAAATATCTTCCCCAACTTCTTAATATTTACAAGACCCTTATCCCACCCAATATGGATTACAATTGTCACGTATGAGTTGATGCTTTAAAGTCGATTTGAAGACTTTTTGAGCACATGCAAAAAAGGGAAAAGGTTCTTATCAATGACGGTAGGGTATCCAACTCTATCGATTCACTGGAATATTACAACACAATGTGGCGTACATTTCGCTGTTGTATTGGTACTAATAAGGCAGGAGCTCCGATGAAATAAAAACAATAATTCCAAATAATTACATATTCTTTCGTACTACTTGAACCTCTCACAGGGTACATTGTTTTGCAGTTGATAGTCTAGGAAATCACACATTCCATTACAGGGAGAATTTGTTCCTTAACCGCACTATTTGCTAATAGTTCTTCCTGTAAAGTACGATGTTAAATAGTTTAAATCAAATCTTTACAAGCACTACTCACATTTTTTCCTTCCCACATTATATTTTCCTAGACCAGCACGGCGTACTACATGAGCAAGGATAATCACCTGAGTGGAGGCCTCAATTAAAAAAAGAATAACATTTGCTTAATCCTTCTTTTACCAAACTAAGCTTGTAAGACTTATTTTGATGTTCACATCAACGTCATAAAAGGAAATTCCAGCATATTACAGCCATATTTCATTACTTATCTTACATGTGTTTTAAAAAATTTTGTGAAAAAATAATTACAAATTATTAAATATTTTTTTTATTGAGACCAATACTCAGGGGTAAACCCTTACTGATGCTGTGCATTGAATTAAAATTTGTTGAAAAGGTCAGTTAAAATTGTTTCTTATATTATATTATTATTAAGCGACTTAGAAATAAGACAAATTGCTGTGAATTGATCATTCAAAGGCCCTGGAATGAAAAACATCAATTGTCCCATCGCTGCGTGTTGATTGTGTGGTGAGTATCTTCGCTAAGTAGGTTTAGCTGTCATCTGCTATTCCCCAATAGGTGGCGCTTTTCTTCTGATCATCTGTTAGAGATCGAAATATAGAATTGTAATATGAAGTACTGAAATGAGCCTCATAGCTAGAAAGATCTTATTACTCTCAAATGCATAAGTAATCAACGAATGAATTGCAACATTCTATAATTGAGTGCATCCAACAAGTTTTGCAAGATGAAAATGAACCAAATGCAACCATGTGTACCACAAAAAAAATGCAAAATATACTGCTCGTGTGATAGTGAAAAAAATCATTTCACAAAGCAAGCGAACCTGTTAAAAAAAGTTTGGAATAAAAATATTTCTTTTATTTATAAAACTGGGGGCAAATTACAGCATTCGATATCGACCGAAATTTATATGAAAACTGTTCTAAAATTTTATGAAATTTCGCTCTATATCGAATGCTGTAAATTGCCCCCTGATTGTTACTGTATTTTACAGATTTCTTTTAGTTTTTATGTACAAGCCTTAGGAATTTTACATTTGTTAAATTTTTATGCCAGGTAGAATAGGGTTTAACATTTTAACTATCTTTTTAAAAACAAACGGAAACTTAACTGAATTAAGATATTAACAAAACTTCGTTAAACATTCTTAAATTACTCATAAGTTATGATTATGAGGAAAAACTCTATTAGCTGCCTATTAACTAACAAAAACCTGAACAATTTCAATAAATTTGTTGTTCTACAATCTCTTGGATAAACATAATATACCCAAACAAATTGTAGTGCACTGTGGGATAAGCCAAAGCGAAAAAAATCATTTTCATAAATTTATGTAACCAACTACAGGGAGTGTTATAAAAACAAAAAATAAAAATATATTTACTTTTGTTTTTTGTTTTTTTTTTTTTTTTGTTTTTTTCATCTGTTTTACCAAAGCATTGCTTTTTAATGGTTACTGGTGTAACATCAGCATCACCATTATCAACATCAGCAGCATCATTACCAGCAATACTATGACGGGGTTTCTTACCAGGAAAACTTGGTGCAGAAGTTTTTTTTTAAAAAAAGAAGAGTAATTTAAGTATGAAAAGTAAAGTAAACTGAAGTTTATGGTGATTGATGATACATTGTGTTGGGTTTTGTATGCAAATAATGTAACTTTTAGACTCTTTAAGGGATAATCAACCAAGAAACTATACGAAATGACACGATTTTAGCACGCCAAACAAGTAAAGGGCAACGTATGAAGCAGCAGAAAAAAAAATGAAAAAAAAGAATCATTACACATGACATAAGCAGATCAAATTTTGACGAAGCTGAGCAGCAAAAAAGGTTTCAAAAACCAAATGCATTAATAAAGTTTTTTTTAAGATTCTGTAAGTAAGTTGCATGCATTGTTTTGTGGTGTTTTAGCAGCACAAACATATGAATTTTGGAAAGTTATATATGTAAATGTGTATATATGTATATAAATACATATTGAAACTGGAGAATATCCCGAAACAAAGAAACCAGATAACCAGGCGAGACAATGAGATCTTAAGTTTTAAAATAGAGTTACTTTTTCACAAAAACCTATCCGTTAACTACTTTTTAAATTTTAAATAAGATGAGCCCTTTGTTTTGTCTTTAAAAGCAACTGATAGAGGTCAACTTGGTAATTTGTGAATAAAAAAAATAAATGTGAAGCAATGTTTTTTGTTCAGAAAAACCGTATTGCTATTTATAGGATAGGAGTACCATCAAGTGTAAATACAGGGTATCCGCCGGGAAGGAATGCTACTTCGTTTTGGTGCCATTTTGGTTGTCGCCGTGGTCTAGTGGTTAGTGTGTTGGCTTACTAAGTCGATAGTGCCCGGTTCAAATCTAAGCTTTGACATCTTAAAAAAATATATAAAAAAATTATTTCTGTCAAAAGCTCTGGGAGTACTTGATTGCCATGAAAAAGCTTCTCAAATCTGTCATTCGTTCGTTCGTTTAAACAGTAGCTCCCAGTACTCATGGATACAAAATTAACACATACAACATGAGTGCTGCAAGACACAGAGTTGTAATGGCCAATTATGTATGTATGTATGTAGTCTTTGGCCACAATTTTGCACAAAGGTCTTTATTTGTTTCAATTTAATATTCAGTTGACACAAGAGCTTCTGCCAGAAGACAATTTAGGTCGCCGTACATATGCCAATAGGATGTTACAGCTCGCCCATGACAACCCATGAACAAATCGTAATGAGCGACGAGGCACGTAATGAGCAGAAAATAGTGCTTATTGTGTAAGGGAGAAATTATGAACAATCACTTGCACATGCGCATCAATAATGCATGATTTTTATATGAAATGATCCGCTAAAATGCAATAGAAATGCAAATTTATTGTAACCAGTAAGTAAATATTATACAAAATCAAAAATAATACCTTATCCTATAGCATCTTTGGAAGCTTTGGGGTATGAATAAACAACAAAATGCTTCTATTATTGCCTAAAATTTTATTTATTTCTTCTAAATATTAAACATTTTCTGCTAGGTTATTACTTTAATGGGTATGTGAATCAACAGAATAGAAGGTTCTGGGCAATGGAAGAGCCTCAAATTATTCATGAGTCACTTTTGCATCCATTAAAACTGACAGTCTGATGTGCAAGTACTTCGAGACCTTTTTGCACAGCAAGTTATTCAAGAAATGGTGATGTTGATGGTGGCTGATTTGACTGCTTCTTTTTGGGGGATATCTGAAAGGCAAGGGTTATTCAAACGAGCCAGAAATGCTGGTGCAACTCAAACCTAATATTCGCGATGATATTAAAGAAATACCGCGTGAAATGTGTGAGAATGTTATGAAAAATATGCTCAAAAGGGTTCGATTTGTGAGGCTGACAGAGACGGACATTTATGTGATATTGTATTCTATACATAATTGCCGACATTAAATAATACATTTATCAAAATAAGATCCATTCCCTTTCATTTAGACAAAAATTATAAACAAACAAAATAGTGTACCTTCCCGGCGGACACCCTATATATGATTAACAAGGAACTCAAGTACTGTAAATTGTTATTACGTTGTTATTCTAACTCCTTCAATTTAAAAGTAACCACCGGTGCATGTTATTATGGCGCCTTTGTCCGCTTTCGTGAAAATTAGATTTGAGCAGTTCTATTAATTGAATATTTCGTAACAGCATTACATTAAAAAGGGGAACCACAAATCATGAATTCTAATTTACACAAAAACACATTTTATGCTCTAATTTCGTCTTACTGTCTCTTTAAAACACATTATTTGCTTTCATTGTTTTCCGTTAATATTGAAATTGAAAAAAGTAATTTGAAAAAAAAAATACATCAAATAGTTGTTAAAGGTTACCTCAAGCCAAAATTATTTAACAAATCATGAAAAATATTTTTATTAAATAAAATTACAAGACTATAACGAACTGCTAAGTTTATATATACCTTTTAATAGTAAAATCATGTAAACAAATGGTTTAAAAGAACTTATTTTTTGAAGTATGCAACTGATTTGTTCATTATAAATAAGAAAAAAATTTCTATTGTAATAGAATTTGCTATTGTTCTTAAGCAATACATTTAAATCTTGTGAATGCATGTCTTGCATATCCGATATTTTTGAGAATTTTTAAAATTGTTATTTCTTTAAAACTATATTTTGCATTTGCCATTATTATGTATGAGAGAATCTACATTTGTGAAACAAAAATTGTAGTGTTAAGAAAACGAGTCGTTTTACATGTATGTCAATGGTTAAAATATCACATATTTATAGTGATAACAGTAGCTATAATGTGAAACCATAACCAAGTCTTCATTAGAAACAGTCATTTTGTAACTACTTCTTATGAGCTGAAATAGACTACTCGTATGTAGTCCAATATTTTATATTAAATTTTCTTGCTTTTAAAAATCAGCCTCGTAATCGGAGTATTTATTTTTTTCTTTTGTTTTAAAAATTTAAATTAAAATCAAACTGCATGAAGTTTGATGAACACCATATGGTCAGCGTTGTGTAACACACCATTATATGTGTTGTGAATCTAATCCACAATTCTCTCACTAATGGAGTAATACAGTACTCACTAGACGACTACTATGTCTGAATATTTAATTCGTTTAAATTGTTTACTAAAAAAGAACAAAAAATTTTTCATCATTCAGACAATTTTTTTAATAACAGTTCAGTAACATAAATAACTTTGAAATAAAATCACCCATTCACAGCAAAGCAATATATTTTTTCTGCAATGATGTGCTGCTGCAAAAGGAAACGGTAATGGCAACGACGTTAATGTTGATTTTTTTACTTTTTTTCCTTGTAAATCTACATTTGAGACATACTTGTTATAGTTGTTGTTCTTGCTGTCATTAGAAACTACTACTAAGGACTATTAAAGCTATAAAATAATAATAATAATAACAACTACAACAACGAGACTAAAAAATAAAAAACATATTAATGTTTTTAAGTAATCCAAAGACAAAAAAGATAGAAAATGTTTTAGCAAACGATGAACATCATTCAACTGCAGTCATACTTGTACACTCACTTATTCATTCTGTTTTCCTATCTATGTCTCTTTCTCTCTCTCATAAAGAGAGAAAAGTTAAAACAAAATTATAATAATTATACATGGCTTTGTAGTAGTTGCTGTTTTTTTTTTTTTTCTTACATAGATGTTCTTTTACACATACATACAAAGTCTCTCTCTCGCTGGTGTTGTTGGCTGGCTTAAATTCTACTCGTTTTAGTTTCCTGCAACGGGAACAGGAGATTACTGTACGATTTCGTTAAACGTAATTATATCCTTTAACATGGTATGGAAGTGCAAATGAAGGAAATATGTTGTCAAGGTAAAAACGACAACAACAACAACAAAAACTAAAATAGTAAGAAATGAAAAAAAAAAAAAATCTACAACAGCATTAACAATAGCGGTAATAGAAAACGAATTGTGGGCTTCTTTTAAGAAATAACAAAATGAGTAAAGAAAAACCAACTACTCGTACACACACTCATTAGAGCTCATACTTACTTATGTAAAGACTTCTATACATACATAGCAGTGAACATACACATGTATTTATATTACTAACAGCCCATGTTTAAACGAAATCTTAAATGCTACTCAAACATTATCATCATCAACATCATTATTATTGTTATTATATCTTGTATTTCCTTTGTCTTTTATAGGCCTGGCAGACTGGTTGGCAAACAGTGTATGCACCATCTAAAACAACAGCAAAAAATATATATGGGTGCACGTACATACATATATAAATACTTATAGTCGTTCAAAATATTTAGTGTTCACACAATTCTAGCAAATGGAAATAAAAAGTTGAGAGTTTCAAAGTTCAAGATTGATTTTAATTATTTAAAATATTTCCATGTAATATGAAATGAATGCTTTTGGGGATAAGCATGTCTCTATGGCCATTTCGTCTCTGCTTAAGAGACTCGTCAGGAGAATTTTTCCCAAAGGTGTTATTCAAAACTATAAATACTTATGTTAAAATAATTATAGACTAAATGCGAATCATATCCCATTTAGTATATACAAAAGCATACATTTCATATTACATTGAATGTATTTGCCAATAAGGCGAAAAATATTTTTTGTTTTTTTTTTTTTAATATTTAAAATATTATTTAATTATTTAAAAAACACTAGAATTAAAAATTATTTAAAATACTAAAGCTACGGTCATATTGGGTAAATATTTGACGAAAAAAACGTAACCAGTATTCTATGAAAATATTTATTTTTTAATTTTTCATTTCTTAAAGTTTAGTTAATTATATATCAAAATATTTTTTTTTCTAATATCGTTTTTAAACAATTTTTGAAGAAATGTTTTCATTAAAAGAAATATTTGCATAATATATTAAAAAAAAATTGGTTACGTTTTTTTCATCAAATATTTACCCAATGTGACCGTAGCTTAACAAATTGAAAATATGTTTGATATTCTTTATTTATTTACTTAAATTACAAGACAATATTAAATCATATTCAAATTAATTAATACGAAGGCAGTGACAAAGACCATAAGCTCGGTATAGTATCACAGACCTAAATTTCTGGTGGGAATCGAACACAAAATTCTCTCCCTAGCAATATAACATCTAATCCACTATACCATTGACGCACCCAGACCTTCTTTATTGTTTACAAAACTACTAATTAGGCTATAGATGATTTTCTAACAATTCTTTCCATTTCTTTTCAATATTTCGTTACTCCGCGGTTACTATAGGGTAGCCAGAAATAAAAAGTTTTAAATCTGTCTTATAAAAAGTTTTAAATCTGTTTTATAATTTTTATCACTCTTAAGTTAAAAAAAGTTGGTATTGTTATGAGAGGGGCGTTGATCGTATCGGCTCCCAAGTTACAGCCGGCAACTATATATTCCATGTGGCCAAGGAGTTCATCTACCTTGGCACCGACATTACCAGCAAGAATGATGCCAGTCTAGAGATCAAGCGAAGAATCACACTGGCCAACAGGTGCTACTACGGTCTCCGTAGGCAGTTTAGTAACAGAGAACTCTCTCGTGTGGCGAAGTTAAAACTCTACAAGTCGCTTATTCTTCAGGTGCTTCGTTATGGTGCAGAAGAATGGACGCTGTCTTGTGCCGATGCAGCGGTCCTGGGAGTGTTTGAGAGAAAAGTTCTTCGCAAGATTTTTGGTCCACTAAAGCAAAGCGATAAGTTTAGCATTAGCACCAACTATGAGCTGTATGAGCTCCTCGGGGACGCAGCTCGCCCATGCGGTTCGGATTGAAGAATCTGCTCCAGCGAAGAAAGTTTTCGATGCGAAGGTCACTGAACGTCGGCGTAGAGGACGTCTCTGTTTGCGTTTTAAAGACCAGGTAGATGAAGCCCTGCCATCAATTGGTGTGACCAACTGAAGAAGGCGCGCCCTTAGCAGAGACGGATGAAGACTAGTGTTGAGACAGGCCCAAACCCTTTAACAGGTTGTTATGGCCAGCTAAGTAAGTAAGTAATTGTTATGAAAATAATCATTCCTTAAGGAGTATGTACAACACTAGCCGAACTAAACTAAGTAGTTTTCGACTCTGGCTGCAATGGTCATAACTTTTGCGCTAGTAGTTTACATATTCCTCAACAAATGTTAATTCTCTTAAGAGAACCAGTATTAGAACCTTAAGACTGATGACAATTATTTTAAATATTTAACGTTCAATTAGTTTTTAATGCGACTGTATAACATAAAGAAAGTTACAAAACAGAAATTTAATTTTAATTTTTTATTAAAAAAACAAAACTCTTTTGTTAAGCCTTTGGTTTACACACGACTGTCTCGAGTTTATATTGCATGTCAAAAGAGAAATAGTAAAACAAAAAAATAAAGAAAAAATTTTGCAAATTTTTAAAAAATTATTTAAATTTCATTACATTGAATTGTTAAGAATACATTCAAAAATATTATTGTTTTTGTTGACAATAGTTAAAAATTGTAATGCTTTTTAAAAAGCAAAGGATAAAAGTGGTTTGTTGAGGAAGGAAGAAAAAGCAATTACACATACATATGGCAAAATATGCATAAAAATGGAGGATGCATTGCATTATATTGCAGAAGAATTTTTAAATCAAGATAACATTTTACGAGAATTTGTTTAACGGACAGAAACTTCTATTTGAAAATGAAAAAGTGAGTCTTATAATCTCATGCTATTAAAATGTTTTCCTAATGATATATAGAACGTCTAAATCATAATAAAACAAAGAAATGTATTTTTTTAATATTAATAAAGAGAAGCTTTAACAATAAAAAAATTTATGACATTAATACTAAACTATGCTTTTGGCCTTATGACCGCCAACTCTGAAAAAGAAAAGTTATATAGAACGTCTAAATCATAATTAAATAAAGAAATGTTTTGTAATGTATGCCTTGTAAGCACAAGGCATAATCTGCAATACTAATTTTCATAAATTTTTCACAGTATGGGCCAATTTCGCCAATCAGCCTTAAAGTCTTGTTTTTAAGGATTCAATTTTATTGGGTTTATAAAGGACTACTTACCTACTTAGCTGGCCATAACAACCCGTTAGTGGGTTTCGGCCTGCTTCAGCACTAGTCTTCAGGCGCTTCTGCTTAACGCGCGCCTTCTCCAGTTGGTTTATAAAGGAAGACATTGGAAATAACACCGTATTGGTGACTAAAAGTTTGTCTGAGTATACCAACCTGTGCCATGCCAACGACACTAATGCCGGGTACTAAAAAAATTTATATTAATGTCCCCAATAGTTTACCACTGACAGTTACATTCAGACCGTCATCGTTTTAAAAATCATAAAAAAAGCGCACCAAAGAATAATTTGAGGTAAATGGTGTACCTGACAAATATTATAGATTGTACTCATTCCACTTCCAAACGTCGCTGGTTCATATCCGGCTCAGATAATTGTAGTCGCCGTGGTCTAGTGGTTAGTGCGTTGGATTACTGAGACGATAGCGCTGGGTTCAAATCTCAGCCCTGACATCTTAAAAAAAAGAAATATAAAAAAATTATTTCTTTCGGCGACGACCTCTCAGCAATTTTCTGGCAAAAGCTCTGACAGTCTTCTGGCAAAATCTCTGTGGGTAATTGATTGCCATAAAAAAGCTTCACAAATCTGTCGTTCGGAGTTGACTTTAAACTACAGGCCCCGGTACTGATAGAAAAAAACTAACACACACAACATGAGTTCTGCGATAAGCAAAGCCGTTACTCTGAAACAGGGTGCCTAATGAACGATATGTGATTACAACAAGACTCTATCACAAGCTACATATTACAATCGATTTATCTATGATTGACAAAGTTTCTGAATGGTTAGCTATTAATTTTTAGGACTTTAATATTCACCATTTTTTCACAATTTGATGGCATAAGCTTCTATTTTGTATTATTAATCCTAAATCTGTATAAACGCGGATAATACCCTAAAAATAGAGCATTAAAAAAGTTATTAAAGAGGTACCATGATTAAAATATTCATCTTCTGCAACCATTCTAATGGCGATTTCAAGCATTAAAATGAAATAAATCTTTAATAGGAATTATGGTATTACTGGTGGTATATATTGGTGGAAATGGCCAGTTATGTACATACATACATGCATACATAACTGGCCTTTACAACCCTGTGTCAGGATTACGGCCTAGCTTCTCGCAGCACTCATGTTGTGTGTGTCAATTTTTATCAATGAGTACCGGGACCTACAGTTTAATGTCGACTCCGAACGACATACTTGAGAAGCTTGTTCATGGCAATTAGTTACTCTCAGAGCTTTTGCCAGAAGACTGCTGAGAGGTAGTCACCGAAAGAAATATTTTTTTCATATTTCTTTTTTTTTTAAGATGTCAGAGCTGGGTATCTTGTCTTAGTAAGCCAATACACTACCCACTAGTTATGTACATATGTATACTTATTCCACGTACCCATTCAACAAAAAATTTACTTTATTGAAGAGATTCAGTACGGATATTTATTTGTGGTTTAGCCTGTTCACGAATTGGCGGTGCACATGATGGTCCTTTGACTTTAATTCTTGCACAAGTTGAATCACCTGGCTCTCAGTATAGATGCGCACCATTCTAATTGTGCTCACATTCAATGCAAGCCACTTTGCGACCTCCCAAATAACCGTGACCTCTGCCTAAAAAAACACCGCACTTTCCTAGATGGAACCACCCAAGGCTTGGCAGCCGTTTTAACCTAACCTAACCTAACTTTAGTTCTTGAGAACGGCAAAATATTGATTGTTCGGTTCTGTATTAATGCTTTCCTATACAGCGGTCACAGCTTCTACCATACGTTCTCTTCGACGTCTGGATTAATGGTATTAGTTAGTATTTTACAAACTTGTTTTATCATAAATTACAATCATTATGAAATACCATATCTTTTCTCATGCACACGATAATTTATGTTTTCGTTCACTTAAATGAACCACCGTGAACAATTTTGAGCAAAACCAAATTAATGAAAACCATGTAAATAAGACATCAACTAACATGAAATTAAAATAAATGAAAACAATTTACTTTAAGTTTTTTAAAGAAATTTTAATAAAAATATTTAATTACTTGGAATACACTACCTTGTAATTATTTTTACTCGAGAAAGAAAGAAAAAAATTCTTCTTCTCTACCCAGCTAAAGGCTGTTAAATTATCTTCTAACTTGGTCAGTATTTGATTAACAGAAATCTCTTTTAAGTGTTTGCATTACAAGCAATTTAACAAACTTTCTTTGTTTCTTTCTTATTTTCGGGTTTATTAAAAGCCCATGTTAGAGCAAGTTATGTCAACGTAATTAAAGAAAAGGATTGCAGTACAAATAATTCAGTGTTAATAATGCTTTGCTTAGCCGCTGTAATTTTTTTTTGTGTTGCTAAAGGTAGTGGGTGACCTTCTTTGTACTCATTTGTCTTTAAAAAACACTTAAAAATAACGAAGAATATATTCTTGAGTCGTTTATTAAAATGAAGAACCCAACAGCCATAAAAGTGTTTATCTGGTAGGAAAAGAAAACAAGGTGGTGACAAGCTTTCCGAAACATCTTTTACTCTTTATTTTAAAGAATTGCTTGTCTCATTAATTTTTTTCTTCTCATTTTCTTTCATTTAACTTGTGATGAAATTAGTTTTTATTATCTTTGTTTTTTTATTTTTTTTTTTTGTATCATGCAAGCAAACGCTTTTGGGTTTTTCAGTTGTTGTAACTGAAAAAGTGTAATAAAACCGACCACTTCTTCTTTTAGCAGTTAGTTATGTAAAACGTTCATATATTTGCAATTCTTCAAAAGGATGTCATTTTATTTTAATTCATTTTTTACTGCTATTTCACTGTTTTATTTCTTTTTGTTTAAAATTACTTTTACTCCTTGCTTTTGAGTTTATTGCACAACATTGTAATAAATAAGAAAATACAGTGCTGGTGGTAGAGTTGATGCTTTGTTATGTCTCTAGAAGATTGTAATATGCTTTGGAAGGTTCTGAACGCCTAGAAAATAGTTATAGATAGGGATTAAATTTTTATTATTTTTTTTTTCTACTGATCGGACACTGATCAAAACTAACTATAAATTCATTTGCATTTCACTGAAACTATCAATTATCAAATACTACATTTAACTACACACACCAATAGAAGCTATAATAAAATATTTTTTATTTCCAACACAATTGTTGTTAAAAATAAATTGTAAAAAAAATGTTTTAGGCTCGTACCTGTACGGCGTAAATTTTTTCATACCCATATATTTTGTATGAGAGCTACCGAATTACGTAGCGTATGTACATTATGGATTTCAAAAATCCAAATTTAACAGTGCGTACAAAGAAAAATTAAAATAAAAATCCAAAAAATTATAAATAATAATATTTGTTTGAAATTTGTTTCTGATACAAACAAAAGTAAAAATTTGATAAAACAATTTATTTGTTTTTCTTTATTTTTTCTTTCTTTTCATTTATTGCGTATTTCGATAATACGGACGTATACAAATTAAACTTTTTATACGTCGTACTGCGTATGCTTTTATGCAGGTACGACCCTTAGTTACAACGTGAGCCCGATTCACATTGTGGGGTTATTTCATATTTAAACAAGAATTTATTAGAAAATTAAATTTCGAAACTTAATGGACGGATGGTACTCGGATCTGCTTTTATATTGCCGAATATTAATTATTAAAAAGCTATATGCTTACCAAGTTAAATATTAAACTATTGAATGTTAAATATGTGAATTTAGCAACATTTTTTAAAATAATAGTTTATCAATTTCGCCTCACTTTTGACTTTTTGGTGTTTTTTTTATTATTTTTTTTTTTTTTAGAAAATTTTAAGTTATAAATGATTTTTTTTTGTCCAGAGATACATCTAGATAGTTCTCACATCTTTCGAAAATCTTTTATAAGTAATTAGCGTTTCGAGTTAGTTATCAGTCAGTTAGTTTTCTAGGTTTAATGTCGACTGCGAACGACAGATTTGAGAAGCTTGTTCATGGCAATTAATTACTCTCAGAGCTTTTGCCAGAAGACTGCTGAGAGGTAGTCACCGAAAGAAATATTTTTTCCATATTTCATTTTTTTAAGATGTCAGAGCTGGGTGTCGAACCCAGGGCCCATGTCTTAGTAAGCCAACACACTAACCACTAGACCACCCTGGAATAATCAGCAGCAATTGCTCCATCTATCGTTGAATGGTAATTATTAGTGGTGAGCCCCTTCAATAAGTAGGTTAGCTGCTATCTTCCAGAAGGTGGCGCTGTAATCGTAATTATTAGTTTTTGATGCATGACAAAGGAAGAATAGAGAGCAATGTCAGGGAGCGGTTTCTTGGTGTTGGACTTCTTGGAGGGGGTGGGGGAAATAACTAATATTCAAATTATAATTTTGAAAAAACCCCAAATTTTTATTTCTCATTTTTCTTCTTCGCTGGGATTTTAACCACTATACCGCGACCCCCTTTTTTCCCATTTTTTATATAATTTTTTGTTTTAAATGAGAAATAAACTTTTGAGTCCATTGGGTTGTGTGACATTCAAACGAACAATCATAGAAATGCCAGGCTGAATCACTACGCGTTTGTCCACTGATAAATTATGATAAAAAAAAAAACGGTACATATTTTTTCACAAGACCAGTACTCAGGAGTTGAAACCAAAAAACAAATTTTATTATAAGAGAGCCCCAAATTTTTTCTTCACCTCTAAAATTATATAGACTAATATTTTAATATTTTATTTAAATTTATATCTGATATTAAGCCTCCTAAGTGTGAGAAATTTCATATTCAGAAAAGGAGAAAAAGAAGTAAAATGTATCCCAGCAAACATTAACAAAAACCTTGATGAAATCAACTTCAAATAATTATATTTTTTGTGAAGCACGCATAACTTGAGTATATGGTTATCAGAGGATGAAAAAAACCTACTTTAATAATCCTAATAAATATAATAATCTCTTCTTTTTCTAATAAGAAAGAGGTATTTTCAATTCAGGCTTTACAAATACTTAACGCCTTATTTATAATAAAAATTTAGCAGATCGTTTTAGGCAGTAGCTAAGCTTGTCATTCCTTTACGAGAAAATTCTTACTCAAAACGTATGAGTTCTTTAATTATTTTGATTCTCTGACTCTCTATAGCGGATAATAAACTTGCTAGTTTTTTGTCCTGCATGCTAACCAGTTGCTAACATTTCATTATAAATACAGCCGTTAGAGTTCTATGAAAACTCTATGACACTATGGCTTTAAAATAACTTTCAGTTTTTTTTTTTTTTTTTTTTTTTGCTGGGATAGTTAGATAGAAAATAAATAGTTGTAATTAATAAATTACCAAAAACGACTTCTATTTCTTAACAATTATTAATTTGTGCCACATTTTAATTCATAATTGCACCAGTTTTTTCATTTATTCATTATTATTTTCCATATTCTAATCAGATTATTTAAGCAATTCCGTTTTATCGTAATTCCTTTAAACTTATTTTGTCGTTCTCAGTCATTTTCAATAAGAAAATTATCTTCTTATGGGCTGTGATTATTTTTATTCTTTTTTTATTTTTATTTTTTCCTTAATAATTCCTTTAGAAGAACATGATTAAAGAATTTCATGTAATGCCACTCTTGCTGCTGTTGCTGCCCCATCAAGCAATTGGCAATTGCCAACTAATCCATTTTCAATTGTTGAGCTGTATTGTTGCACAAATAAGCACATGTACGAGTAGTATATACTCGTTTAAAATGATTGTCATTGAAGGGAAATTTCTAATAAAAGCAAATGTTCTACTTTCTTTCCTTCATTTTGATTTTTTTTTTTTCATTCCTGTCTCTGCAATTTCGTTTTTATTTTCGATTTTATTAAAGGATTACATAAACGCATAAACACACACATATGCACACTCCTACTTCATATAGAAGCTCATTTTGGTTTTTGTTAAATTTGTGAGAAAAGAAGAAAACTCCATGAAGCTATGTTTTAAGGCTTCTTGTTCTGTTCTTAACTAGCAGAGTTATTTTGTTGCATATTATTTTGGTTTGAGAATTAATAAGGGGAACAAATTACGTCATTTTATATCCAGAGAAATGCAATAATTTTGAAATACTCGTTGATATTTGTACTTCATTAACCGAGAATACTTCTTAATTACATACATTTTAGATTAAAAGTTGTTGAGTATTAAACATATGTTCTAATCCACTTTGGCAATAAATGGGTTAATAAATTTCTTTTATACGTACGTACTGCATTAAGTCTTTACAAAAGAAAAAGAATTCGAACTCCTCAACTTGGCTACCAAAAACCTTTTTTATTTCACCAAGAGCACCTTGCAACTTAAGGCATTATATTGCAGTATTACATGATTTTTAACTTTTCTTTTTGATTTTTACATAAAATACTTATAAATCGTAAATAAATCCCTTTCAAAAGCACCCAAGACTATAAAGATACTACCATTTACTTGTCAATATTGAACTAGAAAATCACCTGCAATATTGTTGAATTCTTTTTTTTCTGTATTTGCTTTTATTGCTTAACATAGACGGTAATAGACTTTCTTTAGAATTACAATTTAATACCCAATGAGTAATAAAAATTGGTATAAAATATTGTACGAGTATAGATTTAATGTATTTAAGATTTAGAATTTATATTGAAGGCTTAAGCAAAATGTTGTGTTTTACCAGCAGGTATTACCAGAAGTGTTTCTACATCTTCTCTTAAACGCAAAACAAGTAAAATAAAACAAAAGGAAAAAAAACACACAATGGTTAAAAATTAAAATTTATTTCAAGAACAATTGGCAGATACAACAGGACTTCGTGTAACCTATTAAAAAAAGAAATAAGGCGTTTTAAAGTATTTTTGTTATGTTTTATTTAATTTTTTTTGTGTTCGAATACGCTGCCGGTGAGAAGGGTTGGGACCTCCTGAGAAGATGCCAGCTAGTCGGAACAATCACTGATCAATCGGTTCGTAACATAAATGGCAAATTTGCAAGAAGTATTTATGTTACAAACCGGTTAATCGGTGAGTGTTCCTACTAGCTGGTTAGTTTGCGGTTTTTCCAAAATTTTAGTTTAAAAAAAGAGGTCCCCCCTCCAAGATGTCCATCTTCAAAGCAATCGCTTCCTGACATTCCACTCTATTTTACCTTAACCTTTGACAACGTAAAATGAATGATCAGGAGAAAAGCGCCACCTATTGGGAAGTAGCAGAAAATAGTTAAAAACCTACTTAGCGAAAGCACTTACCACACAATCAACAGGCAACGATGAGGCAATTGCTGCTGATCATTCAAGGGTGAAAGACCTTTGAATGAGCAATTCACAGCAATTTGTCTAATTCCTAAGGAGCTTAATAATAATATCCTTGCAAGAATTAAAGAACGCTGTAACTGACAAAACATTTAATGTTTCTCAGAGCCAAAAAACCTGTACTAATTGCTTAATTGCAATTGATGTTGATTATTCAAAAGTGACGGTATAACAATAGCCCTTGAATGATCAATTCACAGAAATTTTTCTCATACCTAAGGCGCCTTATAATATAAGAAAACAAAATATATGTTCTGTTGTTATAATGTACTGTCCTTTCCACAAAAATTCCAATTTAGTAGGGGTTTACCCCTGAGTTCAGGTCTCAACAAAAAAAAAATCTCTGGTTGTCTGTAGTTCTTGCTTCAGCTTGTATTAATTCAATTTGTTACTGTAATGGGGTCCAAATAGTACTACTTTTTTATTATAAATGCTGTTTTTTTTTATTTATTACCTAGTAATTGTCATGTAGACTATTGTACATGGATAGTAAAAAATTTTCTGCTTTGGTGTATGATTATGCTACGAATGAACTTCGAAACTAAATAACAAATTATATCCGAAAGAGCAAATACACAAGGATACGATTTGCAAGAAGCATGAGTTCGGCGTAAGAACAAAAGATTATTGAAAACCAATTGTAACCAATTTATTGTATTTCTTTTTAGCACTACTGATATTACTCATTTAGTCGCCGTGGTCTAGTGGTTAGTGTGTTGGTTTATTAAGAAGATAGCGCGGGTTCAAATCCCAGCTCTGACATCTTGAAGAAAAAAAATATGAAAAAATTATTTCTTTTAACCACTACCTCTCAGCAGTCTTATGGCAAAAGCTGTGCCAGTAATTGATTGCCATGAACAAGCTTCTCAAATCTATTGTTCGGAATCGAATTTAAACTGTAGGTCCCGGTACTCATGGATAAAAATTAACACACACAACAAGAGTGCTGTGAGAAGCTAGGCCGTAACTCTGACACAGGGTTGTAATGGCCAATTATGAATGTATATATCTGTGGAATTTTGAAAAAATATCTTCTCTCGAAATAAGAAAATTTTTCAAGATTTTTATAGTATATATAGAGTTTCCTTGTCCTTATTTTGCTCTAATCCTCGTATTTCTACTACCTTTGGAACGCAAGATATGCAGTTGACTAATCGACTTATTTCAGACTTTCCCCCAATTTCAATTTGATAAAACGACTTCTTTCAGAGAATTAAAAATAATTTGAAAAATTGAATGTCTATAAAAAGTTTCATTTAATTTTTATTATTAAGTATTTCTTAATTATCTGCATATTGAAGGGAAAAATAGAACCCAAATATATTTTCCAGATCAACTTCTTTCAACCTTTTTTTCATATTCCATTTTAACAAAACAACTTGTCTTGACTTAAGCGAATAAAATAATTTTCAAATTTAATCAAAAAAAATTTTGACAAAACGACTTGTATGGTGGAAGCTAATTTTTTTCTTTAAAATTTAAACAAAAAAAATTTAACAAAAAGTCTTAAATTAATTTTTTGTCGTTTTAAAGAAAACTATTGCTTCTAGAGGGAAAAAGAAGGTCGCATAATGTTTGTTACGTATTTGTGTATAATATCCAAGTTCAAAATTTCTTTAATTTTCTAAGATATAACTTGTATTAGCCTTTTTAACTGTTTTTTGCTCTACTGAAAAATTGTTGATTTTGAAAGAAGACGTTTTGTCAAATGTCCACAGAAATATAATTAATTAGTCAGTTAAGAAAATTTTAAAATTAAATTTTTTGGGTACCTTGGCATAGCACGCAAGATTAGATACTTTGTGTGTGGTATAGTGGTTCGAGCCCAGGTTCGAATAACAGCAAAGGTGAAAAATGAAAAAAGTTAGTTGGCGGTTTTTTTAAAACAAGTGGTCCCCCCTCCAAGAAGTCCATCTTCAAAATAACCGCTCCCTGACATTCCACTCCATTCCACCTTAACCTTTGACAACGAATAAGGAATGATCAGCAGAAAAGCGCCAGCTATTGGAAAGTAGCAGAAAACAGCTAAAAACCTACTTAGCAAAGGCACTCACTGTAACCAACATTCAACGATGTGGCAATTGCTGTTGATCATTCAAAGGTGAAGGTATAACACTGGCCCTTAAGTGGTCGAACTGACAGCTACTTGTCTCATTAACAAAAAAAAGGCACATAATACATACAGATATATCTGTAAAAAAAAATAGTTTAATCAAAAATAAAATTATTAAAAATATAAAAGAAAAATAAAGAACCGAACTTTTAAAAATACTATTTCTTCGTTTCTAAATAAAAAATTTAAAAACTCTCCACATTTTTTCAAACTCATTTTAGAATATTTATTACTTGCGAAGTCACCTTGAAGAAAGCTTACTACAGAGTAACTGATCTCCAGCAATTGTTTGATTGTAATTTACATAGAAAATATGGCATTAATTTGCTAGTAAGTTGTAATTCCTTTTATCTATAGATTTAAATTTAAGTGGTTCTGGTTGTCATTGCTGTATATAATCTTTAATCTCTGAGTTATTTTGTACATTGGTTGCCATTATTATTATTACAACAACAAAAACAACAACAGAAAATAAAACTATAATACACAATAACAACTTCTATATATTATTTAGTTAAAAAGTCAATTGCTTTATTATACAAGACAAGAGAAAACAAGATAAAACAAAACAAGACAAGATACGCAAATTTACAATGATTTTATGGAAAAATAGGAATATTGTACGTTTAGAAGCAAAGGTAGTAGTTACTGGCGTTATAAATTTCCATTTTTTATGATTTTCTTATATTTTATTATAGACTTTAATCTCACAGCAACAAAAAAAAAAAAGAGAGAGAGAGGGAGAAAAAGATAAAAAAAATAACACAAATGCTGTAAATGTGAATCACTTGATAAAAATTTGCATAATCCTGTGGGTAAATTAAAATGAAGAAAAATAAACATTTACGACAAGAATTCGTGCAAATTCTATAGATTGTCCTACACACACACACACACACACACCCAAGAAGAGGTAAAAACGTAGTTTTGAGGTAGAATAAAAAATATATATAAACGAGCGCGTGATTTGATTTTACAGAATAGGCTGTTACGCTATTTGCCTGACTGCTGCTTCCTCATTGACTCCATTAATGCAAAGTACGTTGCGCGAGGTTTCCTCTTTCTTTTTAAGTACTCAAATGACATTTAAAGCCTGATAAAAAAGTATAAGTAAGAAAAATATATGATATTAAGCTCTTTTAAGTTTAGCCAACAGCAAAAGCCTGTAAAAATTTTTTTAGCTGCGTTTCAATCAAATTTAAATCGATTTTTACTTTAATTTTTTATTTAAATTTAAACACACAGTCTTCACGAATGGGCTTAAGCAAACCAATTTATGTTAAATAAAGTCATTAGAATAACAACCGGGGATTTGCTTAAATTCAAAGAGATTTTTATTTAGAAAAATTTTGTAAATTTAGAATAAAACTTTTTGATTAACAAATAATAAAAAATCTTAACCCTGTTGTTAGGTTAGGACCATTTGGTCCATTTTTTTTATTGTTTTCTCTGTAATTTTTGAATGGTGATATATAGTGACTTAATTTTTTAGCTCATGTGGTCTTTTTATAAAACCATGTTATATACAAAAATTCAAGATTCTGACTTAAACCAGGACTGAGAAAAATAAAAAATTTCGAATCTTAGGTTAAGGGACCATTTGGTCCATAATATATTTTCTTTGATTATTTTTACATTTATTTAAAAAAAATTAGTATTTTTTAGTTGGTTTTATAATAATTATCATTACATGATAAGCAACATTTATTTCTCTTAGTTTTGCAACTAAACTTACTGCAAATGCAGCATTTTATATCACACTTAGACTTGCAGCAACTACAAACTTCACGATTTCGGCACTCTGAATTAGAAATATTATTTGAAGAAGCCACTGGAACTATGCATGGTTTTAGTATTTCAGTAAATAACTGTGCTGATAACTCTTTTTGAGGTAATCTTGTCCATTTCATCATATACGCGTCCGTCAGAGATATTGCTAGTTGCGGCAATAAGTCTGGTCTCCTGCAATTCTGATCAGCTGGAACCAAGGATTTCGATTTCGTCGATTTCAGAAAATATTATGTACGCATTCAATGCGAATATATCATTTATGTTTGCAAATAAAATGTTTGGCCATCGAGTTGTTTTGCGTTTATAGAATGGTACAAAGGGAGTTCTTGAAAGTTAGCAATTTCGGAGGAAATTGTTGCCTGTTATATTTCGCCCTTTAAAGCCTTTTGTTACGTCCAATATAAAGTATATCGAGCCCATAATGCAACAAGTTGCTCATCAATGGTGACATTTTCGGAACAATTATAAAACCTTGGAAGAAGTTGTTACCAACGGTTCCACAGTTCACGAAAAAGAGCTAATTTATCACAACTACGCACTTGTCGTCGACTCAAAACATCATAGAAACGGGTGGTAATCATATGAAATTTTTCTTCAGACATAATTGCTTCGGAAATGGGGCGACATTTTCATTTTGTGTACTTTCAATAATAGATTTTATATTATCCAACTATTTTGCTCAAATAAAAAAACAGGATTATACAGACCGACATACGCCTGCAAGAATAAGTAAAGCAATATATGCGCGCAATGCGTCTTCATCAATATCTTTCCACTTGCCACCAAACTTGAGCGTGATGTACTTATTAGTATTTTCGATGATAATTCTTTCTATTGGAGGCCGAAAAAACAACATAAAACTGACAGAATTGCATCTTACTGCGTTGAGATATTCTCAGCCGTAGCTCCAATAGGATGAGGTAATAGAGTGGCACTCCAAAGCATTTTGTTTTTAGCAATAAAAAACAGATCAACAGAGATAACTGCAGGTTCCCGTTCAGTATCTGTTTCAGAAGAACTTGTTTCGCTATTTTCTGAGGTATAATCAAACTCCGAATCTGAAATATCGGAGTCACTTTCTACATTGAGTAGTTTTTTTTTTCAATAAATTTCTACATAAGATGTGTTGAGTAGAGATTTGCGGTATTCATGTGATTTGAGTGATTCACGCGAATAACGCGTGAGAGTGAGTTATTTTAATTTTACTGATGTGAGTAGTGCGTGAGTAAAGAAAAATTCGAGTGAGTGATTCGTGAGAGATTATAAAATTTCTTGCGTCAGCGTGAGCCCAAATTCACTCACTCGCCCATCTCTAGCGTTGAGTAAAGCTTAACTTCATAATATTTAGTGAGAAGTGATCCAAAGTAGGAACAAATATAAACTTAAATGGTTATTTTGTATGAATATTGAAGTATGGACCAAATGGTCCATTAACCTAACATTCGTAAGTTTTTTCTAACCTAACAGCAGGGTTAATGAAATCACTGGTTTTCATCAAAAATTTTAAATTTCTTAAGCAAATATTAGCAAAGAATTCAAAGTTTATGAGAAATGGTATTGCCTGTGTTTGATTAGTAATTTATCTAGAATTAAATTAAAGAAATTTAATAATAAAATTGAATTATTTTTGTTTAACAAAGTCTTTTATTTTGATATATTCTATAACACAAAACTACAGTGGCGTATACTTTATAAAAAGCACTAAAGCACTCATTTATATATAAATCATACGCTCTGTAGTACTCAGCTTAAAAACATATACTGACTGCTTAATGTACTATTTTTAATTTTTAACTCCGTAGTTAAGAGCAACAGACATTTAACAATTTCTAAGAAAGTTAAATCAACTGTTGGTCAATAAATATTTTAAAATACCTTTAATTCGCTATTTCAACATATTTTTTTATTTTTTTATAATAAAAAATATAAAAATTGATTGAAAAAATGAATACGGAAAAAAAAAACAAGAAATACTCAGCAAATTTTTGTATTTTATAAATCTATTCATAGCAATTCTAATTGATAAAAGTGGACATTCGCAAAAGAGGTTGCAGAAAGACATACATATAGGGTGTATTTTTAAGCTTTCATTTATTAAAAGTAACACAAAAATAAAATTTTAGCCATTATTATTTATTTGTCGAATAAAATTCTAATATTTATTGGACCTTTGTTATACTTATTAAGATCCTAATACTGGTATTCGTATGAGAATTACTCTCGATTAATGTTAATTATGTTAATTGGGATCCAATAAATATTAGAACTAAAAATTCATAAAATTTAACCTTTTTTTTTTGTTAAAGTCGAATATATGGTATTAGTATTACTAGTACTTAATCAGTGCATAAACAATTTCATTTCGTTGGTAAGCTTATTTGACTTAGGTTGTCCATCCTGAAAAATTTTTCATTAAAAATTTGTCGGTAAACATTTGTTTCTGTCTTAAGCTGTTGATACTTGGGTCGGCCAATAGCGCAGTTTAATATCATTGCGAGTGAGTGAATCTGCAGTACAGTACAGCATAAGTGGACTGATATTTATAAAAAGGGAAAGAATTGTTATCTTGTCAGTGTCCCTTTAGGAAGAATGAAGTTTAACTTGAAATTTTCTTGCATAAAGAGCAGACTTTCTTTAATCTCATACGTCTGCATACGAACCTTGTCTTGTGACACTTAATAACCCTTATCTTTACTTTTATGTAGTTTTTTAATGGTCCCTTTCCAGGGAGAGTTACGGCTATATACCAATTCATTCTGGACTAACGAAGGTTCCTTATAAGAACTAATTGTACAACACTTATGATTTTGCAACGAGGTTAATCATTATCCTAGTTAAACGTGAACAACCCTATCGAGACAAACTGAAACTTATTTTTCAATTCATCTTAAAGCCGATGATTTTCTCGTCATTTTAGTTCCCTCACCAGCTAAATTTTTAAGCACATTTTATATTTGAAAAAATGTCTTATGGAACGAAAGAGCAAGGGCAGAATTTTTGCATGCGACTAAGAGTCGATTAATTTAATTTTGATTTGAATATCTACATATCAACAGATCGCACTCTATTGCGTTTAGAAATGATAAATAAAAATTATTTCTTTACATTCTAAAGTTCCTCAAAGTAGTCACTATATACTATACAAATATATTAATGTAAGCTAATGATCAGAAGCTTTTACATTGATTTCCTTAAAAGTGCAGTCTTATAGAGTCAATCTAACAACAGTTATATGACTGGAATATAGTTTTTATTTATTTGAGACCAATACTCAGGGGTAAGCCCCTACTAAATGCAGTGCATTGTATTCGAATTTTTCGAAAGAACAGTACATATATAATTTTTTTGTTTATATATTATTGTTAAGCGACTTAGGAATGAGACAAACTGCTGTGAATTTATCATTCAAGGGCCAATGTTATATCTTCACCCTGGAATGATCAACAGCAGTTGCCTCATTGTTGCATATTGATTGTGTGGTAGGTGTCTTCGCTAAATAGGTTTAGCTATTATCTGCTACTTTCCAATAGGTGGCGCTTTTTTCCTGATCATTTGTTTTTTTTTTATTGTTAACATTGGTTAAGTTGGAATAGAGTGGAATGCCGGGGAGCGGTTTCTTTGTAGATTGTCTTCTTGGAGAGGGGGGGGACCTCTTATTTTTATATTATAATTTTGGAAAAACCGCAAAATACCTTTTTCGTTTTTCGCCTTTACACTCTAACCACTATACCACGCACCCTTCCTTGCGGTACTACTTGATGCAAACCTCACATTTAATTTAAATATTTCTCCAACCGATTTTATTAAACGCTGTCTAATGAAGAACAATATTTCCTATGTATTAAAACAATTACTGATAACTCTTGTAAGAACAAATCTAGAATATTCATGAGTAGTCTATAACCCTCGATATGATATCCATATAACTTAAATTAAATCAGCTTGAAAACAATTTTTTCATCTCCAGTGAATTGCAAATATGGCTCTACCATTTCATAAAAGTCGCCTTGGACAAAAATAACTATCGACACTTAAAAAGAGTTGAGGAACTTTTAAAACCCAATTTTCATGAGTAATTTTTATATAATTTTTTTAATTTTGAAATTCTTCTAAGTAATCTAGACTTTTGGCTTCAAATCTTCAGACAACATACTATATTCCCCTACAAATTTTTTTTAAGGTACACTAATTTTAAGCCACTTTGAAGAATAAGAAGATTTTTAATTGATCTCACAAATACCTACAAGCAATATTATTTTATTAAATTATTAATGTTGATATTTTAAGGATTGTTAAAATTTTCAAGGCAATTTTGTAAAATAAATAAAAACTGGCAATCTTTAAATAAATCAAAAAATTATATCCACAGCCGCGTATTTTCTTCATTACGTTCCTTTGCAGTTTTAGCCTTTATAGTATAATTTAGAAAGTTTTTTCTAAGAATTCTTTCCGTAGTTTAAGGACTGGCTGGCTGACATGAAAGATTATGCACGTTATATAAATAGGGGGGGGGGGGTCGTGGCATAGTGGTAGAGCGCTCGCACAGAAACTCACACGACCCAGGTTCAAATCCCAGCGAAGGACGAAATTATAAAAATAAAAATTTGCGATTTTCTAAAAAAATTACAATTTAAATATTAAATTAAATTTAAGAAAAATAAGAGGTTCCCCCCCCCCCCCCTCCAGCAAGACCATCTGCAAGAAATCGCCCCCTGACATTCCTAATCCATTCCACCAGAAACCAATGATCAGGAGTACAGCGCCACCTTCTGGGAAGACAACAGCTAATCTACTGAAGACGCTCACCATTCACATTAAAAACATCGACCGACAGATGAGGCAATTGCTGTTTGATCATTCGAGGGTGAAGGTATAACACTGGCTCTTGAGTGGACAAATTTACAGCAACTTGTTTCATCAACAATAAAAAAAGGCGCAATATGTTCAAACATCTATGAAAAAAAAAAAAAAAAAAAAAAAAAAAAAAAAAAAACCTATCAACCATCTTCACATTCCAATACAATGCACTGCATGAGTAGGGGTTTACCCCTGAGTATTGGTCTTAAACAAAAAAAAAAAAAAAAAAAAAAAAAAAAAATGATCTTTAAAGTCAAGTTAGTCTTTGACTATTTATTCACAATGATTTTTCAGAGTATTCTCTTAATAAATTTTAAAATACTAAAGGCAATATTAAAAATCGTAAATATTAGTGCTCTTAAAAAAAGCACCCTTTTATATTAAAAATAAACTACATTTTTATTTATATGACCATTTACAAGACGAAAAAAAATAAATGATTGAAAACAGGAAAGATTAGCAAAATTTTCTTTTTTTTTAATTTTTTTCCTTTTTTGCTCTTTTCTTCTTTTTTCTTTCATGGTTGACCTCTTCTTGCAAAAATATTTTTACCAAACGATGATAAAACACAAAATTTTTGGCTTTGGTTAAAACACAAGGCAAATTGCAACGAACTGCGGATAATAAAAAAAAAAAAAACAAAATTAAAGAAAATTGTAAAATAAAACCCCAACTCATACTGAATTCTCATACTTACATTACATTCAGCGTAATTCAATGATAAAGCAAAAGTATATCTTTCATAATTTCAAGCATATTTTTGCGCACGAATTATTCAAAATATTTTGAAAGAGCCAATTTAGTAAAAACAGTGGTACGAAAATATTTTAAAACGAAATACAATCAGACCTGTCACAGAAATCTATTCCAATCGAAAGTTGAATTTATATCGTATTTTGCTAAATTAAACCGCTTTCAGTTTTCTTAATGGAATTTGTATTTTCAGTGACTTAAATTTTAAAAAATTAATTAAAATCACTTTTAATCAGCAATAAATATTGTTTCGATTTATTTTATTAAAAAATAATTTTTTTTAACATTTAGTTTGTTAAAAATAAACACATTTTTGTCATTATTTCTGAAAGTAGCCATTTTTTAACCACAAAATTTTTCAAACTAAAATTAAAAATTTTCAAAAAATTTATATTCGGAAAAATCAAAATCTGAAGAAGCTAAAACAAAACCGATCGGAATTGAAAATGAAAACCATTTCGATCGGGGTCTGTGACAGGCGTGAATATTTAAAGACAACAACTGAATAACTTTTTGTAGTTTAAGCTTAGAAGCAAAATTTTTGTAACGTTTGAAAGCGTTCTTGTAACCTTAACAGTTCCTTGTTTAGAGAGAATTACTTAAAGAAGTCAATTATTGAGTTGAAATATTTGGACAGATAAGATAGAAACACTATTGTTATATCCTGTTAGGACAGAATTTTTCAATTCTATACTTTTTTGCCTTATTAGATATAAATAAAGCCGGGTTAATTTTATTTTTATTTTTTTTTTTTTATTTTTCATATTTGTATTGTTTCTCATATTATTTGTTACTCTGTAAATGTAACTTGAAATATGATCCCATTTATTTTTTTGCAGCATATACACACTTCTTTTAGTGTACACTAACCACTAAGATGATTGTATTTTATTTTTATTTTTTATTTATTTTTTCTTAATTCATCAATATTCGTATTAAATTTCGTTTTTTACCTTGAAATGTTGATCGCTGAATTACAAGGAAAATCTGCAGAATAATGTGAGAAGGAAAAATAATTTTAAAATTGTAATCAATACAGCAGTATAAATAAATAGAATATTAATATTTACCAAAAAAAGAAATGAAATAAAACCATTTTTATTTTTAAAATAAATTTAAAAGAAATGTTGGCAAACAAAGCAAAATTAAAGGAAATATGTAGAGAAAAAAAAATAAATGAATGTAATTGTGAATTATGAAATAACTTTTTAAATACAGTACAACTAAGTTAAATTTCATTCATTTTATTTGACATTCTTTAGCTTTGTAGCAATAAACTTTTAGATTTTAAAGGCTAATTTTTGAAAAACGAAATATGATTTGCTATATATTTTATCTATTATGTATTTATATACTTAATCACTATAAATTATTAAATTTTTTAAGCCAAAGCTGCTTTCGGCGTCTTAGTGTGACTGGAACTAAAAACTTGTTTAAAACATTTTCTGGGGGCAAATTTCGCCATTCGATTTCGAACAAAATTTCATAAAATTTTAAAACACTTTTCATAGAAATTTCGTTCGATATCGGATGCCGTAATTTGCCCCCTGGTTAGGTTAGGTTAAGTTAAATTGGCAGCAGCCTTCAGGCAAAGCACACTTGAGTAATATAAGGTCTCGTTGTAATACCACTATATCCGCTTAACATGTCTTGTTTAAATTTCACTAATTTTTCTAAATTTAAAATTAATAAATCATGTAAAATAGCTACAAAACAATGTTTTTGTTTCTCTTTTTCTTTTCTTCCACTTATTACGTATTTCTCGTATTTTAATAATACGGATGAATACAAATTAAACTCTTTATACGTACAATATATACATACATACATACATAACTGGCCTTTACAACCCTGTGTCAGGATTACGGCCTAGCTTCTCGCAGCACTCATGTTGTGTGTGTCAATTTTTATCCATGAGTACCGGGACCTACAGTTTAATGTCGACTCCGAACGACAGACTTGAGAAGCTCTTTCATGGCAATTAATTACTCTCAGAGCTTTTGCTAGAAGACTGCTGAGAGGTAGTCGGCAAAAGAAATATTTTTTTTATATTTCTTTTTTCAAGATGTCGGTGCTGAGATTTGAACCCGGCACTATCGTCTTAGTAAGCCAACACACTAACCACTAGACCACGGCGACATATACGCTTTTATTCAGGCAAGGGTCTTACTTAATAAAATTTTTAAATTTGATATTTTCCTTATACATATACTTAGTTTGACGTAGAAAATCTTTTATATTTTTAAGCACTTATACGTATAAAAAAATAAATATTAATCATACGGCCAGTAGTAGTAACCAATCAATCAGAACAGGGGTAAACAACCTTTTTAATTAACAGGCCAAATTAAATTTTAAAACTTTTTGGCGACCCGCACATAAAGTAATACTTATTAATAAATTACAAAACTTTATTTTTAACAAATATTAGAATAAAAAAATATAATATTTAAAAATAGTAAAGTAAACTGCTTATTTGAAAAATGTCTATGCATTACTTGTTTGACCCTCAATAAACCCAAACTATTTGCTTTGCATTTTTCGTCAAAAGCGGAAATTTTTCATTGATCACATAAGTTTTATAAATATTTTCGATGTTTACTAAGAGGCATACATTTCTCAAAATGGCATTATTCTGCACTCACTTCACTCTCACTTCCATATGAAAGTCTTCGGGAAGTGTAACCACATGAATATTAAATGACGGGGGAAATATTTTGATGGAAACTGCTATCATCTCAGCTTTGAACATTTGGAATTGTAACTGAAATTCGTTAATTAAATATATAACGTGGTTTTATCGTCAGCTGAGGTAATTCAGTGACCTCCAGGGTCTACTTACGGGATCCACAAACAATAAGTAATAATAACACAATGATTTAACCCTTTGTAGGGGAGTTAATAAAATATTATTTATTAAATGAAATATATTACAATGACAACAATAGTTTACAATAGTGGAAATTCGAGCCAAGTCGGTTGATGCCGAATGACTACGTCGGTATATCGATAACAACCAGCGTGGCAACTAGAGCAATAGTAGCTTCGGTAGCAGATTCGGTAGCAGATTCTGCGATTAGCGACGTGCAGGTTTAGTAACACGCTCGACACAAATCGTTGCCGCAGGTTCGGTGATTAAAGTTGTCGGGTATCGGGTAAGAGGTTTGGCATTAATCGCCATCGGAGAAAGTATAACAAGTTCAGCAATAGTCGTCGTCGGGGATCGGATAAAAGGTTCATTGGTAATCGTCGTTGAAGCGCGGACACTAGGTTCGCCGGTAATCGTCGTTGAAGATCGAGTACTAGGCTCGGTTGGAGATCGGGTAGTCGGCTGCTTCGGCAGATGGTGACGACTTGGTTGGCAAAATAATATGTCTTATACTACATAAAAATATCTTATTTGGTAATTCATATAATAATACAAAATTTCTTAATTATAGCTTAACTAGATAAGAATGTGTTTACCGAATAATTACGATCAAGGTCGTAACTAATCGGATGGGATATGACTCGCAAAGTCTCTTTTCAAGAGATAATTACCATGTTAATATACCGACTCGTTCTTAACTAGCCTCGTCAGTATATTTTCAGGTAATTCAAAACCCGATGTTGGTCTCAACACTTAAACTATAAATTTAATTTTTAATATTACATCGATGGGAATTACTACTTGTGGTGTTATTTCTATGAAATTAAACGAAATACCTATTACTGATGTAATATACTCTGCATCATAATATACCTATTACCATGCAAGTTACTAAATATGAGATGGCACCACAAGCAGTATATCGAACCAACACTCGTGTGGCAAGGTTCGACTCCCCGTCCCAGCAATAAAACTTTACTTTCCTTCTTTTATTGTAAGTGGCAGATGTTTTGCCACGTTACAAATTGTCTATATACATATTGTGCGTATTTTAGAGAAGTAGTAACGTTTAGGGGGCGGGCCTCATAAAAATATTTAAAGAGCCGTTTGTTGCACATCCCTGCATTAGAAAAAATTTAATGTCTCTGCTCAAATTTTGTGTCTTTTGTTCAACCCTATTTTAAAATATAATCATTTAATTTAAAATTTTTATTAAATCAAGTGTTATTTAAAAAGAAAGTAATATTTAATCTACCAAGTTTCTGATATAAAAATGTACTGCGAAAAATTCAAAAGTTTCTAGATAAAGAATCATAAATTTGCTAAAATAAAATGAAATGCAAAACCTTTTAGAGATTGTTTTGAAAGTCTTTCTGTTCTACTTTCTAAATGAAATAAAAATAAACTTGCTGAGAATGGATCATATAAAGTTAGTCTGTTACATACTTTTGGCAGCTAAAAATCTACGCCTTCATGTCTCCAAAGTAGCATTACTTAAAAAACTTTTCAGTAGCACAGTCAATAACCACGTATAGAACTGTTCTTAAAGTAGCCTTCTCGTAGTCTCGTATACGCCAGAGCAAAAAGAAAATAGCTCAGTTTCGCAAACACTCTATTTCCCAGCTATCGTCTTCAACTGTTACCCATGAAATCTCAATTTTTTTTATTTAGGTGTCGATTTTGCAGTACAATAATTTTAGCTGTAGCGTAGTCGCCATGGTCAAGTGGTTAGTTTGTTGGCTTACCAAGACAAGAGCTCCGATTCAAGCCCCGGCTCTGACATCTTGAAGTAAAGAAATTTTAAAAAATATTTCTTTCGGTGGCTACCTTTTAGCAGAATTATGGCAAAAACTCTGAGAGTAATTGATTGCCATGAACAAGCTTCTTAAGTCTGTCGTTCGGAGTCGACATTAAACTGTAGGCAGAGTAAGAATTTGCTCACTCTTTTGCTCATTGCGCATTGCGCACTCTTTTCTTGCGCCTCGAAAAACTGCGCATGCGCAAAGAGCGGAGCAGATAAAAAAGAGCAGTGGTTTGCTCTTTTGGCTCTTGCTCTTTTTTGTAAGCGCTGCTCTTTGCACTTTGCGCATTTAAATTTTTTATTTGGCGCTTTGCTCTGCACATTGAGCAAAATGAGTAGCGCATTGCGCATGCGCTTTTTTATATCTACAGTGTCATGTCAGCAACAAATTTTTTTAATTTGCCATTCGAAAAATTTTTTATGTAAAGTCAATCATTTCGTTACAGAAAATCACATTATGCAGTATTACTGATGGAAATTTCCAATGGGGACATTCGCGTGCTTTTAAGAAAAAAAAATTTATGATACTCCTTTATTTGCATGAAGAAAATAATTTTTTTTTTCACTCACTCTTCACATATGTATACTTAGGAAAAAATTGAATGCATATATTCGCGTGTGATTTTCAGAAACAATTTTGTTGTATTAATTTATTTGCATGAAGAAAAAAATAAACAGAGGCCTTATTATGTAACTCTCCTAAGCTAAAACTCTATCGCTAAAAATATATAAACTAGGTTTACGACTTTTTGGCTACGAATAGAATTCTTGAACGCTTATTGTAATTTAAAAACTTCATGCCTATTACCTCTACACTTTTTAATTTTATATATTCTAACGCCCAGCCTGTTTCAAAAACCCAAAATTTTATGCATTTTATTATCTTACTCTAAAGTATATGAAAATTCTAATATAAATTCTATTTACATTTCATTATTTCTTCTTTTTTCATATTAAAATTAGTGACTTCAAAGGTATTTTACACCACAGTAAATGAGCAATGCGCAATTGCGCACTCTTTTGGCTCTTTTGCGCATTGCGCAAAAAAAAAGAGTGGAGCGAGAAAGCTCAAAATTCAAAGGCGCCTTCTATGCGCAGCGCTTGTAATGCGCAGAGCAAACAAAATGGCGCAGAGCAAGAGCAACAAAAAGTCTGCTCTGCTCTTTGCGCAAAGAGCAAAAAAGAGCCAAAAGAGCGGCGCTGCGCTGCGTTTTTACTTACTCTGACTGTAGGTCTCGGTACTCATGGATATAAATTGACACACACAACATTAGTGCTGCTAGAAACTAGGCCGTAATCTTATGTATTTATTTTACTCTATTTTAGCTGAGCCTAATACTAAATTCCTACAAATTTAAGATACTCATTTTAATTCCTTAAAGAGTCACTGTAATTTAACGAGCATATGTTATGTCCTTTATGGAAAGGACAAACACAGATATTTAATGGAAAATTTTCGTTTTGTGCGATTATATTTTTTTTAGTTATTTAAAAATAAATGGTAATAAAAAAATATTGCCTCGATATTAAATTAATCAAACTTGCAACAATTGGACATTAAAAAACAAATGTTTCATTAAGTAGTGGTTACGCTTTGTTTGTCACATAATTGTGTAATGTGATCGTAGCCTAATAATCGCATAGTATTTTAAATATAATAATCACACACACTTAGCTTGAATTTTTATTTTAGAAAATATATTCATTTTTAATCCCATTTGCCTATAGAACGTGCAAATGCACCCTAAAAATAGAAAAAAAATTACTCAAACTCCACACTGTTGTTTTAATATTTTCGTTGGACTTTTATTAAACAAAAAGGTAATTTTTATAAGATACTTATTAATCTAAAACTATAAATAATAAATAGTACAGGAATAGATACGATAAATGTTACATTCAAATTTGTCCATCATTAATTTTACTGCACACATATAAAATATTCGTTCTATAAAAATAATTCCATCATTATATGGGATTTGACTACTGCAAATGGAAAAAAGATGTTTAAAAATTTCCACTTAAGCAGTTCTAAAATGTACATTCAGTTCATGTTATATTTTCATGCCAAAAGCTTTTGTTTGTCTCTTCATTTTTCAAAATGCTGATGATTAATTAAAAAATAAAAACAAAAAAAAAAAGATAGTAAATAACAACTAAATGAAGGACTTGACTGGTAGAAAAGCAAAAAACAACAACAAAAACACAAAATGAAAAATAGTTATAATGTTCATGTCTATGAATTTCATGTCAAACTCAAAATGACATGTGCATACATTCCTCATATAACATACTATGTGCACTGAGAGAAAATTGAAAACTTATTTCAGATTGTTTATAGATAACACAACAGATTTCAAATTGATTGACATAGAAGTAAGTATCTCATAAATTTGGCATTTTTTTTTTTTATAATTTTTCTTTCAGTGTAAAATTTCGTGTAAAATTGAATGCATTGTTTGTGGTAAAAACAGAAATGTTTTGTATGGATGCATATAAATGCGTAATAAATTGTCTACATTCTTTGCATTTATATACTATATGTGTGTGTGTGTACTCGTATGAGAGTATTTGTAAAAGAATATCATCAGTATCTGAAATTTAACAAAAATTTTTGCATATTTTTTTACATACGAGGCATGTTACCGCCAGAACGTTTTATGAGCAATAACGAATATAAGAGTGTTGTCTTGTACAATAGTTAAAAGGCCTAATTGTCCAAGATTAATTCGCAAAAAGATATCCTACACTGGCATGTATCACATACCTTTTTGGTAATCGTCTTTTAATTTTTAAGGTAACTTTGAAACCCTCAAATATTTGAAATTCATAATTTTATGCAGTTGCTTGAATTGCTAAATTGATTTTTGAAATAAATCTTTATAATTTAGTAGCCTTTTCTAATCCTTAATCTAAGAATTATTATTATTATACTAAGATATACCTTTTCATAAGGTTCTAGTCGCTTTAAAAATGCATCATAGAGTAGATGTTTTTTTTTTTATTTTTTTTTTTTTTCTTTAAGGCCAGCACTCAGGATACGGCCCCTACTCATGCAGTACATTGTGCTGGTATAGGAAAATATGTTATGGGAAGCGAGAAAGAGGGAGTAGTGTTTGTGGACATTTGACTTAAACATACTGATATCGTAATTGACAGGAAAACCGTTCACGGAAGATTGTTCCACAAACGAATGTTGCGGCTAAAGAACGAATTATCTCTATAATGCATTGTGCAATTCGCTGAATAATAAACTATAAATGGATGTGCTCTGAGAGAGGTACGTGTAGTCCGTAAGAATGCGACCACCCGGAATCAAATCCCCTATCTCATTAGAGCACCTCCCATGGTAGTATCGATAGAACAATGAAACGCACGCCATATTGCGCCGATTCTCCAACAAATCGATAGAGATGGATACCCTACCCTCGCTGATAAGTACCTTTGCCCTTTACTGTACGCGATCGAGAAGCTCTAAAACAGTTTCTGAAGCACCGGCCCATACATGAGAGTTGAATGCCATCCTAGGTTATGCGTTTGATGGTGGGACATGCTTAGTGTTACTGTCCGCTGTAAAGTTTACATCACCTCAGTACGTAACCTAAATGATCCCTCATAATTCTTAAAGCAAGACTATTGCCGGTCTATTGAAGTTTTTTACTGGCCATTAGACTTATAAGAATACAACAAAATGGGTTATCTTCCATGAATTTAAATAGAATCTATTTTGTAAGCTCACGATTTATATATGAAAAGGCCTGCTTCTCTTGAGTCTTGATTACTTCTGTATTACCAGGGACTAGAAAAAAAATTGTGCTAAATGTGCAAATTGATATTGAAATTTCACTCAAAATGTTGTTTAGCCATGAAGCCCATTATTTGTTTAGTACGTACAGAATTAAGCAGAGTTGTCGCATATGGAATGAGAGCAAGCCAACGGCTTTGGTCGCAACACTATTATATCCACAGAAAATTATTATTTAGTAACGCTTTATGTATTGGTCTATGTGCGATTAAAAAGGATATTGTTAACGCTATTGGGAATAATTACAATTTTTTTCGTAACTCCATAAGCGCTGGCCTTAATCTTGCTCACATGCGCTTACAAAGATACAGGTAGTAGACGTAGTTGATTCCTTGCAAAGAAATGTTACCATATAATTCGTGGTATAGTAGTTAGAGCACTCGCACAAAAACTCAAACGGACCAGGTTCAAATCCCAGCAAAAGGTGAAAAGTTAAAAAGTTAGGTTGCGATTTTTTAAAAATTATAATTTAAAAGTAAGAGGTCCCCCTCTCCAAGAAGACCCTCTACAAAGAAACCGCTCCCTAACTTTCCACTCTATTCCAACTTAACAAATGTCAACCAAATAAAAACCAATGATCAGGAGAAAAGCGCCACCTATTGGGAAGTAGAAGATAACAGCTAAACCTACTTAGCGAAGGCACTTACCATACAATCAACATACAACAATGAGGCAATTCCTGTTGATCATTCAAAGGTGAAGGTATAACACTGGCCTTTGAATCATCAATTCACAGCAATTTGTCTCATTCCTAAGGCGCTTAATAATAATGTAATTTATAATAATATATGTAGTGTCCTTTCCAAAAATTCCACTACAATGCACAGCATTTAGTAGGGATTTACCCCTGAGTATTGCTCTTAAAGAAAAAAACAAAAAACATACATACAAACATAATTCGCCTTTACAACCCTGTGTCAGGGTTACGGCTTATTTTCTCACAGCACTCACGTCGTATGTGTTAATTTTTTCCATGACTATTGGGACCTACAGTTTAAAGTCGACTCCGAACGACAGACTTGAGAAGCTTTTTAATGGCAGAGCTTTTAGCAGAAGACTGCTAAGAGGTAGTCGCCGAAAGATGTAATTTTTTCAGATTTCTTATTTCAAGAAGTCAGAGCTGGGGTTTGAACCCGGAGCTATCGTATTAGTAAGGTTGTATAACACTCTTGTTTATTTTATTTTTTAAAAAAGAAATTTTGATGAACTTGTTGCCCTGTGACAGTATTACAAGAGTGAAAGAGTTTAACCCTTATTTTCAACTTCTTAGTAAACAGAAATTCATATTTATTCGTTCGAAAGCATTAAATACGACGACCTTCCTAACAGCTATCCTACAAATTTTATCTCAATCATATGCGGTGATCTCTGGATTTTATAGCTTCAATTACTTTTGATTATTGAAAAGACATTAAATTTTTTTTTTGGCCCTTTACTTTTTTTCAGTCTAAAGCCGTGTCATGAATTTGTTAGTTTTTCGATGACAAAATATTGTTATTCCCATCGTTCTGTAATATTCAACAAAAACAGTACTACTCTTATCACTGATGATGATGTTAATGATTCAGCGGATATTGTTGATATTGGCCGTTCAATATATGTTGTAGTTTTGTTTTGCGTTATGCTGTCATTTGTTTAAAAATTTTATTTATTTTTTTTTGTTAGTTTATACCACAGCAAATTATAAAAAAACAAAAAAAAAAAAAAAAAAAAAACAAAATTGGTTCAAACATTTAGTAGTTGAAGGAGGAGTTGGAGAAGGTATAATATTTTGTTTAGTGGCTTTGTGTGTGTGTGTGTGGCAACATACAAATTTGAAATACTGAAAAAATGTCAGTTGTTATTGCCTGGTATTGCGGTGCAAAACATTTCGAAATGCGAATAAAATAACTGACACCAAAACAACAATGGAGAAAAAAAAAAACAACAATAACAACGAAACAAAAAATTAATAAAACCGCTTTAGCTTGCACAAGTATTTTAGCAATAAAACCACGATCTACTTTTCAGTATTGGTAATGTATAGTCATAGCAAATATTGTAATTGTCAGAGTGCGCTCTGTTTGTTTGTATGTATGTATACGTGTATACAGTATAACTATTTTTTTTTCTTTTTTGGTCATATTTATAGTTTTGTACTCATCGATGAACCAAAATATTAAAAGCAACAGTAACCACTTCTCCGTTTTTTTTTTTTTTTTATTTAATAACAGCAAAAATTTAATTTCGTTTTATGTTGTTTCCACAACAGAAAAAAACAACATTTTATTTCGTAATATATTTTTTTTTTATTTTTTCTTAAAAAAATAGGGAAACTTTGTTAAATTCTTACTTTGATGCATAAAATATGCAACCAGTTGAAAATAAAAAGTATTTTTTATTTAACCCTAAAACTTATTTGGAATCGATCGGAGCATTTTTAGGAGGTGAAATTCAAGTTTTATTAAATTAACCTCTTGGTCTGTCCAGACCACGAAGTATTGTTTACATGCTTTTCGTATGTTTTGTAAAGAAAAATCAAACCACTTGGCTAAAAATAAGCGTATCCGTTCCGAAAATATGTGTGTTGTGTTAAAATTTTCTGTAAGAAAAATTTTTACTAGCAACTTGTGGTAGAGCCAAACATTAAAAAATGTAATCCCCTTGTTTTGACCATGCGAGTTAAATATACTTATATCATTCGTACTTTTGATTTGCAATAATAGAAAACAAATCTGCCTGTGAATATTTGTTTTAGATTTTCAGTTATAAAAGTATTGAAAGTCAATAGCATACCAGGATTAGATATCGTTGACATGTTTTCGAATAAACCAGACAGATTCCAGCGTTTAACAACTGCTGCAAAAAAACGAGCTGAGGATAAGATGATAGCTAGCTTATCTATGTAATAGTGAGGAAGATGAAATAGAAACATTTTTTGAGAGCGAGACAATTGGCAGAGATTGTGCATCTGGTGAATAAATTAGGATGATGAAGACGATGACAATGAAAAATAAAAGGCTGAGGAAAATTCTGAACACGATGAAGGTGAATGATACTCAAGCAAATCTGGTATTATGTGGATATCGCTACCACCGAAAACAGGCAGAAAACTCACTCACAACATTAATGTAGCTATGTAAACTGGAATATTGTGATACTTACTGCCAAATTCTGTTCAAATTTTTAGAAAAATTTTTACACCAGAAATGGTGAGAAACATCTGCAAGGCACAGGAGGTTTATATTGCTTTGAATAAAATGTACCCGATAAAAGAACACATAGAAAGGGAGCAAACTGACGAAAAAGATATATACTTTTTTTGGATTGGTTTTATTTGCTGGAATTTTCAAAGGTGCCGGTAAAAGAATTGTGGGCATCATATTATCACAATGTGTATAAAGTTACAATGTCGGAAAAACGATTCATTTTACTACTGAGTTTCATCCGTTTTGACATCGGAAACACTAGGTCAATTCGCCAAGAATTTAACAAATCAGCAGCAATAGACGATATAGATATATGTATATACATATATATTATTAGCTGAAAACTGTACCAATCCCAAACTCTTCTAAAAATTATCGGCCATTATGCATTAAGTGCAATACAGCAACAAAGACAAAATGAAAACTCGTTTCAGCTGTGGTTTATGAATGTTTGCAGCATGGTAATGAAACTAAAAACAATATTTGTGACGACTGTAATATAAAATAATATAAAAAATAATAAATTGTATAATTTTTAAAAATTAAAAATAAAATCGTGTAGTTAAAAGAAATGAATATCTGTTTAATAAAAATACACTTATTTACTTTTTATATAGTTGGGTTTTTTAGTTATTCTCATTGTGGTCTGGTCAGACCAAGAGGTTAACTTAGTGAAAAAAAGTTACCGACAATCCTAGGGTTAATGAGAATATAAATTACTTTGCTGGTATGATATTTTAAAACAAAGAAAACTTTTTTTTTTTCAAACAATGTATCACCTACAGGGTGTCCGCCGGGAAGATATACTACAGCAATAATTCCATTGTAATACTGGCTGTATGCGATGGTGCCATTTTGTTGAAACCACATGTTAGTCAACTTAAAATATGCAGTTAGAGATAGAATAGGCGAATGAATTTGTTATGGTCCTATGATTTATCCTAGTTGATCTTTGTCTTTTTTAAACATAATAAAAAGTTATAATACGTTGTGAAAACAATGTATAAGCAATAAGACGATTTTCACATCAAAAAAATCATGAAAAATTGAATCACGCATTACTGATCATCCAGTGTCATTTATTTGGTTGTTAATTTTCTTTAACAATAAATAAATTGTTAAAGAAAAAAATTAATTTTATTAAATTTTATATTAAAAAGTTTGCTTCTTAAATAAAAGGTATCTCGGTACAATGCATGCAAGGCATGGTATTGGTTTGAAAATGAAATCAAAATGAACGCAGTATCATTTGGCGTTCAGACAAGAGTCTTCAATTACCAATTACTTAATAAATATTCTACCTTAAGCCATTTGTACTGGTTTATTAATTGTGACAGTAAATTTAAAAAAATGAACATTTCTTATAAAAAATCGTGTGCAATTTATAATTTGAAATATTATTTTGCTTTATTAATAAATGCAATCAATGTTGGTTTTAATGCATCCTTTGGCAATAATAATTCTTTTCTTTAACAAACTTTATATCTCTGGAATAAGAGAACTACTGCTGACTTATAAAAAAAGTGTGTGTTATGAAAGGCAAGTATCATATATTGACCACAATTAACGTCAACAATGTTGCCGGTCTTATTTAAATAAAACATATTTCAGGCAACAATTTTCAATTTCGCAATATCTTTTTATAAAAATGCGTAAATCAATATAAAATTTCGACCACAAAAGTGCCAGAAATCCGTTTAAATCTTGATTTATGCCAAACAAATACACTTCCAACAGTCTTTTACATTGAATTCGTGTGTATGTTTGTAAAGCTTGTGTGTTTGTGTGTGTGTGTGTATTAATTTCCGGGAAACCATTTATGCCATTTCTCGGTTTTTTGCGTATGCAATTTTTGTTGTTGTTCCTTGTAATTTGTTGCAAAAAAAATCCAACGTAAATATGGAATAATTAAAATAAATTTCATACCATATGTCATATATTTTTATAGCCTTGTCCTTATGCCAGTGCAGGAAAAATAAAGAATCTACTATAAAACGCCAAAGGAATTACGCTAAAAACCATATTAATATTGAAGAACGTAATTTAAAAACTTGCCTTTTTTTCCTCCGTCAAAAATTCGGCTTAATTAATATGAAAAAGCAGGAATTTTATTACAAAATTTAATAAACGAAACTTAAAAATGAAATTTAATTTTAAATGATATTAAAACGTAAAAAAGGCAATAGAGTAAATATGGTTTAAAGGGTTTTTTAAAAAAAAAAATATTTTTTTTAAAGAGAACAGTAGTAACTGCTGAAAATTTAAAATCTTAACAGAATATACCTGAGAAATGGAAAAGGTAGTTCAGTAGGATTTCAAGCCTTTTTAATAGTAACTACATAGAAAAAATTTAAAATCGATTTCAATTAACAAATTTGTACTACTAATTAAATTGATTACTAGATTTGCCCCTACAAACAATATTAAGAATATCAATTAAAAAATTAATAGTGTCGAGCTTTTTGATAAAAAAAATTTCAATTTAATATTTAATTGGGCCAATTAATCTTTTAATTAAAAATTCAGGCACATTTTAATCAAATATATTAATTGGTATAATTAAAAAATTAATTGACGGAGAAATTTTAAACCGATTAAAAATTAATTAATAAAACTAGAATTTAATTTGAGATGGTATCTTTTAGTGGCGGAAGCAATTGTGAAACAAGTCGATACATATGTAACAAAAATGTTTAAAAATATATACACTTGTACTTAATGTAATGAAATAAAAAAGTTTTGGGTTATTTTTGCAGTGGAACTTTTTGTGTGTGTGTCCCTATTGATCGCATAAAAAAAATAATTTTTATTTATGTTGCGAAAACTATGTTTAATAGCGTTTTGTGAAGTTTTGTGTAATTTTTTTTTCTGTGATTTTATTTATATGGTCCCATTTACCGCATTAAAACAGGCTTCTCTGTATAAAATATGTCGTCTTTATATTTTAATATTAAACATTTAATTAAATTACGTAAATAACAATACGTATTCTTTCGGCGACTACCTCTCAGCAGTCTTCTGGCAAAAGCTCTGAGAGTAACTAATTGCCATGAACAAGCTCCTCAAGTCTGTCGTTCGGAGTCGACATTAAACTGTAGGTCCCGGTGCTCATGGGTGAAAATTGACACACACAACATGAGTGCTGCGAGAAGCTAGGCCGTAATCCTGACACAGGATTGTAAGGGCCAGTTATGTATGTATGTATGTATGTATTCGAATTTTAAATGAAAAAGTAATCATATATTGATTATTTATATAAGATACTAAACAACACTAAGGCAAAAGAAAAAAACATACTCACAAACATTTTTATTTGTGTTATTCTATTAAAAAAATTAATTGTATCAATTAAACATTTAATTGGAAATATTGAATGATACTAAATAATTTGTTAATTTAAATTATTTCAACAAAAATTTTTTCTGTGTAAAATGTAAAACTTCTAAAAAAAGTAAAAACGTTCTTGCATTATTTAAATAGCAGACTAACTTTTTGATTTGAGTAGATATTTAAATGGAATGATTTTCTTGTAGTCATTCAGCCATAATCATAAAATCAATCAGTGGTTAAATTACTGGGTTTGCTCTAAATGAATCGACTCCATATCGTTTCCAAGTAAATTTCTCAAGCAATAAAGTTACCGCGACCATTCATTCTTAGTTTGACTTCACAAAAAATTTTATATATCTCGAGTAAGTGATGCCACTTTGGGCTTTTGCCACCAAAATTTTTAAAACCTGCAATTCGTTTTCAGCTATTTATCTCCGAAACAGGACGAGATCTCCGTAAACGGATTGCAGACTTGAAAATTTGGGATTGAGCACTTAAAATGGCATCATTAACTTGAGTTATAAAAAAATATGAAATGGCGGTTAGAGCACATAAGCTCCCGCACGACGAAATTATTGGCTGCAAAAAGAAACAGATATTGATTAGGAAAAAGCTTTTCTCCCCTAAGGCTAAGCAAGAGTACGTATGTTATATATGCAGTGTCTGGGTCACAAATACGTATTATTAAATTATTTTGGCCTTTAAATAATCTAAATGGTTGAATACGAGTATTATAAATAATAAACAAAGCAAAGTGCTGTATTATCTACTCTATAGAGTAACTGACTAATGCTATAGAGGCTACCTTTCAAAAAACATGTAACAATAAAAGGATATGTTAAATTATATTATTCTAATGGATATGTCCAAAGTAGTAACAATATTTATGTCAATACTAAACGTGTATACTCTAAAATTGGCCCAAATAACTAAATCTAGTTTCTAATCTTGAGGAAAATGCCGAGTGAAAAGAGTTCTGTCTCCAATAATGAAATTGTCTTTCAAACATATTTTGACTCTCTTCTTTGGAAGAAAGAAAGAATAAAAAAAACGTAAGAATAAATCTATGGAACTCATGGTTATATTAAATAACAAATATTATGAACTCTTAAATGTAGACAGAATTGTTATATCGATTCATTTTTTTTTTTTTTACTGAGGCCAGCACTCCTACTCATGCAGTACATTGTACTGGTCAAGGAAAATATGAGAGAAAGAGGGAAAGAGTGTCTGCACCTTTGATTTAAACTTACTAATATCGTATCTGACATCAGTCAGAAAAAGGCAAATTGTTCTACTTTAAAAATGCAAACCGCAAGGAAATCGGTTGTTATTGATTGATTATAAAACCACCACTAAATAACCCAACAGCAATTAACCCCAATAAGCCTACATACATAATATTGTTTAGTCTGATAAAAAAAAGTAAAAAAAAAGTTAAACGCGGACGATGTCCAAATTTATAAAGTAAACTTATTGAGCAGTTATTCAGCGATGACGTACAAATGGAGTGCAACTAAAGAATTATGCACAAATTCTAAATAATTCGAAATAAGTTAGATAAATAAATAATAATATGATCTAATATCAGCAATGAAGTAATTGATTTTATAAACGCATTGCTTGTCGGCGTTAATTCGCAAGCAATTATCATAACGCTTAAAAACTTTATGGCATGAGAAATCGTAAATTACACAACAGGCGTTATTAAAGCCTTTTCCTGCACTCTTTTTCCTATATTTGCGAAAAAAATCACGGCAATTGAACTTTTAAAAATGTCAAATCACGTTGCAATTTTAAGGTTTATTTCCATATTAGAAAAATATTTGCGAAAATTATCACTCAATTTTGCTACACTTATTATTTTTTTTAAGACCAATACTCATGCAGTACTTTGTAATGGAATATTAAAGATTAATTTTATTGAACGCCATATAACAATAAAAAAAGTTACTTTCAGTTGATCACTAAAAGGCCTCATCTGACGGTGGATGTTGAATGCGAATGGTAAGAGTCTTTGGTAGATTCGCTGCTTTCGTCCCAGAAGGTGGCGCTGTACTCCTGATCAGTCGTTTCAGGTGGAATAGACTGGAAATGTAAGGGAGCGGTTTTTTTTTGTTTTTTTATTTGAGACCAATACTCAGGAGAATTTTGGAAAGGACAGTACATATATTATTATTAATTATTATATTATTGTTAAGCGCCTTACCAATGAGACAAATTGCTTTAAATTGATCACTCAAAGGCCAGAGTTATATCTTCACCCTTGAATTATCAACAGCAATTGCCTCATCGTTGCATGTTGATTGTTTGGTGAGTGTGCCTTCGCTAAGTAGGTTTAGCTGTTATCTGCTACTTCCCAATAGGTGGAGTTTTTTTTCCTGATCATTCGTTTTTACGTTGACACTGGTTAAGAAGATGGACTTCCTGGATTTGATTAAGTGCGATTTTAAAAGCACACTTTTTCCGCGATTTGATTTAATATAAAGCAGCTTAAAATTTTTTATATTCAAGAGTGAAGGTATTAAACCGGCCTTTGAGTGGTCAAACTGTTAGCAACGTGTCTCATGAGCAAAAAGGCGTATAATACATACATACATATAATATATCTATTAAAAACAAATCTATCAATCTTCAAATTCCTATACAATGCACGGCATAAGTAAGGGTTTTTACACCTGAGTATTGGTCTTAAAAAACAAAATAAAAATTCGGCTAAAAAAGGCTCTTAAAAACAAAATTATCTGTATTTTTTTGTACTGTACTTCTTTGTTTAGGTCATATGGTATAAAGGCCATGAGTTTATTGAGCGATATAATTCATTATTTAAAAGATTTATAAAATAATTTTTAATTCTGGTTTTTCGAACTTTATTACTTAATGTAAAGAAATTCTTAGGCTCAAAATATCTTTTATATAATTATTGATAGTTCGCTACTCCTGCGTGTAGCGTCTTCAGGAATTATTTATAAAATATATCGAATTACAAAAACAGCTCCAAATAACTTATGTATGAGCCACAATATCACTTGTCACATTAAATTTTTTACGATAAAACTCAATTAAACAAATGCTGTTTCTTTCAACAAAAAGAAAAAGAAAAAACTAAAACCACTTTACCATTATGGTCGCATTTGCTTAGAAATTGCACTTAAATTTTTAATATTAAAAAATTTCCTTCTTTAATATAAAAAAGAACAAGAAAAACGACAACTTTCAAGCTTATTTAAAATTCAACAATAACAACAAGAAATGAGATAAAAGAAAAAACAGGCCATCAAAATAATAATGACATAATGACACAATGATGGTCATCACTGGTTGTAATGAGAATGATAAAAAAAAATTAAAAACAATAACAACCACATTAAAGGTAATGGTGGCATTGGCGTTAACAATGGCATCAGCGGTTTATGCTCATGTACTCGTACACTCTGATGTTATTCACTGATGATGTTCTTGTTTAATTGTCACTTGAATGACAAGGATGGATTATGGCTGCTTAATTGTTAATGAGATCTATGTTATCACAGCTAACTATTAAAGGAACACACAAATGCACACAAACACACACACACACTTGGCTTAACACCAAATGTTATAGTGACTCATAATGTTTTTTTGTTTTATTTTTTTTGTAGAGTAAAATATATTATTGCTGTGCTTTTCAGTTGCAAAAATTAGCCCCAAAGTTCTCATATTTTGTTGACATACTATATGACATGCATTGTGGAAAATTAAAAATGAAATTTATAAAAGAAAAAATTTTAATAAAAAATACATATTTATTCCGAATATATCAATACCAGCGTGTGATAATCATTCGTAAAATTACTCAGTGGAGCTTGTAGACCTAGATTAGTGTACGAAAAAACAAGATTTGTGAAATATTATAGAAGTAGACAAAACATTTAGGGTTTTAAATTATTAATTTGTTAATTGCTTCAAATAAAATTGTTTGTCAGAGCAAAGCGTTGTATAAATTCTCTAATTAATTAAATTTTTTTTTTCTTATCAGCAGGCTATTGTACTACACATTTATAGCATTTTCAGTTTAAACTAAACTTTTTTCAAATTAAACGAAACTCTTTTCAAAATAAATGAAACTTTATTCAAAATAAATGAAATTTTATTCAAATTCATTTTAACATTTTTCAAATTAAATTAAACCAGTTACAGAATTTAATAGAAAACAAAAGAAAAAAAAATAAAACATATTAAACATATTCATTTTTATATAATACATGTTGAAATGAATGAGGAATTTGTCCACTGAACGCTTTAGGAATTAACATGATCATATCCATACCATAGTTCCTACAATCATTTTGATTAATTTGTGCGTCACTTTCCTCAATTATATACACTTACTATGTTAAGTACTGTGGTAATGTCACTTTAATAATGATCGGGTGTGGAATTTTATCTTAGAAAATGTTTTCTATATCGGGTTCATCATAGGAGAATAAGGTGGTAAAAATTTAAGCGTACAGTCACTATTATCCACCAAATTTAAAATTTCCTGGGTTTTCTGAATTCTGGCATTATCCATAATTAAAAATTATTGTTTTATTTTTTTGTTTTCTTTTGTTTTCTTTTGTTTTCTATTAAATTCTATTACTGGTTTAATTTAATTTGAAATATGTTTAAATGAATTTGAAAATGGTTTCGTTCATTTTGAAAAAGGTTTCATTTATTTTGAAAAAGGTTTAATTTAAACTGAAAATGCTATATACAGAAACTGACAGCGGATACTTAGGGTTTTTACACCCAATACATTACTACAAAATTGGTAAAAGATGACAACAAATTAACAGCCGTAAGATCCTTAAACTCGTAGTCTTATGATAATTTACATCATTTAGGGAATACGTACAGCACTAATGGCACTGAACTGATTTTCGACAACCGCTAGGGTTGTTAATTCTCATAAAATTAAAGATTTTAAATCTTAAAATTTATAAAAATTATGCAACAGATTTAAGTAATAAAGATTTAGTAGTGCTTACAATTAAAAATTCAGAAAATTAATAATAATCGTGGCATAGTGGTTAGAGCGCTCGCAAAAAAACTCAAACGGCTCAGGTTCAAATCCCATGCAAAGGTGAAAAATGAAAAAGTTAATTTGCGGTTTTTTCACAATTATTATCTTAAAATAACAGGTTCCCCCCTCCACCCTCCAAGAAGACCACCGAAAAAGAAACTGCTTGACGACATTCCACATTAATCAATGTCAACAAAAAAACGAATGATTAGGAGAAAAGCGCCACCTACTGGGAAGTAGCAGATAATAGCTAAACCTACTAAGCGAAGACACTCACCACACAATCAACATTCTCTGACAGATGGTGCTATTGCTGTTGATAATTCAAGGGTGAAGGTATAACACTGGCTCTTGAGTGGTCAATTTGACAGCAACTTGTCTCATCAACAAAAAGGCACATAATACATTTAGTATATCTATGAAAAATAAAATCCATCTATCTTTAAATTCAAATAAAATGCGCTGCATGAGCAGGGGTTTGCCCCTGAGTATTGATCTTAAAAAAAAAATTATATTTGAAAATATTCACACTTAAGCATTAAACACATAGACGACAGCAAGCAGCAGGCAGCAAGTTGTCAAAATTAGAATACACACGTTTATATGAAAACGATTATTTTATAGGCAGCACAGCAAAACCCTAGACAAAAACCTTTGCTGCTGCTGCCCAACTTAGAATAATTTCTATTTTTTGAGGCAGCGAAAACTAATTAGTGATGCTAATACAATATAAAATTTTAAATAAAAAACGACCTAAAAAATATTTTTTATTACAAAGAAAAAAATGTATTTATTAATAAAGATAATAACATTTAAAAACTTTTAACATTACAAATCGGTATTTATTTAATTAAATTTAAGATTTTAAAGTTATGTTTGGTATCCCACAATGATCAATATGCATTGTTGTTAAAAATACATGTATAATATGATGGGAAATGCGATGATGTGGCTGAATGAATAACTAACTACGTTATGTCTTATAAGAAATATGCAAATGTGTGATGCACCAAAATATCTTTCTGATCAGGGGATTTTAATGGGAGATAGGCAGCCGTACCAGTTGAGAAATACACAGCATTTCAGAATTCATCGAGCAACATCAACGGCGATGCAAAAATCATTATTTTCAAATTATTGCCAAAGAATTTTAGTATATATATATTTTGTTTATATTTATATTTATATCATTATTAATCATTTATATTTATATTTATACTAAGAATATTTCTTCCACAAAAAACAAAAATCAAACAAAAACAAAGAATTTTAGATTAGACCAAAATTGTAATTTTTTGTAAAGAGTGTGTGTACAATTAGCAAAAAGTATATTTTGTTAATGAGCTTTGAAAAGTTTTTTTAATATAAACAAATTAAAATAAAAACAAAATATATATACATTTCAAACAAGCGATTTTATTTTTGCGGTTTCGTACACTTGAAAGTGGTATCACTGAAATATTTATTTCAACAACAAACACATGTTCATTATTTTATTTGTTTTTTTTATTCTTTTGCTGTTGCTGCCTTCAAAAAATTTATGCAGCCGACTCCATTTCAGCAAATATTGTCGGCTGCATTTGCTGCTTGCTGTCATGCTGCTTGCTGTCGTCTATGTGTTTAATGCTTTAAACATGATTTTGTATATTTCACAGCTAAACTTAAAGAAATGACTCCTAGTTTCTAGTGGTTTATAGACAGATAAGTTCGCGGTCGACAGAAACTTTAGGAAACGCTTCTTTTTTAAACACATGTCGTTGCATTTTAAAAAATTTAATTGAGTTTCTAGTGTTCGCTGTAGTAATTACATCCATAGTCACCGTAGTCTAGTGGTTAGTGTGTTGGCTTACTAGACAAGAACTCTCAGAACAAACCCCAGCTTTGACATCTTGAAACTATGAAATATTCTTACAACCCTCACCTCTTAGCAGTTTTCTGGAAAAAGCTATGAGAGTATCTGATTGCCATGAGCAAGCTTCTCAAGTCTGTCGTTCGGAATCGACTTTAAGCTATAAGTCGCTCTAATCATGCTGGAAGAATCTTAACCGTACCCCAGAAACAGGATTATAATAGGCAGTCATGTATGTATGTAATATACGTTGTGCCTTAGTATTGAAGAAACAAAAATTGTTTATTCTTTAAAAAAAGGCTATATGAAGTAAACAGGGTTTAATGGCCGAAATTCAATTTCGTTTCGTTTCAATTTTGTTTTATTTTTTATAATGAAAAAGATATAAAAAAAAATGTTCTTATCTCTCAAAAAAAAAATAAAAATTTGAATTAAAACTCAAATATTTAAAAAGGAACATCTAAACATATCTTAGCATAAGTGAAAATAAGAACAAGAAACTAAAATAACAATCTGGGTCAGGTGGTTTTAAATGAAGCATGTGTTTATCTTTTTCTCTCTCTCTCTCTCTCTATCTCTCTATAGTACATTAAGAGTTTCTTAATTTCTTATATTTTTCTATTAAGTTTTTCTTATTTTCAATCATATTTTTCTCTCCACCCATACTAATTTTCCTAGTCTTTAAAAGTTTTTTTATAAAACACAATCTGTAAATCAGAGCAAAACGCCAGCAAAAAAATTAAAAAGACAAACTGTGATAAACACCACAAGAGGAAGGAAGAAAGAAATCTTAAAAAAAATTAAAAGATTTAAAAGTTTAAATTTCTAAGTTTTCTTAAGAAATTGTCTTAAAAAAATTGTAAAATCATGCAGAGCCTTCTAACAGGTTTTAAAGTGCAAGAATATGAAATGATGTTGGCATGGCTTAATGGAAAAATGTCCATACAAGGAGGAATTATAAAAAAGATAAAATGACAGGATAAGAACTTTGGTTAAGTAATTACATGAGAGATTATAAGAAAAAGCAAGAAGAAGGTAATTGAAGTTATCGATTGAAAGGAAAATTTTTTATCTCTCATCATATTTCTAATAGCTTTACAAACAGCAATTTTTAAAGAATTTTAATATAAAAAACATTAAAAACTAAAAATTAAATGTGAAAATATTTGAAAAACTAATGACTTTTATATTTTCATAAGAGCACTTGTTGCGTTTCATATGCATAAATGCAAACGATTAGGAAGCATTTTTTTTCTTTTATTTACATATTTATTAAATAAACTCTCTTGTCATGTATAGGCCGGTTTTGAAAACGTTTTCATGCGCTCAAACTCATGACATAAACAGCTATATAAATATGAAATTTCGAAACGTTTTCACTGACACTGTTTGAGATAGAACTAATTAAATTAAGTATAAACGCATGCGGTTTTTAAACCTTTATGAAAATCAGCTGTAAACAGTGTTCTGTCAAATTTGAAGGGTTTTGCCAATTTCTTTTATTAGTTGGTTTTATTATTGTATGTGTATTAGAATCGGAATCAGCTGTTAGTTAAAATAGTTTTAAAATTGTTTCGACTGAAAACATAGGAGATTGAAACCGTTTTATGTCGAACTGATTACAAAACAGGCATAAACTAGCAGTCTTGTTGTATATAAGTAGTTATTAAGTTTGCCATTTGTGTACGTAGAAATTCTTACTCAAACCTAAAATGTATTTAATTTTTTGGATTCTCTGACTAGTTATTAGGGTCGTACCTAAATTAAAGCGTACGACGTAAATTTTTTGTCAAAATTGTTTCATGCCCATACAATTTGTATGAGAGCTACCGAAATACGTCGCGTATATACATTATGGATTTCAAGAATCTAAGTTCGACAGTGCGTACAAAGAAAAAATTGAAACACAAATCAAAAAAATAATAAATATTAATATTTGTTTGAAATTTTTTTTCTAATACAAACAAAAGTAAAAACTTGACAAAACAATAATTTTGTTTTTCTTTATCGTTTTCTGTTTTTTATTAATGGCGTATTTCGGTAATACGGACGTATACAAATTATACTTTTTATTTGTAGTATATTGTGCGTTTTAATTCAGGTCCGACCTTTAAATAGAAGGTATGAAAAGTTTAAACAATATGAGTCTATAGCGGATGGTAAGCTTGCCAGTTGCTAACTTTTCATTATACATACGACCGTAAGTATCTGGGTTATCAAAGAGCCAGTCATAGAATACTTTCAACTTTTAACAGAATTCAAAACTTTACTTATTTCGTAGAATTGAAACTAACTCATTAACTCAACTAAGAACAGATTATGACAGCATCACAGAAATTGATTCCCCTGATAGGTGCGTCACTAATAAGTCCTTTCTTAGAGCATCTCTTCCATCACCGAACATTCAGTTGATGAGTTTGGTCTTCAGAAGCTTCCAGATCTTTGAACTTAGATTTTATTCTGCTGATTTAGTTATTATGTTGTACGTAAATAAAATTAATTCTACCATTCCAAGCTACATCAATACAAGTAAGACTTTGTATGGCTTAAGTGCAGTAAGTGATAGGATACTCGATGCAGGAATTGATATGTTGGGGTTGAACTAGAGACAATAGCCGATTTTAAACACCATTATACTCAGCAGAAAATTTTTCAAATTTGTAAGCAATAAATAAAATTATAAGCAATTATGGAAGCATTATATTGTTTATGAATACCATAAGACTTCCAAAGATGCTATAGGATAAGGTATTATTTTTGATTTTGCATAATATTTGCTTACTGGTTGCAATAAATTTGCATTTCTATTGCATTTTAGCGGCTCATTTCATATAAAAATCATGCATTATTGATGCGCACGAGTAAGTGATTGTTCACAATTTCTCCCTTACAAAATAGCTTAGTGGTAAGCACTAATTTCTGCTGGAATACATATTTTTTTTTTTTGTTTCATCATGTACTTACTATTCACAATTGTCAATTGTTTTCTTGTTACTGCCCAGTTTTTTACAATATCCAAGTTTTGTGCGTCAATTTTTATTTATTAGATCTGGAACCTCCAGTTAAAAATGCACTGTTGAAATGTGAACGACGAATAACATATTTTATCATATTGAGGTTTGAATTGGATACTCTTAACTAGTAAGCTTGGATACTGCCAGTAGACTACGACGACTTTGTTTGGAGAAATGTCTTCTGTTAGCTTGCCTGTATATTAAAGTACCTGTACTTTTATCAGTTCCTAATATTATATACGTAAATATTTTGGAATGGTATGGACAGTAGGAATTTTTTATCTATTGATTAAAATAAATAAAATAATAAAATAAATAAATAAATAAAAAACACACTTAGTTTCTTAAAAACACAAAGTATTATTCATAAATTTACGGTAATTCTCATCTCCGTTTCAATGATCAATTAAATCTATAATTATTAACAGATAACAGCTAAAACAGATAACAGATAAACAGGGGGTCGTGGCATACTGGTAGAGCGCTTGCACAGAAACTCACACGACCAAGGTTCAATCCCAGCGAAGGACAAAATTATTAAAAAAAATAAATATTTGCGGTTTTCTAAAATTACAATTTAAATTAAAAATTAAATTTAAATAAAATAAGAGGTTCCCCCCCCCTCCAGCAAGACCATCTGCAAGAAACCGCCCCCTGGCATTTCTAATCTATTCCACCAGAACCCAATGATCAGGAGTACAGCGCCACCTTCTGGGAAGATACAGCTAATCTACTACTACGCTCACCATTCACATGTTAACATCCACCGACAGATGAGGCCATTGCTGTTTGATCATTTGAGGGTGAAGGTATAACACTGGCTCTTGAGTGGACAAATTGCCAGCTACTTGTTTCATCAACAAATAAAGGCGCAAAATATACAAAAATCTATGAAAAAAATAAAAAAAAATTTTCTATCAACCATCTTCCCCTGAGTATTGGTTAAAAAAAAAAAAAAAAAAAAACCTACTTAGCGAAGACACTCACCACTCAATCAACATGCAACGATGAGGCAACTTCTGTTGATCATTCAAGAAATAAGGTATAACACTGACCTTTGAATGATCAATTCATAAGCAATTTGTCTCAATCCTAAGGCGCGTAACAATAGTACAAGAAAAAATATTTATGAACTGTCCTTTGTAAGAATTCCAGTACAATACACTGCATTACTAGGGGTTTACCCCTGAGTATTGGTCTCAAATAAAAAATAATCAGTTAAAAATAATTGAATTAATTAAAGTTAATTGTACTCACTGTGGTCTAGTGGTTAGTGTGTTGGCTTACTGACACATCTCGAAAAAAAGAAATATAAAAAAACTATGTCTTTCGGCGACTACGTCCCAGCAATTGACTGGGAAAAGCCTGAGAGCAACTGATTGCCATAAACAAACTTCTCAAATGTGTCGTTAGGAGTCGACTTTAAACTGTAGGTCCCAGTACTGATGGATAAAAATTAACACACATAGCATGGGTGCTGCCAGAAGCTAGGCTATAACACTGAAACAGGGTGTTAATGACCAATTTCATATATATGCATGTAATTGGCTCAATTAAAGTTAGTAGTTAATTGAAATCAAAACATTTTGTATAACGTGATTGTTTCTATCAATCACATTAACTGCAATTTGCTGTTTAATGTTGCTAATAATTTGTAACAAAAATAAAGGAAATAAAACTTTGCCTAAAACCACAACCTTAAGGAAACTGTGTATTAAAACAAGTTACACATTAACGTTCTAAAAGCAATTACAATATTCTTTTACTTGAATATTATCTCTGCATTACTATTAACATTATTTGAAGGAAACGACATTATCCCTTTTTCTTACTACACCACTTTTTATCTGCTTGATGTTGCTGCAAGTATACTAAAGTCTTAAGGATTTAGCGGCATAAATGTCAAGTTAAGGTTGTTTAAAGAAGAAGAAAATAAATAAAAGTAACAAAATGTTGACTTGAATGTTGCTGATTATGTCAGTTGTAGCTTTTTCTTTAAGACTTGCAAGTAATTTTGAAAAATTACTTCCGTTTAATTCTGCTTTACTCTTCTGCTCTTCTCTCCTAGACTGCATTACTCTGTGAACTTTATAACTTTTCAAATTGTCAATTAAACCTTTTAAAACTAAATTTTGCTGCCATAAACATTTCCATTGTTGCTGTATTTGCATTGCATTACTAGGCATTAGGGTTTGTGGCTTTAATGGTTTAAATTGTTTACTCAGTGTTGCAAAGTAAGTAAATCTTATCAGTTGTTAAATGTTATTTGTAATTAAATTTGTGAATATCAATACGAGAACTATTGTATTAAGTTCGCTTGCTACTGTTACTTTTGGGTAGCATTAATCTGAATTTTGTTTTTAATTATAAAAATAAAAATATTTTAAAAAAGCCGTTAACATTTTTGGGTTGTTCCTGTCATTTTGCAAATGTCAATCAATCAATACAGTTTCCTTGTTAAGGCAAGAGTTTAGTTCATTACAATTCTAAACTAACTTTAATGGCTTAATTTAAAAACCGTTTTAAATAAATTTAATTAAAGTCTTGATATGACAAATAATTATGTTTAAAAGGGACTTAAAAATATCGTCGCAAGAATTAAAGAACGCTGTAACTGATAAAACATTTAACGTTCACCACGGCCAAAAAATCTGTATGAAAGGAGACGCTGGTATTTATCAAAACCAGACTTCGTAAGTGAATTTCTTTTCATTATAGAAATCTGGGACCGAGACCAATCGACGCATATTTTTTTTATTTTTTATTTTTTTTTTTTTAATAAAAATTATTCAAAAAACGTTTTTTCTTTTTTTTTCAGTTACAGCGTACTTTAATTCTTGCGACGATATATACTTACACTCGTTGTATATTTTTATTATAATTATCCACCCTTTTGTTAGCCTTTCGCTTTTTTTCTATCAAAATCACCTAAAGTTGAGCAACAAATATGTAAAATCTCCTATAAACCCTCATTCTGGGTTACTGCTACTGTTGTTGCTTTAGCCACGTTCCTCCTTTTTTTTCTCTTCTTTTTTAATCAATATTTAGGCCAAATTCAATTCGTATTAAATCAATTATCTGTCAATTTAAATGGCAGCCATTAAATGTGCATAAATTATTTGCGAAACATTTTATCAATTCGTTTTGGGAATACTTTACCAGCAATGCAAACTGTCTCTGCCGACCTCTTTTCTTAATTCTGCTATTTCTTTATTTTTTATAGAAAATTGAGTTTAAAAGACTGTATACAAAAAAAAAAAATTAATTTAATTGTTGGCAATTTATTGATTTGCGTTATGCCAGGGAGTACATTTAGTTGTATTTGGTGCGCAATTAGTAGTAGTAATAAAGTGTTACTCAATCAAATCGACTTCATATACTTCACTTTCACGAACTAATTAAATTTAAAAGAATTTATCATTCATATTCATCGGTAATTAATAATTATAATTATTAAAATTTTTGTAGATATTTCAAAATTAAAATTCGTTTTTTATTTCTCAGTTAGCTGCATATAAAACGTTATAGAGTTTAAAACAGAAAACTCTTCTAAGTTTACAATCAACGAATCACATAATAACAAGCAAATTTTAAAGTAAATCAGCTTTTTGATATCATTGCGCTTCCGTATTCTGTAGACCTCATCGTTGGGGCTGATAGATGTATTTATGCTTCTTGAGTATCACGCTAGGTGATAAGCTGACCTAGCAAATTGGATAAAAAGAACATTTAAAAGTGTTAATTTATAAAGCGATAAGGTGCTATTATTAAAAAGTGTTTTGTATATCTTAGAAATATGTGCTTCTTCACACCTGCCACTCCCATTTGTCCACACTTTTAGACTGATGGTTTTTATGGACTATAAAATCATTCAGACCAAATTCAGAAACTTTAGATGTAACCGTGCCAAAATATAAAGAAGTCAATATTTGAATTTTATGGGATATACCACGCCCACTTGCCTAATTCCATCCAGATTCGGACCAAATTCGCAAACTTTAGCATTAACAGTAGTCAGGATACAACGATTTAAATGTCTAACTAGTATGAGAGATACCATGCCCACTTATCTAATTCCATCCAATTTGTGACTGATGATTTTCTTAACCATAAAGTCATCCAGACCAAATTTGGAAACTTTAGCATTAACAGTAGTCAAGATATAAAGATTTCAATGTCTAACTGATATGAGAGATACCAAGCCCACTTGTATAAATCCATCCAATTTCTGACTGATGATTTTCTTGATCATAAAGCCATCCAGACCTAATTCGGAAACTTTAGCATTAACAGTAGTCAGGATACAACAATTTAAATGTCTAACTAGTATGAGAGATACCATGCCCACTTATCTAATTCCATCCAATTTGTGACGGATGATTTTCTTAACCATAAAGTCATCCAGACCAAATTTGGAAACTTTAGCATTAACAGTAGTCAAGATATAAAGATTTCAATGTCTAACTGATATGAGAGATACCAAGCCCACTTGTATAAATCCATCCAATTTCTGACTAGTGATTTTCTTGATCATAAAGCCATCCAGACCTAACTCGGAAACTTTAGCATTAACAGTATTTAGAATAGAAAGATTACAATATCTAACTTGTTTGGGAGGTACCACGCCCACTTATCGTATTCCATCCAATTTCTGACTGATGACTGCCTTGACCATAAAGTCAACCAGACCCAATTCGCTAACTTTAGTTTTAACAGTACTCGAAATATAAAGATTTCAATATCTAACTTTTATCGGAGATACTACGGGCACTGGTCTAATTCCATACAGTTTCTAGGAGGAAGGAGGAAGTGGCAGCCTCGTAATTACAAGGCACACTTGAGCACGCATAGCGGCCCGTTGTGATACAGTTTCTGACTGATGATTTTCCTTGAGCTGTTTCTGATCTCAGGATATAATTAAGTCAATATTTCATAAGACTAAGATCGAATTTTGAAAAACTATATATCCTACTGCACTTTCAATGGTTGAATCTACATGTGCTCCAAATTTCAACAAACTAGGACAAACATAGAGACTTAAAAATATATTTTATGGTAATTTTTTTTTATTTGAGAACAATATTCAGGGGTAAACCCCTACTAAATGCTGTGCATTGTATTAAAATTTTTAGATTTTTTATATTATTATTAAGCGCCTTAAGAATTAGACAAATTTTTGAAAATTGATCATTCAAAGGCCAGTGTTATACCTTCACTCTGGAATGATCAATAGCAAATGCCCCATCGTTGCATGTTGATTGTGCGGTGAGTGTCTTCGCTAAGTAGGTTTAGTAGGTTTAGCTGTTATCTACTACTTCCTAATAGGAGGCGCTTTTCTTCTGGAACATTCGCTTATTTTTGACATTGGTTAAAGTGGAATAGAGTGGAATGTCGAAGAACGGTTTCTTTGTAGATGGTCTTCTTGGAGACGGTGGGACCTCTCATTTTTAAATTATAATTTTGAAAAAACTGCTAACTAACTTTTTAATTTTTCACATTTGCTGGGATTTGAACCTGGGCCGTTTGAGTTTTTGTGTGAGCGCTTTAACCAGTATACCACGCACCCCCACTTATACATACACATACATATACATACATATATAAGGATTATACAAAATTATTTTCCTCGTTTTAAATATAATACTCCAAATACAACACATTTAATTTACATTTTTGTGTATTCAGTATTAGTCATAAACAAATTGTTTTTTCGTTTTGACTGTAGACTGCCAAAGCTAATGGTCAAAAAGTAAAACATACTATAGGCTATCAATTATTTTACAATGTTGATGACTTTATTTAAATTTACGAATTATTTTAAAAGACAAAATAAACAAAATTTGTTGATGACTTGAGTATAAACAAAGGAGAGACATATGCATGTATAGGCAAAATATTTTAAGTGGATATGTCTAGACTGAACCATAAAATACCACAAGGAATTCTCATAATGAACGAAGCAAATTATAAAATATAAAATGAATATAAATGTTATAAAATCTTCTGTCTTTCACTCTCTGGCATAAATATGTATAACAAATAGAAAAAGGCAAAACAAAATATATGTTCATTAGTTATATTATGGAAATAAAAACGAAAGATTTTAATGTGAAGATATAAGTTTAAGTCCTCAACCTCTCTGTCTTTGTCACGCACAAACAGACACTATTAATTGAATGCTCTACTTGCCAAAGCGGTTAACTCCACTTTTAAGGTATTAATTGACTCTGAATATTCCAAACAAATTTGTTCGATTAAAGAGTAGCATTTATATAATCGAAATACATAAAAAAATACAATTTGTTTAATCAATAAGGGCAGAACTCAGCATCTAATCCCTCCTGATATGCATTATGTTGATCTAGAAAATTAAATAATTGCTCTAAATATTATCAACTAATTTTACATTTTTACGATAAAAATAAATATATTTCCATTGTTTGAAAGTTTAATGTTATGAAAGTGTTTTGAAATGAATATCTAATAAAAATATGAAAGTGGAGTTAACCGATTTGGCTAGTGAAGCAATGAATTGATAAAGATTTCATAGTTTATGGTTTTCTTTTGGAATATTTTAGACTTTATCAAAACATATTATTTGTACAAATCTAAAGAAAATATTAGATTATCAAAGAAGATTTGATTGATACTATTTTATGTCTATACAAAAATGCAGAGTATTTTTTAATATTAGATTTATCATTTGAAGCCTTATTATTTGAAGTTTCAGGTAGTTTTTTGATTACTAAACATAAAACTTAGCAAAACTAGTCGAACAACAACAAAATGTAGGCAGATATGCTAGGTTTGCTGCGCTTCCAAGACTTATGCTATAAACACAATCAAGGCTATCGACCAACGAACACACACACCAAGCTAGCCAAGTAGCCAGCTACTTAATTATAATAACGACTACAGTTGTTTCGATATACTGCTTGTGGTGCCATCTCATATTTAGTAATTTGCATTGTAATAGGTATATTATGATGCATAGTAGGGTGGGTCAATTTTTTTGCCTACTAAGCGTATAGCAAAATCGTAATCTACGAGAAATTCTAAGAACTTTTCCCAAAGAAACCATGGTTCAGAAATCAAAATCGAGCTTCCGGTTTTTTACGAGAAAATTTGGTGTTCAGGTCATCCGAAAATAATGCTATTTTTTTGGAAGTATTCATTGCAATTGGTGAATAGTTGACCTGTAACGCTGGAAGAGGGCTTATTTTAAAGAAAATTATCTCACCTTTCTATATCTGTCCTCATTTATAGAAAATTGTTTACCCAAATAATGGTTTTGGAGGTTTAGGTCACAATAATAATAGTTTTAGGTTTTTAACAGTTTTACTATTATTATTTTGACATAAACCTCCAAAACCATTATTTGGGTAAATAATTTTCTATAAATGAGGACAGATATAGAAAGGTGAGATAATTTCCTTTAAAAAAAGCCCTCTTCCAGCGTTACAGGTCAACTATTCACCAATTGCAATGAATACTTCCAAAAAAATAGCATTATTTTCGGATGACCTGAACACCAAATTTTCTCGTAAAAAACCGGAAGCTCGATTTTGATTTCTGAACCATGGTTTCTTTGGGAAAAGTTCTTAGAATTTCTCGTAGATTACGACCTTGCTATACGCTTTGTCATGTTTTTCGGTCCCGAACAAATTGAACCACCCTAATGCATAGTATATTATATCAGTAATAGGTATTTTGTTTAATTTCATAGAAATGACACCACAAGCAGTAATTCCCATCGAGTTAATATTAAAAATTAAATATATAGTTTAAGTGTTGAGACCAGCATCGGGTTTGGATTTGCCTGGAAATATACCGACGAGTCAAGTTAACAGCGTTGTTAGGATTAATCCCCAAAATGGGGATTTTTTTCTGAATTGGGGATAAAAAAATTCATTTGGGAATGGGGATTTTTTTGGGGAAGATCGACAAGTTTTCGGCGATTTTTAAAATTTGTTTGCTTGTTTAATTATATACTATAGACATCTTACATTCATATAAAATTTTTGCAATGTGTGCTCTGGGTTTTAGTTTGATTTATTTTCTCATATAAATTAAAACATCTCCATATCATTATGTTTCCAACACCGTTTTCAATGATTTTTATTGCTTAGGAATTCAATATTAGAGGATCTTCTTACAGCTTAATTACTTCTTTTGGAGATAAACAAACTAATTTTAGTTTCGTCCGACCACAATTACTTCTCCACTTATAATTTATGGTATGGGAATGTCTTCCATACTATGGCACATTACATATATTTAGAATCGAGGTACATAGCACAGCGAAACACATATCGAAGTGAGCTAGAGGATGGTTTAAAAAGAAAACCCTCAAGATTTTAAGTTGATCTGCACAGTATCCAAATTTAAATTTACATATCAAGTAAAACATATGTACATACATGAAAAATGATTGATGCAGTTTATGTGGGGATTTTTGGGGATGAATTAATCAAGGTTTTGGGGATTTTTGGGGATACGAATTTCGAAATTGGGGATATAAATTGGAAACTATCTGACAACCCTGTGTGTAAGTGTAGAAAAATCATAGGATATATTGAAAAGGTGTTATATTCAGCTCATTACGGTATCAATTCGGGTCCAACATTTTGATGATAACTAACATAGACTATGTTTTATTTAAATACAGAGATAGAAAGCACGTATGCGTTAGGCAGAGGCCGCGCAATAAGCGGCTGAGCGGGGAGCGGCAAAAAATTAAAACATATGGCCACTTCAGTAGGCCTCGCAATGAGCGGCATTTTTAAGCATCTACGTCGTGCCGCTCAGGTATAGAATTTGTTCTAATATTTAGATGATTTCTAAACTGCGAAATATAAATATGGAAAAAGTTCACTTATAATTTCATCTGTACAAAGCTGGCCGCTATTATGGCAAAATAGATTACCAAATGTTAACAATGAAAATATAGCATTTTAACAACTAACCGCGCTAACCGCTTAGAAATGAAGCTCAGTAATAAGCCACTTGCGGCTCACCGCTTTGCCGCTAATTGCATGGCTTCGGCCTTATATGCCCATATTTAGCGTGGAAGACGAAGTTGAAATGAGACATTAAAAAGTTCAACGGTTATATATCCACGACTCCGTAGCTCTGCTTTTTAGTATTCAAAAAATATATTCTTAGGTAAAGAACTTAAAAATTTGAAATTTGAAAATTTAGCTTAAAATTTAGTTACGAGCTAAAAAAATTTTTTCGTTTTTTCTTAAATTCTTTTTTTTTTTCTCTCGCAACATATTATACTTTTTCAATATTTAGAAATATTTTCTTATAAATATAAAGAAACTATTCAAAAAATTAATTAGTAATTAAGTTGGGTTTGGAAAACAAACTTAAAATGCTTTTGTCAAACTTCAGATTTAGCCGGCATGCCCCAAAATTTTTTGGCTTTTATGTATGTCAACGAAAGAAAACTAATAATAAGAAATTCAAACATATAAATAATAAAAAAAAAAGAATTTTATGGTTATATTTGCACTACTGCCACTGCTGATGCTACGGCAAATAAAAAATTGTTTTTTTTCTTTTAAGATTAAAACTAAAGAAATAATAGCTTTAAAGCAAATCAGTTATAGAAGAGAAACGTGTAAAATAAGAGAAAACCGCTAAAAGATGTGTAATTCCAAATGTCAATTTTGGTTAATGCTACCATAGCTACCACTTGCCACGTTACCAATGCCACAAAAATCAATGGAACTTTTATATGTGGTCCACTTGAAATTAAAATGTATTCCAGTGAAAGAGCAGAGCAGAAGCACTGGTTGTTTAATTTGTAGCCAATATGACAGTGTTTTTTTTTTTTTTGTCTCTCTTCTATTTTTTCGTGCAACTTCTTTAACAAATGCTACCATACCAACTGAGTTGCTGTTATATCTTTATTTATACGTATAATTTTTTAAGTCAATAATTTGGGGTTGTCACACAAGTATGTTCACTGTGTGGGCGAGTGTTTTTTTTACACACACAGATCCACTAATGTTGTGCAATATGTATTTAACTGCTATCATCAAGGACACTGGACTTACAGCTAACATTGTTTTTGCTTTATATATGCTGTTGTTATATGAGTTCTGGTCATTCTTGCTATGACAGCAACAGTTATAAATGCCAATAACAACAACAACAAAAATAATGCCACATTGACAGCACATTCAACGGCATTATCAACACCATGTTTTGCTTGCATCACAATCTTTCGTCTGTTTAATGTTGAAGTTTTCCAAATTCAGATGTCAAAGTTATTTTGATAACCGCACAGCAAAATGAACAGCAACTTTTACCATCACATAGATATTTGTGTACCCGTCTTGTCAAATTGGGGATTTTTGCCCTAGATTTGGGTATAATTTTGTTTGTGCTTTGGGATATTTTGGAGAAAAGTTTAGGGGCAAAAATTTTTTAGTCAATTTTGAAGTAAAAGAATACAAAGTCAGGTGATTTAGGTCGACAAATGTAAAGCACAAATCATATTTTAAAAAAAAGTTCGTACAACAGAAATGGTTTTTTTTTGGGTAAACGCCTACTCATACTGTTGTGCATTTTATTGGAATTTTGAAGATAGATAGAATAGATACTTAATTGGCCATTGCAACCCTGTGTCAGGGTTACGGCCTAGCTTCTCGCAGCACTCATGTTGTGTGTGTTAATTTTTATCCATGAGTACCGGGACCTACAGTTTAAAGTCGACTCCGAACGACAGATTTGAGAAGCTTTTTCGTGGCAATCAGTTACTCTCAGAGCTTTTGCTAGCAGACTGCTGAGATGTAGTCACCGAAAGAAATAATTTTTTCACATTTCTTTTTTTTTTTCAAGATATCAGAGCTGAGATTTGAACCCAGCGCTATCGTCTTAGTAAGCCAACACACTAATCACTAGACCACGGCGACTTTTTTATAGATATAAATATAATTTGCCTTTTCTTTTGTTTGTTGATGAGACAAGTTGCTGTCAATTTAAGCACTCAAATGCCAGTGTTATACCTTCACCTTTTAATGTTCAACAGCAATTGCCCCATCTGTCGATGGATGTTGATAGTGAGTGGTGAGCGTGTGTCTTCACTAAGTAGTTTAGCTCTTGTCTTCCCAGAAGGTGTCGCTGTACTTCTGCTCATTACTTATAGACGTAAATATTAGAAAGCGGCTTCGCGAAGATGAAAATCATAGGAGAATGGAGGGAGGGGGCTTTTATTTTTAAATTATAAATTTTCAAAACCAAAAAATTTTTTTAATATTTTTTGTTAATTTTTCTCCTTTGCTGGAATTTAAAACTCGCTCTAAACAATATAACAAACAATATAGGTACTGCGAAAAGCTATACCGTAACTCCGAAACAGGGTTGTAATGGACAATTATGTGTGTATGCAATTCTTTCAATATGATGAGCTTTATATTGTGTAAGCGCAAAACCCTTCTTACTGCCTAAAAAAGAGATCAGGAACCACAAAAGATTAAAACAATTTTGTATTCTCTGTTTCTTGTAAAGACAACTCAACCAGTTGATAAGTTTTCCAACTGAAGTAATAACTTTCTTAAACTGTGAGCATACATAATGGAAAGAATATAAACATTTTCATGCGAAAATTCTTTCAAAGACGAGAGTCCTGGTAAAAAAAAGTTTGTAGTTTTTCCAAATAATAAGCAAATACTTTTTTCAAGCTCAAGGTCAAGTTTATTTTCAATTTAATAATCAATATTTCAATATCCTTCTGATATCATCTTCAGGATTTAAAAATTATATAAAAACAACAAAATTAAAATTAATATATATGTGTATCACTGCACCGACGTTGTCACATTACATACTATACTTGACCTTGAGCTTGAAGAAAGTATTTGCTTATTATTTGGATAATTTGGAAACAGGTCGAACAATTATATCATTTTTCTGATTTGGTTTGTAGTTTATTTTAAAAATATTTGTGATGACAAATCAAAAACGAATTACGAAATCGAATGGACAGTTAAAGCGATAGATTTTCTTAACAACCTCGTCAAAATTTCTTAGATGAAAATCATCAAACTATTTATTTATTTATGTACTAAATTACAACAGAATATTAATTTATATTCTAATCAATTATAAGAAGTAGAGCCAAAAAACCATAAGATCAGTTTAGTGCCTCAGACCGAGGTCTTTATTGGGAATTAAACCAACAACACTCGCACTAGCAGTCCAGCAGAATACCCACTAGACTACAGGGTAAACCTATTGAAAATATTTTAGAAATTTTTCATAATAAGTTAAAATTAAATTTTAATTAAGCTTTCGGACGATTAAACAATTATTTTTTCGATATTTCGCTACTTCTCTGCGTAGCTTCTTCCTGAAAAAATAATTATTTAATCGACCTCAAGCTTAATTAAAAGAATTTAAATTAATCAATAATAAGGTCAACTAAACTTATTAGTACAATTTTATATTATAATTTGATAAAAATTTAGGGATTGAATTTTTTCATTTTGGAATTTTTGTCTATATAAACTTGGCACCGGTAGATAAATTTTATATTTTAAAAGGGCATTTTTATGTACTTTTATGTCCTTGGATATGCTACAATAGAAGATTTCTGGTAATAATTATCGAGTCGTTTTAGCACAACGACTTTTAAACACCGTCTTAAAACTAAACTTAAAAATATGTTGTTGTTTAATTTTGAGTTCCTAAACAAAAGTACCAAAAAAGTTCTTTAAAAGGTACATTCTAGATAGCAAAAATTTAAGATTTATTTTTGAAAAAATATAATATAAAAGAGTTCAATTAACTATTCCTATAACAGTTAGTTAGTTTTTAATATAAGATTCAGGTACTTTTTTGTTACTCCGTTTTAAAATTAATTTTTTTTTTTAATTTAAAAAAGTTGTAAGTTTTGTAAGGCAGTGTAGTAGGGTGCTTTTCTTAGCGCCCACTTTATTTTGTTATCAGTATTTTTGGCAATACTTTGTGTTTTACTTTTCTTTCTCTTTCACTTTAACCTACTTGTCTTACCCGCTGTTGGTTTTAATTCAACTCTGGTCGTATATCTGCTGCAATAGAGATTTTTCTTTCCCTTGCTTGGCATTACAGCTGTGGCTGTTATAGACAATGACTGGCTACTACATATGTATACTACGGGTATCGAATGATGTTGATGCTGATGTTGAGGACAATAACGATATCCTCGTTTTCAATGATTGTATTTCACTGTTTTTTCTCAGTTAATTTTTGTAAAACGTATGACTGACTGCAATACAAATTGAATGACTTACTGACTGACTGCACAAATAGAGAAGAAAGAAATTGAAAAAAAAATTAAGGAACTTTTTAAACTAAAAAAACAAGTTTTGTAGAATTTTAAAACTAAACAAATCAATAAGGAAAAAATATTTAAAAGCACTCATTTTAAGGCAAAAATATCATTAAAATGTAAAATTATACAAAAATTCAATACCTGTTTGTTTATTTTTGGGGAGACAAGTCTTTACCTGATTTTTTTTAACAAATTTACAAACACAGACTTTGAACGTAATGAGATACAACATTTCTTTTTTAACAATTTATGTTGTAGTTCCTGTTTTGTGTTTACTAGGGCATGACCATTTTCTGCTTTTTTTGTATTTTCTATTTTCCTACTGAAATCTAAAATAGATGAAAAATGTTTAATTTAAACATAACGATAGTCAAATATTTACAAAGAAGTGACTGTATATTAATGAAAGTTTAGGAAATAATCCTTACAGACTAAATATTAAGATATGTTTCAGAATAATTTGCTATACAATACTGAAAATGAATTTAAAGAATTTAAATGTAAAACAATTTAAAACAATTAATTCATGTAACAAATTCAGCCCACAACATCCTGAATAACGAAAAGTGATATTGAAATTTATTTTACTTCGTAGACATATTCAATTAATATTTCCATTTAATAATTTAAGCAGTAGACATTGTTTTTAAATAGTTTTAATTGAATTTGCATGAATAGAGTATTAAGATTCCCATACAACGGAAACATATTTAAAAATCACTCTGACCAGCGTAATAAATAATTGTTTTATAGTATATTGAGCACAAAAATCTTTACTCCAGCATTTGATTTATCTTAGTACTCCGGTAGATTTATTAACTTTAAAATAAAGTTGAGATTTAAAGTCCTACTTTCTATACAAATGTATTCCAAACTTATTAAATGGCTCTACTAACTGAAAAATTGAATAGTTCATCACATAGCGACTAGGAGGTAAAGTAGATATTAATGCTATAAACATATATACAGCCTTATGTATAATAAAAAATTAGCAGGTCGTTGTACACAGTGGCTAAGTTTATCATTTCAATAAGTGGAAATTCTTACTCAAAGGTACAAGTTATTTATTTTTTTAAATTATCTGACTAGTTATTAAATAGAGGGTATGGAAAGTTTTAATAATATTAGTCTCTATAGCGGGTGATAAACTAGCCAGTTTTTTGTCCCATATACTAACGAGTTGCTAATTTTTCATTATACATACGGCCGATAGACGACAGCAATCAGTAGGCAGCAAGTTGTAAAAATTATAAGTAGAATACATACCTATATTTATATAAATTGCAGCTACATTTGCTCAACTTAAGCTAATTTTTATTTGTTAAGGCAACAGAAATCTGACTAGTAATGCCAATACAATATGAAATGTTAGATAAATACTAGCAAAAAAATATTTTTCTATTTACTCTATGCAGACATGACTTTAACTTTAAGATATTAAATTCTGATGTACCGAAATAAATAGTTAATCGGTAGAAGAAAACGGTTATAATGGTTTCTTAAGTCGCAGAGTTTGCGTATGCAATGACTTTCAATGACAATATGAACAGACTTTAAGAAAATATCAATAAGCACTACTTCCCCTTTCCTGCTTTCATATCATATTTTTTTAGAACAGCACAATGTGCTTAATAAGCAGAGGTCATTCCTTGAGTCTGGTCTTATTGACAAAAAAATAAAAATGTTTATCTAACGAAATATTCACGTAAATTTAAGCACTTTCAGATTTATATTCCTATTAAAGATGTGAATCAACAAATGTTTTTCAGAAAATCCTTATTAATAATAAAAAAATATGTACAGCACATAGAAAATTATAGTTCTATCGCTTTAAGCATTCATTGGGGCGTGCGTGGTATAGTGTTTAGAGCGCTCGCACAAAAACTCAAAGGACCAAGGTTTAAATCCCAGCAGAGGTGAAAAATTAAAAAGTTAGTTTGCGGTTTTTTCAAAATTATAATTTAAAAAAAAAGAGGTCCGCCCCTCCCGGACGACGATGACAAAGAAACCGCTCCCCGACAAATATCTCTATTCCACCTTAACCAATGTCAAAAAAAAAACTAATGATAAGGAAAAAAGCGCCACCTATTGGAAAGTAACAGGTAACAGCTAAACCTACTTAGCGAAGACACTCACCACACAATCAAGATGCAACAATCAGGCAATTGCTGTTGATCATTCAAGGGTGAAGGTATAACACTGGCCTTTGAATGATCAATTTGCAGCAATTTATCGCAATCCTATAAGGCGCTTAATAATAATATAATTAATAATAATATATGTACTGTCCTTTCCAAAAATTCCAATACAATGCACAGCATTTAGTAGGAGTTTACCCCTGAGTATTGGTCTCAAATAAAAAAAAATTAGTAAACTTTACTCTTACTTTATCTTATGAAAAAATTTACCGTCTAACAAACTCTCATACAGCGTTCATACATACATACATAATTGGCCATTAGAACCCTGTGTCAGGGTTACTGCCTAGCTCTAGCAGCACTCATTTTGTGTGTGTGTATTAATTTTTCTACATGAGTACCGGGAGCTACAGTTTAAAGTCGACTACAAACGACAGATTTGAGAAGCTTTTTCATCGCATTTAATTACTCCCAAAGCTTTTGCCAGAAGATTGCTGCTAGGTAGTCGCCGAAAGAAATAATTTTTTCATATTTTTTTTGTCAAGATGTCAGAGCTGAGATTTGAACCCGGCATTATCATATTAGTAAGCCCACACTAACTGCTACTGCGCTTACTCATTGAAATTTTTTATTTAAATACTAAAAGCAAATAATAAGGAATATATTGCAGTTTTACTGTGCCATTAAATTATCTCAAATCTACTAAGAAAATTCGTTATTAGTACTAGAAAATTATAGACTACTTTGTGATTTTTATGCAACGTGGCATTATTGCAAACCTTTTCTTTCAAATATGTAGCAGAAGCTTGACTAAGGATAAATGAAGATCGATACTATACCATGATACATGATTTCGTGAAAATGATTTCATCCTTAAGCATCGAATTATTAAAGTCAAAATTGGGCAATGAGTTAATTTAGAGGAATAGGCATCTAAGGACGTTCTATTTAATACCTCTAATTTGGTTTCTGTGGATTTTACGTGTACCAACCTGTTTGTGTTGTTTCTTACGCTCTAGAAAATGTTCCAAACATAGACATTTGAAATATTTTTTATGAAAAACAGCCGCAGTTTTCATATGCTGAAAATTATTGTAAAATATTAATGCCATGTGTAGTAACACATGACACGTTAACACGTTTGGGGCCCTTTACGAAGCACCAATCAACTTGTATGTGCTGACCCATAATTTCAGCACCATTAAGCGCTTCTTTCGCAGCCCACGCCTCTTTATGTGTTTCGAATTCGACTAGAGCATAACCTTTGGAAAAGCCCGTTCTGCGATCTAAATTCAAATGTATATTCTTAATAGCACCGAAAACACAACATTTTTCTTGTATTTCATCTCTTTGTGCTTCTTCGTGAATATTTGTAACAAAGAGGATCCAGCCCTCTACAGAACGTTGCGGTCCCACCTCGAGTTCATCGTCGTCTTCATGACGGACGCGTATAGTCTCACGCGTTGTTTTTTCATTGCCAAACCTCTGCCTTTGCGGTGTTTCGCTTTTTCCTTTAGACGTACGATACCCTCTAGAAGAAAATTTTGTTTACAGAAATAAAATCTGTAAAAAAATTAAAATTTTGCTTTTTGCATTACATTTTAAAATAAATATTCTTTATTTGAATATAAATATTTCATAGGTCTTTATAATATTAACATTTAATAATATTGTAATATTAATTATTAAAATTTGTAAATCCTTTCTTTTTTCTCCATTATTTCTTTCTTTTTACTTGATTAAAATTAATTTAAGAAATTATGAAAAGTTAAGACAGGTAGAGAGTAAAATTAATCTCTTTTTCGCATAAAAATAAAACTTATATTGAGTTGTTGAAAAAACTTTTCTCACAAATTCTCATAAAAAAAAACAATGCTGGTCATACTCGTATATACATGTGGCCAGCCATTGAAGATAGCAATTGGTTTGCACAGTGGTTAGGCGGACACAAGTTTAAGTTTTCTTTTGTATGCTTTTTTTTAGCCATGTGATATATATAAAATGAAAACTTTGCTCAAATCAAATATGTAACACATCAGTTGTATATGTAATAAATTACTCAAAGGTAGAAGTACATAACATGCATTCATAAAATAAAAAACTGGCAAAATTGGAATAGTCTCTAACGTATAGAAGTTAAATAATTTTTAACTTTTAGATACGTTGATAGTTCAATAATTGGTTTACATTGTACAAAGTAACCGCTGTTAACGTCGTAACCATGCTAGAAACTTCTACCTTAATTGTGTAATTTTAAGTATTTGTACACTGCTGAGTCCAGTTAGAGGTTTATTAGAAATTTACGTTTAGAAATTATTTTTTTAAGACCAATACTCAGGGGTAAAGCCCTACTCATGCAATGCATTGTATTGGAGTTTGAAGATAGATAGATAGATATTTTCTTTTTCCATTTTATAGTAAACGCCTTATGTCAATGAGACAAGTTGCTGTCAGTTTATCAAAGATCAATGTTATACTTTCGCCCTTGAATGATCAACAGCAATTGCTCCATCTGTCGGTGGATGTTGAATGTGAGTGGTGAGCATCTTCAACCAAGGATCGTCCACATCCATATCTTCCAATTCGGGTCATAAAAATTTCGTTATCCTATCACGATAGCGAGCATCATTCACAGTAACTGACTGACGGGCTTGACCAAACAGGAGCAGTATTTTCTGCAGTACGAGCTGTACAAGAATGCACTGGTGTTTTCATATCTCGGTTTGCTCAAATTTTTGCACGATTTTTTCGATTGTACTCACATTTGGACGATTAAATTGACCGAAAAAATCACGAAGGACAAGATATTAATTTTTATTTGAACGCCCATTTTCATAATAAGCGTGAATAACTTTAACGCGTTGTCCGACTGTGTATCTTTCCATGGTTTAAATTGAGTTAGTCTGAAATTGAGAAATGTCAAATGAAAGGCAGAAAAAAACTTGACATTTAGATGTAGTTCACATTCAATATCTGCCCTTAATATTTAACCATCCGATAGTTGGTGCGGCCTTATTTAAAATCTGTTGCCTCTATATTTATAGTATAGAGTAAAAAAACAGACACTTTTAGACATCTAGCTCAGTGGAGAGTAAAAAATCGCTGTTGAAAGTTATTATGGAAATCTAAAAATAAAGAAAACAAAAAGAAAAAACAATAATTTTACAATTTCAAACAAAATATTTTACTAATATTTTTACATTCAGGCAAGTGTGCTGTTGTTAGATATTGCGATTTATAAGATACTAGATGAACCCGGTGTACTTCGCTACCCCCTCGTTATATAATAAAATTAACGGCTGTGACGTGGTTCATGGAGTATGTGTATACAATTTGAAGAAAATCTGTTAAAAACTATATGGGAGCAATTATATAATTTTTAAAAAGTGGGCGTAAAAGTGGGCGTGGTCGAAAAAAGTACCCTATTAATCATGTCAGAGTCCCAGTTAAATGCTGTGAAAATTTCAGGAAGATAGGTCTAGAGGTTTGGTCTCCTATAAGGTACAAACAAACAAACAAATAAACAAACACACATTCAATTTTATGTATATAGAAATTGAGAAACTTTGATGTCTACTGATTTTTCAGCTGCTCCGAAATTAAGCCTTGCAAATGTTTAATAAATTAATGCCTATTCGGCTAGTTTTGGAACCGCCTTGGTATTACACGTTCATTTTAGACCACTGTGCATAAAACCACAATTCATTTAATTTTATTTCCGCACATGTTTACCCGCTTTGTAAGCGTAAATATCTGTAATAGTATTTGTCTTGCAAATTCTTTTTTTTTTTTTTTTTTTGCTTTTCTTGTTATTATTGTTGCTGTTGTTATTCATATATCATCTGCTTAGAAAAGATTAGAAAATGTTCAATAGATTACCCACTCGTTTATTTTACGTTTTTGTTTTTCACGTTTTGTCTACACTCACTTTTATTAGGAAAACTAATAAAAACTAGAGAGGATATGAATAAACAAGAAGTTTTAAAAGTGTACGTTGCGGTGTGAGAAGACAGCATGAGTGTATTATTAAAATAAGATAAACCAGGTTTTTTCTTTTTATTTTTGTAAAAGAAAGTTTGCTTTAACTTGGCTAAAGTACTTATTGTTGAACAGTTGTGTTTAAAATAATACCACAGCAATTACTACTTCGGTTTTTTTACTTTTTTTTCTTGCTGTTTTAATTTGTTTTGTATTTCAGTCTAATTTATTATAGCGTATGGTAAGAAAGACAATAAACATGCTACAATTCTTCTTTAAGCAATTCGCTGCTATATTTGTTGACCCAATTGTTTGTACTACAGTTTCAAAAAACACAAATATGATATAAAATATATTGTTATAGCTTTCCTGATAGTTCTTCATCCTCCACGCCAAATTTTTTTTGTTTTTCTATGAACTAAATGTGATTCATATTAAAACAAATTTAATAGTAAAGGGCAAAAGTTATTTCCTGCATTACTAATTCCCTCAGCAATAATATTTAAATAATAATTTAAAAATATAACATTTTAATTTGAAATTTTGTCTTCTTCTTAAACTAAACTAAAGTAATAATACAATAAGATTGTAAGTGTATTAGTAACTTGTAAATGTGTAACAAACAAACACACATCTACACTTATATTCTCCTATAAATATTTGTGGTTTGGTTGAGCCTCTACGTGTTAAGTATGCTAAAGAGCAAAAGAAAACAAAAGAAACAAAAAAGAAAATAAAACAACAACAACAATAAAGTACTTCTCTAAGCTATGATGTGCTAATATTCGACATGATAATTTCTAACCACAAATACTTAAATGGCTAAGGCCATAATCCACTTTGATTACAAAACTAATCAAGCCTACACAAAGTCTTACTTTTTGCTGCCTGTTCGTAAATAAATCCCATAAGAAAAACAAAGACAACAAGTCAAATTCACAGTAAAAAAAAAAAAAAAACTTTTTCAATAATTTACTCTTAAACTTCCAACACTTTAGCAAATGTTTATTAATTTATTGATGAAAAAGAATTTATTTCTTAAGTTACTGTTACAAAACAAAGGCAGAGATTAAAAGGTAAATATATTAGAGAAGTTAAGAAAACTCTTCAAAAGTATTTTTAACTGAATGCACACGTCTTGAGCATATTTATAGAAACAACAAATTTTCCTTCTTTTCATTTTATTAATTTTTTTTTACTTTGAATTTCTAGATGTAATTTTAAACCAACAAACCTAATAATAACTATTGAATTACATGTCCAACTTTTATGTGTAATGAAACAAAAATAAATGGATTTTATATTTAATTTTAGTTTATTGGATGCAAAAGTAATTTGCAAGAAGTGAAAAAGTATCGTTTTAATAAAAAAGTTTACAGAAGTTTTCGGTGAAAATTATTTAAAACTGGTTCAAAATGTTCTCTGAAAAAGGCTTAATATTTTCAATTGATAAAATTTGTTGTGGATTTGTTAGCATTTAAAAAATTATTGCCAATACCAAAAAAAAGTAGTTTTAAAAAATATCTTAGAGATATCTTAGATCGATGTAAACATCGATAATCCTCTCAAGTGTCTTAAGTAGAAATGAGGATAGGCTGATGGGTCTGAAATCCTTCGCCTTAGTATGAGATGTCTTGCCACCCTTAGGAATAAAAACAATCTTATAAACTGTCCATATTGAAGGAACATGAGATAACCGCAGACAAGCTCTGAAAATCGTCAAAAGCCATGGCATGAGAGTGTCTATGTTCATCTGTAAATACGCTGGTATGATTCCATCAGGATGTGGGGATTTGAATGGATGGAAGCTTTTCACTGTCCATCTTATGCGATGCTCTGAAATTGGTATATTTGATATATCGTAAGCACCGTTAACTGGATCCACAAAAACTGTAGACGTGCACTCCTGACAACCAGGGAAATGCATCTCCAGGAGTAGTTCCAGAGTGTCGCTACTGTTATCAGTCCAGGAACCATCAGATATCTGAATGTAAGATGGTATTGGGGGATTGGTCGATAGAATTTTCCTCAGGCGTCCTGTCTCAGAGGAGTTTTCCACATTACTGCAGAAGCTCCGCCACGACTGTCTTTTCGCTTTCCTGATTAGATTCTTAAATCCGTTGTAAGAAGATTTATATGTGGTCCGTTGTCCACTTTCCTTTGCTTCATTAAACAGTTTCCTGCAGACTTTGCGCTTTTCCGCAATTTCTGCATTCCACCATGTGAGTTTCGATTTGCCCTTCCTGACAGTTTCCCTACAGGATTTTGCAGTTGCCTTAGCCAAAACTTTGGTAAGTAGCTCCGTTTTGGAGTCCACCTCGGATCTATTTTCAATAGAGGATGGACACAACGGTAGTTCGTCTTCCAGTACCCTGGCGTATTTGGACCAATTCGTCCTTTTCCTATTCAAAAAGACATCCACTTGGTTTGATTCGAACAATAGATCAAAATCTATATACATGTGATCAGAAAAGGAACAATCCTTCCAAACATTCCAGTTGCTGATTAGATTCGACTTACATAAATAAAACTAAAAACTAATTATCCAATTTGTTGGGCATTACGTAAAATTATTCTTTTATCAAAAGTTTCTTTGATTAACTGAATTCTAGAGCCCGATGTGTAGTATGTGGCTCCGTCCTATCTGAACCACATATCAGCAAGAGTCATGCCACTTAATTGAGGTACGAAAAAATTTCGAATCATATACCTATACTGTTCACCAATGACAGTAATTTTATGCACACCATAAAATGGAAGAAATGCATGATGAGTTGGACAAATAGAACAATTATTTTGATTAAAAATGTCAACAATTTGCACGTGTTGCTCTTACGAAAGTCGATTCATATTCAAATTTCAAAGCAAACTTAACAAAAAGCAACTATAAGCTGTTAAGTGGGTGGTCCAATAAAGCAGTGCTGCTAACTCAAAATTGTGACACTCTAAAAAAACTCCCTTTATAAGGGATTGTATAAAAAAGGCAATATTTTGTTAAGCTGAGAGATCAAAAAAAAAAATTAAAAGGGCAACATTTTCTGTTCTATTGTAAGCAAACGCAGTAATCATCTGATGCGCAAGTGTTCTGTTATCAAACTTTAGGTCAATATTGAATATTTTTAAAATTCTTGTCATTTTAGACAGCACATGAACCTTCAGCAAGTGATCATTCAATAAACATTTTGTGAATTTTGTCAAACACTTCTGGAGTAAGCAAAGCAATTGGTGGTTAATAGAGCCGTTAATTTTGAAAGTAACTTAAGTCCATTTAACTTTAATTTGAAATACTTGAGGTTTTGTATTTTTAGAAGATGTATGGTTGACTTGCAGTGTTAAATCGCATTTAAGGGATTTAATTTTATACATTCTATTAAAAAGTCGCTATTATTAAGTGTATAATATGACCTTGCTTACCTTAAAAGTACTTAGATCACTTTCAAAATTATTTTTTTCAATATTTATATTATTTTCAAAATGTACGTGATATAAAATTTTCAAGTTTACTAAGTGTATTTCAATACCGATTTATTTTTTTGACAAATCAACATAAATTATAAACGTCATAAGTGCCAACTGGATAAAAGATGAAAATGGACTTAAGCCACTTTCAAAATAAATGGCTAAATTATGGTGTTCATCTTCGCAGCACATAGACGACTCCAGTTTGGTTTTTTCTTTGTTGGGCGTAAATATGCCTTCCAGACGACAACACCCAGCGATGATCAAAATTTTTTTTTTTTTATTTACAAATTCACGGATAGCCTACATTTGAAGTCTGCCAATATTAAGATGAACTAGCGCCCTGAAATTTAATACATATGTTTAAAAGGTTTCTGATATTCGTTAAAGTATTTTTTTTCACCACTTCCTTCATTGTATGTTAGTTCAGCTAGCTTTGGGATCCTCTTTGTATCATGGTGATTTTTCGCCACTGTGTAAAGAACAACAATTGGTTTTTATATACTAATAAATTCACTGTTATCGTTTTAGAAAGTTTCGCCGTAAAACTTCTTTTACATTGTGGACCTTATTTACCAAAATTAGGTTGACAAGTTTCGAAAATGCCCTAACATATCGTCATATTAAATGCAAATGGACGTAACTACACAAAATTTCAAAACTGAGTTTTTTATTAATTATGGTTCGTTTTATTAAAATACATGTTGGTGGAAAATTTTAAATTCCTACGATCAAAAATGGCGATTTTATTAACGAAATTCAAACGGACGTACCTACAAGTGCGTGTATTTCTAAATGCAAGAAGACATAACTAAATACATATTTATATGAAAACCTTATATCTCGATCGTAAAAATTATGATTTTTAGGATTTACAAAATTTTTTATTTTAATGTTTTTTGCTTCTCCTGTAAAAACAAATTCTAAAAGTGTAGTTACGTCCGTTTGCATTAAATATGACGGTATACTCATTCATTAAAATAAAAAAACACACAAAAAAAACTAAATAGTACAGGAAAATAAAATATTTATTGTACAACAACAGCTGTATTATTAATAAAAAAATAAAAAGTTATGCCGACGTTCTTAAATGTGAGTTGCTGTTGCTATTTTTGCACATACACGTGTGTTTCAATGCAATAAATTTTATTTTATACGATTGTGTTGTCTACGAGTATGAAATTAATGTATTATTCTTTATCATTTAAATGATATTTACCCCCACAAGCATGCAGCTTGTATATAAGCATCACAATGGTCATTAGAATGATAAACAAAAAAATAATTTAAAAAAATTATTTAAATGTTCAGCTCCAGATCCTTGTATTCTTCTTTTAGTTTTTTGTCATCAAAGAAATTACCTTTGAGTGGCTCACGTACACGTTTAGAAAACAAAATGAATACAAATAAAAAGAAAAAGAAAAGAGAAAAAGAGAAAAACAGAAGAATTATTCACAGCATTGACCGACCACAAATGAAAATTTAATTTCATACTAAAGCCGGTCTTAACACATTTTATCTCTTTTTTTTAACCCCTTCTCCCATAATCTCTGCTCACTCACGTTGTTTCTCCCTATGGAAGTTGCAAATAACAGTATAACTGTTTTGGTCATAAACTTTTTTATTTATTTATTTGTAGTTCATAAATAAATCAGAGAGAAGGAAAAAACCAAATCCTGCATACTTTTTTATTGGAAATTATTTTTTTATATATATTTTTGCACAATTAAATTAAATTCTTTACTAAAGTTTCGTTTTTTTTTTTGCAGTTTAATTCATTTCATTTTTTTATTGTTATCATGTGATTTGGTTTGTCCATTTCAATGGGATATTGAATTATAGTTTGTGAGAAACTTTAAAAATTTTAATCAATTTAAACAATTTGTGAAAACTTACTTTTTAAATAAAAATTCTCAATGCATGACTAAAATATAAATATTTTTATAAACTTCCCAAATGGAGAACAATTTTAATTCAATAATATTTAGCTTTGCAACTAAATTTGCGTTTGAATAAAAATATTTTTATTGCAAACAAAAGAACCACATTTTTTATTTCTCAACAAAGTCTCTTTTTTTTAAAACAAAAAAAATTTTTTTGGAATTAAGACTCACGTCTTAGCTAAAAAGATTACTATGTTGGCACTTGTTTCAATTTGAGCAAACTGTGAGAACCAGTCATGTGAAAGGGAAGTGAATTTTGGGTATGTCGCTGAGCCAAAATGGTGAATTTTAAAGCATTTCCGATTTTGTGTAACTTTAATTTTATTTGTTTGTTCGTTAATACACCCCATTAATAATATACGTATTAGGCAACAAATGTGCACTTTGCATTATGATATTACCCGACTCCGCTTTATGTCGACTTTAGCTATTTTTCCATATTACTGTAAATATCGAGCCTTATTTGGGTGCTGGTAATGGTTTTTATTCAAATTACTTGATAGCGGAAGTTAAGGAATATAATTCGTCATGAACTCACCACTTAACTTAACAAAGCGGCAAGCGGAACAAGATCAGCATATACGCTGAAGCGCCATAGCTAAATGAAAGCATCAACGTTTTGTAAAAACAGGGCAACCCAAACATTCATACGTACTTAATTGGCCATTACAACACTGTGTCAGGGTTACGGCCTAGCTTCTCACAGCACCCATGTTGTGTTTATTAATTTTTATCCATGAGTAACGGGGCCCATAGTTTTAAGCTCAACTCTGAACGATAGACTTGAGAAGCTTGTTTATGGTAATCTGTTACTCTCAGAGTTTTTACCAGAAGTCTACTAAGAAGTCGCTGAAAGAAATAAATTTTTCTTATTTGTTTTTTTCAAGATGTTAGAGCTGAGGTTTGAATCCTGGTCTTCTGTCTTAATAAGTCAACACACTAGCCACTAGAACACGGCAGTCCAAACAACTTATGCTTATTCAATCCGGACTATTTTAAATATTAAGTGCATTATTCTATTAATATTTGTGGCCTAAAATAAATTTTGTAATACTATTTTATTTAATTTTATTATACTGGTATGTGATGGAAACCGATTTCGATCGAAATTGCTAAAACTTCCAAATCCTTTCATATTTGAAATTCATTTTTTATACATAACCTTACTGACTATTGCCACTACATCTTTTTCATCACATACAGGATTTTTATACTTTTTATATATTATTATTCATATTCTTCTATTTTGTCTTTTTTTTTTCTTTTTGCTTATTAAAATTAAACAGCATATATTTACATCACAACCATGTTCTTTCTTATTTGTTTATATTTTATTTGCCCTTTGCAACCAACTTTACTATTAGACGCTCTGTCACAATTGTAAAAGTGTTGACACCTTGTTATTTCGGGATGCTCCATACAAATTGTGTGAGCATGAGAAATTTTGAGAACTAGAAAACGTTTGCCGCTTGTATTTAGGGATAGCAGATACTTTTAATAATTCCCAGCCCTGCTGCAACGACTTTACATCTGGCATCTCTATTTACTTTCATCATTACATATATTCATTTTCATTTACGGGCAATTAAAAGCGGTCTGTCGTTTTAGATAGTACGTATGTGTTTTAGAAGTGTTTACCTTGTTTTTTAAATATTATTAAATTATAATAAGTCAATACAACAATAAAGAAATTAACAAAAAATGTTCTGCAAATAGTGATTAAACAGTGAAACGTGCATATATTTTAAAGTTAATAATTAAAAAATAAAAATGAAATATTTGCAAAGTAAAAAAACGTGATGGAATTTGTGGTTATATTTTATATTCTTGTTCTGTACACTTTCGATTTCATACTCTTTTACTCTCTCTCTCTCCCGTTTTATTTCATCATTAGAAATTTATGCTTATTTGGTGAGTAACTTTACGTTTTTCAAGTACTTGTTTTTGTAAAACATAATAATCAGTAATTAGAGCAGAGTAATTACATTTTAATAATAAAAGGCGTAAAGAAAACGGGTGAGCAGTCTAGATGAAATGAATTTGTTGTTAATGTTTTTATTTTTTTTTTAGACTTTGTTAATGTTTAACTAACGCTTTTTTAATGGTAATTTAAATTTAAATATTTTTTACCAAAGAGATGTTTGGTCTTTAATTTTTATGTCTTCATATAAAACAAATTCTGAAGACTTTAATAGTTTACAAATTTATTTCTTTTTTACTTTTTATCTCTGTTTTATATTCCGTTTTTTATTATTTTTTTATATTTTGTTTTTCTATCTCCATCTCAATCCATTTAGTGTTGAGTGCTAATTTGATATTTTAAGAAGATTTTTTTATGCATTGTAAAGCCAGAAAACTCAAGCCATTTTCAAAACAATTTATTTTTTTCTAAAAAAACTTTTTACTCAACTTTAACTTTAAATTGTGTTTCTTGTAATCCTGTTTATTGCAACAAGACAACTGCAAATAAAATGAAAGTCTAAAAACAAAAAGACAAGAAATATATTTGACATGACAAATACAATATTTTATACTTTACAACAGAAAATATTTGAAAACAAAAACCTCAAAACATGAGTACAATGCTACTGATGTCCATCTCTGTCTAAGGTTAAATTCAATCTACAGTTGAGGGCAAATAAAATCATTGACAATAATTTGTTAAATGAAAAAAGAAATATATAAATAAGTTGAAGTTCTGATGTAAAGTATTTAGAGAGATATTCAGATTCAGTGAACCAAAATTCTTTATACGTGTAACAAAATTAATATATTCTTTTGAGCCTAAGACCATTTTTTTTCAATTAAAATAATTGGGATAATAAGTAAGTATATCATATTTGTAAAGTGTAACACCTGTAGAATGCTAAATTTATTAAGGGTTCTTAAAAAATATTGTGCCTTTCAAATTTTGAAATAGTTTTACAACTTTTTAAACAAAATGTTTATGCAATTCAATATTATTTAACACCCTTAGAACTTTTCAACACATGCAGAAAAAACTGAACATCTGACTTTATTTAGTAAAACCACACTTTCAATTAATTCTTGTTCAAAAGACTTCAGAAGAATGAAAAGTGTTGAAACAATTAAAAAAGAAAATTAACCTTTTTTTAACACTTGAAGAATTGTTATTGAAAAATAGTTATTTATTCAATTAAAAATTAATTAACAATAATTTAAGTTTTTGTTCAATTTTTTCATCATCTTAAATATATAAAATTGAGTGTGTGTTTGTTTATTTGGTTGTTTGTTTGTTTGTTTGTACCTTATAGGAGACCAAACCTCTAGACCAATCTTCCTGAAATTTTCACAGCATTTAACTGGGACTCTGACATGATAAATAGGGTACTTTTTTTCGGCCACGCCCACTTTTACTTTTTTAAATTATGTAATTGCTCCCATATAGTTTTTAACAGATTTACTTCAAATTGTATACACATTATACTCCAGGCGAGGTATAAATAAAAAGTTCCTAAAGCCACGCCCCCTTTGAATTTTTATTTGAAAGTTTTAAACGTTTTGTTCTCTTTTTGTTTTGTTCCTTCCAACGGATTTTTTTTTATTTGGTAGTATATTGCTCTTAATAATGTTAACGTCGGCACATAACTATGAACCTGTCACCACCGTTAATTTTATTATATAACGAGGGGGTAGCGAAGCACACCGGGTTCAGCTAGTAAAATATATAGAGTAGTTTTTTTTAGAAAATATTAAACACTTCTGTAAAAGAGATCACAAACTTTGAACCAAGAGACTGCACATTATAATGACAGTCTAAAGAATGGATAGGAAAAATTTTTATTTTATTAATGACAAGTATTCTACAAAAAAAAAAATGCTATTGTGAATCACAATAAAAGACTTATTACAGCTGGTTGGTTAAAAAATAATTTTTACTTGCAAATTCTTATAAAAATAATTTAAAAACTTAGGAGAAGCAACTTCAACAGAGTGTGTTGCAATTATTCGACATGCGATAGTTTATGTACTCTATCCGCCATTTTATATATCTCGAGTTATTGATGCCACTTTAGGCTTTTGACACCAAAGTTTTTAAAATCTGCAATCGAATTTTGGCTATTTATCTCAGAAACTGGACGAGATGTCCAAAAACGGATTACAGATTTGAAAAATTTGGGGTAAAAAACCTAAAGTGGCATCATTATCTTGAGATATATAGAAAATATGAAATGGCGGGGAGAGCACATAAACTCCAACACGACGATATAAGCTAAAAATAATTGATGAAGCCTTTAGTGGTTTTAAAAATAATTTATGTCCAGCTCTGAATTGTAAAATTTTTCCAATTTTACAATTATTATTAGAGTAGGCAGTGTCGCCTCATATTTTGTACGAGGAAAGTACATTTCTACTTAAGTTGCTTAACCAATAACCAATGTAAAGAAATTGGCTTGTTGTCAAACTTCTAAAAAAATTTTGCAATTCATAATTCTTTTTTTTTAAACTTGTACAATTTTTAATAAGTTATGTAGCAGATTGTGATCAATTTCGAGCAAAAGCACGTTACAGCTGACTTTGATTATCTTATCCCCTGTTAAGTTTATTGTAAACGTAAGCACTGGTTGTAAGAATAGTTTTATTAATGGAACTTTTTACATTTTGAAAAATGGATTTACAAATTCCCGAATATTCTGGGATTTCGGAATTCAAGATATCCCGATCGTCATCGCTAGTGCTCACACATGTTTAAACACACTTTAAGAAAAATTTCATATTTATATATATTTTATTTTTTATTTTTGTTGCTTATATTAATTAAAAAAAACTATGCTGTTAAAAAGAAAAAAGTAACTTTTTAAATTAAATTTTTACTGATTCATTCAAAAATATAAAAATTTTTATATTTTCTTTTCGTTATTTTAATAGAGTAGTTTTTATTTATTTTAATTTCTCTAAGTGCAATGAGCTCTTTTGAGCTCACTCTCACAAAAACAAAATGACAACAACATGCGTTGCGCCAATTGTGTGTTTCCCATGTCTGTCAAAAATAGTCAAAATAAGGAACTTTCATAAAACAAGTTATGGACAAAATTGGCAACGCATTTAACGTTGAAAAATTTCTAACTTGTAGATGAGTTGACAGTTGAACAATTGACTAATAATAGCAATAGTAAATTTAATTCAAGTAATATTTTAAATGTAATAATTTACAATAAAATTATTTAAGAGGTTAACATATGATCCTTTTCAACTACAATACAACGTTTTTATAATTAAATAACAATACCTTAAATGTTCGAAAACCCTTGTTTTAAAACGATTTAACTAAATTTCTTCTCTTTATTGCGTAAACACTGTTTATTTCCATTGGTTTTTAAAACACTGCTTATTGTTTCAGTTTCTATTATTACCATTGTTCTTCCAGAGATGACATCAGTATGACAAAACAAAAACTGTAATCGTGTTATCAAGAAGAAAACATTGATCGTTATGTTATATGAGTAATTTGTGTACAAGCTTGCCATTTTATTTATCCTATCGTTTATTTGTAATACTAGTTTTCATTTCATTTCGCTCTCTCTCTCTCTGTCTCTCCTTATGGCTTGATAGTGTATAAGTATTTAATTTTCCTCTCTGTCTTATACTTCTTTACTTTTCACTACATAATATGTTTTCTTTTTTTTTCTTTCGTTTGTACTTTATGCAGTTGCATTTTCAATTGTGGTTGTAATATTGTTGTTGCCTTCAATGTCATTTGTACTTTTGTATTATTTTTATAATTTGTTATTTTCAGTATTTTTGTGGTTACCAGAGAACATGAATGTATTCTATTTTCTTTATTTAATTATACATTTTTATTTATGTTGTTTTATTTTTCTGTTGTTTTACTTTAGTTTTTAAAAATAAAACTGCATTCTACAAATATTTGTTCGGTTAAAATGATAACAACAATAACAACATGCCATACATACATATTTATATGTAAACAGTATGTGGTCATCAAAATAAATACTCCGTTTCATTTCATAGTATTTGTCAATAAATATGTATCCTTTTTAAATTATAAAATAATAAAAAAATAAGGAAAATAGTACATTACTCGTATATATACATAAGTATTAAATTAGGAAAACTATAATTTGAAGACTGAAGCTCCTAAAGTTAGGCCCAATAACGTTTTAAAAAAAATCCTAAAAAAATTAAAACAGATATTTACGCTCAGAGTCAATATTATTTTATTCAGACATAAAATGAAATATTAAAGGTAATCACACTTCATTGTAAACGCCCTTGCAAGCCTTGCAAGTAAACAGTCGTAGTATATAAACATGCCTTCATTTTGATATTGTTTGACATGCTTTGCTACATTTAAACCACTTTCAAGGGCAGCGAAGACTGATTACCGCTACTATTTCAACTTCGGATCCCAGTAGAATTGGTAATAATTAAGTTAAATTAATTTGTTGTTCATAGAGATATTATTAAAAGAAAATAAAGCAATATAAAATCACTTAATAGATTTTAGTTCTGATCTAATTAAGGCATTTTTGACGAAACAAAATTAATTACAAAATTACCATCAATTCGGTCTCAGATTTCCAGATAACAATAACAATAAAATTTGTTTGTCTAATTTGTCTAAGCTCTTCGCCTATGGTCCCCCTATGGGCATAAATAATAAATAATGCAATGAAGGAGAGAACATAAGAATATAATGGAATGCGTTTTGGCAAAACTTCGGTTAACTACTTATAAAGACAAAGTATATATCGCCGTGTGGGAGTTTATGTGCTCTATCCGCCATTTTATATTTCCCGAGTTAATGATGCCACTTTAGGTTTTCGACCCCAAATTTGTCAAGTTTGCAATCCGTTTTTGGATATCTCGTCCACTTTCGGAGATAAACATCGAAAACGAATTGCAGATTTTAAAAATTTTGATGTCCAAAACCTAAAGTTGCATCATAAACTCGAGAGATATAAAAGGGCGGATAGAGCACACAATCTCCCGCACGGCGATATGTAGACAAATTGTAATTCCATGAGATAATATATAAATTAATGTGTGAGTTCAATAGTTGATAATTGTCGTGAATATCCCAATCCCGAAGTACTCTTATAAAACTAGCAAAGCTGGTGTCGAAAACATGTGCAATTCGGCTGATGTAAAAGGCCTTCATGAGTTTCTTCTTCAATTGAGAAATAATTGCAAAAATACAATCTAAATTTATTTAATAGAATTTAGTTCTGATCTAATTAATTAATAACAGAAAAACAAAATGTAGTCTGGTTCCATTAGAATTTATTATAACTTGTTGACGTGCTGTTTAAAAAGCCGATAGATACATACAGTATTGTGCGAAACTTAAGCACTTTTCCTGACATGATAAATAAAGTCACAGATTATAGTTTTAGATTCATTTATTGAAAAGAATTTTTATATTTATAATTGTGTTTTGTCCTTACAATCTAATAATAACAAAATAAATTTAATTGTTCTTTTTAAAAAATATATAAAAAAACAAAATCAAGTACAATATGTTGTATGAATTGAATGTCTCCAGACTGCCCTGCTTTAATTTTATTTCAATGAACACCATATCCTTCTAACATTTTATTTTTATAAATTACATTTAGCAGCTCCTTTTAACGGCCGTAGTCAGTATTGATTTTATTATTAAACCTGAGGCCTTATTCTTTAAGTCTCCTAAGCTAAAACTCTATCGCTAAAAATTTATAAAATTGACTTAGAATTTTTTGGCTACAAATACAATTTTTGAACGTGTATTTTAAGTAAAAATCTTTTTACAAATCATCTATAAATCTTTTAATTTTATATATTCTAAAGTCCAGCCTGTTTTAAGAACTAAAAATTTTAGCATTTTAGCTTAAGAGAATTACAGAATAAGGCCCCTGAATTTCTTAAAATTAACGCTTGTTTCAGAAGTTAGCTTAAAAATACGTTATAATGTCGCCTCCTACTGTATAAAACTCTTACAATATTCACAGTGATAACAGAATATCTTTTATACACAAACACAGACTTAAATGTCAAACATGTAGTAGATATTGTTGCATTGATAATGCCTTGCAGTCTAAATCTATAACAAATACAAGCAAACACAGTTGTGTTTCAAATATTAGTTCTGCTAGACTTAATTGTAATCCTATATGAAAGAAAATCATAGTACAAGAAACAATTTCAATATAGTGATTGGAATCAAATCTCTAGGCTAATACTTCAAGGGAGATATTCTATTTTTATTATTTAACATGATGGCATGCATGTTATTCTATCCACAACTGTTTTTGATTTTAAAGTGCGATTATAATGAAAAACAAACAATTGACCAAATACGAGTATGTTTTAAAAATATAAATATTTGTTTTAATAAAATAAAAAACACCGACAAATAAAAACAACAACAAAAATAAGCATGTATATTTAAATAGATTTTATTTGAAAAAAAAAACTATTTTTAGTTTATATTTCTAATCCAAAAGTGATATGCGTTGTTCGTTTAAACCGCTTAGGGCCTCTTGTACCTATTAAACTCATAAGAAAGTAGAACATTTTAAGAGACATATGCGGCATTTAGTATGTTAGAGATGTGCTATGCAACACAGCTTTCTAGTATTTTAAATCTAATTAAAAAATGGAAAATTGGCAAATTCTTGGAACATTTGAACGCTCTAGGTATACCATGGCGGTGATCCATCCGCAATTTGGACGTAAAGCTGATGTTCTGCTCACAGTCTAAAAAAAATGGAACACATGACATGAAAATATAACAAATCTTGCTAGCATGATTCTCTAAGAGTCATACATAATTTATAGGTGGTTAAAATTTATTTCTTGATCTTCTATACATTTGAGAAGTAATAAGTTCTTCCTGCCTCAAAAGGTGCTGTCAATGCTTAATGTTACAATTTTATATTTCGATTTCTAACAGAGGGAAACATTAAATTTTTATTAATCAGAAAATTTTTAAAATATATAAAAAATAAAAGCCATTAATTTGGGCTTTGATATGTTAGATATTTCCTTTATTACATTGATTTGAATATCAAAATAAGCCTCAAAGGCTCATGTTAGTAAGAATTTTTCTAACATTTTTGCTTATTTAAAAATTTATTTTTTATTTATATATAGAAGTTCACATGATTAAAAAACATATATTCTGTTTAAGTTTTAAATACACATTAAAATAAATAGTTTTCATATTTGTGGAATTTAAATTAAAAATATTTTTGAATACCTGCAGATTTTATATTAATTGTAAAAAGATACTGCTTTGAAAACGAAATAGAATATCACAAAAATTTCATTATAAATTTTGTTGTGACACATTTTTAAATACATATATGAACAAGCTTGTGCTTGCAGGGACAAGTTATTGTTAAATACTGATATCAGCTATTATATTATCAGTGTCTACTGATAATAATCAATCAACATCAAAATGATAAAATTACACACAAAAAATATTTTATAAATTACTTGTATCTACTGTGTTATATATTTTTATTATATTGTATTTACAAGAAACAGGTGTCAGCAGAAGCTTACAATAGAAGGATAACAAAAATAAAGTATAATTTATTAACTATTGCTTAAAAAAATAACCACAACAGCTGCCAAAAAATGAAATATGATCTTTATAGGCATATTTTTTTTATAAAATTAAATAAAAAAATTCTTTAATAAGTGAATACTTTTAAATACTTTCATTCGAAAGAATTTTTACATTCAAATCAAATCAAAACAAATGAGACTTTGTAAAATTAAATTTGTTATGGTTTAAATAGTTAATACAGAACTAAATATGTATAAATTAAAGAACTTTGATGTGTTAGTTCCACTGAATGTATAAATTTTCCTTGCTGTTATCCTCATCAAAATACCAATTTCAGGATCTGAAAGACTATTGAAAAATTATAAAACAAATTTGATTTATAATTATAAGACACTATAATGTGTGGTATATGTATATATAACTCAAACAGCCCAGGTTCAAATTCCCGCAAAGATGAAAATTAAACAGTTAGTTTGCGGTTTTTTTTAATTCTAACTTAAAAAATAAGTGGTTCCACACCCCCCCATCAAGAAGCCCATCTGCAAAAAAAAAAACGTTTTCTGAAATTCCACTCTATTCCACCTTAATCATTGATAACAAAAAAAAACGAATGACCAGGAGAAAAAGCGCCACCTAGTGGGAAGTTTCCACTACAACCCTGTGTCAGGGTTACGGCCTAAATTCTTGCAGCACTCAAGTTGTGTGTGTTAATTTTTATTTATGAATACCGGGATCTACAGTTTAAAGTCGACTCCGAACGACAGATTTGAGAAACTTTTTCATTGCAATCAATTACGCTCCGGGCTTTTGTCAGAAGACTGATGAGAAATAGTCGCCGAAGGAAATATTTTTTTCATATTTCTTTTTTTAAGATGCCAAAGCTGAGCTTTGAACCCGGCATTATTAGTGAACCAACACACTAATAACTAGACCACGGTGACTATGGAAGTAGCAGATAACAGCTAAAAAAACGTACTTAGCGAAGGCACTCACCACAATCAAGATGCAACGATGAGGCAATTGCTGTTGCTCATTCAAGGGTGATGGTATAACACTGGCCTTTGAATGTTTAATTTACAGCAATTTGTCTCATTCCTAAGGTGCTTAATAATATAAGAAAACAAAATATATGAATACTAATTTTTTCCACTAATCAGTAAAAAAAGAAAATACTGAAAAAATACTGGTACTGAAAAATTCCCATCTATGCTCCTAAGGTGCTTAATAATACAAGAAAAAAAAAAAGGAAATATATGTCATTTAGTGTGGGTTTTCTACCCTTGAGTATTGGTCTTAATAAAAAAAATATTATAAGATTCCATAGTGATTCTAATCTGGATTACAAAATATTTATAATAATTGCCAAAAAAAATATGTATATATATTTATATATATTTAACCATTAAAATGTCTCATGCAATTACCTTAAATTATCTTATTCCTCAGAGCAATATTTATAATTTTCTTTTTTTTTTTTTGCATACTTTTAAGCATTAAAGAGAAAGAAACATTTTGTTTGTAAAACTCCTGACTCGTTAATAATAATTCTTTCTGATAATTTCTTTATAATTTCTGCTCTCGACAGTGGATCATGTCAAAAATCTATAAAAGTCAAGTGTGTTTTCTTTTTTAAATTCATATCAGACATTAAATGACAAACAATAAATGTCATGAACATGTACATAACTTACATATGTAAATATATGTATGTATGAATGTATTGTATATATGTTTGTGATATCATATTTTTCTTTATCAGGTTCAACGTATATATGTATGTATATACTTACATAATATTTAAATAAATATTTTTCCATAAATTTAAAAAGGAGATAAAACTACAGCAATAAAAATAAAAATTAATTGTTTTAAAAAATGTCATCCACTTGCCATATACTATACTTACATGCCACACACATTATATTGAAATAATTGTAAGTTGTATGTTATGCTATATTGCAATGATTGTGTCAAATAATATGAAATTTTAAAAGCAAACGTTATTTAATGTACAAACTATGTGCCTTAAAAATAGTCGATTTATAAATAAGAATCTGTTAAAGCAGTATTATTTCTCTCTGCTTTAGTAACTTAACAACTACGAGTACAGTTTAGATTGTGAGACTTTCATACATAACACCCAAGAGAATATAATCTGCAATTCCATCCATAATATTTTTGAAAATGAGAAAAAGGAAGTAAAATAAAAGTAGCAGTATTTAAAAAATACATAAATTTTCATATTTATAAAACTTTGTTATTATTATTTCTAAATAAAAATAAAAATTTGGGGGTCGTGGTATAGTGTTTAGAGCGCTCGCACAGAAACTCAAACGATCAGTCATAGCGAAGGACGAAAATTATAAAACAAAATTTGGGGTTTTTCTAAATTATAATCAGAAAAAAAGGTCCCCCCTCCAAAAAGTCCATCTTCAACAGCTCCCTGATATTGCCAGTCTATTTAAACAAAACGTATGATCAGGAGTACAGCTCGCCAACTTCTGAGAAAATAACAGCTAATCTAATGTAGACGCTCGCAACTCACATTCAACATCTACCGACAGATGGGGCAATTGCTGTTGATCATATAAGGGTGAAGGTATAACACCGGCCTTTGAATGCTCAATTCACAGCAATTTATCTCATTCCTAAGGCGCTTAATAATATAAGAAAACAAAGTATATGCTCTGTTGTCATAATGTACTGTCTTTTCACGAAAATTCCAAGACAATGCCCAGCATTTAATAGGGGTTTACCCCTGAGTATTGGTCTCAATAATAAAAAAATAATAATATTGAAGTAAAATTTGTTTTAATGATGTAAAATATTTATATTTTTTAAGATACAGTTTTTGTTTTTTTTTTATATATGAAATTGTATAAATTTTATTATTAAAAAGATTTTTATTATTTAAAAAAATTTCCTCGTTTATCCTTTGCTGTTATAAAAAGCAAAACACATTTGTGTGCAAATTATTTCAATCAACCATGTTCTTATGATCGTTTATAGGACCATTATTTTTAAATAAGTTAATACGAGTATCATACTTATATATACAAAAATGTATGGCATACATACGTACGTATTGTATAACAGAAGAAAACATTATGCAGTATCATACAAATGTCTCATTTCATCAGTTAAAATATGTTATTGTACTTACATAGTTATTACATTTATTGTAATCTACAAAATTATTTAATACTCTTTTTGTATTTTGGTAATCCATAATCATGATGATGGCCAGCGTATTCATCATTTAACATTCACTCTTTTTTTGCACTTTAATATTGACACGACGTACACACAGAAGTATGTATAAATTTTATTAAGGTTTATAATAACAGTTGTATCAGGAATTGTCATTTGTCAGCAGAAATTCATAAACGAATGTTTTTAATCCGTACAAATATAGCTATACAAAACTTTGATTTAAATATGTTTATTGGAGAATATATGATATTTTTTATACATATTTTTGACATTTATTATATTACAATTGCTTAAAAAAATATTACAATACTTTCATATTAAAATGTATAATTTAAAAAAAAATAAATAAACTTGTGTTAAAAATAACCGAGAGCCTATATTGCTTGTGATATAAAAAAATTAAAACCAATACAATTCAATTAAAATGCTGTAAAAATCTCAAAATATTTTTTTATTCATTTTTTTTTTCTTTTTTTTTTTGGAATAACATAGGAATTTCTTAAAAAGGTTTGTAGAGAGCTAGCCTTACAGGGGTATGCTGAGCTAAAGTCAAACTAGTCAAATATTTAACTAAAAAATTTAGCCACTAGTTTATAGACTTTTATATTACGTTTTAGATAAACATTTATTTAAAAAAATTTAAAACGAATAAAGATAAGAACTATATATTCTTATATTTAAATTTAAAACAGTTAACGAAAACAAATTTACTTTTGTTATTTTTTCTATTATATATAACACCAGGCTTTTTTGGTCATCAAATAAAAATAGAAATAAATTAAATTATTATTTAAATTGTTTTCTTATCCGCCGTTTCGTTGGTCAATCCGAACTTCCTCAGGTATACTTTTATTTAACTTTGATTTTCAACTTATTGTTACTAACATTTGTTTTTTTCTTGTTTTTGTCTCTCTTATATACATACATATACAAGTGTCACATACGTTACAATTTTTCAAAAATAAACAATAACACAAAAAAACAACAAATAATAACATGAAGTCACCTTATTTATAAGTATATTAAGCTAAAATATAACTGTAGAATAATTTGCACTTGCATTGTCTTTGTCTTCCTTCTTGTTAATTGCACTTTCCCCTTTTTGTTGTATTCTTAGACTTTCAAGTGTGTATTTTTTAATATTTTCTAGATCAGCCTTATGATTGCTCTCAATACAGTGTTGTGCAAGTGCAGTAGTTTGTTTTTGTTTTTTTGATATCTATTTCATGTTCACTTGCTCTTGTGTTCAAACTTCTCTTTGTTGTTCCTATATAAACTCTACCACAACTCTCAGCTGCATTGCCTAAACATTCAATTTGGTCATGTCTGTGCAAAAATAAAAATTTCATACACAATTGTGCTTTAGCTTAACTTACATGTATTCTTACGCTCTTGCTTTCAGTAGTCACTGAGACAGTGACGAGTTAACATGCGTGGTGGGTGTACGCTGATTTATTGTTTGCAGTGAGAACAAAATTAATAGCAATGCACACAAATATTTTTTATTATAAATGAATTTGCAAATCCAATACATTATTTATCATAGAACGTTAAAAAATATAGTTTAAAAGTTTTCAGCGACATTTTAATTATTTTTATATAATTGTTAATAAATTGAATGAAAAAAACTTAAACATTTTTTTTGTTAAAAAATTAAAAGTACTTCTTATTTCTTTATAGCAGAGTAGTATTTATAAATTGTTTTTAAAGTAATTATATTTTTATATGAAATATTAGATATTAATTTTAATTTAAAAAAATTCATACAGTTGCTTATACTGCTACTTACACGTTCAGCAGTGTAATTCTCATTTTCTCACCAACACAACTATATTTTTACTTTTGAACAGGCCTGAATTTGGTACACCACATTACTTTGCTCCTTTTTCTTTATTTTCGTTTTCATATTCGTAAATAGATTATTTATTGTTTTGTTTGTTCTATATGCCCACGCTACCTCTTTATCGTTAATAAGTTCTCTCATCTGCTTGCTTTCTGTTAGTTTTGGTATATATGAGAGGCTATAAAATTTTTTAGGGTTGCCATGTGTATTGTCTTTGATTTTATTCTCGTCCCCATATTTCACTTTATTAAGTATTCGGGATAGCTATTATTTAAAAGAATTTCTCTTATCTTTTCAATATTCTTCTTTTCGAATTGTTTATCACCAATTTTAAATGCTTTTGTTATTAGATTTATTATAGTATTTGTCTTTTGTCTCATTCACTTTTGTTTCGTCTGAAATTCTTTAATTAGATCAGAGCCAAATTCTATAAAGAATTTTAATTTTTCCAATGAATTTTTTGATAATCAAAGAAGAAAATGGTGCCCGTGAAGGAATAGTAATATTTTAAAATATTTAAACCTGGTAAAATATAGGCTTAAAAACAAAAAGAACTTAAGGATATCTTTATTGAAATATTGGAGAGAAATTTATTTAGATGAGGAACAGAAAACTAGTGAAATATTAAAAAACAAATTGCATTAAATGATAATCATGATAATGGAAAAACCTTTTAAACATTATATTTTCCCTGCATGCAGTCGGTTTAAATGTTTTTGATGATAATACTTATGACCTTTGGAAAAAACACACACACTCACAAACAACAAACACTTGCGCTAAATGCCACATTAAATGCGTGCAGTGATTTTAAGAAAAATCAGCACAAAGTGATTTATTTGTTACAATTTTAGAATGTTTAACAAAAAAAAAAGAAAAAAAAACTTTAAAAACCAACAGCAGCATGCAAAAAGGATTTGTAAGTGAAGCGAACAAAAAAACAAAACTTTTAAGAATGAAACTGCAGCCATAAGACAATTATCTGAAGCATTTTTTTTTTCAAACAATTTTTTATCGTGCTTCAGTCATTTTTTTTTTTTTCAACCAACAGCTGCACTAACTATCAACAGCCAACAACTGGACGTAAAGTTTTCTTTACAAAGTAAGTGACTGCATAAAAAATGTATTTAAAAAAAAAAAACTTAAGAAAATCAAAATATGCTGTAGGGGAGTAAAAAAGTGATGCATAAGCAGAAGTTGAGAAATTATTTTTCTTGCCAAGTGATGTTACAATAAATAGATTGTAGGAGAATGTACACAGAGACAGAGCAACAAGAAAAAAAAAGAAAAAAAGGAAACAAAAACAGTTTCTCACCAATTTTGGTAATAAAAACAAGAAATATAACAAAAAAGTTTTTGCGACAGAATAATAAGTGTTAAAGTTAAATTATAAATAAACAAAAAAATAAAAACACAAAAAAAATTGTGAAAGTCCACATTCTACTGCCAATTCTATTATCAATTTTAGTAATTCTTAAATCTGTTAAAAAAAAATTAGAAATAAAAACCAAAAAACCAATAATTAGAATAATTTAAAAAATTTTTTTAATTTTCAAAGTTTGACGAAAGACTCTCAAGCTAATATATTTATTATTATCTGGTTTAGACCCAGCACAAATGCAAGACACTGGGAAGTATAAGATATATTGTGTCCCTTTGAGTCTACTGTTTGTTTAGCACACCATCTGCCGTCCTTACGAACACCAGAAGGTGGATATGTCCGCCAGTGAGACCATATGTTTCCCTAAACATATCCATCTAAATCTATCAAGAGCCGCACATCACATAATATGTGCTCTGTTGTCTCGGATTCGTGTGACCATAGTCTACAAACATCTACACCTGTGATCGCCATTCTCATTAAATGCGTTCTCACACTATAGTGACCCGTAAGAAAATCCTTTAGGACTTTCAAGTCTGGCCTTCTATACTTTAGAACATCAGACTTACTCAAGCTTTATAATACTAAACACCAAATGACCATAAGTATATGGCTCTGCTGTTAATAAAGCTGTAGCTACAATGATTTTTGGATTTGAATAGTTAGATAAATAGATTCACAGTAAGCGTTTTGAAATAATAGGCTTAGTTTTCAAATTCCGAAATAATATTTATTAGCAAATTTTATTCTTCATCTTATTTGCAAGCTAATGTTGTTTGTTTTATGTTATGTACGGGTACAATTAAATTCGTTCACTTTTCCAAAGTTGTAAGGTCCAATTGTGCGAGTTCTTTTTCCGCAATTTAGTTTTATTCCCATTTACAGCCTGTCTTATTTTTAGGGGCTGTTTTTCAGTATATATACTCAGCAGTACCTTAATACAGTATCTAGCCAATGATAAGAACATCATCGGCACATATGAGTAACATATGACCAGCAGAACATAGTGCTTACCAGTAAATCATTTTGTAAGGTATAAATTGTGAACAATCTCTTACCCGTGCGCATCAATAATGCATGATTTTTGTTAATGAAATGAGCCTCTAAAGTGCAATAGAAATGCAAATTTATTGAAACCAGTAAGCAAATACAGTTGGGCCTCGATTATCCGTAATAGTCGGAACAAGAAGCATTGCGGATAACCGATTTTCACTGCTAATCGAATAACATTTCTGATTAATATTTTTATTATTTAACAAGTGAAAATTGGTATTCATACATATTTACATTAAAAAAATTAATTCAAGATAGCAATATCATAACCTGTCTGTATCCTAACTTCGTTTTTTTTTTTTTTTTGGCTAGAATTTTAACACTCACATTATATTTTGAATACTCATCAGGTTTTTTAACCTTATCTTCAATATTGAAAACGTTTCTTTATCATTTTACCACTTGTAACGATGTCATACTTAATATATTTAAATCTAACTACCAGCACTTTTCAAATTTCAAAATTAAACCAATCACTTCTGACTCATAGTATGCAAACAAGAGAGATCCCCGTTTTCATCACGGATAATAGAGATAATCACGGTTAATCGAAGCAAACAATTTGATAACATTGCAAACGAAAAACAATAGACTGGTCTTTGGCCCTCACGGTTAATTAGGGTTACTTATTAACCAGATTACGGAAAATCGAGACCCCACTGTAGTACAAAAAATCTAAAATAGTAGCTTATCCTGTAGCATATTTGGAAGATTTAAGGTATAAAAAAACATATAATGCCTTCAATATTGGTTACAATTTTATTTATTGCTTACAAATTGTAAACATTTTCTACTGAGTGTCCTCTGGTTCCCGTTTGGATAAGTGCTGCATTACACAATACTTTTTCCAGTAAAATATTCAAAAGATCACATAATAATCTTACACCCTGTCTCAAGACTCGTCTGTTATTAATTGATTAGGAGGGATTTTTTTCTACTCTAAATGATTATCAAGTCTCTGTTAATATCATTCTACAAAAACTAATTAGTTTTCTATGGATACAATATACACAAATAGTCGCATCATACTATCAAAGGTGATATTTGTCGATCTCTTAGATCTTCTTAAAGATTGGTCGTAGCGTGAACAGTTTTTAGACGATGGATTTGCCTGATCTAACACAATAACTAAAGAGGTCTAAGGGCTCAGATTTCAGCCATATGATATCCATGATATCAATTTGTAGTCGCCGTATCCAAGTGGTTAGTATGTTGGCTTACTAGACAACAGTTTCGGGTTCAAACCAGAGGTCTATAATTTTGAAAAAAAAAAATTATGAAAATATATTTCTTTCGGCGACTGCCTCTTTGCTGTCTTCTGGCAAAAGTATTAAGAAAAACCAAATGCCATGAACATGCTTCTCAATTATATACTTCGGAGATGACTTTAAACTGTAGGTCCCGGTACTCATAAATAAACATGGATGTTGAAACAGTATGTTGGTATGTAATACCAAAACGATATAGAACAATTACATCAACTATCCTAGTTTTTAATATTTCATACATCACTCTTGACAAAACTTTAAACGCAGCGTTATTACTTCATATTAAGAAATTAAAAAAAAATATTTTTATTTATATAGGAAACTTAACATACGTATATAGTAAAAGGCTGTTAAAAAAACCTATATTTTGTGTCATTTGCAAAGATTTTACTGCCTAAGAATGTACGGTATCCAATAGTTAAATATAATCTACAATAGCCAACAAACTGCTTTTTCACAGAGTAATGAGAATCAAGTAATTTACAAATATTTTTGAAAAGAATGTGAATGTTTAAGAAAAATATGTTTTCATAATGAAAAAGATGAACAAGAAAAATTACAAGAAATATTGCAAAAAAAAAAGAAAAAACAAATGAAAAGAAAAATTCAACAGAATAGAAAGAGCCAAGAAGATAAAACTATAAAAGTTGCAGCACTTGTTTGCAATTTATCACACAGAAAAAAAATTCTCATTATAAAAGCAGAAGCAGTAAAAAATTATTTGTCCGTTTGTCTATCTAAATACGAAGTGATGAAAATGATAATAAAGATGATAAAGTAATGGTAGAAAATATTTTTTATTATTAAAATATTTTTTCAATATAAAATATAAAAAAACAGAGTAATTTATTGTATTAAAATATAAAGAGAACAATAATAAAATTCAATTATTTTAAATTAAAATATATAGTGAAGTATGTACTCAATTTTCATTTCAAGCTAAGTATTAAATATTAAAAATGTTTGTCATAGATTTTCCGTTTTTTATTATACAATTTTCTGATATAACAGAATGGAAAAATTTTCAGTTTTTTAATGTTAAACATTATTGACATGCATAACGGCTAAAGTGCTCAATGTAAAGAATGATACAGAGCCTTATGGCCATGTTATCACACAATTATATTTGATGACCTGGCCGGAACTAAGACAACAGGTTTGTGAAGTTTTTATACTTCTACCACATTCAGATTATGAGTATCACTGCAGAATTCTCCAAATTTAACCCTAGTCCTTATACCCATCATTTGCTACTAGAACGTATACGCAAATATAGTGGCAAGTAGCAGTTTTTCACGTTTTTTCTTAAATTTTCTGAGCATACATTATTTTTGTTTTGCATTTTTGTTACTTAATATATATTCGAACATTTTGAGTGAGCATAAGTGTATATTTCGAACACTGAAGATATAGAAAGAGGACAAGGAGAATTCCTAACCGAATTAGGGTTTCAGATATTGAAGGTATGAAGATAACGGCTTAAAAATGCACGCTGAAGTTAATTCTATACAAATTAATTAATTTGTGCAGCTAAATTCGTTGCATATGTTGGTATCATATGAAACACGCCATCGAGACTATCACGAAGGGCTAGACAACAAAATATTTTGCGACGTCGAAGTACATTTAAGTGTCATATGAGTGCGGAAATGTTGGACATACTCGTAATAATACGCTACAAAATGAAAATTATACAATGCCTAGCACCCGAAGGAGCAACCAAAACCTTAGCAGCAAGTGGCATTGAGCGAAATGTATGTGTTCGTAGGAGTACTTATTATAGCTGATGAGAGCGACGAAAGTGTGACATACTTTTGGTCGGTTGAAAATTACATATTTTATCATTTTTTAATGGACCTTAAACGATTACAAACAATTTTGATCATTCAAACACATGAGGGATATGCCAACAAACCAACAAAACTACACCAAACCCGAGTTATATGAACAATGATAAACTACAATTTTAAACATTTGTACAAAGCAAGGGAGAATATTACCATGGACCAGTAGTTGTTTCCATATCATGCTATGCTTTCTATTCAAACCGACGAAGGATGCTGTATATATGATGCCAAAAACTCATACCTTTTCATGGCAAATATATGCCTGCCAAACTGATTGGGGACGGGGAATAAATTAGGGTAAATGCATGGTTAAGCATTTGATAAGCCGCATGGAAGCGGACGCAATATAACAATGGAACATTTTTTTACAAGCCGCAATTTATTTTTAAGGTGTTTCTTAATACATATTAATACATATTATATATTCACAACGAACGAATACCACGCACCTGTAATATGTGCTCGTCATTTAAACGGACAATGTTTGTAAATTTTGTAATAACGAGGACAAAAACGGAATGATTTAAGTTATAATAAATAATATAAAAATTATATATTTATTTACTAAATTAAAATATAATATGCTCGTTGTAGTGTCAGTGACCAAAACTATAAATTTTCAGTACCAATTGAAAAAAAAAACTTTGATTTATATAGTAAATTCATACAATTTTATTAGTGGCCACACCTGTACTTGGGTTTACGTTCTTGGGGGTCTCGACTTTGGAACCTCATAGCTCTTCAATCTCTTATATCTATGCCATCTTAATCGGAAGTTTAAGCTAAAAATCTTAAGGAGTTTAGCAGGTACAATACTTCAAAATTCAATCTGCCTCACCTGTACTCGAGTATAAGGACTAGGGTTAAATTTACAACATATGGTAAATAATTAGGTATTAAGAAAACTGAGTAGCTCTGCACACTTGCAGTAATGGCTTTTGTTTCAAGAAAAGACTAATAGCTTTATGTATAGTAAAAAATTAGCAGGTCTTTGTACGTCCAACACGTGGAAATTCTTACTCAAATATACAAGGTATTTAACTTTCTGGATTATCTGACTAGTTATCAGAGAGGTGATATGGAAAGTTTTAATAATATCAGTCTATAGCGGGTGATAAACCTGTCAGCCTTTTGTCCCATATACTAACGAGTTTCTAATTTTTCATTATAAGTACATACCGCCGTTTAATTTTTGTTTAAATTTGTATGCAAAGTTTCTTGAACACCCGATTTGTATGACAAATTTTTTCTGAAAATTTCCTTCTTTTTTATTATTATTACTCTGTATGTTAAACTTAAACTTTGTCAATACATACTTTGTTATTTAGATTTCAAATATATTCAAAACCAATATGTATGTAGACTGTTATGATCGAATATGTTTAGATGGTTTAATTATTTATAAATTTTTTTTTTACATGCTTTTAGTTTAATATTTTGACAAAAAAGTATGAAAATATATCAATGAATTTCCAATGTATGAGAAATTGAAAGCCCAGGCAAAAAATTGTTTCCTGTCAACAATAGAAAAAAAAAATATAAAAATAACAAAAAAAAAGTCAAACAACAAACATAAATTGGAAAAAAAATAAAAATCTGAATTTTAACCACAAGCTGTTGGCATGTTCGCCATACAAAAGTATTTCTAAAAAAAAGAACAACAACAAAAAATAAAATAGAAATCGACAATATTTTGTCTAAACATTTTTTTAATTGGATTAAAAACTTTTCTTACTTATTGATGATTAATTAATAAAGTTGAAAAGTTCAGTTCTGCTAAAAAAAAAAAAAAAATATAATTTCGTTAAAAATACAGTCATTGATATAGTACGTACATACGAGTATATACACAATTAAGAAACACAAAGTCAAGCAAATGAAATATGATGCTTTTATAAGTTATCTAAAGCCTTTTAGAAACCGGGTTTACATAGATTTGCTTTTCTGGTTGAATGAAAAGTTGGAAATTAACGATAAATAATAATTTGTGCCACAATATGGTGTAAAAAACTGTAATATGAGTACTTTCACTGGTTAAAATCAATATTCAATAAATTAAATCAAAAGTCAGGATAATTCCAGTAAACACATAATCAATTTCTTCTTTTTTTACTAAAACTACAGATTTTCTATTCATTTCTCATGCAATAGACAAAACCTCTAGTTAACGTAGGCGTATACTTAATATTTATAATACAGAAAAAATATCACTCATACTCCCGTACGTATGAATGTATATCGAGAGTTATACATTATTTTTTGAGAGCAACCTTTTTTAATACCTAAAAATATTTCTATTAAAGCGTAAAAAAAACTCTTAAAAACTAATTTACTTTATAAATCATAGCAAAGCATGTGAAGCCTTTAATTCAACTAAACAAGTTTAATTAATGGTTTTCAGTATGTAACTTGAACATTGGCAATTAAGTTTGAACTGACAAAATAAATGAACACTTCCACATGATGTCCTTTAACTGGCTCTTTACTTAAAAGCAAATAAATTAATGGTCAGTTACTGACAAGTCCGGTCATATGAGGAGGAGTAACCAGTTTTCATATGAAATAAATTAAATTAATGAGAGGAAAAATAGAATAATTTTATGTCTAGTTTACACAAATTATTTATATATTAAAAACTTATTTATAGCACAACAAACGTAAATATAAACGACTGTATGTTTAAATATTTATACAGCAATATTGCCTTAAATGTTTATTTTTGTACTCTTTTTGGAATAATAAAAAAACAGATATCCTTTTCAAATTGCGTAAAATTGACAAAATCAATACATTCATCATTAGTGAAAAAGGAAGAGGAACTAATTTGGTAACTGTCTTCTGTGTTCTATAATTACTTCAACAACCAACATTAAACATTTAAAATGTCTAATTTCTTGCCTTTCAATAGCACTTTGCACTAATTTTCATTACTCACTTTCTATCACTTTTGTCTTTTCTGTGTTGTTTACACTGCAGAAATAAAAACTCAAAACAAAAAAAAAAATGGAACAACAAAAAGCTTTCCAATAAATTCGTTAAAAGTTTATCAAATTTATTCATTAAGTTAAGAACTCAACGTTACAAAGCACAAAAATAAAAATAACAACTCAAGTACTAAAATTAAACAGAAAAACAAAAATCTGTAAACCTTTTGCTATAAATAAAATGTCATCAAAACTTTTCCTTTTTTATTAATTGATGAAACAATTTTCGTGGACTACGATATGCTAACAGTGAGCATACTTTTAAAGTGTAGTAGAACGTACCTACAGACACTCTTGTTTATTTCATTAGAGCAATTTAATCTAAATTTTCATTTTCTGTACACAATTGTGCTACAGACGCATTTCCTTTAATAAGAGTTTTTGTTAACTAGGCATTAGAAACACTTAAATTTGTTTGTTTTAAATTAAATGATAGACTAGCAATAACTATGAGTGTTAAGAAAATCATTGATGGCATTTCTATTGCCTTAGGTTTGGCAATATAAAGCTTTTAATGACAGGACAAAGTATTCAAATTGAAGAAATTTATTATAAGACTGTTTTGAATTACTTCGAGATGTCTCCCTCTATGGCCATTTGAGCCATATTATCTTTCGCCAAGATAAGCGATCTACTTTCTACGTCCTCAGAACAATAGTTTTCTTCTGCTACAATTTTTTCGATTATCATTTCTGTTGCTATTGTTCCAACTGCCAGTTCTAAGACCACCAACTGCCTTCGCCATATGCTACATCGAAAAATGGTGTCCTCTACATCATCTATAAGTATATGTTCCTCGTCTTGAAAGACGCAGTAGGGTGAACTGCACTTATTGTGCCTCTACAGATATTTCTGAAAAGGTGTCCTCTTCATCTTCTATAACTATATGTTTCTCGTATTGGTAGTGGCAGTGTGGTAAACTGCACTTGTTGTTACTATACAGATATTTTCTAAAGTACCGGTGACCTGAGAGCAGCTGTATCAGGCAATAATTCAACTCGCCATTTTTCCTTCTCATCCACGACCCAACCTCAGCGCTTAGTGTAGTCGTCTATCTTCCTCTTCTTTTTTTCTCAACGAGCTTGCCATATACTTATGGTGTCCATAAGGCGATAGCGACGGATTCAAATCTAAGCTCTGATGACATCTTGAGAAAAAGAAATATGAAAAAATTATTTCTTTAGGCAACTACCTCTCAGCAGTCTTCTGGAAAACTTTGGGAGTAATTGATTGTCATGAAAAAGCTTCTCAAATCTGTTTCGTTCGGAGTCACCTTTAAACTGTAGGTATCGGTACTCATGGTTAAAAATTAAAACACACAACATGAGTGCTGCCAGAAGCTAGGCCGTAACCCTGAAACAGGGTGAAAATGGCCAATTATGTATGTATGTAACATATCCATCTTGGACATACCAACATATCTTGCGTTCCACAGCTCTCGACCAAAAATAGTTCTCTGTAAGACACCTGCTATAATGTTTCTTTTTTTTTAAGACAAATACTCAGGAGTAAACCCCTATTCATGCAGTGCATTATATTGGAATATTAAAGATAAAAGATAGGTAGATAGAATTTTTTTTTAATTTTATTGAACGCCATGCGCCATATGTCATTGAAACAAATTGCTATTCGTTGATGACTCAAAGGCCAGTATTTTACCTTCACCCTTGAATGATCAACGGCAATTGCCCCATTTGCCGGTGGATGTTGAATGTGATTGATGAGCGTCTTCAGTAGGTTATAGTTGTTACCTTCCCAGAAGGTGGCGCTGTACTCCTGCTTCCGCTTGGTGTCCTCTGTACTAATTAGATAACATGGAACACCAACATTTCTCTCTAGCGCCTGAAACACATCTGACCATTTCAAGCCGTTGAGGGCAATTTTGACATCAAGTGTGGCGAGAATAGGTTAGTCATAGTTGGTGGTAATGCAATAAATTTCAAGTGAAATCAACTTTGCAAACATAATCAGTTATTATTATTATTTTTGTGGTTGCCATTATAATATCGTCGTATGGGAGTTTATCTGCTCTATGCGCCATTTTATATTTTTTATATATTTCGAGTTAATAATACAACTTTAGGTTTGAACACCAAATTTTTCAAATCTGCAATCTGTTTTCGTATATCTCGTCCAGTTTTGGAGATAAATAGCCAAAAACCGATTGCAGATTTTAAAAATTTTGGTGTCAAAAACCTAAGGTGGCATCCTTATCTCGAGATATATAAAGTAGCGTATAGAGCACATAAACTCCCACACGACGATATGTGTTTATCAGTTTATATAATTTATTCACAAAGTAAAATAAAATGTTGTATGAACTTTAATAGCCTAAGATCCTAATACTGGTATTTTTATGAGAATTAACATCCGTTAAGGAATATGTACATACGGATACCAGTATTAGGATCTTAGCCTATTAAAATTCATGCAATAAGTATAATATAGATTCATTAAATATTCGAATTTATTTCGAAAAAATATGTAAAATAAAATGTTTAAACAACTAAAGACGTATCTACTCAAATAAGCAGAAGTGTTTATTTTATTACCGTAGGAGTATAAAAAATGATATTCAATGTTTTTGACTTCTTTTTGTTTTCGATCTAAATGTATATTAAAAAATAGGCTTAATTAATTATAATTAAGTAAATACAAGTTGTCATGTTACAGTGATTTAAAGCATAAGTATGAATAAAATCATAATAAAACAAAAATATTACTTTATTACTTTAAATATTAGGCACTTAGTTTTAACTATATGTAGGAAGATACAAATATTTAAAATTTAACACACTGTATATTATTTTTATTATACGCGCTTTTACATATTTATTTAAGTGCGTATGTTTTTTCCTTTTAATATTTTTTACAAAACATTAAAAACTTCAACAAAAAAAAAAAAACAATTCATTTATTTCTGGCTGCTGTTTATATTACTATTGTCATTGGTGGCCATTGTCTACTGCTTATTTTATTATATATATATATATTATGTATATACTCGTATTGTATGTCCAACGCACATACATATGTAGAACTGTTTATCATAATTGTTATTATTTTTATGTAAATTATATTAAAAAGTTTTATTTTTCTTTATTTTTAACAAACCAACGGGCAAAAGAAAGTTATATAAAGAAGAGGAAAAAAAATAGAAAAAATGAATTTAAATAACAGAATAAACAAAGACAAACAATTCTACTTTTTACGCGCTTTCTTTCTTTCTCTATCTCTCTCTCTCTCTCTCTCTTACTGGGTCCTATCTGCTACATTTAAAAAGCCTTAAATTTATTATTTTGTAAATAGAGTTTCTTTTTCTTGTTGTTGTTTATCTTTGTTGAGCAACAAGACGACGACGACTCTGTTAATGTTTTGTTTTAATAATTTGTTGTTATTTTAACTTTTCGGGGTATTTTTCCTTTTCTGACATTTTCAATTACAATTATTTAAACGAAAAATATTTGTTACTGGTAATAAATGTAAGTTTGTTAAGCAACATATAAAAATAAATATGTTTCTTTGATCATTCAAAAGGAAAATGAAAGTAAGAGAGAGAGAATAAGAGGGAGCTAAAGTAATAATTTAAAAAAAATAAAAAAGTAAAATGTTATTGTTTTTATCTACGTATACATTTATGAATGTTCACTTATGGTGTTGCCATTGTGTTCTTTGTATTATATAAAATAGTTATTTTATTTGTTTTTTTTTTTATTATATATCGTGTGGTTAAATTTTAAGGGCCGTTATTGAATGTGAAACACATCTAAATGTTATGTTTTTTTCTGCATTTCATTTGATATTTGTTAATTTCAGACTAACTCAATTTGAACCATGGAGAGATATACAATCCAGCAACATGTTAAGTTATTCAGGCTTATTTTGAAAATGGGCGTTCAAATCAAAATGCATATCGTGCACTTCGTGATTTTTTCAGTCAATTTATTCGTCTAAATGTGCGTACAATCGGAAAAATCGTGCAAAATTTAAGCATTCTCGTACAGCTTGCACTGCAGACAATATTGGTTGCTGTTCGCGATAGTGTGTCTAAGAATTGCACCTATTACGCTCATCATTGATGAGCATTGATATGGAAATATGTTGTTTCAATGAAACGGTATCACTTGCCACTGAATAGCTCTTTTTCTCAACAAATTTAATGACCGTGTTATCTTAGGTAGTAGCGAATTCAATTGACCGACAAGATCATGTGATTTGACACCATTGGACTTCTTTCTTTGGGATTATTTTAAAGAAAAGGTATACATCGCCATAATTCCAGAGCTAAAGGCTAAGATAATTTGACACATTAATGCCATAGAACCCTAATTTTTTCTCAACGCCATCGAAAATTTAGACCATCGGATGGAGGTGTACCACCGAGGTTGTGGCGGGCATTTGTCCAATATTTTATTCCATATATAACTGAATACAGTAGTCGCCGTGGTCTAGTGGTTAGTGTGTTGGCTTACTAAGACATGAGCCCTGGATTCGATACCCAGCTCCGACATCTTAAAAAAAAAGATATATAAAAAAATATTTCTTTCGGCAACTACCTCTCAGCAGTCTTCTGGCAAAAGCTCTGAGAGTAATTAATTGCCATGAACAAGCTTCTCAAGTCTCTCGTTCAGAGTCGACATTAAAACTGTAGGTCCCGGTACTCATGGAAAAAAATTTACACACACAACATGAGTGCTGCGAGAAGCTAGGCCGTAATCCTGACACAGGGTTGTAAAGACCAGTTATGTATGTATATATAACTGAATACATATTCTTTCTATTAAAGGAGTTAATAACTTTACTTCATTACTCACATAAAAAATAACCCGCCAGTTATTGATTAATACTAGAAATGTCGAATTATATATATACCTTGCTATAGCAAAATTGTTACGAAAAATTATACAGACTGCCAGTTATTTGATTTGTCCATTAACGACACGAATTCGAAGGCATTTAATCACCTGATAACAACTATTGGTGGAAGGTGGATTTAATGTTTCTGTGCTACGCTACAGAGGTTACATTAAAAGTTGTGGTTTTCTCCTAAAGTGCCTTCTGCTTTGATCCACTAGTTCATAAGTCTTCATTACTGAGTCCAGTGTCGAGACCTCAGCATTGTTTATCCGAGAAAATAGCGATATGCTTTGTGTATATACGAGGGCATATGTTAGTATCCAAAAACAAAAAAAAAAAAACCATAAAAGTAATTCTTTTTTAATAAAAGTAGCAGCATCACGAATGTTTTTTTTTTTTTTCTTTTATTTTTCGTTGAAACATATACTCGTAATTGACAATGTAGTATAACAAACATAGCTCTAGAAAAAAAAAAAACAATATATCATTATTTCAGTAGTTCACACTGAAACTCGGGCATGATTTTGTTATAAATCTTCACCTGCCGACATAAACTGTTTATTTTCTGATTTTATGTTATTCTTTATGAATCTCAATTACAACGTAACTCAAGTTCATCTGAACGGTAGATATAAAAACTTCTTCAAATTTCAATAAGGTTTTTTACTATCTTTTTCCTTTAATGTGCGATAAATATCTTTATATGTATTTTAAGTTCAACCTAGAATAAGCTTTTATTTGTTGCAATACTTACTAGTAAAATCTCAAACTATGTATATATATTAAAATTTTTATATTTTTAACTTGCAATAATGATAGTAAATAAAAATAATAAATAAATAAAAAATTACAACGTAAATGAGCTATTAACTTTCTTTAGTTTTGAATAGCAACTTTCTGAATTTTCAAAAAATTGCTGAATAGTCTTTCGTGTTAAAACGTCACTTTGGTTCGCTTTGCATGACCTTCAATGTAAGTGTACTACTATTACCGTATTTGCCGGGCGATAAGACGCATCGGACCATAAGACGCACCCCAAAATTTTATCTATAAATTTTTAGAAATAAGTAAGGTTTGGACGATGAGACGCATCGGACCATAAGACCCTGATTTTAGGTCAAATTTTCAGAGTAAAAAGGTGCGTCTTATCGTCCGGCAAATACGGTAAACACTTTTATAAAAATGTATGAATAATTTTTTTTGTAAATGCCACTGCATGTTGCCATGCTCTATATCTATTATCCTATATGTATATACCTACTCAGTTTTAGATGGAATTTCTTAGTATTGAGTTGAGATGGACTATATAAATTTTGAAAAATAAAATTTTAAATTTTTATATATAGTTTCTATACAACAATTTAATTTAAAATTTATGAAAAACAGTGCTGTTAAGAAGGAGAGCATTTTTTTTTTGAAACCATATAAGAGGAGCTATAAAACTATTATTTTTTGGTTAATAAATTAATTATAAATTTGTTTATTATTGGTTTTTAATTTAATTATAAAGTTGTTTGTTTTATATTATTCTGTCTCATCTTTTCTTTCTATCACCTTTCTTGGCAAAAATTTTAAAGTTTTGTGTTGAGAACAAAAAATAATAAATTTTTTGCAATTTTTTTATTTCTGGCATTAGCCTCGTGTAGATCTACTGCTCTCTTTTCTCTCTTTCTCTTCTTCACGATGTCTTCTTGTCTTTATTTATTTTTTTTCTTTAACTGTAGTTTTGAACTGTTTTATGTCTGTATTTTTTTCTCTCGTCGTGCTTGACCAGAGTTTGGTTGAGTGTTATTTTGCCCCCTTTTTTTTATTTCAAAGTTTTGTTGGTTGACTGTATTGCAGTTATTGGTTACGCTGGCTACTACTACTGCTGTTTATGTTGCACTTGCCCTAAAAGTGTCATAAACACGTACGAGAAGTTACAATTTTTAATTTTTTTTTTTTTTTTTGTTCTTTAATTCTCTCAATAATTCTTCATTGGTATTATTGTCTGTGCTTTCTGCCTCTATGATATTGAATAGTGGCCTTATTGTAAGTAAAGTAATGTTTTTAAGTTTGGCTTGGCTAACTGCCAAGATGCATGAACTCTATTAGAAGGCAGCACATACCCTTTCATATACAGACACACATATACCAAAACATATACAGAAACAAATGTACTGCTGAAAAGAAATCAGTAAAAGTGTTAAAATCGTCTAGAACGATTTCTTAAAATACCCTACAAGTAGCAGAATTATTTTGAAAAGTTATTTTACTTTTACTTTACTTTTGGAACTGAGTGGTTTTGGACACATCGTATTCACAAAATCTTCGTATTTGAGCAATTTATGAATTTGGAACTAAAAAATGAATATCAATACCTTCAAGGACATCATTTTCTCCTTTAATTATCAAAAATCGTTGCACAAATTTTCAAATTCTAAATCGAATTTAACTTATAATGTGGTTTTATCGTCGGCTGAGGTAATTCAGTGGTCTCCAGGGTCTACCTACTGGATCCACAAACCCTAAGCAATAATAACACAATGATTTAACCCTCTGTAGGGGAGTTAATAAAATATTATATATACATAGTGCTTGTGGTAACATCTCACATTTAGTAATTTGCATGGTAATAGGTATATTATGATGCATTGCATATTATAATATCAGTAATAGGTATTTTGTTTAACTTCATAGAAATGACACCACAAGCAGTAATTCTCATCGAGTTAATAATTAAAATTAAATACATGGTTTAAGTATTGAGACCAGTTGCGGGATTGAATTTATCAAAAATTATACCGACAAGTCGAGTTAGGAACGAGTCGTATAGTAATTTGGTAATAATCTCTTAATAAGAGACTTTGCGAAACATATCGCAGAGAACCCCCGACCGACTAGTTACGACCTTAACCGTAACTCTTTGGTAAATACATTTTTTTTTTATTATTGTAAGTGTTAGATATTCTGCCACGTTACAAACTTTGATTTTAATTGTAGTGAAAAGAAAATGAAATAATTTTTTAAAAAGCATTCATACATACATAATTGGCCATTACAACCCTGTGTCAGGGTTACGGCCTAGCTTCTCGCAGTACTCTTGCTGTGTGTGTTAATTTTTATCCATGAGTACCGAGACCTACAGTTTAAAGTCCACACCGTACTATAGATTTAAGAAGCTTTTTCATGGCAATCAATTACTCCCAGAGCTATTGCCAGAAGACTGCTGAGAGGTAGTCGCCGAAAGAAATAATTTTTTCATACTTCTTTTGTTTTCAAGATGTCAGAGCTGAGATTTGAACCTGGTGCTATCGTCTCAGTAAGCCAACACAATAACACTTATTTGCATAAATTTCTTTATTGAATATCCCAAAGCTTTTAACTAAAATTTTGTAAAAATAATATATTTTCTTAATTGTCTTGAGCCTATAAAATAGGTGGTAATAGAGAGTTTAGTTATTTTTTAATTTTTTGCAGTTACAATTGAAGCGTTTTTATAAAAAAAAAACATTATCAACACTGCATCGTATGAGTTGCCAAACTTACTTACTTACTTAACTGGCCTTTACAACCCTGTGTCAGGGTTACGGCCTAGCTTCTCACAGCACTTATGTTGTGTGTATTAAATTTTATCCATGAGTACCGGGACCTACAGTTTAATGTCGACTCCGAACGACAGACTTGAGAAGCTTGTTCATGGCAATTTGTTACTCTCAGAGCTTTTGCCAGAAGACTGCTGAGTGGTAGTCGCCGAAAAAAATATTTTTTTCCTATTTCTTTTTTTTTAAGATGTCAGATCCTGGAGTCGAACCCAGAGCCCATGTCTTAGTAAGCCAACACACTAACCACTAGACCACGGCGACTACAAACTGCCAAACTGCAACCATTAAAAGCAGAACTGTCGCGTGGTTTAAACTCAATTTGGCATCTCCCAAAATACATCGTTGCATTGGTTGGTGAAAAAGTTCTTGCTAAGAAAATAATTAGGTTTTTGTCTAAACTTAACTTAAAAGTTAGCTATTGCAGAGTTTGTTTAGCTATTTAAAGTTGTCTTGTGACCATAATTTAGAGTTGAATCACATATTTCATTTACTTTTTTATTTCTTTATTTTGTGACCAACATTAAGGGGTAAACCCCTACTAAATGCAGTGCATTGTATGGGAATTTTTTGAAAGGCCAGTACAAGTATATTTCTTTTTTATTATTAAGTGCCTTAGAAATGAATTAAATTGCTGTAAATTTCTCATTCAAATGCCAGTGTTATACCTGCACCCTTGAATGATCAACAGCAATTGCCTCATTATTGCATTTTGATTATGTGGTGAGTGTCTTTGCTAAATAGGTTTAGCTGTTATCTGCTACTTCCCAATAGGTGGCGCTTTTCTACTGATCATTCGTTTTTTTGTTGACATTGGTTAAGGTGGAAGAGAGTGGAATGTCCGGAAGCGGTTACCTTGTAGATGGCCTTCTCGGAAGGAAGGGGGGGGGGAGGGAACCTCTTATTTTTATTTATTTTTAAATTATAACTTTTAAAAAAACCGCAAACTAACTTTTTCATATTTCACTTTTGCTGGGATTTGAAGCTGGGCCGTTTGAGTTTTTGTACGGGCGCTCTAACCACTATACCACTAACTGGAATGAAAGTTGACCAAACCATAATTTTTATTTTTTTTTCTCGAAATTTTTCTTATCAAATGTAGACTGCCTTTAAAGCAGCCTATTCCTATCGAAAATGGTTTCTTTAAATGCATATATTCTTCTTGTTTTTTTTTATTAAATAAAAACACAAAACATAAGAATGCTCAACTGAAATTTTTCAGGTGTAACCAATGAAACGAAATAACTTAAATAGAAATTTAACATTCCCCAGGCTTCTGAATCATCATAAAAATGCAAAAAATGTATTCCAAAAGGAAAAAAGTTGAGAAAAATATATATTTTTCTTTAAACATAGATGAGCAAAACACCGCATTTATAGTCGGTTCGTGTACATGCTTAAGGCCTCAAAGGCTATAAAAAATTCCAAAAATAAAAGGAATATGAAAAACTTAAATTCCAGCTAAAACAGCATTATTTTCCACCAGAAGAAAATAAAAATAAATTTAATTCTACAGCGCCCAACAACTTGTGCATGTTTTTTAAAGTTTTGTTTTCAAACTTTTGGTTCGTATTAAAACAACAGCAACAAATTAACTTAAAGAAAAAAATTAAATGAAAGAATCTGTTAAATGTTGGTTTTAATATTTCTTTTGTTTTAATTTTAATTTTTAGATATTTCTGTCTTTCTATTCTTGTTATTTTTTACAATTAGTTTTCTTGTTGTAAAACATGCTGAACCGGTCACTTCTTTGTTTAAAAAACATTTTAATTTTTTTTTTTATTCTAAGAGTAATAGAAATGAACAGAAATATTATCTCGTTGTTCTATTTCATTTTGGTTTCTGATTAAGAGTCAAAGATAAGTGCCATTGAAATATTATGCTACCGCTGCTTTTTTTTGAATGGTTTTATTATATTCACTGGACAATGGCACGTTTACAGCAGATTTTTCGAAAAGTATTTAAAGTGCGATAATGACAAATAAGATGACTGGTAATTACTAAAATATGATTTTAGTAAGACATTATCTTATACAATAAAATCAAATAAAGCCACTTTGTTGGGGAAAAGCTAAAATCACTGATTTGACAGCAGTGAAGGCATCAGATTTTTAAAAGAAACATTAATTTGCATTATTATGCGATTATTGTCATTAAAGAGATATAAAAGTAAAGCGATTATATGGTGTACTTTAGAGTTCTCTGATGATTTGGGAACTCCCCTATAATATTTTTCTAATCTTCATTACTCTGAACAAAGGATATTTGCTTACTTATAATAGGAGTACGATAGATTCCAAGGTATCCCTTCTTAGAATGCAATCAAGTGACGAAGTGTAATAGGCCTAACACATAACAGTATACAGTTGAATGAAAGAGTAATCTTTTTCATTCTTACTTAACCCAGCACTGCAAAATTGCCAAACGTATATTATTTGGGGGTGCGTGGTATAGTGGTTAGGGCGCTCGCGCAAAACGGATCAAATAGTTTGCGGTTTTTTCAAAATTATAGTTTAAAGATAAGAGGTTCCCCTCTAAGAAGTCCATCCACAAAGTAACCGCTCCCTGACATTCCACTCTATTTCAACCTTTGATAACGAAAAACGAATGATCAGGAGAAAAGCGCCACTTATTGGGAAGTTTCAGAAAACAGCTTAAAACCTACTTAGCGAAGGCATTCACCGCAATCAACATGCAACAATTTTTTAATAAAGCACAAAGTCTAAACTTTTTTCTCTAATCTAGTAGGTGTAGCACAACAAAATTTTATTGTAAAACTAAGTAAATTCTTGAAGAACTTGAAGATCATAAGTTTACTGTTAAAAATATTCTTTTAGAGCTCCATTATGATCAACTCTTTATATGTGATTGTTCAGTTTATATAAAAGCGACTGTCAAAAACAAACAAAAAATAAAAAATGGTTTAAGTTATGTGGTCTGAAGACCCGAAATCAAATATTAGATATTCTGTGATGATCAATTTTTTTTTTTTATCAATTTTGTTTCGCATTAAAAACGCTTTAATATGACCAAAATTTAAATATTATTCACAATCGAGATTTCTTTTTAAAATAATTCGTAAAACTCACACGGCCCAGGTTCGAATCCCAGCAAAGGTGAAAAATGAAGATGTCAATTGCCAAAGTAACTGCTCCCTGATGTTCCACTCTATTCCACCTTAACTTTTGACAACGAAAAACGAATGGTCAGGAAAAAAGCACTACCTATTGGGAAGTGGCAGATAACATCAAAAAACCTACTTAGCAAAGGCATTGACCGCAATCAACATGCAACATTGGGGCAATTACTGTTGATCATTCAAGGGTGAAGATATAACACAAGCCTTTGAATGATCAATTCACAGCAACTTGTCTCATTCCTATGCCATTTAATAATATTAGAAATCAAAGTATATGTTCTGTTGTCATAATGCACTGTCATTTCCACGAAAATTCCAATACAAAGCACAGCATAGTATTGGTCTTAATAAAAAAAAATCCAAAATTACAAATTTACAAATTATTTCTCTCGACCTTGTATGACAGAACCTACCCGACTATAAATGAATGAATTATTTAGAAATAGAGTTTTGAGACAGAAAATAATCAATTAATCATACATATATAACTGGCCTTTATAACCCTGTGTCAGGATTAACGCCTAGCTTTTCGCAGCGCTCATGTTTTGTGTGTCAATTATAGTTTATAGTTTTCAATGTCGACTTCGAACGACAGACTTGCAAAGTTTGTTCATGGCAATCAGTTACTCTCAGAGCTTTTGCCAGAAGTCTGCTAAAAGGTAGTCGCCGAAAGAAATATTTTTTTTTATATTTTCTTACTTCAAGATGTCAGAGCCGGGGCTTGAACCGAAGCTCTCGTCTTAGTAAGCCAATACACCAACCACTAAACCATGGAAATGAAATAATTAAATTTAAATTAATTCTTTTTAAAATTGGAATAATTGGAGAAGTGAGAAAATAAAAGAACTTCAATTATATTTTTAGTTGAAATTTTCTTCGTTAAAAATTTTTTGAATATATTGACTCTCTATTTTATTTTGCGTTATTTTAAAGGACCGCTAAATGGATAAGTATTTAGGCAAAGAAAAAATTTGTATATTAAGCAAACAGAAACACAACTCAACTAATGAACGAATTAATTAGCAAATTGAATTGTTGTTTAGTTTAGTTTCTAATTGTCCAATAGAAATAAAAATTCTCTTACAGCCGTATGCTTAATGAAAAGTTAGCAACTCGTTAGTATATGGGACAAAAAACTGACTGATATTATTAAAAATGAGAAGGTATAGAACCTTCTGTTTGATAATTGGAAAGAGACACTAAAAAATTAAATACCTTGTACGTTTGAGTAAGAATTTCCACGTATAGGAATGACAAACTTAGCCACTGTGTACACAGACTTGCAAATTTTTTATTATAAATAAGGCTGTTAGTACTTAAAAAAAACTTAAATTATCTTTTTATTTTTTTCAACAATTCGTGTTCAATGGAGAAATCTTAACTGCATGGAATCAGTTTGTTTTTTAATATTTTCTGTGTACATTTACTTATACGATTGCTTATTGCTGAAAGCTGGTTTCTTGTTAATAACCTTGGGATTTCTTGCTGCTGTGAAATACATCCCTGTTTATAAATCTTTTGGTTTTTTGTTTCACATTTCTTATTACGTAGTTATATTTTTAATTTTTACCTATATTGAGCATCTTATAATTCTTCTTTTCTTAGCTCTTTTAAGCACTCTACTCTGACAAAAGAGCTCTTCAATTAGCCCAATATAATAGCTAAGAATCTGGTCATTACAAAATCAATCAGTTATAAAATTAAGCTCATCATTTAAAAACAAAAGCGTTTTAAAAATCTTTTTCTTCAATAATAATATGCAGTAATAATTATGGTTTTCTTTTGTATTGCATTCATGGCTGTGATAAAACATTAAGATAAAATGAATTTATTTTTGAATTAATGCTCCATTTTCCTATTAATTGCACAAAAGTGCACTTCATACAAAATATTCTATTTCAGGTTAATTTTTTTTATCAATTAAATTATTTTTTTTTTCTTATAAAATACAACGAAACTCAGAAAAAAAATTATAAATGCAAAAATATGGTTGATCTTTTCTGCTTTTTAACTCCTAATTTTATTTTTAATAGAATTTGAAAAAAAATAAAAACTTTTTGCTAAAAATAATTGAAAAAGATAATAGAAAAGATGTTAAGTTAACTGAAAAATAATCGAATGTCATTTGAAGTTCTTATCAATATACAAAAAACCAATTAATTAACTGTCATCGTTACGTTTCTTTTATAAACCATTCTTTTCTTTCTTCAATTTTTGTCTTTTTTTTGTCGTTCAATTGTAGTTTATGCAGATATTTTTCTGTTCTAAAAAGAACCCTTGAAAAAATATGAATAAAATTAAAGTGTAATTTATTACGATTGGATTTTTATCAAATACCCTGTAGTTGTAAAAGAAAATCTATGATCAGAAACAATATTACCCACACTTGAGTTCAGAAATTAGAGCAAATCATATACCTTTTTTTTGTTCATTATTATTTCCCTATAAATTCATGATTTCTTTTGTTTTTTTGTTATATTTTTGGAGTGCTTTTTATCTTAAAGTGTGTGTTGCTTTTTTTATTACGACACAAACACACACACAAACTCAAATGTATGCTCACATTAGAACCACTAAGCTACTCATCACCAACATCATTATCTCTGTACAATATTTTTTTTACTCTCTTGCTCTTTTTCTGTCTCTCTCTATCTCTCTCTTGTATATGTGTATATACACATATACGTATATGATCTTTTTTCGCTTCATTTGCATTCATAAATTTTACACTTGAATTATTTTTTGGGTAAAAAATTGTCAAAGGATTTGAAAATGGTATTTTGTAATCAGATGCAATAAGAAATTGCAAAAAAAAAAAAAATAAAAAACAGCAATAAAAGTGAAAGAAATCATTTCTAATAAAAAGTAATTGCGTTGTAAAAATCAATCATTAGAAGACTTCAGCAGTAGCAAAAGGAAAAATAAAAAATAGCAATAATAAGTTTGACAATACAAAAGAAATCAATATTCCACAAAACAAAGCAAACCAATAAGAACAATGAAAAAAATAACATAAGAAAAAAGTATAAAATTGAAACTGGCCGAATCCACAAATGATCACTGAATTTATACAGTTAACGGGGAAGGAGAAAGTAAGAAACACAAAGTGCTTGCATAAAAAAAAAAAACACTGAAATACACTTATTACAAACATATTTTATAAGTTCTTCATTGAAATACCAAAATGAACAACAAACTAGAAACAATATTTGCAGTTAAGATGTGAGATGCTCAGGGGTAAACCCCTACTCATGCAGTGCTTTGTATTGAAATTTGAAGGTAGATAGATAGAATTTTTTTCTTCAATTTTAGTGAGAGCCTTATATGTTAATGAGACAAGTTGTTATTTAGTGGGAGAGGGAGGCTCATGGTATAGTGGTTAGTGTGCTCACAAAAAACCCAAACGGCCCAGGTTCAAATCTCACCAAATCTGAGAAATGAAAAAGTTAGTTTACGGTTTTTTCAAAATTATAATTTAAAAATAAGAGGTTTCCCCCCTCCAAGAAGTTTATCTACAAAGAAAGCGCTCTTCGACATGCCACTCTATTCCACCTTCAACAATGTCATAAAAAAAAAAACGAATGATCAGGAGAAAAGCGCGATCTATTAGGAATTAGCAGATAACAGCTAAACCTACTGAACCTACTTAGCGAAGACACTCACCACACATTCAACATGCAACGATAAGGCAATTGCTATTGATCATTCAAGGGTGGAGGGTATAACACTGGCCTTTGAATGATCCTTTCCAAAAAATGTCAATACAATATAGTACATACATACATACATAATTGACCATTACAACCCTGTGTCAGGGTTACAGCCTAGCTTCTCACAGCACACATGATTTATCTGATCCGAACGACAGATTTTAGAAGCTTTTTCATGGCAATTAATTGCTCCCAGAGCTTTTGCCAGAAGACTTCTGAGAGGTAGTTGCCGTAAGAAATAATTCTTTTATATTTCTTTATTCAAGACGAGCTGAGATTTAAATGTAGTAGTAGCGGTTTACCTCTGAGTATTGGTCTGAAAAAAAAAAAAAAAATCAAACGACCGAGGTTTAAATCCCAGCGAAGGAAGATAATATTTGCTTCTAGTTAATATAGTTAAATAGAGCATAGGGTCCCTTTTTTAAGAGATTTTCATAATCATTTGTATTTAACACAGTCAGCTAATTACTCTAATGCATTCGATCCTGGGACTGAAACTGGTCATTAGGCTAACCAGAGAAGGTTATACTGCCTTGATTCGGTCGACAGAGCCTCGTTGGCTTCAAGCAGTTGATACCAAGTCCGAATGAAAAGTGAAGTTTTAAATTGGAAAGAAGTGGCTATATGTACAACAGTTACTGTCATTGCATTAGATTCACTTTTCCAAATCCCTCTGGTAAAGTCGAACTGAATTACCTTTTCATGCTACTTAAACGGTAGCTTTAGAACTGAAAATTAATAAAACTCGAAAAAAACTCGAATTGCCTGGATTTTTGGTGTTTCTCAAATAATCTTGAAAATGACAATCTTCTTAAACAATGAAATAAAATTTTGTAAAATAAGATTTTTACTGAAATCTTGATATACGAGGAAAAAAAAATTAAAAGATAAAATGGGAAATAATATTTTAGTAATAAAAATTATATATTAGTATGAGGAATAAAATGCCTTATCACCAGAAGTAGAAGCTAACAACCGAAAATCCGTTTATATAATTATCAAAACTAACGATCAAAACTGATCATAAATACACAATCTTCTAGGAGCAAAGATTTTCTGTTAAAGTTAATGCAGAAATTTATATAAAAAATATTTTCGGCAATTAAAAGTTTAATTGCAAATTTCTGGCAATATTTTTTGGGACATATTTTTAGTAAGAATAAAAAACTTCATAATTTTTTCCCAAAGCACATTATAATAGGTCTGTTCCTATACTCCGCATTGTATACCCGTAAGATCCCAATGTTACTCAACCGTTCCGGGACATAAAAATTGAGTAAAAAAAATAGATTTTGAGTTTGAGGAAGAAATTTTCATTCTCTTCTTGCTTGTTCTTTAGGCGAGGTTGTTCTCGTAAACAAATAATCAGCTGTTTGAAAAATAAAAAATAATAACTGAAAAATAAAAGTTTTTGAAAACTAAAAAATAAAATAATAGTTGAATAAAAATATTTATAAACGTGCAGTAAAGAGCTTATAATATATATTAGTTCACTATTTGTATAAAAAAAGTATTTCCATATTTTAATTACCATGTATAAGTTGAATTATTGCTGCTTTTTTCTTATAAATACACCTGCTGAATGTGTATATGGGACCTAAAGCTGTATTTTTTTTTTCATATTTTTTTTGTAAATGGGTAAAATATTTTGTTGTTTTCGTTCCCGCAGTTTTAGCTATTTTCATCTCTTATGAAAAAAAACTATAGTTTATTCTCATTTTACTAAACTGTACCCAAAAAGTTAGGGAACAAACCTAATATGTTACATTTTCTTGATTTAATTTTTTATAATTTTTTGTTTTCAAAAATATTACTGTTGCTTTAATATTTAAATGTAATATTTAAAGCTTTTTATTATTATGCTGCATTTATTATAATGCGAGATTACAATTTCCTTTCAGCTATCAGTTATTGTATTCGGTTTTCCCTTAACATTAACATCTTTTTTTTATTTTTATTATTACAACATTAATAATAAAAAGTGTTTTATAATGGCAACTAAAAAATAATACAAATATATAGTATGTACATATATCTGATGAAAACAGATTTAATTTAATCTGTTTTAACATTTCACAAACAATTAATTTTTATTTAAAAGTTTTATTATTGTTCTTTTTACTTTGTAACAGAATAAATAGTACAAAAAAGTATGGAAAATTTATAGAATTATTATAAATTATTGTTGCATTTCTGTTGAAATTTATTGTGTTCTTGTGTTCTTTGAAATGACAAAACTACTTATTATAAAAGTTAAATATTTTTAATATTTACATACTTATATATAACGATTACAAAAGAGTTCCCTTTAAAATCTTAATTTGAAAAAGAGGGTTAAATGTAAAACATTGTTTCACATGTGCGATTTTGAATGTCAAAGTGAAATCATGTTTTCTTTTACTCATTCTCTATTTGACCAGCACTGCTTTACTGCTTTTAGATCACAAATTCAATTTTATTATCAACATGTAAATAACGCTTGTTTAAACTTTTAATAGTTTTATTCATCTGATCGTATAAATTAATTTTATTACACTTTTAAGTTTTCCAAATAATCCGTCAGTAATTCCGCTGTAGTAAACATTAACCCTGGTGTTAGGTTAAGCCCATTTGGTCCAATTTTTTTATTGTTTTCTTTGTAATTTTTAAACGGTTACTTAGAGTGCCTTAATTTTTTAGCTCAGGTGGTCTTTTTACAAAACCAAGTTATATACAAAAATTTAAGGTTCTGATTTAAAGCAGGACTGAGAAAAATAAAAAAACTACGAATCTTATGTTAAGAGACCATTTGGTCCATAATATATTTTCTTTCATTTTTTTACATTTTTTTTATAATAATTGTCACTGCATTATCAGCAACATTTTTTTTCTTAGTTTTGCAAAAAGAACTTACTGCGAATGTAGACTTGCAGCAACTACAAATTCCACAATTTCGGCCCTCTGAATTAAAAATATTATTTAAAGAGGCCACTGGAACCATGCATGGTTTTCGTATTTCTGCAAATAACTGTGCTGAGACCTCTTTTTGAGACCTCTTTGCGTTCGACAGAGAAAGTGCTAGTTGCTGCAACTATTCTGGTCTCCTGCAATTTCGATCAGCTGGAACCCATGAAACGTTGATTTTTGTTATAATTTTATAACCAAAAAGAGAAGTGGCAAACTAAAAAATATTGTGTATCTTAAAGCATTGCAATAATTAAAGTAAAATTAAATAAATAAATTTTTATAAATATATTTATATTGGGGGAGTCGTGGCATAGTGGTAGAGCGCTTGCACAGAATCTCACACGACCAAGGTTCAATCACAGCTAAGGACAAAATTATAAAAATAAAAATTTGCGGTTTTCTAAAATTACAATTTAAATTAAAAATTAAATTTAAATAAAATAAGAGGTTCCCCCCCCCTCCAGCAAGACCATCTGCAAGAAACCGCCCCCTGGCATTTCTAATCTATTCCATCAGAAACCAATGATCAGGAGTACAGCGCCACCTTCTGGGAAGATAACAGCTAATCTACTGAAGACGCTCACCATTCACATGTAAACATCCACCGACAGATGAGGCCATTGCTGTTTGATCATTTGAGGGTGAAGGTATAACACTGGCTCTTGAGTGGACAAATTACCAGCAACTTGTTTCATCAACAAATAAAGGCGCAAAATATAAATATCTATGAAAAAAAAAAACCTTCTATCAACCATCTTCACATTCCAATACAATGCACTGCATGAGTAGGGTTTTACCCCTGAGTATTGGTCTTTAAAAAAAAAATGTTATTTTATAACGAGGGGGTAACGAAGCACAACGGGTTCAGCTAGAATAAGTATATAGTTTTACAAATTCTAGTTTTATTAATAAATATAATCACTGAGTAATGGACATGGTATTCACCACAACGAAGTACAATAGCTTTCTCGATTTGTAATAACATGCTTAGATACTATGATGACTTCACATGACATGGCATGACACTGTGTTTGAGCTACACGACATGGCAGAGCATGGTTTTTTTTAATTAAATTTTTACACAAGATGTTGCGTTTTGTAGTAGTGTAGTATTTACACTTAATATATGAATATTGCAGTGGTTGCCTGTGGGCATATACAAAGCCGATAACTGTACAAAAACGGTTTTAGATAGATGATCTGAATGAATTTGTCTTGAATAGAAATTGATTTTATAAAGTATGTTTTTTTATATATCAAAAGCGCTTATCTTTAAAACTACGTATATCAAAATTTTTATTCATTAAGCATGTATTTTACAATGAATTATTTTGTTATCACAAGAACTAAACCGTATAGTATCGGACAAAACATTTGCAACTAACACCGACACCAAGAAATAGTAATAGAAAAAAATATTGGTTTGTAATACTACTAATATTGTACAATTGCAAACAATACAAATCAATGATTTATTTTAATATTTTGTAACAAAACCCCTGTTTTGAATAACGACATTGCATTGTCTTGTCATTTAATCGATTAAATTATTAATTGCATCGTAATGTATGTCATTGGATCCTTTCAAAGAACTCATCGACATTTCTAATGTTATCGCCATTAACCATCTGTTTGACAATTGACTAGAGGTTTTCAATCGGATTAAAATCCGGTGACTGAAGAGGCCATTGCATTAAGTCAATATTTTCTTGCCTAAGCCAAGCTTTAACCAACTTTGAGGTGTGCTTGGAATCGTTTTCTAAATGAAATTAATAAAAGAATCAAGCTAAAGCATTATCAAAAATTAGGACGCTATTTATTTTACTGACCTAAAATTAAATGTGATACATATGAGTTGCAAATGTTTTGTACGATACTGTACTTCCGTACTCATTATTTTGACCATATCCGTATTCAGTTGAGTAGTTATTTGTATATTTTTGCCTGGTTTGATGACTTTTTTGCAGTATTCGTCGAAATATGTTTTTTTTCCAAAAAAAAAAATATATAAAATTACTGGCAAATTATACACCAGTTACTCGTATAACAACTAAAAATAAAAACCAAAAAAAAACTGTAAAAGAGAAATACAAGAAAAACATGTAAAAACCTACAATTATGACAAGACACGTAGACGTACATATACATGCATACGTATGTAATTAATAATGTATTTGTAAATACTTATGTATATGTGTATGCATGTATGTTTGTGTGTATAGCATGCATATGTATGTTTCAATTACTGCCTTATTGTTATTGTCGTTGTTTGCATTACATCTCCTGTTATACCAAAACTAAAGGGTATTTAGTGGTCTATTTTTTTAACAAGAACTGAACAACTACAACGTTAACATGAACATGAACAGGCAATGAATGTAGTTTTTATAGTTACAACGACTACAACATAAATGCTAGCAGCATGAAACAAACAAAAACAAAAAAGCATGCAACTGAAGATGATGACGACCTACATGCAACAACATTCAATTACGAAATTTAACAAAAACAAAAAGTAAAAAAGTAAAAAAAAAATTCAAACCTGGTTTTAAAAATGGGTTTCTAGAAATGGTCTAGAGGTGCAATTTAACGTAACTGAGATTAACACACTTTCGCGTGCACATGATTCTCGCCCTCTATCTTTCTCTCTCTCTGTCGCAATTTTGATACTCTGCACACATTCAAACTCAAAAACACCGGTATATTTAAAGAAATTGTTACCATGAGAACACATACAATCAGGTGCAACATGTTTTTTTTACAATTTTTTTTTTTTTCTTTTCTTATCTGCATGCTACGCATTGTTGACAATTAAAAAATTTAAATAGAAATGTGTTCAACATAGAAAACGAAGAATAGCAGTTGAAAAAGTATTTTCAGATTTGTAACAACAGCTACTGGTAAATATGGTCTTGAAAAAGTCATCCAATTACTAGGAATACACATAAAGAATTAGTGGACAGGGCAGATAATTTTATTTTTAAAATAACATTTTTTCAAGGAATTTGTGTGTGTGTTTATAAAAATAAGATTTTTCTGTTATATTAATTATTAATCAGTTTAAATTATTATTCTGTATTAAATGTTAATCGGTATTAAATAATAATCTGTTGCAACGTACAACGTGTTTGTGTCTTTTTATGACAAAAAAAAATTTATAAAAAAAAGAAGTGAAGCATAAAATGTCAACAATAAAAGAAAAATTATTAATAATTATCATTTACTTAATCCTGCTTAATTCCAAGTAAAAAGTGACCAATATTGAGGTTAGGAAGTAAATTGGCTGCCAAAGGATGAAATTTAGGGAGAACCGTGATATAGTGATTAGAGTGCTCGCACAAAAACTCCAACGGCTCAGTTTCAAACACCAGATAACAGCTAAACCTTCTTAGCGAAGGCACTCACCACACAATCAACATGTAAAAATGATGAGGAAATTGCTGTTGATCATTCAAGGGTGAAGGTATAACACTGGCCTTTGAATGATCAATTTACAGCAACTTGTCTCATTCCCAAGGCGCTTAATATTAATATACACCTATCCCCCGTTTTACACGGTAGATATGTTCTCGATAAAACCGTTTAACTCGAAAAAATACTTTTTGTATGAAAAAACCGTGTAAAACGAAAACAACGTTACGATACGATATTAAACAATTAATAACACGGTGCTACAAATGAGAAACTTTTTTTATACTTGGAAAGTGACCTAGTGTAAATTGTAGGCCTTATGGAGTAGATCATAAATTAATTTTTAAAAGTTCATTATAAGACTAAAAAAATAAAGAATATTATGTTTTTAACTTTTGAAAAACCTTAATAACTTTTTTATTTCTTACTCGATTGTATTTATTAGAAGCTTGTTTAACTCAGAACTAAATTTGTTTAAAAGAAATATATACATAAGGGTATGTTTCTAAACAATCTAATTTAAAAAAACGGCGCCAAAGTTAAAAAACTTAGAAAAAATAAAATTAAAATTATATATAATTAAAAATAACACTGCAAAAATTTAATATATATACCAAAATGTGTACATATTTGAAAAGGCACATATTTTTTCTTTCCGAAACCGTTTAAAAATTGAAAATCGGATTAAAATCAACTTAGTTACTTGTTCATAAGTACTCGAACCTACCCAAAAATAGTTTTTTCGGAATAACTTCGAAATTTTAGGGTGTTTCCGAACTTTTAAAAATTAATTTATGATCTACTCAATAAGGCCTACAACTTACACTAGGTCACTTCCCCAGTATATTTACACTGTAGCACCGTGTAATTTGTAAGAATTAATACGAATTTATGAAAAAATTATATTCGTTTTGTTGTTTAAAATCAATTAACTCATCTGTATTTGGACACATAAAATTTTGCTTTGAATACTAAAAGGGGAACTCCTACTTTCTGTGTTTTTTTTTCGATAAGTTCATGAGAGTACAAGAGGTATACGTCAAAGTGATGCCAGATTCAGATATAATTAAGTAGAAATAAATTCGCTTGCAGACAAAATTAGACATTCTTAACATAATTTTTTTTTTAATTTTCATTTAAAAAACCGTGTAAGATCGAAAACGTGCAAAACGAGTAGCGTGTAAAACGAGGGATAGGTGTACTGTTATAATACTGTTGTAATGGCCAATAATGTATGTACGATTGTAAGAATATGTATGCATTAGTCTAAAATTGAGTCAGAAATCTTAAACAAATTTGGATGAGGAAATTAATAAATTATTATTTATTTAAAACTGAAACTATTTCCCATCGATAAACTATAAATAAAAGAAGTTGGTGATACAATTGACAGAACGCCTAAACTGCACTCTTACTCCAAGAAATCATTCTTTAAGCATGAGTAAATTATTTATTTACTGACCTTGGCCTTGAATTACTTTCTCCTTTTTCTAATAGATTTTTGCTTTTAATAAGCGTATAAGACAATTTTAAAGCTTTGAAACAATAACTGAGTGGGATATGGAACCCACAGTCGTTTCTCTTTTTTTTTTTTTTTTTTTTTTTTTTTTTTTTTTTTAAGACCAATACTCAGGGGTAAACCCCTACTCATGCAGTGCATTGTATTGGAATGTGAAGATTGTTAATAGATGTTTGTATATTTTGCGCCTTTTATTTGTTGATGAAACAAGTTGCTGTAAATTTGTCCACTCAAGAGCCAGTGTTATACCTTCACCCTCGAATGATCAAACAGCAATTGCCTCATCTGTCGGTGGATGTTTAATGTTAATGGTGAGCGTCTTCAGTAGATTAGCTGTTATCTTCCCAGAAGGTGGCGCTGTACTCCTGATCATTGGTTTTTTGGTGGAATGGATTAGAAATGTCAGGGGGCGGTTTCTTGCAGATGGTCTTGCTGGAGGGGGGGGGGGGGAACCTCTTATTTTCTTTAATTTAATTTTTAATTTAAATTGTAATTTTTAGAAAACCGCAAATTTTTATTTTTTTTATAATTTTGTCCTTCGCTGGGATCGAACCTGGGTTGTGTGAGTTTCTGTGCGAGCGCTCTACCACTATGCCACGACCCCCCTAAAAAAACAAGTATAGTGGAGCAATTTAAACACCCATGACTAAACCTTTATTTCCTCTTAATGCATTACAAATTCATAACTCTTCTCTTACATACTCAGATTAATAAAACCACTAATTTGATACAAAAAACCTGTTGACGCTTGAAAAGAAATGACCTGCAAACTCAAATGAACACTTTTCTTATTTAATAAAAAAAATTTAAATAGCAAAAAAATAAAAGCGGAATAAATATTGATTTGATTGAAAATTTATACTTTTTATAAAAGGATTTCATAAATATTAAACAGAAAAAAAATATTTCTAAATTGGCAAAAAAAACAACACATAAAACATATAAAAAAAGTTGTTGAAAATGTTTACTAAATAATCTGTTTGTTTTATATATATACAGTTTTACTCGTAGTTTCGTAATTAAAACATTAATTAATGGGGATTATTAAAAAAGTAAGTGATGTATTTTATGATATTTTCAATTATGTGTTTTTTTTTAACTATATATATCTATGTGTATGATTTTTATAATTTAATTAAAATAAATTGTAAAACACCGAAAATTTTTAATAAAAAATAACCTATAAATTACCAAATCAATGACACAAATAAAAATTAACAGCGAAATTGTTCTCAATATTCATCTAAAGCTCTGTTTTCGATTATTGGCATTTATTAAATTTTCTTAAATTTTATTTTATCTTAATATTAAAATATTTAGCAGGTAATGTAGGAATTCAAAATTTTTTTACTACTAATTTATTTAAAAATTTGTAATATTGTTGCTTAGACGGACAGAGTAGCGATATTTTAGAAATCCTGTGTGGGTTTATTTTAAATTTCTAAATTTCTTGAGACATAATCTGGTCTATAAAGACAAAAAAAAATCAAAACTTATATATTTTTGTTTTATAAGTAGTAGCAGTTTTGTTTTAAACCAATAATCGCTTCTTCTCGCATTCTATTAAGCAATATATCCCGGAACGCATTCAACTAATTCTGTTTTTTTTTTTATAATGATAATAATGATTTTTTTATAATTCTTCTACATGTTTATATAATGTTTTGTAAAAAAATATTTTTTGTTTTTCCATTCCTTTGCTACTGATATTTATGCCAGCTAATTGACCACTGACTGCAATAAAACAGAAAAATAAGAAATAAAATTTTAAAACAGAAATGTATGTAATTTTTTTTTATTAAGACCAATACTATGCTATGCATTGTATGGAATTTTTGTGGAAAGAACAGTGACAACAGAACATATATTTTGTTTTCTTATATTATTAAGCGCCATAGGAATGAGACAAATTGCTGCGAACTGACCATTCAAAGGCCAGTGTTATACCTTCACCCTTGAATGATCAACAACAATTGCCCCAACATGGCATGTTGATTGTGTTGAGTGCCTTCGCTAAGTAGGTTTTTTGCTGTTATCTGCTTTCCTTTTCCTTTATCATTCGTTTTTCGTTGTCAAATGTTAAGGTGGAATAGAGTTGAATGTCAGAGAGCTGTTATTTTGTAGATGAACTTCTTGGAAGGGGGTGACCTCTTATTTTTAAACTATAATTTTGAAAAAAACGGCAAAATAACTTTTTAAATTTTCACCTTTGTTGGGATTCGAACCTGGGCCGTTCGAATTTTTTGCGAGCACTCTAATCACTATACCAAGCACCCGCCTATGTAAATGTAAATTCTTTTGTTTGTTTTTGATATACTAAATTGGATATAATTCTCAATTAGTGTATAATTCTTGGAAAATATGAGTTTATAGTTCTATTACCATTTGTGGGCAAAACTCTCCTAAGGAGTCTCTTGAGCAGAGACGAAATTGTCATAGGGATATGCTTACCCCCATAAGCAATACATTCTATATTTTACAATGAAAAATATTATTTTATTTCTTACGGAGTAGAATGTACTGATTGCTTTAGTATGCTCTGAGGTAAAATCTAATTCAAAGATGCCCTGTAGTGGCTGATATCAGCAAATTAAACTCACACGTATACTTACGCTCTTTTGTTTGATCGTCAATCAACCAATAGGAAATCAGCATGTTGAGTGGGAGAGACAAACTACACTTGCAGAACTTCTGTGTCTTATTTTTTTTATCTCACCAATAATACTACCTTGGCCGTCAATGTTTTACAATGAAAAATTGTATTTCATTTCTTACTAAGTGGAATGTACTGATAGCTTAGGTATGCTCTGAGGTAAAACCTAATTTCTTCATAAAGTGTATGACAGCTGTCATTGAACTGGGCATACAAAAAAAAAATATTTTCTTAGTCAGCTAAACAGTGGAGCAAAACTGTTCTAGTTCCTTTTACAATGAAACATCAAAGGCATAAACCAATTTATCGCTATATGTTACCTAATTGAGGAAATCAGTGTTATAATTAACATTTCAAAGGTTCCTAGGCAATGTTCAAGCCTGGTTTTTTCCGCTCTATTTATTGTGATTGCAAGGCATTTCCTGTCTAAGATATATTCAGCAATTTTGTTTTCTTGGGTTAATTCAAGGATTTTATAAAGCCAGACTTGTTAACTTACTGTTCCAGTTTTTTTTTTTTTTTTTTTTGTTAATAAAGATTTTAAAAAATGCTTCCTTCACAGAAATAACAATTAAAATAATTGTGTTTTATTTAACTTTTTCTTTCTGTTTTTTTCCTACTACTCTCGTATTTAATAATATCTTAAATGTTATTTAATTATCATGCAAACAACAAGAAGAGCGAACAACAACAATTACTACTACAACTACTTATTTTGTTTAACAAAAAGGTACTTTAAAACTGTAACTGTAGCTGGTAATTAGTATTTAGCAGAGATTTTAATTAAAATGTTTTTTAAGCGAAAATAATATTTTAAGATTGTAAATACAATGAAGGGCATAGTAAACAGAAGTATGAATATGTACAACTACACATACAAACACACACACATTTACATACTTTTATGCACACATACTTCTGTAATATATAAAAAAATTAAACAAAAACAGGTGTATAAGAGTGCATATGTTTATACAAATTACACTCTAAGAAGTTACTCTTACATATACTTTTGGTTAAAAAAAAAACATATTCACATACACAAACAAATACTTACATATGTGTCTATGGTGTGCTATAACTCTCTTTACAAAATCACAAATAAACAAACTTTTTCCATAAGTATAACACTTAAAACAAACAAATACATTAACAGGCACTCACATACTTTTGTTTTGATAACTATAGTGAAGGCATAAAAGTGTAGAGAGACATACATATGTGTGTGTGTGTGTGTGTGTCTGCTTTTGTGTGTACAATGAAAGTTAACAGTCAATATTGCGGTATAAATCTGTGTAATTTAGTTTTAATTGAATGTGGTTTCAAATACAATTTATACTTATGCACACAAACATACATCCTAACATACACACACACACACGGAAATTCAAGCTGAGAAATTGTTTCCTTCTATAAGTATTCTATTCTTTTATTCGAGTATGTAATGTTTTTATATTTTATAGCCTGATAACAATATAGCAAAACAAACAACAAAACAAAAAATGTTTCTATACGTATGTATGCATGTATGGTTGTATGTCTGTCTATACATTTGATTAATGTTTTATAAACAAATCATCAGTATGTTAAAATTTAAAATTAAAACCAACAGCTACAATAACAAAAGGAAAAATTACATCAACCTTTTAAAATAAAAACATTAATTTGAATTGTTTTAAATCCCATTTTTGCATAAAATGCTTTGAATTTAAGAGAATGCGTGTGCGTGTAGCTACACGCGTGTAATAGATGTGATAAATGTTTAAAATATTATTAAAATTTATTTTAAGGGTATGAAAAAAGGAGGTTTATATCAATCAACAGATTTTTTTTATTTTATTTTTTTATTTTTTATTTTGTCTTCCTATATGTACGTTCATGATAACTTCAAGGATAACTTTGCACCTCTGTATACAAACAAACGCACTTACATTTATTATTGTTCATTGAGCCGTATGATTTGACGGCTTTTCTTTAAAAGATGTTTAAATGGTGATGAAGGCAGACTAAATTTAAGCCAAAGTATCTGTTTTAGAGAATAAAGACATACATTTGTTCTTCATTTTTCACCTTAAGATATGGCTGCTGACAAGGATTCAATTGTTGTAAATTTGTTTTTTTGGAAATCAATTATTTTTTTCTTTTCTTTATGTATGTCTGACTCTCAATAATACAAACAAATTTAACATTATTTTACTTGTAATTTTTAGTCATTCAATTTCGTTACAAATCAGTTATTCTGTATATTGTTTCTTCATCTACCTATCTTACGTCGACAAATTCTTGTAAAATAAAGAAATTTGTGTATCTGAACTGATCTTAAAGGAAATTGTAAACAGTGAACTAGCGATCTCGTTTTGTGTTAGTCTTAGTTTTATATTTTAAAATATAAAATAAAGCACATAAAACACAAGTTTATAATGAAAAATTTTATACTTTTTTAAAGAAATTCGACAATCACTAAAGTGAACTCCCTTGCTTTCAATTAGTTCACGTTACTGCAAGTACGCTGTATTTTATTAAATTTTTTATACAATATATGCATTGAGAGAAACCAATTTTTGTGTACGAAATTTATTTGAAAAAAACATTTATATTTTTTTTTTTAAACTAAAAGTTTGTTCGACCTTCATTATTTTATACAAATATTTATTGAAATTAATACAGCTTGAGGTCATTTTTATTAAACAATTGTTTTCACTTTTTTGCTACTACTTTGTGTGTGTCATCATCAGGAAAAATAAAATTATTTTAAAATATCAAAAAAAAAAAAAAAAATTTTTAATATACTGACAAAACTCAAAACCGTGTCATGTGAAAAATTCATACAATAGACAGGAAATTTGGCAAGTTTTTATCAATAGAATTAATTTTTTTTTTAGCCAAGGTTTTTCTCAATATCAGAGTATACATTTTAAATGAATATAAATAAAAGTAGCGGCGTGCTTCGCTATTGGAGAGAAAAACTTTCAAAAATCAACGTTTCCTACTTTCTGACTGATGATTTCTATGAAATCATTTAGACAAAATTAATTAGTTCAGTTTTGTAAAGAACTGGTGCTACGTACGCAACTTTTCAGTTATATAGAAACACACTGCCTCAATATGCCTCACTAAAAAGGTTAGTCAACGTACGCGCAACTGTCTAAGAGCACTGGACAAAGACAAGTGTAGTGCACAATCCGATTTGGAGACTTATGTATTCTAAGCTCTGCAAGGAGCCTTTTGATTGAATGGGCTCAATAAAAAAAAATATACTAGTCATAGTCACAGTGGTCTAGTGGTTAGTGTGTTTGCTTGTGTTAGTACTTACTAAGACGATAGCGCCGGGTTCAAATCTCAGCTCTGCCATCTTGAAAAAATAAAAATGAAAAAATTATTTCTTTCGGCGACTACCTCTCAGCAGACTTCTGCCAAAGCTGTGGGAGTAATTGTTTGCCATTAAAAAGCTTCTCAAATTTATCGTTTGGAGTCGACTTTAAACTGTAGGTCCCGGTATTCTTGGATAAAAGTTCACTAACACAACATGAGTACTGCAAGAAGTTAGGCCGTAACCCTGACACAGGGTTGTAATAGATATTAGGCAATAATAAGAACAAGACTTTTAGGAAATTATATGTAAACAGGGGTTACTTATTACCAATATCTTACAACTGTAACTAAAAGCGAATTATTCTGTAATTTTCAATCGCTCTCTCTCTCTCTTTCTCTCTCTCTCTCTCTCTCTCTCTCTCTCTCTCTCTCTGTATTTTCAACACATCTCCACCAGTGTTGCCACAGCCTTCATTATTTTGTAACCAAATTTTAATAAAAAAGTAACTAAATTGGAAAAAAAAGTAACCAAAAATATTAAAACCATTCGTAAAACAATGTTTTGTTTTTTTTAGTTTAAAGTTCGCATTTAAATTTACCAAAATTGATCAATTAGTTTACTAGAATGTGTAAACAATTACTAACAAAAAATAATGCTACATGTTTCAGATTAAATTAAAATATGTATTCAAAACGGCACCTTGTGCTAATTGTGGTTGATCACGTTTTTTGGATTAACTGGCCACTTGACCTACCTTGATCACGTATTGTATTGTAATATGTTTTAAAGGAACTGTATCAATGGTTTTAAGAATTGTGCTGGACTTCAGTCTGACATTAACAAACCATTGTAAAATACGTATCAAGAACTATTTGTGGATTGCGACGCTTCCCGAGAAAATAAACAACCATTTCATATGTGTATAGCACTATATTTATTATTCCTTTAAAATATGCTATACTTATTAAATAGAAACTATATTGTTTAATCACATTTGAACATTTTGAGCAAGTACACATTTTAATCAGAATATTACATTTCTAAGCAGTATCACAGAAGTGTACCAACATAGTTATATATTGTGTCTTTAACCAATAAATAATTACAGTTTTACATCTGTTTTATTTTTTACATCTACAGTTGTCTTTAACTTTATGATACCATAAATAAAGAAAATAAATATGTTTGTTGAAGAGGATTTATATTTATTAATATTTCGAGTATTCCTCTAAATATTTAATTTTTTCTTTGAGAAAAAAATAACCAATAACCAAATAAAAAAAAAAATAACCAATAACCACATGTACCCTTTAAAAAAAAGTAACCAATTGTGGTTAAAAATAACCAAAACGGCAACACTGATCACCACTTTAAAATAAAAATTGCTTTATAAGTGTGTATATGTGTTTGTGTGTGTGTATACAGTGTTATTTTCTCATCATAATGACCAATTTACAAAAGAACCAACCAACAGCAAAAATAGCAGTAGCGATAATAAACAAACAAACAATATGTAACAATCATAAAAATTAATTGCTTTTGTTGGAACAAAGCAAACATATCACCAGCAATAGCGTAAATAAAAATAAACACACGCCCACGCACACACACACACACACACAAATATACACTTTGTTAAAATAACAACGATAAAAGAGAGCAACTAATAAAAACTTCAATAAAATTTCAGACACACTGACGCAAAGACACACTGAAACTAATTTACACACAGAAAGTAACAAGAAGAACATTATCATAATTGAGTTATAGTGCAACAATTATAATTTCTTTTTCTCTCTCACATCTCCGTCTTCTCTCTCTTTTCTCACATTATTAACATTTTAATCAAGATTAAAATTGGTTTTTTTCTTACTCATCATTATGTGTAACTATTATTGGTGCTATTGCTGCTGTGTGGTTGATGAAACAACCTTTGTTGTATCATCACAGTATAGCGTGCCCACAATAAAAATAAATGCGATTTTTTCCACCACAACAAGAGGCTTTGTTTTAGAGCAAAATAAATCATGATTCTTTTCTGTTTAAATGAGATTTAATTGCAATAAAAATTGTTATATTTGAGAGGTTTTTTTTCGCGATTTGTTCCAAATTTAAAACTTGCTTTATATTTAAACTACAAGAATAATGTGAAAGAAGCAATTAGGTCCGTATTACGCCAAAAGATTTAATTTAAAATCACTAATGCAAGAACACTATCGAGACCTTTATTTGATCCAAGATGATATACAACTTTAATGTGTGAGCGAGTGTTTTAAAGTTTATTTTGAGGCTCTTGATCGAATAGAGACAAAAGTGAGAGTGCTTATTAAGTACGATAATGTATCCAGCTCTTTAATTTGCATTTCGCTATCCTATCAATACTACGTTAGTTGGATGTCTTATAAAATAAAACAATTAATTGCAAATAATCCGTTAGTCTTACATAGCACCTCCTTCACAGAGCAAATTCTTTTAAAGTTATTTGTTCAGATAATTGAAAGTTGTATTATAGAGACAATTCCCTTTTAGCTGAAGAGTTCGTTTACAACAATCTCAGCAGAAAATTGTTATATTGTTCTTTATACATTAAAGCTTTCAAGTATGCTGCAGAAGAAGGTATTATTTTTAATTTTTTTTTACTATTTGCATACTGATTGCAATAAATTTGCATTTCTATTGCATTTTAGCGGCTCATTTCATATAAAAATCATGCATTATTAATGCACACTGGTAAGTGATTGTTTACAATTTCTCCCTTACAAAATAACTTACTGGTAAGCACTATTTTCTGCTGGGATCTCCCTGCGAATGTTTTTCTAATGGATTAAATTATGAAGACGTTCAAATCAAATGTCCAGAAACACTACTCCTCTTTTCTTTTTCATATAATCTATTTTGCTAAATCAGTTCAACGAAATGCATTAGTAGGAGTCACCTTCTGAATTCTGTCTAAACGAGGAAAAATATGAAGCAATTCCATGTAGATATGTGGCTTTACTGTGCAGCATCATTTACTACTCTTCTCAATCTAATTCGATATGGAAAAGTTTTTAAATGCCTGCAGTACTTAAACATTTAAATGTGATCAGGCTACAATTTTGGTGAAGTTTTCCTGTTTTCATATATAGAAGACCCTATTTGAAACATCTTATGCATTTTCTAACAAGTGGCTGTTATTTGAAAATGCATTCATAGAGAGTAATGATCACCAGTATAGATGTTTAAGAACTATGTTATACAGCGAAAAATATAACGTGCATGTGTGGAATTTTTGATAGACATATTTAGAGAGATTCATGATCTCAATGAAAGACATACGACTGTGTTCTGAAAAACGAAATCGAGTGAAATTGAAATCGAGTGTTTTTTCATAGGCCATTAAAGCTTAATTCCATCAATTATTTCAACGTTTTGATGATCATAGAAATTATTTCTATGGTTATTAAAGATATGAATTAAAAATTATATTAATAACTTGCCTTATTTTAGAATTATAAAGATTTGAAATTTTATTGGATTTCAATTTCATTGGTTTTCGGTTTGCAGAACATACCCGTTAGGGTGCAGTGAGAAGGTAATAGGAGTGCTATGAAAAAAATAGAATGTAGAGCTTACAGCTCGCAGTGTTTTGCAAATGTGCTCATTCTAGTTGAATAAAAATATTAACGGATTAGTATACTGGTCAGAACCGATATCAAGAATAATGAACAGGTTGCATTATTACTTCTGAGGAACCAAAAAACGTCGTATAATTTAATAAAAAAGATAGTTATACACTCTATTTCTGTAACTGCATGCTGTTCTGTTATAGAACCTTATTTTTCGAAACCGCAAATTTTTAGATCTCCTGATTTAACCCTTCTATGTCATAAATTATAGGCCTGTATCATTTTTTCTACTGAATTAAAAAGAAAATAAAAAAATTACACATCAAATAAACACAATCGAAAAGCAAGAGGTAGTAAAGTTTTTCATTAAAAAAAAATTACTGTCGTTGAATATATGATTAAAACTTTCAACTTTCAGGTATAGGCTCAAGTGATATTTAAGAGCCTCATATCACTTATCCCTCTTTGGTGGCAAAATCCTTTGTCTTTTCAAAACTAATTACTTATTAGCCAACAACAGCTGTGACATAAAACTATAAAACATAATAATTTCATAACATTTAAGTCATGTTTTACGCAATGCTTGTGTTGTAAAAGTCGTTGCTGTAACCTTTTGTTATTACCTTACATTGTTGTACGGAGTAAAGATCGTTTATGGAATGAATAAAAGAAAATAAAAACAACTTGGTTACCTTGTCTTCTTAAGAAAAAAACTTATTTTTTTAAATACACTTGAGTTCTAGAGCGCATATAGAAACACAGTAGTAACAGTTGTACTCGTACACATATTCTCAGTCTCTATAGCTCTCATTGTTACATCAATGAGTAGTGCATCTGCACGGCAATAATTTTATACACTCAAGTTTGCCTTAATTGTGCTCGCTTGTGTGTTCTACTCGCAGGTAAATGTTTATATGTATTAGTGAGTATGTATGTTGGGATTATTAAACACTACAATTATATCGTTGTTTTTGCTTATTTTTTTCCTTTCATTTCGTTTCACTTCATTTCATTTAAATTTTTTTTTATTATCTCACTGTAATATTTTCATTTTAGTCACCAGCCTGGTTATTTTAATTTAGTTCGTTTTGCTCAGAAAGGAGGGGGGGCTTTAATTGCTTTTTGAATTATTGTCGCTTTAGCTGTTGTTCCTGTTGTATAGCATCCACGTCTTGCTATTTGTACATGTTCCCTTTATTCTCGTTAGTTGTTAATAATAATTTTTCTTTTATTTATACACAATTAAAGTTGTAAGTTTCAATAAAAATAAAAAAAAATACATACAAAAGAAGCAGATGTAATTTTATGTGTTTTACATAAAAAATCACAACTTTAATCAAAACATTAATCTCTTTTTAATAATTGAGAACCAAAAGGTAGCCAGTTTTTATAGCCAGCAATGAATATCAACATTAAAATTAATATAAATGTGTATTAAGCATTTGTTTGCTCTGGATAAGGCCAAGAAAGTTTTACCAATGTTATCGTTAGTGAAGAATATATTAAAATTCTAAACATTAAAGTAATAAAATTTGCTACAGGTACTGGTAATAATAATAGTAATGAAAGACTACAAATCATGGTTTCTGTATAGCAAAAAAAAAAAAAAAATTTTCTTTTATAAAATTGTATGACTTTTATAACGTCGGCTGAGGTAATTCAGTAGCCTCCAGGGTCTAGTTACGGGATCCACAAACCCTAAGTAATAATAACACAATGATTTGACCTTTTATAGGGGAGTTAATAAAATATTTTTTTATTAAATGAAATATTTTACAATGGAAATACGAGCCAATTCGGTTGATGCCGAGTGAGTACGATTCGTCGGTGTATCGATAACAACCAGCGTGGCAACTAGAGCAATAGCAGCTTCGATAGCAGATTCGGTGATTAACGACGCGCAGGTTCGACGATTAGCGACGTGCAGGTTTGGTAACACGCTCGACACAAATCGTTGCCGCAGGTTCGGTGATTAATGACTATTCGCCGTCGGAGAAAGTATAACAGGTTCGGCACTGATTGACTTCGGAGGTCGTGTGACAGGTTCGGCAATAATCGTCGTCGAGAATCGGATAACAGGTTCGCCGGAAATCGTCTTTGAAGATCGGGTAGCTGGCTGCTTCGGCAGATGGTGGCGACTTGTTTGGCAAAATAATATATCTTATACTACTTAAAAATATCTTAGTTGGTAGTTCCTATATTAATACAAAGTTGCTTATACTATTACAAGGTCCCTAAATTATAGCTTAACTAGATATCTTAATTAGAGGGTGTTAGCATATTCTACCAATAAACTACAAATATCATGCACTAACTACCAATCGGAACAGTCAGCCCGGAGGCCGCAGTAGAACAGTCAGCCCGAAAGCCGCAGTGGAATAGTCAGCCCGAAGACCGCAGTGTATATAAATTGTTTACGGACCGAATAGTTACGATCAAGGTCGGAACTAATCGGACGAGGTCTTTGCGATATGTCTCGCAAAGTCTTTTATCAAGAGATAATTTTCAGGTTAATATACCGACTCGTACTTAACCAAACTCGTCAATATATTTTCAGGTAAATCAAAACCCGATGCTGGTCTCAACACTTAAACTATATATTTAATTTTTAATATTAACTCGATGGGAATTACTGCTTGTGGTGTCAATGTCAAGCCGAGAGGAATAGGCGCTTCAGAGACTACTTTATTATTATTTAATTTTATTTAAACAAATTATAATTTAATAGTTCACGAAGTCGACGATATTAGTGTTTGATTTGTGTGTTAAAAAATTTATGGTATCGCTTAAAGCCGATATCAAGAATTTTTTCAAAAATGTACGTGTACCACGGTTGTAAAAAATGCAATAATTAAAGAAGATTAGTAATAGATCACACAATTCGAAACTCTAATATTTTCAAAAATTTTTGATGTGGCTCTACGGGCCCAAAAATTCTTATATAATTTAAACTTTAATTCTGGGTACACAATTGGGACTAACGACGAATTTCGATTCTAATTTTAATTCGTCGAGCATGGCGAATTTCGCCGTACGCCATGATATACACAAATATTCTTTTATTTTAAGCGACGAATATTAGCGGCCAAAAATTCCCTGTTCGTCCCAATTGTGTTTCTAGCATATCAGTTTTTAATTTGAAAGTTTTTTTTTGTTTTAATGAAAGTGAGTGCACATTAAACATTGATGGTACGTGGGAAGCGTTCTTCTGCGACAAAATGATTACTTTAAAAATATTTGTATATCCTTCTAGAAACCTTATTGAATTATTCATTTATTTTAATAAACATATATTAAAAGTATAATAAGCTCTTTTTAAAAGTATATTATAAAGAAAATAACATACCATTAAATGCATGAAACCTTTCTTTAGAATATGCCTAATAATTTAATATTTAAATATATAGATTTTTTTTTTAATTTCCTTCAGGCCTTGTACTACTTTTATTTTTTCAAATGGTGGTCAGTAGAGACAACATGCTGGTTGAAAAATTCAAAACTTGTTGATTAAATAAACGCCACAGGTTATTTTTGTTTGTTGATTGTAACGTAAAACAAATTAAACTGACAGATTTACGTTCTATTTTATTTTATACACACACACACATACACAACCGCACACACATTTTCATATTTTTAATAAGCTGATTGCTTTAGTGAAACACATACCATTTGCACATATAAAAATATATTTTCTAATCAAATAAACATTAAATAGAGTAGAAATTCAATTAAAGAAAAATCCTTCAAATTATAAATAAAATTTAACATCCACTGGGAGTATAAACATACGTACATACATATTTACATATATATAAATGTATGTACTCAATATGCTCATTTAAAATAAGTGTACAGGAGAGGGGTAGAAAAACATTTAATTTACAATCATTTTAAGGCCTGCAAAACGAGTCAGTACTTTAGGTTTCAGATTATAAATAAATAAAATTTACACGCATATGTATGTGCAGCAACAAACACACATACATACTTATTTATATATATGTATATTGATTTATTATTTAGTGATTTTATAACTGGATTTGTTGTCAGTTAACTCCTGTCAAAATCTAAACAATTTACGTCATTTAGTTTGTCTTTGACAGCAGACTAATTCATTGGAGTAATTGATTAAATAATTTCTTGTGAGTGTTTTTTTTTTCTATTAAAGACCAATATTCAGGGGTAAACCCCTACTAAATGCAGTGCATTGTATTGGAATATATACATAGATATACATAGATAGATGTGAAGAAGTGATGTTAAGCGCCTTATGTCAATGGGACAAATTGTTGTCGATTTGATCACTCAAGGGCCAGTGTTACACCTTCACCTTTTAATGATCAACAGCATTTGCCCCATCTGGATTTTGAGTGTGAGTGGTGGGCATCTATTTTATGTAGGTTAGCTGTTATCTTCCCAGAAGATGGCGCTGTACTTCTGATCATTCGTTTTCTTGGTGGAATAGGCTGGAAATGTCAAGGAGCGGTTTCGTGAAGACAGACTTTTTGGTGGTGCGGTGGGGAGGTTGGTCTTAACAAAAAGGATACATATCGATATACTTAGACATTCTCAGTTGTCACTGCATGGTTGCCGACATGAAGACTATGCCCCTAAAAAATCTCAATTAATTTACTATCGTTTATAATATCAAAACTACACTTTCAAATCATAAATGCTTCCATGTAAAAACCTACAAAAAAATTAGCGAAAGAAAAAAACCTGTCTTTTCTAAACACTCAAGCTGTCAATACTGTTCATTAGCTACTGTTTTAGCTTGCTTTCTCACTTATCTTATCTTACCATCAAACTATTTAAATGTAGAATTTGTTATAAATCAGCATTTCATTGTCGTTCATAAGTATTGGTGAGTGATGATTTTTCGTGTGTGTATATAAATGTGTGTGTGCGCTCAAAAACGCATGTGAGTTTAATTGCTGGCATATGTTTTACAAGTGGTATATTTGTTATACATGCGGATGATTGTCATAGAGGCGGAAGTAATTACGGAAACAACATTTTCAAAAACAAGTAAAAAAATCATTTTATTTTTTTCATATAAATTCCGTTGATTTTTTTTTATTCATTTTTATTTTGGATTAATAGCAGGATAATGACGTACTTTACTTTTTTTTTAATATATACTTGACTTTTGTTGACATGACATCACAACAATAACAGCAGGAATGGCACAACAAATTTGAATATTGTATTATAATTCTACTTCTATTACTTTTTATTTTCTTTGTATTGTTGGCCACGAAAAATTAAACCAGTAAAAAAATATAATACCAGGAAAAAGTTATTCTTAAAGGAATAAATTAAGTGCTTTTAGATAAAAATAATATATATAAGTATAGGACGATTTTTGCAATACTCTGGCATCTCAGTGTTTTAGTACAACTCTGAGTGCTTGATGTTATAATGTTCGTTAAAAAATGAATACAATTATACCAAGATGCCTTGAGCATACCTGCTTAGCTAGATATGATTCTTTTAAAGTAGGACTTTTGTTTTTTGCTGAATGATATCAGATACTACTAAATAATAATTAATAATTCCATAAGTTGAAATATAAGGTATAAACCATATTGACCCTATTACTCAATGCTTTATCAAAAATAAAAAATATATAAATAATAAAGAAATATTAGCAATTAAATAACCAACTAAGCCACCAAGGTCCACACACCAAGGTTCTTTTGTCTAAAGAGTCGCCATTTCGCTATCGAGAAATTTCTTATAAATAACTGAATTCGTCGTGCGGGAGTTTAAGTGCTCTATACGCCATTTTTTAAATCTCGAGTTAATGATTTTCGGCTATTTATCTCCGAAACTTGACGAGATATTAAAACACGGATTACAGATTTGAAAAATTTGGGGTTAAAAACCTGAAGTGGCATCATTAACTCGAGATATACAAAATATATTAAATGATGGATAGAGCACTTAAACTCACGCACGACGAATTGTTTGGCCGAGTGTGTGGCTGGTGGTGCCAAAGATCTCTGTTGTAAACATTAGCCAATTGTGGCCACAAAAACTCGATTATCATGGCCTCATCACTAAAGATGTTTTTGTTGAAAAATGCGTTGTTTTCGTTCAGCTTATCGAAACAGCAAATGTACAAACCCTTGATGCAAACAAAAATGTGTAGCGTTCTATGGTTAAAATTTACCAACTTTTTACTAAATAAATGTCAAAGGATGACAGATCAATCCCCAAATTTCATCATTTTACAACCAACTTACTTTCTAATATCAAATTTTTCCATCTTATATGTCATACATTCTTATACTGAATTGAAGGACCGATGTTAAATTTTGGTAAGCCATATTTAATTTAAATTATTATTTAATCAAAATAAATAAAATTAAATAAAACATTTGAATAAAATTACTGAATTTAAATGGCTAAATGAACATACTAATGATGATGGTGCTCCACAAGTTTGTGATTTAAGTTCACTTTGGAAATCAACAACGTACCGACTGGAGATAGAATAGAAAGTTACTTTAAGTGAAGTTACTATGACTGACAAGGAAGAGATTAGGTGTAGCTGTTAGTTCATGGTATTCTCCAGCTGTGTGTAATAATCATTATACCTGACTTACTGGTTTCTTTATACTTTTGACAGTAACTAATGTGACGTATAGCACGTATATTGCTATAAAACATTTTCAAGATTTTATTTGGTTTTCTATTACGATATTAATAACTTTAAAATTAAAATCACAAACACTACTCCTACTTTCCCTCTTTACAAAACCTAGTTTTCTAAAGCCGAATACTGTAGAAGTAACAAGTATAGGCTGCTGTTCTCGTTGAAATTAAATATTTGTTTCGTAAGCCTTACTTTAAATTCTTTATCATTGATTTTTTGTTTAACCACTGGTAAATTATGAGCAACAGTGGCACTAACTTCACTAAAACATGTCTCATACCCAAGTGAACACTCAAAAGAAAAATTATGCAGCCAAGTTGCTTCCACAGCTTCTCGAATTTTCAATTTGTCAAACAACAACCATCATATAGCAAAATTTTTAATTTGCTATGATGGATATATAAAATATTTTGCATCTAAAAAAATTTAAATTGTCTTCCGCAAGTTTGAATCATACATAGATGCATAAATAATTGACCATTACAACCCTGTGTCAGGGTTACGGCCTAGTTTCTCGCAGCACTAATGTTGTGTGTGTTAATTTTTTATCTATGAGTACCGGGACCAACAGTTTAAAGTCTACTCCGAACGACAGATTTGAGAAGCTTTTTCATGGCAATCAATTATACCCAGAGCTTTTGCTAGACGACTGCTGAAAGGTAGTCGCCGAAAGAAATAATTTTTTTATATTTTTTTTCTTCAAGATGTCAGAGTAGAGCATTTTGAATTATTCATTCATATTCATAAAAACTATAGAAACTGAGTTTTACCCAGACTTCACCAGGGAAAATTTTTCGATAACGATTATAGAATAGCTATAGAGTGAACTACGTATATACTCGTAATCTTTAAAGCAAAAAATTTCAATAAAAAACTACTGCGAAAAACGATAAAAGTCTTATTTATTTGATCACTAAAATTAAAGCAAATTCCTCTGAATGGGTTCCCATTCTCTTGATTAATTCCTAGTTACCAAAGAATGAAGTCAACTGACAGTAACAGTTTTATACCTACGCTTACAATTAATAACTTATTAAGATCTGTAACTGTGTGAAATTTCCAAAGTTAAAATTTTTGGGATTTTGCCTAATTTACTGTCTTTACAAAAAAATTAAACAAAAGTAGTGACTTAGTATCCTTTTGGCTTTATACGTTATAAAAATTAAAAGGCAAAGTGTATACAATTGTTTTGTAAAACTTAGAAAAGTCATTGAAAACTTTACACAATCTATACGGCAGTTATGACAGGATTTTTTTTTCATAAAGATTTTATGAAAACTTTTATTTTGTAGAGATTTTTTTTTCGCTTTCCATGGCTTCTTTTCTTCTTGCATTTTATGAAAGTTTTATGATGATGAAAAAAAAAGAAAGTGTACACAACTTTAAAGTTATGCTCGCAATACAGATCAAAAGACCAAACGTGTGTCCTTCCTTAATGAACCGACCATATGCCAAGCACACAGCTAAACTGTCAGTGCGGTCTAAAACGGAAAAGTAAGAAAGACCTTAAAATGCCAGCACGCAAGTTACTTGAGAGATTATAGTGAAGGAAATGAATGAGAGAAAAGGGTGAGGGTAAAGTAAGGAAAAAGTAAAGGAAGAGAAAAACTTAAGTTTAATTTGAATATTGCATGTTGAAAAAGTATCCTTTTTTGCAAAAATTGGCAACAGCGGTTCCGTTCAGTTGGTTTACTTTCGTTTTGTTGGCGTAATAATTGTTGGGCGTTTGCAGCACATACAAGTCTAAAGCAATAACAACAACAATATCAGCATAATAACAGCAATTGTTGGCTATTATTGCTAAAGATACTGGGAAGTTGAAAATATTTTCGTTTGTTTGGGCGGCTATTGTGGGTACTGGCAGAGGAGAACTAAAATGAATCAAATATGATTATTTTAAAAACAATTTTTTTCTTGCCTTTTTATCAGAAATATGAATCAAAGCAAATGAAATTTTTTACAATAAACTGCTATATTTTATATTTTTTTTATTTTTATAAATTAAAATATAAACTCCTACAAACACATGCACACACATACCTACGTCTGTTAAAACAATTTCCTTTTAACTCGTTCTTTATAATTGGATTTTGGATTTCAGTTCAATGGGATTTTTTTTTCTTCTGCAAACGTTTAAATTTTAATGGTTACAGTCAATTTGAGCCTCGCCCTTTTTGTAAATTGCTCTGAATTTATTTTTGAAAAGTGGTTGTAGTGATTATATGCCTGCTGTTAAAACCATTTAAAAGATTTTAAAGAAAAAAAAGGTTTGTTCTCAAAACTGCCAATTAAAAACTGTTATGGAAAGATTTTAAACTCAAACAAAAATTAACTTCTAACAGTCAAACATGCCATCAAACAATTGAATCATTTTAAAAGGATTAACATTGCTGTGCTAGTTTTATGTAAAACTATAATTATTGTAGTTCGTGTTTGGTAAGTTTTCATTTTGTCATTATTTTTATATTAAAAGAGACTGTACAAGTAGATAAAGTTTTTAAAAATATTTTTTTTTCTTCAGTAAAATTAAAATTATCACCAAAAATGTATTGGTTATGCTAAAACGATTTTATATAAACACTCACTGAGAATCATTCAGTTTATAAGTCACTAAAAAAAATCGCAAAATAAAAAGAAAACACACATCGCACCCTAAATACAAAAGGGCACATCTCAAAATACTTAAATTTTCAGGACAAACATAAAACTGTTTATGTAAAAATGATTGTAATATTTAAAGAAAATATAAAATTCATAATGGAGCAATATTTTCTTTAAATATTACAATCATTTTTACATAAACAGTTTTATGTCTCTCCTGAAAATTTAAGTATTTTGAGTTGTGCCCCTTTTGTATTTGGGGTGCGACATGTCAGAGTATCATCAATTTGAACAAATTGCACCTTGTTATCTAAATAAATCCTAAGAAGCAATGCTGTTTTATCGACCATATCAACGTTCTGCAGCTTTTCTATTAAAATATCAAAGGCCCTTGAAAAATTGAAAAGTACACCCCTACACCTTTAAAACCAGCATCGATACTATTTACTACAAATATATTCAACCACATTAACTAAGGCTTTCTCTGTACCATAGCTTGTGTAAACCCATATTGACATTTATGTAAAGCATCCTTAGCTTTAAGATATTCTGAAAGCTGTTCATAAATTATATTTTCGAAATGGGCTTAAAATTGGGCAATTGATTTAAAGGAATTTTCTTAGGTATCGAAATAATTTTATGCACTTTTAAAAAGTCAGGATACTTCTCAGTCTCAATCATAATGTCAAATATCTTAGTACGTATATTAGCAACCAAGGGTTTTTTGAAAATCAATACGTTCGCACTTACTTACTTAAGCTACGGTCACATTGGGTAAATATTTGACGAAAAAAACGTAACTACTATTTTATGAAATAATTTATTTTTTAATAATTTTAATTCTCGTTTTTCGACCTTTATTATTTAATGTAAAGAATTACTCAAGCTTAAGGTCATTTTTTAAATAAAATGCGTGTAGCGTCTTCAGGAGTAGCGAAATAAATAAACGATTTTATTTAAAAAAAGACCTTAAACTTGAGTAATTCTTTACATTATTTATTTTTTAATTTTTCAATTCTTAAAGTTTTATTAATTATACATATATCAAAATAATTTTGCTGAATATCGTTTTTAAAAAATTTTTGGAGAAATGTTTACATAAAATGAAATATTTGCATAATATATTTTCAAAAAAATAGTGGTTACGTTTTTTTCGTCAAATATTTACCGAATGTGACCGTAGCTTTACAAAAATGATTAGAAAAAGTGGAATACAATTAGTGTAAAGCAAACGCAAAATTTTATTCGAATAATTTTCATTGAATATATGAAGACATTTCGTAAATTTTTAGCACTTTAATAAAGCTACTAAAAGTTTATGTAAATCAAAATTACATTTATAAATGGTACTCGTATAGATACGAGTATTAAAAATTAATTGCAAAACGAAAAAAAAAAATATTTTCCGATATATTTATAGGCAAATACGTTTAATATTAATATTGAAATGTATTGCTTATGGGCATACACATGTCTCCCAATTAATTAAATTACATTTAGATTTTGGCCATAAGAATATATAGATTCTGGGAAAGTCTTCTAACACGTCCTTTGAGTAGAGAGACTATTAACATTTTAATATAAATATTGACTGTATTTGCCTGTATGAGAAACAATATTTTTGGTTTTTTGTTTCTTATAAAATTTTGCAATTCTTTAATATTTTATGTTCGAGTGTCATATTAAAGCCCGTATGATACCTACTTTTTTTGTATTAATATTGATTTGGAGAACAGTGCAAATATAATATAATAAGAAAGTATAAAGGGTGTAACGAGTTCAACTACATTCACATCAATACAGAATTGCCAAAATATTTCTAAATGTTATTGATAAAAAAGTGGAGTTTGTCAAAAACAAGTTAAAATATTTAACATTGAAATTGACATTTAGAATTTAAAATACTTTAGTGTTGCCAACTTTATAGTGTTATTCTACAATTAAGCGATTTTACGGTATTTTTGCCTTCAAGGTAACGTTTTTTGTACAAAATAAAAAGTATCAACATTGAAATAAATATAAACACAAAAACAAAAATAAATATTTTGTTTAAATTTTTTATATTCTACTATTTCTAGCCTTTGCTGTTTCTTTCTATTAATTCTATAACAATTCAATATAAAAAAGTAGGTGTCATACGGGCTTAACCGAAGTTGCAAAAATATTAAACTCATATTGTCAATCTAAACTCGAATAAGCAATTAAGGTAAAAGGAATACTTTATTGGATTAATGAAACAAGAAAAGTCAACACAGCGGCTTCAAAATCTGGACTCTGACTACAGAACGAAACTTTGAGCTTCTCCCCTGTTCATATAGAGTAGTGAGAATGAAATATTGTTTTCAAAAACAGATTGCGTTCGATTTTCAAGATATGAGCTGAATAGTTCTGTGTAGCACAATATGTACCCAAGATATCACTGGCAATCGAATTTAAAAATTTTATATTTGGCTTTTAAGTAAAAGACCATTTGAAACGAACTAAATGAAACTAAAAAGTGGTAACCGCAGTCTTGTATGTATGTATGTGTTGGCTTACTAGATAAGAGCTCAGGATTCAAAACCCAGTTTTGGCATCTTCAAAAAAAAATAAATCTACATAAATAAAAATCAATGTTGTTCGTTGGTTATTGCATCAATTGAGAACGACTGGACCGATTTAGACGTTTTTTTTTCTTGATCCAACTTAGGTTTTTGAGGAAAGAAAATTTTGTTCCGCCCACTTTTACGCCTACTTTTTTTGATTTTCTTAAAATCAGAAAACGGCTCTATCGATTTTACTAATGTTTGTTTTAATTCCTTTTTAGTTTTCATCGAGAGAAAATTTTGCCACGCCTACTTTTATGCTCACTATTTTTTAGTTATCTATAAATACTGATTTTTGTATATCTTCAAAACGGTTAAAGCTAAAGTTTCGGAATGGGGTTTGAATGACTTCATGGGCAAAGCAAATCATCAATCAGAAAGTGGGAGAAATTTTATAAGTGGGCGTGACACCTCCCATAAAAGTTAAAAATTGATTTCTTTATACATACATATCCTTAGAAGTGTTGAAGCTAAAGTTTCTGAATTTGGTGTTATTGATTTCGTAGTCATTAAAAATGATTAGTAGAAAAAAGGGCGAGCAAGTAGACGTGGTAGCTTCCAGACAAACTAACTATTGAGTTCAGTATATCTTGAATGCAGTAACAGTTAAAGTTCTTGAATTTGATCTGAATTCCTCCGTAGTCACTGAAAATCATCAGTCGAAAAATGTGGACAGTTCGGGTTTAAACTACTATGAACTATATTTCTTTCTACGACTACCTCTTAGCACTCTTCTGACAAAAGCTCTCGGAGTAACTGATAGCCATGAATAAGCTTCACAAATCTATCGTTCGGAGTTGACGTTAAACTGTAGGTCCCGGTGTTCATGAATTAGAATTGAGGCACACATTACAGATACTGTGAGAAGTTAGGTCGAAACTCTATAAAGAGTTTGTGATAGCCAGTTATATATGTATATATGTAAAAAAGAAATAAGTCCATAATATTTTAAGATACATATTTTCGCTTTTAAAAGCTCGACATGCATAATTTGTTTTTGCCTCTTAATTTGAATTTAATTTTTATATTTCTCTTTGGAACTGCAAATTTTCTTATCTTCTGTCTTTCTTCACAATTCTAGAATTTTAACGTATGGCAAATTAACTCAAAATATGTGGTCCATCCACACAGTACTCCACAGCTAATTAAAATGTCTAACTTTTTTAATTTTTCGAAAAAAAAAATGTTTTATTTTTGTAAGATTTTAAGCTCACACTGTTTATTATTACAAATGATTTCCTTCTGTTCATAATACTTCACAAGTTATGAACTATTAATAAGCAAATTCCATGTGATTTTAATTAAATACACAGGAGTGTAAGTATTGGTGGTTATATAGCTGGTAAGAGTCTTACTTCTCTAGTGGATAGTTGATAGCTCCCACCGTCTTAAATTTTAGTTATACCTGGGTTATCAAAACCCATTCTCATTTAGCTTTAAAGGGCATTGCCTGCTACAACGTAAAGTTTTATTAATGTTTTATTTCCTAAAAACTTGTATTAGAAACGCTTACAAAACAAACAAAAAAAAAAACTCTTTACACTGCTATGGGCAGTCATAAGTTGACTTTCATTAAAAACGTAAATTTTTCTTTTAATAACTGAGTTTGAGTTTAACGTATGCGGCATTTTATAACCACAGCCACTCTACTATGTACTACATAATGGCCAAGGAATTTACTGCAACACAATCATGTAAATATGCCGTTAATAATTATATATCCGTATAAAAAAAAATAAAGAAAAAAGAAATAACAACAAATTAAAAAGGAAGCAAAAATTGAAAGAGGTGCGCTAATTCTAAACACGAATACTGGTGGTTTTTAAATTCTCTTGGCAAAGGGAAATATTTGTAGTATTTCTCATACTACTACAGCAGGACATCTTACCCACATAGTCACTCACACACATACATACATATCCACATTTAATGGCTATACATTAAAGTGTTTAGAGCAGTGCAGCAGTATAAGAGTACATACTCGTAAGTAAATTAAACTCAACTACTTGAAATTCTATTGCTTTGCGTGTTTCGAGATCGTTTCAATTAAAACTAAAGCATTAAAACTTAAAACAAATGTCCCCACAATGGTTTTCATTTCATTTTTTTATTGGTTTCGTTTAAATGCTTGCAGGGAATTGAACTCACAAAGCAACCAAACAAAGCAATAATCAAAAGCGACTCTGAGGTTTTCAACTATGCTCGTGCAAGGCGCGTAATTCTATTGTTATGGCAGTTGTTGTAATGAAATCTAAACTTCGTAGTACACAATTATAAGGTTTATTGATTGTTTTTTGCATTTGTAGCTAATGTTGTTGTTGTAACTGTAGTTCTTGTTTCGTGTTGTTGAACAACGTAACACTAACATTTTAAAATTTTAATGACCGCATGCATTCAATCATAAACATTTTTTTTTGTTATATTTGATTAGCTTACTCAGCCATCGTAGATGTAGGACAATGTGCTTTCCTGATTACACAGTGGTGTCTGAAAAATTAGGTGCGTTTTTTGTAAAAAACAAGACAAATTATTTTAAATTAATTTAAGAAAGGAGATTATATTACTTTCAATGTGCAGGAAAATAGGTAGAGAGATGCATCACTACACTTTACTGAAGATCTTTAACTTGTAGAAAAAGTAACAAAAAAAATTAGATTTTCATATCATACATAATACCGTAACATACATTCATACATACATAATTGGCCATTATAGGCCAGAAGACTGCTGAGAAAGTAGTCTCCAAAAAAAATATTTTTTTTTTCATATTCCTTCTTTCAAGATGTCAGAGCTTAAGTTTAAACGTTGGGCTCATGTCACTAACCACTTGACCACGGCGCACACTGGTTCGGCTTCCTACATTTTTGTGCAAAAAATATAAGGAGTGGACCTAGAAACTTGAAAGTTGGCACAGAGTATTATATTGACTAAATTAAGAAAATAAATTAGTTTTAGGAAAATCAGCCACACCCATCGCCCACCGCCCATACAATCAAAATGGATATTTTCATATAAAACCTTTCGTATAAAAGCTAAAGTCTTAAAATTTTGTACATATACGTCTTAGAAAAAACAAAAGACGCATTCCAAGTTTCATTGAAATCTGCCACGCCCATCGCATCGTCTTGCACTCTGTGTAGGCGGTATTTTGGTGACTAAAATTCGATTTTTTAAAACAATTTTTTACAAATCAAATAATTCCGTTCCAAAGAAGAGTGTTTCACTGGGGGAAATTCATAATTTATTTGATTAAAAAGAAATATTTTGTCTTAGAAAAAGTCTACTAAAGTCAATTAAATATTGTAAAACGAAAACTGAGTAAAATTTTCTCACAGTTTAGTAGCTTGCATATGTCAGATCTTTTCACTGATAACTTTTCAATGCAGTTTTTATTGAAATACAGCACTTCCTTTATAATTGGTAGAAAAAGTTGTTTAGAATGCGTATGTAGTGTAGTAGATATGACCGAAATAAAATTGCCTTCTAAGCTTCAAAATTTGCATTTTTTTTATATAAAAGATAGGTCCGGCTGTACCCTAAAAGCCTATTCTTTCAATTTACCCAAAAAAATCCACAAATTTTTACAGATCGTTAAACAAATTTATAATTTTTTTTAAATGGCCGGGAAAACTGCAGACAAGTTGCAATAAAATCTGTTGCAGAAAAGTGCAATCCTATCAGTATGAAACAGATTTTATTACAAACTTCTACTGCAATTATATGATTTTGAAGCAAATTTTTCCTAACTATTTTTAGTTTCTTAAACCGAAATTACTTAGGGGCAAAAACGGGCAGCTGAATTTTTAATAAATCATTAGCTGAAACTTCAGGCTTTAATTTGATATGAGTCTCTGGCTGGAGCTCGTTGGAGATCAGAAGATGCAATCCATGGAAATTGGAGAAAATATATATTTTTGGACAATTTTTTATAGTAAAAAATTTTTTTTTTTTTAAATTTGAAAAATTTTTTTTATTTGCATATATATCATAAATAACGTCCAATTGTATGTATAAAAATCTTTATAGTGTCATTACCAGAGTATTTTAACAGCATCGAGCGATAGAAACTAGCGTATATAATACGGTGGTTTTAAACGCATTCACTTAAGTCAACTTTGAATGTCTCTGGACAAAAAAGTAATAAAGATATAAGCCTAATATTTTTGGTAAATGATAATTAGATTGTTTGTACAAACTATAAAAAAATCAGGTAGATCAGAAGGCATGAAAAAAATTATTTAATGCCGCTCTTGAACTAGTGTGCGGCATCTACATGGGCATAACGTTTAAAAATAATTTCGCTCAGATCATGCGATTAAAAGCATTTAAATTTTTCTGTGAAGCTACATAAAATGCCCTGCTGCGTGTATAATTGCCTAACGTTGGATCATATAAAAGCAAACATACTTTAAGTTATCACAGGGCTGTCTCTCCAAATATTCAAAAAAAAAAAAAAAAGTTGGTCATAAACTAACACAAACGAATTTCCCAAACCATAGATGGTCATTTAAATGGCATTGGGTTTCACACATAATATCAATGACCCAGCGTTTTAGTAAAATAAAACTTTAATGCAAATCATAGCTTTATGTCTGTTTTTTATTATTTACTTTTTTATTTTCTACATCGAAAAATGAATTCTTATTAATTGGTAATCAAACAGCTGATTATATTCCTTTTATATAGTAGTGTTACAGGCGTTATGAGTACATGCTTTCGAATCGGACATTTTTGAGTATTACACTTCGCTATATGAGCCTATTTTAATATGTAAAAATATTTTCAATGACTTTAATTAAAAAAAGAATTAATTTTAACAGTTTAATGACACTTCTAATTTGATGAGCACAGCTGTATTTTCAGAGTCAAGCAGAATTGTATGCAGTCATAGCTGTGGTGCTTGGTTAAGCTTAAGCTATAGGGATAAGAGGCAAAGCAGTTGACTAGCAAATCTCACCCTAAATGTTCAAAAGCACTTATTTGTTTAATGGCAATAATGAAAGTGTACATTTATAAAATATTTCAAGAAAAGCAATCTTTTTTCTGCATTTAAAAATATTTTTTTTTTTTTGCTTTTATTTAGAAAATGTTAAGAAATGCTTTAAATTTTTAGAGCAATAATTTTTTAATCTTTTCATGCCGAAGAAGTAACAACCCTCATGCTAAGTTTGTTTCTACTTTGTTTTATTAAACCATTCAATTTTATTTTAGTTTTCATATCATAAATCATTTTATTAATTATTTATGCCATTTGATGACTGAAAGGAAAACAATATGTTTTGAAATTTTTGCAGGAAATATTGTTTTAATGATGGATGTTCACACAAACATAGGTAATTACTTTTATATATATTTGGTTATGTTTTGCTGTCAAAACTGCCAAACTAAATATTAGATTTCATCACCTGTTTGATTAATTGAATCAAATTAGTTTTGCAGTCCACTCTTTATGTCACAGTTTTTATTGTTTGAGTTGTTTCTCCTTTTTTTATTAAAACAGATCACATTTCTTATATAAAATCGATTAAATGAAAAGTTTTATTTCGCAAAGGAGACTGGGATGGAAAGTCTACATTAAATGTGGCACAAAACTTTGTTTAACATTTTTATTTTTTCAAAAAAGTTTGACAAGAAAACAATTTATACGAAACTTTTGCCAAAAGTAGGAAATGTTTTATTAAGTGTTTTGAATTAAAGCTCAATTAGGGTCATCAGGAATGTCCAAAATCGCAAACCGTTTAACAAAAATTTTAAGTACACAAGGGGAATTGGATTTTGTCAAGTGAAAAAATTTATTATTTTAATTTAATTTCATTGTAATAAACCATTACATTTCTAAGTGATTTTTAAAAAATCAGAATGTGGGGTTTATATGTATATTGCACAGAGTAAGCGAGGAAAGTTAGAGAAATTAACTAAATATTTATTAATTTTTTGGTTATTTGGAATACTTCATTTGTTAATAAGATTTGTAATGTGGCAAAATATCTGCCACTTACAATAAAAAAAAAAATTAAAATAAAATTTTATTGCTGGGACGGGGAGTCGAACCTATGCCAGACGGATGTTGGTTCGATCTCATATTTAGTAATTTGCATGGTAATAGGTATATTACGATGCATTGTAATAGGTAATCGGTAATAGGTATTAACTTAATAAAAATGACACCACAAGCTGTAATTCTCATCGAGTTAATATTAAAAATTAAATATATAGTTTAAGTGTTGAAACCAGCATCGGGTTTTGATTTACCTGGAAATATACTGACGAGTCTAGTTAAGTACGAGTCGGTATATTAACCTGGTAATTATCTCTTGAAAAGAGACTTTGCAAGACATATCGCAAAGGTCCCGTCCAACCTTGATCGTAACTATTCGGTACACACATTTTTATCTAGTTAAGCTATAATTAAGAAATTTTGTATTATTATATGAATTATCAAATAAGATATTTTTAAGTAGCATAAGACATATTATTTTGCCAACCAAGTCGTCACCATCTGCGGAAGCAGCCAACTACCCAATCTTCAACCGAGTACCCGATCTTCAACGACGATTACCAGCGAACCTAGCTTCCGAGCTTCAACGACGATTATCGGCGAACCTGTTATTCGATTTCCGACGACGATTAGTGCCGAACCTGTTACACGACCTCCGACGACAATTAGTGCCGAACCTGTTATACTTTTTCCGACGGCGCTTAATGCCAAACCTCTTACCCGATACCCGATAACATTAATCACCGAACCTGCGGCAACGATTTGTGTCGAACGTGTTACCAAATTTGCACATCGCTAATTGCCGAACCTACCATCGAACCTGCGCGTCGTTAATCGCCAAATCTACTACCAAAGCTGCTATTGCTCTAGTTGCCACGCTGGTTGTTATCGATATACCGACGAATCGTACTCACTCCGCATCAACCGACTTGACTCGTACTCCACTATTGTTGTCATTGTAAAATATTTCATCCAATAAATAATCAGCCCAATTCTGAATAAAAATTCCCCGGGAAATTTTTTCCTTTTCTATTTTTACAATTGAATTTATATAAGCAAAATGGGATAGAGGGAAAAAAAACTCCCGGGGAATTTTTATTTAGAATTAGGCTGAATATTTTATTAACTCCCCTACAAGGGGTTAAATCATTGTGTTATTATTACTTACGGTTTGTGGATCCCGTAAGTAGACCCTGGAAGCCACTGAATTACCTCAGCCGACGATGAAACCACGTTATAAGTTCTAAAAGAATAATATAGTATATAGAGAACGTTACATATACATTGATTAACATTGGTTTTAGTTGAATGCTGAGAAACCTAACCTTAAAGTTAAAATTTCTCAATTTATTTATCAGACAGGTGGTCTATTCCCTATCACACAGGAACATGCACTGTTACATTATATGCTCTGATATACAAGTACAGCAATACTCTGATTGCCGTCGCTTCAGTTTGCGTCGGTTCGAAGTTGCGTCTTTTTTTAAGTTTCTGGAATTTCAATGTTGCGTCGTTTTTGTTTCAGTTTGCATCGCATGGCTTCGAAGTTTCGTCGTAAAGGCTTCGATTTGGGTGGTTGATATGAAAATGTTTTTACAAAGCTAAAGCAAAAAAAGGGGATTTCCCGTTTAGTAGAAATCAAATTTGCAGGTGTGCGTTGTTTACATGTTAAGCGTAGTTATTAGTTTCGAATTATATCAGTGGTCTTCACAATTGCTATATTTTTATTTTAATAAAAACTGTTTTTCAAAAAACAATAAGCAAATATATTGATTTAAAAACTCTTTTTCTAAACTAAAATGTTTAAAACCTGTATTGACTAAACGAAAATCAAATATGTACGTTAAAAATTGAAAATTCTGCTTCAGTTTGCTTCGTTTCGGTTTGCGTCTCATTTTTTCAGTCCCAATTAGCGACGCAAACCGGGGTACTGGTATACTACTCTCTCAATTACAATCTGCCACTTGTCTTTATTATTACAATTTTTAATAAATTTTATATACACACTTGTAGTTTCTTTACTTTTACTATATTTCGCAAATTATATTCATAATTTCAAATTTATTTTAAATTATTAATTTATTTTTTTTCTTTTTTTTTGTATTAGTGGTCGTTACTAAACCTTTCCCTAAAATATCAAAAAAATCAAACAGTTTCCATTTTCTATTGAAAAAAAAATAAGAAATATTTTTGCTCTATAATTTTAACTACTTGACGCTTCACTAAGCAATCAATGGTTTTTTTTCTAATTTACAGAAAAAAAAAAAGAAAAATTGCAATAACTTAAGTTGCCATAGCAAAAGTAAAATTTTAACAACGTTTTTTTTTTTTTATTTCATTAAATTAAAAAAATATATATTTTTTATCTATAGAACACTTTAGCAGACCACCTCTACATACTTTTTGCAAGTTTTGATTTCCCTCTTATTGTTTTTTTTTTTAGAAAACAAAAAAAAATTGATGTAAAACGTTGTCAATTCCCATTGAGTTACAATCACTGACAATCACAATATTTTTAATGTTCGTCACAGAACTGGGAGAAAGAAAAAAAAAACGCATAAAAACCAACCAAAAGTGAAAAAATCAGTGACTGATTCAGAAAAAAAATCAATATAGACACGCACTCACAAACACACACACACCGAAGGATATACAAATATAAAAACCAACGGAAAAGGAAAAAAAAATGTGTAAATTTAATAAAAAAAATAAAATAAATGAAAATAAATTACAAATATCTGGAGTAGAAATATTGGACACTAGGTCGTTTGGTCGCTGATTTGCGTTCATTCCTTTCGCTTTTAACGCCCCTTTAGACATTCAGTAATTTTATGGTCTTAGTAGCTATGGTTTTTTCCCCCAGGCTGCTAAAAATTTATGACGCGTATGAAAGATTCCTGTCTTTAGGAGTTGTGTTATGTTACTACAAGAACAACTAAAACAACTGCAATAGCAACAGTAAAAGTAATGCTGCTTATCTTTGCAGAGAGAGCCAAAAGGAACTCATAAAACAGTATCAGTTTTATCGACAACTAACAATTTAAGCACAACAAAAAAAAAACATTTTTTTCTCTCTCTCTAAATATTATGTATGGAGTATAGCTGACGTGGAGGCAGTACACGTACTATTTCAAGCACTTGACATTGAAAATAATTTAAATAAATTGAAATTGAAACTCTCTAGTAATTTCTGGAATAATTAGTATGTAGAGGAGGGTAAAAGTGTAAATGAAAAAATTATAATGAAGTTTCATAAAATACGCCTATTCAGTTGATGTTATCAAATTAAAAAATAAATAATATCCCAGCAGAAAATTTTTAAGATTTGGAAGCAATAGTGGAAGCATTATATTCTCTTTTATACATAAAAGCAACCATATATGTTACAATATAAGGTATTATTTTTGTTTTTTTTTTCTATTTGCTTACTGGTTGTAATAAATTTGCATTTTAGCGGCTCATTTTATATAAAAATCATGCATTATTGATGCGCACAAGTAGTTATTATTCACGACAATAAGCTTACAAAATAGCTTAGTGGTGAGCAATAATTTCTGCTGGGTATGTTTTATTTGCATCTTCACGATAATAATAATATTTACAACTTAAAGCCCACTCTAGTAGTTAATCTTTATTAGAAAGCCCCTAAGAGCAATAGCTTGAAGGTTACATATATTCTGTCAGAATTTACTCTTTCATATTCAATCAGCAACATTATGCATGATGTATAAAATGCATAATAGCAATGATTAAGTGGTAAAAGGCTAAGAAAGTTAACATCATAAAGAAATTAGACAAGATTTAGAGATTTACCGAACTTAGTGGAACTGACGCAATAAAAACATATGATATTGGAAGCTTTCAATTGCTAAACAGCACTCTGTGTAATGACAGACGCTTTGTGTTCTATAGAAAACTATTTTGGCATTGGTGGTACTGGACCGGAAATGTTGCTATATTGGGTATACCATTCTTCTTAAAGTAGACTACATTGCCGCTGTTGGTCTTCATATGCTCAACAAGAACTTGTTAATCTATCTGTTAAAAAAGAACCAAGTTATGCGATTAATGATAACTATTACAGCATTAGTCGCCGTAGTCTAGTGGTTAGTATGTCGGCTTACTAGACAAAAGCTACGGGTTCCAACTCTAACACCTAGAAAGAAAGATATATAAAAATATTTCATTCAGCGACCACCTCTTAGAAGACTTCTGGCAGAAGTCATGAACAAGCTTCTCAAGTCTGCCGTTCGGAGTTGACGGTAAACTGTGATCCCGGTACTTATGGATAAAAATTGACAAACACAACATGGGTGCTGCGAAAAACTAATCCGTAACCCTGAAACAGTGATGTTATGGCCAATTATGTTTTTAAAATACCTGTAGACCGTATACTTTTGGGGTATTCATAAGTTATGCTTTTATGTGTTTTCTTTTTGTCATAAACTACCAACCATATACAATATAAATCAGAGTGGGCAAAAAAACAAAACATTTAGCAAACGTTACCACAATGTCATAAATTTTTCAAATTTTTTTTAATGGTATTGTACATGAGCAAAACCAAAACAAATACTTTCTAAATGAGAAAGAGCGCAAACGAGAAAATTAGCTTTTCGCTCTTGTGCTTGCTTTGTTATTCCGTTACATTAGTATAATTTGCTCTTTTTTCTCTTCTCCTTTTTCTTCTCATTCATTTTTTGTTGTACCTACGCACATTTTAGTTAGTGTATTTGTAGTACTCAAAACGAAAACAATATACAAAATTAAATGGGACAATCGTCCTCTCTGTTTCTGTTTTGTTTTTATTTTACTCATTGTAAAGAACAAAACAAAATGAGACCAAACGTTCAGTTTTGTTTATTTCCCTACTCTGATATAAATAGATTTTGTATTTTTAAATTTCAATACATATTTATAAAAATCTTACTGTTTTGTAAGAAGTTACTTTGTTTTAGATTCTGGTGAGTAGTTTTTTTTCTATAGAATAGTTTTTAAAGAAAACTCTAACGTTCTATTTATATCACAAGTCTCATCCAAAGGGAAAGCAATAAAGAAATTCAGCTTTATTTTTAACTAAAGACAGTACATTATGACAACAGAACATATATTTTGTTTTGTTATATTATTAAGCGCCTTAGAATGAGACAAATTGCAGTGAATTGATAATTCAAAGGCCAGTATTATACCTTCAACCTTAAATGATGAACAGCAATTGCTCCATCGTTGCATGTTGTTTGCGGTGAGTGCCTTCGCTAAGTATATTTTTAGCTGTTATCTGCTACTTCTCAGTAGGTGGCGTTTTTCTTCTGATCATTCGTTTTTCGTTGACATTGATTAAGGTGTAAGAGTGTATTGTCGGGGAGCGTTTTCTTTGTACATGGTGTTCTTGGAGGGGGGGGGGGGGGAACCTCTTATTTAAGGTTAAGGTGGAATAGAGTGGAACGTCAGGGAGCGGTTACTTTGTATATGGACTTCTTGGAGGGGGAGACCTCTTATTTTTTTAAATTATAATTTTGAAAAAACCGCAAAAAACTTTTTCATTTTTCACCTTTGCTGGGATTCGAACCTGGGCCGTTGGAGTTTTTGTATGAGCGCTCTAACCACTATACCACGCACCCTCCATTATTCTGTACCAAATTCATTACTCACAAAAGTACATGAACTTGTTTTTCTCACAACTTTCTACTCGAAGTTATGTTTTATGGATCATAGACAAACATTTTTTTCTGGTAATAAATTACATTAAAATATCTTTTTGCTGGTAGTGAAATAAACTTATCGTTCTTTATATTAAATTTTTGTAAAATAAAAATTGTTCATTAAACCGAGATTCGAGTGCAGTGGCTAATAAACAGGCAACCATTAATACCCACTTTGCACTATTTCATTAAACAAGTACACTCATATCCACACACATACATACATGCGTGTTTACTTGTAAATAAATTCATTTAGTAATGGCTGTTAAAACAATAGCAACAGTATAACGTTGTTAAGTAAATACGAGTGCCAACCACAGCAACAACTTAATATACAGTGTAAGGAAAAATAATAAAAAAAATTTTCATTTCCGTCGTTAATGGAATTGATAAAGTTAAAAATAAAAAAACAAAGACGCATATAAGGACACACTTGAAAGTTTTTAAATAAAAAAGAGAAAAAAATACAAAAGCAGAGTCTTTAACAATTTTTAAAAATAGTATTTTTAAAATGAATTAAAAGCGAAAAAAAAAACAAAGAAATTCTAAAAATAAACCCTAAAAAACTAAAAATATAGGAAAAGTATCTTGGCGTAGTACAAAAACTTGTTGTTTTAAATTTTAATTAAAGTCTGCCAAGTTAACATAATACGTGTTTTGCCATAATGTCAGCTCTTTAAGGCCTTTCTAATTTCATTTTATTAAAATTTGATTTATCAAATACGGCTCTGGCTTTCATTAGTCAAATATTTCCTTATATACTATGAAATCAAAACCCATATGCAGCTTTTTATACTAAAATGTTAAGCTTATTTGCTTGGGATTTTTAATATACATTTGCATTAAAATATTTTCAAAACAGCTTTGAAAACAACATCTTTAAAACGTTCATTTAGTGACAGTTAAACAAGTGAAATTAAACAAGTGAAAGCTATTAATTTTAAAAATTTCAATCTTATTTTAACTTTCTTAAAACATTTTTTTTTAATATTATATAAATTCAAATCATCTTGTATAATCCGTGACAAATTTCTTTAAAAAAATTAGTGACATTTTCTTTTTAGATAAAAATCAATGCGTAAAATTCCTCTATAAAAAAAATGCGAGAAAAAGTCAAGACAATGATTTTTGTCTACATTTTTCTGTTTTCTTATATTTCAAGAAAATTTCTCTTTTGTTTTAAACAAAAACAGAAGAAAAGAAAAACCTTAAGGTGTCCTAAATGATAACACCACAGACTCGATTTTAGCGAAAAGAAAATAAAAAAATCAGGCATAAAAATAAGAAAAAAAAGGGAAACAGAAAAAGGAAAAGGACGCTAATTCGACATTATCAATTAACCGCAGAGAATAATAATTCATGTCAGACAACTTAATGCCTGAAGACAATGGCTAAAAATGTCTACAAAAGTTGGTTTAAGCCACAGTGTTTGATTTGTTTTGTTTAGTTTGTTTGCCAGTTTGTGTGTCAGATGGTTTAATACTTTGGCTGGACTAGGCTGTGCTTTGGCTATTGCTAACAACAGCGGCTAGTGATTAAGAAGCACTATGAATTGAAAAAAAAATAAAATAAAATCAAAACATTGTTTCGTTTTCTTGAAAAACAAAAAAAAAAAAAAAAGAGAAAACAATTTGTTCACAGCGCGCAATTTTTATAATGTTTTTACATTTCTAATTAAAAGCCTTAAACTGTAAATGTGTTGGTAAACAATTTTTTGGCTCAAAATGGTAGCAAGATATTTTAACATTCTACCCATTTGACTAGTTAACTGACTTTTTAACTCTCTGGTGACCTACTGAATAGTTAAATGGGTGGCTGGCTGGCTGGCTGGCTGGTTAGCTACTGGCTGCTATTTTATAACGTTGACTTTGTTTAGTTGAGAGGCTTATAAAAATTGCAAATAAAAAAAGAGAACAAAAAAAACAGTATGACTAAATGATATAGGCTGACAAACAAGTCAATGCCAAACTATGAAATATGAAAACAGAAAACCAAAAAAAATTGTAGTAAAACCGTACCAAAGCAAAATGATTTGGCATTAATCATGTCTTAGAAATAAAACGTGGATCGTTTGCTTTTAGTTTCTGTTTGTGTGCAATACATAATTACACTTTTAAAACAACCCTCCTAATGTGTGTAACCGTTGATGTTTAAAAGTTTGTCTCTTTAAGTCGTAAACACCAAAAGCCCAACTGCAATTGTCTTTCCATGTCGTTGCTTCCTTAACTAAAATTGATGCACTGGGATCTTATGAAAATATTAGTTTTTTTGAGATCTAAAACAAAACACACATACACACGCAAGCAAGCACACTCACATACGTACTCTTTACTTAATAAATACGTCTATATACATAGAGTATAATATTGTTGTGTTTGTTAAGTCATACAAATATCTATAACACGTTGTTTGTTAATGCTTATGAAAGACAAGCAAGTGCATGTTTATAGCAAAAACTGATATGGATGGTGTGGTGTGCCTTATATTTAACAAAAAACAAACAAAAAAATTATGCTTTAAAAACATATTAACATTTTCATACATTTTACATACATATATAAAGAGTTTATGACAGCCATTAAGGTTTTTAGTCTAATATTTTTATTTTTCTTTATTATTACTCATTATGCGGACGCGGCTTACCAGCCAATGATTGCACTAGTCAACTAAGAAACTTCCCTTGAGACTATCAGTGCACATGCATACTCTAGTTAATGAAATATTAGCCAAACCCCGGCTTGCTTCCCTACTCCTATTTGAATTGAATAAAATTCAAGTAAAGAATTGAAGCATCATATCCATTATATAGTGCTGCAATGATAGAATGACGATCTTAGAAAATAAGCCTTACATGCTTATTGTGGTGAAACTGTCTTCAAGAAGTACATACTATTTAAGCAATCAAATATAGGAGAAAAGTGTAGTGGGTGTATGATTCCATTTCGTTGAAAATGAATAATGTTGAAAATCTAAATACTCGTAAATGCATTGAATTTAATTTTTCCATTCAGGGACAAATCGACGCAGGAATGGCATCATTTAGTGAGCCTGAAATAGACAAAATTGTTGTAGATAGACAGCAATTTATCTATGTACATATGTATGGTACTTGCAGCTAAAGGAGTACATTCGTGTAATCAGCATTTGCCAACTCCAAACGATGTAACGATGAGTCATCAATGCTTCAGATCTATAATCACATTATGATATACTCGTACAAGCCCAAGAAGCACTATGTTTTCTACTACTCATTATAAAACAGAAGCCATTGGTCCTAAGAAGAAGTCATTGCTTCTTTTGGATGACTACAAAAACAAAAGATACGTTGATAACATAAACAAGTGCTATTCCAAATTTTGTATCAAGCGGCGCACAAATAGAAGGTTTTTTTCTTTCTTTTATAATATTGTGAACGTGGCGGCAATTGTTGTATATATATTGACAGCAACACTCACCTGATGCCATCTAAAATCTGCGATAATCATCAGTTAAACGAACAACTATGTAAGCCGAAAATAGAAAAAAGTACGAACAACAGCATAATATCCCGAGTTTTATAACGTGCAACGCCTGATGCTGGAGCACATGAAGCGCAGGAAAGCAATAATGGCGGTCCGACTGAAAGAAAAAGGGAATTGCTACATCTTCTTGAAACGCCTGCTCCCTGAAAAATGGGCCCAAAGAAAAATGACCCCAACACGAAAATGAACAATGACCCCAAAATTTTTTCTCTTTTTTTGGATTCTTTTTTCATTTCTTTCTTTGGGGCTGGCTACTTGCATTATGAAAAATGGCCCCAAATTTTGATAATATTGCGAAATAATTTAAAATTATTTTGGGGTCATTTCTCATAAAATTAGTAATATATAAAAAGGTACGAGAAATCTTACGGAATTCGTTGTTCTGTATATGCACGCGTTTTACTATACATATGTACCTAGATATGTAAGGGTGAAACTTTATAAATTGGATATATCTTCAAAAAAGATCTAATCCTTACCAATCCGGTAATCCAGTTCAGAGCTACAGCCGTTGACGATAAGGTTAAAATACATCCCCCCCAGTTCTAGCATTTTTCAGGGGATATCATCGCTATTTGAAAAGCCTGCCTGCTGCTGTCATCTACGTACTTTTGGGGCCGAATTTGCATTTGTGTGGAGAACCAGTCGGCTCTTCTTGCACTTGACTCATTCACTACTACCTTTCGGCTAGTGGAGCAGTGCAGAGAGAGAACGCTTCTCACTGAGTCGACTGTATTTTGGATTTCGGAATAAGACTGATGAATTGGCTTGGGAAGGTTCTTCCTCAACGATGTCCCATTTTACCCCGGTAGCACCTCCAATAGGAACTTTAAAGAGAGGTATCCTAGGTTTCTTCTATAAAGAGGCAAATGCCAGGTAAAAGGTAATTGACTACTGAAAGATCTCGAGGCTAATTTTTGTGTCACAGAAGAAAGGCTGTTTTTAGATTCAACGGTCACTGTTACAGCTGTGGTGACGAGGAGAAAGAGGAGTGACTTGAGCATTTCCATGGTAATTTTCCGTCTCTATGCTCGACATATTTGAGTGTGACATACGTAAGCCAAAAATCAACATCATTTATAAATATTTTTAATATATCGTATCAATAAGTTTAGTTGACCTTATTATTGATTGATAACAAAAAAAAAAAAAAAACAAAAAAAATTTTTTTTTAATATATAATAAACATTTCCTGAAGAAGCTACACAGAGAAGTAGCGAAATAATGAAACAATAATTATTTAATCGACCTAAAGCTTAATTAAAAGTTAATATGTACTAAACATCTATAAAGTG